>OX639997.1:92214985-94671553 GCA_951828415.1 Anomoia purmunda
CAGCAATAATGAAGCTGTTAATTCAATCGAGAAAATTACGTTATAATAATAATAATAATAACAATATGGCGCTTAAACCATGTAGCTTGTTGTTTCGCCGTACTTCTGCCACAAAATGTGGTGTACGTCTAAATGTTGTGACAAGAATTGAGAGTCTATAGTTTCACGCCGACTTTTTTGCATACATATGATTTACTACGAGTTGAAAAGGATGTGAGTCTTACAAGAGTAAACTGACGTTTGCTTGCGAGATTTCGCAACGAGTAACACATTTTTGATTGGCAAGTTTCTGTAATTCATCGAAAATAATTTAGTTTACGATTTCTCTACCAAATCGACCAGATGGAAGTCGGAAATACCGCTACAACGAAGGATTTTAAACGAACTTATTCGACTGCCTTTAGGAACAGTTAGATGTCGCTCTAAAGCAATACAAAAAACTATAAAACTATAATAAACATCTGTTGTTAGGAATGAACTAAAATGCGCTTAAAATTATATCCATTGTTTTTATCCATTCTTTTTGTGGGTTTTGCTTGTTTTAACATTCAGTTTGATAAATATACTTTTCATTACTTTGAATAAACACGAAATGACAGCTGCTATATATTCGGTAAGAATAAGTTAGTGAATCGCATAATCGTTACTGCAAACAGCAAATACTGTCGTTTATAATTAGTGAACTGGGCCTGTATAACTGCAAACAACTTGCAAATACTTTCCATTCTTTTAAAATTTGATTATGAAAATGTAGGTATGTATGTACATCTAGGAATACTTTATATACAAAACTATTGATTACTATAAGCGTTTTAAATACACTAGATATGCATATAATTCATCTGGATCCTCTTTTAGAAAAACCCCAACTTTTACCCAGAGTATGGCCTTGAGACCTTGTAATTGTTATTGCGAACATCACAATAATTCGGAATTAGCATCATTTAAATATAAGCAAAAGTAAGTTATTAATAATTTAACGGTACCATGCCCATTTTCTAATGTTCTCAATTTTTCCCATATATATTTGATTTAATGAAGTTCTAAATATTTAAATTTTTTGAAATATGAGAGGTTGCTCGGGGTTTTCCTCGAATGCTACATTTTTAAAATTATGCTTATTAAGTTATACTATGTATGTATCAAATTTGATTAAATCACCTTTAGGAGTTTCTGCTTTTTGTAAAGATTTTTATAATATCCTGAGACAAAATGTAATGTACGTACAAAATTGGGTTGAGTTTGGAGATATAAATGTTTGCTATAAAGAGCAAATTATCTTTTATAGTTACTGGAATGTCGCGATTTTTTAGGCGTGGTTATTATCCGCCTTCGCTCATTTTCAATACCAACCTATCTCGGATCGTGGGCAATGCGTGTGTATTGATAAATCTTAATATTTATTCGAATAATCTGTTGCACCGACAGAAGGACATACATATGTGCATGACTTTATCGATTTCTCTTTTCATTCTGAACATTTTGGTATGTAGATGTCAGAGTACATATAACGGGTGTTTTTTTTTAGGGGTATAGAACTTCGAATTGAAATAAAACACAAGAAAATCGTTTTAAGGTCCATCAATTTGGCTTTATTGGAAGGATAATTTTATGCCATTAATGTTTAAATATGATTTCGGGCATGTGGCCGCCGCGGCTGGCTCGAATAAAGCCAATTCTACAGGTCCAATTTTCAACCACTTTTTCGAGCATATGCGGCCGTATGTCGGCAATAACGCCACGAATGTTGGCTTCCAATTCCCCTAACGTTTCTGGTTTGTTGGCGTAGACGAGCGACTTCACATATCCCCAAAGAAAATAATCCAATGGTGTCAAATCACACGATCTTGGTGGCCAATTTACAGGTCCATTCCGCGAAATTATGCGCTCATCGAATGTTCCCTTCAATAAATCGATTGTGACGTGCGCTGTGTGGCATGTAGCGTCGTCTTGTTGGAACCACAACTCATCCACATTCATGCCATCCAATTCGGGAACAAAATAGTCGGTTATCATGGCTCTATACCGGTCTCCATTAACGGTAACTGCCTCTCCAGCATTATTGCGGAAGAAGTATGGCCCAATGACTCCACCAGCCCATAGAGCACACCAAACAGTCAGTTTTTGTGGATGTAATGGCGTTTCAAGGGTCTCATGTGGATTCTCTTCACTCCAAATGCGGCAATTTTGCTTGTTGACGTAGCCATTCAACCAAAAATGAGCCTCATCACTGAACAAAATTTTGCGATGAAAATCAGCATCGAGATCAATCTCATTTTCGGCCCATACACCAAAATCACGACGCATTGCATGGTCTCGCGGCTTTAATTCTTGCACAAGCTGGATCTTGTAAGGTCGCAAGCCAAGATCTTTGCGCAAAATCTTCCATAAAGTTGATGGACAAAGCTCCAATTGCTGTGCACGGTGGCGAATCGATTCATTCGGGTCCTCTTCAACACTTTGCTCTACAGCGGCAATTGTTTCTTCGGTGCGCACTGTTCGACGTCTCTGCGGATGCGTATTATCACATAGAGTAAACGTAGTGCGAAAACGATCCATGGTTAACCGAATTAATTGCTCTGATGGACGATTATGTCGACCATAAAATTGACGGAGCTCGCGGTAAACTTCGCGAACTGAACCATTATTTTCGAAATAAATTTGCACGATTTGCAAGCGTTGTTCTTTTGTCAACCTGTTCATGATGAAATGGCAAACCAAACTGAACATAAATGACATTAGAGTTGCCAGATTTGACCACAAAATGCCAGTTTTATCTCTATTCGAAAAACAAACCTGTAAAAAAAACACCCATTATTTAAGTTAGTGTTAGCTGTTACAAACAACCGATAGGTGGTCAACGTTATTATATTTACCCTGGGTACACTACTGTGTCTAAGCACTTTAATATCATATCATAATATATCATTTCTCTCCGTGCGGTAAGTAGTTTTCAATAAAGTTGGTACTTAGAAAAATTGATTATTATGTGACCAGACACAATTCTTATTTTATCGCGTGGTATTATGTATTACTCATTTTCTTTTGGATTCTCTCTCTTGTATCGTTGTATCTTTCGCTCAGCTATTTCAAACACTTTTAATTAGTTTATTGTATTGCAGACCTACTTCAAGGGCACATCAACATATCAAAAGTTTCTGTTTATTTTGCTGTTTGCATCAAACGTCGAAACTTTTTTCGATTACTTCATCGCCGTACGAGTATTCACGTGCACCAGAACTAAATTCGAACTATGTTCGAAACAGCAGTTTGTCACTATAACCTGTAACACCTGGGGAAATTTAACAATTCGGCTATTTTTCGGGGTTCTGGGCTTTTCGGACTTAAAATAAGGAGATATTCATTTGACTTTTGAGCTCCAGTTTTGGAAAGTTGTTGGGGAAAATAAATAAAGATATAGTGAACGGAGTTTTACACATATATAGTGATCAAAATGAGTTTGAAATTTGCCATGGATGCTGTCCTTGACTAAAAGTAGGTTGTTATTGAAAATAAGCGAAATCACATCATAAACACATTCACCTTACAGCTTTTTGCGGCAATAAAAAGTGAAATTTCAGTAACTTTTAAACTAGAATATTGCATTAACTGGTTTTATTACCAGCACTCCAAAAAAATTACGCTGCTATCCCTATAGTAACTTAATCTTATAATCGTTACTAACGGATCAAAAAATTATAAATTAATGATTGAATATAATTAAAAGTTAACTAAATTTTAATATCACCCCAAAAAAATATTTTATAAAATAAAAATAAAGTATAGCTAAAAAAATTATATAATATAAAATATAAAGATTTGTAGGGTCTTCTCGTCTTTTAATACAATTTTTGCTTTTTAACTAAAATATAAAATTATATTATAAATTTAAATGAAACAGATTATACTTCGTCCAACCATTCATTCCAGGCTCCAATTAAAATACTAATGATTATGCTACCTTTGCACAGTTAGGATACTGCGGCCATTTAAAATTATTCAGTGGGCAGGTCAGACATTTTATAAACTTCAAAAAGACATGTTTTTGTTAAACAGGCGAGTATATAAATTTGCCGAATTCTATATATAAACTTATCATATTAAATTAAATATATAAACAATCAAATATACTAATTTTACCATTATTTATTTTCTTGTTTAGTTTAAAAAAATAATTTTATAAAAAATTAAAATATAATAAATAATATAAATAATAAAATAATTTATAATAAACTTATAAATGATTGCTAATTCTACACATACATTTATATTCAACTATTATTAATTTTTAATAATTTATTTTAAAGGTTATCCCTTAAAATATTCAAATTAATAATTTTTTTTTTTTAAATAAATAAATAAAAAATAAAAAATTTGTAAATTAAATTTATTTCTAAAAAACTAGATACCTTTAAAAACGAATAACATTTCATTTCCAATAATTAACAATATTAAAAACAGTTTTGACACAATAACTTTTATAAATTATTAACCCTTATAAAATCGAGATAATTAAATATTTACAAATTATTTAATAAACCCTGGTACACAAGGTACAATAAATAAAATTTTATTTTTAAATAAAAATTTTTCAATATATTTCAATATTCTTTCACAATACATAATAAACTATTATAAAAATTATTTTTTTCAATAAAAATTACTAAAACATTAAATTATATAATTATTTTTAATAAATTGTTATAAATAAAAAAAAATTAATAAATAAATTTTAAATATAATCAATTTGTATTGATTTGCACAAAAATCTTTTCAATGTAAATGAAATACTTTACTAAATAAGCTTTAAATTGTCATTCTAGATACACCTTCCTTTTTTGAATTAAAACATGCGCTGGGTATTTACACCCTAACTTATACTTTTCATTACTTATTAGAGTATTAAATTAACACATTTCGCAAACAATTGTTTGGTTATACATTTTTTTAGTTAAATATAATAAATATAAACCTAGCCAATGAATATACTCGTAGATTAATGGGGAAATACCCATGCAATTTTCATTGCATGCCCACACGTTATTCATACGCCCTGACAAACGGCTGTCTTATAAATCCAATACGTATTCACCCATGAGAACGAAGCAGAACGATCTACAGCTCAATAAATATCAATAAATATCTCTGTATACATAAGTACATATGTATACATTTTCATAGCCCAGCGTACTACTGCCCAGGGTATTATGAATGGTAAAATCTAGTCCACGCGATCCACAACATAGATAATGAATGATGCGTGTATTACAAAAATCAAGCGAACTTTTGTTATTCGCGCGAGTGAAGTTCGCTGGAATCGGCATTGCATCGAAATAAATTTCAAGTAGCAGCCAAGTGGAGGTGCGGCTTTAAATAGACCTATTGGGACTGATGTCTAGTTTTGTAAAAAGTTTGAAAATTTATGTGTTATGTGCTTAGTTAAAGTTCTTTTCTGCTCTTTTCCGCTAATATATCTATTTTAGGGAAAACTAATAATATTGAGGTTCAAACATCTGACGGTATTGCTCATTTTATTCCCTATAACGAAGGCTTGAATTTATTTATATATGTATGAAAATGTTTGACGGTATTGAATTTATGACTTTGGTTCTACTGTTTCCACAATTAATTTTCAAAAAAGGCTTCACAATTGTCTATTCTCTCAGACATATTTTAAGAGGCTTATGACATTCAATTCAAAAAAATCCTTGGCAATATGATTCCTCACCGCCCTCAACGCTCTCAATTTACCTGACTCAAGAATCTAAAATTCCTAGCTCTCTAAACTTTTTTAAGTTAAGTTAAGCCTGGAGTAATCTTTTTTAGATGTTTTTCATTTCCCAGGTTGCACAGTTTGTTAAGTTAAATTTAAACCTAGGCTAATTGCTCTCTTAATTCTCAAGTAATTGACAAACACTCAAAGTTATTCGAGACTAATGTTTTGTAAACTGCTATCAGTTTAAAAAAATTGTCGTAACGCTTCAGTTATATGGATTTAACCGAATCTATGTATTTCTCAAATAAAGCTTCATTGAACCATTTTCACCTTTTCAAACCAGTAAACTTAGGAGAATTTTAATTATCTTACCAATTCCCTTGAGTCAACGCTCTTCAAGCACTGCCATATTACAGCAAGATTAGTTATTTGTTTAAATTAATATTTTCAAACAGGTGGTAGCACTCATTAAACACATTTTCATGATTTACTTTTCTTAAGCCTACCACCTTTGAATCCGATGAGGTTGTATATCTTTTAGCAAAATAATTTAATTTAAGTCAGCAAGTGGCAACCCTCTCAAAATGAGTTGCAAAATAAACCTTTATTAAAACTACTACATTGATAACCAACTTTTCCTGTTTTATTTTATTTATTATAATTTTAATTAACTTTTAAACAAGTGGCAACCCTCTCCAAAGGTATTCGTGAAATTAATATTACTAAATGTTTTTTTTAATCTTCATTTCCAACATTTAAAAACATTTGGAAATTCATTTCATACCCTTATTGTAACACGTAAGTTCCCTCATTCTTTTAATAGAATTTAATACTTAAAACTGATGGCAACTCCCCCTAAAAACTCGCATCTATGGTGACCCATATAACGGGTTATATATGGGACAAATTTTTTCCACATCTGTTCAGTAGTTATATAGCGATATGTGATTTAACATATTTATTGAATTGCCTACAAATTTTTGACAGGTAGCAACTTTTATAGACGTGAAAATATAACAAACATACTCACACATTCACTCACATACAAACTTTCCTATGCAAGTCTAATATTAGTAGGAGTGTGGCGCAAGTAAAATTCGCTATCACCGAAAATGCAGCCTTACTGTAACTGTGCCTGAGAAATGTGATAGAGCAACGAGTAAAATTCTGAACAAAAAAAAATTCACTCTTATAGCCACTTTAGCTTTAAAAAGTTTCCTGCTAAAATTCACTACATTAGCGAGAAGTTTAAAGTACTCTACACATATTTTCTAGCAGAAACTTAGTTCCTTAGTTCGAACGTAATCCAAGCTGTGTAATTAGAGCAGTGTGCAAAACGAGAGATGTCCAAAAGGCAACTAAGCCATCGCAAATTTCCCGCAACAGTTGCAGCCATGGACATGTACACAAAAAAATGGTTTTATGCAATCATGCGAAAGCAAATTGGGAAAGTTTCTGCACCGGAAATATTCTGCAAAGGCTTTTTATAAATGAAAAGTTCATTTATTCTGCAGTGTCCTTTTACATTTTCCAACATATAGACGTTGATATAACTTTTCCAATTCTCTGCGTCGATTTTTTTGTTTTTTTTTTTGAACGCAACGCTATGCATTTCTTCCCAAACATTGTTTGTTGTATTGCAAAATTTTAGCGCGGGTATTTATTTTCACAGTCAGCAATGTGTTTTATTTCAGTCAATTACGTTTACTTAAAGCATTTTAAAAGTTTATCCAAGTTGTTGCATGTTTTCATTCTTAATCGACTTGCGAAGAAAATCCAATTGCTTTTTTATATCCTTCCTTTTCTTAACTCGCTTCTGCTCCTTCAGCAGCATTAATTGGCGCTCACGGGTTATGGGCCAAAAACAACTTGCACGCACGAGTGCACATATGCAGCTTAAGCTGTTTTGGCTCTATGCTAAAAGAGGCTTAAATTTTCCAAGCGAATTGTATATGTATATGATACCTACAATTTATGACTTTGATCAAACATTTTTATTGATGTAATAAAACTTCTGAATATATCTAATAGGGTGGAGCGCTTTTGTTATGTTATGCAACAGCAATATGGTAACGCTCTTCAAAAACAGTTTTGACATACATTTATTTCGACTCATACTCGTACTTTAATATATCCGGTAACTCGTGAATTAAATGTAATAAAACCTTTGAAACAGGTGGCAAGCTTACTCAAAATATTTCTCAAACACATCTTTCTTCAATATTTTATCGGACGAATGCTTGCCCGCCGATCGAAGTTTGAGTGTGATCTGCCCAATCCACAAGAAGGGTGATCCTGCAATATGCGCCAACTACCGCGGAAACAGCTTAATTAACATTTCATACAACTGTCTATCGAGCGTTCTATTGTGTAAAAGACTGAAGCTAACCATCAACGAACCGATTGTACCTTATCAGTGTGACTTTAGACCTGGTGAATCTACCATCGCCCTGATATTCATGATACGGGAATATTGGAAAATACCTGTGAGAAAAGGATCGCCACACAACCATCTATTTGCCGACCTTAAATCAGGTTTCGACAGCACGAGAAGAAGTAGCCTATATGCTGCGATGCCTGAATTTGGTATTCCTGCAAAACTAATACGGCTATATAAAATGACGTTGAGCAACACCACCAGCTCCGTCAGAATCGGGAAGGACCTCCCCGATCCGTTTGATACCAAACGAGTTTTCATACATGGTGACTCCCTATCGTGCGACTTCTTCAACATTGCTCCAGCTCTGAAAGTATACAACACGATACTCGCTGGAGGTGGCAGATGAAGAGAAATGGCTCCTCAAGGTTGGAAAACGAGGTGTAGCACGACTTGACAACACTTGGGTTCTCTAGTCTAGGCGCCAATTAGCCAAATAAAGGAACGGCTGACGTGCTATAAGGCGATCGGCGAAAATCTTTTAAGCGGTTGTCGCGCCAATTAAAAAGAAGAATAGAAGTATTGTAGCGTTGAATTATTTTAGTAACTTCCGTTTTGAATCGTGCAACCCTTTTTCGTTTGCCACATTATTAAGTTAATTTAGTATAACTTATAATTGCCTACAACTTATTTTCACAAATATTACATGAAAATAAATACATGTTGGTCTTACTTCTGCGCTCAGAAATGTTCATTAAATTTGTCTTAACGAACACCTAAGTAATTTTCGTAAAACTCAGTAATAAACATCTCAGATTCACAATGCTGCCAGTTCTTTTATTGTAAATGATATTTGAAAGATTATTATTCCTATATAAAAATCTTTTTTAACTACATATGTTCAACTCTTAAAGTTTATGTGTATGAAAATAAGGAAAAAATCGCTCATATTGTGAGTGTCAATAACTTTGTTAGTATGGTGATGATAAAACCAGCCAGCATCTGCTTTGGGTCTACGATTCTGCTAATTAAATATGGTTATTAATTACTCGTTTCATATTGATTTAAGTGCAGTCAATGAAAGTTGTTTCTAGAAAATTATTCTGAGCATTATGTTGAACGGCTTCTCCAACCAAAAAAAAAAACCTCGATTTCTCATTGCGGACAAAAATGCTAGGTATGCTTTTTTTTTTTAACTTCTTTGGCAATTATTGCCAAATTTTCATGCAATATCGTTTATCATTTCCATAATATTATATTCTTAAATTACAAAATTTTTATTGTCATATGAGTGATTTTTCAAGATCGCGTCACACTTTTGCATCACGACATGACGTTTTTATGAGATAAAATAAGCACACATATTGTGGCCAAGGTGGGCGGGTTCGTGAAGATTTTAAAAAATTTGCGGCCGGACGCGACAAAAAGTCCTTGGCCGACATTCCCGATAAAATCGCTAATTTCCAAAAAATTCAGAAAATCTTCCAAAAAGTTTTGCATAACATTATCACTTTTTTGTTACTTTGAGACGAAAAAAAAACGGAGTAATAAGAGATTGGCATATATTTCATATATTTCAAATATATGCTTCTTCGACAACTTGTAAAGCAAATACTTAACATTCCGCCCTCGTCTGCCACGATCAAGCGAATTTTTTCCATTTCTAATCAACTTTTAGAAAAAAAAATCGAAAAAGCAGAATTAAATTAAAAGAAAACTTAGCATATATTTTCCAATTTAAAAGTATCCGGTATTTAACTTACGAATGCATTCAATTTACGGCTAAACACACAGAGTTTGTTAAATAAAATATATAATTTTAAAGTAATTTGAAATTCCTGAGACTGTTATTCAGTTATATATAACGGGACTCACAGGGGCACCGTCGGGATAAACGGGATTGGAACCGAATATTTAGTCTCGCGAACGTCTCAAGTCTGAATGCAATGCCAGCTCTTGTACTTCTTCGGGTTGTTCCTCAGCCGAAATTAAGGGACTTTTACTTATTGACGTATTCACTTTTGTACAAATACATGAGCATCATCGCTGAACAAAATTTTCGCCGAAAACATTGGCTTACCTTCCAACTTTTTAAAACCCCAGATAATGTTGGGCTAAGTGTTCCTATCGTACAGTATTTATCAATACTGAACAAAAATATCATGACAATTTGGCAGGGGCACGCGTGATCTGGCATAAAATCACCACTGAAAAAAGTACTTCTAAATCACCCGATACAAAATACCTTTGAGTACGAAGTCCCATTTCGTTTCTATTATAACCAATTATTTATCTAACTATCATTTCAGATAAAATTGGCCTAACTACCTTTGCTGCAGAAAAATACAGAAAAATATGCAGTTGAGCGGAAACTTCTGCGAACGAGGAGATAAACAAGGCTTCCCGACTTTATATCCGCTTTTGATAGCATGAGAAGAAACTTATTCTAAAGCGCCATGCCCAAATTTTGGTTTACCGCAATGCTAATATGGCTGCGGTCAGTGACGCTAAATTCAACTTTTAGCTCCGTTCAAATTGGAAAGGACTTCAACGAACCATTCAAGATCAAATTGGGTTTTAGGTAGGGTGGCTCGTTTTTGTGTGACTTCTTCAAGGTGATGCTGGAAAGTGTATAATGTGCGGTCAGTCTAAGCAAAGCGGAACGATATATAGGAAAAGCCGCCTGGGTATGCAGATGTGCTGGGATATGCTCCAAAGTTAACTCATTTGCTTAATTTTTCACTTCCAAGAGCAGATTCCTGAAATCACGACCTGCGCAACTCAAACGACAGTCAGAAACATCAACTTCATCTTGGCCGAAATGAATATCGGTCGTAGCTTGGTACGCATATTGCGCCAGCTTACACCACCCATATATAAGACATGCCCCGAAATTGGATCGTCCTGCTCATTACAATAATTATCAATTGATAAATTTTGCTAAGTCTTCGATTAAAGCAGCTGTAAAGACCCACGCAGCAGTTGAGTATGAGCAACTTCGTATTATCATAGAGCAGTGATGAATCGTTTGCGTGGTCACGCCAAAACTACACTAGGACCAAGAGCTCAGAGTTCTCCAGCTTAGAGAAAAAGTTAAAAGTGATTGGTCCAGCAATTAACAAGTCCAAAAAAACATACCTTCTGGCAACGTATAAGGAATTTTCGCATACTGGGACAGATGTCGAGACCTAACCGTGAAAGAAATGTAAGCGACATTTTCGTTTTGATACAGCATCCTAATACGGCAGTTTTGCTTCTAAAAGAATATTTCGAAAAAAAAAATTGTGCGTACTACTTTTTAGCGGTCAACGGTAGATGTCACTGTTGGCAGCTATAACTTCGAGGTAGAGAAGAACTTTGTATATTTAGAATTCAACATAACCACCAAAAAAGTCAGCTTCGAAATTAAGCGCCAAATCTCAATATTCCAGATAAGCATGCAGCGGGATTTCGCGAGAATTAGACCCGACCCAAAATATTCCCTTTGCTTTTCGCAGTCAAAACAAGTTTCGCTTTAGAAAGGCTTATTGCAATCGTGGTAGTTTTTTTGTGTAAAGCGGACACTGCATACATCCATACCTACATATGCATACTAATCTAAAAAATTTCATTTAGAGGGGCACCTTAATATGCAAAATTGTTGTATTTCACTTTACATTTAACAGGAGCAGTTTATTATGTGTGCACCCAATGTATTTCCAAAGCTGCAATAATTGTGACAGTTGCTATAATTGGTAGGCTGTTGCATGAAACCAGAAGATGCGAAATTTATTTGATTAGCATGTAATTAAGATAGCGTCAATTTTAGGTATACAATAAAGTTTGATTGCCAATAGCATCGTATTAAATATAAGAAAAGCAAAATATATATGAATTATCAACATACATTCGATTTTTTATTTTTGTTCTAAATCATATTCATTTGTGAAAAGTATATGTATAACAAAGCTTGATTTGTTTTGCTCTGAAAGCTTATATAGCCAAAGCCAGCAAATCAAGTGCGTAGTTGGGCAGCATCTTAAGACTGCGACATGTAGTTTTAACAAAAAGTAAAGTAATCATTCCAGAAAGAGAATCGTAGACCGGGGGTACCCGAACTCAATGATTATCTTCGGTTCTACAATGGCAATTTAGAACTTGAGAACAAAATTGGAGATGTTTTAAAGGCAACAGAAAAATCCCGGTCGGCAGTCATGCACCTACGCTGGTGATCCACCATAATGACGTCTGTACTCATATGATAATTACCCTTTGTTCAAGTATTGGCAAGTTAATATTCATAATTTGTGCTGATTTGTAAAAAGGGTTTTTATTACAAATATTACATTTGAATTCGGTGTGCCGACCAAAATGAATTCTTTCGACTTCATGCTCAAAATTCTTGAATGAAAAAGCTCATTTGACATTTGTCCCTTCTCAGTTCTTAAAAGTAAGCCGGTTTTATTCGTGCCATCATGCCAATTTCCAGAGCGGTCACATCGTTGAGTTCAGACAAAATACGGCGAGAACCCTGGACAAGCACGGAGCAATTACTTTAAGTGGGGAAAAGGACAGTAATTTGTATTAATTGGAAGCAAATAAAAGCAAATTGTTCTTTTAGAGGAAAACTGTTGGCAACGTTCTGAAATGGCACACTGGATTTGGCCGTTTAAGCTTCGCAAGTCTAAGAGAGTTGAGCAATAAGCAGATGGTGTTTAGATTAACAATCAACGTAACGGTAGATGTCAATTGTGCTTTGGGCATGTCTGGCAATTGTAGATAGCAACCGTAAAGCAGTACAAATATTGTACAAATTAAACCATAGAAATTAAACCAGTTCAACCATTTAGCGAGTTTGAAAAACAGTTCGTTAAACCTCTGTATACATTAGCGTGGGCCGAAATCAATATAAAAAAAAAATGTTTACAAATCTATTTTGCCGTAGTGAAAATTTACTGCCTTTGTTGCATCTTAATACACTGTGAAAATTTGGGCTTAGTTGTTCAACTTTTGACCGGATCCCTGGAGGGTTTAAAGGGTCAAGGGTCACAAAAAAACAAGATTTTTCTCAAATAACTTCCAAACCAAAACTCATATCAAAATCTAATATTCAGTAAAGTTGTAGATCAGAAAATTTCCTACAAAATTGTCTCTTGCATATTTTGCCTGTGCCTTATCACTTCTTAGATATGGGGCTTTTTTTAAAACTAACCATTGTAACCACTATGGGGAATTTTATTTGTCTTTACAATTTTATTTTTATTTTTACGTAATATACGAGTACATATGTATCGGGTGTTTTTTTTACAGGCTTGTTTTTCGAATAGAGATAAAACTGGCATTTTGTGGTCAAATCTGGCAACTGTAATGTCATTTATGTTCAGTTTGGTTTGCCATTTCATCATGAACAGGTTGACAAAAGAACAACGCTTGCAAATCGTGCAAATTTATTTCGAAAATAATGGTTCAGTTCGCGAAGTTTACCGCGAGCTCCGTCAATTTTATGGTCGACATAATCGTCCATCAGAGCAATTAATTCGGTTAACCATGGATCGTTTTCGCACTACGTTTACTCTATGTGATAATACGCATCCGCAGAGACGTCGAACAGTGCGCACCGAAGAAACAATTGCCGCTGTAGAGCAAAGTGTTGAAGAGGACCCGAATGAATCGATTCGCCACCGTGCACAGCAATTGGAGCTTTGTCCATCAACTTTATGGAAGATTTTGCGCAAAGATCTTGGCTTGCGACCTTACAAGATCCAGCTTGTGCAAGAATTAAAGCCGCGAGACCATGCAATGCGTCGTGATTTTGGTGTATGGGCCGAAAATGAGATTGATCTCGATGCTGATTTTCATCGCAAAATTTTGTTCAGTAATGAGGCTCATTTTTGGTTGAATGGCTACGTCAACAAGCAAAATTGCCGCATTTGGAGTGAAGAGAATCCACATGAGACCCTTGAAACGCCATTACATCCACAAAAACTGACTGTTTGGTGTGCTCTATGGGCTGGTGGAGTCATTGGGCCATACTTCTTCCGCAATAATGCTGGAGAGGCAGTTACCGTTAATGGAGACCGGTATAGAGCCATGATAACCGACTATTTTGTTCCCGAATTGGATGGCATGAATGTGGATGAGTTGTGGTTCCAACAAGACGGCGCTACATGCCACACAGCGCACGTCACAATCGATTTATTGAAGGAAACATTCGATGAGCGCATAATTTCGCGGAATGGACCTGTAAATTGGCCACCAAGATCGTGTGATTTGACACCATTGGATTATTTTCTTTGGGGATATGTGAAGTCGCTCGTCTACGCCAACAAACCAGAAACGTTAGGGGAATTGGAAGCCAACATTCGTGGCGTTATTGCCGACATACGGCCCCATATGCTCGAAAAAGTGGTTGAAAATTGGACCTGTAGAATTGGCTTTATTCGAGCCAGCCGCGGCGGCCACATGCCCGAAATCATATTTAAACATTAATGGCATACAATTATCCTTCCAATAAAGCCAAATTGATGGACCTTAAAACGATTTTCTTGTGTTTTATTTCAATTCGAAGTTCTATACCCCTAAAAAAAACACCCGATACATATAATTGAAAAGGCTCTGCGTTGAATACTCAATAATAACTTATTGCGAATTATGTTTCGTTGTTTTGATAATGAAAAACGTTCTGCTGCGTAGTAAAAAAAAAAAAATTAAAAAATAATAAACGGTAATAAAGATAAGAGATATTTCAGTTCATTATTTCAATTTCACAAGAGCTGTAAGCCCAAAATACAATAACGCAGTGGCAGTGGTAGTGGCAGTTTCTGAAATCAGCTGTTACTGTCAATATCGGCAGTGACTGCCGGAGCAAACACAATGCGGCGTCGTCAGTGAGCATAGTTTTCTATAAGCTGCATATGCTGTAGTCCCTCTCACACTCGTTGAAAATGACAGCAGTGGCAGTGAATTTAGAATTAGGGCTAAACGGAGCAGTACTCCCAACTGTCACTGCTGTATTGTGTTCAGCTCCATTAGACAGCATTGCTTCTACAAAACAGCTGATTTCGAAAAACAGCCACTGCCACTGCCACTGCGCTATTGTATTTTGGGCTTTAGTTTTGCAATTTCTGGCGTTGTTTCAGTCGAGTGTTTGTCATTAGTGCATCAACAAATAGATTACAATTATTTTCATTAGTGAAGATTTAATATTGATTGTGAAAAGTTACAAGGTAAACATAACCTATTATTACAAATTTTTGATCAACTTTTATTATAATATTTTATTACAATATTTGCTTCAGCGAAAAGATATTATGGCAAAAATAACAACTCGTACGAAAGACTTGTGTCCACTTTTCGGAAATGTTGAGGATATTTCCCCAAATATTGCACGTCAACTACCAACATACCAGGATACTATAAAATGTTACCATTACACTCGAAAGCAGCTTATGGGCCAAGGAAGCCAACAACCACCATCAAGAAAAGTAGCTAATTTAGTTGCAGTAAAGGTAGCGGAAGTTTGGAGTCGCGCATCTCTTCCAATATTGACTAATACTCGCATAATTGACATGATTTTAGCTTAAAATAAAAAATACCAGAATGTTATTAAACCTCTCAAACGCAGGACCACACAATTTTTAGAAGAAAAGTTGTCTAAATTTAAAAGTGAAGCTTCAAAACTTTTTGATATATGTCATTGTAAATGCAAAGTACGAGAATCGTGTCAATGCGAGAATTTTCTTAAAGTACCGCTAATTGAGACGGAATTCCTGAATTACCAACGAACTGATCGAAAGATGTTTATAGGGAGTATAGATCAAATCAAAACAAGAGAGCTGCGAAAAAAAGTCGAACGAAAAGAAAAAGTACAACAACTTGAAGCTGCTATGCCAAATCTGATTTCAAATGAAACGGAAATGTGTTTGCCTACAAATGAAAGCTCCGATAATACTTCAACTGACGATGAATTTATTTGTCCTTATGTTGACAAATCTAAACGGCAAAAATTAGAAAAGTCTCAGAGTCAAATGAGGTTAGCGTTACCGTCTACGGCAAGGGTTGCAGATTTAACTGGTGCATCGAACCGAACTATTGCTAAAATTGCTACGGCTGTCTTAGAAGATATGCAAATGGTTTCGGTAGATAATAAAACAAATATAAAAGATAAAAACAAAATACGTAGAGAAATAATTAAAAATAGAAAATGTCTTCAAAACTCCGTCGACAAAAAATGTATAAAAGGATTGTTCTACGACGGCCGTAAAGACTTAACAATATTCCAGACAGATGGCCGTCGAGTTACCACGAAAGAGGAACATATTTCCATAATAGAAGAACCTCGAAGTGTTTATTTTTGTCATATTTCATTAAATGCTTTAGGCAGTGCTGAAGAAATATTTCAAGGGTTGGTTTCACACTTTTTGGAATGCAATACTAGCCTTGAACATTTGATGGTGCTTGGTGGTGATGGCACCAACGTTAATACGGGGTGGAAAGGAGGCGTATTCCGGAAGTTTGAAGTCTTTATTGGCAGACCATTACAATGGAGTGTTTGCATGTTTCATATGAATGAGCTTCCTCTGAGACATTTGCTGCGGGAACTAGATGGCGGTACAGAAGGTCCAAGCTCGTTTTCAGGACATTTGGGAAAACTGCTCGAAGGCTGTGAAAAGTTGCCTGTAGTTTCTTTTCAACCCATTGTAACAACTCTGCCAATACTTTCAGAACAAGAATTAAGCACGGATCAAAAATACTTATATAATATTTGTTGTGCCATCAATTCTGGTTATTGTTCTGACCGTTTATCTAAAAGAAATCCTGGACGGATAAATCATGCGCGTTGGTTAACTACAGCTAATCGGCTGTTACGGTTGTATGTCGCGACAAATAAGCCTCCAGAAAATCTTGATATCTTGGCCAGATTTATTTTAAAAGTATATGCAACAACGTGGTTTCAAATTAAAACCAAGCCACTTTTACAATATGGTGCTATTCATCTGTGGAATGCCATTAAAGCATCAAGAGAGTTTCCAGATAAAGTCAAAGCAATATTTGAAAGAGTTATTTCTAAAAACGCCTATTTTGCACACCCCGAAAACTTACTTTTGGCTATGCTTTTTGACTCTCGGGAAAATGTAAAAGATTTAGCAATAAATCGAATACTTGCAGCACGGGAAATTTTGCAAAATGGTATACGATTTTTTAAACCACCTGCTGTTTTATTTGAAGCAGATGATTACATTAATTTAATTGACTGGCAGGAGTGCATATTGACAGAACCTCCTTTAACTATGGGACTTTCAGAAGAAAACTTAAAAAAACTGAACAAATAAAATCAAGTTCTGGGAGAAATTTCAAATTTTCCATGTCATACGCAGGCAGTAGAAAGGTGTGTTAAGGCTGTAACGGAAGCATCGTTGAAAGTGTGTGGAGAGACTTCCAGAGACGGCTACCTTAGAGCAAAATTTGATGGGAGAAAATTTTTACCAAAGTTCGACAATAAGAGCCAATACTACAAAGCTGAAGATACAAATAATATAAATTAAGCATTTTCAATTATATGTGCATATGTATATTACGTAAAAATAAAAATAAAATTGTAAAGAAAAATAAAATTCCCCATAGTGGTTACAATGGTTAGTTTTAAAAAAAGCCCCATATCTAAGAAGTGATAAGGCACAGGCAAAATATGCAAGAGACAATTTTGTAGGAAATTTTCTGATCTACAACTTTACTGAATATTAGATTTTGATATGAGTTTTGGTTTGGAAGTTATTTGAGAAAAATCTTGTTTTTTTGTGACCCTTGACCCTTTAAACCCTCCAGGGATCCGGTCAAAAGTTGAAAAACTAAGCCCAAATTTTCACAGTGTATTAAGATGCAACAAAGGCAGTAAATTTTCACTACGGCATCTTTATTTTACGTAATGAGTTTTTTCGGCCCAGCCTAGTATACATTCTGCGGCATTATTGAAAGACACATATTTCCTCCCGGTGCTAAGTTATGCCGGTATTATGTAATTTAGTTTCATCTCTAGTCCCTAATTTGAGTCTTTCAATTAGATAAATTTTGTGTGACTTGAGACGATTTCGCTATTCTTAAGCAACAGTCTAAAAAAAATTCACCAAATACTATGGTGAACAGCAGTAGAGACAATCAGCTGATGGTATGTTCAGGTAAAGATGCACAATCAACCTCAATTAAAATGATATCACACAATATACTTTTTTTTAATTTTCTGTTAAATTCTAATAACCGCCTTTTATATGAATCGATTATTTAAAATATGAGTCAAAATAAGAAGTATCAACAATCGATAAATGCAGCTTCTCATTAAATAAACAAGTAAAAAAATAGAGTTTTTTGCAAAAAAAATGGAGAGATTTTATTGTTGAACGCTTCAAAGCTAAAGGGTGGTTCAATTTTAAGGACCGATGTTGATTTTGAATAAAACACAAATTATTTTGGAAATTATTGTAATTTCTTTTTATTATGATAATATGGTGTGGTTCAATTATGTATGGAACAAAATATCGGCCAAATGTCGTGAGATAACACGGCCATTGCATTTGTCGCGCAAAAGAGCCATTGTTTCATTAGCTGTGTGGCAAGTGGCACCATCCTGTTGGAACCACATATCGTCCACATCCATATGTTCCAATTCGGGCCATAAAAAGTTTGTTATCATCTCACGATAGCGAACACCACTCACAGTAACTGCCTGACCGGCCTCATTTTGGAAAAAATACGGCCCGATGATGCCGCCAGCCCATAAACCGCACCAAACAGTTACTCTTTGTGGGTGCATTGGTTTTTCGACAATCACTCTTGGATTATCATTCGCCTAAAGGCGGCAATTCTGCTTATTGACGAATCCACTGAGGTGAAAATATGTCTCATCGCTGAAGATGATATGCACGATATGCATTTTGATTTGAACGCCCATTTTCACAATAAGCCTGAATAACTTTAACACGTTGCTCGATTGTGTATTTTTCCATGTTCAAATTGAGTTAGTCTGAAATTGAGAAATGTCAAATGAAATGCAGAAAAAAATTGAGGTTTAGATGTTGTTCACATTCAACATCGGCCCTTAAAATTTAACCACCCTTTAGGTTCAACTGAATAGAGACATTTTCGCCAGTAGTGTAGTATTGATATTTGCTATAGCGGCAGAATGCGGTTCACATCTTCAAACAGCGAGTTGACCGCATATATTTTATGAATCAACCTGAAATTTTGTGGACCAGGGTTAGCCTTAAGTAATCTGATCGCTAATGGAATAGAAAATTAGATTCCATATTGAAGCAGAAATTGAAAAGTGCATCTGTAATTAAAGAGATTGCCGTGTAAAACAAGCTTGGTGGCCAATGAGAGCGAGAGGGGCAAGGTTGAAGAAATTTTCGCTAGAAAATCGTAGTTTTATTTTGAATTTCTTCTCAAACATATTGAAAAAGAAAATGGCTGAAAACAGAAGATAATTTGATGTTTATTAATTTTTATGAAATTTTGTTCAAAAAATATGCAATTGTAAGAAAAAATCTCTTCGTTTTTATGTTAAAAAACATTTCTAACGTGATCGGAGCTCTAACAGGGCACTGTCTGATAGGGAAACATGCTGAAAGGTTGGAAGTAGCCTTTCGAAGATGCTGTAAGAGCCGCAAGAATGACGAGGAGGAGGAAACGATCTTGCATTTACTGTGTAAGTGTCCTACACTGTGTAAAAGCAGAATGTGAGGTTTCATGTACCGAGGTAAATTGCCTGTTGAGATTCATCAGCGAGGCAAAATGGTTCGGTAAGGGGTAATTTTTCTCCTTTCGGATGGTACAACATTTCTCTTCGAGGTAACACAATGGGCCTCCTATTACTGGCCTAAGTGAGCCGCCACAGGCGGCAGTTACTCCAACCTAACCTAACTTATGTTAAAAATCATATAAAGTAAATTAAATAAGAAAGATCCTCTTATTTTTACTAGAATATTTCTGAACTTATTAACAAGCAAATCTTTTTATTTTTAAAAGAGCCCTACATATGTGTAACGCAGCGCATTTAAAGTTCAAACATTCGTTAGTCATAACATGCAAGTGAAATTTAAAATTTTTGCTTCCCGAGAAATATATTGCAACATAGAAAACCGTGTCAATCAAGCAAAGTATCATTTTTTATTTCATCGCCGTGTTAGTGATAAGAGTTATTTTTACATTTACATATTAGGCTTTGAAATAAGCTACAAATATTCTCGATAAGTTGATGTCGAATGATGCAATTAATTATTGAACCTCCAAATGGTCAAAATATTGAAACTGATGAGGTTTTGGAGAAGTACGAGTATATGGTACTGGACGACCGTCAATTTGTCCGAATCCCAGTTAAGTAATAGGTACAAAGATGCTTACTGAGGATGACGAAGAGAGATATTATGAACTTATCATATAACATTCTGAATATCGATATTCTAAGATCAGAATCCACGACACCAACATTGGTACTTTGCTATTGGAAAAATCGCCAAATAAAATTTTTCGTGGCAAAGCATCTTCACGACCAGCACAGGGTTCACGACCATCAGATTCAAAAATGATTTCACGTAGGAAAAAATTTACAAAACGTAAGAAAAATTGTAGAAAAATAAACAAAAAAGGTGAACCCTGCTCTGAACAGGTTATTCAGTGGGTAGATGATGACACTATAACGCATCACAATATTTTTCCTGGCAATCACAATATTTTAGTGACGTAACATTTCGCAATATCCATTTTACAAACAATGGTAAACAGCAAATAAACGATGAGATATGGAAGTTGCGGTCATTTACTGATGCATTGAAATAGTAGCATTATTCAAAACATTTTCACCCGGAAATATGTTTGCCCTATGATGAATCATTGGTTGAAGATTATGACTGGCATGGCTGTAAACAATTCATCAAAGGTAAACCAATAGGATTTGGGTACAAAATATGAAGCCTGAAAATAACAACAGATGGAAACTGATAGAATGGACCAAAATGTAAATGCCTATAGAAATGGAGCGCGTGGTAGGAAATAGTGGCACTCAGTTTTTACTTGGTTAATAGATGTGTCAAATGCAAAACGATTGGATTTTACATCAAAGAGAATTAGAAAACATAAGCCAGCTAGAATCCCGGAGAGCCATTGCTTCTCGTTATTGCAGAACTTACGAAGTAAGAAAGCCCCTTCAAAGTTATCGCCGGGTCGCTACTTATGAATCTCCATATTCTAGCTGGTTTGATGGCATTAATCATTTTGTGGTCGAAACTGAAGTCAACAAAAGGCGTCGCTGCGCTGGTCTAAATTGTGCAGCTCACCCTTCTTCCATGTGTAAAAAATGTAACGGTTGTTTGTGCATAAAATGTTTTGAAAAATATCATTATTTCAATAGTAATTAAAAGTTAATTCCGAAATCAAGTGCAAATTTATTATCATATATGTACATAAAGAGTGTTTTTTTAGACTGAAAGAACTTTAAATTGAAATCAAACACATAAAAAATGAAGTATGATGCCAAATTTTTTTATTTCAAAGATATTTTCATGACATTTAATATTTAAAAACGATTTCTGGCATATGTCCGCCACGACTAGCTTTGGTGAACCGGATGCGATCAGTCCAATTTTCTTTGAGCAAAATTTTCCATGTTGTGGATGAACAAAGTCCAACTTGTTGAGCACGGCGGCGAATAGACAATTTCAGATCTTCTCCAACACTATCACTTATAGCACCAATATTTTCTTCTGTACGTACAGTTCTTTGTCTTGTTGTTGGTTTTTCATCGAGTAGAGTAAATGTTGTTCGAAATTTATCAACAGCTCGACGAATAAGCTGCTTGATGCTCGATTATGTAGACCATAAATTTCACGAAGTGCTCTATAAGTTTGGTGAACAGAAAGTAAATACCCACAATTTCTAAATGTTGTTGCGGCGTCATTCTTTCCATTATGATTTGTCAATGTTTACTGAAAAGAAATGTCAAAACGAAATGTTATTTATCAGCTGTCAAGTGACACCAATCCCTATCGAAGGTTCTATCAGTCTAAAAAAACACCCGTTATATGTGAAATACAATAAAGACAGTGAATTGTTACATCAAGCTTTCATTTAACAAAATATATTGAGGAGCGCGCACCAAAGTAAAATGATTTGATGTCCTTATTTATTGTTCTAAAAGATTTCAATGAATAAAGTTGTAGCAGTTTTAAAAATAAATATCTTTATTCAAAGTGAAGCTCTCTTTTTCTCTCATTGTCTTTTTTGTGCATTCATATTAAAGGTGCTAGTTGTGCCATTAAGGGTCGTATCTTAACATAAATACAGCTGAAGAAATGGCACGTGCCATACTAGTCATTTATTATTATTATTTTAATTGTAATTGTTGTTATATTGTAAGCAAATATATAAAATCTGTTATAATAATATATAAATACTAAAACTCATTATAATTAAGTATAAGTAAAACTTTTATAACTTTTATAACTAAAGAATAAAAACGAGACGAAGACCTTAATAGCCACTGCTCTTGTTAATTTTTTGTGTAATGGTTATTCGTAATTATTACTCTTATACTATAAATAAATATGCAAATAAATAATAAACAGTTTCGAAAAAACAAAAACACACTGTGGAAATAATTTCAAATTGATAAGATCTTCGGCTTATTTAAATTAAGAGGAGATTCCAATGAAAACTAAGATTCCCATTCTTGATTTCATTTAAAAGGGACATCCACTCATAACAAAAACGGTTTCTTATTGGAAAAAAGTCATACTCAAATCAAAGGTGTTGGTGGTTCAAACCCTTCCCCAGAAAAATCTTAAATTGATGTGTACATTGTAACTGAATATATAGTAAGTCACAGAACATAAATAATGTTCTCAATTTGGCTTTTCAAACATAGAGAAAAAAGCTGTGTTTCAGAATGAACATATAATCATTTGCTATGACTTGATATTAAATAGGATTAACAATTCGAAAGCTTTCACGATCTCGGTAGATAAGTTGGCGGACATTTTGGGAGTCGAACAAATTTCAATTTGTATCCCGTACATTGATTTTGAAAATGCCACACATGCGATTTTTGAAGATTTTGTTAAGTTTTGTTTCGACTACGCACTTTATTGGAAAAGAATTGTCAGATGTCATTCGAGATTTTTTAGAAGCTTCGGGGATAGACAGTAAGTACTTTATCGGCCAATGTTACGATGGTGCAAGTGCAATGAGTGAATAACTTCACGGAGTATACGCTTATATTCCGGAAATGTACAACTTTTAATTATCCTAAGCGTTTGCTAGAAGTGCATCAGCTGTTAGCTGCTGACCGCCAATCGCGTCTAACATACGCTTAAGCCATCCTTAATCACCACCCAGAGGAAGATGATTTTTCATCAAAAATAATCATGAGTGATGAGGCCCATTTCCATCTTAGCGGGTACGTAAATAAGCAAAATTTACGCTTCTGGGGCACTGAAAATCCGCGTGTAACCCACGAAGAGCCATTACACCCGCTCAAAGTCACTGTATGGTGTGCTGTTTTCGCTGGAGGAGTCATCGGACCTTTTTTCTTCGAAGACGTCGCGGGCCAAACGGTTACTGTGAATGGTAAGCGCTACAGAGCAATGATCAACGAGTTCTTTTTGCCGCAACTGCACGTGCCACAACCGATATGCTGAAGGATGCATTTCCCGGGCGCCTAATCTCCCGTTTTGGCGATTTGCACTGGCCAGCAAGATCGCCTGATTTGACCGCTCCAGACTTCTTTTTGTGGAGCTTTTTGAAGTCGCGGGTTTATGTCAACAAGCCTCAGACTCTTGCAGCTCTTAAAGAGAATATCCGTCAAGAATGTGAGGACACAAGAAGAATCAAAGTTTTTAATTTTTTTTTTAAATTACAGCCAAAAAACATCGGAAGTTTACTTTTGCGCCACCTTGTAGAAAAGAGGATTTGTTAAGGAAGTTGTACTATGCGCAGAAATTAAAAACTGTTATTAAAAAGACACGCGTGCCAGATGTAAAACTTCTGCGTCGATTCTACAAAGAGATATGAAACTAAATACAAGAGTAGTAGTGGTGGAAGTCGTTAATAGTAACGAGTAGTAGTAAGAGTTGTGGTAGTAGTAGCAGCAATGGTAGTTAGTAGTACCTAGTAGTGGCGTTAATAAATATATATAAATAGTAGTATAAATAGTAGTAGAAATTAGTAAAACTAGTGGCAGTAATAAGTAGTAGCGGCGGAAAAAATAAATGTTGAAATAAGTGAAAAGAGTAGAAGTAATTAATACTAGCACTAGTAAAAATAGTTCTAGTGACTAGTATCAGCATTAGTAAAAATAGCAGTAGAAAATTGTAGAAACAGTAATAGTAAAAAGTAGTATCATTAGAGAAAATAGGAGTAGAAATAAGAAAAAATAGTAGTAGTAAGTAGTAGCAACATTGGTAGAAATAGTAGTAGCGACTACTACCAACATTATCGAAACTAGCAGTAGAAATTAGTCAAGTAATTAGTAGTAGCGTAGGAGTAAATAGTACTGGAATTTTTTTTAAATAGGAGTAGCATTAACTAAAAATAGTAGTAGAAATTAGCACAAATAGTAGTAGTATTGTAGATAAATAAATAAATAAATAAATAAATAAATAGTAGTAGTAGGTAAGCAATTTGTTGTTGTAAATGGTAATTTTAGTAGTAGCAGTTTTAGTAATTAGTAATAGTGGCAGTTAGTAGTAGTAGCAGAAGCTACCTCAGCATGTACATATGTATGTTTGTTTTTCCTCAAATAACCAGCATGTGGTGTCTTTGTTAAATAAAATATTATGGTTGGTATTCATCGACATTTCGAGCGCATTTTGTTTATTTTCCTTTGCTACAGATTTGGACATGCATTTACAATAACAACTATTAAATAAATGAACTATGAAAAAAATAAAAATATTTTGGAAGAATAATTGTTTTTGAAACCTCTACATTAGGTAGCAGGCATTTCGCAAATGATTAAAGGGATCGATTACCGATTTACCGATTGATGCTCTCTTACCTTTACCCGTAATTCAACATCCCACTCGAGCGCGTATTACACATTAATGTCTTATAACTCCAAGGGACCGCCATATCTACGCCGAGGCAAGTGACGCACTGTCATGAGGCTGTTGTTTACTATGCCACAAGAAGCGCCAAGAAAAGTACATTTGTATTCATAAATGAATTGTGGATGCCAATTTGCACGCATGCGCCAAAACTCAAACCCATACAAACATCAATTAATACGAAGCATAGATTCATACTCGCACATATGTATGTATGTATGCATATGTATATAAATATATGGAGTATGGGAGCTATTCTCGGACCACATGTTGCTTGAGTATTTCATTCATAAAATTCGGCTTTCAAATTAATGACGTTCAACATAAAATAACACGTATGAGGTGATTTGAATGCTTCCCTTTGATTGTAACTAAGATATGCAAGACTTATACTTGACTTGACTTACACAGAAACTTGGAAACACCTACTCTGACATAGAAACCCAGAATCGATATATATTGCCATATGAATTGCATTTTTACTATAAATCAATGTTGTATTCGATATTTCCTCTAAATTTTGTATCGCATATTATTCAAAATAAGTGATAAAAATGGCATGTCTGTAGTACCTACTCAGTTGCTCATTTCTCAGATAAACATACCTATAACAAAATTTTCAAATATAGTTTAGAGATTCTTACATCGTATTGCGTTGGAGATATAAAAATGGCATGTCATACACAAGGTTGATTACTCGTATATTTCCCTTAGTGCATAGGAAGTATCCTGTTAGCTGTTAACCAATATAACTGAAAAGAACCGTTAGAAATACTAAACAATTTTACTTATTTTTAGTACTATACTACATGTACAAAAGGAAACTCATTTAAAATTATGTTGTAAAGCAAACATTTAAGTGGCCTAGACTTTTTGTCCCTTAAACAGTGATTTTTGGCAAATAATTTCACCTTAGTTTAAGGCTCTCTAGATGTCTATTTCGGGGTTTTAATTTTATTTACCAAAATCACCAAATTTATTTTTAAATATCAAGTAGTCAAAGGGGATTTGAAGTAACTTGCACAACTCAATGCACAACTTAACATTTCGAGTATTTCTCTTAATATTTTCGCCTTCTCCTTTTCCACTTTTAATTTTTCTTGCTCGCATTTCAAAAAACCTCCTAGGGTAATTCTTTGGGTATTTTTTTTCGTCACGAAGTTATTCCAGAATTTCACTCTGCGCACGCTTTCGTGAAGGCTCGAAGGGGCTTCGAGAATAATTGAGGGTCCAAGTCATCAAAATACTCCCGACGCTTCTTCGGATGTTGCATTTCGTTTCTTTAACAACCCTTTATCTGGTCTTGTGACAGTAATGTCACATAACCCATAATTTAATATATTATACATATATTGCTCTTTTCTTTCTTTGTTATTATATTGGGAATTGTAACATAACTGGTACAAAGCGTGCTCTACAATACAGAAGTAAAATATAACGGGACAACAAAATCATCACCTATTTTTGGCATCAAAAGTTCATTTGTGAAAAAAGTGGCAAAATTTAACAGGTGTTTAAATTTTTAGTGCGGAAATAAGATTTGTGTCATACATATGTAGATCTTCTTCATTTAGAAATCAGTGTGTACGTATGTATGTAATAAAGTGATTTTTACCAGATGCAACTAAAACAAAAACATACTTGAATCTTATTTGGGACATTTTTAGAGGGTCTTTAGTGGAGTTGGTTTGTAGCGTCGAAGGAATTGAAATTGCAACAGTTTCATGGATTGGTGAAATTTCCAAGCGCTCAGTAAAGAGATGCGACAAAGCTGAGAAAAGGTATATTGAAATAGAACGGCCGGCTATTATCGGCCAATACAATACGCATTTGGAAGGTGTAGATGTCATTGACGGTATGATGGGAAGATACAAAATTCAGCTTCGCAGTAAACGGTGACAAGTTCGATTCATTTATAATTTCTTGCATTTGGAACTCATCGCTTTTATATAAAAGGAATTGGGTAGCCAGTAAAACAGACGAGTTGCTACCGTCGGCAGACTTGCGACTCTTTTAAAACTTAATATCAAAACAAATCTAAAGAGAAGAATATCAATTGAACCTGATATACAATACCAACCTATCTTAGGTCGAAGACAAAGTGCAAACAAGTTTCGGTAAGATAGCTCAATATACATATGTATACTCGATTTATGCAATGCACTGTTGGCGGACGGGCAGTGAGATGTGGCTAAATCCATTTCGCTATTCATTCTGAGCGTTCAGTCACTGATACTCGTATAATTTTTTTATTCGTCTCATCGTGTGGAAATCAAATTGAAATATTTTGTTTGTATTCTAATTATTTGCGTATGATGGGAATTGAGTTTTTCATACCTGCCGACGGAAATTTTCAATGAATTTCACAGTCGATACGAAAGAAGCAAAACGGAAATACATATTTACATTTATGCCCTTGAACGAATTTGCTTTGCATTTTAATCAAAATTTTTAGAAACTTTTCGGGTAGCCAATTTAATTAGAGTGAAATAATCTGCAAGTTTCAAGTGGCTAAACATTCCGCTGTTTTATAATTAGTTTCGACTTTTGCTGATGGTGTTGCGCGAACAAAAATTAATTTTTATATAACCGTTAGAAAAGAAGTTGCAAAAATTAACGGGAATATTTAGTTACTTGAAACTTATAATTTGATACAGTGTAAATTGAATTGTTTACCCGAAAAGTTTCCACAAACTCTGATTAAAATGGAAAGCAAATTCATAATTTTTATTAAGGTGTTTTATATTTTTTTCATAGCAGGAGTGTTTTGAAATGCTTTTTCTTTGCACTTTCGTAAAACAAAAATGGCGTCAATTGTAAAAATATTATTTTTATTTTAAGATTTATTAAAAAAATGTATTACCTCCGTAGATTAAAAATACAATACAAAAACACAAGACATATTGACAGGTATAGCAAAAATATGGAAAGTGATTTTTTACGTTATAGAACACTTTATCTATACGCTAACACTTTTCTCATTTGCGCAATCTGATTCTCTCATCTCTCTCTCACTGCAAGTAAGCATCGATTTTATTAGCAATGTCTTATTTACTCGTCTGTTGCACATTACTACCCTCTTAGTAAAATTTAGTTTAAAAAAAATTATCTTTTAATGACATTTTGGAAGTCAGCCAATTTCGTTTTTCATTATTTCGAACGTACATTTAAAAAGTGTTCACAAAGGTTAGATTAGGTTGACGGGCTTATCCCTAATGGCACTCTTAGACTCACGGCCCTTGTGATACCACTTGGGAATCACCAGCTCGCAATACCTTCCAAAACCACTTTGAACTCCGCAATAATCTGAGAAGTTATCGAAGAAGCCTCACCTAAAGGAGAGAATCATTTTCTTCAGGAAAGAGCGGGGCACCGACACAGAAGTCTTGTAAGTTTGTGAGCGATTGCCATCTAATGACTTAGACATATGTATGTATTCTTAACAGGAAGCGAGGAATAGCGAATGTAATTAGACCCGGCATTGGCCCATACCAATTTCTACCACAAGGCGGAAACCTTACCTTCCTTGAACTTGGATGAACTCTCTTTTCCTAAAGCATCCCATTTCCACTCTCCCCTTGGCGATAGGAGGGTCATAAATGCTGCAGCGAGAGCAGGAGTCGCCAACTCATACTCCCACAGCCTTGGAAACACAAAGAACTCCTTCAATATCCTGACCTGTTCATAATTAGTGCTTGACTCTTGTTTAGAGTATTCTGTTGAATTGCCGCTCCGCTTACAGAAGGAATAAAATTTAAGTAGGGCATACAGTAGCCTTAGATGCTGTTGTTCTCATCGCACTCGTTATGAGTATGAACGCGAGCCTTTGAACTTAATTTATCTTTTTGAAGTATAGGAAAAAATCTAACTATCGCCGTGTAGAACCAGCTTATTACGTGTTTTAGGTTCCATCCCTCATATTTTTCCAATTGACCTGATGCAAGGGTATAGTGCTACCGTGCCTTGCAATGTGCAGCTCCCGGTTCAGCTTCCTATATAATATATATACATATATATGTATATATTTATTACGATGGTATTCCCCTTCAGTTATATTTTTGAGAACAAGTGATTTATGTTTATGTTATGGGTTTCCAGTTCCAGGACAACTATCCTTTGTAGCATATCAGTGAATATGGAGATTGCTATTACAATATCATCGGCGTATGCAATTATTTTCCCACTAATACCAACAGCTTCGAGAAGGCTAACCACCGTCCGATTAGCATTCGTTCGATAAATGAGGTTACGTACTGGAGGCGATTTCGTTGCCGCAAAAGCTAAAAAAATTTATGTTTTTGTTTTTGTACTACTGCTACAGCTATTATAACAACGCATTTAATTTTTTATTCAAACAGCGTAAGAATTATCAAAGTGAATAACTTTGTTTACATTCTGATTGTTTTCGTTGTCGTGGAAATTGTTTTTTATACTTTCTGATAGCAATAACAGATTGGCTTTGACAAGCAGTAGGCAAAAAACAAAAACAAAATGTATGTAAATTTTGTTTCTGTTCTTGTAACATCTCGTTATATGAATTCACCTTGGTTAGTATCACGATGGAGAGAAAAGAAGGTAACTACAAAAGCACTACTGTTACTTCGTACTTGCCTCATTTGAAGGATTGACTTCACAACTAGTTCGTAAAAAGTTGATTTTTCAGAGTTTTGACTGATTTTTACAAAAAGTTAAACACAGAATAATAAATGCGAAGTGCCGAGCTTTGTATTGTAGCAGTTGCAGCGAAAATAAAACCCCCAAGTGCAGTTATCACCTTCCTTTTCTTCTCGCTATTCCTGTGGTGTGAACGTCTGTGACGTGTACGCTGCCGGCGTTGTCGTAATCTGGTTTTCTATCATTCTTGGGTTAGTCTCATCTTAAAGCACTACGTAAAAATATAAACGAGTATATTGAAAAAAATTCATGATTTTTTGCCGGCATTTTCGATTACAAGGAATGAATAAAAAAAGTTTATTCCGGGTCATGGATGAACGAAATTTTTAATATTTTCATATTTTTTCTTTACTAGAGCTGTTCGATATCCGAACGAAACAATTTTGTTCTTAAGTTCAATAATTAAAGTTTTGATCAGCAAATATTTTTCTCGCTCCTTCTTAACAAAACCAACTCTCTTAGCAAGGAGTTGTGTCGCTAAATCTTCAAATTGGGGTATAGGAAAATTTGTAAAAAGAAACTTTCTATGCACTCTTTGAATAAACCATACAAATAACATTTCAATTGAATCATACGTAACAATAGTAATTATTTGGCGGTTACATCATACAGATCGATACTTTGACCGAACTACTCCTACAATTTGTGGTGTATGTCTTGACGTTGTAGCACAAATTGAGGGGCCTACATATCGGCTTCAAATTCCAGATGATTATTGCGAAAAGTGTTTTGCTTGGCCGAATTACACTCGGAGCTTTGTCATTGCTTTACCGAGAGGCGACCGCTATTAGAAAAAGTTACGAACCAGGCGAAGCTCTCACATGCTACATACTCGGCTACGGCGGCCGATTTTACTATTTAGCGTAAAATAAAGGAATTTCAAACAATACATATAATTTGCAAACCACGTGTGAAGAGAAGTTTAGTTTCGCGTCAAAATAAAGACCTTAGTCGCTCATGTAATATAATGTAATCACATTGAGGCGCTTTGGCAGAATGTTCAAAAACCTTTGAACATAATTTTGGAATATGTATTTATAGTATATAAGAGAAATATCAAACGTGTACACTTAAACATAATAAGAATGCCGGATAAAATGCAGGAAAAATAAAAATACACATGCACAGATTATAAGATTATATGTATGAATGCCAATGAAACAAGCGACACTTTAGCTGCCAGAAATAGCAAATGTTAAAGTTATTACACACAAAACTCTACCCAACAGTCTACAATCTTCATGGTACCAATGAAACACCGGGGATCTCTTAACGAGAGTAATTTCAATGAAAACTGCTGTGCACTAAATTTCTCCTTCACGACAGATGGTGGAACGAGATTACTTATAAAATTGTCAGACAACTTTAAACCTAAATAGGCATAATATCTACATGATTACGGTAAGGTTAATTTAGTTTAGGGCGGCTGCTACGGTGCAAGTCCACGGATGCACACGTAGGCTGGTAAAGCTCGTTGTGATGCCTCTGGCGGAAACCATACATGAAGAAAATCGGGAATGATTGCCGAGCTCAGGTTAGCCAACCTGCCTAGAAGGTACCTATTTAATTAATAATTGGTTTTGAGTCTTAGCCAGGGCGAGATAGTGGGAGAGATCGAAGCTCATCACTTCCTCTTCGTACCTGCAACTTCGAAAGAAGTCGTGTCCGGTTATTCCCCCAACCATTATTCTGAGAGAAGGGCGGTCAAGGCGAATGAGAGCTTTGGATCGCTTTGCTTCAACCTTTGGCCAAACTTGTCTGGTAATCCGACAGGTGAGTTCCATGATTCAACGGTGCAGTGGTCTGTTGTGCGAAAGCTGAGGTTGTTGCGCTAATTCGTTGAAGTGAATCCCACTGCCCACTCTTTTGTTGAGTTTGGAACCATCTGTAAAGATAGCCGTCGAATCTGGGTCTAGTTCTATGGCATCTTCCTATTCATTCCTATTATGGAGAATTTAATTTTCTTGCGGGATAGAGAAGTAGTGTAATCTAGCTTCCTTAGTGTATTCAGAAGAGCTTCCAGGACCTTTGCATGCCCGTAGCATAGCTCTTTCTACAGTTGAGTAGCGTTAAGCCTGGTAGCACTACAGCCGGCAAAAGATGTACCATATAGATCAATCGGTGGATGATCTACATGATAGTAACCGTTATGACAGGACACTGTTTGATAGGTAGGCACACCTATCCATGCTATCCCATGACAAATGAAGAACTTGTCAGAGCAAGATGAGGAAAATTTCCTACAATCCTTGATGCCTTTATGGAAATCAGCGACATACTAAAATTCTTAGAAATTTGATTCAAAGATGGACTGGGAGTTGCTGATTACCCATGCGGCATCACAAAGCACGTGGAGCTTAAGTATGTGTTTTTGGAAATAACAACTATAACTTAACTTAACCTTAGTGTAAGTTGTATGCACAAACCAAATTAGTTGCAGAAGTGAAACGAACGGTATCCGGTAACAAAAATTTATAATAACAATAAGCAGTGCAGAACTGCGTTTACTTGACCATACCATTATCAGATTTTATTCAATATTTTTTACGGATATTATTTTCAAATTTTAAGAAGTCCATTTTAGGCATGGCATTTTGTTGACAATATGTATATAATATTTACACATCTGACTTAAAACCCCACACATACGAAATTTCAGGTTAATTTAATAATTTTTATAAGTACTTATGAACAAATTTTTCAGATTTGGCCTCATTGTGCGGTCTTTTATTGTGTCGTCAACTGCACGAGCTGAGGCCAAAATAGGATTTTATTTTTTTTTTGTTATATATTACATATTGCATATTGTTACATATTGCTTGTTAGAAGCAACTCACAAATTTTATGATATCGAATCACCAATCACACATATGGATGAATTCGGCATCACATATTATTGTACATATGAGCACAAGAGGTATGACAACGCCGCAAGGATATTGCATTATTTGCTGCCTCCACATTTTTGATCTATTTCGGGCGTTAAATATTGTACATACATAAATACATATAAAGTGTATGGATAGCTGTGTGAATTCAAATATGAGTGACTTTTTTCTCTAGTACGAGTAGCAATATTTAGTTATATGCTATTTATTATTAAAAATATTTTTATGTTTAAGGTTTCTTACGCCTCCTTAGTTTGACTCACGACGGTAAAATTTCGTATAACCTATTAATTTAATTTACCTTACCGACTTACTTCTCCTACAATTTGTGGTGTGCGTCTTGAGGTTGTAACACAAATTTACCTTATTAAACAAGAGGAAACACTTTGTAGATCACATTTTTAAATATTTAACTAATAACTAACTGTTCTGCTTAAGGCCTTTCAGAGTCGAGAGATTATTCACATAAACTGTAGCTTAAAAAACCATACCGAAATAACTAGTTTTGGGACGGCTAAATCTGGCCATCTTGATAGCCAGTGAATTTGACTTGCGATTTGAAATAACTTGAAAATGGCCTAGTTTCTTCAAACAGATTCTAATTATTTACTACAATATATTTTTTCAAATATTATAAATAAGCTAACATTCGGCAGTTATTCCATCTACCAATGGGGTCAATAGTTTTACACATATTTCGTACATACATAAGTGAAGATACTGTACCCCAAATCGCTGACGCTGGCATTAAAAACTCATCAACCGAACCCGATGAAGATCGGATAGCAATAACGCAGCTAAGAAACAGCAAAGTCGCGGGCGCTGATGAATTACCAACAGAGCTATTCAAGAGTGGTGGCGACGAGCTGATAAGGCGCATTCACCAGCTTATTTGCAAAATATGGTTGAACGAACGCTTGCTCGCCGATTGGAATTTAAGTGTGCTCCGCCCAATCCACAAGAAAGATGATGCTGCCATATGCGCCAACTTATCTTTTTGTACAAGATTATATTGAGAGTATTGTGTGAGAGACTGAAGTCAACGGTAAACGAACTGATTGGACCTTATCCGTGTGGTTTTAGATCTCGTAAATCTACCATCGACCCGATATTCGCGTTACGCCATATATTGGAAAAGGCTCTTGTTCGTTATTATATATTTGTCGACAATAAATCAGCTTTCAACAGCTGCCACGATATCTGAATTTGGTATCCCTGATACCAAACGAGGCTTGTGGTTGTTGTAGCAGCTAGTGATGGCCTATGAAGAGCGGATTCACCCATGGTCATTGTAGCCAGACGCCTCTAGGGGGTGGCTCAGCAAACGTGCTGTTTCGACAGGGTTGGACCAGAGAGAGAGGGGGTTAGATTTGTAGGTTTGATAGGGCATGTGAATAGGTGATAGGTATCGTGCGGAGAATCTCCAAATGCCGGGCATGTGTTGGGTATGTCAGGGTCGATTCTGGATAGGTAGGAGTTGAGTCTACTGCAATATCCATATATTAGTTGGGCCACAGTCCAAACGAGGTTTCGAACAGAGTGATTCCCTATCGTGTGACTTCTTCAACATTATGTTGTAAGAGATACTTAATTGTAGCTGCAGAATTAAACACCATATTAAAATATTTTTTATAAGAGTGAGACCCTTGGAGATTCCTCGGAAAGTTTTTGGATCTTTACGTCTTGGCAATGGCGAATACCACAGACGATGGAGCGATGAGTTGTATAAGTTCTATAATTATAGTGACATAGTACGGCGAATTAAAATTCAGCAGCTGCGTTGGCTAGGTGGTGTTGTACGTTGGTTCTTGGGAACCAGGTGGAGAAGGACTTGGCTTCACTTGGTGTATCCAGTGGCGCTAGGTAGCAAAGCAGAGAAGCGACTGCAGCGCTATATTGAATTCGGTCAAAATCACCTAGGCAGTTATAGCGCCAATTAAGAAGAAGGAGTGTATATTAAACATATCTCAAATCTAGCTTAAAATACGTTTGTATTCGGATGTCTATATATAGTGTTGAATATATAATATTTTGCAAAACTTAATATAGATAGTACAGCTTGGTGCATATTTTTAATATTTTTTTTAAAAGTGGAATTCATTCATTCAATTTTGATTTACTAAAATATATTTATGATTAGAATAAGTAAATTTTGGTTATACGCAACATTTATGCCAAAAATAACTTACTTCTTTGCTGTTCAGCTGAAGGAATTTCAAATATTATCATGAATATTAAAAAAAATTAAAAATAGTGAGATATTAAAAGTATATAAAGTTTTCCCGACTAACAAACATGCATTAATAAAATTTCTACTTTATTTCAAGATTTTTTATTTTTACTTTATTTCAGATTTTTATGCTTGCTTAATTAATTCAAAAATCATTTAAAAATAATTATTTTTAATATTATGAATAAATAAATAAGTACATACTTATAAATATGTATGTACAACCATAAATAACTAAAATATCGTCAAGCCCATAAATTCAACTTTGACCTACGCTATCGCTAACAAAACCGAGTATGTCGTCAAAAAATTAAAATCAAATCAAACCACAGAATCGCAGCTGCACCTGCATTGGCGCCAGCTATTCAGAAATATCTGAAACTACATGCAACAACAAAAAATTCATTCATAATCGCACGCTCTTATTTCTGAAAGCAAATGCCGTTCATTCATAAATGCGAGCATTTCATCGCACACGGAAATACTCCCCTCCCCTCAATAAAATTTTTTACGGCGAACACAAAAATGCTAAAAGCTTAAATTTTACAAACCATCGACGGTACCTGTAGAATCTCAACATCGTAATAGCTGACATTTTTGAGGAATATTTTAAATTTTTTTGTCCAAATGCTCCCAAGGAGAGATTTATAAAACAAGCCGTTTAAGGACACGCTTAATTTGCGGGCTACAATTTAACGGATTGCTGTCCACAGATCTAGTCCCATTTTTAGTCCGTCATCAAAATTGCCGAAAAACGCAAAATAATATTCTTTTTGTATACCGTCCTCTTTCACACATGTTGCACAACTCCATTAGTTTTCATTTTTAGGATGTAGTGGGTATAGGGATGAGACAAATATAATGGAAGAAGATTAATTCTATTGTCACTTTTTGGACGTCATATTAACTATCTGCCAATTAAACAGATTATGACATTTCGTGCTACCATCCGTAGTCGAAAGAAATTTTTTTGTATGTTATTTTTTTTCTTTTGTTTGAAATTACAAATTAGAAAATGAGCTGCTTGTTTTATCAGTGCCCAAATACAAAGCATCTATACAAAGGGGATAGGGTTTTACGGAGTGTGACTTGCCCAATGTATGAATGTACAGCTCATTTTACGCGCACGACTAAGTCGAAGTGCAGTGTAAAAATGACATACTGCTTTTAAGAGATAATCAATGTTTTATATGTAGAACATCTGCTGGGATTAGAAACTATATGTATAAACCAAAATCTGTGTTTTGGAGCACGCAGTAAAACATATGTTAAAGTCAATAGAGATCCATTACCCGCCGACCTTAATTATATATTAATATTATATTAATTAATTTAGATGAGAAACACTTCTAAATCGGTTTTTGGGTGGGACCATGGCTAATAAAAACAAGGTGAAGTCACTTAAGGGGTGGTTGTTGTAATTTCGAAAATTTCCGCATGCCAGCCTTAGCTTGATGCCAACTCCATTTATGTCTGGGCAAAATAGAAAGAAAAGTGGAGCATAGATATTACTTTTAACAGTTTTGTTAAGAAAGTATATGTAGGTATCATTGTTTCTTGGCTTTTGGTTTTTTTCACTTTTCGTTTAAAATTCAAATTCATATTTTGAGAATTTTCGATCACAAAATTTATCCGCAAATAGGAAAATGTTCGCCAAAGTCTAGCGATTAACTTTGTTGTAACCTCGCATAGTTATTTAGTGGTATAATATGCAAGATTTTCTATCGCACAGTGAATCACAAAGAGATTGCCGTATGCTTTCAACATTCAGTGATTGCTCCAGCATAGATTTTACTAATTCCGGTAGTAGGAGAACGAGATTTCGATGAAGACGTGTTGGAAATACAGATCATACTATGAGCACTAAGAGCAGTCAGTGTAGATGACGGTGGCGTTGTCAAGGAGACTGAAGCCGAGCCGACTGCTGAGCAATCAGAGTTAACTCCATCGGACGATGAAGATAATAAAATAAATAATACAGCTCTGGTATTAATACATGCTGAACAGTAATTATTCATTTTGGCGTCGCAAAAGAGTGCACAGGGCCTTTTTCCTGACTATGGCGTGGAATTCATTAGTATCACAACATTTCGTACCCCAACTTGCATGCGTCACCATTGTGAATACCTTTTCGAATATCTCCTTGAATCTGATACCTCCGACGTCGCTGCGAATGATTACATCCTATAGTTACCTTCCTATGGAGTCCCCAGACAATATTTTAACGTGGGTTGATGAATTGTCGAAAGGCGGGCTAATAAAGCCTAGTTACGCTTTTGTGGAGGAATTATTGTTTCTGGAAGCAATTTTTATAAAACTGATTGGGGCTTAAATTTATTGCGGTCAAAACAATGTACAAGAAATGCTTAACAACTTAAAAGGTTCCCACATGCATAAATCTTCAAAGCACTAGAAATAGTGCCCAAAAAGTAATAAAAACAATACTACTTTTTCCCCTTTTTTCCCCACCTCCAATATGCATAGCCGCAGTCGGCATGCAGAAAAAGTGAGGCTATGTAAGTGGCATCACCTTACCATGGGTAGCACTAAATAGGTAGGACTATATAAAAATAAATATTGTATATAAAAAAATATTTCATTCTAAAAAATTCGCTAATTGTAACTAACTATTGATAAGTTTTCGAATTATATGAAACCCTCCATTTTGTATCTTCACAATGCCAATATGCGATTGAAAATTACCCTCTCCTTAAAACATACGGCTTTGCCAAAATTTTACATCTCGGTAAATGTTAATAATCTGCTTTTTAAGAACAAAAATAATCGAAATGGAACTACCTTCATGAAAATTTTGTAAAAAGTCTGACAAAAAAGTTTGACAATTTTAAAACCATTGGTTGAATTTTTAGTGAGTTTCGTATAAGCAGCATACTGTATTATATTAAATTTTGTTCGATGTGATATATTATGCTGGCTCTCAAATTATTCATTTAATTATTATTTAAAACAAGATCAACTAAATTCCCTAAAGCACATTCGCGTAAAATTACTAAATAAAACCCGTAAATCTTAGCTAAGTAAACTATCTCTAAATTAAGTGATGTTTATAACTATCGATATACCAAAATCTAGGTTTATTAAATGTCATAAATAAATTTCTTAAATATAGGCAGAGTTTAATTAAAACTACATATGTATCTACATGTATATAAAATAAAGAGGTATATGTATTGATGTTGATTACTGCGACAAATTTCCTATAGTCTTCCTGGAAATTCTGCCCTCACATCCTGTATTTTAATTTCAGATCACCAGGATGACATCGAACGGAAGTCTTCCACGTTCTTTGATAAATATTAAGATATATATCAAATATCTCAAACAATTTAATATGAATAGCATGCAAAATTGGCAATCTAATTGTAATTTTGAAATGTTGCCATCTACAGGAAATTTGAGTTTAAATAAAAGCCTCATTTGTGGTTAACACACCGATTATGTAGATGTGGCTCTACAAGGTAACATCTACTAGAGTGCTAATATTATTCACTTCAGGTGTATAAATAAAAATTCTCGTCTCAATGCTACTAATTTTCGCTTTAATTTAGTTTTACGTTTTCTGCATTTTCGAAATGACACCTACTTCTGTGGCTGGCGAAGGAAATGAGTTTCTGAAACTTAATTTACATACATATGTATGTTTTGACTTCTTTTATGTAACGAACCATTTCCTGGACCACAACTACAACCTGCGGTTAAGTAAAAGTTAAATGATATAACTGCATTTGCACAAATCAAAGCATCACTCTAATTGGATTAGTCACTACCAGTGACCGCATTGATTACACAAAGCAAAGTGGAGCTGGAGGCCAAATTAGTTCACTGAGAAAATTCTAAGTAACTTTAATACTTAAGCTTTGATTGCTATTTTGAGAGAGGGGCTAAATTAAATTTCATACGAAAAAATAGTCACTATTTAATATACTTTTTTTTAAACGCTCTGTGACGAGTGCGTTAACTTTAAGTGCGGAATATATTTCGTGAAAACAAAACCGGTGCGATTAAATTCCTTGTAAAGGGTGTTTTTTTAGACTGATAGAACCTTAAATTGAAATCAAATACATAAAAAATGAAGTATGATGCCAAATTTTTTTTTATTTGAAAGATATTTTCATGACATTTAATATTTAAAACCCATTTCTGGCATATGTCCGCCACGATTAGCTTTGGTGAATCGGATGCGATCAGTTCAATTTTCTTTGCGCAAAATGTTCCATGTCGTGGATGGACAAAGTCCAACTTGTTGAGCACGGCGGCGAATAGACAAATTCAGATATTCTCCAACACTATCACTTACATCACCAATATTTTCTTCTGTACGTACAGTTCTTTGTCTTGTTATTGGTTTTTCATCGAGTAGAGTAAATGTTGTTCGAAATGTATCAACAGTTCGACGAATAAGCTGCTCTGACGCTCGATTATGTGGACCATAAAATTCACGAGGTGCTCTATAAGTTTGGCGAACAGAAAGTAAATTTCCACAATTTGTATACGTTGTTGCGGCGTCATTCTTTCCATGATGATTTTTAAATGTTTACTGAACAGGAATGTCAAAACGAAATGTCATTTACCAGATGCCAAGTGACAGCTATCCATATCGAAAGTTCTATCGGTCTAAAAAAACAACACCCGTTATGTGCATAGCAAAAAGTTAGGCGACTAATCGCTAAAAAGAGTTGCCCCAGATTACTCTCTTTAAGGTGTAATTGGTTAATAAGTAGAGCTGTTGTTAATTGACTAGTCGAATAATTGATTAATTAATTAGCAAAAGTTGTTTTAAAAAAACTAGTCGACTAACTAGTTGTTTTCTTTTCCGCTATAATGAAGTTTTTATGGATTTATTGTTAGTGGCTGTCACTGTTCGAATAATTTCGGTTAGTCGATTTTCAAACTACTCGATGGTGAGCGATTAGTCGAAAGTGAACGGTTAATCGAAGTTGCTAGTCGACTAGTCGACTGTTCTAGTAATCGGTTAGTCGATTTTTAACAAGGGCTCTATTTATAAGTGGTATCCTACTAATCAAAAAATTGTTTTTTAGTTATTTATTACGTTAATCTTCAAAAAACAAAATAGGCACAAATGTGTATACCCGAGGCATAGAGAATTGCTTCGGACTTTTTACTGATAGTGATCACTGCAACAAGAAGATCCATCTATTCTATCTATTTCTGCTTTTGAGTCATAATTTAAAAAAATAAAAATATTTAGCAATAGCGCTTTAGGCATTTGAAAGTATACTCTAGATTTAAATAAAATGCTTTTGATTTCCTCCAATAAAGCAGTATCTTCGGTATTTAATATGCGATATTCTCTTAAATTGGGACTACTTTTGTTTTATAGCTTCCTCATTAACTAATATAAAAATTTTTTCATTAACTAAATTGAAATTTAACAATTTTGGTTAATAACTATGATTTTGGTTTTCTAAACTAGTCCCGCCCAATTGATTGACCCAAGTCCATGTAGCTTCATGCGAAATGTCACCTTTCACCATCTTCTTGTAATACATCCGTTTCATTTATATTGCTTCTGTGCTTCCGCAGCCAAACTTTTCTTTTGAAAGTCGTCAATATTTTGCTCAAAAGGCAGCCAACTAATATCGGCACTGTTGTGACCTCAACACCACCTGTAGAGCGATTCACTAACGTATTTTAACGATATTCGCATGGTTATCTCATATTAACGAAAATTTTAACGATACTGCTATTCTCCAACCATTTTTTAACGATTTTCTCATTCGGCGAATCAGCTGTCGTTGTTAGCTAGTCGATTACCGAAAATTAACGACAACAAATTTGAAGTTGTTAACTCAATCGAGAAAAATTCTTGATTTCGACTTAAAAAAAAAGAAAAAATTTAAAATTTGGCGAATTGTTTTCTTAAAATTAAACAAGGAACATTAAATAATGTCCTTTGAATATTTGGCTATAATTTATCCCGAGGTGACGAAGAAGTCAACGCTCCAACAGTGGATCGAAGTTTGCTTAGGGATGTAGACAATCCCTTTGAATGCAACGGAAAGTGAGGTTCCCTATGACCCAAGCTTCTAAAGAAATGGTTGCTTCAGCGTCGTCACCCTTGGTGTGAGGCACTATTGGGCCGTCGATTGTACTCGTATGTATATCAATTTTGCCACCAAAGAAACATGAGGAGGTTTAAACCAACCACCATATCTACCAATCAATTAATATGCAAATGGTAAAAGCAAACTCTTATCAATTATTCAAGTATAAAAACAGAAGTATAGTTTAGTTTTAATAATGAGGAGGCATGGTGAAACAATGAATCATAGATTGCACGTTACCCGATGAATGCCGGCTTACGGATGACTGACTGGCTCATGGATATTCCCCATTGCTCACTTACGAATCGTTGATAGCAACCAGTTACGAAAAATCTTAAAGCCGCTAGAACCTATCAATATAAAAGATAAATGGTTCTAATTAAAAAAGTTAAAATATATGCACAATGTAAATCCTAAATATGCTGGAGCACAACGCGAATTTTGAAAACGAAAAATGCCATATTTGCAGGTGATTCCGGATATTCCTTGGAGTAGAGTTAATGACTATTCTACCAAACCACTCAGAGGAGAGTCCAGAATTCTGCTACAATGGAACATTGCAATATATAAAAATAATTATAAACGTTTGTCGTTTGAAATAAACTAGTATCTTAATTCCCTTTAATGAAATATAATAAAAACGCTGAAATTTATGTAGGTATTCGTTTGTTTTTTCTCTATTCCTCTTTGTGCTTTTCGCTTATTTTGACATTTAGTTTGACAGAGGTGCCACTCTTTACCACTTTGAATAAATACAAAGAGGCAGCTGTTAAGTGTCGTTAAGAATAAGTTAGTGAATCGCACAATCGTTAGTGCAAACGACAAATATTTTCGACAAAAATTGCGTTTGTCGCATCGTTTAAAGTTCATGAATCGCATTAGTGGCATGAATGCGCTGCCACTGGGAACTGTGTAGGTACATCCCGTCTTTATTCCATATTGTTGTTCTGCATATGGTAATTTTGGTGTATTTTTATTGTTTTTAATTCACACAAAGTTTTCATTTTTACATTTTCGAAGCTGAACTCGAACGCTGTATTTTTCAACCAAATCGAATATCAAGTTTGAAAATTTGAAATCAATATGCCAGCCAAGGGTTTGCAAATTTGAAAAAAAAAATGACGTAACATGACTGCCGAATGCCAACGCTGTCTCTATTTAACACACTTTCTTCATACATTTTGAATAAACATAAATAAAACAAAAACAGCGTTGTCTGGTTAGCTTCAAAAATTCAGTAAAACTGTTACTATTTTAAAAAATCTTTAAATATATTTATCTATGCTCTAAAAATGATTTAAAACTAAACTTGTCACCGTAAGATCGCACACATTTAGAACATCCTTCTGATTTATCAAGTGCACAAATAATCCCAAACAAAGTTCAACAAAGCAAGTTTGCTCTAAAAACTTTAAAAATTGTGTTTAATAAAGCGTTTAAGGTGGCTTCTCTGACCTCTCTCTTCCAGTTAGTTAATAAGAATAGCGTTATAATTTATAGACCTATATCGGAGTTAAAAGCTTGCTCAAAGCTTTACTGATGATCTTAAGCAATAAGTTGCCATTGAATTTTAATAAATATTTTCATATGTCACTTTTTTTTAAAACTCACAAGACCTTTGCTTTCTTAATTACTTAAATCAGGGGCACTGTTAGGCGTTGTCAATCCTTTTTTTTTTTTTTTTTGATTTAGGTGTTGTGTTTGATGAGGGCTTTACTTTTGTTAATCTTGTTTCCTACATTCTTCCGAAGGCTTGTAATTTGGCCTTTCTTCGAAGATAGCTCACTGGTTCATTATAAAAACTGGAGTACGCATGTGTAATCTGGAACCCGATCTACAGTTGCATGATCGAAAAGGTTCAAAGAAGATTTACTCTCTCTTAATTTTTCCTTGCCTCTCGCTTCTTGTAGTGCGCGATGTAAACTCATTAATATGAAATCTTTTGAAACTAGGAGAACTCTCCGTTGATGTTTGTCTGTGGCCATATTAATGGGTATGGCGGTTCTTGAGATTTTCATTACCTTTTTTTATTCCGCCAATGAAAGCTAACTATTATGCACTTGCGTCAATTAGTAGGATGCTCAGTGAGTTTAATAAAATTTCACAAAATATTAATTTAGATATCGCATATCCCAGATCTACGGAAGAATTGTATTCCTATATAAAGTAATTTTATGTTTTGGTTTTTTCTATCGGAAGCATCTTTGTGATTCAGTTTTTAGAATTTGAACACTATAGCATGATTATTTTTCGTTTTACTTGTATTAAGGATGTTATGTGTTTCCAGCCTGTAAGATCTTAACAATCAACCTTGCAAGGTGCAATCTTGTTATTAGGTCCTTTAAAATGCATTGCCAAATTATATCTTTGATGTTACTGCAAAAACCTGTTTTATTTGCATCAGAAATTAAATTTGTATTTATTTTATTTTTAAATAAAATAGTGGGAAAATTACCACATGATTTTTGTTGATATGGCAGAAAATTTTTCTAAACACTGGGTTGGGCCCATCAAGGAGGGGCCAACGCCAGCTAATACTTCGGTTAATTTGGGATTAAGAGGCAATGCTTCCTTCTTGACTTCTGTAATTTGTTGGTATCTAGGAAGAAAATTGGCATTATATTGTAAAAATTACTCACGCAGTTAACCCGAAAGCTATAACGTAGCCAAATACTTTTCAGAATTGTGTCTAAAAGTTAATGTATTTGGCGGTGTGGGAATGTTATTTTTGATCCTCAAGAGTCGCACTAGCCTTGTCAAAACACCGGCTTCGGTTACATAAGACTTAATCTTCTCTTCGTATTTTTTGTATTTCATAGATAATGTTTCTCAAAGATGTCCCGTGGCGATAGACGAGCACTCGTCTATGAGTTTTATTTGGTATCCCTCTAATTTTAAGGGTTGACGTTCTAGATTTTTATTCGACAAATAAACTTGTACCCACTAGTCAGTTTTCTTAATCCTTTGCAAACTTAATACTATTTCCATGTAAATTAAATAAATTTGTTCCTCGAGGTCTCCGTATTCTCCTACAATGTGTATTTTGCTCTTTAATTCTTTCATAGTAGCCTCACCGAAGTCCGCTTTAGTCTCTGAAGCTTTAATCACTTCATATATTTATTTTAGGGTTTTCTAAAGGTATTATTCTAATCTTTGAGGTAGAATAACTCACTAGAAAAAAAATTGTGAATTATAATTAAAAAATTCTATGCACTGTTAATTAAAGGAGCACAGAATAATTTACTCTTCTTCCTTCTTATATGCGTTCTTCTTTTAATACCCGCTCGGGCGCCTTTTTTCACCCATAACGTAAAAATACACTCTTTTCTCTATGAAAACGCACTTAAATTATATTCGGAAGGAGTCCGTTCGTCCGACCATATTATGCAAGAGAACTGACGCATTCCGCATTGTTACATCAGATCTCGTTGTTGTGTTTCTCTTGGTATTGTCAGATGATCAACTTGACATCCCTGCTTTTACTGTAGTTTGTGTCGGTGGGTTCTAAAAATTGTTTAAGCCCCAACACCTTCTGGGGAAATTTTCGAATGCTCTTCCTATCGGTTGTTGTTGTTTTAGCTCCTAGCAATCCACTGTATAGATCAGTTTGCCCATGGTTGTTGTCGTCAAGCTCATCTAAGGATATGCCAATTAAACGATTTCTTTCCTTGAAATCGGACCAGAGGGAGAGGGGTGTTAGATGAGAAGGCTCAATGGAGCATGTGAATAGATGCGAAGAATCTCCACATGACGAACACGTATTTGGGATGGCGTGGTAGATTATGGATCCGTAGAAGTTAAGTATCCTTCGCTTACCTACTCTTTTGTGATATGTAACTACCCGAAATTGAAGTCACTATTATCACCTCATTAAGGAAAAAATCATTAAACTTCAATTTTTTTTTATCAATTTATTTATTCGTCTGTAAACTGAGAAGCGCAATCCAGACTCATACTTCGCCGTTCGTGAGCTCTGGCTGATGTGAGCAACCCTTGTGCGAGCTGCGGTAACCAGCCCGTGTCACGCCTGAAAGAGGTGAAGCTTTAGGGGGGTTGCTGTAACTTACTCGATTTAAGGGCCCACTAAGGTCAACATCATGTCTGTACCAGTAGGTGCGGTTACAACCAGTATCTGGTAAAAATCTAAAACAGACAACCAGTGCAAAATTTCAACAAACCTCGGATGAGATCTACCTTTTTTGATGACAACCACATTCACCTTATAAGGATGATTTCAGGGAATGCATCAGAAATGTTCTAAGGGAAAGGTGCCGTTGCTCAGCTAATTGAGGTCCTCGAAAGAGTAATGGCTAAAATCATTGCCATCCAAGAAATGAAAAGACAGAGCAGGGTAATAAAACCATTGGACGACCTCTACAGCTACATGTAAAGGAGGCCAAGTTTGGTGTTGGATTTGTGGTGGAAGAGACTTCGTCGCCAAGTACTGTCGATCACTTCCGTAACGGAGAAAGTTACACCCCGATGAAAGAGAAAGACTGTGGAATCAACGAACATTTATACGAGCACCAAGATCGCACTTACGAGAGCGAGCTGCCCTTGTCACGATTTCCAAATTCAATGCTAGGGCGGGTAAGGAATGGATCTTTGGACATAGTTTCGGAAAACTCAGTCATCAGATCGAGAAACGCAATCATATTCAAAACGTCATATTGCGATAGATGGAATGAATCTCTAATGTATTACACGTACGTACACTCCAAAAACCAATCGACAGTGGAAAGCTGCAATCGCAAGAGATATACTAACTTCGCCACTCCTTTCTCGCAACTGCTCACTAAAAGTACTTCTCAGTAAATGCGAGCATTGGGAGTACATATGTATCTCGATCTCTACATACCACCGTTTAGGCAGTTTGTCGATCACGCCGAGCCCGAAATAACAAGTTTGTAGGGCTTCCGCAGATCAGAAAGACCTGCCCGCAGAGCTGGACTGCGATCGCGGATGCTATATTCGAAGAAAGAAAAGAGAAGTATAAACACGTGCGCTCGAAAAGCGTGAGATGCTATCCGACATGAAAAGCGGCCAAACTTTTTACTAGAAGGTGTGGCGGCTTACGGAAGATCTTAAGACCGGGATTAGTGCTGTATTTTCCAAGCTGCATAAAGAAGCGAAGCTAATGAATCTGGAGGTCAACGAGAACAAAGCGAATTACCTCCATGCCTTCGCGTCTTGGCTTCAACATCGCTATTGACATTTACACTTTTGGAAAAGTATAGGGCTTGGAACCAGAATTAGAACCGTTGAAATAAATCACAATCGAAAAGTCTCTTATCATGCCTTAATATTGTATGGCGCAAAAGTACGGACGCTTTCAATATCGAATGAGCTTCTCTTTGGAGAGCTCGAGCGCAAGGTTTTCCGAGAGATTTTTTGACCTCTGTGTACGTCCTTATTATTCTTATCAATTTATAAAATTGCCAATAAAATACCTACTTATGTATTTATATAGACATAGGAAACGAATCAAACTCTGTACTCAGATTCCATCGACTAGGAACATACAAATTTTTATAACAGATAATAAAGAAGTGCAAACTAATCTAAACATTAAACTTGATTAAATATGTATGTTAGGTAAAATAGCTAAAAATTTCATATAAAACGAAAGCTGCACATTTTGCTTCTGAGAATGGAAATGAAGACTAACAAGAAAGACTAAAGTAGAATAGGTAGAGAATATATCTAGGCTACTAAATTCCGAAAAATTTCCATACAACAAAATTATATTCAAATGGTCTGATTATCCTAACAAAACGTCAGGCATTCACAAAGATCCGCAACAGGAACTTTCCGAATTTTATGCAAAGAACAGCATCAACCGGAGCCAATTCTTGCTGAACGAATTAGAAGCGCTTGAAAACGGTTTGCGATTGAGGATTGCATCAAAAATTCATTAGTCAGACTGGGCTGAATCTTACAAACCCTTTTGGATTGTTTACGAGCGCTTAGTGCATGTATTAGAAATAGTAAAATCAGAACTTTGCCACACAATAATTGTAAACTTCGATTTCATACGTTTCTTCAGGCGTAGATACAAAGTCTAACAGAACCTTTCGAAGTTGACTGAAAGTACGCTAAAGTAATTTCAAGAAATAAGCGATGAAAATCGGAAGTTAAGCAGCCATTGAAAAGTTAAAACCAAAAAAGGCCCCTGGCTGTTTCTTACTTACTTACTTATACAACAACCTCAGACAGGCAATGACGTTTTTAACTTATCTGCTTAAAGCCGTTTTGATAATTGGCTTCATATTGCCTCAGTGTAAAGTTTCAGTAAAAAAATACACTTAAACCCAAAAGGGCTGATTAAGTCGTATCATATCGACCTATCAGCTTACCAACCATTCTTTTCCTGGTTATAAAGGTACCCTTTTTTTAAAAAGATTGCTTCCAATTATAGAAGACCGAAAGCTAATACCCCACCATCACATTGGATTTAGAATGATCCACAGCACAATCGAATAAGTTCATAAGCGTGTTGAGAAAATATATTCTACATTTGAGCAAAAACAAAAAAATCATGTACAGCTGCCTTCCCCGATATATCACTAGCATTTGATTGTGTTTGGTATAGACCATCATAAAATAAAAATCGACCTTCCAATCAATCCTATCCCTATCTGGAGAAGCGCTATTTTTTTTGCTAAACAAGGCTTAGCTGGTGTACCACAAGGTAGTGTCATGAGCCCCATATGATACCTTCTCTACACATACGATCTGCCTATAACACCAAGACTCACCATTCGCACTTTTACTGATGAAACTTCTATTTTAGCAGAGACAACTTCTCCGCATTTGGCTTCGCTCACACTTCAAGGTTGACTCTCTAAAAAAATGGCGAATAAAGTGCAATGAAACTAAAACCGTTCGGTTAACTTTCACCCTCAATCGAGACACTTTTCCACCCGTAAAACTGAAAGACATTAATTTACCCCAAAGCAACGAGACCAAATACCTTGCTCCTCGATAGGAGATCAACTTGGGGAACTCACATATTTACCAAGAGGAAGACTCTCGGTCTAAAACTCAGAAATCGAAACTCTCAACTATCGGTTGACAATAAGTTACTCCTCTACTGACCTGTCATAAAACCAATCTGAGCTTACGCTATACAGTTGTGGGACACTATAGCAAATTCTAGTATTGAAATCTAGCAAAGATTCCAATCAAAATTCCCTGAGAATGGTTTTAAAATCACATAAATATATTAGAAATGTTCAATTACATCGCTCACTGGTAAGCCTCGAGTGTATTTCTGCCATGAAGAAACTGTCCATAAAAATAATTTGCCGTTCGTGTTACATCAAGACGCACACCACAAACTGTAGGAGAAGTTCGGCCAAACATCAGACTATGATGTACGCGCCAAATTATTATATTATTAATCTATTGCTCAGCAAAATGTTTGTATTTTATACCGAATACTACTTTTTACTCAGCGCACTTTACTCATTTCTCTAAAAACTCGAAATTTTCACCCTTTGGTGTTTAATTCGAAGCCAACAATCAACACTATCAAGAGTATCGTGTTCATTCACTTCGTCTTTTGCAGAAGATAATCAGCCATATCGCCAATTTCATAGACATAAATATTTCCACAAATTTATATGCGAAACAAAAGTAATTTTCTCCATTTTGTTCCCATGAAGTTGGCGATAGGGCTGAATAAAAACGTTAAGTGCGCAAATGATTGAAATTTAATTAATTTCACTTTACTGAAGAATCTGGATGTTGAAGAAACAGTGGCATCATATTCTTTTCTTTCGGTAATGTATTTTTCAGTTAGAATCTACCTTCGAGTTTTCTGGAAATTATCACAGTTTTTCGAAACATCTTTAGTTGCCTACAGTTCGGCTTAAATGTATCAAATAATTATTTTAGAAATAAAATGATGTTGCATGTGATAAAGTCATTTTTAGGCGTATTTAAATTATTTACAGAGTAGGTATTTCGGAACGTGGGTATTATTCAAATTGTATACTCCTCAAAGTTATCAATCTACGGAACGCTCATGGAAAAACAAATAAAAAATTCAGTAGACTTTCCTTCATTTTAGTTAAGTTTTATGTAGTAGGTAAAGCAAAATTCGGCAATGTGCTGCAAACAGTTGTTATTCTGATTTGTAGTTAAGCTTCGTTGTTTTCTTCTAAATTCAATTGTTAGCTACATATAATAATATTCAGTGAGTTAAGCTAAATGAAAAGAAAATGGCAAGAGTACCACTGAATAAACGATAGTTTTGTAAATAAAAAATCGAATAAACATTGAATATAGAAACCAGATTATTTTATGGTGCCGGAATTTAATCGCATCGCTCGAGCAAGGCCCAATTCCCCTCCAAACGTAGAGGCGGGCTCAATCATGGAGGCTGAGACCAATATGTAGGCCGTAGAAACGATGCGTCGCGATCCATCCTAACTCATTAAATAAGCAAGAGAGACTTTAAATTCTTGTTTTGGGCTCCAGCGAGTCTCTAGGGAGAATTAAGGGCACAGCCTCGATGATTAAGTTGTTGGCTAGAGATCAGCCTTGCCGAATCGATGGGAATCCTTGAAGGACTTGTTCAAGTGACTTGCTGATACCCCTTTCATGGACGTTTAAATGATAGGAGTATGACGGGCAAGGTCACAATTATTTGGATTCATATGGATTTAAAGATCACTGGATTTCAGTCAAAATGCACTAGTGGCCTCACCCGAAGTAAAGGGAATACACCTGAGAATTGACCTATATATGTGACCTGCCATGGTTCGTCTAATCTCATGTTATTGTTTCCTGGCCTGGTAGATAGGCATTGAGTCCTGTCTTACAGATGTTCCCAACTTTACAACACCTATCCTGTCTGTAAATCTTCGTATAATGTAGATATACTGTATCAATGTCTGCTGCCAGGCTAAGAGGAACTTGACCTGCGGAAGGAAGGGATGAAGCTATAGCCCACTGATTTCTCTCTTACTCGGTACACATATCACTTCTTGAAGACCTCTTGGAATCCAAGTTGCGAATTAGGAATTGACTTCCCCCGCCACAAATGTAGCCATATCTAAGCTATGAGATGTGAAAATCCCGAGCACTCATTCTCTGAAATTAACACAGAACGCCCGTCGACTGATTTTTCATTAGTGAGCGAAAGAAATTAGCTCACACAAATTGAGATCCGCTTAAATGAACTTCCGAGCCAAAGGTAATTGTGTTTCGGAAATCGTAATCAAGAGCATACAAGCATATGTGGTGGGACACCCAAAACCGCTTCGAACTATCGGATTCGCTTCAATGGTGATTCAGCTAGCACAGTCAACAAATTATATCCAATTTATGCTTAACTCTTAATAAGCAAAACAAGACAAAATGTCTAGTCTCTATACTGGAAAGAAAGCTAAATTGCGTGTCCAATATTGCAGATACAGTGAGAAATGCAACGGTAATTTTAAAGCCGATGACCTCGAGCGACTCTGCACTAAACTTCTTCTTCAGAACAGATGGTGAAACGAGATTACTCTTTAGCTGTTAGACAATTGTGACCGCCACTTAGTGCTAAACGAAAAGGCTTACTTTGAAACCTAAATAGATATAATATCCACTTAACAGTATCCGTCATAACAGAACACTGTCTAATAGGCCTATCGATACTATCCACGACTTTGGTCGAACTTTGCAAGATGAAAAAGAGTAGCAAATCACGATCCAACTTTTTTGCCCGCGCAGTGCTCTATTCAGCCGAAGCTTCCCCAATCTACAATTCTTTGATGAACTTCAGAGATATTCTAAAATTCTAAGAAAGTTCAAAGTAGTTATAGGGTGAAATGGCGGTTGCTCTCTCTCCATGGTTCATCCCGCCACCTTTGGGTCTAAGTTCGTTTTTGAAGATAACCTAACCTAACCTAACCTAACCTAACCTAACCAAACCAATTTTTAGGTTAATCTAATAATTTTTATAAGTACTTATGAACATATTTTTCAGATTTAGCCCCATTGTGTAGTCTTCTATTATGTCGTCAACTGTACGAGCTGAGGCCAAAAATAGGATTTTATAGGTTTTTTTTGTTATTGCTTTTGTGTTAGATATTCGCAACTATAAGAGCGTACGGATTTTTAGGGCGAATAAACACATATTGCTTATTAGAAGCAACTCACAAATTTTATGATATCGAATCACCAATCACACATATGGATGAATTCGGCATCACATAATATTATACATATGAGCACAAGAGGCATGGCAACGCCGCAAGGATATTGCATTATTTGCTGCCTCCACATTTTTGATCTATTTCGGGCGTTAAATATTGAATCTTTTCATGTGTACATACATACATATAAAGTATATGGATAGCTGTGTGAACTTTAATATGAGTGGCTTTTAGCTACAGTAGCAATATTGAAGTTTTGTTCCTTTAACCCTGTTACACGAAACCTCAGCTGAGCGGCGTAACGAATTTAATGTTTGGCGATTTTTAGCGATCGCTTTCCATTATCAGCTCTAGCATTTTTGCTTCGGAGTTATACTAAACAACCGTATTGCATGAGAGGTGAGGTTTAGTATTAATGGTAATATTTTATAGTCCACTAGCTGGCAACGGTTGCGCGAGGCTTCGCCACGCACTTTCTGTTTATGGATATGTATAAGAAATTACTTACTATTAGTTAATTTGGTTCTGAAATAGTTTGAGTTTGCATTTACCTTAATTCCTAAATATACAAACTCATAAAAATAACAACTTTATGTTGCATACAATTGCAATTAAAACTTTTTATTGGACAAACATCAAAAAATTTCTTTGTATACAATATTATGCGTACCTCCCTCTGCAAGGACAAAAAGGTTTCTTTTCGATGTAACACGTGATAGGGCTACGTACAGTTGTCCGTGTGAAAAACATGGCTTACTGAAATCCACTCCGGTTACATTAAATGTTTGCCCCTGTGCCTTGTTTATGGTCATTCCAAAACAAACCTTTACCGGAAACTGAAGTCTTTTAAATCTAAATGGCAAATATGTAGGTACCATCGGAATTCTAGGTATTAAAGTAGATTTTCCAGTACCACAACCAGTTAAAATAGCACATTCAACCAGATAAAAATGTAACCTTTTTACCTGCAGGTGTGTTCCATTGCATAACAGTGGGGGAGTTTCACAATAAAATTATTGGAGCTCCAACTTTTAAAGTAAGTTTGTGGGGAGGCATACCTGAAAGGTTCATAGAATTTAGAAATTCCGTTGGGTAGTGCACAGCTTCTTCACCGTCGACTACTGTATCCACCGAGCAATATTCTCTCGTTTGTGCGTGGAATTTTACCAATACCAATTCGTTAATTTTTTCGACTTGTTCATTAGTAGGTGTTAATATTGCTCGTTTCTTTAACCAGGATACAGGTTAATAAGCAAGTTGGTCTATTGTGGGATATATATTTTATATAACTGGCACTATTTGACGGAAATCTACTGAAAATAATACCGTACAACCACCCATAGGTGTGTTCATACTTCTTAAATCGCGCATGGTCCTATCTAGGGTTTCAACTGACGCTTTATGTGACATTGTGGCTTCATCCCAAACTATCAGTGAGCACATCTGGATAAGCTTAGAAGTACAATCGTCAGAAATATTTAGAGGAAGTTTAAATGTACATATGCCCCCTTCTTCCACCTTCTAAAAGGGTAGCTGCGATCCCAGAAGACGCAAGGGAAGGAAGTAAATTTATTAAAAATGTTTTTATCGTGCCGCCAGGAGCATCAAGGAAAAATATCTTTCCGTCCTTGAATTGTATACAAAGAAAAGTGTTAATTGCAATTGTATGCAACATAAAATTGTTATTTTTATGAGTTTGTATATTTAGGAATTAAAGTAAATGCAAAATCAAACTATTTCAGAACCAAATTAACTAATAGTAAGTAATTTCTTATACGCAACCGTTGCCAGCTAGTAAACACATAAACAAAACTAATTTTTGTATGGAAGAAAATGCGCAACACCGTAAGCAAATCACTAAAAAACTTTTAAAAATTCAGCTGTAGCTTCTAGTTCCTTGTATGATGGAAGAAAATGCGCAACACCGTAAGCAAAACACTAAAAAACTTTTAAAAATTCAGCTGTAGCTTCTAGTTCCTTGTATGATCACAAAGCATCTGAAAAAACAAACATATCTAACAGTATGGATCAAAGTTATCATTTCGCCTTGCATCGGTTTATCAGCGAAGCCAACAGCACAGCCCTCTGCGCATAGCCGAACGAAGTAGTCACGAAGAGCAGTTGATTTACTACTCACACAACTACACATCTTCCCGCTACGACACTGAATTTACATTCGGTTGTAGCAATGCTGTACTTAGTGTAAATTTTTTTAAAACTTTACACTTAAATATTTCAGAAATTAATAGGCTAATTTTTAATTTAAGTAGCTATCATTGTAGTGCTAACTGCAAGCATTAATTTAAAAAAAGTTGCATCCCAATCCGTTCTGTAGTGCCCGAGATTAGCTCTTTCCAAAATTTTAGACTTTGTTTTATAATATGTATAGATTCTAATGCAATAAAACTTAATACCTAAAGCACAGATCTCCAAAGTCACAAGCACGTGAGATAAGAAAAAAGTTTAATTTAATTTTTATATTCAAAACAAAATATTACAATTATATATGAACTGTTATTTTTTTGTGAAAAGTTCTTTTGATTTAAATTGAATATGTATGTACATATGTATTTACAATTTTACAAAAATAAAGAGATTAAAAATACGTTCCACTTCATGTGAATTTTTACAACTTCTATCTTATATATAAAAATCTCGTGTTCCGGGTTTTCTGGTCACACTCGACCGAAAGGGCTCGTCCGATTTTTATGAAATTTTGTATGTACCATTGGTAGGCATGAGAATAGGTGCTAAAGTATATTTTATGCTTAGGTATTATTGGCGAAGCCTCGCGCAACCGTTGCCAGCTAGTGGACTATAAAATATTACCATTAATACTAAACCTCACCTCTCATGCAATACGGTTGTTTAGTATAACTCCGAAGCAAAAATGCTAGAGCTGATAATGGAAAGCGATCGCTAAAAATCGCCAAACATTAAATTCGTTACGCCGCTCAGCTGAGGTTTCGTGTAACAGGGTTAAAGGAACAAAACTTCAATATTGCTACTGTAGCTAAAAGCCACTCATATTAAAGTTCACACAGCTATCCATATACTTTATATGTATGTATACAGAAGTATTTATATGTACATAGGTATTATTAAAATATGAATATCAAACGGAACGGATCGTTTCGCTAAGGAGAAGGTGTACAGTTACTTTGGAGAGGGTTGCAGACTTTTTGAAAAGTCCATTTTATTAAATTATACACAAAGATATGAAACGTGCCAAATTGCTCGCAAAGGGCAATTACTAAATAAATATAGGCAGGACAATGTCTGCCATATTTTTGTAGTGCACAATATAAATGAATTACCTTCTGTTTTCTTATGAATTTATTGTATTCTTTACGCTAAGCTCTTTTGTTAATAAAATCCAATATTGAGAAAAGAAAAAATGATGCATCTCTATTAAAAATAGCCTTAAAGGCGGGGAATGATAAAAGTATAAAAAATGGCTTAGTGTTTTTGGGTTAAGAGGTGGAACCACGGTAACCGTTCATTTTGTTGTGATTTGGAATGGAAATATACCAACAAAATTTGTATTTACCAATAATGTATTTTCATTTTGCAATGAAGATATGATATACAATGCAAGTAAAAGTATGGAAAATGATTCGAGTTGTGATGCGCGCTACTGTCGAAAATCGTGTTTGGAGAAAAAAATGCATTTGAACTTTTGACATCGACCCGTACAGCGTTCTTGATAAATATGTAAAGCCTTCGGTTAAACTGGTTTTCTTTTTTATATACAATAAATAAAATCTTCCTATGCTTCATAATAACCGCTTATGCCTCGCAGCGGCAACAGTTTTCATATTAGCAAGTGCACGGTTATTTTTGTTGCTGTTGTTGTAACATATAAAATTCACCATAAACGTATAAGGGTGTAACCCCATTTCAGTTAATTTATTAATTAAATTGGCTCCCTCTTCAGAAATATTTTCGCTCAGATCGCATTCATTTCAATATTTCGGTTGATTTTTTTTTAATTAATTGTACATAACATTTTTAATAGTTGGCCACCCTTTTTCAAAATATTTTCATGTCTATGCCTTCTTAACTTGGTGAAAAGAATATTGAAAGAAGCGCAAAGTATGGTACCAATCATCTTCTCTGGAAAAATTTGACCGAATTTCTACGTAATAATAGATTTTGTTTACAAAAACTAATACTCACAATCGTGTGTATTCTTTCCAACCCGTTTAACAATGTTAGTGGGTATTCTTTCTAACATGCGTAACATCGTGTTTCCTTTCAGTCCTCTCCACCGGTTAATCTGGTTTGACGTCACAACCAAGCAGCGCATTCTTCTATTCTATCATTATTGGCTTCCTACGCCTCCTTCTTTCAAGTCACAATGGAAATATTTCGTATAACCCATTAATTTAATTTAATTTAATTTACCTTATTAAGCAGTAGGCGACACTTTGTGGAAAATATTTTTAAATATTTTATTTAACTTGTGAATTAATTTTTCACATAAAAAAACCACACCTTAATAGGTCTGTATCCTATGATTTTCTTTTGTTCCTGAACATCAAGAATAAATTGGTTGGTCAGCGATATTCGACATTTGGAGAAACAGTTGATAATTTTCAAATATACAAACCTTACATCCAATCCCGTGGAGGAGCACATGTCTAAGGTTTGATCTGTGAGGATATCGAGTCTGAGATAAAGAAGTTTCACCGAGTCCAAATTGATTTTCAAGCTTGAAACATAATGTTTTAGAGAAGTTATGTACTAGGGACTTGTATTTTTTGTGAGTACTCATCGGGTAGATAGCTATTTGCAAGTGCAGATAGATACTTACACTAAACTATAGATAACCATGTAGAATATTATAATGCATTGATATGAAGATCAGCGAAATCGGCCCTTAACCACGCACAAAGCCAATAATATGTACAAATTTTAGAAATGTATAATATCGAAACTAATTAATCAATTTCAACGAGATTAAGTAAAGATGGTTAAGAGAGTACCAATAAATGCAAATATCAAATTAAATTATAAGTAAATAAAATACGCTTTTATTATATAAACACATACATATATTATGTCAGGCGGATCATTTCTTTTGTTATTACTATATTATAAAAAAAACGCCTGCTTAGCCAAAATTTTTATACGAAGAATTAAAAATTGTAAGCTTGGAGAACGCAGCGATAGTGCATGGGCTCAAACTAGTATTCCTTTATATTTTGCATTGAGATTTTTAATATTTGTGTGAGGTGAACTATTCCGAGGAATATATTTGTAAAACCCCTCTACCTGAGTTTTTAACCGAACATTTTAAGTAGTCCTCAAAAAATGTTCAAAAAGATTTACCATAAAAGGCAATAAACGCATAAACGCTTGCAATATTTAAAAAAAAAACATAGCTACAAGCATAATATTTATCTCAGCTTGATTCTTTCAACGGTAATTCTAATTTTTCAAGCAATCATGTTCACAAATATAATAACTTAATTAGGCAAAAAACAAGTAAAAACAGCGCTGTCTTCGGCTATGCCGAAGGCTTCATACCTTTCATGAATGGAAGAATAGTAAAAAACGTGTTATTGTATTACAATTTCGTATTACCTACTATTTATTTTTTGCAGTGCTTAAAACAGTTATCAGATCCGTAAATAGTTCCCAAACGTTTAACGCTATGATTCATGTGATATTGCGCTGAGCTTATTACTTTTCGCAATAAATATTTGTCCTGAATTTATCTTGCCGATTTACACTGTGAACTCCGATCTGGATGAATACTAATATATAGCTAATAATGGTTGATGTTTGTGCAAAATTTCAAGCCTTTAGCTGTTTAAATGGAGGAGTTATGGTGCAAAATGCAATATCTGAACAATCGGTTGTATGGGAGCTATATGTTATACTTCTCCGATCTTCATGATTTTCAATACTGATACGTAGCTAATAATGGCTGATATTTCTGCAAAATTTCAAGCCTTTAGCTGTTTAAATGGAGGAGTTATGGTGCAAAATGCAAGATCTGAACAATCGGTTGTATGGGAGCTATATGTTATATTTCTCCGATCTTCATGATTTTCAATACTGATACGTAGCTAATAATGGCTGATATTTCTGCAAAATTTCAAGCCTTTAGCTGCTTAAATGGAGGAGTTATGGTGCAAAATGCAATATCTGAACAATCGGTTGTATGGGAGCTATATGTTATATTTCTCCGATCTTCATGATTTTCAATACTGATACGTAGCTAATAATGGCTGATATTTCTGCAAAATTTCAAGCCTTTAGCTGCTTAAATGGAGGAGTTATGGCGCAAAATTCAATATCTGAATAATCGGTTGTATTATATGTTATAGTCACCCGATCTGGCCGATTCCGACAAATGTTTAATCATTTGTACAACGACACCTGCTCACCAAATTATCTCTAAAATTGAGGGACTAGTTTGCGTTCAAACAGACGGACAGACGGACAGACGGACAGACAGACGGACATGGCTAAATCGACTCAGCTCATCGTCCTGATCATTTAGGTATACTTTTTGATGGGTCTATCTCTTCTCCTTCTGGCACTTACAAACATCGGACCAAACTTAATATACCATTTCATTCTCATGAAAGGTATAAAAAAAAAAGGAAAATGTTGACATCTCTTTCAAGGCTTTGATAACCTCACCCGAAGCCATTGGTCAAACTCTCAACAGAGTTGTTTGCTTTTCAAGCTTGTCTCCTCAGTTGGATTTTTTCCTACCTCAACCATGGAATTTAAATAATAATATAATAATTTGGCGCCTACATTATATAGGTCTATATTTGGCCGAACTTCTCGTACAATTTTCGGTGTACGTCTTGATGTTGTATCCCAAATTGAAAGATCTATAGTTTAACGCTGACTTCGAATGCCAGATGATTTGGTAGCCCCTTTTACAATACTAATAAAACCGATGCGCGTATAGAATTCGAAACAATCGAGTTATTATGCTGGTCGTTTAAAACTAATAATTCTTTCTACTCTTTCGAGCCGTTAAAAAATGCAAAAATATCACACCAAGTATTTTTGGTATCTATACTTTTAAAATAACTACTGAGTAGGTATCGAACAAAAATACTCATATCGCAACCTGATTCCAAGCAAAACTTTGCTTCGGAATTTTTTCAACGTATACACAGCCCATCTGTTCGAGTGGAAGTGTAAAGTGAATAAATTTGTCAGTTCAGATATTTGAACGCAATGTAAAGTTCACTGAGCAATTGTATTATTATTTTTGATAAAAACGTTAGCGGGCAATACTAAAAGTAGGAGATAGCAGATCTGTTATTGAAGAAAATAAACAAAGAAGGGAAATGATAGTGGTCAAAGATTACAAAACTTGTTCTTAGAAAAAACTCAAATATTCAACGTAGACGGGCGCATAAAATTGAAACGCCGTCTTCGTTTCTAGGGAAAAGTAAATTTGAAACAGAAAAATTTTATAGTTTGCGGTATCTAGCTATTAGAAAATCTTTCGTATATCCTTTTTAGTAAAATTTCGTCCGTATCATTTTGCGTCTATACTCTCTACAAACTTCCATTTGAAATTATACAAGGGGAAGTAATTAGCAGTAATTTTTGAAACTACCTAAATCTGTAGCTTTTAAACTATTTTTATAAGACAAAATTATATATGCCTGATTGAAAACAACATATACATTTTTTCTACTTACTACATATATATTTTTTAATATTTTTTTAATTTAGATTATTAACAATAATTTCTGTCAACCATTTACGATGTGAAAAAAGCCGTAATGAGATACAATGTTTTTATAGACCCACTCAGTATTTGGATGATTAAATTTTTGATTGTCGCCTGACTGAATGACTACAAAGCGAGTTATCGTATAATTAAAAAGAAATAATCAAATATGTGAATTCCTGATGACAAAAAATTGATTTTTTGATAATCTCATTAAGTTATTTCGGGACTAAAAACTGATAAAGATATGGGAAGCAATTGCACAAAAAAAAACAATTCATAACACAGGTCAACATAAATCTTTTTTCCTATAGTTTTTTGACTGTTATTGGGTATTCCATGGCCCTGACTATGGAAAAATACTGGTAGTAAATATATATTAAATTTTGACAAAAAATTCAGAAAATTAATACATTATTTTAACAAAAATTCTATTAAATACAATGAAATTATCGTTTATATGATTTCCTTGAATGAACGACTTGAGGTAGATCGCGTTGCAAATTCCAACAGCGGTCACTCTGCTCCTCACTAAAATCACCCAGATTTTGTGCGAATCATGTTGTTCGATAGCATGGGCTCAACTAGCGACATGGTTGTCAGAAAACCTAGAAAATTACTCATAATCCAAACGAATGAATTCCAACTTAGAATTTCTTACGAGCTGCCTAACCTATCACCCATCAAAAATACTAGCTTTCAATTTTTCTGTACTTAATCCTGGAAACTTGCATGAAAGAAAATTGAAACATTTGCCACTTTTGTTAAACGCCTTTACAAACTGTTTCCTTATGCCGAGTTAAGAGTGAAGACTAAAGGGATGTTTGTTGACCCAAAAGAAAATTAATCATTTTTAGATCAACACAAATTACCTATTTGTGATGTTGATACTTAATTTTTTCCATAACTTTCGAAATATTTGCGTATTCCTCTTTTAAAATCAACGAACGTACAATAGGTGTAAATTCGTAGTTATTACCGTTATGAAGCGAACTACATTTTAAACTTCCTTTGCTGTTATCTATGAAAAGACGCCAATCACTAGGTGTACACCTTTTTAATCCCATCTGTTGCAAAATACCACCAACAACGTTACAAAAAATTAATCGTTCTCTTGAGAAAAATACCGCAAGAGATAGTTTTCCCGGTTACAATAAAATATAATTTTGGTTTCGGGAGTAAGCACATTTTTTTTCTTTTAATCGAAATGCTTAAATTTCAGCAGCTTCTTTGGTTAAGCTCAGATCTCTTGTCCTGAGTTGTACCCCTCGCGATTTTAATTAAGGTCGTGGATATGACCACTTATTTCGATGCCCAGGGCTAATTCCGTTTATTTTCACACGTCATCATGATAGTTTCGTAGTTCTCGCCAAATCATGGGTGTTATGAACATTACGACATCTCTTTTTCCACTGAACCATAACCGTAGGCATACCAAAAATTTCTAGCACACTTTTCTAGCATACATTTTGAGGAACCCATGGCTTGTAATGATTACACAATTTTATTTTAAACTATTGATGATACGCAGTTTTTACGAAGTCCGGTATAGGTTTTCGATATTTTGTAAATACATATGTATGTATTCACCGCAAATTTAGAAAAATATAGCAAGAACAATCGGAATTAGGCACACAACATCTTCTTGATGCAGCCAAATCGAAAACAGCGACAAAATATATTTCTGTGTTCAATAAAACACGGTAATCTAAGTAAAACTAGTATACGTAGTTAGCTGTAACGCTAAAACAAAAGCTGTTAGAGAAACTAATGTCATATTTAAAAAATTTCTCGTTAATTTGAGATAGAAATAGCAAAAAAATTATAGGAATTAAAAAAAAATGTATTTTGTTGACCAGTGTAAACGACTATTCAAGTAAAATCAAATGCAGTATACATTTCATTGTTTCATATCAGTGTTGTAATCTTTCAGTTATATTGATTCCGTTTTATTGTAACCGACCAACTCGGATCAAATTTTCTTTAGTTGCAAAAGCAACCCTGTTATCATTTTTTATTAAACATGCGATTTGTTTAGTGCTATTTATGAGAGTAAAATAGTTTTGCCGGCAGTTTTAAGGTTTATGTATAATAGTTATATATTTACAAATACTATGCAAATAAAGCAAACCAGATCTTAAATCTAAATTTCCCCAGGTATTTTCTTAGGGCTCAGTCAAAATAGCGCGATTTTTTCACTTCTCAACACTACATCTCAGGTCGAATTTTTGTTTTATTTTGCAACTCGGTTGCAAAGAAACGGGCCTACTATTAATTAATTAATTTGTGGCAACCCTCTTCAAATCTATTTGCGAAACAACTCTTTTGCTACCTGGGTTATAAGTAACCAGACTGAGGTGCGTGTCCATTTAAGCAAATAAATTTTGCAACGAAAATCTGGCGCCTAATTTGCCAAAATATTTGGGCGTCGACAGTATAATTTGAATATATAATTCAAATATATTCAAACATAATTCAAAAGTATTTAACTTAATAAGACTCATGCCGAAAGGCATTAGGTACGTTAGAAAACCACCTACTCATTCTGGAATCCAGCGGGCAACTTGCCACAACAAATTGTAACCAACGCATAAGAAAATGGCTCCCGTAGGATATTTTTAAATTAAGACGCTTTAAGTAACATATCGTTTTCTGGAAGAAACTGAAACTGGCTCAGGTCTAATGGTATTCATTGCCCTTTTGATGGCATATTGTTGTTAGCTGCAGGGGTGTCAGACATATTCAAAGGCCTATTAAACAGTGTGCATATTTATGAATAGGCTATCTTTTCTTTCAATTCAACTGTACGCGTAGGCGTAGACGTTCACAATGCTGGAATACATTTACCAGCTTGATTACATTTTGATTGAGATGTTTTGAAAATGCACACGCGCATGTATAAATTAGACATGGGCAATTTTGCAGGGCGGTTCGCAAACGGAGCTAGCAAATTTTGGGCAAATTGGATTTTGTAAATAGAAAACGTATGTTAGAGGTTATATGATTTACATATTTCAAAGCTAAGAATAAAATTTAAATGAACAGTTGTTAGTGTTGTATTACAGATATTTGAGGTAAAACTATTTTATTATATCAATTAAAATGTTTCAAAACAAATTTTTTTTTTAATTTCCATTAAAAATATTTTCCTTCTTTATTTTAAAGTATTTATTCTATCATTATTATAAATAGAGATTTTATAGATTTACCAACACACATGTGTACATACAAAACCGCCTATACATATGATATAAAAACAAATAAATTTTGCATAGAGTTACTGCATTGCGTACACTTATTTATTTAACAAACACAAACAATAAAAGGCAAACCGAGCGTTTTGAAATTTATTTGAGTGCAAGAAAGGAAATAGCTTCAATAAATACAAAGGAGGTAATACTCATAGTAATGCAGGTATTTGAATATTTCACTTCATTTATTAATAAAAATTAATGGCTAAATGAATGAATGTATTTTAAGAATGCAAATTCCTTTACCAGCCGAAATAAATATGAGAATAAAAGTGTAGAAAGATTTTCATCCATGATATGAATTCCATTTAAATTTGCTTTCGTCGCTTTAACTATTTGAACTTAAATTTTTAACTATTTTTACCAATTGTTTGGCAGTTGATTGTAAAATCGGTAGCCTTAATACGTATGCGCTTTATATAAGTTTTGAATATGCGCATTGTTTATTCAACAATAAAAATACTTCAACTAAATTAGTGAACATAGTAGATTTGAAGTGTGCTCATTTTTAATGCTAGCATACTTTTTCTACTACTATGTATTAAAGCCCGAGCAAACTATTGTTATTTATGGCTCATCCTTCGTTTTTTAGGAAATTACGATGAAACTAAGTAATTTCGCTCTGTAAAATCTCTGAAAAAATTAAGACAAAATGTAGTTTTTGTTTATCATAAATCAGTAACCAAATTATGAGTAAAACATTGTTGCCTCTAAATTCTTTAAATGTGTTCTCACATAGCCAAACTGGACGAATCATTCTGAAATATTAGCGTTAGCACTCAACTGTTTCTTCATTTTATTTTCATGTTCTGAAATTAAAAGATATTATCACAATAAAATTGAAGAATATTAAGAATGTGCAAGGTCTCTCAAATATTTTTTCTTTGGTCAAAGAACTAAGCAATCCTGCGGTTACAGAGGTGTCAAGATAGATTAGGAATGACAAGTGTGAATGCAATTGGGTTGTGTCAAATGATTTCAACGAAAACATGTAGTTTACGCGGTAGTGTGTCCGGGGTTTTACTTTAATATGTTTCAACTTTTCAAATAAAAAAAAAAATGTTGTAAACCTAACTACATATGTATGTATGTTCCATATTTGTTTCAAATGTATTACATATTAATTTAGAATATGTTTTTAGTCGAATCAAAGTAGAAAAAAATTGTGTTTAAGAACATTCTTATTCAATTTGATCTTTTTAAATCTTTACATTAACTATTATTCACAGTTAATTATAAATCTGTCCATAGTAGCATTTACGGTGCTCCATACTTAAAAGAAATGGTACTCATTGGGCTCGTTTCTTTGTAATCTAGTTGCAAAAGAATACTAGGTAGGATAACAAAATGCATGTAAAGCAACAACACAAACTCGGAAAAATATGCGAGTTGAGTCAACTCGGTTAAAAGATATCCCACCTGAGTTGAAGTGTTGGGAAGTGAAAAAACTGCGCTATTGTGAATGAGCCGTATGGAAATATTTACATGGGAAATTTAGATTTAAGACCTAGTTCGTTTTATTTCCATAGTATTTTTAAATATATACATAACTACATAAACCTATAAATAGGCTACACAACTATTTTCCGTTCTTAAATGGCACTAAACCAATCCCATTCATGAAGGTGGCTAACAGGGTTGCTTTTGCAACTAAAGGAAATTTTATCCGAGTTAGAGCGTTCTTTTGGCAATCGGGTGCAAAGAAACGGGCCTATTGTTATATTTAATTATAACCATAGGAATATTTACTATGTTTCATACTTACCAGAAATCTACTTAGATATATTATAAATGTGAAAGGTTGTGTGTTTGTAAGTGAGTACGTAATTACAGCCATATTCGTTTCGTCATACATATGTTAGCGAGTGGCGAATCGATGAAGCATCTGGCATAAATTAGCTTTAACAAAGATTTTGTTTATGTTTCCAACGTAATGGGCGCACTGCGCAAATGACGAATATGCACCAAAAGTGCAAGTAAGTCCGCGCGTCGTCAATAAGAGTGTATTAGTATGTTAAATACCTTTTCACGTCGAAAGGCATTGACGGATTTGAATAAAAGTTGCCACATATGTAAACACCTTATAGCCTAGGGTAATATACAGGTTTGAGTTGCTATCCGTTTAAAGTTAAATTTATTTAAATACATAAGTTAAATCTTATATTACAATATCATAAAACCTTTATTTAATGGGAGTTGCCACTTGATTGGCTGGTTAATTTCAGATTAAATTATGAGGTTATGAAATTAATTTAAATTAATTGAACAAATTAAAGAATACTTTAAAGAATTGCAGTGAAACAAAAAGAAGCTAAAGAAATTTAGATTCCAAAAATATTTACTTTACATATATAGAGGGTTGTAACCTGTTTAAGAGTATTAACTTAACTCAATTAATTTTAATTCAATTTATAAGCAAACTGAAAAATAGCAGTATTGGAATGGGGCGAAACGGTTTACGCAAAACCCGCTTTGAAGTGGGTTGCCAACTTTTTTCTCAATTCCATTTGTAAGTTAACTGAAATTTTACTGTGGTGATGCCCAATGAATTAGGGCCAAAGAAACTTAGTTTCAAAAATATTTGAAAAGTTGAAAACCATTTAAATTGAATTAAATTAAAATGAAAGATTGCAATACAGGTGTGACCTGAAAGAGGTTTAGGGAGACTTGGTTTCGAAAATATTTTTAAGGGGTTGCTAATTCTTTGAAAATTTAATTTCAAATGGATTACATAATAAGGCAAGCGGAATATAGATAGTTTCCGTATATAATTTGAAATCAGTATAAAAATAGTTGCCACCTTTTTAGAATTAAGGGGATCCATCACATGAGTTGGAACTGAGGTTGGGAGTGTCAGTCATACTAACGCGTAACCATCGATGCTCCGAGATTATGCAATGACACCAGATTCTGTATAACTGAGTAGAAAAGGCATTTTGTGCCAGCCACGATGATCACGTGAGAGACGAATGAGCTGTATATATATTATGTATGTATATGTAAATAAAGGCATTATGGTTATTATATTATGTGGTGCCGGCTGATATTAATTTGGCTTCACTTGGTATTTATGCTTGGGCTTCATTAACCCTGCATTACTAACCTCAAATCATGTCGCATGGTTACTAACCATGGGTCTTATCGACCCTCATTTGTATTATCTATTAAAATCGTTTAAACTTATAAATTGCTAAAACGTATACGTCTTTTAGTATATTGTAGTATTTTATTGTTAAATTTATAAAAGGATGTGTTAAAAAATTAATTTATATATTTAAATTGAAATTAAGTTTGTATTCATTACAACATAGCTAAAAAAGTGAAAAAAAAAGTTATCCAGCCAGATTCTGCACAAAATGATAAGTTTTAAAGATATTGACTTCAAATAAAGTGCATTTGAAACCTGAAATATAAAAGTAAAATGTTAAAAAGAAAAGTTGGAATGAATAATTTATTTTACTTAATTTATTACACTAATTTAATTTATTACACTATTGCTAACTATGGGTCTAATCGACCCAGGCTATTTTTTAAAACAATTTTTTATGCATAATATTTTACATGTTTCTTATTCTTATTGTTTATAAACGTTTAAATATGTACAAATTTAGATTAAACATATATCTTGCGTTAAAAAATATTCTTTATTTTTTGTTAATTTAAAAAGTTTGCGTGTCTGGGTCGATTCGACCCTAAGGTTAGTAATGGAGGGTTAATATGAATATGAATTGGTAAAGTGCCATTCAAGAAAAAAAACTTTAATTCTATATAAGGAGGTACTCATCTCAAGGGGACTCATTTAGGCATATACAGAATGCAATGGTTTGGTTCTATCCTCTTTTTCTATACTATAATAAAACTGTAGAAAATCGTTTGTACATAGAAAATTTCCTAAAATAATAACCCAAGGTGATACCGAGAATAAGTTGAACGCATTTGAACATTTTTTTTTTACATTTTTTGTATGGCCAACAGTAGTCAGTTTGAACTCACAAATCTCCGAAATTACTGAATAAATTTTCGCGGGGCTTTCATAGGTGACTGTAATATTGGGCATAACATAAAGTATACTTTTTCAAAATATTAAATGCGGGCAATCATTTTTCATAGAAGTAGCTTAGAATCATTTTCTTTTGAATACAATTTTATTTTTTCATTGATTTTTTTGATGCTTTTTTTTTAAAGCGGTGTAGGGCACGCTAGTATTCGCTAGTTCAATAATCAAAATACAGGCCAATAAGAAATCATTTTGGATGATGCAATAAGTGGCATATCAAACGCATTCATCCATTCCCCTTTTTTTTTGCCTCTTTGTCCGGAATTATTTCACTATGGTTGGTTTTATTTTACTATCTAAAATTTTTAGTTTTGAAATTAATTTTTCCTTTTTCCTTAGCACACTAATTTTTATTTGGTTTTCAGAAAAATTGTGTAAATTTGAAATACATAGAAATGTAAAGTTGCTGCCGGCAAACGAGTTAATGTAATGAAAAAACTCTTATCAAATAAGCGTATGAAAAGAAAATATGTCATATATAAGGAATAAGAAACGAATCAGCTGCAGATTTCCTTCGCAATCTGGATCCTTTTACCCCCGATTATGAACACAGTCTTTGGAGAGCTACGCGTTATCTTAAACATCCAACTAGAAGAAATATCGCTGCCAAAGATAACAATGGAGTCTGGTGTAGATCCAAAGAAGAAAAGGTTGAGGCATTTGAAGAAGAAGATGACATTCTTAATTTTCTAGATGTACCATGTCAAATGAGTCTTCCAATCAGCCGTATCTGCATAAATGAAGTAGAAGCAGATATTCATAAGATGAACCGTAAAGAGTCCCCCGGATTTGACAAAATAGACGTAAATACTTTTAAAAACCTGCCCTTTAAGTCCATACAACTATTGACACTAATATTCAACGCAATGCTGAGACTTGATCACTAACCTACGCAGTGGAAATGTGATGATGTTATTATGATACCGAAGCCAAAGAAGCCTGAAAATACTTTGTCGTCATATCGCCCGATTAGCTTGTTGGTAACTTTCTCTTAAGTATTTGAAATAATACTTTTGAGAAGAATGTTACCAGTTCTGGAGTAGTTTGATATAATACCGGAACATCAGTTTAGGTTTAGAAGAGGTCATGCAACTATTGAGCAATGTCATCGAGTTGTCAATGATATTACAGAAGCACTGGAAAATAAAAAATACTGCACAGCGGTTTTTCTTCATATACAGCAGGCATTCGATCGAGCCTGGCACCAGGTAATATTATACAAAATTAAAAAAAATGCTTCCAGCTCTTTACATCTTAGTACTCATCATATCTAGTAACCGAAAGTTTTACGTTCCACATCAGTATGTTACATCTAACATGTACTCCGTAAACGTCCTGTATACAATATTCACTGCTGCTTTACCTGTATTGGCTGATGTAAACAATGCCACGCATGCTGACAATACGGCCATAATAGCAACATGTGATACACCAGAAGAAGCCTCCCGCTGTGTGCAGAAAGCATTCTGGGAAATAGGGAAATGGTTAAACAAATGGAAAATATGAGTTAACCCTCAAAAATCCACTCACGTAACTTTTAGTCTTAGAGGAGGAGAGTGCCCACAAGTTAATCTGAGAGGCACTCAAATTCCCCAAACTACGACAGTCAAGTATCTTGGTGCACATCTTGATAGAAGGCTGACATGGAAAACACATATAAAGCTAAAGTAACCAAAAAAACAAAGACATTTTTATTGGCTTTTTATAAAATACTCGCAACTGAGCTTGGAAAATAATGTCAGTTCTTAAACCGATTTGGACTTGTGCTGTACAACTATGGGGAACGGCAAGTCACTCAAATGTTGAAATACTCCAACGTTATCAATCTAAAACTGTAAGGCTCTTGCAGGTGCTTTTTTGTATGTGAGAAATGATGAACTTCACAAAGATTTAAATATGCCCTATAGTAAACAAGCAAAAAATATGTCAATAGGCTTAACAGCCACTCTAATACTTTAGCTATAAATCTCTTAGATAATAGTCAAACGACCCTAAGATTAAAAAGATGTCACATATTAGACTTACCAGATAAAAAAATTTCAAAAACCGTAAAACAAAATTGTATGTAATGGTTAATCTCACTGGAGGCTAACCATTCCTGTCACGTACATTGGTTAAGTTTATAATAGATATTGATAATATTCGCTTATTTTCGTAAAGATAGATTGCAAATAAAAGTAAACACAAAACAAAAAATATATTGATTAAACTTTGCTAATTTGTATCTTATATGACTTGTTTCATTATTTATTTGGCACAAATGCAAAGGATAACTTTACCTTTCCTAACTTTTATATTACTAAATACAATGCGCACATTCCGTTGTTGATAAAATAAGGACTGTATCTTGTACAACTTTAAATTTCCGTCTTTGTGTACTATACAGTAGTTCATTTTATACAAAGCTCTATTTCATCACAAACTAATTGGGCATGCATTCTGTATGTCGGTAATCTTCTAATAATATCGCGTTGATGATTGTCTTGTTCTCAGTTACGATCTTTTAGTTTGAGAATGTTGATTTTGTAAAAGAACTTTCAATTGAAGAACTACGGCAGTTGTGTGTAAATTCGATACTTTAAATTCAACGCCATAAATATTTTCAAACAAGTATCCAAACATTCGATACAAAAGTTTAGCTTATACAAATTTGTATCAAAATAAACAAAAGACGACCACAAATCATAAGCAAGAATACCTTCTACTCTAACGAAAAGCTGAATTGTTGAAAATATAATAACCCAATTGAAATTTTAAGACAAGCGTATTACCAAATCGATCGCTCTACTATTGGTATACGATATTTTGGTCATTCCCTAAGGAATTTAAGGGGATCCAGAAATGACAAACCTTTGCGGCGTAGACTAAAAATTATGTGGCATTTGTCAGTCACAGCATTCCAATTCGAAAAAAACTGTTTTTAATTCTATTTTTAAAGCACTCGAAATGGTTTAATTACACTCTGGCTCAACTCTTCGGTTGAAAGTTTGCAGCGAAATTTTCGACATTTTGCTCTCGTACTCTTTGTATTTTTGGCGAATAATTTTCCACCTACATTTTTTCGGCCAGTTCGGAGAATAAACTAAAAGTCCTACGCAAATGTATTTCAAAGATATCTTCTTCCAATTACTGAAGCAGTATTGTTTTTTTAAGTATTTTTAATTTTTTTTTAAAAAAAAATTCAATAAATTAAAAAAAAAAATCCATGGAATTTTCAAAAGTTTCAATCAGAATTTTTAAAAACTTTTCGAGTGCGCAGCTTAGTAGCCAATTCAGTTTTAGTATGGTATATATGTAAAAACTATCGTTTACTTATGGAATTAGTTGCACATTGAATAAAGTTTATATTTATATAAATGCGTATGTGGAAGAAAATGTGCATCACCATCAACGAAAAAAAAAACCAATACCGAAAATCAACGGCAATTTACAACACTATATCATACTCAATATTTAGATTTGCTAAATTTTTGTGAATTTTGTAGGTTCATAAAACGCTTAGTGGGGAAGAGTCTGAATTCGAGTGCAACCGAACTTTAAATACCCGGCGCAAATTTTTATATGAAAGTAATAATCTTTATTTTGAAAAACAAAAGGAATTTTTTTTTATTAAAATAAAAACTAAAACTAATTGGCACTATTTTAATATATACATATGTTTACGTACAGTTATATATTAGAATGTCGTGCATTTCAAATGTTTTTGTAAATCACAGCTATATGAGAGGTTGCGTGGTATTAGTCTAACTTCTATAATTTTCGAAACTGTGCTTTATTACTGCGTGTACGAAAATTGATTGAGTTTGAAAAAGAAGATTCTGAGATGTATCTATTTGCCATAATTTGGGCAATGCCACGCCCATTTCTACCATTTTTGATTCCATATATTTCATTCTAAACCAAATATTCCATATCAAATATGAGCAAATTACTAAGTATAGTTACTAAAATATGGGATTTTTTCGATTTTGGTAATTTACCGTTATATGAGAGGTGGGCGTAGTTTCTGTCAGACTTTCATATATAATTTTCAAAGGATTTCTTAGTCAGTTAAAATGCAAAGCGGGCCTATGTCTGTATTTATCTGAGTTGCTTTATGGAGTTACAAAAAATCGTTTAGAGAATAATGGTAAAAACCACTGTGCACCACTGCGCTCGGGTGTGAAAAGCATAGAAGAGTCTAAGTTCGGATTCAACCGAGCCTTTAATACCTGGTGCCCGGTTTTTATTTCAAAGTTAATCTTATATATAAAAATGAATGTGAGTCCTTTATAGGCGTCCAAATTACTCAACCGATCTTTATGAAATTTTTACAGTAGATGTATGTGGTCTATTGTGGTAAATTGTTAGAAATTCAAAACGCCCTATTTGCTCTAAGGTGGGCCGTACTATGGCCATTCACAACATTTATGATTCCATGTATTTTATTCTCAAACCCAATCTTATCTATCAAATTTGTATAATAAATAAATGTCCGAGTTTTTTGCCATTAGATGGGAGGTGGGGCATGGTTTTTGTACTTTGACTTGAAGTGCAATGTGTGCACCAAATTTAGTAGAGTTTGGTGGCATAATTTTTTAGATAAATCTGGTTGTTCGAAAGTGGGTGGTGCCACGCCTATCACCTGTTTTTTCTTTCGTGTATTTGCTTATGAAACTTCATTCCGCATATTAAATTTGAGCAAATCCCCTTTAATGCTTACTTAAATATCGTTTTATTTTTTATTTTTGAAAATTACCGTGAGTTGGGCGTGATTTTTGTTCGATTCAAAATTTTTTTTTGAAATTTTGCTTATTGACTTGGTACAGTTTGGTAGAATGATTTCAGAGATAAATTATTTGATTTAAAGTGGGCGGCGCCACGCCCATTTCCAATGTTTTTTTTATCCAGTGTATTTGTTAGTGAATGTCCATCCCTCAAATCGAATTTTTAGCTAATTGGCTTTAATGCTGACTTAAATATCACGTTTTTCTTGATTATTGAAAATTACCGTTACATGAGAGGTGGACGTGATTTTTTTCCGGTTTTATTTCTATCAGGTATCTAGGTGGTATGCATTAAAACCAAAATAAACTTAAACTGAACTCGGAGAAATTGTCCACTGATTAATGTGATTAGCTGCTAAAATGAGTTACTCAAAATTTTCACTCCCTACAAGAAAAAAAAAAAATTATTTATTTAGTTTAATGTAAATAGAAATTAAAAAAAAAACACTTCATATCAAGAATACTTTCGAATAGGGAATATCCATCAAAGAAAAAAAGACATTGAGTATTTAGTTCCATAAACAAGCACCCACTAAATAATTCAACCACTAAAAGGAAGTGAACTATACTTGACAAGGGGAGAAATTATTAATGTTCTTCCACTGCTTTAAATGTAAAATATTCTACTTTGATCTTTACCAACTTTTTTTTTCGTTTTGTATGCACATTACTGTATATTTGTACATTTGTGTGTTTCCATGCCACCTCTTTTATGTTGCTGGAGTGCATCGAAGTTTTTATGAGTTGTAAAGAGGCAATAAAAAATCACTGCTACATACCAACATAGTAGGGGATTGCAAATAACCATTGCGGTTACATTCAACATACAGAGCGCTTGCCTTTGCATTTATACAAAATTATCCGAATAGCAGTATTGCATTAACGTTTATATGAGATATGGTGATGATTAAATTTTTAACTTTTATCTACGTTTTAAATAACTACATTTAAGACAGCGCAACAATTCGCACACAAGTTAAAACTATGATTAATCATAAATGCTTAAGTTAGTAGTTAAACAACGCAATTCATGTTATACATATGTGATAAAAATTCCTTCATAAAGGTTACCAAAAATATTGATGTTAAATATTTTGTACGGGTCTGAGACAAAACTGATAGCAGTTTTTTTATGTGGAATAAAACTGATCAATTAATACACTTATTTTGAAAGTAAAAATTTTGAATTTGTTTTTCACTTATCCACTAGCGAAAAACAACGGCGAATGATATTTAAGTTCAACAGAAAAGAAGGGAATTTATTAAAAGATTCTGCAGAAATAATCAACGAAGTAAGAGGAATACAGATTGGGATCTTTACTGTAAAAAGCTGCAAGAGTTTCTTCCTGAGGAACCTCAGGGAAGTTCACTCCTGTCGGAAAGTTCGATCGACAGCTTAGTGGAAAAATTCACCGTAGCTTGTAATAAAGCGATTAATATTTCGTGTCCGCTGAGGAGGCCTTCGGGCAAATCTAAGCCGTACTGGTGGACTTTGGAAATTTCGGAGCTCAGGGCTTCGAGTAGAAGACTTTTTAACCAGGCGAGGAAGAGCAAAAAACCCTCGGATTGGGAACTCTATAAGATCGGATTGGGAATATATAAGTCCGAAATAAGGAATGCTAAGCTGGAATCGTGGAGAAGTTTCTGTGAAAATGTCGAAGGATGCCACGAGTCCTCCAGGCTTAGGCGGGTGCTCGCGAGGGCTCCCGTCCCCTTGGGATGTCTCAGGGACGACTCAGGAAATTGGGCGATGAGCAGTGAGGAGTCGCTCAAACTTCTCCTCGATTCCCATTTCCCCAGATATCCTGAAACTTGTGAGATTACAGGCATGGAACCAGGTGCCATCTATGTCCCTCCTGGTGACATGTTAGAAGAGCGTAGCCTACTCTGGGCGTTACGCTCCTTCAAAGCGTTCAAATCGCCGGGACCTGATGGTATCATTCCTGCCCAGTTGCAGATGTCCGAACGGGTGTCGTGTCGGTGGTTGGCGCCTATTTACGCGAGCTGCATAAGTAGGGGCTATATTCCTAGACTTTGGAGGAATGTGAGGGTTACATTTATTCCCAAGGCGGGTAAGAGCTCTCAAAGGACTTTAGGCCTATCAGCCTCTCTTCTTTTCTTTTGAAGACCCTGGAGAGGCTGATTGAACTTCATATAAGAGAGGAAATACCGCGGGAGCGGCTGTCGCATGCTCAGCATGCCTACTCGAAGGGCAGGTCCATGGATACGGCCCTGCATACGGTTGTTAACGTCATTGAGGAGTCTCTTGAACACAAGGACTTTGCAGTTGGTGCCTTTCTAGATATAGAAGGTGCCTTTAATAACATTCAGCCACAGGCAATAGTCGGATCCTTGGCGGAACTTGGGGTTGAGCCGGGTCTGGTAAGGCTCATCAATCACCTTCTCCGGGACAGAACTGTCGTGGCGTAATGGGGCAGCGCTTCCATCCAGCGAAAGGTGAGTAGAGGCACTCCACAAGGAGGGGTTCTCTCGCCACTCCTTTGGGTCGTTGCTATCAATGGCGTACTGAAGGAGCTGGAAAGGGAAGGCTGCACGGTTATTGCCTATGCTGACGATGTTGCTCTCATTGTCAGGGGTAAGTTTTTGAGCACCCTATTTGATATCATGCAGGGGTACCTTAATCTGATCGTGAAGTGGTCTACAGGGTGTGGGCTCGCGATTAATCCTAGCAAGACAGAGCTGGTACTATTTACCAGGAGGTACAAAGTACCGGTCACCCATCCTCCCTCAATAGGTGGCGTCCCGTTGGTGCTTTCTGACAGGGTCAAGTATCTTGGTTTGATCCTGGATAGGAAACTCTCCTGGGGGCCAAATATTGAGGAAAGGGTGAAAAAGGCTTCGGTTGCGGTGTACTGTTGTCGGGGTGCAATTGGGAAGAGATGGGGCCTTTCTCCCAAGGTAAACTATTGGCTTTATGAGACGATTATAAGGCCTATAATGTTTTATGGAGTGGTGGTCTGGTGGAACTCACTAGACAGGGCATCTAAGGTTAAGCAGCTTGAGCGGGTGCAGCGGTCCGCGCTCATTGGGATCAGTGGGGCGCTAAGGACCACACCCACTCTCGCGCTCAATGTTATGCTTAACGTGCTACCTGTGGACATTGCAGGCAGGGTTGCAGCAGCCCATGCCGCAGCCCGGCTTGAGTGCAATGGTCACAGATTCAGCTCGGCATTTGGGCATTCTAGGATTCTTGCCAGCTTCGACTTTGTCCCTCCGGAAGCAGATTACTGTCTGCCGACTCCAGCTCAGAGTCGCTCCTTCTCCACTTACATCCCGCCTAGGGAGGAGTGGAAGGAGGGTGGCCTGTGGGGCGGTGGGACGGTGAACTTATTCACGGATGGCTCGAAGCTGGATGGTAAGGTTGGGGGAGGGGTATTCTGCGATGAGTTTTCCCTCAGCCGTAAATTTAGGCTTCCGAACAATTGCAGTGTATTTCAAGCAGAGGTGGCAGCAATAAAGGAGGCAGCCGATTAGCTACTTACCAATGTAATGCCCTCTAGACGGGCCAACATTTATTCGGATAGTCAGGCCGCTATTAAGGCCTTAGGATCGCTAATGGTGAAATCAAAATTGGTCAGGGAATGCCTGACTTCTCTCGCAGCCGCCTCGGAATATCTCGACGTTAGACTAATTTGGGTACCGGGCCATAGCGACATTGCAGGGAACTGCATGGCTGATGAGCTTGCTCGGCAAGGTACCCTGGAAGTCATTTCTCCTCGCAGGGAGGGGGTTGGGGCTCTTTTGAGTGCCTACGGGCTTCTCCTGGACAGATGGGCTTTTTGTCGTCTCAGCGAGCGCTGGGAAATTGCCACGACATGCATAATTGCAAGGTCCTTCTGGCCGAGAGTGGATCGTGAGCGCTCAAGGGAACTGATGTCGCTTACTAAGTGGCAACTCTCGACCCTGGTTGGTGTTTTGACTGGGCATTGTCCGTTGGGTATTCACGCGGTTAGGCTGAAAATAGTCTCTGACCCTTTCTGCCGCAGCTGTATGGAGGAGGATGAGGTGGATTCATCTTGTCATTTTCTGCTCAGCTGCCCTGCATTTGCGAGACTGAGGTTCAAGTACCTAGGCTCGTACTTCTTTAGCTCTCCAGAAGACCTTTCTGGAGTGGAGATTGGTAGCTTGCGTGACTTCATTCGGGGCACGCAACGTTTCTCAGGTTAATCGTTCCTGACTTTCCGATTCACGTTACCGTTCATAAATTAGGTGGTATCACAACGGACTCCTACTATGTCTAAGTGAGTTCCCCTTTGGGGAACTACCACAGTAACCTAACCTAACCTAAGAGAGTATACAACTACTTACTAGAATTGTAGCGGATTTAAATATGCAAATATATAAGTAAAGCATAATATTTTTCCGCACGTACCAGAATTTTCTTTCAGAGTAGCCGCTGAATTTTAAGTCATCATTTTTTATTGATCCCATCATAAAGACGGCGGCCACCATAGCCGAGTGTGTAGCGTGTGCGCGCTTCGTTCCGTGTGTTCCTAAATCGAATCCTAATCGGGGCAGATAGCATCAAATGTTATAGAACAAGGTTTTTTCTAATAGCGATCGTCCATCGGCAGGCACTGGCAAACCTACGATGGTAATTCTAAATATTCTCACCACAAATTGTAGAAGAAGTTCGGCCAAACCTTAAGCTAGCACTTACACCAAATTATTATTATCATATCGATTCGCGTCGCTTGATATGTTTCCTAAATTTTGTGCTATTTCGCTAGCTTTGCCGGGGCGTATAAGTAACCCGTTGGCATGCAATGCAAAATTGTGAATTTAATACATGGTGGAAAGATAACAAAGTGTAGTGAGTAAATTTTTTCGGTAGCTCCATCACGTACCTGCATATAACAGTCGTTAAAAAGGGGGGCAATGTATGGCCCTTCTTGACTCCATTTTTCATACTCTTTCAATGTAAACGTTTACCTCAGATTTTGAGTATGAATAATCACAAATGTTAAAATACGATATAGGTATTCCAGGAAAATATTATTTATGAATAAATAAAAACTATATTCACTGCGTAAAAATACTGTGTTCAAAACACCTTAGAATCATGGCGGAAAAACGAATTAAGGGAGTTAAATGCCGTTCATAATTCACGTTACGCAAACAAAAAAATATTAGATATAATGCATCTCATAATTTAGTTTTTCTCTTGATACGCTGATTCCAATGCCCATCCGACCTGGTTGCAGTCGCTTGTATCAAAATAAGAAAAACAAACACTATTAGCATTAGCAAACTCGAATTAAACTTTTAAAAACCCTTACTACTCACTCAGTAATAAGGTGAACAAATGGACTTGATGAATGTACCGCAAAATTGTGAATTATAGATCGATTTTCAACTTTGTAATTTGAATTTTTAGCGCGAAAGTGCACAATCAAAAATAAATGTCATAAACTTCTTTTTTCGACTATAAACTGAAATGCAGTACTTTTACTATTATTTTCCTTACATTTTTTGATGTAAAAATGAAAAGTGAGGTCATTGAAAATGCGCGTACCGATTTTGTCAAAATTACAACAAACACGTCGCTACTGACTACACCTTGTCTGATTCCACCATGTATTTAATGTTATAGAATATTTGTTAACACGATTTTCATTTAATAAATTTTCTTAAAATATAACATGCCTAATAAATTGTCTCACTGACATTAGTTAATTGAATACTCAAAAAATTGCAAAAAAAAAGTGGTGCTATGTAGATAAGAAACTTAAAACTGTAAAAAACATTGTGAATATTGTTAAAAGGTCACTGTGCAATAAAAACGGTAAATTATGCTATACGTGTGCGAGTTGGAGTTTAATGCGATCCTAATCATTCATACATATACAAATGTACATATAGACAAATATATACACATGTAAGATTGCACATACTATTTGGTAGGACGTACGAACCATATCAATGACCGGTATAACCAAAAGTAATTACATTAAGTAGTTAATCACATAATCAGTACGAAATTTTTGAAAGCGCTGATGTGAATTCGATATCTGTAAGTCTTTCTTATTTTTAGTTGCTACAGGTCTCTCGCTCACAGCGCAATAAAAAAAATACGTTCTATTTTCTAACATACAGAGCAATGCACCTATCCACAACCCTCATTGGGGTTATGAACTTTAATAAATTCCGATTACTAAATGGAAAAACACTAACTCTCACAACAGTTTACTGCGGCTTGTTTTAAAAGGAAGGGCCCAATTTCCCCCATTTCGGATAACTGTTATTTTCACTAAACACAGATACCAATTTTACTTCATGCTCACCCTACTACCAGACTTCTGTGACTCGGCCCCGGAGACCCCGATGCACCTGCTCTTTGACTGTGAAGTCGTCTCAAGAAAACGGAAGAGATATCTGGGCTCATACACCCCCGATCAGGAACTTGTACGCTCGCTATCACCAACCATCATCTTAGACTTCCTAAGAGCGTTGGGGTTAGAAGAGGTACTATAAAGAACGGAGGGCACAATGGATCGAAAGGTCGAAGTGCAAACCTCAACAATAATATCTATCTATCTATCTACTACCAGACTTTTAGTTTTAAAAAATACTCAAAAACTATATTCCAGTGTTGCCATTTTAGCCTTTTTCCGGCTAAATCTAACATTTTTTATTTTCTATTAGCCGGAAATTTTAATTTAGCCTCTAGCCTCTTTTTTAAGTTTTTCTTAAAATTATTTACCTTTTTTAGCCTTTCCTCTTATTCGGTAAATCGAAATCTTGTTCATTACTTAACTCATCAGGAATGTAAATGCAATGGAAAATTTACATTTAATTATATCCGTGAAAAATTTACAGTCTACTGCAGAATTTTGGGCTAAAGTTCGTAAATATAAGTACGCGATTTTTTAAAATCCCTTTTTTTAACTTACTACTCAGTAATGCAGAAATCGAGCGCATTTTTATCGCTAAGAAAATTGTCAAAATAAAAAATCAAAAAATATAATCAGTGTTAAGGTTTTTGAGCAAAATGTTGTTATGAATTCGCAATTGAAAAAGATCTCGTTCAAATGATGAACACTTCTAATATATACTGAAATTTATCTAAAGTTGAAGATATAATGTGAGATAAAGAAATATATGAATTAATTTCCATTTCGATCAAATCAAATCAAATCACGCACTTCTTGTTTTGCTACCCCACTAGCTTTAATCCCAATGTCGATTTCATATGCGACTAGGTCTACAGCACTTGACACCACTTCGTTTTCAACAATTTATTTTTTTATTTATTAAAAATCCGATTGAAATGTATTTCTACATCGCTTCCACTGTTCCTCTAACAGAAGATCTTATCCAATTTCACCACATCGAAACTAATTTAACGTTGAATGATATTAGAATCTGACTGAATCCAATTGGTTTCTGGTCGATCATTCTTGCCACAGTAAACGAAATGGCATGTAACTGCTTTGCAATCTACGTTCTTTGGTAAAACTGTTAAGCCCGCCATATTTAATCCGCTTAGCTGAAAAGAATGGGCACAAAGAGGATCTAGTGGATATAATTAGAAGGAATCATGGATTTCCAAAAAGAAGCGGCAAAGACTAAGACGGAAAGATTCTGACGGTAATATCTTATACAGGAAAAACGACAAACAAATAAGACAACTTTTTAAAAAAATTTAGCGTTCACAAAGCATTTAAAACAGTAGATAAGTAGATAGGGCAAATCCTACGGACCAGCATAATTGCAGACGACCAAGAAAAAAAACAAGTCATATACAAATTGACTTGCAAATGCCAAGGTGCGATATTCCGAGCCGCTGCTTGTTTGAGGGGTAAGCTCGAATTCTTAAATTTGTTATGCACACGATTGCCTTTTTTCTATGGCGTTTAGTTGACGGAATGGTCTCAACATCTGAGGTTCCCATCCGTGTCCGGGCGCCGGATGGAAAGGACGAGTCTCCACGTAACCGGGGAATTTGCCATACGTCGTTTGTTCGCCGACGTTTGGTGGATGGAAGTGGTTGAAATGCCCAAGGTCCATGAGCTTCCAGTTCGTATCTTGAAAGATATGTATTAGCATGAAATATATACCAAAATATGTTACAAAATATAGAAAAATAACTCCCATGTCAAAGTTTTAGACTGAAGCCTTTGAATTATATCTAAATTAGATTTAGATGCTAAGCCCGAAAGACCCTTATGTCCAAGATGGTTGTATCGCCATTTTAAAAAGTGGTACTTTGCTTTTTAAGCTTAATTTCGATTTGGGGCTTGTAATCCAATGCAAATTAGCGATTTTTAATTTAGTGCATGTAATCTTTGCGTCTATTTGGTTTTTCCAGGTGAATATTCTATCAAACGTAGCTCCCAGGTAATAACGAAATGAAGGGCAAGTGTATTTTTTTTAGTGTATATGTTACCCGTATACTCTTAAAGTCCATTGGCTTTAATTCTCCAAATTGTTTTCCATTCATCTGCTACTTTTAAATGTAGTTGCAATCTAAATATTAGCGGCAGTGATTGGGCTCGCGTGTACGCACTTAGTACAGCTGTATCAGCCGCAAAAGTTGATATAGTTTATTTAATAACATAAGCAAAGTTTCAAACTTTATACGAAACTTAAAAAAACTCATCATATTAAATAAATTTCCCTTATATTTTCCTACTTTTTAAACAAAAGTTTTAGAACATTTTGTGGTCCATTCAATTTTAGCACGACGAAGTAGATTAAAACTATAATTCGTATGGTTTATTTTTGTTAGCTGAAAATCGGGCACTCCCCGCCGCAGTGTTTTTTCGTCCAGCTATGGAGATGATCGCTAGTGAGGGGGGTTGTAATTTATAATAACTTTAATGATTTCCATTTTTTCTTTAATGAAGAGTACGAATTTATAAAAGCACTGTCTGTATGCAAAATTTTAACAAACTGAATGAAAAATCGGTGTACTATTTGACGGCATTAATGAGTGCACCCGTGTTCGCCAGTTTCGTTCTTACCAACACAAATTGGGACTTGTACTCGTACAAAGAAGAACTAATAATACCAAGTCCAAACCAAAGTTAATCAGCATCAGTAATTATTGCGAGATTAGGTTTCCAATTCATATAAGGTGATATCGTCATTACTCATGTACACAATAATTCCATGTATATTTTCCTTTTACTTTTGAGTGAATGAAAGAGAAATTAAGAAAGACAATCACAACCGAACGGGTTGAAAGTAAAACAAAGGGAAAAAAGCGTGAATAAAATTCGAGTGTAAACAGAAAATGAAAATGTAAACAAAACAAAAAATTTTAAAATTGTCACCGTTCAAGGTAAATATAGAGCAAGCATTCAGTTCAGCTACCACCTTATATGAACTCGCGTTGGATTGATTAGTTTGCAATGCAGTTTGACAGTTTTTCCCCAAATAGATTGCGCAAATGACGGTTATACAAAGTAGATAATTGAATGTGGATTAAGTTCTGATCTTTAAATTAAAAATTAAATAATACTGCGCTCTCTAAATTTATTTATGAAAATGGATTCCAAAAAATAAACTAAGATCACGCCGTCTAAATTCAATCGCTGGCAACCAAAAATACGCAAATGGCATTGCCGATGTTGGACAGGGTTATTTTTTTTAGAGCTGATGAATGCCGCCTACCTAAAAAGGAGTTTTGCCTTAACTCACATAGTCCATGTTGGGAATGAAAATAAGATCGCGTGAAAAAAGGCCGCAATCCAAAAGTGAAATTAGCCAGGTGCAAAATGAAATTAGATCGTCACGGTATTATTTACTTCATTTTGCAGATTGAATTTTGGCCACCGACTTTAAACAGGCAAACAGGCAAATAGAAAAACCAAATTTCTAGAAATAGTACAAATGCATCCAATGGCATTCCGTGCATCACCTTCGGTCATTATTTTAAAGATTTCTTTTTTTATAGTAAAGATATAACCCCTATGAATGAAAATGCATACATATCTCAAAAGTGATAAATATGTAAATAATTTGTATCAATTATACGAGTACATTGGGTATGGAAATTTTTCGTTAGGGAGCAGTTATTATTAGCGTGAATGGAAGCAACTTAAAGTGAAGTTATTAAGCCTGAATTCAGACTTTATCAGCCGTATTGTGCGTTTTCGTAGAAGTGCATATAAGCGTCGCTTTAGCAATCATGCGGCATAAAATTAAATAGACTTCTGGAGCCGACTATTCAAAGCAGTTAGTGGAAATCTCAGTGAAATTTGCTCAATCCAAATGAAGGGCATACGCCTTTTTTACATTGCATATAAAGTTCTATCGACGATACTGTACGAAAGACTGAAGCCTGTTATGAACCAACTGATTGGACTTTATTAGTGCGTTAGATCCTGAAAATCACTCGGATAAATAAATCGATCCAGACTACCCTTTATTCGACTTTAAAGCCGCTCTTGATAACTCGAAAAGAAGCTGTGTTGTAAAACCATTTGGGATCCATAAATAATACAGCTGTGTAGAGTGAGGTTGAGCACACATTTTAGCTCTGTCGAAATTGGGAAGGGCCTCTATAAGCCGTTCGACAACAAACGTGGTTTTGGACAGGGCGCCTCACTCTCGTGCTCGAAGAGCACGATGCTCCTGATATTGACATCATTGCCATCAACACCAAGGCCGTTAGTACAGTATTCTCGAGCTTAGAGAAAGAAACAAAGGAGGTTGGTCTAATGGTGAACGAGGACAAAACAGAGTATCTCCTGGCAAGATGTTGCTAAGGCGAAAAAATCCTTAGGCTCTACACCCACGGGTAGACAACGGAAGTAACGGCGCTCACAAACAAAGTGGAAGAACCATGTAAATTAGAATTTGTGAGCTCAACCAATACCGCGAACTATATCTTACTTGTTTACCCTGGAGGAAGAAACTGCACGAATTTGAGATTAATTGTGCAGCTTGGGAACATAGGCAAGCGGTAGGAACTGAATTTGAAAAAACTGAGACTGTAGAACGAGCAGCTGCTGCTACTAATCCTACTAATATTATAAATGGGAAATTTCGTGCATAAGTGGGTGCTTGTTACCATTTCACGCCAAACCGGCTAAACGGATGCCCATAAAATGTGGAACATAAAGTCGGTATGGTGAGCAAGGTGAAGTATGTACCTCGGTCACACCATGGACTTCGAGTTACTCTGGTGGGAACATGTCGGTGCGGCAGCATCCAAGGCAACCAAAGCAATAATGGTGTGCAGACGTCTAGCGGGAAAATCCTGGGGTTGTAGCCAAAATATGCTTAGATGGATGTACACTGTGATTGTTAGGCCGATAGTAACCTATGGGCCGGTGGCGTGGGTATCAACAACCTCCCTTTCAACGGCGAGGAAATCACTGACAAGGCTCCAACGGCTAGCGTGTGTGTGTATAACAGAAGCTATGCGCACGTGTCCAACAAAAGCACTAGAGGTAATCCTAGACATAACGCCACTCTACTAGTTATAGAGCAGACAGCAAACTTCTACTCAACATTGCAAGGAAGGGTATGGGAAGGGAAAGTCATATCGTCTAAGAAAATGGAGACGCTGAGCGCGCGGCTACCACTAGCTCAACTCCCCAGAGACGATATCATCAAAGTTACAAATTTTGAAAGGAATTTTAAAATTTAATTAGGTAACAAAGCAACATGGAGCGTTTCCGCATTATAAGGACACCTGAAAGCTAGCAACCTGCACTGGTACACTGATGGTTCTAAAACATCGGAAAGCATAGAAGCTGGGGTCTTTGGCCGGGGTTACGTCAGGCGAAGTGTCTACTGGGAGGATACAAACATAAATGCTTCAAGCAGTTTATGCACCTTTCGAAGAACAGTCTGAGGACACTGCCGGCTGCGAGGTCATCTGCACAGGCTCGGAATATGGTCGAACGAGTCCTGTTGCTTTTGTGACTCGGCTCCGGAGACCTCGATGCACTTGTTGTTTGAGTGTGACGCTATCCCGAGAAGGCGGCAAAGTTACCTGGGTACACATAGCCCAGCGACAGAACATGTACGCTCGTTGCCACCAAATATTATATTAGACTTCCTAAAGAAGTTGGAATTAGACAAGGTACTGTAAAGAACAGAGGGCACAATGGATTAAGGTCGAAGTGGAAACCTCAAATATATATCTATCTATCTAACTTTTTTGAGGTTTATACACATATTGTGAAACTTCATTTAATCTAACTTAGTTTCCTATTAAACAGGTGATAACGTCGCTCAATGATTATTTTTTAGAAATAAAGCTTTATTAAACCTATTTCATTTAATACCCACATTGCAACATTTAATTTCAATTGTTGTTTCTTTAGCAAATAGCTTATATTCTTATATAAACTACTTTTGATATAAGTTTTAAAACAATGTCGCTTTAATTTTTTTTGCGGTTAGGGTACGGCGTGTGTGCCAAATCTTATCCAAATGTGTCCATTCATCATATAGCAATATGCGATTTAATTTATTTATTTAATTGACGTTTTTAAATAACATATAGACTATATGTTAATCCAGGTTATAAGCTAAGTATGGTCTACACTTTATGCGCATCCATTTACCCGATTTGGCGTGAAATGGCAACAACCCACTCGCATCCAAACTTCCACATTTATGTTATTGCTTTTTCAGGCCCAAACAGCTGGACGGAATTGGAATAGCCTACCCCTACGCTATAACATAGGCTATTTGATACGAAAAGTTGACCTCTATTAAAAAAGTTACAGTCAATTAAATAAATAAGTTAAATTACTTATTGCTATATAATCACTGGATAGATCTGGATTAGGTTTGGCACATACATATGTACATATATAGTCTATATTAAAGCAATGAATGCAATAAAATATTGCAATATGGGTATCAAATGAAAGAGACTTCACTTCCCAAATATTTTCAAAGAAGGTTGCCACCTATTTAAAACAGCAATGAAACATTTAATTTAATTTTAAAAGTAATTTTGGAGAGGGCTGCCACCAGTTTAAAAAATTAATCAGAATTATACTAAGTCAAATCAAATCCATTTAATATTGTATGAAAGCCTTAATAAAGCTTAATTTCCCAAATGCTTTTAAGGAAGGTTGCCACCTATTTAAATGCAAATTAAGTTAAAATATAAATACCAGTTTACAATATGAGTGCAAAGCTACAAATTTTAAAAATGCGTAATTTAAAAAATCTTTTACAGAGAGTTGCCACCTGCTTGAAAAAATTACTTAAAATTATAATAAGTTAAATAGAATATTGAAATATGGGTATCAGACAAAAAAGTTTTAAGAGAGCTTTATTTTGAAAATACTTTTGGAGAAGGTTGCCACCTGCTTAAAAGTGTAAACTAAATTTAATTATTAAGTTAACGGGAGTTTCACGTAATGAGATTCAAAGAATGTAGACTTAAAAAAGAATTAATTATGAAAATGTATTTAAGGAGTGTTATTAAATTCATGTTCATTTGAAAGTTTAATGAAATATAAAAGTATTACTCTGAACCGAAAGATGTTATACGAAAAAATGTTTGTTGAAGGTTTCCAACCCTGAAATACCGTAGATTCGATTTAATTGGTAAGGTAACGGAAATTTTACTATGCTGGTGTCAAACGAAAAACTTTTAAATAGGCTCTTTGGGGGAAATACATATATCCGTAGAGTAGAAATTTTCAATATGCATAAATTTATAAGATAAACAAAGTGTTACAATACTGGCTTGAACTGGGAGAGGTTTAGGAAAACTTAGTACCGTAAAAAATTTGTAGGGGTTGCTCACTGTTTGAAAATTAAATAAATAAAATAAAAATAAGGATATTTCAAGTATACACACATACATATTGTATACTTGCATAAACTTCTTTGAAAAGAATTGCCTCGATTCCAAAACTAAAGCATTTAGTCTTAATATAAATTCTAACAAACATTTATAATAATGTGTAAGTTTGTGTGCGAGTATTTTGGATGGATTTGTATAAAATTTTACGCACATGTTGCTTATAACCTGAGTTAATATATGTGAAGCTTAAAGTCAATTAAATTAATATGGTAGATATCGATGAAGACTGCACAGTTTAGGATAAGATATAGTCCGTTATATCTGTTACAATAGAACCAATTTTTTTTAAATGATAAATTCGTTTATATTTAAATAAATATACGGCATAGGATTCAAAGGAAGTAGACCTAGGAAGACTGGAAATGAGAATAACAATTAATGAGGTTTTATTGAAACCGAATGGCAGAATTCGCAGTTGCCAATGAGAAACAAGTTTCAGCAACCAACCGTAATCGAAAATTACGAAGTAGGGGCAGATAGTAAAAAATAAAAACATAATCAAAAAATGAATTAAAAGTTATTACCTGCGGTGAAATTATCTATTTCCATTTCCATTACATTCGAATCCACAACGTTAAAAAATATAAATATTTTGTTGGCCTTTGCAGTGAGCGAAGACCTTTGAGCATTGAGCAGTGAGTGATGAACGGTGAGCTGATGAGCCGCATTGGTGTATCAAACAAAAACAAACGCATGTAAGGCTAATTGAGAACCTCTTAAATTTTGGAAGTCAGCTCAACGACGATTTTTCAAAAAATAATTCAAATATCAACTACAAAATCAGCACGAAAGCGACTATTATTTATAAAGAGTGCTGTTTTCGAAATAATTGAATGGCAGTGCAGATTATCTTAAGGGATTATAAGTTTTTCCCGAACAATTCGAGTTCTCATGGTTAATTTTTTAGTTGGCTGCAATTAATCACCCTTTACGTATGGATGTATGTATGTATGTATACGAGTATCTATCTAAATGGCAATGGTTAATAGCATTGCTTAAATTAATAATCAACGATAACGCGCTGTTACTCCACTTAATATTCCTAGGTGGCTTAATGTCACCAATGACACAATTTACATATAGTTGTAATCCCTTTGCAACCACCTATGCGGTAATATTAATCGAAACTAATAACTACTTCGTACTAGCCGGCGGGCTCATTGTCAACCAGTTACCAGTCTTTAAAATACATACGCGTAGTGGGTTTGTAGTGCCAATGGGTCTAACGTATCGTAAACAGTTTCGACTACGCATCATTGGTTACGTCAATATATTCTTTATATTCTTGGGTCTCACGCGAGTTCGCATTGACTTTATTGGCCAGCGTGTGGTGCACTCCCGTTTCGTTGCGTTCTATGTGATATGCGCGAATATTGCAACTTTGGTATTTGTGTCGCTCTTCTATATCTATAATGTAATTCGGGCATCATCTACTCTCGCCGCCGATTTGGAAACCTTTAGCGGCACGGTGGATGTGCTCATTAGTTTTGTTGCAGTGGCTTTCTCGGTATTTTTGCGTGGTCGGAGGGAACGTATTAATTTAGAAATCGCTAATTCGATTATTTCATTCGACCGCAACTATTTCATCGAAATATACTCGTACAGCAATAACTCAGCCGTCGACTGTTTGCTTTACTTTAAATTACTAACACTCTCCCTGCCGACTTTCGTGCCACTTTACAGCTCCGTCACAAGTTTCTATGACCTGGACGTCCACGAAGTGGTGCACACCTTTTGCACTGCTTATTTGCAGAGCATTCTGGCGGCTTCCCTCTTCATGTACTTCTACCTATTGTGGTTGCTGCGGAAGCGTTTCTGGTTGCTCAATATGAAATTGAAGGAATCATTGCGTCAACTGCAGAGTTTTGCAACAAAAGCTGAACACCAGAGAGTGGAAACTTTAATGAAACGGCGGCTCGTTGCGGCTGCGACGGAAAATGTAATGAAAATTTCACAAATACATGCGCGTCTAAGCCGATTGCTAGTACGCTTAAATGCTGGATATAAACAACAAATTGTTGCTGTACTGTTGGCATATCTCATCGATAGCATTTCCTTTGGTTATTTTTTGACTTTAGCCATAGACGTTTCATTGGAATGGGAATTTGATTTTGAAACAATATTGCTGTGCTCCTACGCCGTCATTCTGTTTGTTGACATAAATGCGATTTATTGGATGTCAGATTTAACTATAGATTCGCACGTACATATGGCGCAAGTATTGCGACGCTTCCTGATATTGCCGCCACTCGGCGATGACTTCGAACAGCAGGTTAGTTTCTGTCAGTGTACGCGTGTGTAGATAGTTTAATTTAAAGTTGCATATTTTCAGTGTGAGCTATTGGCTTTACAGTTGCTACCAAGGAATAGGAGTCTCGAAGTAACTAAAATATATGGTCTGAATCGGCAAGGTGCACTAGCATTATGGGCTTTTGTGTTGGTTCACATTGTCATTTTGGTGCAATTCGATTTAGAATCACGTCTAATCACATCTACAGATAATTTACTACTGGAACAATTCAACCAGCTCTTTCGAATCGAAGTGGACTATGTGTGAATTGTGAAGCTCAACGTGAATGAAGAAAGTGTGTTAAATACAGACTGTTTTTTCATATTTTTCCATATTTTTAACCCTTTCAGACTTGCCATTCGATTTGTCAAAAACAAAGAAAGAAACAAAGAATTGAGGTCATGTCCTAAAATATGAAATTAGAAGCTTTGTGCGGGCGCAAGATTGATCATTCGAGGATGAATTTCGTATGCAAATATTTATGTGGAATGATATTATATTTATGGTTTGATTTTAAATCAATATTTGAATTAGTTTAACTACTCGCAACCTTTGTCTCGCTCCATTCAAAGTTAAAACCCGACTCTCTTTTGTGTTCACCACATGCAGCTGGGTTGCCAACTCGTCACCTGTTGTAAGGTTGCCAGATTAATGATTCCCACATTTATTTTTTTGTCTGATTTATTTTCATACAAGGAAATACCTTGCGTACTTTGCGACGTCTCTAAAAATACAACGTATTAAATTTTTTGTTTATATGTTTATTTAAAATAATTTGGATTCAATTCAAATAATATGCATAAATGCTAACATTAGGGTCCCTCACCAAAAAAAAGAGTTGCGGATTTTCCAATGAAATTATAAAATTTATTTTGATTTAAGACTTCTGCCCGAACATTTCGGAAAAATACTTATAAAGATTTACGTGAGCTGAGCGAATTTTAAAAATAAAAATAGTTTTCTAAAAGATTTTTTTAAAAACGTATCTCAAAATAGTTTAAGCTTAAATAGATTGTTTAAAAAATTTAATCTACAATATTGAGATTTGCGAAACAATTGGATGGGTTTATTTGCAACGAAATAAAAAGGACGAGCATTATTATAAGTCAAATTCGTTTTTGGCTTTTTTTAAACGATTTTTTTCTGAAACCAATTTTTTAAAAGACGGTATCAAAAATTTCATTATTATGGTTCCGTTGAACAATCTTTTAAATATTTTTATGCATAACTTTTAAGCATAAACTCTTGCATGATCTAAGGTGGTCGTTTTGAACACACCAAAAAACATTTAGGTAATCCCAATTCGGTCGGGCTCACCTATATCTAAATATTATTGCGAAATATTATGGTTGATGTCTTAAAATAAAAACGAATTTTATGGAAAAACAGTATCGATTTTTTGTATGGAGAGTGATGCGCACCAATTTACATATTTAAAAAAAAACATTGCCATTGTATGTCACTATGTTTTTCGCAAATCTTTCATAGAAAAACAAATTATATAAATCGGTTAAGTATTTTGAGGGCCACATCGTTACAAAAAGATATCAGATATCAAGAATAATTTATTTTAGCTTAATTTGGTAATAACTGGCCCCTGTTTTAATACCAATGATATTATAATACGATTCATTTTGAAATTTAACATGACTTTTATTTATTTAAATATCATAAAAAAGTAGTTTTTATCTGCATAACGTACTCACTCCCATTTTCCAAAAAGTCGGTTTCACGCAATTCTTTCTCTAACAAAATTCTTCGTTTCAAATTTCAGCCAAATATTATTTTATCAAATATCGGAATTTTGTTTTTTTATCAAATATAATAACTTTGAAAATTTGGTAGAGTTTGTTTCGGAGATATTTTTATTTAGTCTAAAGATGGCGGTGGCACGCCCATTTGTCAAAGTAAAATTCCCGTGTATTTCATTTCTGCACATCATGGTATTTTACAAAACTCATGTCATATTTCAACTTTTATAAGAGATGATTTACTCAAATCTGATAAACAGGATTGGGTTAGAGAAGGAAATGGATGGATTAAACAACTTTTTTTTAAATGAGCCTGGCAAATTATAGAAAAGTTTTTTCTTATAGCGATCGCCCCTCGGCAGGCAATGACAAAGCTCCAATTGTATATCTGGAACGAAAAAACTTCTCACATTTGCCGTTCGGCGTCGGCGTTAAACTGTAAACACACCACAAATTGTAGAAGAAGGTCGGCCAAAATCGCTTAAGCGGATATAGCGCCAAATAAGTAAGTAAGTAAGTAAGTGGGACAGCCCATTTTAGAACTAGTACGTATATCTTCGAAGATACTTTATCAAACTCTACCAAATATGGCGCAACCTTTGCATTTCAACTCCGTAAGTATAACTTGGAAAATCTGGAAGCCATACAAAAACCATGCGTACCTCTCACTATTCTTAATCTTACCTAATTTATTTTGTCCAATGAATTAAATTTGAAAGCAAAAACTCAACGCATACTAGTTTACTTTTATATTTGTTTAAATAAAAAGAAGTTATTTAAGTTTCCAAAAAGGAAGAGTATTATATTAGCACTGTTTACTTGAAATAAAAACATGTAGTGTGTATTTAAAGCTAGATTTCACCCGAACTAGACTCTTAGGTTAGGTAAGGTTAACAGAAGAAATTCTGCGTACCTAGAATGAAGTCCCGCATGCTGCTGATTTCCACCCCTGGGAGCTCTTCGACAGTGTTACTGAAGTGAGGGCCTAGCTACTTGAACCTCAACCTCGCAAAAGCAGGGCCGCTGAGAAGAAAATGAAAAAAATGATTGCACCTCATCATCCTCCAGACAGATGCGGCAAAGAGGGTCAGAGACTTTATTCAGCCTAACCGAATGAATACCCAACGGACAATGTCGAATCAGAACTCATACGAGGATTGAAAGTTATCGCTTTGTAAGCGATCGGAGCTCTTGTAAACGCTACGGGCTCCTCTTAAATTATCCAGAAACGAATTATCAATATTTCATTTTAGTGAAAATTTGCTCTCGATATCAGTTCACATATAAATAGTCACTTTCGCTTCGCAAACTATAATTCATGGTCAACCGCCATTGATGTACCAATTGATACTGTCGTCGTAATCCATTTGGTCTAAATAGATTGCGGTTTGAAAGCTATCGCAATATACAAGCGACATAAGTGAACTATGTTTAATTGCATGCCAATGCCAAGTAAGCACCTTGAAATGATATTAATTGAAAGCCATGCATAAATAGTACATTCAAATATGCATATACTAAGTGTTGGCTACTTAATTGTCAGGTATGTACTTAGCATTCTAATTTGTCGTCAGTTGCACTGCAGCAGGCAATAAGAACGAACAATACACAAATCCTAAATATATACAGCCAATGGGTCCTACTTATCGTGCACCACTTCAGCTACGTATAATTGGATATTTCAATAGTTTCTTTATATTCTTGGGTCTCACTCGAATTTACATCGACTTCTCTGCTCAACGTGTGGTGCAGTCCCAATTCGTTGGGTTCTATGTGAACTGCGCGAATATTGCCTCTTTGGTTTTTATGCCGATTTCATATACCTACGATGCTTTTGAAGAATCCTCTGAATATGTCACTGTTTTGGAAATTTTTAGTGATACGGTAAATGTGCTCATTAATTTCGGAGCAGTGGCGTTCTCAGTACTATTCCGTGGCCAAAGGGAAGGCATTCATTTGGAAATCGCTGAGACGATTATCACACTCGACCGGAGCTACTTCAGCCGAGTGTGCAGCGACAGGGCGACCCAAACTCATGTAAATTGTCTGCTTTACTTCAAATTAGTTGCACTTTCCATGCAAACTTTTGTACCAATTTACGATTTGCTGAAGGATATGGATGGACTAGACGCCTACGAAGTGCTGCACACCTGCTACTATGTCTATATGCAAAATATTCTGGCAGCTTCCCTCTTCATGTACTTCTACATGCTGTGGCTACTGCAGAGGCGTTTCTGTTTGCTGAATATGCAATTGAAAAATTTACTAAGGCAGCTGCAGCAGATTCCAATAAAAGCTGGACTGAGTGGAATGAATTCCTCAGCGCAACAGCGAATTGTTGCAGATGCTACACTAAATTTAGTGGAAATTACAAAAATTCACACACGTCTAAGCCAATTGCTTGAGCGCCTCAATAATGGCTATAAACAACTGCTTCCCGCTGTTTTGTTGGCAAATCTCATAGACAACATTTCTTCTGGTTACTATGTGACTTTTTCACTCCATGGTTATATGGAATGGGAGCTGGATTTTGAAACAATTTCGTTTTTCTCATATACGATCATACTGTTTGTAGATTTAAATTCGGTATATTGGATTTCGGATATGACAATGCTTTCTCATAGAAAAATGGCGCAGATTTTGCGGCGATTCCAGATATTGTCACCACTTGGTGATGGCTTCGAACAACAGGTTTTTCAAATTAATCTGTAGTAAAATTAACTTACATATAACAGCTACCATATTTTCAGTGTGAACTATTCGCCTTGCAACTACAGCTGCAGAGTATAGATCCTAAAATCGCTGGCTTATTTCAGCTGAATCGGAAAAGCGCGCTGGCGTTGTGGACCTTTGCGATGACTAACATAATCGTTTTTATGCAATTCGATTTAGGAGCACACCTTAGTGCATCCAAAGAAAATCCAATATTGGACAGATTTAACAAATTCTTTCGAATTGAATGGGAGTAGTTTCATAAAGTGACGCTCGTATTGAAGAAAAACTCGAAAAAGCTTATGTCTTTGAACAACCAAAATGAAAACGGAAAGCAAATGTTTGGTTAATATTTATGTAAATAGTCTTTAATAAATCTCGCTCTTATCATAAAATAAAATATATACATATAATTTGTGGTTATACGTATAATACAAGGTAATTTTGGTCAAAAAACAAAGTAATACCGTTCTTTATATCCATAAAAGGATAGATGTAAGTTCCTAAAGCCCACAGCGAACCAAAACACATCCCACTGTATCAGCAGAGCTGCATTTCACCATGTGTACAATACATATGTTGCAATTGGGCAATTGTATTAGCAATACAACATCTAGGGGAAACCAAGGCCATGGCCGTTACCGCCGGTCATACTAACCCAACTGGAACATTTCAAGGTCACGGCCGGCACCATCGCTCAACATTACGCATGGGCTGCGTCGCTGCCAACAGAACCCCGGCTGGTGATTGAAGTTGTGGCAGTTAATAATTCCTTGCATAGGAGTGCGTGTAGGATTAAGACCTAATTGTCTTATTTATTTATTTATTTATAGCTGTTATCAGCGTTTGTTAAAACTAAGGTAACAGTAGAAAGATAGCTATGACATCTAAGGTCTTAAGCTATGCTGTTAAAAACGAATAGTTATTATATGAGCTTACATATATTAAATGTGTAAGTAGGTATATGTATGTATGTATGTAGTAGATATACGTATGTAATTATTGTAGATTATTTTGTAGGTTATATAGTACTAGCAAATACCCGGCGTGCTTCGCTGCGCCTTTAAAGTATTTTTGCATTGTTGCCCCTCTTACTACAAAGTACAATACATCCAAAAAATCGTATGGTCTTAATCTGGAAAAATGCCTTAGTTAAAAAGATTTCTTAGTCAAAGATTTCTCAAATACCTTCCATTGAACACCTATATTCTAATATTTAGCTTATCTTATCAACTTATTTAAGTTTAAATTTTCAAGTAGGTGACAACCCGTCTGAAACTTATCTTAGTCAGTCGTTGTATTGACAATTAGTACAAAATTTACATGGTAGATAAGTTGTTTTCAGTTAAAATTTTATATTGAGATAATGATGCAAAGCACGGTTATTGTAATATTACAAACATGTACAAAAGCAAAAATGATATTAAAATTACATTGGAAAAGTTAAGTAAACCATTCATCGCAAAGCTTGGTGATGAACGATATTTTTTGTTTTTCCGGTGGGAGAGAAAACGAATAGCGCCGATGGTTTACCCACTCTCGAGCACGCTACGTACAACTGCCCATGAGAAAAACATGGTAATTCCAGATTTATTCCACAAACTTCCAAAGATTGACCTTGCGATTTATTAATCGTCATTGCAAATGCAAGGCGGACAGGGAACTGGATACGCTTAAAATGAAATGTAAAATCTGTTGGAATAAGAGGTATTCTTGGAATCAGAACATCCTCGCCTTTAAACTTTCCTGTGATTATCGTTGCTTCAATTAAGTTGTTCATCAGCTTCTTAACAGCGAGCCTTGTTCCATTACATAGCTTCGGTTGGTTCAGGTTGCGTAACATAATTATCACTGAACCGATCTTGAGTTGCAAATTGTGTGGCGGCATTCCTGGCAAATCCAATGAATTCAGAAATTCAACTGGGTAGTTGACAACCTCATCTAGATCGGTAATTGAATCGATTGACTTATATGAGTGCAATTCACCAGCGATTTTGCTTTGAATTTTTATGTTCAAATCATCTACATCTTTATTTTTCGCTGCCAAAATAGCTCGTCCGCTCAACCAAACATGATTTTTATAATTTGCACCAATTTTTGGGAACACTTTCGAGACCAGCTCTTCTTTCGACTTTGTGAATTGACAGAAATTAGGTGGAAACGAAATGAGACCAGTGGATGGATCAATAAAAACTTTTCCATTACCAATGTCTAATAATTGTGTTGAAAATGTGTGTGACGATTCATCATTTTGCAACGCAACTCGCATATTTGTTGTTAGCTTTAGGGTTTGCACGTATCTCCACAGATTAGATGACTTTAAGCAAGCGTTTATTTCATCAGCAGCTGTTGACCTCGAAATGACTGGCAGGGTTTGTCGAAAATCGCCGGCCAGCAGAATCATCGTACCTCCAAAGAGGTCTTGATTATTTCGCAAATCTTTCAACGTCCGATCAAGTGCTTCCAATGCCCGTTTATGCGCCATCGTACATTCATCCCAAATAATTATTTTGCAATTCTGCAATACTTTCGCCATTGCTGAATTTTTAGTAATGTTGCAAATTGGTTCATCTATTGTTTGCAAATTCAGTGGCAGTTTAAGTGCTGAATGGGCTGTTCGTCCTCCTTCTAGCAAAGTGGCAGCGATCCCTAATGAAGCTACAGCCAGCGCTATTTGGGCTTGTGCGCGAACTGAAGCCAAAATCAGTGATATTAGGAACATTTTTCCCGTTCCACCAGGTGCGTCCAGAAAAAATATTCCTCCATTGTTGTCGTTGACTGCTATCATCAATGTGTCATATGCGGCCTTTTGCTGCTGATTCAAAAGTAGGACTTTCGCTCGCACTGATTGACTCAAAACATCTCGATCGTATTGCAGTTCTCGTTCAAGCTCCCGATTGAATGCATCGTGCATAGAGCGATTCGGCGCTGGCATCCCTAATTCGTGCAACATCTTTCCCGACATTTGCAAGCACAAATTCTCTATTGAAGTCAATACCTCGTTGTAGATCTCAATGTTAATTTGAAGATCAGGATTCACTGTTCTCAAACGCGCTTGGTGCAAAATATCTTCAGCCATGTCGTCTTTGTATTTGTTCCATAAATGAAGTGGGTTAGATGGAGAGCATGTTGAAATTATTATGGCAAAAAGTGATCTAATTTTCTGTGCAGTAGATGAAATAACAGCGTCAGCAAGTGCGTAATCCCATTGAATGTCATCCTCGAGCAAATGTAACCGCTGACACGCTTCTCGATATGTTGCGCACAACTCACCGTTAACAGTTCGTAGAAATTCAAATGAAGTCGGTCCACGAACATTAACCAATAACAGACGCAGGTAAAAACATTCATCATTCCTCGGATGAACTGTGTAAATGCGTCCCAATGCGTCGGTTGAATATACATTTTCATATCCAGGAACAGGCTTTCCCTGTTTCCGACGTTGGAACCTTTTTGATGATGCGTTCCATGTGAAGTATGTAGGCATCTCCGAGTAAAGCAGTCTTCTTGCGAATGGATCACTTGCGCATGTCGAGAAGAAACTTGTTAGCGTTGTCGCTGGTGGACGTTGGGCTATCCGCACTGCGTTTTCTGACGTGAAATATACCCTTTGTCCATTCTCGAGGTGCACAGCCAAGTGGACCACAGTGGGATGACGTTCGTGTATGGCAAAAGAAAAAATTTTCAAATTGCTTCATTACTGCTGATATATCTCAATATTTGATATTGCGAAATTTCATCTTTGTAATCAGGAGATGTAATACCAAACACAGCCATGTCGCTTCCTTTAGTGATGTACTTACAAACATATTTGATGGACTTTATAGAATTGCAGTACTCAACATTACAATGCGCTTTGAATGTTTTGGAAAGCAGAGGAGAATACGGAACAATCCAACTGTTGTCCACTACAACGTCCCTATTCTTGATTTTTAACGTAATCGTCCTACCGTTATCCTCTGCCGAGCGACGACGATATAGGGGGTAACCGTCATTACCAGTAATTGTGTTAGCCAATAAAGCACGCGGATAACGTTTAGAACATTTGTTTTCTATCATGCATGGCGATTCCCGGTTATGACTGCCGCATGGTCCATGAATCATATTCGTTGTAACAACTTCATACAATTCTGGATCTGTTTCTTGATCTGGAATTTCTGCGCATATGATTGAGTCAATTTCATCCGGTCTTATTTTCTCGGTCATCCACAGCAGAATATGCGCATGAGGTAGTCCTCTTTTCTGCCACTCTGCGGTGTACATCCAACATCGCACGTCTCCGAAAACATGATACTGCACAATAAAATTTTTCAACGCGTTGAGTTTTTGCTTGAACACTCGTGCTGTAATATCGTGGCGATCGCTGGATAATTGACCGGGAAGTAATAGTTGTGTGATTTCGGTCCATTTAGGGTTGCACGTAAATGTTATAAATAAGTCCGGTCGACCGTATTGACGCACGTATGTCATTGCATCTTGCGCATATTCGTGCATATGCCTCGGACTTCCAACATACGTCGATGGCAAAATGGTAAGTTGGCCGATATTGTTGGCATTTCCATCTTCATTGAGGGCATCTCGCAAATGGATGTATTGCTCTGAACGTAATTTGAGCTGATTAAAGCGTATAAATGACAGTCGTTCCGTCTCTATTTTGACATACATATCGACAACGAACTGATGAAATAGTCTGCGACACTTCAATATATGGTTGTCCTCGTTTCGACGAATCATCAACCGGTAGGCATAAAAGTTCATTGAGCTAACTTTTTTGTTTGTTTCTTGACCTGCTACAAATCAAAGGTAAACTTTTTATAAACACGACACTTGAGTTGATTAAAATATCAAAAGAATAACATATTATATATTTTTTTTTTGAATTTAGTTGAAAACGATTAACAACACTGCTGCGTACCAGTTATTGGACTAATCATCTTGATCAAAAGATGGTATCCATCCTCTCCTCGGCAAAATATTAGCGGGTATTGTAATGCATCATACGAACGATGAGTTTCGGTGACACGTTGAAGGTTGTTGCCATCCCGCCGACGAACCACTATATCGCGACTATCCACATTCTCGCCCACAATGACAATGGCGACTTCATTCAACGTCGGTGCATTAAAGCGCCTTTCATGCTCACCTACAGGTCTTTTATCTGCTTTGATCACTATTTTGTGATCATCTGAAGACATCATTTCTAGTGCTGTCTTGAACAATCTAACCAACTCATTATGTTCATGTAAGAGTTGTTGCAGTTGTGCAATAATATTTCGCTTTAGCGCACGATTGATGGCACAACGCTGATTGATTTCATCATCTGAATTTCCAAGGAAATAAACCTGCAGGAATTTATGTTGTTCATTTACAGGCGGTAGCAATGCTCCAGTACGATGGTGTATTTGTCCTTGAATCTAAATATCAAATTGAGAAAAAAAAACCTAAGTACACCGGGCTCGTCGTGTGTATGTGACATGTGGTATAATTAAAAATGGGCATGCCTTAAAAGTTGGCCTAAAACCTCTTTCTGCGATTATATTAGCTCCAAACGACGTCATTTGGAAGGCACTATTGTATGTTTGAATGTTTTGCAAAAAATGCTTGGATAGAGAATCCTGGCCGGAAAATAACGATGCTAGTGGCTCAGGTGGTGGTGTAATCTGCGGTAATTTAACCTTTCCGTTTGCACAACATACTCCTGGTGGTTCTAACCGAAATTTCAAAGCATTACAATGCTGACAAACAGTGCTCATGGTTCCAAAGTCTACCGATAAATCCACGGCGTAATCGATTGTTGGATCGTATCTGAACGCCAAACGGTCATGCCGAATTGTGATATTTGATCGTCTATTTTGTCTTCGTTCCAAATTGCGTTGTGCGCTACTTTCAACTGAGCGAGTCGAACCCGACTCTGCCCTTTGCTCCGGAGTCATAATTGATCGGGCTTGAGAAATTCTTATTCGATTTGCATCCAAACGCTGGGTATGGTCTACAACGCTCTCGTCGTCCCGACTGATAGTCATTACCCTTGCTCTGCGAGTACGCCGACCGATATTTTGACGCTTTATTGGCGGCATGTCTCCAAACACAACAAATATGTATAATCTTTTCCAGTGCACCAGTACAAACAATGTTGATACATATAACAAAATTACTTCGAAAATCTCACAACTAAGTTTATTGATGTTATAGATCTAATGCGCTAGATCAGACTAATTATTGTTTAGCCGCCAACGCATATGATTTAGCGAAATAACAAAAAACAAAGGCCTAACAACATGTAATGTTCCTATACTTACAATATCAGTTGAACACACATACAACAACAACATACATTCGCCAATGCAAGCGAATTTGTATATACCACCCCAAATTTAGAACAACATAACAATAAAAAGATGGCAGGTACTGAGTTTTTGTGCAAGCTGTTATTAAGGGTATTTAATAGCGTTTAGTGATGTACTTGAGATCGCGCGAGCTACTTTCAAGTGTTTAGGTAAGCTGCGAAGTGATTAGTGGTTTTTAAATACATTATGCATGAACAACAGATAGAATACAATAACTACCTTTAGTTTAGAGACTTCTTAAACCTCTTTCATTTCAAATTGCAATATTTTACTTGACTTAAAATTGAATTGAATTTAAGTTTTTAAACAGGTGGCAACACTAATAAATTTATTCTCGAAATGTTAGTTTTTTAAAGCTCTTTCATTTGATATTCGCATTGCATATCTTGATTTAACCTATTAGATTAATTGAAAAAGATGGCAACTCTCTCACCACTTTTTATATTAATTTTTACTTTTTTATAAATGGTAACACTGTCCAAAAATAAAAAAAACGGTCATATTGTAGTCCAACCAAAGAAATTTTATTTTTTTATTTTTTAGAGGTCTGGCAACACCATTTACAATTTTTATTTTTTACAAACCATCTACAGTCAGAAGGAAACCAAATAAAATTTAAATGAAGAAAATCGGTTAAGCCGTTCTCAAGTGATGAGGTAACATACATGGGGCATTTCATTTTTATATACATATATATATATATAAATATATAGATATAGATTTAAATACGTGATACTGTTTATGTATGTGTGGTGTTTTTATATTTGGTGATAAAGGTTGGATAATTTTAAAAAATTGAGGATTAGTTGCATGTTTACCAGGATAGGGGTTGATAGGAGATGGGTAGGGGTGTCTAGAGCTGTGATAGAGCTGGACAATCATCAAGAATGTGTTTTATGGAAAATTGACTGTTTAATTGACATGTGGGGCATGATGGTGGAGTGGTTGTGTCTATAAGGTGCAAATGAGTGAGTTTAGTGTGGCCTAGTCGGAGTTTTGTTATTTTTATTTGGTCTAATCTAGTAAGTGAGCTTTGTGTATATTTTAGGTAGTTACAGTTTATGTGTTGTTTTTGGTAGATTTGTTGATACCAGTTTGAGGCCAGTGATAGGAGGTTTTCATGTTCCACTTGGAATTCGATTTTGATGTACAGTTTGATGTCCGTAACATTGAAGTTTGGTGTAGTTATAAGTGGGGACCAAGCTGCTTTTTTAGCAGCTTGATCTGCTAGTTCATTGCCTAAAATGCTGGAGTGTCCGGGTATCCACAGCAGTTTTATTTTTGGGTTCTGTTTGATCAATAGCGATCTGATACTACTGGGGTAGTATTCATGGTTGTTTATATTAAGAATTGAGATCAACGAAGAAAGAGAGTCTGAGCAAATAAAGAATTTTTCTCTTTTATTTTTCAATAATTGGATTGCTTCTAAGATGGCAATAATCACTGCTGAGAATACGGTGCTGTAAAGTGGACGGATTCCAGATTTGAGGACGGTAGAGTCGGTAGTTATAGCGAAAGTGGGAAGATTATTTATTAGTGAGCCGTCGGTGTATATGAATGTGTAGTTTTTGTAATTTTCTTTGATTTTAAGAAATTCATGTTTATATATGGTTTGCGACGCGTTGGATATGCTATAAATTCTTAGGGATGTATTTACGAGATGGGATCTGGGTTATTAATTTTTAGGGGATAAAAAGGAATGTTGAAGGAGGTGCATTTAGATACAGCTCTGTCGAGGACAGACTGAATAGTTTTTTCACGTTTTCGCTTCCGATTGTAGCTTTTTATTAATTTAGTTAGTGGTGTGTCGGAGGAGTGTAGTAAGGTTTTAGAGATTTTAGTTATAAATAATTCGTATTTGTTTTCTATAGTGAAGATGTTTGATTCCAAAAGCATGTTTTTGATTGGTGTGGTTCGAAATGCTCCAAGCGATGTACGTATGGCTGCGTTAAGTTTGGTTTTTAGTTTATTCACTATTGATTTAGGTGAGTTTCCAAACAAGAATAAACCGTAGTACATTTTGGAGATAATGATTGCTCTGGTTACGTTAAGTAGTGTGTGTGTGTGTTGCAATTGAATTTTGGGCTTGAAAATCACTTAATGATATCGAGTCTTTTGGAGAGAGAAGTTGCGGTTTCATTGATGTGGGTGTTCCATCTGTATTTGTTATTGAAATTAATTCCTAAAATTTTAAGTGATTGCACTATTGGAATGATGGTGTAATTCGAGTACATATGTATATGTTCGCCACGCAGTTATGTTTTCTACATACTATATGCATGTGTTTGCATTTGTCTAGTGATAAACTAGCTCCAGAGTAGGAGCACCACTTTTGTATGTTTTCAAGTAAAGCGTCTAAGTTGCGGGTAGGATTTTTTTGTTTATTTAGGTTTATGATTAAATGGAAGTCGTCGAAGTAGGCTGTAAAATTGATTTTTTTTCAGTTGCTATCAGATTAGAAAATCTATTAAAGGCTACTAAAAATAGAATAACGGAAATCGGCGATCCCTGGGGGATCCCATTAAATAGGGGATATGTTTCTGAAGTATTATCTGCGATGCGTACTAGTATTCTTCTGTTGGACATAAAATTGGCTTTTAGTTGGCCTATAATTGTGTGGGCGCCATTCCTATCAAAGGTTTTCGAAAAATCGAGAGAGATGATAGATGTGTGGCTTTTGATTGCGAGTGAATCGGTTATGAGATGGTCTGCATAGATCAGACAGTCTATAATTGATTTTCCTTTTTTAAATCCAAGTTGATTAGGGTGTATGTAGTTGTTCTTAGTTACAAACCACCATAGTCTTTTTGCGATAATTTTGTCTAAAATTTTTTAGATGCACGGGTTAAGTTAAATTGGTCGGTATGAGGAAATATCTGTCTTATTTTTATTAGGTTTTAGGATTGGTATTATTAAGCTTAATTTGTATGACTGCGGGATGTGGCTATTGAGAATGTTATTGAAATGATTTGTGATTCTGTGTTCAGTTGCATGTGATGCGTTTTTGATCATTGGGTAGGATATTCGATCGTAACCCGGAGTGTTTCCATTCAGGGTGTGAAGTGCAGATAATAATTCAATGTAAGTAATGTCGGTTTCTATTTGTTTAGCTGAAGAGAATGGCGTGTAGTTTATTGTGGTTGTTGTATTGTATTTGTTGTTCAAGAATTCTTGGGAGAAATGAGCGTCTTGAGAGGAGTGTGACCAATGGTGGGCGAAAGTATTAGCAGTGCCAAGGTTTGATGTGGTATTTTGTCCTGTGTGGGTATCGTGTATGGTGTGAATTATTGTGGTATTTCTAAGTCCGCAGAATGTCCTGATGTTCGACCAAATTTTGGATGTAGGTGTGGAAGGTTGTATTTCTGATGTAATTTAATTTGCTTTGTCTTAGTTCGCGGCGAAAGATAAAGTTTGCTTTTTTAAATTTTATTACGTTTTCACTGTTAATATTATGTTTAAGGGCTTGCCAGGCGCGGTTTTTTGAATTCTTCAGTTCAGCAAGATTTTTGGTCCACCAAGGTACGTTGCACCTTTGGGGGTTTGGCGTCGTTTGAGAAATTGTTTTGTGCGCGCTTTGTAGAAGAATTTTGTTGAGATTAGCCCCTTCTTTGTTTGTGCTATTGCTAGTGATGATATTGTTGGTAAACGTAAGTGTGGTTTTGTAATAAGATGTCCAGTCAGCTAGTTTAGTTTTAAATCTGATGAACTTTTCAAAATTTTGGCAGAAGAGGTGTATACTTATCGGAAAGTGATCACTTCCATAGAGGTTGTCCAATATTTTCCAGGACCTGTTGAGCGCCAAGACAGGAGTACAAAAGGAGACGTATATGTGTGTAAAGGTATTGTGTGTTGTGAAATGTGTTGGGGAGTTTTCATTTAGGATGATTAGGTTTGATTGATCTATGTGTTCTAGTAGTGTGTTTCCTCTGCGATTGTTCTGAGAAGAGCCCCAATTTTGGTGCCAGCTATTGAAGTCACCGGTAATGAGTATGTTAGGGTTTTGAGAGGTATTTAAAATATTTAGATCGTTTAAGTTGAAGGATTTGTTAGGTGAGATATATACAGAAATAATTGTTAATTTTTTCATAATCAAACATCAAACTTATTGCAGTTCATATTGGTTTCTGAGATTTGAATTGGTTTGTGTCTTAACAAAGCTGTGCCACCAAATCTGTTTGTTGGGTTGTTATACACTATATTGTAATTAACCGGTATTGGGAAGTACCTGATGTTGTAGAGATGTGTTTCTTGTAGTGAAAGGATTTGAGGGAAAACTTTTTTATTAGTAGGAGAAGTTCATTGTAGTTATTTGAATATCCTTTGATGTTCCACTGTATTATTTTGAGTGTCATATTAGGGTTGAGGGAGACTTATTTATTGAAACTAAAGTTCTATATCAATGTATATATATATATATATAAATGTATGTGTATGTGTGTGTGTGTTTATATAGGTAGGTAGCTTAATCTAATTTTTCGTTATTACTGTTGTGTTGACTTTTAGTGATTTCTTTTATCTTGGTGTTTTATGTTGGGTTTTTTCAGCTGGTTTTGTTGTCGTTTTGGTGTATTCTTGGGAAATATTTTGACATTTTGTATTGGTTTGATTACTACTTCGCAATCTGATTCTGAATCGCTCATTTTGTCGGGAAATTGTATGTCTGGTATGGTAATATTATGGGTTTGTAAAGTGTTGGTGCTGAGTGTTGGTGTTGTGGATGTTGAGTGATTGGTTGTTGCTAAATTATATGTAAGATTATTGTTGTGAAATGTATTCTGTACGTGTGATCCTTGGTTGAGAGTTGGTACAGAGAACTTAGAAGTATGAGAAGCTGCAAATTTGTGGACTGCAAAAAATGTTGTCTGAAACGTTTCCAAACTGGGTTTCCCCAAAGCTATTTAACATTTCCACATAACGTTCTAACAGAGATGTCAGTCAGAAAATGCCGTGAACATATATTTATTATGTTATGTTCTAGAACATTCTAGAATGCCAGCAATTTGTCAGACTACGTTGGCAAATTACATTATTGTCTGATATTGCGGTGTTGAAATTTTCAATGACCGTCGATGTTTTGTAAAATTGAAGATTTTAGCATTTTTGTGTTCGCCGCGGAAAAGATTGTTGAGGGGAACATTTGCGTGCGCATAGAGATGAAATGCTCGCGCTTACGAATGAACGGCATTTGTTTTTAGGAATACGCGCACGCGTTTATGAATGAATTTTTTGTTGTTGCAGCTGCGGTTGTGATTGCGCTGTGATTTGATTTTGATTTAGCGTAGGTCAAGGTTGAATTTATTCACATGCGCTTACATAAGTACATACATATGTATGTATGTGTGTGTGTATGTACATGGATGCATATGAATTTATGTATTTAGATATGTATATGTACATATGTACATAGATATGTATACATATACATAGATGTGTGCATATATGATTGTATACTTGATATGTATTTTATTTTTTTGGGACTGTACATTCAAATGTAGTTATGTACTTATGTAGTATTCTCTGGTAGTATATATCAACTTACGTATGTACATATGTAGTGCAAGAATTTGCAAAAAATTAAAATCTAAATCAACCCCCAACCCAAATTTTAAGCCAGAAGCGCGTGGCCCGGTTCCGAACTCACGCAAAACGAAAGCATAAAGAATCTTGCGGCGCATCCTGAAGCAACTGCACCACAGAATACAATTGGACTGCTTAAACTTAATCGCTGCTTGATTCAGTTTCCCGTGAATATTTTTTGCCAAGACAAATTTTTGATACAAACGAACAAATTTGTAATATAAGTACATATAAAGATCGCATATTATTTCGCATCTACAGAAAAACGAAATTAACCCCAGAAAATAGATCAAATATTAAATTTGAACCAAACTTATAAGTTATAGTTATAATAGTATAAATAATATAACAAATATGAACATTGAATTATATGGAAGTTTCATATTAGATACATACGTATGTATGTACATATGTATTAATCCTTTACAATTACAAAAAGCTTGCCTTGAGCTCAAAAATTATTGCTGATATTTAGAATTTTCTAAAAATTTGTTAATATTATTGGCAAACCAATAGAAGAATCGTTTCAGATTGAGGGATGTTGAATTTAACATTTAATGTTAGAAATATAAAATGATTTATAATGCAGTGTAAGAAGTTGATGATTAAGTAGTGATTTAGACGCAGCGAAATCGTGTTACTGTGGCTCTGCTGGTATAGGCGAAGCTTTATCATTCATTTCACAACTTTTTTCTAGGTTCAAATCACAGTTGCACAAAAGTAGAGATACATATATTTTTGCCGGTTTTTTTTAATTTCATATTTTATTTGTAATATTATTCTTGATTCAGAATCAATCTTGCGCTTTAAGTTTTAAGTACAAAATAAATATAAGTGTTTTCTTAACCTGCATACGCTCATACTACATACACATGTATGTATTGTTGAACATTTTTCCTGTAATAAGGTACCTATATGTACATATGTAGGTACATACATATGTGCACACTTTCATTTATAAAAATTAAATAACTAAAAACATTAATTTGATAAATACATTAAAGTTTTTATTTCGTTCTGAATAGCAACACAATCTTACTTTCTTAAATTTCCTCATTTATTCTCATCTTCATTCGTTTGCATATTTGTTAACATCAAAATTTATATTTTTCCCTGCTAACATTAAATTTAACATTTTTGGTGGCTTAAAAATGCTAATTTAACAGTGTGGTGCCGACCCAGTTTGGAAACGTATCAGCCCTGTTAACGACCATCGCCAAATAGTTTCCACTTTCAATTTGCAGCTTCTCATACTTCTAAGTTCTCTGGTCCGATTTCTGTCAGCTGGTTTTCTTCTGTTTTGCAAATTTTTTTCACTTCAGACACATTTTGTGAGCTTAGTTCTTATAATATTTCACTTTCGGGGATATATCTTAGGTCATTACAATATATTACACCTTTTGAGAGGTTAAGTGAGGGGTGGGGAGTGATTTCTATTGTTATTGTATTAGATAATGCGACTAAGGTGGTTTATTTGTTTGCTTGTTTGCTATTTTTTGTTTCCAATAGTATTTGACCACTAATTGTCTTAGATCTAAGTAAATACATTGTCTTTTAACGTTTTTATACTTTGCGTTATTCTTGTGCAAGGTGGCCTGTGAAATTATATTCCTTAAATGTAGAATCATAGATCCATCAACTTGTATGTACAGTATTTGTGCATATCATAAGCAATAAAATACGTATTGTATATTAATATTTTTCGGTCTATTTATTTTATTTATTTATTTATTTATTGAAATTCAGTCAAAAGAATACAATCCTTACTGACTATTAACAAAACTGCTTAAAGTAATTATACAGGGTGGCCCAAATAAGACCAGCTGATGTGAAACACAAATAACTTTTTTATTTTTTAACATAATTTATTTTTTCTTTTTGAAGATTATAACTGAACTCTTGGAAATTTAAAATGAATACGTACAGTCCACAACAACGCATTAAAATTATCAGTTTTTATTATTCTTCTCAACGATCAATTGTTCTGACGCAGCGAAATTATCGCCGTTTTTTAACGTAAGATTAGCGCCCACATCTTCCATGATTACAAATTTAGTTCGCCATTTTGAGGAACTGGGTTCAGTTGCCGACCGTCCAGGAAGAGGTGCTCATCGAAATATTCGTACTGAAGACAACGTGGAAGCTGTGCAGCAGAGTGTTGCAAATGATCCATCTGTCTCAACTCGTCGCCGTTCCGGCCAATTGGGTATACCCAGAACAACATTACAGAAAATTTTAAAGTTGAATCTTAAGATGTATCCATACAAAGTTCAAATTGTGCAACAGCTTCTACCGCAAGACCCCCAACAACGACTACAATATGCTATTCGCTTTACACAATTAGCCACACAAAATGATTTCTTAAATAATCTTTTGATGACGGATGAAGCGCATTTCCATTTCAGTGGTTATGTGAATAAACAAAAACTGTAGGTTGTGGGGCTCCGAAAATCCAAGGGCAATACATCAGCATCAGTCACACTCTATCAGATGCACTGTTTGGTGCGGTGTTATGGCCACAAAAATCATCGGCCCATATTTCATTGAGAATGAGGATGAAACGCCAGAAACGGTCTCCGGGGCTTCTTACAGAACAATGATCGACAACTTTTTGCGGCCAATGGTGGAGCAACATCCTAGTTTGTGGTTTCAACAAGATGGAACCACTGCGCATACTGCTAGGCAAACTATGGACATGCTGCGTGAAATTTTTGGTGAACGCATAATTTCAAGAAATTCAGATTTCCCTTGGCCTCCTCGTTCACCAGATTTAACTACGCCCGATTTTTTTTATGGGGATATTTAAAAGACAAAGTGTATGTTAACAAACCACAGACACTTGGACAGCTCAAGCAGAATATTCGAGACGAAATACGGCGCCTGCAACCAGAAACATTACGCCGTGTAATGCAAAATGCGCTAAAAAGAGCCAGAGCCTGTATCGAGCAAAATGGTGCTCATTTGTCTGATGTCATACTTCACACATAGTCACGTTAAATTTTCATAAAATGTATTTAACATATAAAAAAAAATCATTTTAAAAAAACCGTTATTACAAGAGTTACACGTATTTAACATCACTAGGTCTCATTTGGGCCACCCTGTATAATACACTATGCACTGTGCACCTTGGAAGAGATGGATCAAGGTCAATTATAAGATTCATTTCCGAAAAAGTTCGCATCATAGAAGCATTTTTATCATAATTAGTACTAGAAAATCCAATACAAAACATAGAGAACTGCCTCAAACTGCGTAAAGGGATATTAAAAGTTAACCTTGCCCAGAGGTCAGGACAATTTATTGATCAGGTTAAGATCAGATAGAAATTTGGCTGCAGAAAAACAGGGTATCAATATCATTGATAAACAGAGTAAAAAACAAGGCAATCGAATGGCTCGTTTAATCTTTGATTAAAAAAAATTTATCATTTTAAGTGCCTGATTATCAATTTTTTCTGTACAATTTATTTAAGTATTTCGGGGATATGTTGAAGTCTCTCCAACAATTGATGCTCGTGTAATATTTATTTGGGGATTTCTTGAACCTTGTCCATTTATTGGTGATCCGCCTTCTGCGTCAACGGATTGTAAAGTTTGCCTTTGGAGCCCAAGGTTGCTTACGGATTCACCTGATTAACTCAATGTGTAGCTACAATATTTGCATTTGCCTTTTGCGTTGCCACTTTCCATAAAATGTGAACACAAAACACTGGATCTAATTTTAATGATTACAAAATATCTCTGTTTTGCATTTGCTGCTTCCTTCGAGTTCGAATTATAATATGATATTAACCGGACATTCCAAGTATTAACAAACGATACTTTTACTAAAGGAAATTATCGATTTGTGTGAAATGAACTATTAAATGATGTTAATGTCGTTCACAAATAACATGATCGGGCAATAGTGAAAAAGCTATTTCAGTGAACTGAATCGTTCAATTGAACTAGTTCGTTCGCGAACTACACAACTCTTTAAAAATTACTGTTTACTGTACCAAAGATCATACAACTATAAGAACAGGCAACACGTTACTTTTGCTTTTCTGGTTTCACTGTTCAATCAGTAATTTACGCATATGGTCGAAAGGGTAGGTAAGATCATACAACTATCTACAAGAAGAGGCAACACGTTACTTTTGCTTTTCTGGTTTCACTGTTCAATCAATCATTTACGCATGTGGTCGAAAGGGTAGGCGCTACCCTGTTGATAAACGAGAAAAGCAAAAGTAACGTGTTGTTAGTTCTTAAACTTCTATATTCTTTGACTGTACTGTACTGTATTGAAAGTTCGATTTCACCCGACTCTTAAATTATCGAGAAACGAATTCTTAATATTTCATTTTGGTTAATGTAAGCTCCCGGTATCAGTTCTAAAATGAATAATCACTTTCGCTTCGTAAACTATTAATCATCGTTAACCGCCTTTGATGTACCAATTGATACTGCCTTCGTAATCCATTTCCTCATAATCAACTGCGGTTTGCAGGCTACCGCAATACACAAATGGCATAAATCAACAATGTAGCTATAAAATTGTATGGCAATTGCCTATAAGTGTCGGCTCGTTTATTGTCAGTTACTTAGCATTCTAATCTCTCATCAGTTGCACTGTAGCCAGCAATAGAAACGAACAATACACAAATCCTAAATATATACAGCCAATGGATCCAATTTATCGCCGTCCACTGCTTCAACTACGTATCATTGGATATTTCAATATTTTCTTTATATTCTTGGGTCTCACTCGAATTTACATCGACTTCTCTGCTCAACGCGTGGTGCAGTCCCAATTCGTTGCGTTCTATGTGAATTGCGCGAATATTGCCACTTTGGTTTTTATGCCGATTTCATATAGCTACTTTGCTGTTAAGCTTTCCTTTGACTACGACAACAATTTGCGAAACTTTAGTGACACGGTGATGTTGATTGTTAATCTCGGAGCAGTGCTGTTCTTGATATTATTGCGTGGCCAAAGGGAAGGCATTCATTTGGAAATCGCTGAGACGATTATCACACTCGACCGGAGCTACTTCAGCCGAGTCTACAGCGACAGGGCGACCCAAACTCGTGTCAACTCTCTGCTTTACTTCAAATTAATTGTGCTTTCCCTGCGTAATTTTGTACCAATTTACGATTTGCTGAAGGATATGGATGGACTAGACGCCTACGAAGTGCTGCACACCTGCTACTATGTGTATATGCAAAATATTCTGGCAGCTTCCCTCTTCATGTACTTCTACATGCTGTGGCTACTGCAGAGGCGTTTCTGTTTGCTGAATATGCAATTGAAAAATTTACTAAGGCAGCTGCAGCAGATTCCAATAAAAGCTGGACTGAGTGGAATGAATTCCTTAGCGCAACAGCGAATGATTGCAGATGCTACACTAAATTTAGTGGAAATTACAAAAATTCACACACGTCTAAGCCAATTGCTTGAGCGCCTCAATAATGGCTATAAACAACTGCTTCCCGCTGTTTTGTTGGCAAATCTCATAGACAGCATTTCGTTTGGTTACTATGTGACGATCGATGGTTCAAGCGAATGGGAGAGTGGTTTTGAACAAATCTTTGTTTACTTATATGCGGTCGTACTGTTTGTTGATTTGAATTCGGTGTATTGGATTTCGGATATGGCGATACTTTCTCATAGAAAAATGGCGCAGATTTTGCAGCGATTCCAGATATTGTCCCCACTTGGCCATGGCTTCGAACAACAGGTGTTTCAAATTAATCTGTAGTAAAATTAACTTACATATAACAGCTACCATATTTTCAGTGTGAACTATTCGCCTTGCAACTACAGCTGCAGAGTATAGATCCTAAAATCGCTGGTTTATTTCAGCTGAATCGGGAAAGTGCGCTGTCGTTGTGGACCTTTGCGATGACTCACATAATCATTTTAATACAATTCGATTTGGAATCGCGTCTAAATGCATCCAATGAAACTCCATTATTGGACAAATTTAACAAGTTCTTTCAAATAGAAGAGGACTATTTACTTGAATAAAACGGCGCCTGCTATTGAGAAAAACTCGAAATTTAAATTTAGTAGTAGTCAAAAAAAAGTATCTGTGTTGAAGGAAAGTTGGTATCAAACGAGAACGAAATGGGAAAGAAATATTTTTGGAGAAATCACTTTGTATTACGTAGGTTTTATTTAATCGTGAGAAAGTATTGCAATTTAAAGAAAAAATTACGATATAAAAATAAAGCAAATATTTCTTCGGTTCTCTTTTTCAGTGTAACAATCAGCTGGATTTTACCTTTGCACAAGAAAGTGACATAAAAACGATAAGAAATTATTCGGTTAATACATATTTATATAATCTTTACCAAATTTCACTTTTATCATAAAATAAAGTATACGTATTCCTTTTTTGTAATTGTCTTGTTTGATCAATTAATTTAATAAAATTGTTATTTTCACAATCAGCTGGATTTTGTCTTTGCACTTTGGACTTGGACTTTATTTTTTTTACCACCCTAATTTACAAACCCTAATTTACAAAAGCATGTATGTATGTGTGCTGACATTAATATAAAATAAGTCAAAAGTTTAAAAAAGGTAGCATGCGGTATGGAAGCCCCTTTATTATAAGGAAGCAGTGTCCAAGTGGTAGTTCGCGGGTGACAGGTAGTTCGCGACATTGCAATCATTGTATTGAATTTTAATATTTAGTTGTGTCGGAATAATATACATATACACTAAAGAAAATGAGCGACATATTCAATTTTTTCCGCACAGATACTGGAACGAAAATTCTTATTAAATTATAAAATTAATTTGATTTATTTAAATTTTCTTACTTTCTAAAACTTAAGTAATTTTTTTAGACATAAAAAAAATATTAAAGCAGCCTGGTTTGGAAAATTTTCGGCCGAATTCAAAATTCGGTAAGTTTGCATCCATTTTACTTTTGAAAGTTTTACTATTTATCATTAAAAATAGACTACTACATTATTCTATTGGTTTCGGTAGATATTGATCAATTTCTAAAACTCTCTATGAAGTTCGATAACTATCGATATATTTCTGTATTATTCTTTCGGTTTTGGTTTACAATTAAAATTGGGTGGGCATTCACATATAGTGAAAATAGGATCCATAGATGATGCATGAGCCAGGATGATAGTGCTTTGATTAATATGAATCCCTAGTGCTTTCTCCAGGTGTGTTTAACTTTGTTAAGTATCGATGAATTACGATAGCTATCTATAAGTTTCGATATTTTTTTTTTTTTTTTGATAATTTATGTAGTTAAATTTAGATAAACTCCAATGCAGCGATCCAGAATAATAATTATTTGACCGTGGAGTTTTAAAAAAGTTATCCTAACTTTGATAAGAATTATAAAAGTTTTTACATAATAATTATCAGCAAGAGAAATACTTTTAAGTCTTCAAAGACTTTTATTTTGAGACTTATATTGTAAAAGTCTTTGCATAATAATTATGGGTGAGACAATTTTTTTTAAGTCTTGGAGGATGGAACTATTTGGTAACCATTTCGGGACCAGTTCGAGATCATTTCTGGAAAAGTCCGGTACTAATTCGGAACCAGCTTAGGATGAGTGCAAGACTAATCACTTACTCTGGCAAGACTAATCACTTACTCTGGCTGTGCAAGATACGAAAAGTAATAAATTAAATGCAATGGAGTCTTAACGAAATATATTTTTATTAGGAAAATAAATTTGCTGTTGCCTTTTTGCAAGTCTTCCAAAACGCTTTTAATTATTGGTTAGAAGGTGGAATGTTGGCATCATAGAACAAATCACAATATAAATACATACATACGATATATGCCTTACGGTTTTCATTTCAAATCTCATAAAATTTGTATACTGCCGAATGTAAGGTTTTGCTCAAACTTTTTTGCTATGTGTGTAGTTATCGTGTGTCGCTTGAAGTACTTTAAGTGATTGAATTAATACAAGTGGTTATAGTGATTCAAGTGAAAGACGAAAGCAAACTTTAAATAAAAACTGTAAAACAAGGACAAAAATCTAAATTTGGAAGTTAGAATGGGACGTAAACGAAACATTTTTGTGCGCGAGTTTTTCATATATGGCGGTATTCAAAATATCAGCGAATGTAAAGCATGTAAGTTAAAATTGGCAGGTCAAAATTGCACTAATTTAAAAAGACACATGACCTCAGCGCCTTTTGAATTGTACGAGGAAGAAAGAAGGCAAGCAGAGGTCGAATGCAATGAGAGCGAGATGAAAAGAAAAAAGTTTTCTGTGGAACTTTCCCCACAGGAACTCAAAAATGCGTGTATAGATTTTGCTACAAAACATTCCCTCCCATTAAAATTTTTTGATACCAACGCATTTAAAATGATTTCTGAGCAACTCTTTAAGGGACTGAATATGAATCCGATAACAAACACCAACATACATGAGCTCATAAACACACTCTACCTTGAGATTAAGCAGATAATAATGCGGCTGGGAAAGGTCGCATGGTTTCTACCAAATTGGACACAGCAATTCGATGCGATAAAACTATATTGGGTATTAATTTGCAAATTGTGGAAAAGACAAAGGTTGTGTACTACACCTTGTCAATGCGAGAACTGTTCGGCAGGCAGACAGCTGCGAATTTGAAGACTGAACTTCAAAATGTTATTTCCCAATTTGAAGTAAGGGAGAATCAAATATATTCAATCACCACGGACAATGGAAGGAATATGATTAAAGCAGTGACATTGCTGAACGAAGCTATGGAGAATGAAGACTATTCAAATGTATGGGCTAGTGAGGAGAATGAAGACAATGGGGCAGATAGGGAATATGAAAACTGGGTATTTGTTATACACTATGTATTTCTAGCTCTGAATTTTACTTAAAATCATTTTTTTCATAACTGCAGAACATAACGTTGGACCAAAGAACGCACTTTGTACAGTCAGTAAAGTGTGCAACGCACACCATCCAACTCGCTGTGAAAGATTTTATTCACACCCAAAGCACAATAATTAACCGCGTACGTGAAATTGTGAAGGCTCTAAGGACTCCAACTTTCCGGTGGGAAACATTAAAGTTTAAAATTTTTATTTTATTTCTAGTTTTATTTTTTAAAGGCAAACTCTAGAAATGTTGGGGTTGGGGAAACCCCCATTGGATGTTCCAACAGGTGGAATTCCACCTATACAATGCTGCTACGAGTTTGTGAGTACAAATCAGTATACATATGTATGTAGACGATTTGAGGAACCCACTACTTCAGGAGGGGTAGGATACATTGGAGGAGCTGGTATCAACATTGAAGCCCGCGTTTGAGTTCACTCTTCAGCTGCAGCAAAAGCAGCTATTATTAGGTGACTTCTATAAGGAATGGTTGACACTGAAAGTTATTTTGAAATCTGAAGGACAAAAGTCAATCATGGCTTCAGCGCTATATACTTTCGTAGAAGAAAGAGAGTCAAACTTACTTGATAATGATGTGCTACTTTCGGCAATATTTTTGGACCCACGCTTCCGCCGAACTTTGAACCTTAGTCAAAAGGAGAGAGCTAACCAACATTTGAAAGGGCTAATTTTTCAAGCTATTGGACTGAAAGAGGTTCATATTTCCCACAATAATATTTGATATTTCATAATCAATATTTTTCCAGCAAAGTAACCCGATTACCTACTACCATTACGTCTTCGCCGCCAGTGTTGACTTCCGATTCGCAAGGATTTTTAATAGACGAAGCTTCAAACACGACCACAACATCGCTTCTTCGACAGACATTGAATGAGTTGGAAGTAGATTCAGCTTCAGAAGAAGACAATGAAGGCCAAAATATTTCACGAGAAGTGTTGGCAGGATGCAAAGAAATCGAGACATACAAAGCGCCGCGAACTGACGTTGAAGCAGATTTGTTTGAGTATTGGGAGTGACAGAAGTATTCATTTCCCCATTTGCGTCAGCTTGCGTACGTAGTACATGCCGTTCCAGCTACGCAAGTGTCAGTGGAAAGAGCTTTTTCAGCACTAAGACACGTATTGACGGACAAACGCTATAACTTAGCAAATGACGTTTTAACCTCAACAATGTTTGTCAAACTCAACAATGATACTATTCAGTAAAATTTGTAAGGATTATACTTTTCTTGTCATTACCAAATTTTTGGCACAACGAATAAAACCTTTTTTTATATTTAAAACTTTTTCCAATTCATCCTTTTTTAATTTGAAGTCCTTTCTAATATTTCGATTTTTGAATTTAGCGCCGCCACGCTTTGCGTAAAAAAAAATATAAAAAACCAAGTTCGTGGAATTCTGAACTAGTCAAGAAGTAATCGCAAACCGGTCCCGAAATTATTTCGAACTAGTCCCGAAGTAGTTTCGAAATAGTTCTGTCCTCCAAGCCTTAAATAAATTTTTCTCACCCATAATTATTATGCAAAGACTTTTACAATATAAGTCTCAAAAAAAAAGTCTTTGAAGACCTAAAAGTATTTTTCTTGCTGATAATTATTATACTTATAATATAAGTATTTGAATAATAGTTAAAGATTATTCGAAAAATTTGCATCTTACTATAATAATTATTGAGTAATTTTTATTATTTTCTCTTATAATAGTTATGTCTCTGCTGCAATGACTATCAATGCCTATAAATAAACTTCGACGGCTACTCATTAATTTCGATAACGCGGAAAATTTTGATATCATGATACATTTCGATAAATATTTCGGTAAAGGTGAGCTGCGGTTTGGCCAGTTGTTTTACGATGTGGATAGCTAAGGTGAATTGAGGTGAGTTAAAGTGAGGTGTCGTAAGTTGATGGTAAATATGTTAGACAACGTATTGGTTGAACCCCATAATATACTACATTTTTATCATAACCTTTCCCTTTCTTTCTTTGCACCTCCCCTTCTTCACATGTTCGAGCACTGCAAGAATATCACGGTCATAGCCCTCCCTATCGTGTAAATTTTTGATACACATTTTTTTTCGATTTGCTGAGATACATATGTTCTAAATATGAGCCAGATCGGAATACCGAACAAAGCGCCACCTAGCGACTTAATTGTTAGTCGGAATATTTCTTTTCAAGATGCTGACATATGGTCCAAATATGATCCAAATCGGTGTTGCCGTGGCATACAATGTACAAAAACCTCTAAATAATTATAAACTCGTAACGTTAGATAGATTAAATGGCGTAAAAGCTTTTCCTTTCTATATTTTTATTATTTTTTTTATTATAATAAGCTTACAATAATTTGAAATAATATAAAATTATAATAATAATAGCTAGATGTTTGGCAGAACATTTTGACGTTGTAACACAAATGGATGGGCCTACAGTTTTCCGCCGACTCCAAATGACAAATGATTTATGTGAGAAGATTTTTCATAGCAGGAATATTCTCGAAGGTTTGACATTGGCTGCCATGGTTCGCCCGCTATTAGAAAAATGAAGTTCTCTACTTTTTTGATTTTACATGCCACGGAATGTATTTGAAACCAGGACACACCGAATGAAGCGGGCACACGTTACATTTGCAACGCTTCGGCGGCGGTCTTTTTGTACCGAAATACACGGAGCATTCGTTATATAAATATAAACAATCCGCAACCCCATCAGCAAAAACAATTATTGAAAATCGACGATCAATGCAATTTTTGGGCCACTTCTAATTTGCACTTTATTGTATAAAATTAGGCTTTAAAACCATAACCGAACATTTTTATTTGCAAAAAGTTTAAAATTCAATTCATTTATATTTGTGAGAAAAAAGATATGGTCAAAACATATCAGTCCCTCCCGTTATATGCCAAATGACATAATTAGACCAAAAGCTACTGAATAGTTGTCAGTGGACTGCACTTTAATGAATAAGTAGATGTACAAGAAATAAATTAAAAACTGTGGTGTTGTAAGAAAAAAAGCATCGAATCTCACTTAGGACCCAGCAACCCGGCTTACTTCATACCCGTTTGGGTATAAAAGGGAAAACTAAGCGTCTTCGTAAGACATGCTCGCAAAGAAGGAGATAGTTATATTAGTCGCATGCACTTTTGAGTCTAATCCTGGACTCATCCTAGGCAAATCGCATTTTTTGCCATAAATAACTTTGTTATAATTTCTTTGCGGTTATTATTGAAGAATTTAATCAAAAGAAATTGAATCTTAAGAGTCTATTAAATTTATCTAACACAGCGCTCTCTTCAGAATTTCGCAGAAAATTCTGATAATCAAATTGTACTAAAATGATAATTTGCTGAAAAGAAAATGCGAAGACAGCCAATGAAGCCTGAAGGTTGAACGAGAACATGCCGGCAATGATGATTTCATGGCTCTGATGTTTCAATTTCATGGCAAATAGCTCACACTAAAAGCAAAAGAGATTATTAGCGAAAATAAACATTTTTAGTGAACAAAAGAAATAGGTTACTCTTTAGTCCCATTATGTACATTACCTGTTGCTCAAAATCTTCATCCATCAAAGGTATCATTTGAAATCGCCTGAGCATTTGAGGTGTACCCTGATAAGTGCGCGCCGTTGTTTCTGCTATCCAATACAACAAATAACCGTCAAAGAACATCACTAAGTTAAAGGCGCTAATCAAAACCATGGAGGCCGTATCAATAGTTATATTGAAGTGGCCATTATGCAGACAAACACTAAAATAGCTATATGATATGAAATTTATTAGCTGGGTAAGTAGTCCAGCCAATATTTGCACTTTGAAGTGTTCATTCAGTCGCGCGGTCAAGGAGCTCAGCTGTGCATGTATTTTCGAAATTTTCATCAACTCTTTGGTGGCATATCCGTTCGAATGCTGCAGTTGCGTGGAACTGTCACAGTTGTGTGGCAAAGACTGCAGCGTACAAAATAAATCGTGTAGTTTTGTATTCAACAGAGAAAAACGTTTCCGCAACAGCCACATCAAATAGAAGTATATGAAAAGTGTGCCGAATAGCAAGTTATGAATATAACCACAAAAAATGCAATTTAGCAATCCACGCAAACTGCATACCGGTGAAAATTTTATACAACCGTAAAATGGGGCAATCGCCTGCAGCAAAAACGTCAAAACTTTGAAGAAAATCAAATAGTCTGAACGCCGTTCCACCGCATTGTCAATGCACAGTTCATCGAAGTAGTCAGCGTCGAGCTGGAATATCACCTTGGCTATATCCTTGTAGAGCGCTTCGTGTTTCCAACGTAGCAAAACCGATACGATCACTGTCCCTAATGTAATGATCATGTTGACACATTCAGTAAAAATTGACAAATTGTGATAGTATCCTACGTCCATCATTGTTATTTGTCCCATATAAGCGGACGGTATGAGTAGAAGTGTGGTCGCATTCGCAAAAAGTACATAAATATTTATGTAACGCTTTTGGTCTATGCAGTGCCTCTTGAAATTCAAACGCAAACGAGTGATGCCCAAAATTATGGTGACGATATTCATATATCCAATAATTTGCTTGCGGAGATCGGCTCGTCTTACGGATTGCATTCGCGTTCATCGGCTATTATACACAAACTGTGACTGAATGCCACTGACCAAACGGTTTTGCTAATGCGAATTTAGATAGCGATGCGATAGCGTTGACATATCGAATGGATCTATTTATGTATACAAATTGCACTACTTTGAATTAGTTATGAATGACGTTTAGAGAGAAGAGGAAAGAAACAAATATGGGCTATAAGTAATGAGATGGGCAATAAGTCCCTTACAATTAGAACAGATGATGTTGCCTCATCAAAACATTTACCAAAAGACTGCGAACTTATTTTTTGAGTGGTCCAACAGTTTTATTGTGGCAGCGCAGTTAACATAATATATTTCCATGACTTATAAAGCAAAGGAACAAAATTTAGAATGGATATCAAAAATTAGCTCCAAAGATTGGCATTTTTTAAAAAGTCTTAATAAAGTAATAATAAAATTTGATAATTTAGTTTCAGATTCGCAGTAACATTAACATTCGGTTTTTTATATAAGTTTTTACACGAAAAATAAAAAAAATATATATTCTCTATCTACTACAATTCGAATATTTGAATTTATTCGGTTGAATTTTACATTTGTAGAGCGTATAGAATGATGGAATGACGTAGTTTTGCTCAACGAGAGCAAACTTAATATATTTGGTAGTGATCGAAAGGTCATGATGATCAGGCGGAAGTTCAACGAAGCCCTGAAATCAGAGTATCTGGAGGCTACAATAAAACACGAAGAAGACGGGAGTTTAATGCTTTGAAAAAGTCTGCCGAATAAATAGGTGGGTTGGTTGGTTCATGTGGATTGTCACCATGGTGACAAGCAATCAGCAAGATAGCCATTTTGTTTCCACAGAACTCAGGCAACCTAAAGCCATCCGGCGGCTTTAATAAACTTCGGTATGTCATACAGAGAGAGGCGGTTGCACTCTAAATTGTCCTGCAAAAATGGATTACCGAGTGTTTTAAGCCTCATCCTAGCGAAAGCTGGGCACTCTCACAATAGGTGTTCGAATGTCGCTCTAGAGCTCGGATCCTCACAGCTGCGACAGTACCTCTTTTAGGGTAAGCGAATTCTTTCGGCATGAACTTCTAAGGACCAGTGCCATGTGCAGACAGCCGAGAATTTTTAGGCAATTTATTTGCTCATTCCGAAAAGACAACCCAAAAATGCCGGAATCCTATACGATCCTGTAGGGTTCCACCTCTGTTGGGCTTTTGAGTAGTAAAATTTGGCAGTTCTGCTTTTGAACTCTCTAACCGAGGCACCCATGTTCCCCTCATCAGTTCATTCGCTGTTTCATTGCCGCAAATATCCGTATGCCCCAGGATCCATATTAGGGTAGTCCCAAACGTGTCAGAAATCGAGACGAGCTCTCGTCTACGCTCATGCACTATTTGGGACCTAACCGAGATAGAAGACACTACCTGAATAGCCGCTTGGCTATCTATCTCGGCCGCCGTAGCCGAGTGCGTAGCGTGTGCGCGCTTCATTCGGTGGGTCCCAGGTTCGAATCCAGCTCGGAGCAAGTAACATCCAAAAATTACAGAAATATTTTTTTCTAATAGCGGTCGCCCCTCGGCAGGCAACGGCAAACCTCCGAGTGAATTTCTGCCATGAAAAAAAACTTCTCACAAAAACATTCGCCGCTCGGATTCGGCGTAAAACTGTAGGTCCCTCAATTTGTGTTACAACATCAAGACGCACACCACAAATTGTTGGAGAAGTTCGGCCAAAATCGCTCAAGCGGTTATAGCGCCAATTAAGTAAGTAAGCAAGTATCTGAGAATGTATTTACCGGCGGTCTGGGTACATTTTGTGCATTTCGTGCACCTTACTGTCTCTTTTATTGCAAACGTTTTGGCCTGAAAAGCTGTGCCATGATCCGGTAGGCGGAGGGATGATTTTTGATTATATTCCTCAATGAAAATCTCTGCTCCGACCCCGCATTCCATCTTTGAGCCATCCTTAAAGACAGTTAAGCGCTCCAATGGTTAGCCCTTCCCCTGAGACCAGTCTATGCGGCTTAGAAATTTCGTATGGGGTATGGGGTACCCATTACGCCAACGACTGCTTTCCTTTGAATTCCAGCTAGTTTCTTAACAACGTAATCCTCAGTAAGGGATGGCAACCAGACAAAAAATGGGTATTTTGAGGAGTTTCAAGTTGTACCAAGCCAATGACCCGAGAATGGGTACAGTATAACTGCCCACACATGATCCCCACGACTCCGCAATCATCAGACTTAACCCCAATTGAAAATTTGCTCGATAAGCCGGAGTTGACGCATTTAAAATAAAAGAAATGAGAATAAAAAGAAAATTAAAATAAAGGCTCCAGGAATAATGCCTGAAAATCGAACAAAATTATACTCAAAAAGTAATTAATAACGTATGAATAACATTATAACACGATCTTAGCACTAAGTATTAACTCATCTAAATTGGAGTAATTTTCGCATATAAATTTTGTATGACATTCTATTTCTTTTGTACTATGTTAAGTAGGTACTTATTTATTGCAATAACATTTTAACTGCCATTACCGATGTATTGAACTGAAATACATATTTTAAGCTTGCATGTGTAAAAAATTTGTTGCTTCCGGTTTTTCTTAGGAAAATCTTTACTTAAAGAGTGTGAATTAAAAAAAAACCAAATATTAATGTTACCCACTGTATATATGTATATATATATTTGCTTTAACCTTCATCCCCTCCTTGTGTGAAAAGTCACACAAAAAAAAATTTGTCAATAATTATTTCAACGTATTTTTTAAACGAATTTCATAAAACTTCTTGACAATTCCCATCTAATCAATACTTTATAAAAAATCTGAAATTCGATGCAAAATTATTATTCGTTTGCGAAATATTTCAAAACTTACGTTTCTTACCCTTATGTGTGACTTTTCACACATAAGGCGACTGTATGTATTTTTCTATAGAAATTCGCTTGTTGTGCTTTCAATGCATGTATGAACATATGTACATAGATGTATATGTATGTATGTATGTACATGTATGTGAATTTTTCTGATCACATTTATATGTATGTATGTATGCGTATATATAAACTGACAAGCGTACATGTCTGATCATGAAAAAAGAAACAAGCTGATACAATAAGCATGTTTACCAGAGAAATAAAAAAGTTGGTCAGTGTGCTATTTTCTTGGAGTGTGCCAGGCTGAATTCATTTAATTTTATTTGTAATTTCGCTCGCGCATTTTTTCTAAGTTTTGAAACAATTTAAAAATAAAACATGGATAAACCCAAATATCTTACCGACGAAGAGCTGGAGAACATTTTGAATGATTCAGATGAAGACCTTTCCGATAATGATCTTTCGGATGATGATGAAAATTATTCACCGGAAGAAAGTGTTGATCTTATTAGAAGTGGGAGTGATTCTGAATGTGAAGAATTTGATGAAGTGGAAAGACCAATAAGGACTGAATCAGTGGAAGGGGTAGGCGATCCATTATTCGTTTCAAAGGACGGTATGGTGTGGAAAACGCAACCAGTGCAAGATAGAACCGGAAGGCTACGAACTGAAAATGTCATAAATTTGCGACCAGGTACAAGGTATGCAAGAACACGTATTGCTGGCATCAAAGATGCATTTTTATTGTTCTTTCCACCACCAATTGAAAATGTAATTTTAAAATGGTCGAACGCATACGCAACTGCAAAATGTGGTGAGAAGTTCTTAGAAATTGATTCAAGTTTGTTAAATGCATATATTGCTGTTCTTATTTTGGCTGGAGTGTACAGGTGTGTTATTTGTTTTTATGATTATGTCCTGAAATAATTGTACTGATTTTCTAACAACCAATTTTATTTAGATCCAAAAATGAAACCATGCTAGATTTATTTGATAGTGAATATGGACGGCATATTTTCAGAGCGATAATGTCGAGGAAGACATTTGAATACTTAACCCGAGTTATTCGATTTGATAATGTTATGAGCCGACGACAGGAAAGTTCTACAGACAAGTTTGCTCCAATTCGGGAAATATTTGATAAATGGTCCGGACTTTTAGCTGATTATTTCAATCCCTCCGATTGCGTTACAATTGATGAGCAATTACTTGGTTTTCGTGGAAGATGCAAGTTTCGCCAATACATGCCTTCTAACCCTGATAGACATGGTATAAAATTCTGGCTATTGGTTTGCTCTGAAACTTGATACGTTTGGAGAATTCAACCGTACTTAGGTAAACCAAGTGGTGGTACAGCAGGAAAAAATCAAGGTGAACGTGTTGTTCTTGATTTGGTTCATGGGTTCTTACAATCTGGGTCAAAAATTGTTATCTCAAGGTCTGACAATGGTGGGTACAATGCGAAAAAACAAAAGGAGCATTCCGCCAAAACCTCTCCAATGCAAAAAGGTCCCTTTGTTCCAATCAACATTTGCATTTACCGAAAATACAGCCCTTGTATCATACGTGGGCAGAAGAGACAAATGCGTAGTTCTACAAAGTACAATGCATACTTCGAATGCTGTTCAATCGGATGGAAAAAAATTGCCGGAAATTATTCAGTATTATAACAAAACAAAAGGTTACTGTCCAAGCTAATCATTAATATTTCATTAGTTGCCAATTCATTTATACAGCTGTAAAAGAAAAACATATCGATGGCCGATGGCTGTATTCTCAAACATGATCGACATTTCTGCTCTGAACGCGTTCATTATCTTCAAAGATATAAATCCAAATTGGCAAAAAAACAAAAAAACAATGCGGCGAGTTTTTTTGCGGGAGCTTGGAATATCTCTAGCGAGACCTTACATGATAATAAGAAAAGGAGTACCACGAACAAAACCAACAGTATCTTTACTTTTCAGCATTAAGGGAGATCCACAAAATGATTCAATGCCTTGTTCTAGCAGTTAGTTAGCACAGACCGCAGCGCCGACACAGCCTTGTGAATCTCCAGAGCCTCGCGAGAGGTCACCACCATCGCTCGAAACTACTCGAAAAAGATATAAAAGTGTTCCACCGACTACTCAAGGAAAGGCTAGATGCCACATATGCTACAATGAGAAATCAAAATATAAAAACTACACTCATAAGACTATATGTTGTTACTGCCAAAATGGCGTCTGTCAGCGAACTCATAACCGCAATGTTTGTTTAAAATGTATTGCAGATAAACTTATATAAGAAAAAATAAAAATAAATATCTTTTTCCTACCAATAATTATTTTATTGGCACAAAATACATACAAATTCCATATGTGTGAAAAGTCACACACGAGGGTAGGAAACGTAAGTTTTTTTGAGGAGGAGATGAAGGTTAAAGTAGACAGTGTCACGCCCATTATTAAAAAAAAAACATGTGAGTGTTTGAACTCAAGGTAGATGTGTAAACTGTTAAATTTGCAGTATTTAGAAATATTAACCCCTATATAATACTTTACAATCTCGTTAATAATGGTTGTATCTTTAAAGGTATCATGGGCATTCAATAATAATTAATATTAGTATTTGACCTGTAATTTATTTAGAAACATGAATATTACCTGCATTTCAGTTATATACTTCCAGTTTAAACGTTTAATTTATTGTTTTAAAGAACACCAATCAGCTGAGTTGTAGAAACACAAAGCGATTAGCTGTTCAAAAGTAGTACCAACGCAAAGCGAATAAGGGAATTTCAATCAAAATTTAGAGAACACGCTGTGCTCTAATTCACTCAGCAAAGAACGTAGATAATGTACGTTCTTTGCACACAGTTTGTAAAAATTTGCGCCTAATTGCATGCAACTCAAAGGTACAGGGTGCTCCCGATTAAATATAATTAATTTTGCTTTTTGTGTCAATACCAAAGAACGTAGATAATACCCAAGACAGACATGGGAGCTTATCTGCATTAACAGCCTTTATTGGCATTAACTCGTGCATTATTCTCTTCACTGCATTTCTATCTGGCAAAGCTGTCAAGTGGACAGGTGTATGTTCGGACAAATCAAACAGGTTTTTTGTTCCATCAAACCAAGAATCATAGAATACAAGATTGCGCAATCCCGTTGCGGATGAAATATCTTGAGTAATAATAAACAAAGAATAGGGGGAGAATAGTGGGAAGAGAATAATGAGCAATTTGCAATTTTTCAAGGAGAAATGAATTTTTTTGGTGCTTAAGTATAAAACTATGAATAATAGAAAGAATGCATCAAACAAAAATTTATTGAGTGGTACCGCTTCTGTTTCCGCGAAATTAAAATTAAAATCTCCACCCAAGATAAGTGAATGCCACTGAAAATTGTTTCCTAATTCCCGTGCACCAGCAAACCGATTAAACTGTGTCAATCTAAATTTAGAGAACACCCTATGCTTTAAGCCGCATAGTTTATAAAAATTATGCGCCTAATTGCATGCAACACAAAGATAATTGATTTTGCTTTCTGGGCCAATATAATACTAACACATACGTCAGACGGCACACGCATTTTCACACAGAGTCGTTCTTGACCAATCAACAACGTCTTACTTTTTTTTATATGGAGTTTTTATGGTAGTATTAGCGTAAGAGATTTGCCCTACCGCGGCTATAGATGTTTACACATCAAAAATACTGTATATTAAACATGAGCAAACATGTGATGAAACCCACGGGTATAAGCTAGAACAATATATTGTTCAGTGCTAGTGAAAGATTGGAAACACCACGTTAGGTTGACGGCAGAGTACACGCTATAAGCGGAGCGAAGATTGAAGCGATAATATTTCTTGCTATAATCAAAGCTATCACATGTCAGAGTGTATGCTAGTAAAAAACAAAAAACAAGAAGAATATCAAAAATTCAAGCAAATTCATGCTATAAAGCAGTTCACAACATACTTTGTAGCTTCACGCTTCATTTATAGCATGAATACGCTTTGCTCTTCGCTTACACTCTGACATGCATCAAGCAAACACATAAGAAAATACATGATGCTATTTATAGCACGATATAGCTTTACTGCTTTGCTCCGCTTATAGCGTGTACTCTGTCGTCAACCTAAAGCGTCGCAATTTACTACCTTAGTGCCCAATAGCTTGCCTGACCCTGACATAGTCTCGCATAAACTTTCTTCTAAGGAAGCCTAAACACTTCTAAACCCTTATAATGTTTTTCCAACTGTCAACTACATGTGGCAAGCCTGCCAAATGAGGAACAGGGTGGCAAGCCGAACAAGGGATTCTAGAGAGTCGAGCAGCGAGAGACGACGTGTGCGAGCGCACGCAATTGACATATCTTTTCTTAATTAACAAATGTTTACTTTTAACTTTAAAATATACTTCTAATCAACTAATTTAATTGACGGTGGTATTATTTGGTGATACCTTCACATATCAGAAGGTGGATTTATGAATCCAAACGCCTACAACGACGGGAATCTCAACAAGCAAAGCTAGCGCAAACGTGCACGTATAGCAAAACGGCGCAGCAACGCTTTGTACAGAAGTCTTTCAACGGCGCGGCCAAGTATTAGTGCTGCGAAACGGTGCGACAGCGCAGTCAACGTCTTACGAGCATTGACAACCAGCAAAGCAATACAACGTACAGTGGATAAGCATCAACAAAAGGTAAAGTGCGCAAGTCCAGTCGCGAAACGACCAAACGGTTGAAGCAGCCACACAAACGTGCAACGAGCGACGCCAACTTTGCTGCATAGTCTCGACTGCGCAGCTACAAGCGGAGCGACGCCAACGGTGTTGCAAAGAACAGTCTCGACTGTACAGCAACGAGCAAAGAGACGCCAAGTCAACGTCGCAGCAACAACGAGTCAACGGGCAAACTTTGAATTTGCACAGCATACTGGGTTTGTAGTCTTGTGTGTGTGTGCGAGCGGAGTTTCCAATAAGACAATTGGCAAAACGAATTCGCGATAGAAGCGAATGAACGACAACGGCTGTGCAACTACAGCAAACGAAATAGAAAAACAAGCAACGTAAAAACGAAAGTAAAGAAGAACAGCAGTACGGCAGAAAGTACACTGAAGGCTCTTAATATTAGGACGGTGAAATAAAATTATTTGAAGAATATTTGCTTTCTACTAATAAATTTTTATTTTATCATCAACAATGATCAAGTTGAATACGTTGAAGGTCATTCAGTTGAATGCGCTACTACGGATGAACGATTTACCAACGACAGGTACCAAAGCAGTTAAGGTATCTAAACTGCAAGAAGTTTTGGGTGCAGATGAAATCGATCCGAGTGAGCTTGAAGACGATAGCGTGGTATCCACAAACGATTTACGGATGCAACTCAACAGTTTGAGAGAAGCAATGGCAGGATTAACGTCAGCTATTGGTACAATGAATCGTAATCCACAGCCGATACCAAGCAACGATGAAAGTCAGCAAGCGTCCAACGATAACGATGGTGATAGTTCAAGTGTAGCGACCTGGGAATCAGCTGGTGATCTAAGAAGGCAAACTCATCCAAAGATGTCGATTCAGGATATGATTGGTGTAATGCCTGAATACGACCCCCTCAAAGGCACGACGTCATCAATGCAGTTCATAAACCGAAGTGAGCAGCTACAACAATGCTATGGTTGGAAGGAAGATATACTTTTGATAGCAGTTCAGCACAAATTGAAAGGCATGGCCAAACGATGGCTGGACGCACAAACAGTTTTCAGTTCCTGGGCACAATTTGTGCACGCATTTAAGGTTGACTTTCCGTCCACACATAACGCTGCCGAAACGCATAAGACGCTTATGAAGCGCAAACGCAAAATCGGCGAAGACTATGTGGAGTATTATTACTCCATGTTAACGATAGGTCGACAAGGTATGGTGGATGATGTATCCATCAACACTTACATTATAAGTGGTTTTAACGATATGGTACTAACCAAGACATTGGCTGCAATGAATTTTACAACATGTAGTCAACTTTTGGTTGCGCTTAAAAATTTAACGCCAGTCGCTAGTACGTTTGTGACTCCGACAGTACCAACACAGCAAACATTGAAGCCCGAGTTGAAAACATTTGCAAAGTCGACGCAAATTAAATGTTTCAACTGCAACGACTACGGGCATATGGCAGTTAAGTGTCCGCAGCCTCAGCGGAAACCACGGTGTACTATTTGCACAAAAATTGGTCACGAAGCCAAGAATTGCAACAAGAAGACGTCAGTTGCGAAGATTGGCGACCATGATGAAACCGACGAAGCTCCTCCGGTTATAAAAATAGTAGAGCTTGATGGCAAGCGACTAGGAGCTTTTATAGACACCGGAAGCGTATGCTCATTGATACGCGCATCAGTAGCAGATGGTATGCAGACAACGGAAGCGAATAGATGCTTCACAGGTTTTGGCGGATCCAAGGTGCATGTGACAAAACAAGTAAATGTGAGGACAACAATTGACAAAGGCCAACGTGAGGTGACATTGTATATTGTCGCTGATGAGTTGCTACCCTACGAAATTTTATTGGGTCGCGACGTTCTTCAAAACAACGGGTATCACATGGTGATGGACAACGGAGTGCTACATCTGGAAGAGGTCAAGGAAGCTGACTTTAACGTATCCAGTGGTTTATCTGAAGAAGACAAAGGCAAGGCACTCAATCTTTTATCTCATTTTAAACAATGTTTTGCAGAGAATATAAGCCAAATTGGTAGATGCAAGAACGCGCAAATGAACATTGAGGTAACGACGTCAGAGCCTATCTTGGGCAAACGCTACCAAGTTCCATTTTCGCAACGGCCAACGTTATCAACCATTTTAAAGGAATTGTTGGACAACGACATCATTCGTCCAAGCAGTTCCCCACACGCAGCATCAGTGCTTTTAGTAAAGAAGTCCAACGGCGAGAGCCGAATGTGTATTGACTTCCGAGCGCTGAACGAGGTTACGATTAAAAAGAACTATGTAATGCCAATAGTGGAAGAGCAGCTTTCACGACTAGCTAGCAATAAATATTTCACGACGCTTGATATGACTTCCGGCTATTATCAAGTACCAATGAACGAAGAGTCGAAAAAGTACACAGCTTTTTTGACACATGAGGGACTGTTTGAGCATAATGTTATGCCTTTCGGTCTAGTCAACGCTCCTATGGTTTTTCAGGAAATTATTGTAAACATAATCAAAACGCTTAAGCATCGTGACAAAGTGGTCAACTATGTAGACGAGGTCATCATAGCCACGAAATCAGTTGACGAAGGTATCGACGTACTCCAAGAAGTTCTTGAAGCTGCAAACGCATCAGGTCTTACGCTTAGACCATCGAAAAGTACATTTTTAGCAGAACAGGTCCAGTTTCTTGGTCAGGACATAAATTTCAACGGAATCCGTCCTGGTGAAAACAAGACCAAGGTAATTGAAGACTTTCCGAAACCAACAACGACGAAAGCAGTACGAGCATTTTTGGGAGTAACCGGCTATTTTCGAAAATTTGTTAAAGGATATGGTATCTTAGCACGTCCCCTAACGCTGTTGCTGAAAAAGAATGCAGAATTTATCTGGAACGAAGAACAGAATGACGCTTTTGAGAAGCTAAAATCGATTATAACAACGAAGCCAGTACTAACGATATACGATGCAACGAAACCACACGAGGTGCACACAGATGCGAGTTCCATGGGGCTATCTGGTGTGTTAATGCAAAACGATGACGGTGCTGATTGGAGACCTGTGTTCTACTTTAGCAGGCAATGCAACGACGCAGAACGCAACTATGCCAGCCACGAGCTCGAAGTTCTGGCAATAGTTGAAACGCTACAACGATACCGCATGTACTTAATTGGACATAACTTTAAGGTGATTACCGACTGCAACGCGGTAGCAGTAACAAAAGCAAAAACGCCATTGTTACCACGAGTGGCAAGATGGTGGCTCAAACTCCAAGAGTTTGATTTTCAATGCATTCACCGCCCAGGTGCTAATAATATTTTAGCTGATGGGTTAAGTAGATGCCCGTCACTTCCACCAACAGAACCGACGACGATTGCTGAGTCAATATACCGAGTAGTTGATATTGATAACGATTGGGTATCAGCAATGCAACGGCAAGATCCGACACTTAAAGAAATCATGGATATTCTAAATGGCAAGGAGTCCTTTAACGCACGTCAGTTGAAGGATGACTACATAACGCAAGGACAACGATTGTATCGCAAGATCGACGGTAACAGACTACTGGTAGTTCCGAAGGGTGTGAAATGGCGCCTTACCAGATCATGTCATGATGAAGCAGGACATTTCAGCGCAGACAAAACTTGCGAACGTTTATGTAAAGACTTTTGGTTTGCACGTATGCGACCATACGTTAAGGCATATATTGCATCATGTCCAGAATGTTGTATTAACAAGGTTGCAGGCGGCAAAAAGGAAGCGCAACTCCATGTTAGCGAAGTTGTGCCAATTCCATTCAGAAGTGTACACATCGACCATCTAGGACCATTTATACGAAGCAAACACGGCAACATTTACATACTGGTCATCGTGTGTGCCTTCACCAAATATGTAATACTACGAGCATTACGCAACACAAAGACGACACCAGTTCTCACTACACTACGAGAATATATTACGACATTTGGATGCCCAATGCAAATCATTTCTGACAGGGGAACGGCCTTTACCTCGAAGGAGTTCCAAAGCTTCACAGGAAAGTACGACATCAAACATGTTAAAGTAGCAGTACGCACGCCCCGCGCCAACGGTCAGGCCGAGCGTGTGAATAAGACAATTTTGGCATCACTAAAATGCAGCATCAAAAACGATAAAGATTGGGACGAGGCACTACCGCAACTACAATGGTGCATAAACTCCCAAAGCAACGCAACAACGAGGCAGAGTCCGAATAGTTTGGTTTTTAACTATGAGCTCCGTGACGTGACAGCAAATCGCTTGATTCAGGCGGTGCAAGACGACGTGAATGACGACAAGGTTCAACACGAAGACTTCCGAATGAAGCTGGCAGCAGAACGAATTAATGCAGAGAGAGCTAAATGGAAGCAGCGGTTTGACGCAAAGCATCAGACACCAAGGCAATACAGCGAAGGAGATCTAGTGGTGGTTGACTTTGTACCCCCACCCACTGGTGCCTCCCACAAGCTCGATCCATCGTACAAAGGACCATTTATTGTGACGAAGGTTTTACCCAACGATCGCTACGTGGTAGAAGATCTACCAGATATACCAAAGCAGCGAAAGCGGTATGCAGGTGTATTTACGAACGACAAGATGAAACCGTGGGTACGCAACAGTTTTGTAGATGACGACTACGAAGCTGATGAATCACTTAATGACGTTGAAGAAATTACTAACGGAGATAACAGCGGTGTATCGTCCAGGAGAGACGATCAATCAGGAGTGGCCGAGCTGTCAACTACATGTGGCAAGCCTGCCAAATGAGGAACAGGGTGGCAAGCCGAACAAGGGATTCTAGAGAGTCGAGCAGCGAGAGACGACGTGTGCGAGCGCACGCAATTGACATATCTTTTCTTAATTAACAAATGTTTACTTTTAACTTTAAAATATACTTCTAATCAACTAATTTAATTGACGGTGGTATTATTTGGTGATACCTTCACACAACCGAGATTCATAAAGCATTTCTTATAAAAGAAACCACTGTCGGCACAGAATATCGACAGGATTCTGACATCTTCTTTACTCAAAATGCACTAAAAAAATATCAGAATCTTCCATTATCTTTAGTCATAATATGTATGTAGTAATCTCTGTGCCTACTAATATTTGTTCTCTCATTGACAATATTGTACTCCTACTGGTCATATGGCCGACGAATTTGAAAAACGATTTCTTTAGGGGGTAACATATTACCAGAGCCAATTAAATAATGTTATGAAAATGCAGCCGACTAGTCGAATTGTCGAAGAATAAATATTTTTTTTATTGTAAATCTAATAGTTAGTATTCAAATACCCCTTGGGTTCGGCTAATAATACGACCTTTCAAATGAAAATACCTATCGCATAGTGGAACATCCAAAAGTAGCCGATTATAAAAAGTGCATTCCGATAAAACCTTCGTCAGAAGCATTATTTTCGGCTATGTTCAAGGTCGGGCTATTTTTGTTGGAGAATAACAAGCGGAGGTGGTCACTATAAATGAGGCGATATTCTGGCTTTTTACCAACGTAGCAATATTGAAAACGAACGCCTCTTTTGAGGGTTTCGGAATAATTTCTCATCAATTTGATATAGATACCAGGCAGTGTAGTCGAGAAAAAAACTCGAACTCAGTACTAAGCAAATTACGGGATCCACCCCTTTCCCACCTCTCGACCAGATCACAGTACTATCGCATGAAAATGTACTGTTTATGCCCTGGCTAGAAGTGCCACCTCGACGGGGTGGCTTTAACTACGCGGAGAATATTCTTGTATAGATGGGCGTTACGACCGTTGAGCGGGTGAATCCATGCAATAAGACTAAATATTAAATTAGACACATATTAACGCAGCTTGTTCATGAAAGTGAGAAGATATGGTGAAATAATTTCATTATAATTTCAGCTGTTCATCATTTTAAGCTAAGGTTTAAAAACCTCATTTCTAATTCTACGAGTATAAACAGTCTGGACGAACTCGTAGGGGTAGGTGCTCGTATCGGTTGTCTGAGCGCTTCTTTAACTTTTTTAACTAATTCATAGTCAGCCATGAGCGTAGGACACTATTTTCAAGTATGAAAATAATTAAGCTTATTTTATCTAATTGCACTACGTAAAGTCAAGTGGAACTCGGTTTGTTTTTCACTACCACGAAAAGCGATTTATGTTAATGGAAACTAATTTTTCACCAAATCGAAGGTAATTCAAAAAATTCTTACTAAACAAAACTTAGTAAAGTATGTAGCCCTTTTAAGGGAAAATTCTCCTTAAAAATATGAGTGTATGTATATTAGAGTGGTCCAAAAAAACAAAGACGGAATTTTAATGATCACACCCCCGAAATATATCAAGAAAACACTATTTGTTTTATAAATCAAAAGCATTTTGAGATCGCTTAAAGCTTTAATAGTTTCCCAATTTAAAGTACGTAAGGAAAAAAACAATTTTTTTGTAGAAATGGTATAGAATCCAGGAAAATCAATATTTTCAATCGCCGAACTCTGTTTCTCTTTAGGAGGATTCTAAGAATATTACCCATTTGTTTGCTTAATAATTTTCTAATACTAACTACTTTTTATGGGACCATTTTTGAGTTTTTTTTTAGTTCTTAGGGATGGCAGGCAAAACACATGACATCGAGACCTCTAATAAAAAATATATATGCTAGTTCGAAGCAAATCCTTCTTCCTTCCTCCTTCTGTTAAAATAAATGGAGAAATTTAAAAAAACAAAGTTTGTTTGAGTGCCAAACTCAGGTGAGGATTTGAATATTCACATATCACGGAATTAAAGATTTTTGTACTTTTATGCAAATAAAAAAAAGAGATACTAAATATACAGACTTGAATTATGATTTTCTGCATAGAATATTTAAGATCTGGTAACGCTTCGGTATTTGTTTAGTCATCAGCATTCGACAACTAGGGATATGTAACTGCAAAGCTAATTTAAATGCAAAGAGAAAGATATAGTAAAACTTTTAGTAGACAATATGAAAATTTTACAAAATATTTGTGCAATATAATGCGATGGAAGTTATTCAGATTTTTTTTATCTTCAAAAAAGTGATGGCTAACTCCAAAAAATTTTTACTCAGCAGTTAGTGGAAAAACGTTTTACGTGCTGGCGATCATGGCCAATTTAGAATTAATAAGTGTGATACGAAAGTATACAATACAAAAAAAAAACAGAAGTAAAGGAAATTGTAAATCAGAAACTATTCAGAAGTATTTGTTCAATTTTTGTTAAATTAACTTTAAAAAGCTGTCGACTTTCTTACACTCTTCAGTCGAATTGAAAGAACTGCATATTTCCGAAAATGACTATTATATTTACTTTCAAACTTTTACTTGGAAAAAAAAAGATGTAGAAATATGCCTATGAAACATCTCCAAAATAGGAGGGTATTTATCAATTTTTCTCAAACATTTATATGTGCCTTGGGCGTTTGTACCACCATAATATACACACAAATTTTACTATATTTAGTTTAGTGAAAAATTTGCTGATTTCACTAACGCTGAAATTATTGGTAATGCAAAAATTTTGCAGTAAATTCATTTTTCATTGGTTTTAGTCAAAAAATTTTAATTATCTTTTTATTAGTGGAAATTTTATCTATGTGTTCCAGTGAAAAAAAACTAGTGGGATTAGAAACGAAATCCTGCCTAATTATACCAAAACCAATGGTTATTTAATACTAATAATAATATAATGATTTGCCGCTTAAACCATAGCTTTCTTCACGGGAATACATGGCAGCTTGCCGTTGTAACACAAATTGGTCATTTCTATACACATATTTATTCCAAAACAACTGCGGAAGAGTCTAAGTTCGGATGCAACGGAGTTTTAAATACCCAAATGCCAGTTTTTTATTGAACAAAAAAATATATCATGACTTCTTGTATGCAATCAACAAAGTTAATCTTATATAAAAAAATGAATTCGAGTCCTTTATAGGCGTCCAAAGTACTCAATCGATATTTGTGAAATTATTACAATAGGTGTGTAGACGGTCTCAAGCCTCATTTAAGATCTTCCCAGCTATTTGACGTAAGTAGATATAGTTATTATATTCGATATATGCATATTTCCTTTAGAGCAAGGTATAAAGAATATAGTAAGCCCAAAAGCACTGCTCAATATCTAAAAGAAATATGTATTAATTGTTATTCTAGTATAACATACCATTTGAAACCCTAAGCGACGTTTATTGATTTAAATAAAAACAATAGGAAATTAGTACCTATGATTTTAAAGTATGCCCCCATTTTTCAAAATTTTAATTTGTTAATTATTTACCTTCCTAATTAAATTCCTTATCACAAATTTTAAAGAACTTGCGACATGGTTTAGTTAAATATTATATATTTTGATATCTCGTAAATCATCGTTACATGACAGGTAAGCGTGGTTTTAGTCGGATTTCTATAATTTTCAAAATTGTTATTGTTATTTGCTATAAAGTGCACAGAGCAAAAATACCACTTAAAATATCCTGTAAATAAGGACAAAAGAATCAAGAAGATAACCTGTAAAACTAAGATGCAAACATTTCAATGTAATTAAGAAGGAGACTCGGTGAATTGAAATGAAAATCTTTTCAATAAAATCTAGTAGATAACCTGTAAAACTAGGATGAAATCCTCTTCACATTTAAACAAGAAGTTACATCTTTATTTCCAGCCGTTTACCTTTTCAATCAATTTGAGAAGAAAGTCAGTGAAAATTTCTTCAATTTTGTCCCCACTCGCACTCCTTGGTCATAAAGTTTTTTTTTAAACGTCGACTTTTTTCATTATAGATGAACTTTTAGCTCTGTGTGGGCGTTTCCAACATTTATGATTATATTTTCTCAAACCCAATCTTGTCTAAATATCGTTTTTTTATTTTACCGTTATATGAGACGTGTACATGATTTTTTTTTACGATTTTTGGAATTTTGCCAATTTTGCTTATTGGCTTGAAATGCAATTTTTGCACCAGATTTGGTAGCATAGTTTTTGCGAAATATTTATTTTTTGATTATGTTTATTTTTGAGTGCAGCCACATCTTTCTTACTTAAATATCGCGTTAAATTTTTAAATTTTGGAAAGTTGCCGTTATATCAGCGGTGAGCGTCGTTTTTGTCCGAAATTTCGAAACTCTGTCTGCTAACTTGAAATGCAATATGTTTAGCAAAATTGGTAGAATATGGTCACGTAGCTTATATAATTTTTTTTTTATAAAGTAGGCGGGTTCACGTATTCCTTTGCCCAAACGAAACTTACATATAAAATTTAAGCAAATTGTCCTTATTGGTTACCGAGATATAGCATACTTTGCTCTTCGCGAAGCACCGTTATGTGGGTGTGGTTATTACCCGATTCCGCCCATTTGCAATACCAATGTACATTGGGCACATAACAAGGTGTAAACCAAGTTTCGTTGAAATATCTCGAGTTATACGACTGATTGGCGGACGGACAGACAGACAGGCATGGCTTAGTCAAATTCGCTATTTATGTATTTTAAGAAGTTGTATGTAAATATGTCTATATGTCGGCAGCTTAATGCTACAAAAAGCCGTTAGGTGAACAAAGCTATAATACCCTGAGCACCTGTGCGCTTGGATATAAAAATAATGTTTTCAAATATGCCACACATCAAACAAATCCGCAATATTATTTATATTTGTGTACTTTAATTTTTACAAAAAAAAAATTAAAACTGTAAAAGTACTAAGATAAATAATTTTATTTGCAAAAATGCTAGTGGACTGCTTTGAATTAAAATGCAATCCAATTAAAATAAGTGCTTGTCGATTGCGAGGTCATATTCTACTCTAATACAAATACTCTCGCTATCTGATGTGAAATATGGCATACCAAATACATATGTATGTTAAATAGCGAATTAAATTGTGTTGGCTTGCTGCTTTGGATTAGATTTCTGGCATTACTCATAAGATAAAAAAATGAAAAATGAAATATTTATAAAATATATGTAGATACATACATATGTAGGTAAAGAACTTTACAACAGGGGCTTATTAAAAGTTTCGATTCTTTATTCGTTTGTTATTAAATTTTCATATTTTTCTTACAAACACATAGTTTTTGATTCTTTCGGCCTATTAAGTAAAAGTTGAATTCAAAATTTCATTTACCGTCAGAAAAAAACCAAATAACAAAACTCAACGCGATTTTTGAGCCACTTCAAACTTGCACTCTTTTGCACTAAAATTTAATGTGCTATAAAATTACATACCAAACAAATTTCTAAAAATTCTGATTAAAAAGTTTGCAATTTTTATGAAAATTTTTAAAATTACTATATTCAAATTTGTCCAAAGTTTGAATCTAAATGAAAATTAATTAAAATTTAATAGCATTGTTAAAACGACTCGAAATCTACTCGTACTTAGTCGGAGTCAAGAACACCACTACCAAAACGGGTCGAAATTGCAGGAAATTTACTTTTCAAACCGAATCGAAATGCAGAACAGGCCTGATGATGTATTTTTAAAAGTATCAGTTCTTTATAGCAATATCTTACTACGCTGATTAAAGCAGATATATTTCAATCTGACTGCTACTTTGTTGCAGGCAAATAGCAGAGTAAATACAAAGCCTTGGTAATATTTTGTAAAAACTCCCATAGGTTTATCATCTACAACGATTGCATCCTTTTTAAAACCTTGATACACAAGACAAGATAGGCATAGCAGAATATGAGATTAGAGTGTTTGGTAAATTAGCGCCACATCTAAGTTCTTGGTTAGAAAAACTAAATCAATTCTTTTGGGAATACCTCCAATAGCGATTTTGCCAAATGCTAGTGTGATCATATGATGAGATCACATGATGATATCATATGATGTGTTCTTTTTATGTTTTATGGTGATGCCATGATGCGATATGAACCACTTACAGATCAATTCTAGACGACTTACATCGTAAATTACTTAATTTCATTCAAATTGCTTTACACAAATCAAGTGCGATCACACATTTCATTCTTAATTTATCTTGATAGCTCTGTATTGTTATAATATCATTTCTTTAATCTATGATCATGCAAGAAAACTCCTAAGGGCATTAAAAATCAAGGAGCAGTTTAATGAATTGATAATATTTCAAAATAGGTCTTACAGTTGTGTTATATATGTGTAGTTGTATATGTTTCTCGATTTTTATCGATCAAATTTACAGCTGACACGTTTTGTTTTTGATTTGTGATAAACCAGGTATTTTTAACTTAATTTATTAACAGTTTGTGAAAGGTGAAATTACTTAATGTCAACCCAATTTATGAATGCTCACTAAATTTCGCTAGTGTGTCCTGGGTATTAAAAAGCGAAGTATTTCTTACTCCAAACTAATTAAATGGGAGGAAAGAGTATCACTATATACCTCGAGAATTAAAGTTATTTCAATTTGAAAATTACTGAAATATCTGAAGGCATATGCTATATGAATTATTGATGTCAAAAATGCAACTCGGTCTAAACAGGTAGTCTATGGGAAATTTAATGAAATAATGCAAATAATTGAACAAGACCAATAACCAGCTGTCAGGAGAGAGAGAGAGAGAGAGAGAAGGCAGTAATCATTAACCACATAGCAATTGTTTCCAATCATCGCAAAAGAGCCAACTACTCAAAGAAGCTCGATGCTTGGGTGCCACATGAATTGGCGCAAAGAGTCGAAATACAACAAAATATATATAACAATAGTTCTGTTCGATGAAAAAACTATCCATCACCAGCCAGCAGACCAAATAAAGAGCGTAAGTGGAAATCCTCTCACAAAGAGATGAAAAACAAAAAATTTCATCGAACAGAAAATTTGCCATCACCATCAAAAACCGATAGAATCAGACAAATCAGCTGAGTTTATTTACAAATTTGTGCGCGGTTCACATAGTTTAAAAATAGTTAAAAACACTGCAATGGAAGGAAAAAGGAAGTTGGACCTCAAATGTTCACCAGGAACATTCCAGAAAGTCGCAATTGGTAAGTATTTGGTTGTTATATTTTCCGGTTTATAGTTTAATATTATAAGATCCAAATTTTACAAAACACCGGATTTCACAAAATGTAAATTTCTTTGTTTACAATTGCAATCATATGTTTTCGAACATATGTTTTCGTGATGGATAATTTTGGCTGGCCAAATTTCTCCAACACAAAATTAGCGGCTCTCTTGCAACGAACTGTCAGTTTGCTCTCTCATTTTTTGGTTGATGGATAATTTTTTGTCGTCATCGAACGCCTATTTGTGATAATTTGTAATAATTATTCATAATTTTTGTTCATCGAACATAACTAATTTTTGTAGCGAATCATTTGTCAGCAGAAAAGAAGTTGTATGTTCCCGAAACTAAATGACAGAACTCGATTGCGAAGTTTTAATGCATCCACCGTATACCACCGTGCGACTGATATTTGTATCGATATCTGCAAATCTCTCTAGATTGTAATCACTTTACCAAGTTTTCGCAGAGAAACCACAGAATTGCCAACGGGTACTTGATTCACTCAATAAGCCTAGATAGCACAAAAAGTTGTATAATAAATAGTTTTATAATGATTTACTTACGCGAAGTTGATGACAATCCTAGCAGGCGACAGTTGGCAAATTGTAGTGCAAATTGTTCGCCTATTATTAGTTTATAAATTGTCAGCTTATAAAAAATGTGGAGACCTTAAACAAAGGAGTCCGAGCTTTTTGTCTAAAGATTCACAGTTTTACGCGCTTTTTGTGAACTAAATAAGTATATAATATATATATTTTATATACATATATGTAGCCGAAAAAAAAAAATTTACACTAGATATCGCTAGAATAGGAAATTCGTATTTTTTTTTACCAATATTGATGATATTAATGATGAGTTAAAAACAATGCCCCTTAGTCACAGTCGAGATAAAGTTGACTCTTTTAGAGTCGGCTTCGTTTTTACTGTGACTACGGGCATTGCTTTTAAAACCACTGAAGCTGCATTTTTAGCATTAAAAAATCTTCTGTAAGTACATACATTCATATATGGTGGCATACTAAGCAACGCGGACGAAGTATTCAAAAATATCAGCGGAAAGAGAATTATATCTGAATTGAAATCTTTTTCTATACCTCAAATATTTTATGCAATATAAATGCAATTGATAAAATTTAAGGACTATGAATAATTTATTCGATATTTTTGCTGAATCTATTTTTATGAACGCAACGAGTTTGACAGCGAAATTATTACATATGTTTATAATATTTATCAAAGAAATGCTTAAAATAGTATTATTGAAAAATCACAAAAAGTATTAGAAGTGTGATTTTCAAAATATAATCGCAATATTATGCCATCAAAGGAAAAAGCAGGGAAACTAAAATTTTAATTTTTTTTTCTGTTTATTTTTATTAGAAGTACACAAAAAATATGGCGCTGCAGTCAGATTTCTATCCAAGGGCACTTATAAAATCAATTTGTATAGTAAAATCCAAAAAAGGCCACAATCATAAATGTTCCAGTCTAAAAAGAGTCTATGCGAAAAGCTGATTGCTACTAATTGCTCATTAAATAAAAGTAATGATTAATCGCTCTCAAAATTCATAGAGAGAAAAGCTTATGTAGGATTTGCACTAATCAGGAAATGGAACAGAAAAATGTATATATGAAGAGGCTTCTAAAAATACATTAAAATACGGAGTTATAACACCTTACTATTATATAATGATTTTTATTCAGATCCTTATAAAACTCTTACAAGAGCGTGTGAAGGTATCGAAAGATTAAAACAACCGTTTGTTTAATTAACAATATAACCGAGTGTGATTGTATTTGATATTTTGAAAATAAGAATGCGACCCAAAAAATATAAGCGTCTGGTTCGTTCGCCTTGCTATTCGAAATTCCTCCCTCGCTAGCCTCTCTTCATCTTGCAACCTGTTGATCGGAAATAGGCTTGCCATTTAATAGATTATTATTTAGGCTTGCCATCTATAGTTGACAAGCGCAACTTATAAAACCAATTATTCGTCAAACTCAGAATTTCGTATTATCCGGGTGATCACACGACCAAATCAAGCAAAATTCAAATACGAAAACCGTACTTAGTTAGTTAAGTCAACCTAGGCAAATGAATATCACCTTCCCATTTAGCATACTTTAGACTGGCTTTGCTAGGTAGATATTGCAAAGGAGACTCATATACACATAGGTGATTCTGGCTTTAAATTTTTCTGCTTTAAACAACCAAATCAAAATATATCCACATACCTAATAATCTGGATTGTGTAAAGAACTTAATTTTACATTCATACACATATTTTTTATATCTTTCACCACAGCTACATACACAGTTAATTTCCTGAAAAATATTTATATCAGGTATATCCTACTAGCTTTTGGAGTTAATTTCCATTCGAATTTTTACCAACTTCAAAAGCAAAAGTTTTGAGAAATTAATTTTAATTAAAATAGTTCACGACCTTCACATAAGCACAACCTCTTTAGCGAACTCCAATCTGGCTTTTGATCTAATCATAGTTGTTATATGAACGTGTTAAAAATTATGGAATATATCCGCATTTGATACATATAGTAAGCCATGCCATTATTCTTTTAAAACTGTGATATTATTTTGGTTTCAATTCTACTTCATTTAAATTAATGAACAACTATTTCTCAAACAGATACCAACAAGTTCAACGCAGAGGCATATTCTCTAATCGTACAAAAGTCACTTCTGGTGTATCTCACGGCTCGATCCTAGGCTCCATTCTGTTTAGTAACTAAACTTTAGTATTTTCGTAAATGATATTGCTTACTGCCGCCTATAACCGTGAATTCATTTATGTGCTGATGACAGGCGTATTTATTTCTCACGCCTCACTGGCCTTGATAAAAACTTAGTTTCTATGATAGTAAACTGGGTCAGAACAAACGGTTTCAGTATAAACGAAAACACAATTACTTCCTATTATTTTGATCCTATTGATTTGGGATTTATATAAAGGTTCACAACATCATATTTTTATTTAAGTTAATTAGATACCGCTTACCATACTATCTTTACCGAAAACAAAACTTAGTCCAATCGGCGCGCACCCATAATATTATTTTATCTATTATTATTTAAAACCTTAGAAGCTTCTAGATTGTTTTTTGTTAGTGTTATCAATATTTGAAATTATAAAAATGTATGGCTGCTTCAAAAATACGATTACAAAACTTCTTAAGTAATATTTCTCTAACCTACCGAAATATCCGCCCTTCCAAAAAAATATTACTTGCTGCCTATTGTATCTTTTAATTTTTTTATTTATAACTACTAGATATAATTAAACTTAGTATTATAAACTTGGTATTATTCTGTACTTCACTTCATATAACTTAAGATAAAATAAATTAAACAATTTACTTGGATTATTTGTACACTGAAAGTACCACGTGTTTACTGTGCTTTAAAGTAAATAAATGAAATTGAAAAAAATTGTTATTCTTGGATTTAAAATTTGTAGATCATGATGAACGCAAACAAATTTGTCGGCGATGACAATAATATATATTATGATCAAAAACAAAACATTTACCATAAAACATCGATTAAATTATATCGGTAAATTTTAAATCCAAGCATATCGTTTTTTATTTTATCGAAAAAAGTTTAAAAAAAGTAACGATCAAACTTGATCAGAATCACAAAATAACGATTATGCAATGATTTAAATGATCGATATATTCGAATTTTGTTTCGAGTGCATTCTTACCAGTGATTTTGTTTTTATCCAAAAATATAAAAATAACGATTATTTTCGATTCTTCATTTACATTTAACTTTTAATTATTCTCTAGTATTCATCTCTTCTCTGTGCATCTACAATGTAATCGAATTGTATGAGTATTAGGGCGTGCATAAGTGTATTGCGTAATGCTGCGAATGTGGCACGATGATTAATCTCGAACATACCATAAATGTTAATGCTGAATTTCGATAGCGCGGTGTTCAAAGCGAAATCCACACACTGCAAACGAGGTAAAAGTATAAATTTATAAAATTTGTATAAATGTTGCATTCAATGCACTTACCATACGCTCGTACTCCGCACACATATTCATACGATGCTGGTGATGCCTGAAAATTTCCAATGCTTCCCTCTGCCGTACAACCAACATTTCACAGCAGTGATTTATTAAAAATATATCAAATGATTTAATGGCATATAGCAGGAAGTACGTCACAACAGCTGCATGTTTGGTCGACCAATTAGCCAAACTGATAAAGGCTATGTAAAATGTGGCGATATTGTGGAGAAAAAATGTCAGTAGTAGTGAGGTGATGTGAAGGCGACACAAATTATTCAGCTGTACAACAATCGCCTGCAGTTGCTCATGTACATTCAAAACCGTTTGCAATTCCGATAACCAATTATCCAATGCAACCACTGAAAACCTCTGCTCTGCTTCGGTCACTCGCCAATGCAAGCGGCGTCGCAGGTCTGCATTTAACACATCGTAACGACTGCTGATGTGCAACAGGGTTAAGAAGTAAGTGAATACAGTTGACTGCAGATAGTTCCAAATTATAAAAAAATATGCATGCAATACGTAATCAGTCAAAGTCAATTGGCGTTTCCCAATTACAACTGTCACACCCATCATAATGGTGGTATTCTGAAAGCAAAGCGTAAACAGTTTGGCATAGAATAGGAGATCGTAGTAGTTGTGACTTGATATCGTTTCCGTCCAATGACTAAAATAACTACGCTCCAATCGCTGTAATTGTTGAACAATTTTATGATACTCTTTGTCATGTCGACATCGCATTGCGATGGTGTAAAAAACGACGATCGTTTGTATTTGGACATTGAAGCGGCCCACAGTTTGCAGCACTGGTTTTTCGACCATTATATCCATATATTTTATACCTTCGTGAAAATAGAAAGGTAAAAATAGCAACAGCAGCACTGTCATACAACAACTATAACAACGAAGCCAACGAGGCGAGACCAAACGTTTCAGGCGGAAGTCATAGTACTGCGAAGTAAAACCGGTGGCCAGAACGTAGTAATACCAGGCACGGAAAACAAACGTCTTAATGCTGACCATAGCTCCAGACGTAGCAATGAGCTGAATACTCAAAGCACATGACCAACTGTTATTGTAATGCACAGCTAACTAAATATTTAAATGCAAGCGCACGGCAGCTAATTGAATTGAATTACGGAGCATCAATCAAACTGAAACCTTATTTAATTATTCAGTTGTTTGCTTAGATGAGTTATCAGCGCCGGTATTCACTTAGTGTGAACAATAGATATGAAGAAATAATGCAGTTTAGTTAAACAATAAGTTAACTGAAATGCAGGTTGACCCATCATAACCTTTGGTCGTTCCCTATCCACGCAATCCAATAAATACAGGAATCATTAGGTTAATCGAAGGGATTTAGATGAAAATTTGTTGCAACTTGAATTTTTATGGTTTTAGTTTTATAATAGAAATGAGTTGCGTACGTCAGTTACGACACATGGTCTGGTCAGTGGTGTCCGAGTCTCTACTAGTCTCTCTAAGCAATTCATTCGAACGGCAATTTTGCAATACCAAATGACTAGAGAATGAACTTGAATGGTGGACGTATAAACTACAGTTGTGTGCCCATAAAAATGGTTTCAGGACTAGGAGGTGCAAAAACACAGGACTTAACCTCAAAATATATCGAAATACTTATGTACTTAAAACACGTCTCTGCTGTCTCACTGTTGAAATCGAATGATGCCTTTATTCTTTTTCTAAAATGGTTCCTTAACTTATACCTTTAAGGTGTAAACAGACTACTCTTAATATCTACTTGATGCTTAGGGCTACAACATAGTATACTTAATCTAGTGCTTACTCTATATAGACTACTCTATTGTAATGGTATACTGAATCTAGTGCTTACGCTAAGTACACACTACTCTATTACAACTCGGCCGTCCTGACGAAATAGAATCGCCTGATTCTACGCCGTTTCGCACTAATGTATTTTAGAACTTTGCCTAACTTTCCTTTATCTCCTCTTCTGTTTTACTATCATTTGTTTTTCTGTATTCGTACCAAGGTTTAAGATTTGTGACTGACCAAACGCCTTTGTAAGGGATTTGGGTTTGTTGGAAGCCTTCTACATCTTCCACTAAGTACCTATCATTTTCTAGAATTTTAGATACCTTATATGGTCCCTTGAACTTTGGAATCAACTTGGTTGATGCCCCTGCTTGCGAATGTACGTTTAAAATAACTACGTAATCATCTATATTAAACTTGCGAGGCGCTCGTCTTTTGGCGTCTGCATATTGTTTATTGTAATTTTGCGCTTGTTCCTGTATTAACTGTGCTTTTTGCCTGGTAATTTCTAACGGTTTAATGTTGGGCGACTGTGTGGCATCCAATACATTTTCTTGAACGCTATCTATAACTTTTCCTCTTTGTTTAACCTCAAACAACATTACGCTCGGTTGCTCCCTGATTGCCCTGTGTACGGTATTATTCAGTGCGTACTCTGCGGACTCTAGAACTTTTTCCCATCCCATATCTTCTTCCGAATCTGCCAACTTTGCTATCATGGGTCCTAAGCTCTTATTTATGATTTCCACTTGGCCGTTTGCCTGAGGTGAGTTTGTGGCTACTTTAACATGTCGTACGTTGTTGCTTTCTAGGAACTCTTCGAACTCTTTAGACGTAAAACAACTCCCCCGGTCTGAGACTATAACTTTAGGTCGACTGTAGGCTCGAAAGTAGTCTTTCATTGCTGTAACAACTTCTTTCGCCGCTGTAGATTTTGCGGGATACAACCGGACATACTTTGTGAAAGAATCCACTATTGCTAGAAGTGCTTGTATTTTGTATGTTTACTATGAACCGGTCCGTAGTGATCTATATGTACCATTTCGAACGGCTTATTCCCCTTCGGGATCATATGCAGGAAACCGTCTTTTTTCCCGCTTTTGTTAGAAAAAGCTATGCATTTTAAACAATTTTCGATATGAGTGGCTGTTTTTTTTTCTTATACTTGGAAACCAGTAACTTTTGCCTATTGTCTCTGTAACTTTGTCTATGCCCATATGACCCATTTCGTCATGATACTTGTAAAGCACATGTGACTCCATAGACTCAGGTACGTAGAATAACAAATTTTCGCCCCTTTTTTTATAAATTATTCCATTTCGCATTTCGAAGTCTTTGCTCTTCGTAAACTCTAGTATTTTCCTAATTTCGCCTATCCGTGCATCTCTATTTTGGCATATTATCAGGTTTTCTTCGATCGTGTTTGTTTGGACTACTAAAATGTTGTTTGCTCTGCTTAGTGCGTCTACATGTTGCATCCGCTTGCCTATTCTGTGTTCCAGTTCGTAGTCATAATTTTGGACCTCGAGTGCCCACCTAGCAATCCTTGGATTCATGTCTTTTTTGTTGAGTGTTAGTGTCAAAGAGTTGCAGTCGGTGACAATTTTAAACTTAGTTCCTTGTAAGTATATTCTAAATCGCTTTAAGGCGTAAATTATTGCTAGGGTTTCCAGCTCAAAGCTGTGGTACCTAGACTCAGTATCGGTTGTTCGTTTGGAGAAATAGAAAATCGGGTGTAGTCTTTTGTCTCCTTTTCTTTGAAACAGTATTGCACCGAAACCTAATGCACTTGCATCGCAGTGCAGCTCTGTCGCATCCTTATGGTCATAAATTGCTAGTACAGGGGCGGCTAATAATTTCTCCTTAAGTATATCGAACGTTTCCATCTCTAGTTGACTAAAACGGAACTTTTCTTCTTTTTTTAGAAGATCATAAAGTGGCTTGGCTATGATTGAAAAATCTTTAATGAATCTGCGAAAATACGAACAGAGGCCTAAAAAACTCTGTACTTCCTGTACTTTAGTTGGCACTGGAAAATTTTGAACTGCTTTTAGCCCTTTTTGGTCTGCCCGTATGCCCTCGCCTGTAATTGCGTAACCTAGGTATGTAATTTCCGATCTAAGGAATTCGCATTTATCTAGCCGTAGCTCTAATTTATTTTGTACTAAAGATTGAAAAACTTTCTTTAGTATGTGTATGTGTTCGTCCCAGGTCTTTGTCGCAACCATAATATCGTCGAGGTATACGATAACTTCACCGGTACGTATCATTTCTTCAAAGATTTTATTGATGAATTTCTGGAAAGTGGCGGGAGCGTTTCTTAACCCAAACGGCATCCTCAAAAATTCAAATTGCCCTAGCGGTGTAGTGAAGGACGTATATTTTATCGACTCTTCGTCGACATAAACATGGAAAAATCCGTTTTTTAAATCTAACTTCGTAAACAATTTTTTGTTCACCAGCCTATCTAACAAGTCATCAATTAATGGTATGGGGTAGTTGTCTTTTGCCGTGAACTTATTAAGCTTTCTGTAGTCAACGCACATCCGTAGTTCACCCGTTTTCTTTTTTACCAACACTATCGGTGAAACATATTCAGAGTCACTTGGCCGTATGTACCCTTTTACCAGATAATCGTCTATTATCTTTTGCAACTCTACCTTTTCATTGTATGATAACCTTCTCGGAGCGCAACCGAAAGGTTTGTTATTTTCCAAAACTAAACGCATTTCTTTTCTAACTCTAGGCTCACGAGGCCTCTCAGCACACAAGTATTCTTTACGAAATAACTCTTGAAACGATATTTTTTCCGCTTGGCTAACTCTATTTCCAACTTGGTATTCACATTCGTTGGTATCACTTATGTCTATTGCAAATATTTCACTTATTGCTTCACTTAAAGTTTCATGCTTAGAGCCATCAACAATCATCTTATCTTTGTCATTGTCACAAACCTTTGATACGCTGCTTCTAAAATCCAAACCTGTAGTTTCACCTATAAACTCTACATCACCAATTTTCAACTTTGCTTCACTTGCTTGAATAAAGTCTCTACCTAATATAACCGGATAACTAATTGACTCGTTGGGAACCACTAGTAGTTCTATTAATATGCATTTATTCATAACTTTTACAAAACATTTTGTTTTTCCACAAATTATTAATCTTGATTGATTTAAACCAAAATAAGTGTTCTTCACTTCAATTAACTGTACTCTTCCTGGTATAATATTCCTCTTCACTAAACTAACCGGACTTCCCGAATCTATCAGGCATTCTACAAACATATTTATATTAGGGTTAGCTACTACATCAATATTAAAATAACTTACAAATTTGTTATTGTATGCCGCCTTCTTGTATCCTTTGCAGCTCGCAGCGTAGTGTCCTAATTCACCGCACGCAAAACATGTTCCTGGCTCGCGCTTGGGTTTTCTGCAGTCTCTGGATATGTGACCTGAGCAGTTGCAGTTGAAACACCTAAGTCTATCTTCACCTGTGCGTGGACTCTGTTTTGTTGTAGCTCGTCGCGGTAGTTCGATGTTGCGAAAGGCTAATGCTATATCGTTAGACGTTTTGAAACTCTGCATCTTTGCCTGAGTTTGCAGTTGTCGGTCTGTAATGCCGTCTATAATATATTCTACAAGTTCGGCGTCGCTAAGGTTAAGGGTGCTGCTTAAAATACGTTTTTCGTTTATGTAGCTTCCGAAAGGCTCTTCAGCGTTCCAAACGCGTCTCTCGAATTTGCGTCGTGCTCTTTCATTGTCTCAAACGGAACTTCTGACTTTAACTTTTCTGTCGGAGCTGCTGCCATTTTCTCTCGTTCCAACTCTAGTCTAAGTTTGAGTACCTCCACTTCCTTCTCTAGTAGCTGCATTTTAAAATTTGCTTCACACGCCGATCTACTAGTATTTGGAGGCTCCGCATTAAAACTCGCACCATTGTCATTATTACTACCGCCATTGTACCCGCCGTTGTTGTTGTTCGCTCCGTTGCCTTCGTTTGCGCCACTACCATTGTTTTCGCCGTTACAGTTGCTTCCGCTATCACCGTTGCCTGAACCTTTACCGTTGCTTGCGCCCATACCGTTGTCTGCGCCGCTGCCGTTGTATGCGCCACTGCCGTTGTCTGCGCCTCTGCCGTTGTCTGCGCCGTTGCCGTTGTCTGCGCCACTATCGTTGTCTGCGCCACCATCGTTGTCTGCGCCACCACTGTTGTCTGTGGGGCTGCCGTTGTTCGCACCCTTTTTGGAGCGACTCTCCCTGTGCGCCTCAATATTCTCAGCTCCAGCTTCTTGTACACCTGGACAAAGGCCACGTGCCTCAGCCGACAACTCGCTCAGTCGTGCGGCTAGGGAGGCCTTGGCTCCGCTAGAGTTTAGTCCAACCATCGTGCACCACGCTTTTAGTTGGAGGAGCGAATATTTCTCCGCATTTATTAATTCCCGATTCATTATGTATTTAATTTTTAGGATGGTGGTTTCGAGGACCACTTCTGATGCAAAAACACAGGACTTAACCTCAAAATGTATCGAAATACTTATGTACTTAAAACACGTCTCTGCTGTCTCACTGTTGAAATCGAATGATGCCTTTATTCTTTTTCTAAAATGGTTCCTTAACTTATACCTTTAAGGTGTAAACAGACTACTCTTAATATCTACTTGATGCTTAGGGCTACAACATAGTATACTTAATCTAGTGCTTACTCTATATAGACTACTCTATTGTAATGGTATACTGAATCTAGTGCTTACGCTAAGTACACACTACTCTATTACAGAGGGTATCGTGCAGAATTTTCTGTAGCGACATTGAAGGCATTACTGCACGCTGCCAGATTCACAGCCTGATTCTCTTTCTGAAACAAAAAGACAAACAAAATCGTCGGAATTCGCAAGTCTCTATCTCGATTAAAAATTATCGTCCATCCTTACATTCCTATGTTATCGTGTCGAAAAAACCTGTCATTTGTTGTTTTTGTTTACGGTATGTAAAAGTTGAAAAAAAAATTGCGGTTTGCCCAAGTGAACGATTGAATAAAGAGGAATTGCGGATTCATAAGCGGAGGCTGCGAGATTGTACAAATGGCTTGGACATATATACATATTGGAAACTTAATTATTTGTCAATTTACTATTTATAAAATAAGAGCTACATTTTCTATTCAGGAGCACTTCTTTTTCTTTTTTTTTTTGGCTAATTCATTCCATTGCAGGTCAACCAGGATCTTACTTGCATTAAACATTGGTACTAGAATTTTGCACTGGTAGGTTTTTTTCAATACTATAACATAGTATTTTAAACAATTAATTTTAATAATGTGAATGTTTTTATCATTATTTCATACCTTTTTGCTTGAATTATTCATTTTATGGAGTAGATAACACAATAACAACAGCTTTTTCGTTTGAATTTGACAGCTATCTTCGTCATTTCACACCTTTTTCTTGTTAGGGAGTTCCCATTTGTTGCCTTTTCTAACGCAACAGTCAACTGTTATCGACTAGCTATCGCTAAGAAGCCGAATTCCTGTTAGGGAACATAAATACCCGAACAAACGACAGTTTGGACGAGACGAACCCTCCTTTAGAGTTAGGACTTTCAAAATTTTCTGAGAACTTAAAAAAGAAGGACGAATACTACTTCGTTTAATACAGATAATTTCATAAGTATACCCTTCTGGAAAAAGAAGGTTAATTGGGCGATCCAGATTCGTAAACTTTATAAATCTGCTGGGCCGGATGGGATAATACCTACACAGTTGTTTACGACACTTGATGTATCTGCTAAACGTCTTGCAACCATTTTTACTTGAATACCAATGGTAAGTAGAAATATCGATATTGTCTATATTTCTAACTCTGGCCAAACGGAAAGTATTAAACCGAAGCACTTAAGGCCGATCAGTCTTTCGTCCTTTGTACTCAAAATACTTTAAATGATAGCAAAAAGCTTTTTTTCTTTCACCATTGGCAGTTCGTACTACCTAATGGCCAACATGCCTACAAGATGGCTAAATTTACGCAGGCCGCGCTGCAAAGTTCGATCGCGTTCATTAAAAATCATTAAATGTTAGGAATTCTTCATTGTATGCGATGATCGCAAATACTTGCTGACCTGACGCCTGAGCATCAACTATAGAAAATTGAAACTTGCCCTCTTTACGAGAAAATTCAAAATGATTTCGATAACTCCGGCACCCGGTTAGACCTTGCAAACAAAGCCACATTTTTGGGCATTTCGGCGATATGAAAAATCGTCTATGACCCTGTATCGTTGGATATACACAGCAGTAGTTCAAAACATTCTCCTTCATGGGGTAATCGTTTTTTAGCCTGTACAACGTATGTCGGTTATTCTGGCACTAGTTACCAAAGTGCAGATGGCTAGCATGATCTGCCATTGAATCTGGCAGGACAATATATGATGTCCGCGACTGCAATTCGCTTTGGCATCTAAGTGGATGAGTCTAAACTCAACAGTAGGGTGGCAGATGATATTTTCTCGCAAACTCCAAACCGAAACTCGGACAAGAAATGCACTATATTTTCATAAGAAAACAAACTTAAAATTAATTGAAAAACAAAGTAAATTTGTTAGAGGTGAGTAAAAACTAATACAGTGTAACTGTTTATTGCACTGTGATATGTACGGATTGTTGTTCATATATATTTTCAGTATATAACGTCGCCGCATATAACGACCGGCCGATTATAGGAACTTAATCTATGAATTAATTGTCCTATAAGAATGACGAAGGTCTGAAAAATTCATAGAATTTCCAAGCTTCGCACAACATGTAGTTACATGTCAGGTAGTGACTGAACATCGAAAGCGTATTTGGTGTCAGGTCCGAATGACGGCTAGTCCACGGCGACATTTGTCTTCTTCATTCGATTTTTTTTCGACGGACGTCAATTTTAGATTTACTTGAAATAAACTTAGTATAATGTAGTTTTACCGACCCCTTGGAAATCATTGTAACCGGATTCTACTGTATTTCTCAAATCATATTAACCAACTCAGAAAACATACGACACACACAAGCAAATGACACTTATCTTAGTGAAAGCGTAAAATTTTGAATCTAAATTTATATACCAAGCGCTGATGTTAGAAAATTAATCACAAAACATAATCGAATAGCGCTAGCGTATCTGTCAGTCGTGGTTTTTAACTTGAACCGATATTTGTAGTATGTTTTTCACTAAAGCCAAGACCCTGAATTCTCGCAAATCTATTCCATAGTATACTTACATATTCACCACAGTGGTGTGGTTTCAATTAAAAGTGATTCTTTGTGTGTGGCATGTGTTCGTGTTTGCAGGAGGGAGTCTTAGCCTTTATATCAACATCATTAAAATGTAAATTAATAAAAATTATATTCGCTCTTATCTAATGCTCATACATATGTTCATACATACATATAAAACTTAGAGTGTAATTTATTACTATAATATTACTTTGTGTTCGCCGACCTCCTCGTCGTGTATATACTTACTTACGTTGGCGCACCGAAGGAGGGTGTTTTAGGGTTCAAACCCTTACTAAAATCTTAAAACTGTGGTACTATCTCAAACTTAATTTTCTTTTTTTAATTAAGTAGCGTAAAACCCCCACCAAAATAATTTTCTGTGTGCGCCACTGCTTACTTAAATAGCAAGATCTAAAATCTTTTGGCTTGGACTAGAGATGGGCGCGAGACTGATTTTGGCTCACCTTCCCCCACGCTTACGGAGGCACTTTAGGTTAGGTTGGAATAGCTGCAACCATACAAGTCCACGGATGCACACGTAGGCTGAGAAAGCCCGTTATGATACCGCTGGCGGGAGCCACGGGGACACTTTCGCAAATCAGGAATTCATCATTCAAATATTTGCACAATTATATATACAAATGAATTTCTATACAAACATACTTTTAAAATAACATTAATTCATATTTTTGACCAATATTTTTTTCAAGATTTTCAACGAGTCTGCGAGTTCGACTGTCTTCATGAATTCTGCCTGATACAAAAAAACCCTTTCACTAGTTGCAGAGCTGCACGGAATGTTTAAAATTTTACATTTATAAATAAAGAGATAAATAACTCATTCTTCATTTCTACATGTTGTTTGTCAGCCAATCTTTTTATATTTAAAAACTCATATTATTGGAAAGGTTTATGCGCCTTTATTGCTCTAATCTTTATTCAATTAGTTTGATAAATCTGATTCAGAGAATTTCTATTTGAAAAAAATGAGCAAACCACAGGGAAAACAATCGGCATGAAACCGATCTCAATAATGAGCGGTTTAGTATAGCGTTAAGTAAAATATGAAAAGTAATTCATTTGTTATTTGTCGGATTACAATTTGGAGAATAAAAAATAGTCCTTTGGGCAAAGTGGAAAGTAAGTGGGGTATAGTCGTGATCAGTGAAACCACATTCCTTAACGGCAGCCTTAACAACTTCTAACATTTTAATGTAGTACTAGACATTATCTTGCCTTCGTAAAATCTAACATTAATATTCCTTCGAAATCGCAAACGATTGCAGCCCTAATATGTTTCGGAGATTGGGTCCCATTTCTTTTTTTTTGCTCTCATTGTGCTCAGGCGACGTTACTCGATCGGTTCCCTATTTCACAAAATCTCATTACAATTGCCACTGACAACTTCTCTCTGTCGGCCTTTACAACTGAGCAACCATAACGCCGTCCGCCCCTGGTTACTTGAGAGCGCGAAGGTGTTTATTGTCCATTCAAGACTGGGGTTAGATGAAATGTCGTCCATGAGTGCGCAACCTTGTGATATCCAATTAGCTGCACCGCTTTGAATGTACATATGTACATATTTGTTTGCAAACTTAATACTGAGAAAAAATTGCAACTACCCAGCGCCCTCAATTCGTACTATTGAGATTCCTGTAGTGCAATGCGCAATATGGAGAACTTTCGTCAGGAGAAATGAACTCGTTTTTTTTGTTTTGCTGTATAGCTGAAAGAGTTTTTTGGCCCTTGTGTAACGTCCCTGATCCCAGAAATATGACTATTGCCCAACAACGGCTTCTAGATCAGAATCGCTTCCACTCCATTTTGCTCAACGTAGGCCAAAATATTAGAAGAAATACCTTAAAATACTGGTGGTTGATCTGAGTGATATTTACCCTCAAAAATATCACCAAGAGCGCCCCCTCTGCCTTCTCAACATATTTTATTAATAATAACTGTCCAAATTTGAAGAAGGATCCTGCAATAAAAAATACTGCATCAGTGGTTTGAATACGATAAAAGGTCAATAGCATTATTTTAATGTGGATTTTTTCACCTCCTTATTTTTCCTTTGGATCAATCAACAACAGAGGACCGTTTTCTCTGGCATTTGTTTGAAATTCGTCTGAAAATTAGCTTGTGGTAGTCGTAATTGGTGTCCCCTTAGTATCAGAGAGAGAGCAGACGGGCTCTGCTGATAGAGTTAACGGTCTTACAATACCTCGTAATCCTTCAATCCTTCTAAAGGTTCCGATTACAGTTCCTGATGGTTCGTATTGAAGCCAGGCACATCCTCTTATTTTGTTCTATAACTGTTCTAAGTAAAAATATGCGGCTCCTTAAAGATATACTTACATCCGCTTTGCATGGTACGCCAGAGAGGAGCGCGGAACCCCAGTTTTGCAACCCTTTCTTCTAGCTGAGAAGTGAGTCCTAGTTGACTCGCCACTACTACCACACTTGGCAGCTATTTTTCCGCGGGCAAACACTTCGTTGGCTCGCAGATTCTATTCGGTCATACTCTAGGCACGAAGACTTGTACCAATAGTGGTGGCTTTAATGAGCCAGATATTTGGCTTATAGATGGTACTCCCTCCTGACTGGAGTGGAGCAGAATGGAGCAGCGCTTCTTCATGGGAAAAATTATAAGAAAGCATACCTCCTCCCCAATTTAGATATTGGGCATTATAATTTTCATATACGTCCGCTTTACTCTACGAGGAGAGTGGCAAGACCACCGCTACTACCCGATTCGGCGCGGCTTCGAGAAAGCTTCATTGAAATACAGTCTAGAAATTAAGTCCCTCCGGCTGCAAACTTAACCCAGAAGGCACGGACCACATTACACCTTAGATTAGGAGGAGGACAGAAAGGGACGGATGGGAAATAAAGGAGAGTGCACTGTACTGATTCACCTCGAAACAAAAAGAGGGTTTAATGTGGAGCCTCCCTTCTTAGTTCATGGTGATATGGATGTCTCTGAAAGCAAGAAAAAACTTGAGCCCGATGCTAGAAAATTGACTTTTTAAATAGGATTCGGAATTCAAGCGACAGGTGGCGCACAACTAATTCCCTTAAATGTAGAGTACCTGGTGTCAGTACTAACCTTGTATTTCGTGATTTCTATTAACACTTCGTCGCGGAGGGGAAATCAAAATTCACTGCACCGTGTATCATTGATCCGTTCCTTAATGCTCCGTTCGATATGAGGGCACTGCAGTTGACGTTCAGGAAGAAACAATTGATTTTTTGAAATAAACAAAATTTAAATTTTAAGTGAACATCGGTATAATTTTTAATTACAAGCTCAGCTTTTTCAAGCACTTAGCCTTAGTTCACCTTCAAGTACGAGTAGCTTTCCGCGAGTCGCTATGAATGAGTCTGTACGGTAAGTCGAGCTCGGTTTTGATTCACCTCAAAAATAAATTTTACACCTAGCGTCTGATAATTTGGCCAAAACAAAAACTAAACTATTGGATGAAAAAGTCCGAAAATGTTAATTGATAAATGTTGATTTATTTATATAAAAACATAAGGAACTATGTTAAAAAGTTATAGAAACAATGCATCACTGTGTACGTGCTGTTATAAATGTCTGTATAAAGGAGGAGATAATATAAAGCAGTTTATTCATATTCTTTATTCTTCATTTCGTTTTTCTCTTGTCGCCGCCCTTCGTTTTGTTTTCCTCGTTGTCAGTTAGAATGGCAGTTGTTATTTCCTTTACCGCTTCACAAAGACTCTAAATGTCACTGCTCACTTCCTTTATGGCCTCGACGTTTTCTTTCAGCCCATCTATCAGGCTTTTCTTGGCACCTCTCTGCTCACCGATGTTTTTGAAGTGATACTTCTTTGCGCTCGTTGGGCTGTAATTCCAATATCGAATGAAACGAAAAAGCGACAGGAAAAGGGAGGGGATGGCGCTCGTGGTGGGGCAGTCGGACGGAAGGAGACATGGGAGAGATACGAAAACGCGACAGATTCGGAGTAGGAAAAAACGAGAGAGGGGTAGCAAAGCGGACATAGTGTGGCAATGATTGCTCTCTCCATCACTCCGAACCAGAGAATTAACGATATAATAAAATTCATACATAGAGCATTATTGGCATATAATTAGGAGAAGATTTGCACACTATGCCAATGATTTGAAGCGGTGATTTTAATGTCAATTTTGCCTTGGAAAAAGCTCAACCACTTGTACAATTTTTATAAAGTAAATTTAATTTAAAAATGAATAATAATCCCAAAGACTCAACAACCAGATCAGGCACGACAATAGATGCAATTTTCTCAAGATATTTAAATAATTTACAATCACGAGTTTTCATTTCATATTTTTCATACCGCAAACCGATTGCATCTTTTCTTGAACATGAAAGCATGGAAGTGAATGAATAGATTTTTTATAAATGGAGGCGAAAACATCAACTATCTTTTTTCATTAACCTAACACTCTTAAAAATTCCAGAATAATGAATAGTGGCTTCTGTTATCGGGGAAATATTTCTATTCCATAAAACTTGCTGGCTAGGGTGAGTATTTTCATTTCAAGTGCCCATCGAGATTCATGAAGTTTCCCTCCAATCGCCTAGCTAGACTGACAATTTTTTTTTTGGTTTTTGACAATTTTCTTTAACCATATGCTCGCGTCTTCAGAATCGATCTGAAAAAGCGGGACTGCTTGTAGACGGGAGGTTATCATCGTTGTCTGGGGTAACCATGCTATTGAATTCTCGGTTTAAGTAAGGACGTGCTTGTTGAATGATCCTGCTCCAGCCGCCTTGGCTTCCGAGTTGTTGTGTGCCAGTTTTTTTTTTCTTAATGAAGGCCTTCCAATCCATCCCAACCTATTCAAAGAATCACATTTTAAAAGTTAGAAAAAAATATTTTTCCACCTTCTTCCAACCAGAAATATCCTTTTGTGGTGGACCATGGAGATTCAAATCTGCCGCCAGCTCCTTCCGCAGTGCATCAATTTTAACTTTGTCACACTTTACAAAGCCTCGGGCGATATCGTTATGAGTATCCTTGAAGTTGAAAAGAATCGCTACGTGCTGCGTATCCTTATGCTTTCAGCTTTAAAAATACTAACATACCGTTTTTCTTTACTTACATTTCTTTTTTATACCAAATGCACGAATTCAAAATGAAGTGAATGCTAACCGAATTTTTTCTTGTGTATTCGTTATTCAGAATATTCAAACTCACTCGGAATTCATTTTGGTGAAAAATGTAGAAATAAATCTCTGTTTTGCATTTGGCATAACCAGACATCTAAGGGTTTACATAAATATGTACATATGTATGCATTTTTAATACGAAATTTTATGCACTTCATTGCACTTTAAAACTATCATTTAAAATTCAAATTAACAGGTACATATTTTTTTTTAAATTATATATTAAAGCAAAAATTTAGTGCACAGTTGCAAACGCAGGCAATTACAATTGTATGAATATATACATACATATATTAAATGTGCATTATGCATTCGAATGCAATTATATAATACATCTGTCGCATAATATAAGTACATGCAATTATATCTTTAATACAACATTTAATTGTACACGAAACATTTAAAGTGCACGTTATGGAAGCTATTACTTTCAATTGCAACCGACGTAAATTCAAAATAATTTCAAAATTTTTGATCGCATGCATTTTTCATCCATTTCTCACACATACTCGTAGTCGAAATTGAATTAAGCGCGCAGAAAATATCAACCAGCTGGATATCGTCCCCTTCTTTGTTTACTTGTTTATCGCTTTAGTGTTTAAACTAAACAACAAATTTACACAAGGACATTAGATCGAATCATGCTAAAAGGCGCAAGAAAAAATATAATATTTTCCAAAATTTGTTAAACAATTCCAATGAGAAAAATAAAGCAACTGTTCGCGCACGCTGTAAAAGCAGATATTTTTTTTTTTATTTTAAGAAATATCATTTTATACGATTAGTGTTTAGGTATAATTTTTTGTATGTGGCTATCATGATTGGCGTGTAAATGGCATAATCTGAAGTTCCAATTTTCGACCTCTTTCTGACGCAATGGTGGCCCTATCTCGGTAATTGTTAACACAATGTTGCCTTCTGAGGCGTCCAAAGTTTCGGTTTGTTCGCATGACCAGTAACTTCACATAATCATATAGGAAGTTAACTAGAAACGTTACATCACACGATCTCGGCAACCAATCGACCGGCCCATTTCGACATGGGATTTTAAACATTTTTGTGAATGAAATCTTTAGTAATACATATCCAGAATCTAAAATTATTCTAAGTTTAGTGGTAATCTTTGTACTTCTACAAGCTTCCAAACTTAGAGAAAAAAGCCACCTTTTCAAAAATTAAAATTTTGTACATCTGAGACTTTTCCGTCAAGTTTAGTTATACCCCCCTATGCTGATGACCTGACAAAACTTATCAACCTGACAGTTGTCAGGTTTACACAGGTTTACAGTGCCTAAAACTATGCGGCAAAAATGGTATTCGGCTCCCTAATGATGACAACAGTCGTTGAGGTTATTGTGTCCTACTCAGTTAGTGAAAACATTTTATAATCTGCGGCATAGTTTTAGGCCAATTAAACAACTGTCGGTTTGTTAAGTTTTGTTAGGTCGTTAAATTAAAACTTACACAGTTGAAGTTATACTGACCATAACTATCTTTGCTGGCCCGACAACGCCCATTGTCGGAATATGCCTCTAATATCTACCAGAAGACCCATTATTCGAAACTCATTCGATTTTATAGGCCGAAACGTCTTCCGTCTGCTTTTACGGTCTAAGGCTTGTACATATGAGAGTTGGGCGTCACAGTGACCACGGATGGTTTGGAAAGTTTTCTTATTATTAAAGAAAAAGTAAAAGTTATTAAATTTCACATAGGTTGGACACCTTCTTCTATTTTTACTGCGCCTTAAACTAATCCCGCCCACTGGGCGCCGACTTGTCTATGTGCAGCCAACATTCCACTAGCCGCTGACGGCAACGTTCCTGTATTTTAATTTTTATGAATATAAGTAAGGGTCAACTATTTCATTGGCACATAAAGCAGTGCCTCTTGAATTTCTGCTGGATGAGCCCTATCACTCAACAGATTTAGAACACAGTAACATACCCGAAGAGAACCATGTTCTAGTGTTTTTCTATACATGATGAAATGCCAAACTGATTTGAGATCATTTAATCGTAATCGAAAAATGAAACGAAATTAAAAGATCTCCTGTATTACTAATGATATCTACGATTCAGTATAGGGTGCTGTTTTAAGAGAAACTTGTGCGCATTAGCAAAGTTTTATGTCTTACAATGGGTGATATTGAAGAGTAATATGTAGGTTTTTGAAAAAGTTTGCAACGGTGTAATCGGAAGTCAATTAAATAATAAATTAAATTAGTTTAGCTGTTTTTACAGGGCACTGAAAAAACTGGGCGCGGGAGTCCTTGCGCTAGTTACTTTCATAATTTGCTCTTGAATTTTACATATAAAGATCAAGAAAACTATTTTCCTGTGGTCTCTCTAGTTTTGATAATTGATTACAAAATATTCCTTTTCAGTGTCACTACACATTTTCGTTGCATCCAAGTTACGCATCAATATAACTGGCACCGATTTATGTGACTGAGTTTTCGACAACTTCACAAAGTTCAGAAACTGATAAATTAATTTTTATTTAACTTCTTAACCTAAACCTCTTTCGTTTCTCCCAGTATTACTATAATACATTTGACTAAAGACTGCGTACCACGCGGTGGGCATAAACGCCCCGCTTAAAGAGATCAAGAGCATTCCAAACCAAAGCAGAGAGGATCGTATGTGGTTACCAGGCAGTTCTGGGAGCACTATGATCCACCTAAAAACAAAGCTCTTTAAAAAATGAGCAAAGAAAATACCTACAGTCTGCCAGGGCACTGACATGTGGTTAGTAGTATGCGCCGAAAGGCTTGGCTTACCCTTCAATAGCTGCGAGTATCCGGGCTCAAGGGAGACATTCGAACACTTTTTGTGCGGCCGCCCAGCTCTCTCAAGAATGAGGCCAAATGCGCACCGAAATTTATTAACGTCGCTAAATGGCTGTAGCTCGAACGAGTTGTGGAATCAAATTGTCAAACTTGCTGATTTCATGTCACCAGGGTAACCAATTAAACCAACCAACCAACAATGCTTCCCTAAAGCTCAGTCGTTTCACATCTGTACTGTAATCTCCTAATTTAAGTCATGCATTAATTAATAATCACCTTTTTAAATAGGTGGTAATCCTATTCAACAATAATTTTCAAGCAAAACTTTATTTAAATTAATACTACGGTGTGTGCTCAATGTGAACTTAGCGGATATATGCTGGAAATTCTGGTGCATTGTCGTCTTTCTTACAAGAAACTGATAACAATTTTTAAATTCTTACAGCTAAAATACATATAAGCTTTTTGATGTCATCTTATTTAGTAGTTAATTTATTTATAAGGATATCATGATATCCGTCATACAAGAGTAGTGCATTAATGGAAACATAATAAGGGATCCCATGGTATAATTTATAGCAAAATATCTAGAAGGATATTTCCATGACATACATAAGAGTACATTTTTTTTTATTTGTTACAGTTTATATGTCCAATATGTTACAAAGAAAAATAGTTTAAACCGTAATATTTAGACTAGATATGTGCGCTGTAACGTCGAATAGCTCGATTCACATCGATTTTCCTGTATTTGTATTGCCGAGGTGATCTGAAAGGACATGTGATTGCGATCCGCTAGGCCATTGAGTTTTCGATTACGCATGATGTTAGAATGAGCGCTTCCGAACCCCACTGTCTGGGCGGTCTGAAAGACCTGGTTTCCAAGTCAGGGTTTTTGGTGGTCGGGAAGTACGAGCTTCTGAGCCGCTGCCTGTTGGCGGAGTAAGGTCGTTCCGTGCCGTTTAGTCGACGTAATGGTCAAAACGTCCAAGGTTCCGATCTATTTCTGGTGCAGGGTGAATCTCAACGCCTACACCTTTAGAGCTACTAGACCAAGCTAATGACTCGCTGCCTGTTTGAGAAGTTACCTCGAAATTTCCTATTTGTCGTTTGCACGGCGGCGTTTAGCGGATGGAAGATCCATTTTCAGTCAATATATTGAAAGATATTAGCTTGAAAAAATAAATACAATAAATGCAAAATATCGAAAAATAACTTCCATGGAATTAAAATAAGTAGGCAAAGCTTTTAGTCACAAATTAATTTTATATCCTTTCTCTTTAATCGCCTAGGGTAATTCTGTTTGAGTAAATTTGTTTCCAGCTTATTCGGATGGTTAAATAGCTCTAAGGAGTATTTTTTTTGCATTATCTCTAGCTCATCCCTCATTGAGTTAATCATAAGATCGCTGTGAAGTTATAGGTTTTTCACATAACAGGGGCCTTCGCATATTGACCTCAAGGTTTTAGACGGCAGTCTTTGAATTCTTTCTAAGTTAAATGTTGACGCCGAACCCCACAGTTTTATCCCATATGTCCAAGATGCTTGTGTCGCCATTTTAAAAAGTAGTACTTTGTTTTTTAGTCTTAATTTGGATTTAAGGCCTATAATCCAACGCAAATTTAACTCTGAGTACTTTGACATTCGATTGATTTGGGTGCCGGGCGATAGCGACACTGCAGAAAACTGCATGGCTGATGAGCTCGCTTGGCAGAGCACCCTTGAAGTCATCACTCCAATCACTTGAGAACTTCTAATGAGAAGATGGGCTCTATGTCGGGTCAGCGAGCGACGGGCAATTACCTCGACATCCGAAATTGTATGGACCCTCTGGCCGATAGTGGACCGTAGGTGATCGAAGGAAGTCCATTCACTAACAACGCGACAACTCTCAGTCCTGGTAGAAGTTCTGACCGGAGATTGTCCGATAGGTATTCAAAGGGATAGGCTGAATATAGTATCTGACCCTTTTTGCCGCAGCTGTCTGGAGGATGACGAGGTGGAATCATATTATCATTTTCTTCTCAGCCACCCTGACTTTGCGAGATTGTGGTTCAGGTACCAGAAAATAGGCTCTTACTTCATTAACACCTTAGAAGAGTTCTCAGGGTGATGAATTAGCAGCTTACGAGACTTCATTTAGGATACGCAACGTTTCGCAGTTAAAGATTTTGCTTATGGTGTACCTTACTGTGTAAATAGTAAGTGGTTCCACAATGGACCCATTTAATATGGCTATTTACCACATCAACCTAACCTAATTTAGTATGTGTAATCCTTTTTTCTATGTGATTTTTCCAGGTGAGTGTTCTATCCAACGCCACCCCCCCAGGTAACCAACAAAATCTTTCTGCGGAATAATTCTGTCGTTGATTGGAACCAAAAGCCAAGTGTCATTTTTTAAACTCTCATTTTGTTGCAATCTATTAGCGGCTGTGATTAGATTCCAGCGCACACCAAATTTAGCAGTATCATCCACAACTCCAATAAATAAATGTCCACCAAAAATCTCCACTAATATCACCTTAGAAATATGGAGTGCGTCCTACACTACTCTGTGTAAGAGCACGCGAGTTCTACATACCCAGAGACTATACTATATCTTTCTATCTCTCTTTCCATTCTCATCTTCATTATCGTAACACTTTCAAAGCAATCGCTCTCTTTCTGTTCACACGTTCGCTATATTCTCCGTACATAGTGGCTTCCGTACATAGTGGCTCTCCAATGTTTTCTTCGCATTTAATTGCAATAAAAATATATTTTCATTGCTAAAAAAAAACTCCCATACAGAATATTGAGCGTTTTCCAACGATTGATTTTTTGATACAGTCTAATGCCCATAGTCCGATAAGCAATAATCGCCCAGAGCTCTACTTCCACTCACAGACCGTAATTCACTTTGTTTATTTTGCGCATATTAATATTTATTTTCACCCTTGTACTCGCTCATTAATGTCACATCATTAAGGGTCTGTTAAAAACCTATTTGCCTCTACGTGTTTAAAATCTACTTGAATTGTATGCGTAATTTATAATAGTTGGTATATACATAGTATATATAGTATGTATAAATCTGCATGTATGTATAATTTTGGCTCCTCTTTTGTAACCTGTCAACATTAATATGTGCTGTTGTGGTTTTTACTGCTACAGGACGGAGAAGTACAAATACAAACATAAGCGTGTACACAAATATATATAGCATTTGTTGTGGCAGCTGTTAAATACTGGATGCTTTGCTAACACATTTTGATTAAGTAGTTGCGTATACGCCATGGTATACTGTTACGTCTCAAGTCAAGAGACCTTTTAAACGAGTATTTATCGTCAAGCAATTACAACTAAAGTCGAGTTAGGAATGCAGCGTTTTAATTGGGAAAAAGTAAAATTGTGTGCTCTTTAATTACGCTTTGTTTTTAGTATGTTAATTAAATTCGAAAAAGTAATTTTATTTCAAGCGCAACATTTTAATCAACTAATAAAACTGGCACTTCAAAAATAATCGAAAATGAGTTTAGTTGTTTTTTGAAAGAGTAAGTTAAAACTTTCGCTACAAGTTTCAAGCGGGTAGCTTTAAGAATCCAATTCTTTCAATTCTTATTCGGTTTAAAAAAAAAAAATTATGGAATGTATCCCTATACATATACAGTGAAAGCTCTCCTTGCGGACAGCTCTTATAGCCGGACAGCTCTTAAGCGGACAAATTTCTTGGTCCCAAAATTTTCGCCTTGTTTCAGGAAGGAATCATGTTCCCTTAAGCGGACGCTCCCTTGGACGGACGCGGACACTTTTTTATTACGAAACATCTCCCATGAGCGGACAACTCTCTCTTCAACTTCACCATTTGTCTTGCTTTATCCAGTTTTTAAATCATTGGTCGGCAAATGCATACAACCATAATTTAGAGTTTGTGTGAGTGAGTTGCTCTCCTCCCTCTCCCAAATTGTTATACAGTTTTCTCATAACTACATATGTACAAATTTATAAACAAGCAAAGAAGAAATCATATGCTACATACTTCTTTGTAATCTACGTTCTTTGAAGACTCGGATCTAATTAATAATTATCATGAAGCATTCAAACAAATTTCTCGCTTGAAAACGTTTGCTAAAAGTGATATTGTTGCATATCAACAGAAAAAATGGAAGCAAACCAACCTAAAGCAATCAACAATCCGTAAATTTTTCCAGCAACAAAACTAAATTTTAAATTTTGTATATGTACTAATATCTAATACTAATTTGATTTAAGTTTATGATTTATGAATCTGAATTTCTTATACACGAATATTTTACTTTAATAAAAAAAATTTATTACAAAATGTTTTGAAATGTATTAACATATTTATTTCCTTATTGGTGGGAACATTCTATATATTTGGTTTTCTATTTAATTTTCCTTAAAACGCTCCATTGGGCGGACATCTCCCTTAGGCGGACAAAATCGCTGCGACCGTCAGTGTCCGCTTAAGGGAGCTTTTACTGTATATGTATATTCGTATGGATACAAATTTGGTGTATGGTGAAGAAAAAATTCTAGTGTTTTGTTTTAATTTCAACTTTTATTTGTTTCAGTGGTTAAAATATCTGAAAGTTGATATTTTTCAATAAATTAGATGCAAATATTTATGAAATAAAAATTATACGTTTCAGATTCATCTATATACATATATAAACGAAAGTGTTCGAAGCGATGTAATCCCATAACTCGAGAGTGGCCAAACCGATTTTTATGATTTGTACTTTGATGGAAAGGTATTTTCTCAGTACTGGTTTTAAAAAATGAAAAAAGAAAAAAAAAATCGAAAAAAAGGTCAAAAAATCATAATTTCAAAATGTGTTATTTTGACCACCCAGCGTGTTACGACAGTTTTTTTCGTTTTTTTCAATTTTTTTTTCATTTTGTATTTATTTATTTTGGCAACTACCAAAAAAGAATCAAATCGATCTATGGAGAAGCCAATTTTTTTTCATGTGTGGAATTAATTCCTCAATTTTTCAAATGTTTTCTTCAATACTAACAAATCTGTAGATTGAAAATCAACAAATCATGATTCATAGGCGATTATAGTCGGTGAGCAACCATAAGTTGCGGTAGCTGAGTAGGTAGCACGAGAATGATCCATTCGCACGAACATTGCTCTACTCTCAGATGATAACGGATGCTCTCGGTGGCACTGGGAAAACATTCCTCATTTCTTTGCTTTTGGGTACTATTCGTTCGAGATCTGAAACTGCCTTGGCAGTCGCTTCTTTAGGAATAGCAGCTACGTTGTTGGAAGGAGGCCGGACAGCACATTCAGCGCTGAAATTGCAGTTAAATCTCCAAGTGGTTGAAGAACCCACATGCAACATTAGTAGAAATTCCGCTATGGGGAAAAGTGTTGCAATGTTGTAAAATCATCATTTGGGATGGATGCACAATGGCGCATAAACGTGCATTGGAAGCAGTTAATCGGACCATGAAGGATTTACGCAATGATTCAAGACGCTTCCTTGAAGTCATCGTCTTTGGGGCGCTTTGTGAAGAAACTTAAGTTGAATACGAATACGCGAGTTTCATTACAAAACGATCCCACAGCTGATGTGTTCTCCAAACAACTGATAGCCATCGGTAATGGCGAAGTTCCGGTCGATGTCACAACCGGTTTGATTTCATTTCCGTCGAATTTTTGTAATTTCGCTACATCGAAAGATAACCTTATTTGTAAAGTGTTTCCGGATATTGTTGTTAATTATTTGAGTCACGATTGGTTAAGTGAACGCGCAATTTTGGCAGCGAAGAACAAGGATGTGAATGAGATTAATTTTAAAATTCCAAATCAAATTGGTGGTCCAATGCATTCATTCAAATATGTTGATTGTGTGGTAAATGAAGATGAAGCTACGAATTACCCCACTGAATTTTTGAATTCTTTGGATTTGCCTGGTATTCCGCAACACATTTTACACCTAAAAGTTGGTTCAGTAGTGATTATGTTTCGAAATTTGCAACCTCCTAAATTGTGTAACGGAACGCGTTTGATTGTGAAGCAAATCATGAACAATATAATTTACGCAACAATTCTCAAAGGCAAGTTTAAAGGAGAACAAGTTCTCATTCCGCGTATTCCTTTGATACCGACAGACATGCCTTTCGAATTCAAACGCATTTAATTCCCGGTTCGTCTTGCGTTTGCCATGACAATTAACAAGGCGCAAGGCCAATCATTGGATGTTTGTGGTCTAAATTTAGAAAATGAATGTTTTTCACATGGGCAAGTGTATGTAGCCTGTTCACGTGTTGGTAAGCCATCTGCTTTGATTGTGTTGGCACTGGAACAAAAAACGAAAAATATTGTGTATCACAAAGTACTCGAATAAAGATGATTTTTTGCTAAGAAAATTTTTTTATTATTTATAATTTATTTAATGTTTAGTTTAATGGAATGTAAATTTTTTGGTTTAGTTTAATAGTACAATTCCGCCATATTTAATTCGAAACGTCATCTGCTAGATTATGAAAGTTGAAGTGGCATTGTTAGAATTGAATTGTCTTGCAATAGTTTCGTTGTATTTTTGGGTGAATTCATTTATATAATGAAAGTTCTTGTCTCTTACATCCATGGATTTTCAATCCACCTTTATCGTTCGTGTGGTCCAATGTTCAATGTTGGATTGCATCATATCGAATAGAAGTCGATGGCGTAGCTTTACGAATTTTCCCGGATTTCCGTGGTCTGATTGTGATATTCTCATTTAAACATAACTTTGAGCATCGTCGTTTAAGAGAACATACCTGTTGATTTGTCCGAGTTATTAGTTCATTTGCAATACATCATAGCGTTAGCTCAATAAGTTCATATATTTATTTTTGTGTCCATTACCTCAAAAATGTTGTCATCTTTTGGAAGAGCGTTCGTTTTTTTGCAAACATATTTAAAAGTGAATGCATTAGATACAGTTTATCGCTTTGTGTTGAATATGTTGTGAACTTCAAAATATTTTGCAAATAATGGAATATTTCTCTCAAAATACTTTCGGGGAATTGCTGGTATTAAGGTACAGATTGTCCAATATACTTCCAACAGTCTCTCTAGAGCTAGATATCTCAGAAGTTCTTGGGTCGTCAAATTTAAAGATTTTGCATTTTTAATCGGTGGTATCTGGTTTGTTCAAAAAAAAAATACTCTGTAGGAAATTCAATAGATTTCTGTGGATTCGTTTCAGTAAAATTAATCCCTGGAGCGGTCCACGAACACTCGGAGGTTTGCCATTGCCTGCCGACCTGGGGCCTGAGCGACTGCTATAAGAAAACAGTTTTTCTTTATTTTTCTTTGATGTTACTTACTCCGGCCAGGACTTGAACCCGGGGCCCACCAAATGAAGCGCGCACACGCTATACACTCGGCTACGGCGGCCACCGCTACACACTTTTCTCAGTTTAGAAAGAAAGGAAATATTTTGATTGTAAGTGTTTCCAAAAACCTAAAAAAATCATAATCAGTTGAAAGCTAAGTTTTTTTATGGCGTGGAGATTCCCAGCTGCCCACAAAGTTCAGTGTATCCATATGGATACTACATAACGAAAGTGTTAAATAAAATTCTTAAAAAAGGAAATGGAAGACTGCGGTTTACTAACTTTTAAACGTTGAAACGGCTAGACGCATTTGAATAAAATGCTACACAAAAATCAGAGACATAACTTTTAAATTATAAAACGAAGATTTTGTTATTCTAGGTAATAGTTATTTTTAACTAAAATCACGTTTTGCTTCCTAATAAATGTTATTCATAGCACACGACCTTTTTCCATCCCTCAAATCTCGGTAAGAGTTTTTCTCAAGACAACAATTTTTCATTGCTCATAACTTTTGTTATCAACTTTAATTTTTTCCGTTGCTTAGTAAGAGCTATTTTTCAAACAACTGATCCCTGGTTACTCGACTTTATTGTCTTTACGTTGCTCGGTATGAGTTATAAAGAAACAAAAGTCGAAAATAAAGGTTATGAGTAACGCAAAAAATAATTAGTTTCCAAATATCTCTTACCAGACACCGTAAAAACAAAAAATTTGTAAATAAAAGTTAAAGTAGTTGTTTACGCCGCATCGTAAATATTTTCTAACCGCCCTAATGCGCGCGTCTATACACATACGCATACTTGTGCAACTGCGAATTACTCCGCTTTTCCCGCCGGATAATTCCTTTTGTTCACATTTCCAATTTCCTCCTTTCCACTAAAACGGCGGTTGACGGCAACCGTACGTTTTTTCATACTTTCACTCGTTCACAGGATTTCTAGAGCGACACACGCTACCACCAGGATTCACACCACAGGTAAAGCCAAATTAATGTATATCTACATATATGCAATAGAATAAATCTGCCTTTTACATTTAAAACTAAACCACAAAATTTCTTTTAATTTTCTATTTCCAAATATCCAACCGTGCGTCTGGATATTTGTACATGGTCCTTCGGCGTCGAGAACACAGATACAGTCCACTAAAATTAATTACCACAGAGCCCGGAGAAAAACAAAAATTTCAAACAAAGCCACACAATCAACCACCCAAACAAGGCAAGCGAATACACAAGGCAAGCGCACATATACACAAGCTGCATTCACAACAACAGCAAACGCAATCAATTGCCATCACCACAAATCACAAACATTAAGGTACGTGTTATATTTTCCAATATTTTATAACACGTTAATCAATTTTTTGGTGAAACAACGCCTTACAAGGCAAGTGATTTTTTTGTGAAAACGAAATAGTGTTACAATTGGAAAAAAATTATACAGTGCTAATTCCGTTTGTACGCGAGCGACAACAACAAACACTAACGGTCGTACACACACACGCACACCAGTGAACAGTGGTACGGTATTGCAATCCATCAAATTTTAATTTAAAGTTTTATTTTGGACTTTTTCACTTTTATTTACTTTAAAGTAAATCGGCATAATTTTCTTGGTTCAATACTGTTCATTGGCTTAGCACAATTGTTTATTTGCAAGTCACTATTTTCATTGATTCGAGCAACACTATTTCTATTGCACTATTGCGTTTTCACATTATCACTTTTGAGCCTTTGTTGTAATTTTGTATATATACATAACTAACAAGTAAACACCAATAACACTGGTACATAATTAAGTACCCACTTTACTTGTTAAAACACAGTTATATATATACGTCGACACATTTTGGGTGGCAAGTGTTTTTTTTTCTTTTGCATCAAGTGCCATTTTCACACATTAGGGTGGCACACACATTAAAAAAAAAAAAAAAAAAAAAAAATTTTACAATTTGACTGAAATTAAAAGAAAATCATTAAATAAAGATACAGACAAATAAAAATTTACGGGTGATTGTCATTTTGTGGGACTTTTTAAAAAATATCAGATTTAGGTTACTTCAGTAAATCCTTCTTAGCTTTCACTATGGATTCATACATCCGTTTAGCAGAATCTGTCGCAGAGTTCGATGCTGACTTCAACAGCACTCCCGCCTCCGAACAAAATAAGCACGGTCTTGCTATCCAGCAAGACGAATTAAAAGTGTTATGGGAGAAGACGAAGGCAGCGTACGATACGCTAACGAGCTCAGAAGGTTTAAGTAAGGAAGATGTTAGGGCGATAAAAAAGAAATATAAAATATGTTTTTCGGCATATGTGAAATGCATGTCTGCTATGGCTACACAAGCAGAAGCATTAACTAACTCACAAAAGGATGTAGCGGAGCAGTCCGTCCGCGAACACAATATCCACCTTCCACCGTGCGATACAGACGTGTTCAAGGGCGACTATCTTTCATGGCCAACATTCCGTGATATGTTCACGGCCATCTACATCCTCAATAAGCGCCTCACCCCGGTTGAGAAACTTTTTCATCTCAACCATAAGACACAAGGGGAGGCCAAAGAAATAGTTAGAAAGTGCCCCCTAACGAATGAAGGCTTTACTACAGCGTGGAAAAACCTGTGCGAACGCTACGAAAATAAGCGTATCCTAGTCAACACGCAACTAAAACTATTGTTCAGCTTAAAGGCAATAGAATTTGAGTGTGGTAGCTCAATAAAAAGGTTGCAGCGTGAGATAAACAATTGCTTATCAGCCCTGCAGAGTCATCAAATTGACATATCGAACTGGGACGCAATTGTCGTTTATCTCTGCTCGACGAAGCTGCCTGACAGTACACTGGCTCTATGGGAACAAACCATAGACCATAAAAACGACATACCCAAGTGGGACGATATGGACAAGTTCCTGTCCAATCGTTTTCAGACTCTTGAGACATTGTCAGGGTTGAAGGATGGTAGAGCTGTGAGAGTGCCAAAGCCGCCACAAATCACACGTCATCCTTTCGAAACCCCAACAAAAAGAGTTGGCACCTTCCAAGTAAGCGTGACCAATTTTACTTGTAAAATGTGCCATACAAACGAGCACAAATTGCGCAGCTGTTCCCGATTCCTACAGCTAACACCTACAAATAGAGTGAATTTTTTAAAGGAAAATAATTGTTGCCTGAATTGCCTTAGTTCCGGACATACTGTGTCAAGATGCACAAGTTCATACAATTGCAATACGTGTCACTCGCGACATCACACGCTCCTGCATCTAAATGCAATTCAGCCAAAGGCAATGACGCGTTGGACGTCTTCAAGGCCTGCCGATGATTCTCCATCGACATCTAGGCAGGCGCAAGCACAACGTGATTCCGATAAAGCAACAGAAAACGCAAACAGAAATTTTAAGTCCTGCTTTGCGAATTCAAGTACAGGTGTGCTATTAGGAACAGCTCGCGTAAACATACGTCTCAATGGCACAGATTTTGCTGCACGAGCACTGATTGATTCTGGTTCTGAGTGTTCCTTTATAACAGAGAGGCTCAAACGCAGAATCAATCTATCTGCAAAAAAGATGCATGCCCAAGTTTCGGGCATCACAAACTCGGTAAATGCCCAGGTTAAAGAAGCATGCAACATACAATTGCGGTCCCCCGTCGACCCATTGTTTAGCTTGACTGCAACTGTCCTGGTATTACCACAACTAACCGGAAATCTGCCTACAACAAATATAAGCGCGACAACGAGGCAAGAATTTCCGGGCCTGATATTAGCGGATAAAAGGTTTTTTGTAAATGAACAAATAGACCTTATTCTTGGTGGAGACATTTATCCACAAATCATATTAAGTGGGATAAAGAAAAACGTCTTGAAAACACTTCTAGCCCAAGAAACCGTATTCGGCTGGATTATAACCGGTAGTACGGATACTACAAAGACCCACAGAAATATAGTTTCGTGCTTCAGCGAAGTTTCGCTGGATAAGCAACTTACGGCATTCTGGGAGTTAGAAGATTTACCAAAAACCAAAAGCCTCAATGAAGATGATAAATATTGCGAAGAGCTTTATAAAAAGACCACTATCAGAACTAATGAGGGAAAATACATAGTCTCGTTACCATTCCGACAGGAATTTCCAGTAACCATACAGCTAGGCCCGTCTCTTAAAAAAGCCTGCTCTCAATTCTTCCGGAATGAGACACGGATAGCTAAGGATCCCGTCCTACAAAAAGAGTATAATAGGGTGTTAGCAGAGTATGAGACACTAGGACACATGACGAGAATAAATAGTAACATTTCAGCGGACTCTTGTGAAAATTACTTCCTGCCTCATCACGCCGTTACAAAGGCAGAGAGTACCTCAACTAAAGTTCGCGTGGTTTTCAATGCCTCAAGTGCAACCGCTAATGGAAAAAGCTTAAATGACGTCCTCCTACCAGGTCCAGTACTGCAATCAGATCTTCCGATACTGATTCTACGCTGGAGATTATACCGATATGTTTTCAACAGTGACATTGAGAAAATGTACCGACAAATCTGGATAAACGATAACCAGTCGAAATATCAGCGCATCGTCTTTCGGGCAAACCCGAACGAATCAACGAGCCTATATGAATTAAAGACGGTTACGTTTGGAATAAACTGTGCTCCTTACCTGGCGATAAGAACACTGTTGCAGTTGGCCGATGACGTAGAAAGCTCGCATCCAATAGCAGCTAATATTCTGCGAAAATGCATGTACGTAGATGACGTACTTGCAGGAGGACATAGCATCGAATCTACCATCAAGGCAAGGGACGAAATTTCTACGGTACTGCGGTCAGCAGGTTTTCCCTTACGAAAATGGACGGCCAACTGCGAGGATATAATTGCAGACATTCCAAAAAAGGATCTACTAAGCGAAGATTTTTTGGAATTCGAAGACACCAGCACAGTTAAGGCTCTTGGAATAAGGTGGAACGCCCATTCGGATTATTTTTACTTCCTAACAAGACCAATGGAGCATAGTGACACAATCACAAAAAGGTCTATATTGTCTTCGATCGCCAAGCTGTTCGATCCGCTAGGATGGCTTGCGCCTATTGTAATAGTAGCCAAAATATTGATGCAAAACATTTGGCTGGAAGGCACAGAGTGGGATGAACCTGTGTCTTTAACTACTTTGGAAAAATGGCAAAATTTCACCAAACACTACCGCGAGATAGAGAGGATTAAGATACCGCGTTGGGTCTATTTTTCTCCCGCCCATGACGTCGAAGTACATGGCTTCTGCGATGCTTCAGAAAAAGCGTATGCAGCTACGGTATACTTACGGGTTAAGCAGGGTAGTGAAGTTCTAGTGAATCTGCTGGTAGCAAAAACAAAAGTTGCTCCAGTTAAAACTATTTCTCTACCCCGATTAGAACTCTGCGGCGCGGTATTGCTCGCCGAAAGTATTGAGTATTGGCAACCTACCACTAGGACAGGTACAAGTACACTTATGGACAGATTCCACAATTGTGCTCGCGTGGATACGTAAACCTCCATGTTCGTGGTCAACGTTCGTAGCACATCGTATAACCAAAATACTCGACAAAGTCGGAAATACTGACTGGCTTCATGTGGAGTCGGCATCAAATCCAGCAGATATGGCAAGCAGAGGAGTTCTCGCCTACGAATTAGTCGATAACACTCTGTGGTGGCACGGCCCTTCTTGGTTGCAAGAAGACAAGGAAAATTGGCCAAGACAAGAGACAAACTATAACACCAACATCGAAGAAAAAAGGGCGCATTTATGCGCAACAATAACAATACAAAATTTTGAGGACATTCTCGATAGGTTTTCAGATTTACCGAGGGCTTTGAGAATCTTGTCATATATCATGAGATTCTACCAAAGCACTCATCCGAATAAAAAAGCTTCCTTTCGAGCAGAGTCTTGTTTAATTTCATCTGATGAAATTAAGTCAACGACACAACGCTTAATAATCCTTTATCAGAAGCAATACTACCGTGATGAATATTCGAACCTAGAGTCAAAGAAACCCATCGATAAAAAAAGCGAAGTGCTACCCCTTAACCCTTTCTTAGATAAAAATGGGATTATGAGGACTGGAGGTCGTCTTGGCGCATCGCTAGATTTAGCGTACAACGAGCGTCACCCAATAATCCTTCCTTATAAATGCCGATTAGCCCGTCTTGTAGTCCAATTTATCCATAAAATCTCCCTGCATGGCGAGAACCAATTAATGCTGCGTCTCATTCTAACTCAATACTGGATTCCCCGAGTAAAAAATATGGTAAAGGCTGTCATCCATAATTGTAAGGTCTGCACAATCCACAGAAAACAAACCCAAACGCAGCTTATGGGAGTGCTTCCTCAGGAACGCACCTCCTATTCGCGTGCATTTACAAACACGGGTGTAGATTTCGCAGGACCTTTCGATATCAAAAACTTCCGCGGCAGAGGTTGTCGCATCTCAAAAGGTTACGTCTGCCTGTTTGTGTGTTTCGCCACTAAGGCTATACACTTGGAAGCCACCAATGACCTTAGCACTGCATCTTTTTTGGCAGCTTTCGCTAGGTTCATAGCCAGGAGAGGATGCCCAAAAAATGTTTACTCCGACAATGGCACCAACTTTGTCGGAGCTTCGCGATCTCTACGATCAGAATTCAAAGCATTCATAACTGAAGCGCGAAATAATGTAATGATTAAATATAGCCATCAGATAATCACATGGCATTTCTTACCCACTGCAGCGCCTCATATGGGCGGATTGTGGGAAGCAGGGGTAAAAAGTTTTAAAACCCATTTTAAAAAGATCGCTTCCGGCTTCAGTTATACATTCGAAGAGTTCACAACTCTTTTATGCCGAATCGAGTCATGCCTTAACTCCCGTCCGTTAAGCCCCTCTTCGAATGAGCCTTCCGACTTGGAGCCTCTTACCCCCGGTCACTTCCTAGTAGGTGGACACCTATTAGCTCCACCTGAACTAGAAATCAACGAAAGCCCTGCCTCGATCGTAAACCGATGGCAGAAACTTAAAGCCCTCCATCAAACATTTTGTAAAAGATGGAAGGCTGAATATCTGCTGGAAATGCAGAAACGCACAAAGTGGAAACATCCACAAACTAACATCAAAACAGGAGATCTGGTGGTTATAAAAGAGGATAATCTACCGCCTAACATGTGGAGACTGGGACGAGTCATCAACTTACACCCAGGCTCGGATAACCGGGTACGCGTCGTCGACATCTATACTACGAAGGGACAAACCAGCAGACCAATAACGAAATTGGTTTTGCTGCCCTTCATCGAAAGTACCGCTACTTCCCCTACCCAAGGATAAGTACTTAATAAAAAAAAAAAAAAAATTTTCATAAACAGTACATGAAGTACAAGAAAATAAAGAAATCTGTACTGCCATTTTTTCTAATCACATAAGTACTTAACTTGAAAATGTTCCGATGGATTACCTACGACGATGGCGTACAAAAATAAAGAAATCTGCGAAATCATGTTTTTTACATACATCAAGTAGTTATTCGGTACCCGATACCCGTACAAAATTAACTGACAAACTAAACAATAGTTTTGAATTAATTTTGAAAAGTGGTCACTTAATACCCGAAACTATTTCAAAACTAACCAATAGTTTCAGTTAACTTTGAAAAGTGGTCATATCAAAATAAATATCCGAAATTATTTCGAAATTAACCGACAACTAACCAATAGCTCGAGTTAATTTTCCGGAATTTATGACCGATTGTCAAAAATCAGCCCGGTTAAACCCTAAAACCCTATCCACTAACTAAATTTCAGAGCGTAAAGAAAATTTGGAAAACGTAAAGACGCAAGAAGCGGAGAAAACGTAAAGACGCAAGAAGCGGAGAGAACGTAAAACTAATGAGAAGTTGCAAGTTTTTTTTATGTATATATTTTAAATATTTTGATATAGTATTTAAATATTTTATCATTTTTTTTCAAATTTTAATAACTTTTATCATAACTTTATATTTTTTGGATCAACTCAATAATTTCCAATAATTTTTTATCCAACTTGCAAATTCTTGCTAGTACTTAGATCTTTCCAATTTATCCGTAAAAAAAAAAAAAAAAAAAAAAAAAAAAAAAAAAAAAAAAAAAAAAATTTTTTTTTTAGAAACATCTAAGTACTAGTATTTACCCTATACACATAAAAAATTTTAAATAAATATATACATATACGTATAAAAACACAACACAGTTACTTGTTGGTTATGAACAGCTCCACTGGTGTCCCGCTCCTCTCACCGGAAAAATCTCATTCGAATTGTTCACCTGTGGGGAAATAAAACAAATTAGTTCAGTGTACAAAATTGATTAAACACAAAAAAAAAAAAAAAAATTTCGATCCACATTAATACTTTACAAACTCCTTTCTTTGCTTCCGATCATCCGCCATCTTCGCATGGCATACCCTTCCTCCCTCCGACTGTGCCCTCGCAATTGAACGCATCACGCCACCATGTGCATGTAGATATGTATATATCGATATACATACATACATATATGCACATGTACCTACTTATGTACATACGTAAAAAACTCAAAAATTTATGTACAAAAATTATTATGATATTATTAGTACAAATATAATAATATCACTTACCTGATCATCGCCGCCGTACATATGCATGCGTCCACCATCGCCATGAATGCGATGTACGCATATGTACGGCAGGCACTGTTGGCCAGCTGCACATGGCGACATGTACGCCAACCTCAAAATTACCACAACTGGAACTGAAGCCCCGCTCGTGCTGAACGAGATGCTGCCTGCTCCTTTGTTTTGCCAAAATCCTGGCCTGCTTTTGCCTCCAGCCATTTGCCATTTCCATGTAATAATTTTGTTCGCAAGCAAAATGGAAATGCTATCAAAATCTTGTAACACTTGGAATGGATTTTTAACGCTCAGAGCAGAGCAACGTCAAGTCCGGACACGACAAAGATTTTTCACGAATTTTTATTTATTAATCCACTTTTTTAATCAGTAATTTAATTTAAATTATGCACAAAAAATTGTCACTACCACTCGCGTTGAAAATTCACGTTTAAATAATTTTCTTTGGAACAGCCACTGTGGTCAGCAAATTAAGCACAGTGGCATACAAACTGTTTGTGGGTGGTAGGCCAGATTGCTGGATGCCAGATTGCTGACCTACCTCACCACAATCAAATATCTAATGTACATACATATGTACATAAACCATACAAACAACAGAATGTTGAGCCATTTCATGGTGGGGGGCACTTTCCGCGACTACCGAAATTCAGGAATAGGTAGTTCAAATCAATTTTTATTTCTTTTTTAATATTAAATAATTATATGCAATCAGGTGTTTTTACGATATATGAAAATATATCGTAATGCCATATTACGTTCGCAACTGTGGTACATAGCCAAGTCCACCACCCTCAAGAGCAACTGGAGTTAGGCACCATGTACCGATGGGGGGCGCAAGTGTACCGATGCGATCACACCCAAATACCATTTTTACAGTGGGTGATGAAAGTTTTTGGACACTTGGCGCATAAATGCACCAAATACAAAATAAATACATAAATACATAAATAAATAAAATTTTCAATAAAATACATACATATATAGGCATACAATTTTTTGTCATGCCATACTTTCATAAAATAAAATCAATTTTTTTTCTTTGGTAATTTTTTCTACATCACTTGCCACCCAATAATCCACCTCATTAATAAAAGAAATAAACACAGAACATTTTAGAATATGGGCCGTTTCACCGCGACGCGCAACAAAACGGAGCAGCGCGCCGTCCGTTTCGAAGTGGCATGCCGATTATGCCAGAAAAACCACGGCATAAGACTTTGCCCAATATACCGAGCCAAGTCTGCAGAAGAGAGGCTGCGAGTGGTATTAATCCACACCTACTGCGCGAACTGCCTGTCGCCGTTCCATAAGCAGGAGATCTGCAGCAGCGTCGGGCGCTGCCATCGGTGTAATGAGAAACACCACACCTCATTGCATCTGCAGTGCGACAACGACCGGCGGCCAACGATCCCGGCAGCCGAGGATGACGATGACGTCTTGTCAATCAACCTGACCGGCCAAATAAAGTCGTGGGCAGAGCAGGTGGCGGAAGCGGAAGAAGAGGAAGAAGCTTCGATGACCCAAGTGGTCCCAATAACAGCGGGTGGAGGCTCGGGAACGCGTACTTTCCGACCTTCACTACAACATGAACGGCGTAGGCGCAGCTCGGAAACCCGTCCTTTCCGACTGCCCAGGCAGCGCGGCGTTGGATCCCGTCCATTCAGACCGCCTGCCCATCAGACCGAACGAAGAGCGACTGGCGTGGGAACCCGTCCTTCCCAACCAGCGCAACAACAGCAAATGGGTGGCTCGGGAACGCGTCCTTTCCGACCATCACAAAAAGCAGCGAATTGGCGGCAAGGTGACTCGGGAACCCGTCCTTCCCGATCACAACCACGACGCGCCCCATACCACGTTCCCCAACACGAAGATGAGACGCTACAGATAGCGCGCCAGCAACAACAACCAACATTCCGGTCGGGCCGATTGCTCAGTTGCGCAACCGCCCCTCTCATGAGGACATATGAGGCAATCGCCCCGACAGCGATTGTTAAAATAGAGGCAGGCGGCCGCCTGCATTTAGTGCGGGCCCTAATCGATCCGTGCGCGCCCAGCACCATAATCTCCAGCGAGTTGGCACAAATGCTCAGACTGGAGCAAAACCACACGGGTCGTGGAGTGACGTGCTCACTCATGTTGAGGGGCAGACATGGCGTCGCGGAGCGAGTAACCACGCAAGCCATCGTGGTCGATGGGTACCACCGCATGACTCCGCGAACTAACCTCGACCCCAAGGTCGCGGTTCCGTTCCGACTCATGCGGTTGGCCGACCCTGAGTTCTATGTGGCGGCTCCGGTACGACTGACATTGGGCGTCGACACGTACGCCCAGATAATGCTGAGCGGCACCCCACCAGCATCAATCGGCGGCTTGCTGGCTCAGGCGACCATCTTCGGGTTGATGCTGTCTGGAGCGCAACCAAAATAAAACAAAACCAAAATATACACTATACAGAAATAAAGAAAAAAAAAAAAAGCACACGTATGTTCTTATTGTAACGTTTCTTTTTTACCATCCTTCCCAGTAGGGCACAGGAGACGATGGCGGAGCACGGAGCGGCTCATTGGAAAACAAAATATATTTTTAATCAAATATGTGATGTGGTGTGAATTGGTGGTAGTCTGTTGTCAACGCTCAGGATCTTTGCTTACCGCAAGGGGGCCGGCATGTTTACGCCGCATCGTAAATATTTTCTAACCGCCCTAATGCGCGCGTCTATACACATACGCATACTTGTGCAACTGCGAATTACTCCGCTTTTCCCGCCGGATAATTCCTTTTGTTCACATTTCCAATTTCCTCCTTTCCACTAAAACGGCGGTTGACGGCAACCGTACGTTTTTTCATACTTTCACTCGTTCACAGGATTTCTAGAGCGACACACGCTACCACCAGGATTCACACCACAGGTAAAGCCAAATTAATGTATACATATATGCAATAGAATAAATCTGCCTTTTACATTTAAAACTAAACCACAAAATTTCTTTTAATTTTCTATTTCCAAATATCCAACCGTGCGTCTGGATATTTGTACAGTAGTAGAAATAACTTATATTGACCTAAGACCAAACTTTTCGATCTTAATAAAAACATTAATTAAATTGGTAATAATGTGTGGTCGAGCATTTCCTAGAATTTGTGGTGTGCAGCACAAATTTTCCGAACGGCAAATGATTTTTGTGAGAAATTTTTTCATTGCAGAAATTCTCTCGGAGATTATGCCATTACCTACCGAGGAGCAACCACTATTAGGAAAAAACTTTTCTATAATTTTGATGTTATTTGCCCCGACCAGGATACGAACGCGACACACACCGAATGAAACGCGCACACGCTACACACTCGGCTGTAGCGGCCGTCGCTCAAATGTTGCAATATTACTTCAAACGAAAGAGATTTAGAAAATATGTTTGAATAGGTTTGCCACTTGCATGAAAAAGTTAATTAAGTAGAATTAATTGTATAATTGTAATTGCATGGATATTAAATGAAAAAAGTTTAAGAACTCTTCTGAGTTACTACTCCATTGATCTAAAACTAGCTGAGTTTGGAGAACTTAAATTTCGAATACATTTTTGAATATAATAAATTAAATAAATTTAAATCAATAATATTACTGAAATATTACTAGATGGATGTTAGGTGTAGCAAAACTATTTTTTGTGAGAGTTCCCACAAGTTTAAAAGTTAAATACAAAATTAATTCACAACAACAACACAAAAAAAATGTTCGGGGACGGCGGAAAAATAATGAGGCCCCTTTGCAAAATATTACATAAAGCATAACACTGTGCGTACACTGGCGAGCATTAATTCTTTCCGCAATTTATGGTGACAATGGCAATCTAGAAACTGAGCACAAATTTCATGAAAGATGCGAACAGGGTTGCTTTTGCAACTAAAGGAAATTTTATCCGAGTTAGAGCGATCTTTTGCAACTCGGGTACAAAGAATCGGCCCTAATTTAGGCAAATGTACTATAACCACTTCCATTCTATAACTTTTGTCATATGGTTTCACTTCTGATACGCACAGGAACACACACACACAGTGTTTGCAGGAAAAATTTTTTTTGCGGCACGACAGTGATTTTGAAAAGCCTCGACACGACACTTAATACGTTTATGCGGCAAACGGCTCAAGGCTATTACTAATCATGAACACTAGGGATTTTAAATCTGGATGTCGGGATCACGGTATTTTTTGAGTCCCAAAAATTTCAAAAATTTAACTTATCTTCTCACAACGAACCTTGATTAGAAAGTAAAACTCTTGAATACATCAGTTTTTACACATAAATAGTTTCAATTACTTTTATTTAATATTATATAGGGAAAGATTGTATAACCTTCGGAATTAAATTAAATTAAAGTCAGCAGCAACTGCAAAAAAATAATTTTGCACTTGAGGTACAAAATATTGAAGCCGAAAGCGTGTGAAATTCTGTTCGTTGTTTTTTTTTTTAATTTTTCAACTAAATACATAAATAGTAGATGTTTCTCAAATATTGCAAATAAATAGGTTAGACAAGATTAGGTTGATGTAGAAGTCACCTCAGGGGGGAACTCTCTTATATATATAAAAGGACTCATTGTGATTCCAGTTAAAGTCCCGCATACCGTAACCAAAATGGTTAACTGGGTAAACGCTGCCTAACCAAAATGAAGCCCACAAGTTGCTGATTTCCACCCCTGAGAGCTTTTCTGGGGTAGCAATGAAGTAAGATCCTAGGTACCTATACTTCAGCCTCGCTTAGCCAGGTCAGCTAAATAGAAAATTAAAAGATGATTTCACCTCGCCATCCTCCTGATAGATGCGGCAAAGAGGCTCAGAGACTACCTTCAGCTTAACCGTATGAATACCTATCGGACAATGTCCGGTCAGAACTCCTACGAGGATCAAGAGTTGGCAATTTCCTAGCGACCGTAGTTCCTTCGAACACCAACGGTACACCACAGGTCAGAGGATCTTTGCAATTCTGCATGTTGCGGTATTTTTCCAGCGCTCACCGAACCGACATAGAGCTACTTGGAGTAATAACAGTAATAATTTCAAGGTGTCCTATCGTGCAAATTCACCAGCCATGCTATTTCATGCGAGGTTGCACTTTCCCGGCACCCAAAACAGTCCGATATGAAAATATTCAGAGGCGGTTGATAGAGAAGTCAAACACTCCCCGACCAGTTTCGACTTGGCCATTAAATACACTAAGATCTTGTTTACAGCCAGACTATCCAAAAAAAAATGTTTGCCCGTCTAAAGGGCATTACATTGGTGAGTAGCCAGTCGGTTGGCTCCCGGATTGCCGCAAAATGTCTTAAAGATATAAAATTATAAAATTTCCGTGTACCTTAGAATTCATATTTGTTGTTATTGCTGGAGAGCAGAGGAACATAAATTAAAAACACACGAACACACAAGTAGTCTAGTTTTATGACACTAAGTTACTAATCTTACGATATCTCGTGCATCCCCATATTAAATAAAACGAATACAAATTGTAGAATGTTTTTGGCAGCTAGAAATAATAAGAAAATTTATTTGGTTAACAAGAAAGTATATATTCTAGACGGATTTTTGTCAGGGGCTTGTCTTTTTTCGACTTATATTTATTTCCGGCTCATCTAAAGCTACTACTCTCTCTACACTTAATATAATGAATATGCCCTTTTCATGTGTATACATATTTTTTGTTATTGGAATATGCCATGCAGTTTTATTACAGGATTATGTCTTTTTCCCTTACTAACTGCCATTGAAAGAGAGTTACTGGTGTGACGTGTGATTACACAACGATTTTCTTTAACTATCACAGATCTCAGATTTGCGAATCATAAAACTGTAAGTTTTATTTGTCACCTTCATTTACTTCCATTTGCAAGGCATGCAATTTGCTGATTACCAATTTATTATACAGTTCAATAAGTAAAATAAACTTCTTTAGAGCTATTCAAATAAATCCTAACCTCTGATGATTTTATTTTACTACAAACTTGGAATGTAATTTTCACCTTTTTTTATGAAAGCTCATCCCCAATAGTATTCCCCACCCATGCTGCACTCTTTATGGGTATTTTATTACACTTTTCGAATGTGCTTGTAAACCCTTGGAACCCTAACCTCAATGTAATTTACTAGTATTTTATTTACCTTGAACGTTCAACGCTATAAAAATGATTTGCTAATTCTCTACTAAATTGACAATATTCCCTTACTTTATTGCTTCAAATTGTACGAGTACACAGTTCACAAGCTGAATATTTCAATCAACCGCTTGCTACACCACACCTCCTATGTACTCCCCAACTACCTACGCTAAACCGCAGCAACCCCAGCAACCGCAACTGGCACTTTATTTACCACTCATAGCAATAACGTAATATCTATGGATGTATGTGTGTGTGCCTTCGTTGGATTCAAGGGGCAGTGCGCTTGTTGTACGAGTGTGTTGGTTGAGAATATTTCATGTGAAGTGTTTAACTAGAAAATGTATAAAATATAAACAAAAGTGTATGATTATAGAATAAACCAGGTCCATGTACACTCTATGGATGGGAATTAAAATGTACTTTATTCATAAATAGAATTATAAGTTAAAGTCACAAAAGAGCGTTCGGTTATCGATATCAATAGTAAAGGGTATTTTTTTTAGATGTGTGGTTTTCACGAAGAAATAAAACGCACGCAATTTAATATCATGACCAAGAATTTAGCTTTATTATAAAGATAAGATAAAGAAAAAATCTTGCTTGTGGACACATAACAGAAAGAAGACTGTGATTTGAGCTTATGCGTCAGCTATGCAAACGACGGGCATGAAGAAATCAAGGAGATGTGTGCTCGAGCCGACGAGGAATTTCACGAAATCTTCAACTTGGCGTCCAACACTGCAGAAACGATTGGTGCTGAACTGACTGTCCCTCGACGTGTAGGACGACAAATGAATCGAGACAACTCGAGTGGAAATGCTGAAGAGTATTACCGTCGATCAATATTTATTCCATTTTTGGAAAAGTATTCGGAAGAGCTTGAGTCAAGATTCCTCGAACATCGTGAACTTCTGTCCAGAATAAAGAACATCATTCCAGCAAAATGTAAAGAACAAAGCAAGGAATCATTGTTCAAAACCGTGCAAATATTCCGAACAGAGTGGCCAAACGACGTGAATGAAACCACTGCAGAGTTTGAAACTGAAATGAAGTTGTCCCAAAGGTAATTGAAGTGTTAAAATCTAATTTGCGTACTATCGAGTCCTGCTGTTTCAACTATTAAATTTCATCGAAAAATAGCCGCTACAGTAGAATCGTAACTAATGTCTTATAATTGCTGATCTTATATTAGTTACCCACATAGCTTGCGGTGGAGAATATCTTACCATCCTTGGAAAGATGTGAGATCAAATCTCTTCGCGGTTAGCTTTTTTCGCATACAATTTAATTCGAAGCGTCAAAAATTCAAGCTAAATATTTCGTAAATTAAAAAAACTCGACTAATTTATTTCTAATTTATTTGGAAATGTTAATGTGTTATACATGACAGATTTATGTATCGGGAGAAAACCGATTGAACGGCGTGGCGCTTCTCAATATCCACAGAGATATAGAAGTTACCACTGATCAAATACTTGAGGTTATGGCTCAACAAGAAAGACGAATGGATATCACTCTGTGACGACATTGATTTATTGAATACTAACTACATATATGTATACTACATATTCGATTGACATTGCTTTTAAATCATTCATGTGTAGTGTATAACTAGAAAATGTATAAAACTAGCAAAAAATTAAACGATTATGTTTTAGATAACAGCCGAACATGTTATGCGATTTAAAAAACCTACAATAGAACAAACCAGGTCCATGCGCAGGATTTGCTCCTGACGGAGAGATATTCAATACGCAATCCTTTATCAGAACTCAAAAACTCTTCACAAGTTGCAACAACGATCGTGCAAGCTTTGGAATTGTTGATCCTATCGGTGAGCTGTTTTAATATCAAGCCAAATCAAATGACTAAAAGTTCATTAAATAGTTCTATATCGTGCGGGTTCATTGAGTATATTCCAATCTTAGATGTTTGAAAAGGCGAAGAAATTTCTCTTTGCGAAAATGCTGTAGATTTAGGCGAATAAAGAGACAAATAGTCCGCTTATCCTTCTTGTTTGCTTCCTTTGCAAACAACTGGATTTATTGGACACGCACACACACACACAGTGCACACAAGTTGCTCATGAAGCCAGGAAGGCAAATCTACATATGTGCACATTGCTACTTAGTAGGAAGTGTAACAAAAACTTTATTGCACATTCTATAAGTGGCTTAGAGTTGGTTTGGCGTGGAGACATCCATTCAGTTTATCACAAACGCGTATTAATGTTGTGTTAAAGTTTGGATAAATAAAATTCTATAACTTATTCTATGACACTTTAAGCATATACGTATAATGCAACAAAACTCAAAGAACTATTTGTGTGATGTTTGTTTGAACACACCGCGCTTGGTATGAACCTATATCCAAATATTTCATTAATATTTTTTAGCCAGCACAAAACTATTTTCCATTTTTGAAGTAAAACTTCTTTAGCGGCATGATAATGATTTTTCATAACGGAACTAGTTTAAGACAAGTTCTGGCCTACAAAGGGACAACTTTACGACTAATTGTTTCGGGACCATTTCAGTATTAGTTCTATATAAGTTCGAGACTATTCGACTATTTCAGAACCAGCTTGGACCATTTCGGGACTAGTCATTTTTGCACAATTTCAGGATTATTTCGGGACCATTCCTGGTATAGCTGAGGAACAATTCGGGACAATTTTGGGACTAGTTATTTCGGGAACATTTATATCGGCTAGGTCAGATTGGTAATCACTTCGAAACCATTTCGGGACTAGATTTGAATCACTTCGGGACAGTTTGGAAAGTTGTCGGCAAAGCTCAACTTGCAAACTGCTGCATACTTTTTGGGGCTCCATCTCCATATATGTAAATTTGGTATATGGCGAAGTCATGAAAATACTCATGTTTCTCTCCGTACTAACTCTTTCCTTTACATTCGATAATCGTCTGTTCATTTAATATGCATCTACTCTGTTAACTTAAACACGAAAACTGTAATTTGAACGATCGGAACAAGTACCTCATTTAATTAGTTAAATGGTTGAAATTTGGTTGTATAATAATTGTGTTCGCATTTTTGTGTTCGGTATTTCACTCTCTTCTCAAGTCTCTAAATTTGAGACTTTCAATCAGACACGACACGTTTCGGTATTCGGTGAGTCTCAAAAAATTTCAGTCCCAAAACGACTATGGTGAAAAGCAGTAGAGACGATTAGCTTCTGGTATGTTCTAAATGGCAGACTTAAGCAAAACATGGAGGACGAGCAAAGATCAGATCGATAGCTTATTTTCCTCGATTTCTTTGTTTTGTGATCTGCTCAGAACCAACAGATAATGTTGGCTTATTTCACCAAAGAGAAACTTATTTGAATTTTGCTGATTGATATTAGAATCAGAGTTGATGCAATTGGTTTCTGATATGGTAAATTAAGACAACATTTCTTGCTACAATAAACAAAAAGCCATGCAACTTCTTATGTAATCTACGTTCTTTGCGAATACTCTCAAAATCAATCTCACCAGAAAAAAATCTCAATTGGTGTATAGAAACTGCTTACAGATTATTGGCATTAACTATGTAGAAACAGTTTCCTTTAACAGTAGCTTTCGCTATGACAATTAACAAAGCCCAATGCCAAACCTTTGGTAAACCTGGCTAATATTTGCCTAGTCTTATATTTTCGCATGAGGAATTATACTTTATAAGGCTCTTTTTAGAGTCAGGCAATACAATTGGACAATTTCAGTCCAATAGACAAATAATAACAAATGAATTTATTTTCACATCGAATATTTTATTTAAAGATATGTAGCACATGTGTAAATCGTAGTGCACGTTGGCGCAAATTTGACGTTTCAAATACCCAGAGTTTTGCTACTCAATATTTTAAATGAGCTAGTGTTCGCCGAAACGATTGCGACGTTGCGAGTTTTTCGAACATTCAACGTTCCTCTCTTGTGGCGCATAAAAGCAAAGGAGAATAAGTAATGAGTACTTTGAATTCGTTTGAAATGCCCTTCGTTTTAACTTCTGTTTAACTTCTAACTTACTGCAAAGTAAATTGACAACTTTAAAAGCGAGTGCGGCGCTAAAAATCGCGGCAGTATTCGCATGTTAGCGATTTTCAAGTGAAAAACCTTGATACTTAGAAAACGCTTCATCGAATTTGCGCCAATGTGCGCTTTGCTTAACTAGGTTTTCTATTTTGTTGCGCAAGATGATAACCAAAGGAAGTACACAGAATGTAATAGATTACATCTAGGCCATTTTAGGAATTTGATACTGTCTGTTTTGCGGTTTGTATGTTTGAACTCGCTAATCTCTAGTTTTCAATAAATTCCATATTATAGCTTGCTATTTTTTTTTTTTTTTTTTTGGTGGGTTTATCCCCAAATTTACTACAATCTCCCCTTCTTTGTGTAGTGCTGGCGCTCACGTAAATTATCTCAATATGTAGAAAGATATTTCTTTTTAACATTGCAGCATCGTAGATTCCAGAAAGTGAAAAGAAATCATTTATTGAAAAGTACAACTTCTTTAGCAGCAGTTCGCTTCACTAATTTCAACCACTATTGTTACAAATGCTACTACTAATTTCTTCCACCATTTTTCCTTTTTTCTATCACTATTTTTATTAGTGATACTACTAAATTCTACCACTACTCTTATTAATGTTACTACTAATTTCAACTACTATTTTTACTAATTTCTTCCAGAATTTTTACTGTTTCTACTACTACTTTCTAACTAAATTCTACCACTATTTTTACTAATTTTTACCACTATTTTTACTAATGGTACTACGAATTTCTACCACTATTTTTACTTTTTAAACCACTATTTTTACTAATGGTACTACTAATTTCTACGACTATTTTTACTCATTTTTATCACTATTAGTTTCTTCCACTACTTTTAATAATTTTTCCACTATTTTACTAATTTCTACCAATATTGTTACTAATGGTACTACTAATTTCTACCACTATTTTTACCAATTTCGACCACTATTAGTCTTTTCTACTACTTTTAATAATTTTTCTACTATTTTACTAATTTCTACCACAATTTCTTCTTTTTAAACCGCTATTTTTATTAATGCTATTACTAATTTCTACCACTATTTCTACCAATTTCTACCACTACTTTTACCAACTTCTTCCACTATTTTACTAATTTTTACCACAATTTTCACTACTTCCTACCACCATTTTTACTAATTACTACCACTATTTTTACTAATTGTGCTAATAATTTTACCACTATTTTTACTACTAATTACTAAGACTACTTTCATTAATTTCTGCTGCCACAAAGAAGTTTTACTTCGAGCTCGCGCGCCTTTGTAGGTGCATGTGTGTTTTTTTATTTATTTATTTACTACATTTTTTCAATATACATATAAGTATAAATATATGTAAGCTATATCGGCAGTACATTAGTTTTCGTTTATTTTGATTGACTAATATATCTATATTTTTCGACTTGCTCCCGGTCAGTGCTAATTATTATTAGTTTCTAATGTTTAGCTGATAGCACGCAAAGTTCCGGAAAGTTCAAAATGCTTTCCGCATACTTAATGACCGAAAATAGCCAGCAGCAAGTCACCAGCAGGAAAACCAAAGGCGTGACCTGCAAAAGTTACTATAATTGAAAAAGTTTTTGGGTGCATATCGACAAATTTGTATTGGCAGTTGAAGTATTAAATGAAGGCAGTGAAAAGTCAATATGTGACAAACTTGAAGTTTAGTCTGGTTGGTCTAAAAATATTAAAAGGCAAAATGTCTAAATTGAAGTTTTCCTTTCAACTTTAAGGGCTATTTTTTAGAAACTAAAAATTCTCGGATAGTGCCTTCTGGCTATAATTTTACAGTAACTTTTGTGTAGAATGTGCGCGCTTCGTTCAGTTGGGTTCAAATCCTGACTGGAGCAGGTAGCCTCACGAATTGTAGTACAGCAAGCCTCCGAATGCATTCAGTCATGAAAAACGAAAACTAACAAAAGCCAAGGCGTAAAACTACAGGTCACTGAATTTGTGTTAAAACATCGTGATGCATCCCACAAATTGTAGGAAAAGATCGGCTCGATGTTGAGTCACATTACGTCAAGGGCAAATTACTTTTTAAAGCAACAAATATATATCTTGTCATACAAAAGTTGATGAATTTTATAAATAAAAGTAAAAATGTGTAAAATCTTTGGTACCTTTGGAAGTGGAAGCTGATTCCTAAAATAAACTAGCAGAATGGATGATTTCATCCTATAGAGTATAGAGTTTTTGCAGAATTTCGGTCAAGATCGCGGAATTTTATTATCGAGATCGGATAATTCTCAAAAATGAGTTGGCTGCCCTGGTATCCACTAATTTGATAATAAACGGGATCTCCCAAGCAGCTGGTGATGAACTCTTCCTAATGATTTGCAGCGGCACTCTGCACAAAAATTCGCCTTTGCGTGAGGCTGATCATCTGAAAAGGGCAAATGATAATGGGCAAAAAAGCAGCAGCAACTGTCCAATGTTTTCAAGTGGTTCCCTTCACATGACAGAAATACCAAATATATGTAGAAATAATAGAATATAGAAAACTTAGGTTTAATTGTAATATCGACCTTAATATACTTAATGCCTATTTTAGCAGCGCCAGCAAAAGGTGTGATAGTTCTCTAGCTAAGAATAGAAATAGAAGTTATCTATTGAAAAATAAGTTTAATTTCACGGAGTTGCTGAAGTAGAAATTAGGCAATCCATTATGAACATCAAGTTTAGTGCTGTTGGCGAGGACGGGATATGTGAATAATCATTTCTGAGAGTGTGTGAGTTGTTGATGGCAGCGCAAATTGCAACCTTTGTCGAAGGAAATGATCAGAGTTGTTCTATGGATATGTTACAATTAAACGTAGAATAAATATTGAAAATGGCATTCTAAAGCATTTGACTTACACGCATTGGTGTCTCTAAATGGCGATCGTGAAAAAAATTTATTCTAAATAGCGATCGTTTGATTATTTATATCAAAAATGCGTCTTCGCATTCATTGAAGGTGGAAATAATAGCATTAGGTTAAATATTTTATACCTGAGTCCAAAGCAGCACAAAAAAATCGAGAAAATTCTCTAGACATGGAATTCAAAATGCTGAAATACCTTTGCGAGAACTAAAATTAGCTAAGTCTTGTCGGCATCAAAATCTCAGTATAACTACATATTCCTATTTCTGAGGCTGTTTTTTGTTAATGCTGGAATACTGTGGAATTACGTTGTTCACACTCTGAAGGCGACGATGAAAGGTGGCAACTACAAAAAGATAATAATTTCTTTAAATCAATATGATGAATGTGATTGCAATTTAGCTTTTATCTTTTATCTATATCTTTCGCTTTTCATACATCAACCTCAATTTTTGATAATTTTTTTATCTGGTAGAGTCTTTTCTTTTCTTCACTATCCTTCCTTAGCCTAGGCATGCCCCTCCTCAATCCTTCCCAAATTTTCAAACAAACATTGTCTTAAGGTGAAACTCTAATTTTCAGAAAACACAATTCTAATCAATTATTTGCGCACCGAGGACGCTTTTGCTGCAGAGTATCGAAAAAGATCCCAATGAGTCAATCCGCCATCGCGCGCAACAATTGGAGCTGTGTGCATCCACTTTATGGAAGATTTTGCGGAAGGATCTTGGTTTGCGGGCTCACAAAATCTAAATCAAGCAATAATTGAAACCGAACGATCATCAAACGGGTCGGACGTTCGGTGAATGGGCCCAAAACGAGATGACTGATCCCAATTTTCAGAAAATTTTGTTCTCCGATGAAGCTCACTTTTAGGTTAATAAAGAAAATTGTCGCCGGCTATAATGTTACAGTCAATTGGGAACGTCATGAAGCCATGGTTAATGACTTTTTCGTGCATGGATTGGATGATGTTGATGTGGACGACCTATGGTTCCAACAATATGGCGCTACATGCCATGCAACCAACGAAATAATCAATTTATTGAAAGAAACTTTGAGCGTATTACCTCGCGTCGTGGGCCTATGACGTGGGTTCTAAGATCGAGTGATTTAACATCGCTGGACTATTTTTTGTGGGGTGAAGTCGCTTATCTACGCAGATGAGCCCGAGACGATTGACGCCTTGGAAGATAATATTCGGCGCGTTATTGCTTACATACGGCCCCAATTGCTGCAAAAAGTGGTCGAAAATTGGGCCTCTCGGATGGAATTTATTCGTGCCAGCCGCGGCGGCCACTTGCCCGAAATCATTTTTAAAACGTAGCGGCAAACGCCAATCATAAACATAGTATATACTCGTAAGCAAGGGCTTACAGCATTCCTTCTTTCTGGCGACAGCTTTTATTGCAAAGTGAAAGCAATAAGGCTTAGTTTATCTACTAGAAATATGTACACTGAGAAAAACTAATGGACAATCATTACAAAACACAAACAACCAACAAATTTGGCGCTTAAAATATTATGTTAAAATTATTAGGTGATATTAGCGGGTGAGATAAATTAGAATGGTTTCGTCGCTGAAGACGAAAATTAGATTAATTTATTTTTCAAAAGAATCGTTTTCGATATATACGCAATAAACCTAACCAACCCTTTTATTTATATTTCAATAACTTTTACATTTTCTGTCAAATCTAAGTCACATTTTCGTAAGGAAATTCTCTTCCAGCCATACATTCCTAATTTTTTTTTTAAGTTTATTCACTAAAAAGAGTGAAATGTTCAGTAAATCAAAAAGTACTATTTCGATTTACACAAAAGTTATATCAGCGTAAAGAAGTTGAATGTGGCTTTAAAACGACACCTTTAAAAGGTTAGGTTTTTGAAATGGATCGGTGTTCTTAAAGTCGATTTCGACAAAATTTTTCCGGTTTGAAACTCGAACGAATAATAAATGCCACCAACACGAAATCGCAATTTCAAATATTATTTGTGAAGTATCCCGGTGTTTATCTAAGTAGTTTTTAAGTAGAAGTTTTCTGATACGGATTTATCAAACTAATTGAAAACAGATTAAAACAATATCGATTTATAAATCTTTCCAATAATTTGAACTTTTAAATACAAAAGGTTTGACTAACAACCAACATATATATTTGCTTTTCATTCTGACTAGTCAAACATAAAACTTTTCAAACCAAATCGAAATGCAGAACAGGCCTGTATATTTCGAAAACGCTTCTTTGGAAAAATAAATGAAACTCATTTTCTTGTACAGCAACCCAAAATTAATATCAAAATATAATTTTAAATTAAGTAATATTTTCGAGTAAACTAGTGCTATTTATATTTTATTTTATTTATTACTTATATAATAACTACATAGAAGACCCCGGCAGGTGTTGTCCTGCCTATATTCGTTTATAAATTGACCCTTTTGAAAATATAGGTACCTATGCACGTTGTCCTCGTCGAGGCAAACAGTTTGACGCTCAAGTGTTAATATTTTTTATCCCTAATTAAATTTGACTCTTTAAAAGGTGGTAACCCTCTACAAAATTTACTTAAAAACATTCTCATAGCGAAACGAACTATTACTATTTCATATAGTTTGTGTATAATTGAATTGAATTCAACTTTTCAGCCAGATGCCAACTTTCCTTAAAATATAGATGAGGCTTCTTCTCAGCGAATCGAACAGTGTGGCTCCCATATTTTCATATTTCACACAGGTTAGGTTAGAACGACTGCAACCATGCCAGTTCACGTATGCACGCGTAGGCTAACAATGCCCGTTGTGATAAGGCTGAAGGAAGCCTTAGAAGGTGAACTACACGGCGCTTTACATAGTGTAGAAAATCGGGAATGCTCGCCGAGTTCAGGGCGGCCAAATAGTCTAGAAAGTAGCAATTTAAGAATTGGTTCGGGTATTGGGCAGGGCAGGGCAATGGTAGGGATAGCGTTTGATGCTCTCCACTTCCTTTTCGTCACTGCAGCTTCGACAGAAATCGCTGATTAGGGATTCCAATATCTTTCCGTGTTTGCCCATGAGAGCTGTGGATCGCTTTTTGTCAATCTTTGAACAAACTTCTCAGGTAATCTCTCGGATTATTAGATTCCATGGTCCATCTAGTATTCATCTCGTCGATGAGTTTTGTCTTCAAACTGGGTTCGCAGGAAGTTGGACGCATGTCGGCGTCGATGGTAGAATTTACAACAGATAATTCCTTTCGCTAACAACACGTTTGCAGTGCAGTTGCCGGGAATGCCACTTTGCCCAGAAAGTCATGCAACTATCACGGGACATTAGGTGCGAACAGATTGAGAGAACTTTTGGATTTTATAGGAACACTGGGCGTTGTTTTGTGAGAATTTAGAGATTTAATAGCACCTTGGCTGTCAAAGTATACAGCGAGTAGCGGATATTGTCAGACAGAGAGCAGCACCATTATAGCATTATCTCATTAAATCTGGCAACATTGCATCCGGACTGAAATTTGTATATATGTATGTATATGACAGCGATGTTTTTATTCATTCTTAAATTCATAGAAAGCTCTTAGTTTTAAATAATTTATCATTTTTATCGTACAAACAATCAAATATTTTTATGCTATTATTTCATTAAAAATGACTACGACATTAATTTTGACATTGTACGAAAGATAAATTTTGGTTTGCTCGTTACATAAAAGAGACAATGCGTCGAAAGACATGCATTTTCCAATTAGAACCAAATCAGGCATTCGTGAAAAAATTATCAATTCGAAAAACTAATCAAATAATGTGACGCATGAGAGTGGCGACGGCGTAGAGGGCTATAGAGGCGATAAAAAAATCTTCGAATTCCATCATAAAAACATGCCTATGACACGCTCCGGAACGTGTAGTAGTTTAAGCCTTTATGATCGCACGACAGGATAGATTTTCATTTTTATATACATATATGTAGATATCGTTTGGAACTGGGTACTCTTTTGGCTTGGTGTTGGAGTGTGGGTTAATTTAACCGCACATTTTATATAATAAATTAATAAAAATATTGATTACGCTAATTTTTTGGTATTCCCTTAAAATATGATAACAAGAAAATGAACAAAATGTCGGAGTCATATATTCATCGGTGCGGATTTTATAGATGTTTTTGAGTTAAGGTTTGTATGGGAGGCATGGTTTATAAAAACACCGATCAAGGCCTTTTCCGTTCGTTCCTTATTTATGACCACCAACGTTACATACATATGGAAAATTAGAGCGCTACAAATTTTTCCAAAATAATATGGGGCCACTGTGCCACGTATCACACATACATACATATGTATGTATATGTACATATTCGAGTGCCTACAAGTTAGCATTAAATAAATGTTACGTATACCACATGCCGCACACCACAAATTGCGCAACTAACAAATACCATATTTGTTCTAACATAAATTTAATTCGCTTTGGATTGTTATTGGGAAGAAATATTTCCATACCACAAACTGCCATACAAAATTAACTCAAACTAAAACCAGAAACACCTACTACAACAACAACAAATAAAACCATGTCACTACCTCCTCCACAACAGTCAATACTCGTACAACTACGTGTAGCAATGCAGAACTTGTTTGCGCCATTGCATAAATTTTAATTAAATAACGGAAATAAAGAATGGCAAGACATCGACAGTAACCGATGAGATGACAGCTTCTAAGCCTATTTTTCATGCAACAGCCTATTTTCTCAGCCTGCTGCTTAACACACAGCCACTCTCAAACTAATTTGGATGACTACATATTTACATACATACATAGCTGCTATTAGAACGCCACGTCGACTCATGCCACGAACGCTAAGTAAGCACAGTGTACGGCGAGTAATTTATTTATGTGCACAGCTGTCGGTGGTGTGGTGTCATGTTTTTGTTTACTCATAACATGTTTTTTATCTACATATTTATCTGTAGCAAGGCGCAACAGACTGTAACAGACTTTTACGTGTCATTGGAGATGTCAGAAAATTGTATGGCGTTGTCTTAACTTACGACGAGTTGGCAAAACTGCAGAAGGAAGGATGCGTTGTTTATAATGAATTTTCATTTAGAACTAAAATGGCCAAAGGGGAGTCTTTTATTACACAATAAATTTTCTTTTCTATAATGCCACATTTTTAGATGTTCCTTATTATGCCTTATTTATATTATGTAACCTTTGAAATTTGTTTTGCATAGCTATTTGTGGGCGGTTATCAAATGGGAAGCGGAGAGTGCTATACATAATCACCGATTACATCATTTCGAATACAAACAACGTGCTCATTTTGTGTACAAATTTGTCAAAGTATATTTTGTTGGATACTTCCTCGGCAAAATGTGGAATGGGAGTTAAAAATAGTTTACTTTGAAAACGTTTGAAATCTGAGCCGATTGGGATTTCTAATAAATTTTTGGATAATTCGCAAGGTATTTTATTTGATGCAATTTATCTCGTTGTAAACTGTTTTATAAGCATTCTTGTTTTTCCCCATGCACAAATTGCACAATAAATCAACAATCCATCAAAAGCTACGTGCAACAATTTTTAAAATACATGGCACATGTAGGGGCAGGATATCGATACTTTTGTTATTTGATACTGATAATTTTTACTCGGTACTTTTAAAAGGATATTTTTTGGAATCTAGAATTAAGTTCCAGTATCGTATCAAATCTGTGAAGAAAAAATATTTACATAATATATTTAGATATGACAATCTGGCGGATTGAAAATAGCATGAAGGAAGAGAGGGTCCTCATCAAGAACACCTTTCCAATGTTTGTTGAAATGGGCATTGTGCTGTTAGCTTTGCTAAGGTTTAAATTGCCATGTTGTGCGAGACAAAATTTCTAAAATTGTTAAAATTTGTAAAATAAAAAACAAAGAGATGGGTCGCAAAGGATGTTAATTTATCAAAACTGGCACCTCCGAAATCGCACGACAAGCTAATGGCCTAATTGGTACTAGTGCAAATAAATAACGTTTTATAAGAAAATGAAATAGACTTTCATTTTTAATTCGTTTTTATTATGTTTTGGTAATCGAATCTTTTCGACGCGCTCAAAATATCCACAGTTCTCATAACTGGCTGGTAACATTAAGTCTTTATTCACAATATGATTTATATAAAATTGTCTGTTTACTTTTTGATTGTCTGATTGTCTGATATAAAAACATAAACATATGTTGTTTTGTTCGTATATAAAGCGCTGTCATAATTTTCAGCCGATTAAGATTAAACTTTGGTAATTTATTGATTGTACTTGCGTTAAAGTTCTAAAATCTCGCTAGGTGGCGACAAATGATATTGTTTTGAAACAAGACGACTCATAGCACCGTAGAAAATTGTTGACAGATTTGTTTCAAAAATGTAGGATAATTCAATTCTTGACAAATCTGTATAAATTTGTTTTTAAATACTTGGAACGGATTTAAGAAATGAAGAGGAAGAGTCAATATTCGACCCATATGAATAATTTTGTTTATAAGTAATCGGTTAGAAATTTGGAAAGTTTTCTTCAAGCCCAAATTAAAAAACAAGTAATTTTTATCGGCATATGGTGAAAAGGCCGAAAATATTTTAAAACAGTATCAAAATTTGGATAATTTTTTAGTGACAAATTTCAGAATATCAACAACTAAATACTATAATAATAAACCGAAAATTGTGTTTAATACAAACAAGAAGTGTTAGTGAACCTACTCACTGCAATCACCCAGAATTTGACAAACTAAGCGGAACTGAAAAACAACTCCTAAACATTAGGGTAATGCCAGATTGACCGAAAAATACAACAGATATCGAAGTACCAACCGTTACCCGACCTGGATGAAATTCGAACAGCAATAGCGCGGCCGCTGGTGCTGACGGAGTTCCAGCAGAGCTATCCAGCGCAGGCCAGCTGATTGGAATTTAAGTGTACTCTGCCCAATCCACAAAAAGGGCGATCCTGCAATATGCGCCAACTACCGCGGGATCAGTTTTCTTAGCATAGCATATAAGGTTCTGTCGAGCGTATTGTGTGAACGACTGAAGCCCATCGTGAACGAACTGATTGGACCTTATCAGAGTGGCTTTAGACCTGGCTAATCTACCATCGACCATATATTCACGATACGCCAAATCTTGGAAAAGACCCGAGAAAGAAGAATAGACACACACCATCTTTTTGTCGACTGCAAATCCACTTTCGATAGCACAAGAAGAAGTTGCCTTTTTCCCCTAATGTCTGAATTTGGTATCCCAACAAAACTAATACGGCTATGTAAAATGACGTTGAGCAACACCACCAGCTCCGTCAGAATCGGGAAGGACCTCTCCGAGCCGTTTGAAACTAAACGAGGTTTCAGACAGGGTGACTCTCTTTCGTGCGACTTCTTTAACCGTATGTTAGAAAAGATAACTCGAGCTGCAGAGTTGAACCGTTCAGGCACTATATTTTATAAGAGCGTGCATCTTCTGGCGTATGCTGATGATATCGATATCATCGCCCTCAACAACCGAGCCATTACTTCTGCCTTTTCTAAACTGGATAAAGAAGCGAAACGTATGGGTCTGGAAGTGAGCGAGGGAAAACAAAATACCTCCTGTCATCAAATAAGCAGTCAGCGCACTCACGTCTCGGCTACCGCATCACTGTTGAAAATTACAATTTCGACAAGTGGAGGACTTTGTTTATCTGGAAACCAGCATTAACACCTACAATAATGTCAGCCTGGTAATCCAACGTAGAATCTCTCTTGCCAACAAGAGCTACTTTGTGCTGAGTAGGCAATTGCGTAGTAAAGCCCTCTCTCGACGAAACAAAACCACACTCTAGAAGTCTCTCATCATGCCCGTGCTATTGTATGGCGCTGAAGCATGGACACTGTCAGCATCGGATGAACGGCCATTGGAGTGTTCGAGAGAAAGATTCTCCGAAAGATTTTTGGACCTTTACGGCTTTGCGACGGCGAATACCGCAGACGATGGAACGATGAGCTGTATGAGCATTACCGCGACATAGACATTGTGGCGAATTGAAATACAGCGGCTACGTTGGAGGGGATATGTCGTGCGAATGGACGAAAATCCTCCCGTCCTGAAAATATTCAACCAGCTGGTGGTGGTAGAGGAAGAGGATGGCCTACTCTGCTTTGGAAAGACCAAGTGGAAAGGGACTTGACGTCACTTGGTATTTCCGATTAGCACCAGTTAGCAGGAAAAGGGCGTGACTGGTGCAATTCGTTCAACTCGGTCAATATCTCTTAAGGGGTCATAGCGCCAATTAAGTAAGTAAATAAGTAAGTAAATTAAATTCACTTAAGATTTTAGCTCTCTTAATTCATCTACTGGATATTTGTTATTATAAAAACTTTTCCAAATATACTATTTTGCACCTAAAAGAGAGCAATTTATTATTTTGGAAAATGAAATAGTTACCCTATATATGAGAACGGTTTTCCGACATCCCTTGTTAAGTTTGGGTTCGTGTTATAGCAGCTCCTCGCGCAGGTACCTGTACTACTTTATGCGCGCGTATATACCATACAAATTTTTGTTATTTAGCGATCGTTTCTGTGATGTGTTTAGCCAGGCAGAAGTCAATAATTTTGGTCTTGTGGGATATTTTGTGATGTTTCTATAAGTTTATACCTTCTGTTCTATCTATGTTATTGTTTCCGTTTATTATAATTCCGTCAACTATTTTCTGTTTATAAAATTCCATTTTCTCAAGCGCCTTCAGACAGCGTCCTTTCTCTTGCACATGCAGAATTTTAGCTGTTTGATGGTGAACATTTATGGTCTCCAATGTTAGATTCGAGTATTGTAGTGGGTCTCTGTATCTTTTTGTTATAGTTCCGTATGTGTTCATGAAACCTTGTTCTCTTACGTCCCGTCTGTCCTTTGTATTTGTACTGATCCGTAGGATTTCCCCTATGTTATTTACTGTTTTCAATGATGTGTGAATGTTGTATTTTTTTTTTATCTCCAAATCTCTATGTCGCATTTCCTGTATGAGTTAGTACCGTCAAAATCTTCAAGTCCTTCTTTTTGCCACTTCTTTTTGGCGCTCAATGATTCTTTTTAATTTTATCCATTAGATTCATTTTGTGTTCATTGTTTTCAGCTATATTATTGTACAAATAGCGTAGAACTGTTTATTATATGCCTTCTATGTTAGAGGTGTTGGTTCTAGTCTATGTACTAGTTGCCTTAGTGTTGCGTTTTGTATTATAAATCGATGTGCTGTGTATTATCATATCTGTGGCCGCGGGTTTTCCATAAATTTCTTAATTATCCTTTCCTAGAATCTTGTCTATTGTCTCTGTCAGATTTAGATAGTTTATTTTTCTTTCGTTTTTTCTTTGCATCGTAAATTTAATTTTTTATGTTGTCTGTTGGGGCAATGTAGGGCTTCTTCTTCGTTTTTTTTGGTTACTACGCGTATCTCGCACATAATTTTGCGGTTTGCTTCAATAAGATGGGCGAGGTTGTTGGATTCCCAGCCCGTTCGCTTGTCTGTATATCTTTTTGTTAAATTTAAAGTAGTTCTGGCGTAGCGTTGTTTTTGTACATTTGTGATATATGCCGTCTTAGTATAATTTTGGTTTGTGTTGCTGTGCGGTTTTGTGTATCATAACTACTGTCTTCGGTAGAGGTATGGGCGGTTTTAAGTCTTGTAGGTACATACATATATGACAAGGATAAATTTAAACTAGCGTTCACATATGTATAGCAATACCCTTTTAAAGATTTACAATAATACTAAGAGTAAAATGGACAAATATGAGAAACCGGATATGGGTCATTCGTAAGCAAAAAACTATATGCTGGACCAACAAAATCGAAGTTTGAGACAAGGGACAATATTTCTGGCAACAAGACGGGATTGTCATCTCATTGGAGGAAAACTAGACATTATCCAGATTATGACAATTTAGCTATTCTCCTGCGCTAAAGGCTATAGCAAATTGATTGCCAAGTACACGACCTACACTAATGGTACATTACGTACGTCCGTACCTACATTGTGTATATATGTATGTAAGTGTATGTGTATTTGTGCTGTCCAACTATGTATCCGTTTTCAACAATCTTCGGATGAAGCGCATTGCTGTTTATTATTTCATGTATTGTTGTTCGCATTATACAAAAATTGTTGTTTATTACTATGGTCTTTACTTGTTGATATTTTCATATTTTCATGTGTTTTTCATACTTGACTTATATAAAATATGCCCGTTTTATTGCACCCCACTTGCAAAATAACGCTCCAACTCGGATAACATTTCCTTTAGTTGCAACAGCAACCCTGTTCAAATATTTCATAAAACATGCGATATGTGTAGTGCTATTGAAGAACGAAAAATAGTTGTGCAAGGAAATTTTAGGCTGACGTATTTATATATTTAAAAATATTATGCAAATAAGAAGGAATTAGGTTCTAAATATAAAGTTTTCATATATTTTCATAGGGCTCATTCACAATAGCGCATATTTTTCACTTCCCAACACTACATCTCTGGTCGGATATCATTTCACCGAGTTGGCTCAACTCGCATATTTTTCGGAGTTAGTGTTGCTGCTTTACATGCAATTCGTTCTCGTACCTGGTGTTTTTTTGCAACTCGGTTACAAAGAAACGGGACCAATGCGTTCTTAGCACAGCCACTTACATATGAACAAAATCGACCCGTAAATTTGATTTTATAGAATATATCGACTTCGGCGCCATCTACAGGCGTTGTTTTTTTAACAAACACTACTCTTACCAGATCGGTTCGGCCGTTCTCACGTGATGCGAACCATCTAATTTTTATATATAAGAAGATATATAATAGATTATAGCTCTTTAAAATTTTGTATAAGGATAGTTTCCGAAATAGTCATAGAAATTATAATTGCTTTTGTGGAGATCAAATGTGTGAACCTTTTTTGCGTTCCAGTTTTTATAACATAGAATGGTATGTTGTGTTTCCGTTAAATAAAAACATCCTTAAAATCATTTTTACCTTCGAAATTCTTATTTTTGAAAAAAAAACAACAAATATGTGTCTGGCATTCCTAATTATCAAACACATGTCCTTTTTATACAGAATAAACCCTACGGCTTCTAAAGCTCTCTGTATTGTTAGTTTTGGGCTGGTAATTCCCTTTGATACCAAACGAGTTGATCCTACTGTTGTTGCTGTGTAATTAACTACAAATATTAAATATGTGCGTCAGTAAAGCAAATTTCACCGTAGAAGATTATGTAAATTATGTAAGGTTTGACGTAATGCTCTGTTGAGTACAATGCTACGATTTTGTTGGGCTCAAGCGAGAATGGTACTTATGTAAGTTAATTCAATACAATTTCGCGTAATGCTTTAGAAGCTGATGAAGAACAAAAAACACAAAAAAGTATATGAAATTGACCGGCCGCACTTATCACCCAGATCAATCAAATTAACGGAAGCAATCAGAAGACTTTTTAAATTATAAAATAGAAATACAGAAAGAACTGAAGACGTTGACAGCAAACACTTTTATTCTCAAAACAATTGCTAGTCCTATTTTTGAAAGTTGTTAATAAACGTCATATAATATGTTTTTTCGCTTTCTCCCTGCCAAAATTCTCAATAATTTTTACTTAACATATAACACCGAGCAACAACCCAAATCAGACAAGAACTCAAATATAATAAATATTCGTTTTTAGTTTGTTCACAGAACGACTGATTTTGGTTGAAGGATTTCAAAAAATTCACATGTTTAAATCTAAAGTCATACCAGGTAGGGAAATATGGATAACTATCAAGTGAAAGAGGGCAGGGCAAGTAATTCTAAGTATTTCACAATTATACTACGGCAAAACAACTCAAAAGTGTCGGATAAAGTTTTTATCCTTGAAATTTTTTATTAAATACCTTAACACAAATATATCATGTTAATTCCCTGTCGGAAAAAAATCAGGCAGTCTAAAATATGTACCAATTTAAAAATTTGTTGGCAGTAAACTGCTTTGAAATAAATTCATGTTAAATTGATTAAATTTTAAAATAATTTTTTATTCCAATTTTTGCAATATTTTTAATATTTTTTTTTTGCCTGTAACGCACTATAATTGAACAGGAAACCGACACTCACAATACTTTCGAGAATTGATGCTCGAAATAGTGGTGTAATTATTTTTGATTTGTATACTGAATTGAAATTAAAATTTTTTGGTATTTTTCTTTAAAACAAAAAATAAAAATTCTATTGTTACTATAAAGTAGACATATTTACATACCTTTAAATAGTTTTAAACAGACAGCTCAAACTTGTCGTCGGTAATAATTCAGTTTTAAAAAAATGTAGTTTCAAATAGTTAGAAATAAAAACATTGCAGCTGGAAAAAACTAAATTTGATGTTCTTTTAGTATTTTAAATCAAATGCAGAATAAGATAATTGACTTGCTCCTAGGACATCGCCATTTTAATATGTATAGTTAATTGCTTACAAAAAAAAGAAAGAATTTCAACCACTTATAGTGTGTAAAAAAGTACTCTTTAAATTGCTTTTAAGGTAATTCCATTTCCGACAGGGTTATTATATGCACTACTCCCAACTTAGATTTAATCTTCTACCGGTATTTTTAATTTTTTGAAGTGAAACTTCTTAGGCGGCGAATCACAAATGGAGAGTAAAGTGTTTAAGGCTGATTTTGTTAGATAGTTGAGATGGTACAGATTCAACATAGAGAGAGAGAGAGAGTGAGAGAGAACGAGTAAGAAAGCGACGTATACATAACAATACAAAGCGACTGAATAAGCAATTTTTCTGATCATATCCAAACCTATTTTTGGGGGTGCCTACTTCATAGAAAACTATTGTACTTATCGCAAAAAGTGAAATTCCTGGCCTGAAATATTCAATTAATCACATACGAAATATTTGCGTTAAAATATTTATAAGTTTTTACATTGAGCAAAGCGTAGTAATGCAAATGAGTGAAATCGAATGTACACCAAGCCCTCATAACGGCGTTTTGGTAAAATCATAAGAATATCAAAAATAATTCGCTTAAATTTGATATACAGAATTGGGCTGGAAAACACGTTAGTATTTTTGTTTTTTTTTTTTTTTTTTGATACAAATAGATAAGTATATCTCCGGAACTACTTCACCAAACTGTTCCCAACACTTTAAATTTTAACTCAATAGAAGGTTATAGAAATCGAACAAAAAATCTCGCTCACTTCTAATAAAACGATAATTTACAAAAATCAAACAAAAAATCGTTATTTCAGTAACCATAAGGAAATACACGGAATCAAACATTTTTGGAAATTGAGTGGTGCCGTCCACTTTAGGGCACATAGGTTTACCTCCGAAACTAATGTATCAAGTTCTATTAAATTTGAAACACCATTTACATTACAACTCAGTAAGCGCACACAAAAACTTTCATTCAAACTTGTACAACCGTTAAGGAGGAGTTCACACATAAAAACACGGATGTGATTTGTATGTATCGTTATTTTCCCACTAGAGCTCGGGGGGAAAATTGGCTCTCGGTTCACACGATACAGATGTGCATAAACATCCTATCGAAAATGAAATCATTTTAAAAGCAATTTAAAAAGTACTTTTTTACGAATTTTAACTGGTTGAAATTTTTCCTCTTGATTTCAATTAATTTCTTTTAAATACAAAATTTACATTTCGAGAAAGTTTGTTTACCACACTATTGATCGATTTTCCCAAACGTCTACAGTTGATGACAGAAAGAGAAGTGGTCGGTGTGATTCGAACCAATTCAGCAATTCAGCCATAAAAACTGTTCGAGAATGCATTCGCAGATGTCCCCTTAGAAAACTGGGGATCAATTCAAGGCTTATTCGAGATGATGTTTAAGAAGTTTTTTATAAGCAAAACGACAAAATGAACGCAAAACTTCCAAATACGCCAAAAATGTTATTCAAGAGTTCACCGTGGCCACCATCCAGTTGCGGCAATGGTTTAGTGAGAAGTCTCCTGTAAAGGCGTTACACCACTTCACTTCTGTGAAAAAAGGGGTTAAAAGTGTGGCAAAAGTGTACCAGCAGGATGTTTTAGAAGATGTGGTAAGGCAGTTAAGTAGTACTCTCTTCGTCGATAGAGATCTTCCAGTTAGGTTTTGCTCCAGAACACAAGGAAAAACCACCCAGCAGTGGACTAAAAGCAATATTCCTGGTTTCAAAGCTGCAGATATGTAATTGGCCGTCTGGAAGCCCATATTTTAATCCATTGGACTACAGGTTATGGCCTGAGTTGGAGAACTTGGCCTATCGAATACCCACAGAAATTTGGGGAGTCCCAGAAAATCTTCGGATGGAGCAGCGCCGTCAATAACAATGGAAAATGTGCGTGCTACTTTTGATCAATGGCCGAATCGTTTGAGGGCTTTGATGGAAGCAAAATGTGACCATTTCGAATAGAATATCGTACTTCGCTCATTTAATATACGCATTAGTGAATAAAATTAACTTTATTAAAAAATGTATTGGAATTTCATTTTTATAACGATCTGAACTTGTAACATAACTTATGACAGGACTAAGGACATATACACTTGGTGCAAGTTAGATCAATATAATTAATGTAACTTGCAGTTGACTTCCAAGTACTTTTTAAATTGGTAATTTTTTTAGATCGACTGCTTTTTCCGACAGGGCGTATATAGTTCATACATACAAATACCTTGGTACGAAACATAATTGCATACAAAGCAATTCCCGAAGTGAAGGCCGAAACGTAGTTAATTACCACCCAACTCAAATTAATTACCGTAGAAATTTCTCAAATTTAAACTTCAGCATAAAGGGAATGAACCGCTAGAAGCGCGAGCTAAGAATTGTCTACTGCTGTTGGCCGAAGCTTCGAAGAAGCTGATGAACTGCTTTAGACAATCGCATCCGATTTAAATTTACACCTTTCCTGAACAAGGTGCCCATTGAGGATGATTAATCAGTATTCATTAATGATTTGCTGTTGTTATTGTTGGGCTTGTCAGCATGGACGACTTTACCATTCCTTTTCTATTTTATTTATGTATGAAATTGAAAACACTAAAATAACATTTACTTCATAGCGCAGAGTTTTGCACTTTGCTTTTGGGGTAAAGTTCTACTTTTTAAATGGACAAGAAAATTTATGCACGTATGGTATTCGGCTTAACGTCATGAATTCGAATGTAACGGAAAAGGAACTGAATAATTTCACCAAAGGTAATAAATTTAAATACATTTTTAGTTAAGGTTGTTATTCTTATTCTCTATAACAAAATTTACCCCTACTTCATAATTCCCGATTACGGTTAGGTGCTGGAAGCTGTTCTCATTGGCAACTTCGCATTATGTCATGCCATTCGGGTTTAGTGATTATTATTATTAAACTTCTTTTAACTTAATAATCTAATTTTATTTACTTTTTGAAGTAGGTGGCAAGCGACTACAAAATAAAGCTTTCTTAAAACTCCTTATTTGACTATTTAAACCCTCTCCAAAAAGATTTTTGAAATTCAGTGTTCACATATTTTTTTTAGTTTGACACTCACGTTGTAAAATATCAGTTCATAAAACTAAATTGATAGATTAAATTCCTGTTTTTAAATATGTGGCAACACTTCTAAATTATATTTTCACAATTAGGTTTTGTGAAGCCTATATTCATTGTATCTCATTACGTGTACTTCCCATAACTTAATAATTAAATTTTATTTACTCTTTTAAGCAGATGACAACCCTCTACAAAATTATTTTCAAAATAAAGCTTTCATAAAACTATTTTGTTTGAGATCCATATTTTAATATTTCATTTAACTTAGTACAATTTTAAGAGATGTGTTAAACAGATGGCAACCTTCTCGAAATTATTTTTGAAATAAGGAATTGCTTAATTTGTAGCTTTGCACTCATATTGTGTGTACAATTTCGTTTATTTTTTTATTTAACTTAAGATGCATACAAACAGGTGGCAACCATCTTTAAAAGTATTTGGGAAATGAAGTTCTTCGCGGACATAACGAAATAGCGCTTAATTTTTATATATAAGAAGATATGTATATGTATATTCAAGGATGTAAAACGATTCACTTGATTGCTACTTAATTCTTTACACTAATTACAGGTGGATGTGAAAACACTGCGTCATTTATTTGCTTGCTGAGTAAGAAAGGTACAAAAAGTTATAGTCTTCAAAATAGGATTAGGAAAGTTTTATTTTAAATATTATTTTTTAACGAATAGCGGGCAAATATCAAAGCGGTAGTAAGGTATTTTTCTCAATTTGTTTTAAACCTTTCACGCGCTTAATATTTTTAATTAGTTGCCCGCCCGCTCAAAAAAACTTTTACGATTTGCTTAATTGCCGTTCGGTAAAATAATAATGTTTAAAATCAAATTATCGTAATCCAATTCTGAAGAATTTAACTCATTTTTTAGTTGCCAAAGAATTAAATGATACAAGTTATGGCACGTTCTCACAACGTGACCTTTTGGATGACAAAAATTCAATAAAAACCCTGACATCCTCTTCTTTTGTTTTATTTTTTCAACATGCGTGATCGAAATCTACTTCATCAGCGTTTGGCTGATATATTTTTTTCTCAATACCATTTCGCTGGGTCAACAAATTTGCCATCGAGCTGCCAGCATGGCACAGAAAATATATAAAAATTAAGTTATGGTCCTCAGCCTCCATAGCATTGAAAAGAACAGCCGCTGCTCGAGAAACTGATTTTGGTATGTATTGAAAAAAAACATTCACCACGAATTTCGTTATTTAAGTAGCAACTTTCACTGCAGGAGCAAATAACAAGGGAATGCCAAGCACGAAAACCACAATAGCAACAATAGCTTCACCAAATACTAACTCATCAGTAATTCTCAATAGGCACTTCATTCACGGAAGCAGATAAACGTAATCGGATGCAAATAGATAGTTATGTAATTACCCCGCGGTGAAATGCCAAACTAGTGGATAAGCATTATATTTAGCTCATGAACTGATACATAATGGAGATTAGCTTACCAGTTCGAAAATAGTTGCGATTCAGCGACATCCAGCTTCGAAGTGGGAAAGTAGCAAAACCAGAAAACCAAAAATAGAACGAATAACGCAGGTCCCGCTACGAATTTTGGCACAATGATTTTCTAAATTTGTTTACCAAGATTCCGCAAATGAAGTTGCATAACAGGCGGAAGCTCAACTCAAGCTCAAGCTTACCGTAATGGATCTCTGCCTATTTGTCGAATAGAAAGCAAAATGTTTCAATTAAAAGTTCAACCTCGAATTTAGTTGCAGTTATGTCCGGTGTGCCTCAGAGTAATCATCTGAGTTTGATTCTGTTTTTACGTTTCTCAATGGTCTACCAATTGCAGTGAAATTTTCAAACATTTTGATGTACGCTGATGATATTAAACCTATCCATACTTATACCTCTAACGACGAGAGGCCGTTCCTGCTAAATAACCTCAATCAACTGGTAAAATGGTTTGATACTACAGTGGTACGCCAATCAACCTGAATAAATGCAAGTTTATGTCTTTATCAAGAAAAGTATTTCAAATTATACAAGTATATAAAATACTAGACTACCAGCTCGAACTAATTTTGTAGATTTGGATATTACGGTGGATTGAAAGCTTAATTTCAACATTCCTACAAATGCTTGTGTTAAGAAAGGAAAAGGCGTTTTGGCATTTATAAAACTTTAGGCAAAAAGATTCAATGAACCTTATATTACTAAGACTCTGTTTACCTCTTAGGTAAGACCTATTCTGGAGTATGGTTGAGGGATTTGGAATCTTCGATATCAGCTATACTTTATATAGGTAGGCTTGAATCAGAATGACTTGAAAAGATTGTGTTGTGAGATAAGACCCTATAAAAGCCGTTTACAACTTCATAACAAACCTTCGCTACATATTCGTTGATAGATGCTAAAGGTTACTTAACCATTTCCTCTTTATTTTTACAATATATTGTACAAAAAAAAATCGTATCCCTGCAGGTAAAATGGTTCGTAATATAGCCCGGAACGATGACTGAAAGTTTCAGGAATTCTCCCATCACATTTTCAAAGGCTCTGTGAACTTTTTTGACTGTTTCTTTCCGCTACGAACCTATTCATGTTATTGTGCACACCACTCTCACTTATAGATTTTAGGTGAATTCCTATATGCATTTTATATGCAGCGGTTCAATTGCTACAATTGGTACAATGGAATTCGCAAAACGGTCATAGAATTTTTCCAAGGATATTTCTTCGCGTTTTCTTTGCGTTTTCTTTGCGTTTTTTGCAGAAGTTGTCTTGATTTGCCAAGAACAGTTTAACATTTTCAAATCTAGTATGCCTCGCCTTTTCAAATACTAAATTTTAGCTCAAGAAGGAATCATTCCTCATTTTTAACACATTGACTAAAAAAGTCTGCTGCAGATTTTTGCGCTTGCCACAAGGTAGCGGAAAAAATCAGAATATTTAAATACGTAATTTTACATTTTCGTCAAAATAAAACAACACAAAGTGTTGGTTAATTTTTTCTAATGAACAAAAATTAAAAATAACATAAAAGACTGTGTAAAATCAAATTATTTCACCAACTTGAAATTAATGTACAATATTACCTTTGCACGCTAACGTACAATTTATATTCCTTTGTTCCGTACTAATTTTTTTTACGTATTTGTGGTTTTTTAAGCTTTTTTTCAAAACTCAAAACGAGAAGGTATTATAAAGTTTCCGGATATTTATTGGACATTAATTTGGTCAATATATTGCACAAATTACTTGAATGGTTGCGAAATTCTATTATGTATTTAAAAAAAAATGGAACATGCTGTTTCGTTGATCCATTGTTAACTTTTGAATTAAATAGAAGCGGATTGAAGAGGAAGCAGTAATCAAACTAGGCGGATTAAATCTTTTTCAATTCCATAATTAATCATAATAATATTAGTAAAATTATTTTTTGAGCAAATGCATAATTTCAGGATGTAGCTTTTGAAATTACGAGCAATGCAAAAAAAAAAAATTATTTCTCTAAACGACGAATAGGGAAATGCAATAGAAGAACTTCCAATTAATGGTGTCGACGTGAAAATGAAATAAAAATGCTAGTTATTTGGGGAAAATTTTTATTTCCATACGATTTTGAGCGCTATCTGAGGAAAGCAACTCAGATTGATTAGGAAAATGTATCAACTTAAAAAAGCAATTGCTTTTCACTTATGTAAAAAAAAATAAATCAACCGGTATACAATTTATACTTAATTCATTATTTATTGTTTAATAAAAACCAGACTCCCTGAGGAAGACACAAAATGCGTTGAAACGCGTAGGAGGGAAAAAGAAAATTAAATTTTTCGTTTCACTTTTTTTCGGCCGAAGCAGCTCCAACCCAGCAAACAATTTTATAAAGAATTTGGCCCATATAATAACTAATAAAAAGAATTCCATTTACTTGAAATCTCGACGCATTTGCCGTTTTAATAAAGCTTTGTTAAATACAGATAAAGAGTTGCAAAAAGAGGTAGAGGTTAATAGAACTATCTGTAATTTCAAGTTTCAGAATAGTACGTCTATTCATGTGGCATCCAATTTTGTACGCAAAAGAAGACACAAAATCAAGGCCTGAACCAGAAATTAAAGAGGACAATATTCAACGAAAATATGGTCATGACGGGCAAAGTAATCCTACAAGATATAAAAATCTTAAATGTAAATGTTGAACATATTTTACTTGAGTTAAGTGCAGTGTACATCTCGCGACAGAAACTGTTCAAAGAATTTCTAAAATTTTCCTTCCTTTTGCAAAAAGACTTACAATTATATTTTATATTTGAACTTAAGCAAATACAACTGTATGAATTATATAAGTTACGTGTAATTCAGATTAATTTAACATTTATTTATGTTTTTTTTAACTTATTTTCTCAAATCTTTCGAAATTATGTTGCCTATTCTACAACAAAAACATTTGAAATACAAATTATCCAACGCCATAACTTCTTATCGGCACTTTTTAACACATTTGTTTGTTTTCAAATTGCTCCTTGCATTGTAAAAGGCAAATTTCTTTTTAAACAAAATTTTTACACCGTGCAAAAGATAAATTCACTGGAAAGGGTTAAGCTATTGTGCGGATTGGTTTAAAGTCCTTTGTTGCAGAACGAAATTCATATTGCGCTTCTTAAATTAAACTCTTGTAAAACAAACTCTCGACAAACCAAAACCAGTCTGTATAAATCTTTCGAAAATTTAAAATACATATGTATATACGATATTCGATAAAAAAAATCATTACTCTAATTATATATGAATGCCACGGCGGCATGTCTAATAAAAATTTCATTAATATGCATCAAATTTGCAACCAGAAACGGAAGCATACTGCATTTTTATACACAAAGACACTAGGTAAATAATCTATGGGAAAATTACCGCCTGCTCGAACGACAAAGTGTGTGAAAAATTTTCCGTTTTTCATGCTGTAATTAATGCCTCCATTTTGAATTCTCATTCAGAGCACTAAAACACTTAACTAGTTTCACGTCATTTTAACAACACGCACACTCAACTCTCGTTAGCGGGACGTAATTGTAAACAAATATTTTCGCAAGCTTTATTTATCTATTAACTGATAACATTTAATTCTGTGCGAATCCGCAAATTGTCTGGCATGAAAACAAGTAAAACGGAACAAAACAACGCAGCAAAAGTAATCAGTTACGAGGATGTGCAGATAAGTCCGCGAAAGCAGAAGTGGAGATCACTCGTGTTGGGCAACAGACCGACTTTTGCTCTTCCTTGCCTTTTGGTGTGTTAAATATTATGAATCCATATTTCATTATTAGTTATGATATACAAAATTTAAAAATTTGACTCTTGCATCTATAGCTCGATGTCTCGCCGAACGTCTCCTACACTTTCTGCTGTATTAGCCCATAAATTAAGAGACCTACAATTTTGCGCCGACTTTGAATGCCAAACGATTTTTGTGAGAAGTTTTTTCAGGGCAGAAATGCATTCGAAAGTTTGCCATTGCCTGTTGAGGGGCGACCGCTACTAGAAGAAGCTTCTCTATAACTTTACCCGAGTGAAGCTCGCGCTCTCTACGCACTCGGCTACGGTTGTGTCATAAAGCGGTTTATATTATCAAAGACTTACTGACTTGCCCTCGTAATAATTGTATCATCAAAACCAGACAATTGTGGTTGAAACTTATGTACAAGATTTATACATTTTGTATTACGAAAGCCAACGTAGATAAATTGCGATTAAGCTAAGAATTTTTTTTAATATTTATTCATAACCGCCTAGACGACTTTGACCGATTTCAACATAGCACGTCCTAACCTAACATAGCTCGTCAGGAGTTTCTATGCTTTTCTAACTTTCGCCAACTAATCTTTTTAGCGCCTTTGACTTCCTTTACCGCCGCGATAAAGTTCATACAGGTCATTGTTCCATCGGCTGCGGAATCCGCTATAGCAAAGACGTAGAGGTCCATAAATCTTTCGCAGAATCTTTCTCTCGACATTTAGAGTATTGTAGTTGACAATAGTGGCGTTAGATTCGACCACAAAGCATATTTTTAAACTATGCACATTCACTAAAAGATTTTAAATATTAAATTTATTCAGCATGCTGTATTTAGCCGACTTTATCGCGGATTTCTTCGTGGTATGTAGATCCACATGTACTAATCTTGTAATAATCACGACTCGAATTTTTAAGGCTCTCGGGCAAACATAATATTTGTGATTTTTCCAAAGTTGGGCTTAAGCTTTTGGTTAAAATTAGCCTTACATATTCTGGCACTGCCATCAACGCACAAGGCACTCACTGTGGACCACCGCTGTTTTTATTGCTCCCATCAGCACTTGAAATTTACTAAGTGCTTAATATTCGTCATTTGATTAAGAAGGGACAAAGCCCAAGCTTCTTCATATAGGCTGACAAGCTAGCTACCTTGCTTTTCAAATCTCTTTGAAAAAACCTTGTTCTTCAAGATTAGTGCACATGCGAGGAATGTAATGCCTACGCATCGCCGTCTAACATTTGAGATAAGGGCGGCGTTTGAACGGAGAGAATACTGCTCAACAATTTTTCTGGATGTCGTCAAGCAGTTGACCGTGTTTAGCTGGACGGGCTAACATATAAAAAACGGATGCTTTTTTCTGCAAACACACAAAGTTCTTGACAGTTATGATAGCAATCGAGTTTTTTCCGTACGAAAAAATGACTTCATAACGCAAGAATTCGATATCGTTCCACAAGAACGAGTTCATATGTAATTCTGTATATTCTCTATACAGCAGACATCTGAACAAATCCCCGTCTCACAATATCAACCTTTGCAGACGACACTGCGATCCTTAGCAGATCTCGGTGCCCTAACAACGCAAACAGAGTTCTAGCTCAGTACTTACTGCTCGTGGACGAGTGATTAGCTAACTAGCGTCACCTTCACATTCAATAGAAATTCCTGTTCGCCACTGCCCCTAGCGTTACGATTCCGTTACGATTCCGCAGATGAAGTAATGTATCTTGGTGTACATTTCGATAGGCGTCACAGGTGTCTGTCCCACTTCGCGCAAGCACATTGCTTCTAAGCAAACTCAAGTGAAGCTGAACGCCAATGGCCGGCTTTGGCTCATCAGCTCACGTTCCCTACTAAAACTGGAGTACAAAGTACTTCCGTACACTAGTACTATAAATCAATGCAGGACGTAAGGGTCGCAGACATCATTCAAAGAGCTCAATCAAAAATCCTTAGGACAATCACTGGAGCTCCGTGGTACATTCGGAATAAGAACGTCCATGATAACCTCAACATCCCATCCGTACAAAATGAAATAGCGGATATCAAGGAAAAGTATTTAGACAAGCTAAACGTTCACCTAAATTAACTAGCAAAACCAACTACCGATCAAGCAACACAAACACGACTCACTCAGGCGTAAGGATTTTTCAGCTCGGCAATTAATAGTTATAAGGGTCTGTAGAGCAGATATATTCCTCCAATAGGGGTATAGTTTTTAGGATAAGATTAAGATTTTAAAACCTATTTTTTAGTCTCTTACAGAGAAGATTCAATAAATAAATAAAGTTTAAAAAAAATCAATTCAATTGATTGGCATAGTCTGCAGTCGGATCTTATTATGTTTCAGCAGTGGTGTTCCGCTAATCATTTATTCTGTGATAAGGAAGAAAAAAAAATGTTTTTTTTCATACTCCAAAGCTTTCGGTCTTTCTATATTGGAATATTTCATAAATGATATTATTTTGAATTCCAGCGTTGACGTAATTTTTAACACGAAGTTGTTCTTCAATTAACATGTTGATTCCATTGTTTTCAAATCATTTTCTATGCTGGGATTCATCAGGAGAAGTTCGAATGAGTTTAAGGATCCCTGCACATTAAAGCCGCCTTAAAAATCATATATAAGGCACAACCTGAATTATTGTTGTTGTTAAATTGACCCAGCGGTTCGCTATCCAATATTGATAGACGGAAATTCCTCGGCTTACAATCCCTACAATATCGAAGAACTTACTTCGCTTTAATATTAGTTTTCATGTTAAAAGATCATAGGACTGATTGTGATGAATTAGATAGCTTTTTGAATCTTAGCAATTCATAACTATGGCTATAATAATCCAATTGTACTGTGAGAGGTGTGAGGGGCGGTTGAGGTTGCCAATCTAGCCCTTACTGAGTCCCCAATAATCCAATTGTACTGTGAGAGATGTAAGGAGCGGGTGAGGTTCCCCACCTAGCCTTTACTGAGTCCCACGCTACTCTATCCCAATTAAAAACTGGATATTGTAGTGGACTCAAATCTTACTTATCGAGAGTCAAGCTCGACCTACCAAATCTATTCAGATGCTCTCTCAAACAAACACATCTAACACCTCCCTCTCTCTCTGCTACGACCCTCCCCTAGATGAGTTTGAATACAACAACTACGGGTGAATTTGTAGCCGCTACAACAACAACTTTCGAAAATGTGTTATAACTCCTCTTCTTACGTTCATTCTAAACCTTTTTCAGTTTTAGTTCAGAAAGTTGCAATTCAAATTCAGAGAGTAACAATTAAAATTTAGAATTTCCATTTCAAATTCAGAATTTTCATTTAAAATTCAGAAAATCGTAATTCAAATTCAGAATTTCCAATTTCATTTCAAAAAATTGCAACTCAAATTCAGAAATTTAAATTTAAGAAATTTTCTGAATTTAAAGAGGATATTCTGAACTTAAGTTGTAATTTTCTGAAGCTCAATTGAAATTTTCTGAATTTGTAATTCTGGATATGAAATTCTGGATATAAATTGCAAGTTTCTGAACTAACACTGAAAAAGGTGTAGTTTAATAAAAAAAAAAGTAGAGGCGAACTTTGAGGTTTCGATTATGTTAAATAATATTTTGTATATGTTATTTATTAATCTAAATTAAACTTAGCACTTTTTAGTGACGGCGAAAATAATTAAATATTTTTTGGTAAACTTAAGTATTTTCTATATGTAATTTAAAGAAATTTATTACCATATGATATTTTTATTACGATTTTTATTTATTAGCATATTTCCAGCAGGATCCAGTTCTCGAAAAATACATAGTTGAGTTAAAATATTTATTTTATGGATCGCTTATAAAATGAGTACCGCTAAATTTAATGCATGTAGTGCATACGGACAGTACAACTTATTTTTATAGCAATTCGGCGAACATAATTATAGGAATTAATATTCGATATTCGACACCTTTCGAGACACAACACGCACTCCTCGCTTAAGCTTCAGTTTTACCAAATTTTAAATCAGTACAATGGGTTTCGCGTGCAACTGATTACCAAACACAGCGCATGACACAGATGTCTGTTGAATTTTGATACCTGTGCTGTGTGACACTTTAAAAGAGAGGCACGCTGCTCTCTTTTCTCCTATCACTTCTATTCTTTAACAAACACAAACAAAATTGGTAATAAAACTAACGTGAGACTATCTATGCTATGTGAAATATAATCAACTTTTTGTTTCACATGCCATTTTTAGATATGCAATGCAATGTAATGCAAATATAACTGAAGCTTTACTGTTTACGAAACAAAATAAGTTGAATCACTCCCACCGCTCCTCTAACATAAAATGTTTTTAAATTTCACCATTTCAGAACAAATTTGGCTTGTACTGATTGATATTAGAATTTGATTTCATCCATTTGGTTTCTGGTGTGGTGAAATGAGACCAAATTTCTTGCTACATGAAACGATAGACCATGCCACTTATTTTCTTTGCTGTTTATGTGCGTCCATTAAAAATTTTCAACATCACAATATCAATAACGAGTTTATTTCAATCGCACATACTAAGTATGTGGCATCGGCACGCATGTATGTTGTTGGATCCACGCCATCAAAGGTATCGTCAAATTTCACCAACGCTTCTCAATGTTGATATCCAAAATTGTGCAAGGTGGAGCAGATATGCTGACATTGCGTGCTTCGTGCAATAAATAAATAAAGCATTCAATTTCGAATATGGTCAATTTTCGGAACTACGTAGCGCATTAAAATGATTAAAACACGCAGTATCCGAAATCCTGAAAAGGCTCTAACATATCCTTATTTAACTCGGTTCATAGTTAAATTTTCTGTTAGTCGCATTCAAACAGTGATTCCATAGTTAATACGCGCCGTCACTTGGAAAATCCGTCTGTCACATTACATAGGTGCATTCACCTCCGCCGAGATGAGTTTCTGGGAATGTCACAAGCACAACATCTATAAGTATGGTCACATCTATGCCATGCTCTACGGGCTCATGGTAATCAATTATATACCACAACGTCCGACCAAAACATTGACGCATAGACTGGTCGTTATTTATGGGCATGTATTCAGTATGGTCCTCATCGTTGTGCTGCCCATCTATTTTTCGCGCAACATCTCTGCCCTCACTGAGGAGCGCGATCAACGCGGGCAACTGTTGCTGCTCGTCAACTTCGCCAATACGCTAGTCAAATATATAACCGTTGTTGTTACATATATTGCAAATTTCGCCCACTATGCAGCAATACGCGCCGTCACCAAGAAGCGTCAACAGCTGGAAGACGACTTTAATAGCAGCCTCCGGGCACTGCCGATATATAACGAGAGCCCACGCTGTCAGTTCGAAGCAATGTTGCTATTCAAGTTTGGCATCATCAACGCTATGATGGCCGTGCAAGTGGCAAATATACTTTACCAGCACTTCAATGATGCACATCCAGTGCGCGTCTATATTGCTGTTTACACTTTTGTACTCTGGAACTACACCGAGAATATGGCCGACTATTTCTACTTTATTAACAGTAGCGCTTTGAAATTCTATCAACAACTTAATCAGCAGTTACACCAGGTGGTCCGTGAAACAAAGCTTTTGCATTATTTCCGGCAATGCGGTCAACGGCGTGGCACTGTGCCCCATCTCTGTGGCTTACTATGCGAGCGGTTGGATACGTTGGCTGTGCGCTACCAGCAAATAAATCGTCTCTATCAAGACAGTCTGACAATGCATCAATTCCAGATACTTGGTCTCGCCTTCATTACCCTCATCAGCAATCTCACAAACTCATTCATTCTCTTCAATCTGTTTGTAAAGCACTCCAAAGCACGCGCCTCGCCATTCATCCTGTTGAATGCGCTGCATGCCATCATCTTCTATGTGGACACTTACATTGTAGCGTTGGTAAGTGAGAATATCAGCTTGGAATTGCGACGCATTAATCAAACGCTGCGTCAGTTCAATCAGGTGGGTGTGCTGGATGAGCGCCTCCAACAGACGGTGAGTATGCGGGTGTATGGTGTTAAGTCACGGCCAATCGGTTCATTGTGCATTTAAGTATCTAAGTGATGGTGTTTAAATATTTATTATTTGTATTCCGTGCAACTCAGATTGAAAGCTTCACACTTTTTGCGACGAGCAATCGAGTCGAAGTTCGCATTTGTGGACTCTTTGTGTTGGACAGGAGCTTGACATACGTGACGGCGGCCACAGGATTGTCATATTTCATAACATTGGTGCAATTTGATTTGAATTTGACATAGGGAAAGAAAAATATTTATGTATGTATGTAAATTGAGTTGCAAGCTTTGGAAAAATTTTAATAAATCCGTTGATAACAGTTGTATTCCTAAAAAGTTGTATTCATTGTAAGTAAGGTAGTTTGTTTTTAATTTAATTTAGTTTTAATAAGCAAATCCTCCAATTCCAGACTATAACATAAATATATGTATGTTTATATGCATGATATTTTATCAAACCAGAGTTAGGTAATAGACCTCCTCACGCTTAGGCCAAGAATAGGCCCATTGTGATGTCATAGGCCACCTTCGTTCCTCTACGATGTTTTCGCTATCTCCGTAAAGTTTTGCAAAGATGGTTTTCCAAGCGGCTTCTCTTGACAACTAGGCAGTGTCTACCAATTTGAATTTGAATGGGAATTCTTCTGGAAGGGGATACCTCGTTCCGATTTCCCCCCATAAGTATGTTGCTTCGCTTTTTATCATAAGAGAGGCACGCAAGTCTAGCGGTTTCACAGAAGGTGAGGTTTCCCCAGCGTTAGTTTGATGATTTGACAGAAGGTGAGATTTCCCCAGCGTTAGTTTTATGGTCCTTTACGGTCCCCGTCCTTTTCCGGAATAATAGGGGCATTCCTCTTGGTGTCCAGTCACCCATATGAGTTGTATTCTACAACGCTGGGAGATGCCGTTTTGAGAGCTGTGTCATTCCATTAAAGACTTTATACTATCTTCCCATGAATTTAGGGCTTTCGTGGGCGCTTAACTAACTGAAAATATGAATACCTGTGTTTTCTCTTTGAATCGTTTGACTAGGCATTAAGCCAGTGCTCATAACACAAAACGAAATCATTATTTTACTTACCAAGCAAAGTTCCAGTACAAATTTAAGTGGCTGACAGTTTCTCTTTATTATTAATCTTTTTTTTCTTGCTACCTGTTATGCGATTCTTCCTTCAAATTTTCTTCATGCTTTGTTGATTGTGGAAGCTATGAAAATGTTGCATTTGGCTTCTCATATTATATGCAGCCCTTTGTACAGCCTAACGGCAATGCTCGTTGTAGCATCACTACAGCAATTGTCCGACCCGACTAAATAGTTGCTCAACTAAAACGTTTGCAGTTTGCGTTGGCTCTTGGTGCTCCGGAGCAGTATGACAAAAAGAGAACCAAAATTTTGCACATCGGACGAACGATGAAATGACCAAATAGATGCAGTGAACTATCCTGAGTGAGAAGCTCCAATCGCCTTTTTAGATATTCGGCAGCACCAGAGTTTATTTAGCGAACCCTCTTGAGAACCTGACATCAGCATCTGAATTTTTAAGCAAAGTTGTGGCTCATCAAGGTCTAGATATGCAAAACATATAGTAATTATATATTGCTCCCCGGCGAGGTAATAGCAAAAATAAAGAATAAAAAATAAACGTTTGGAACCTTTCTGGTTTTTGATCTTATTTCTTATATTGAAGAAGCAGGCGGTTTTCCCCCAAATCAATTTGGTTTTAGGAAGCAAAGATCAATTGCTAGTGCCAAGGCGAATTCATATAAGGTGATGGCAAGGCGAATTCATAACGCACGCACACGCATTCTACAATTTCAGGATGTCAAGAAAAAAGAAAGAGAATAGAAAAATAGACGCCATTGGTTTTCGTTTTTAGGATATAATGGGTAAAGGAAAACTACAAATATAGTGGAAGAAGGCATCAGCTGTTTTAATAACTTTACCTTATTTATATGAATTCGCCTTGGCTAGGGCTATGTATTTGGTGGTGTTATAACATTAATTTGTTTTGTTTTGTCTGATGTTTGTCATAAATGTCGTTTAGTATTAGAGTTGGCGGGTATAGTTAGAAAAAAATAAATTTTGTTAGTTTTGCAGTCTAAAATTTATTCCATACACTATTTTAAAACATTTTTGGTAAAAGCTGTTATTATTTGTTTACAAATATAGCGTTGTTAGCTTGTGGATTTGTAGAAAATTTGATGGAAACTGATTTTAACCAACCAAGAGAGCAATATTTTCGTATTTGATATTCCAGAAGTTTCAAGCAGTAACAAAATAAATTCATAGACAAAAATTGCGTGGGCGCTAAATTTAATTTATTATTTATCAGAAAATCTAAATATTTTGCTTCTTGTGGCCAATCAAAAACCACCCTGGTGATCAAATCGTACGAATGCAGCGCTACTACCGAAGCCAAATAAATGTTATGCAAATTACCAAATTTGATTTGATTTCTGATTTGTTTGATTAATGACAAATGTCAGTCACAAATATACAAAAATTGTTGAGCAGCAATGCCATTTTGTTAATTTATTCGTACTTGTGAAGTTTTGTGCTTTTTAATTTTAGTTAAATTTGAATATTCAATTTAATAATCGTAACCGCAAAATCATGTCATTTGAAAACAATAATTTTAAAATATTTGCTCTAACTGAACATTTGAAATGTATACTTACGTAATCGGTTCTACAAGAGTGAATAGAGTAACATGCTACTAATTGTGAACTTTCAGTAAACCAAAGAATCCAGGTTTGAATGCCGTATTTATAAAACAATAATTAATTGCTGAATATAATAAACTATTAGAAAGGATTTGTGAAGTTCAGAATGCAGACGTATTCAATAAAAAATTTGATTCTAAAAAATTTCAGTGGTTTCAATGGTTAAACGATGTGCAAGAATGTGGGCAATATTTGTCACTTTACTGCTATGTGCAAAATGCGAAGTACCGAAAATCCCGAGGTTACTTGCCAAGAATTCTGTAATTTTCGGGAATTTAAATCAGATTCTTTAGAAGTGTTTCTGTTATTTTTTGTAGCCCCTTAAATTATTATAATAAGTAGATAATACAAAGTTCTAATTGTTAAATAAATGATAACGATAATATGTAATAAATATGATTCATCAAGAGAAAATCTGTGAAAGTTTTTAAAAGTACAATTTTTTGAGGTGCCCAATTTCGAATGTGACTAACTAATTATTTGTTAACCAATATGTTTATTTTAAGCTTTTTATTTTCTTTTTAATATTAAAAGCAATATGGCAAAATTCACGAGAATTGGGGGCTTTTAAACAGCAAAAAAGTCCAGCTGAAAACTTATCGCTTGAAATCCAGAAATGGTGAAGAAATTGCGCAAGCGAATTAGTCGCAATTTTTCTATTGCGGCAAGAAAGATCGTTAGAGACATGGGTGTGTGCTCCAAAACTTTACAAATCCTTATTAAAATTTATTTCAAGATTAGTGTTTAGAAAAAAAGCCATTTAATGGCCTTGCAGCGCGTCAAAATAAGAGCAAAAAGAAGAGAGAAGTCACGCAAATTGTAATTTATTTTCTGACGTAATACTGTTTTTGTTACAGGACAGTTACAACGCGCAAAATGAGCAAGCATGGCTGATATTCCCACTCATAAAAAGAATTTTGATCTGTACCAAAACGTATCATCCGTTATGGAATGTGGAGCGATTTCAGAAAAAGGCCAGCTTCCTCCTCTTTTAATTCAGAAAGGCGTCAAAATTAACATAAATTATTACTTCAAGGATTTTTTAATGAAGCATATGCTGCCATAGGCCATACATTTTTTTTGGCGTAATTTTTCTCTCAGCGACATTTTGCGCCAGTTCACAAGGCTAGAATTATTCAGAGCTGGTACAGAAACGATTTTACTGACGAATCCTTGCGTGCCGCCTGTGCTGTTTTTCGGAAATGTTCAAAGCTAACAGAAAAGAAGAACGGTGAGTGACGAATACTACATTTTCCTTTCAAAATCCTAAGCTGTATTTGTTTTCAACAAAAAATTTTGTAACAGTTATTCGTCGCAATGTTGTACATGTACATGTGTACATTGACCCTGTTGAAAAAGTTAAATAGACTTTCATACTTGATTTTTATTTTGACATAAATGAATGCATATGTATGTATATTTGGAAGCTTTTTCTATAATTTTTGATGTTAATTGCCCCGGCCAGAATTCGAACATAATAGAATATGGAAACGGTCCTTACTATTTCAATAAAATATTTGATTAGGAAATCAAATTATTATATACAAGTTAGTTCTTCTTCATCTTAATTGTAGCTATAACCGCCTAGGCGGTTTTGGTCGATTTTAACAGAGCACGCCATTCGCCCTCTGCGCCGGCGCTAGAGACCCCAATTGTGGTGACGTCCTTCTCCACCTGGTCTTTCCAACGTAGAGGATTGAATCATTAAAGAAAGCTGGAGCATTTTCTTCCATACGCATAACATCACCTAGCCGACGTTGCCGCTATAAAGCTCATACAACTCATCGTTCCATAGTTGCGACATTTGCCTTCGCTAAAGGTCCAAAAACCTTTCGCAGATTTTTTATCTCGAACACTCCAAGGGCCGTCTCATTCATGCAATAGCTCGGGCGGGATTAGAGACCTATATAGAGTAGTTTTGGTTCGCCATGAGAGTTGCTCACTCAGCCCAAAGTAGCACTTGTTGGCAAAAGGGATTCTCCATTATCTTTCGCGGCTGTAATTATTATCAGTATTGTGTCCACCACATTTTGGAAGTTGTAATTGTCAGACGCGAATGCGCTGACGGTTTATTTGATCTCATGAAGTTCTCCGCTTTGCCCTCGTTCAGGGTGTATTTCATCTGCATTAATCCAAGTATTTATAAGGAAATTCATCTCTTCGTTACCTTGGGAAAAATTGTGCTAAACACTCGTGGACCTAAGCAAAGTAGGAGTACATAAACGAATGAAGTTATGTGTGGGTCATATTTAAAGCCGACTCTTTAAAAATTAAACGCTGTGTTCAACGTAATTGGCGGAATGCTTGAAACATTGCACAAATCCAATCATGATTGCAAACCTAACTCAAACGAATAGGGGTACGATTTGTATTGTTAATCTATGGCATAACTGTGGTAGTGCCAAAAAGTTGCAGCCTAAGATTGAAAAACGACCGATGAAGTTCAGATTTATAATGCTCCACCTCATACTAAAAGTTACTTTAATAAAAAATAAGTTATTTCCAAATCTCATTAATGGCAGTCAAAGAAACTTCCTCTATTGTATTTTCAAATAAAAGTTCTGTTGAAAATAATTAAAGAGACATTATTATTACTCACTGAAGCCATCAACATTTTAAAAGCTAAAAAATTTAAAGAGGATTTAGATAACTTCCTCCCGAACTCCCTTTTTAATTTTTAATCAGCTACAATATTTAAGCTTACACATGAATTGTGTGTCACATTGTTTAAATGCAAACCAAACAGCGCGCCAAGCTTCAGGCATTTTAGTTTATCAACCAGATGATACAAGGGTTGGATGCTAAGCTCGGGGCCTAAGGTAATTAATGAATGAAAAATATGATTTGATAGTAGTTTTTTTTTTCAAAGCAAACCCCATAAAATAAAATATACGTTTCACATCGGGAGTATGGGATGCCTCAGTCTCACTGCATACTTAATTTTTTTTTAAATTTTTCTTCAAAATGGATTTCTACAGCCGATATCTACCTCGGGAGCTTTTGGCTGTTACAAACAAACATACTAATATTATTTTTACTAATGCAAGGAATTTAGTAAAAGCGCGAGAATATCAAATTTTCGTTGGCATGGTGTTCGTGTCTGGTCATGGAAGAACTGTTATTAAAAAAAAAGAGGGGATGTCTTAGTAGTAACAACAAGTTTCGCAATTATGTGATGATGAGTCAATTTCAAAATACCTTAGGTCACGAGTTTATCAGTTACCCCTCGTAGCTTTGAGCGCTGAATTGTACATTGGAAAATTATGTAGCTTTGTAAAGGCACACTGAACGTAATTTTCTTCACGTAAATACTAAAAAAGGTTGAATAAACGCAATTGTACGAACGATTGAAACTGAAAATGAAAATTAAGTAATTTGACTTCATGCAATTTTTCTATGTCAAGTTTGTAGCGCATCCAAGCAGCCCTTCCAGCGGGATTCTAAAAATTTAAATAGCGTTTTATGAACAACATGATTTTCAGCCCGTTATGAGGGCCCCGAACGAACGGTTGACGAATAACTTTACTAATCGGGATTAACTCGTTAATTTGGAAAGCACTGCTAGTAATTAGGATTATGTCTGGGGTTACTTCTTGAAATTAAATTATCTTTTGGGGTGACAGAGACAAAATTAATGCTTATATTTTAAATGAAAAATTAAACTGTTTCAGATGTCAAACCGAAAGAAGCAAAAAAGTCAATAAAATAGCTTCGTTTAATTGGGAACCCACAAGCACCAATAATAATGTGAACCTTGAAATGGAGCGGAGAATTTATATTACCAACAAGCGCTACTTTGAACTAAGTTGGCAAACGAGCTGTATAATTTGAAAAATTTATGGACCTTCGCCCGTTAGCATCGGTAAATTTTATAGACGATGGAACGATAAGATGTATGAGCTTTCTAGGAACTTAAACCAAGTGCACCGACTTCAGACCCAGCGGTTCCACAGCCTTGGGCATATCTTACCTACAACCCTTTATTTACGAATACTTTATGCCCTTCCAATGATAGCAGAGAAATAGGAAGAGCTCATATATTTTGGAAGAAAAAGTGAACAAGAATTTTACCGGACTTGAAGTTTTGGAGTTTTTAATTGGCTCCACGAAAGAGAGAGGAACAATTTTAAATTATTCTTTAAATTGCGATATTTTCTTCTGAGTGAGTAAATATTTCTTCAAAATGTATAAAACCCTTGATAAAATGAAATCTATTCTCTATAAAATTAGCAACTATTTCTTTTCCACGACCTTGTCGCGAGGGAGAAGTTTTCTACCGAGTTTTTAAACAAAACGGGAAAACTAAAATTTTTAATAGTTCAACATGAGATTCATTCATTTTTAAATTTCAATACATACGTGGTGCATGCCATCATGTGATTGAGCGGTTAGGTATTGAGAGAGGTCTTCCTGTACCTAGGTCAGCTGCTAAGACGCCGCCAAACAGAGCTCCCAACATTGTTTAAGACTTATGATTTGCGGCAAACACATGGGGTTTTCTCCAATTAAGCGCGCTCAATTGAAGAATTTCACTGCAACTATATGTTTACTTTTTCTAAATTGAGTTATGGACGTGTTTGAGATATAAGTATAGTTCGCACTGTTCTAGGCTGATTGTATGAAGGGAAGCTACCTTGCTTTTGGCTACAAAAAGGCGGCACGGGGAATGAACATGTCGAGGAAAGTAATTTTGCAACAACTGCTGTAACACAAGCCCTGCCAGCAGTTCGGTAAATTTCGATGTACCAGATTCGTATCCGAGCGTGTGTTGCACACCTATCACTGAGAATTACGTGGTATATTATGTCCACTTGCGCAAATCCAAAAAACGAAAGCAACTTGAATAAACATAAAACTCAAACCGCCGCAATTCGCTAAGAGAGAAATTTTTCCAACCTTTATTGCCAATCCGGACAAACAAATGGAGTGCCGCAACTCCTTCACTTATTTACAGGATTTACTCAAAAATATCTCTAAGAAATTGTCGCTGAAACAATTTTTAGAAAGCTTTAGCATGCCAATCGCAATGACACCATAAATTAGATCGAAGCAATCGAGTGGCTGGTGAGAGCTCCGAATCGAGGACAACTAAAGAGTTGAAAATACTCATATTCCTGCTCCAAATGGCTACCCTACATTGCACTATGGTTCCTAGGACCACATTTTCTGGCCAAAATTCAAATAACTGTAATATAGTTTTGAAATTTTGCATATATATAGTAAATAGGGTTTATAGAAAGAATGGGAGTGTTTAAAAAGCCGCCACGCGCATCTATCTAATATACAGTGACTCAAACAAATGACCCCGTGGGGAATATTTTGCCATAGCAAGAATACTTTCCATTCGAATTTTTTTTAAGTTTTTTATTAAAATATAATTCAACACAAATAGCGCAAATCAACGTTAAACATTCTGCACAAAATTTCAAAAAATTCGATGAGTTTTCCCAAAATTTTGAACCTTGTATTTAGAGCTTTAAAACAAATTGCGAGTACGCAGCCCAATGAATTTTGGTATAAGGAAGTACACGTTTTCGTCGGCTCAGACTGCGCAATGATTTTAACAATATTTTTGAAAACTTTTTTCGTATAACGTATAAATTTTTTTAAAATTTCGTTGATTTGTAATAATTATCGTATATTCTCTTGGAAACTTTCAACTACAAAAACAATTTTCGTTATACGAAAAATATTCTCTAAAACTGTGGAAAATTTTACAAAATAGGTTTGAAATTTAAATAATTTCTGATTTTTATTGGGTGATATTTTTATAATATTCGTATGTATGTTTAAACTTATTACCGTTAGTAGTAAATAATAAAATATTTTTTAGTTAACATATAAGAAGCTAACACCAGCGTAGTAACATATGTACATATGTAAATATTAAATTGAATCATTTTCTAATTCTAAATTATTTAATAGCTCTTCGTATCCACAGTTAAGGCCCAAATTACCTTCGTCGTTCTCATCATTTTCATCAACGTCGTTTGCAGAAAATGTTCAGCGTCACCATCCGCAGAGCTTAATAAAGCAATAACTTCCTTAGGAAGTTGCATTCGTTTTTGTTTTTTTATGCGTTTGTCGAGGCTAATGCTAGAAATTAAAGGATCTGATGTGTCAAAAGCTCTATTAATCACGTCAGTTAGATTGGCTATTTTTCCGAGCATGATGTACCCTATCCGATTTATAAATTTTATTTCGCGATTCTGAGGCTTCTTCACCAAAATAACCAATTGGAAGTACCATGTTTTCGATGATCTTTTTGGAGTGAACTAAGACTTTGTGCACAGTTGCTGTCATCGGGCACCAGGGATATTTTTGCATTATAAGTTCGGCGGTCCGGAAGCAGAATAATTCAAACTTTGCTAAGTTTGATGGAAGTTGGCAAGATAAACATATTAATATTATCTTTAAATTGTATATAAGTTCCTTGTTTACACCAATAATTTCAGGAAATAATTCGTGATTTTGAAATGCGCGGCGCGAAGTATTTCCGTCGTTTGTATTGCCAAATCCCCCAATTTTTGGTTTATCTACATGTAAACCGAGACGTGTCCAAAACAAACATTGAATTGCAATAACGTTTTCTAACAAAAAATTAAAAACTGCTGTCTGTCTAAGGCACGTGTTTGCCTCCTCCTTCCATACTTCAAATAAATCAGCAAATCGCACGGAGTAGTGGTCTAAGAAAAATGTGAATTATTCAAAAATCGCAAAAAAGAGCAAAATAATTTTTTGCACACAAACTCCAAATTGAGTTATTTATACAATCACAAAGTACCAAGACTACCAACTGCTACCAATTTTTTTAAGCTCTACGTAAAGTTGAAAAATATTACTTAAGCCAAAGTTAATATTTAAATAAATTTTTTTAAAACTTAGCAACAGTTGAATGTATTAATATTCGAGAAACAAAATATAATTACCTTTATTGTTAGTTTCCATTTTTTTCTTTTAGTTAATTTTAATTTGTTTATAAAATATTCAGTTTTGAGTTTCAGCCAAATTTCACCACTTGTATAAGCAAATAGGCAAAGTTACAATTTAACTGCTGACCACATAACGGTAAACCGATTAAAGGGAAAACAAAATATGCAATTAACTCATGCGAAGTATCAGCTTAGTGATGGTAAAAAAAACAGACCAAAAATCGGAACTTTTAAAAATCGATTTTGGCCAGAAAATGTGGTCCTAGGAACCATAGTGCATTGTTTCAAACCAAGCAGAAGATTTTTTACACGTAATTTAAGAATTCTCAGAGGTGTTTACCTAATTTACTTTAAATTTATGGTGTTCGTAGTTTTTTTCACTTCAGCATGTTTTTGTGACAACTGTGTTAAATTTATGTTTTCTTGTCGTGAATTGGTTTCGGAGGTTTTTTTAAGTTGAGTGGTCAATTTTTTATTTATTTTTGTATTTCCGTGTTTAAAAAGAAATTCAAAAATTTAAATTTCAACATTGTTCAACATCTGTTGTATTCACTTTTGAATTTCAGTATATACTTATGTATGTATGTACGCTAAAGTAATCCTCCTATCAGAAAATGCTATAAATTTTGCGATTGGCCCCTAATGTCAGTTCTGTTTTGACATTTGTGTAGTAAACACATGCGAAATACACGTTAATAAACAATGTTACGCTACACTGCTCCAGAACCCGGAATATTGCTGACTATTTATTTGACCAATAATCGGTCGGTGACTTTGGCACAACGTGAATTTCGTCCCAGATTTCCTGGCCGTCCAACGCCTATTGGTGAAACACTGCGACGTTTAACCGCTCACCTCGAAGAGACTGGCACAACACGAGATGCTGCCAGGCGTGGCAGACCCCAGAGTAGCCGTTCTGCAGAGAATATTGCTGCTGTAGCCGAGGATGTCATGGAAGCGCCGTAGACATCGACCAGACGACGTGCTGTTAGCTACTGACCGCCAATCGCGTCTAACATACGCTCAAGCCATCCTTAATCACCACCAAGAGGAAGATGATTTTTCATCAAAAATAATCATGAGTGATGAGGCCCATTTCCATCTTAGCGGGTACGTAAATAAGCAAAATTTACGCTTCTGGGGCACTGAAAATCCGCGTGTAACCCACGAAGAGCCATTACACCCGCTCAAAGTCACTGTATGGTGTGCTGTTTTCGCTGGAGGAGTCATCGGACCTTTTTTCTTCGAAGACGTCAACTTGATGAATTGGGATTGGAAAACATGTGGTTCCAACAGGACGGTGCAACGGCACACACTGCACGTGCCACAACCGATATGCTGAAGGATGCATTTCCCGGGCGCCTAATCTCCCGTTTTGGCGATTTGCACTGGCCAGCAAGATCGCCTGATTTGACCGCTCCAGACTTCTTTTTGTGGGGCTTTTTGAAGTCGCGGGTTTATGTCAACAAGCCTCAGACTCTTGCAGCTCTTAAAGAGAATATCCGTCAAGAATGTGAGGACCTATCGCTGGAAGTTTTGGCCAAAGTGATGGAAAATGCCATAAAAAGGGCACAAATGACAATCAACTGTGGCGGCGGCCATTTACATGACATCATATTCTCGACTTGATGTAAAAAAAATTAAAAGACCAGATAAAAATAATCCGCAAGAAGAATCAAAGTTTTTCATTTTTTTTTTTTAATTACAGCCAAAAAACATCGGAAGTTTACTTTTGCGCCACCTTGTGTATAGGCAGATGGCTCTTCGGCAGGTTGGTGTTCGCAGTTTAAGCTCTCAAGAAAACGTTTAATAAAACTCTCTAATTGTTTTGACGTTTAATATTGCATCGTGAATAATAAGTAATGGAAAAAGTATAGTGGCAAATAATAAACAAGCGAAAGAGATTTATTTATTATGCGAAATTTGTGGGTTTCGAACAATATTAAATTTATTTATAAACATATTAGAAAGAATTTTTTTTTTCATTTCAGATCTCCGTCAGTGCCTGAAATTGAAGATGATGATTAGATTTTACGCAATAGTTCAACAAATTACAAGTTAAGTATTCGCTTTTGCCGCCTTCATGTTGTTGGTGTTGAGTCTACCATTTCTGAAATGTTTAAATTAAGCAAAATATAAAATACGTAGCAAAATTCAGAGTTATATTTATATCTCTCTGCTCATACTTTTCTTCAAGAAATAAATGTTACCCCATATGTACCAAATTTCGTTAGAGCTGAATACTGCTTTCAGAAAATTTAACATAATAAATCTTGATTTTTTTTTATTCAGAATTTTAGCTTTGCTTGATAGCTGGAAACTAAGCTTTATATGCGAGTTCTCCGTACAAAAACAAAACAAAGCAAACTGATCTTATGGCATGTTAGAGCTCGATGCACATTTTTTTCTTTTTATTGCAGGTTTTTCTTCCATAGGTGGACGAGTTACGCCGTCGTCGCCAACTCCCTACACTCTTTCCCATAGACTTTAGTAAGCAATTATTGTTGTGCAACTCATGTTTTGTAATTCTACTTCTTTCCTCCTTCGTGGAAAAAATCTACATTTGATACTCGAGTAGCTTAACTAAAAAACAGTACTAATCATGCAAAATGTCTTTTTCTGCGAGACAGCAATCAGAATTTCTTAAAACTTCAAACGCAACATAACTGTAAACAATTCGCAAGAGTTTCCTTGTAAGATAGCTGATAGCAAGGATAGCTGCATTCGTTCTATTCATGGCAATTTATAAATTCGCTGAAATCGACTTTTTGCAAATGCAACCACTTGTCGTGAGTCAAAAGGCGATATATGAGTTTTCGGAATTACTGTAATTTTTTGTTTTCTATAACTTTTGAAAAAATCCACTAAGTGAGCAGAATGGAAATACAGGAGGAATAACGAATTTTGTGCAGTTGAAAACTGAAAGCAAATTTTTAGTTTAGTATATGGTTTCAGTTTCGGTTTAAAAAAAAATTAACTAATTATGTGTTAAAATCTCTCAAGTGGACCCCCAAAAAACGAAAGTCGTCATTTGTAAATGACATTTATATTTTCCGGAAGCAGTTATGGAAACATAATACTCTGCAAAATATTTCACTAAAAAATTAAGAATTATGCAAGTTATATGCAATTGTTTTTTAATGCAGTGTTTTCTTAAAAAAAGCGTTATTTACGAATGGTTTGGTGTAATTGAACGCGCGAGGCATCAAAATCTTCAGAAATGTTTGAGGAATAAAATGGGTTCAACAATGTTGCTGAAAAAAATTTTTTTGTTATAAAAAAATTAATTTGTTATAAACAAATTGTTTTTTTTTTGTGACTTCTAGGGCTTCAATTTTGACGGGACAAAAAGTCAATCGTTCACAATACTCTGTAAATCATATTGTAGCAAAAAAAATTTAGTAGGTATGAATATTTTTTTAATTTTCGCGGTTTTTAGCAAGCGTTGCAGAAGCCGGTAAGGACTCGCGTCCGAGCCGCGAGCTTCGCGAGTAATGTTTCAGGCACTATACCACGTTTGTGAATGTTTTGCGTTAGAAATGTATTATAACTCTACTCATTACGGTATATACGAAATATCCGAGCCCAAATAAGTTTTGAAATATTACATACTGTATGAAAAATTACGCCCTTAAATGTTGCCTTGTATTTAAGAATTCTTCTTTACATAAATGATATAATAATGTGAAACAAAATTTATCTTAATGAGGTTCCGGAATGACGCACATTTTTCTACTGCACAGCAACTTAGTAATTTGTTTTTAATGAGTTTCCCATAGATAAGCTCATGCTCGGTGGTCGAAAAACAAGCATTTTCGAAAATTTTATTACGATTTTAAGATAAGGCATCGCGCAGTTCTTGTAAGGGTAGGATAAAACACGAAATAACTCATTAAGTAGAAAATGTTTTTATTTCTTCAGCACAGTTTGAATGGTATAATTTTCATCGCTTGAAAAAATCTTACAAATTAATTTTTTTTCATCTGTCGGTGCGTAATAATGATATTGTCGAGTTTGTTTTATAGTTTTCACACCAGAGAAACGCGATTCTAATTTCTTTTGATGAGCCAAGTGATCTTCTTCAGTACAGAAATCGAAATGTATATTAGTAAAAACCTTGCGCCCGCCTAATTCCTCTCCTCGCGCCCAATCAAAAAATGTTTTTGGATTAGTAATTTGATTTTCATCAACACGTTGTAAACTAGTACGGTATGCTTTTCTTTTCACAGATCCGCCGATTCCGTCGCAGGCCCCCTTTCCATGAGATGTCGCGAAAAAATGCCATTCAGCATCAATTCCAAAGTCATTTTTGTGTTCAATTAAATTTATAAAATTAAATCGATTTTTATATTGAGATCCCGCACCATCAGAAAAGTAAAATATTTTTTTTACATTATCTTCGCCAAAAGTATTTTGCAGATGTTCGATTAATTTTTCATTGAAAAGATGTACAGAGTTAGCATCATGAAGAACGTGTTCAGATAGAACAACAAAGTTGTTATGCTCAACTTTGCCGTTCTTCATATAATAAATGACGTAAACGTGCAAGGTCATTTGATCTTTCGACCAGTGTTGAGATTGCACCGCATCTTGCACATGAAAACTGTAGTTCTCGGAAAAATCCATAGTTACGATAAACTCTCCCTCACTGAGTTTTTTCTTTAGAGCATTCAAGTAAACAGCCTGAGACTTTGCGATAAAATCATGTTTAAGTAAAACAGGCAAATCCAACGTTAACTGCTCCAAAAACGTTTCTGTCGATTCTGTTTTACTGAGTAGTTGACATCTGCGAATAAATATAAAAATATATGGAACATTATTCAGTGATATGACATTCGCAGCTACATTGAACTCGGAAAAATTCATTATCACTGAAGTATACGAACCTATCAGTCGTCAACCACTGATTATGAGTCACCTGTACAATATTATTAGCGACTATGTGGGATTTCAATCCTTCGATTACTTTTGATACTCCTGGACATTCTGAACACAAAGATAAACAGCAGTCCGACGTCGATTGCACACACGTCATTTCTTGAAGCAAGTCGTGATAAGTGGGATTATAGTTAGAACCATTTTTGCAAAATTCCTTTTTCAAACCGTGTAATTTTAACCGCATATTTTGATGAATTTTGCAAACACAGACGTTGTGCGTCCCTTTCGCACCAGCCGAAATGCAAAATTTCGGTCTTAATCTTCTGAAGGTCGACAGACTAATTTTTTGATTTGGATATTCACGCATGAATTTATGGTACAGTTCTTCAAAACTCCCTAATAACAAGCGTTTCTGAAATAAAATGAATTTAAAATAATGTATTGTGCACATTTTTAAAAAGAAGACACATTGGAAGTTTAAGTGAAATATACAATTGTATTTACCGTTTCTTGCTTCCTTTGTCCACCAATCACAACAGACTTAAAATCTCTAACACCAGGCATGACTCTGCTAATATTATCCGATACGTAAAATTCATTTACATTTTTTACGATTTCAGAATCGATAGGTCTCCCTTTTTTTGGATCAGGGTAGGAGCCAAAACCTTTTTTAACACGCAGCTTTTTTGCTCTGGACGCCATACGGCGTGACACTTGTAGAGATTTCTGAATTTTCTTCACGCCCCAAGTACTTGGCACAGTTTTCAACAAATATAATTTTTCTGCATATGTTGTTGCCCTTTGTAGAGCGTCTTTCATGTCATTTACCCAAACATCATCAGTTATACTTCCAGGAAAACTATCACTCAGTCTTTGAACGAGACTCACAGCTTCCGGTAAAAGCTCTTTTTCAGTGTAACAAATATTCGCTTGCCCTGACGAGGTAGAAGGATCTGCTACTTTTTCCAGTAATTTGATCAATTTAGCCTTTTTCACAGCCTTGTCGATTGTTGTAAATGAACAGTTTTCATCATTATTGCCGTCATCATCGTTGCATTCGTCATCACTCATGACATTCTCATTGTGTACACTTATTTTACTACACTCACTTTTGTCGAAAACTATTTCTGGTTTACTTTTTAATTCAGTATACATTGCCAATTTGCAAGAAGCACAAATGTAATCACCCTCGAATTTATGAAAAGCAGACTTCCATTTGTTTGTTACTAAGCTTAACTTTGTAATAACGTTGTTATGATTTTTTTTGTTCTTTGGATTGCAGCAAGAATTTGGCTTCACCATTGTAGAAACGTTTTCTTCAAGGTGCACTGAGTAACTGAATTCAATGATAGAACAATCGCGACTAGCTCAGTCTTCGACCACCGAGCATGAGCTTATCTATGGGAAACTCATTAAAAACAAATTACTAAGTTGCTGTGCAGTAGAAAAATGTGCGTCATTCCGGAACCTCATTAAGATAAATTTTGTTTCACATTATTATATCATTTATGTAAAGAAGAATTCTTAAATACAAGGCAACATTTAAGGGCGTAATTTTTCATACAGTATGTAATATTTCAAAACTTATTTGGGCTCGGATATTTCGTATATACCGTAATGAGTAGAGTTATAATACATTTCTAACGCAAAACATTCACAAACGTGGTATAGTGCCTGAAACATTACTCGCGAAGCTCGCGGCTCGGACGCGAGTCCTTACCGGCTTCTGCAACGCTTGCTAAAAACCGCGAAAATTAAAAAAATATTCATACCTACTAAATTTTTTTTGCTACAATATGATTTACAGAGTATTGTGAACGATTGACTTTTTGTCCCGTCAAAATTGAAGCCCTAGAAGTCACAAAAAAAAACAATTTGTTTATAACAAATTAATTGTTTTATAACAAATAAATTTTTTTCAGCAACATTGTTGAACCCATTTTATTCCTCAAACATTTCTGAAGATTTTGATGCCTCGCGTTCAATTGCACCAAACCATTCGTAAATAACGCTTTTTTTAAGAAAACACTGCATTAAAAAACAATTGCATATAACTTGCATAATTCTTAATTTTTTAGTGAAATATTTTGCAGAGTATTATGTGTCCATAACTGCTTCCGGAAAATATAAATGTCATTTACAAATGACGACTATCGTTTTTTGGGGGTCCACTTGAGAGATTTTAACACTATATTAATTAATTATAACTCAAAGTGAAATTTTGTTTAATTATTTCTACTTATATTTTATTTAAAAAATATTTATTTTTATCGCGAGCTTGATCCCAATTTGTGGTAAAACATAAAGACCCACGCCAAAAATTTAGAGAACCTCAGCGAAACATTAAGCTGAGTATAGAATATTTGCTAAATTTTTTTTAAATTTAATTTTAGCTAATTGTCCGCATGCAAAAACTAAAAGAGCTCAACAATGATAGAAATACCAGAGTACACATTACCCGGCATGCCAAGAGGAAGAATGCGACGAGAATTAATGAAAACTCTCGAAGCAAGAAAAACAAACACGCTTGCATCTAAGTGAGCGAGCCTGAAGTAAAACTTCTTTACCAACTCGATAAAGAGATATAGAGTGGAATATGACCCCGAAATACATCGAAAGCAGTCCTAGTCCTCAGCTATGCCCGAAATCATCACACAATAGTCCTAGCTGATCCTAAACTAGTCCCAAATTAGCACCGAAGTAATCTTCAAAAAGCTCCCGAAATAATACCGGAATTACCCTGAAATAGGCCTTACTTGGCCCGAAATAACTAGTTAAAAATTATCTAGAAGATTCGCAGAACACGTCCAAAACTTGTCCTGAACGTTGAAAAATCACCCTCCTGCCGCTAAAGAAGTTTTACTTCAATAAGCAAAGCATTCGTTACATCTCTCTAAATTGCTATAAGTTTGTTTATTTCAGGAACTGTCGGATGCTTTGGAATTCGCCAAGTACGAAGTGACGGAAGCATTTACTGCGCCACCTTTGTATTATCTATATTGTGGAAAGATATCGTTTGAGCGTAGGGATGGATAATTCTGACCGGTTTCTTGCCTCATTATGGTTTTCCTTAAATAACCAACAATTGTCAGTTATCCGGGGGAAAATCTAGAATTATATCTTGCTATCCTGATTTGGAAATTCATTTTGGATAATATATGTATGTTTGTGCTGATTTGTGATAGCTAGATCATCAAAAAGTGCGATTTTAAGTATGATTGTGTGTATTGCCATTGTTTTTGTAACTGCATATAAAAGTCTCAAAACATTTTTGGGAAATTTTGTTGCTGAACCGACCAATGTGGATGGACATGACTCAACTCTACTTTCATTCAATAAATAATGATAAATAAAAAATGATTTTTGGAAAGCCGGGGAATTCTTTCCCTGATTTCGGGCGCGAATAGTATCTATTAGCGACTTGAACTTTATTCTGTCAAATGCTGCATCTTCATTATCGCCAACTAATTTACATCACATTCTTTATGTTATAATATATAATATATAAAGTCAAAGAAAAATGTATCGGTTATTCCCAAAACGGTTTTTACAACGATGTGTTTGCTTCAAACATTGAAGGAGCGGTTAATTTATTTGCCTACTTTGTCATAAAATTTTTTATCTGATGATAATTTGCGTGCTGATGAATTGGCTGATATTAATCTTAATCTTACTGATAAAACATCCTCATCCACTGTCTTTGGCTCTTTGGTATTAACGGAATCTTACGTAATCGAAGGGTTAAGAAATCTTAAAGATTCTTCGCAGACCGACGTGGATGGTCTGACCATCAGCCTATTAAAGAATTGTGCCTCGCTGGTGAAGCCTTTGATGCTAATTTTTAATTTGTCATTAAATGCTGGGGTTTTCATTGACGCGTGGAAACGTACACTAATCGCCCCTATTTTCAAAAGTGACAACAAGAGTGATATATCAAATTACAGGCCAATTTCCAAGTAATCCTCTGTAGCTAAGCTTTTTGAATGTATCGTAAAAGGCAAAACTTTATTTTAATATGAAACACTTGATTTGTTCAAATCAACACGAATCCACGGTGTCTATTATTTCAGTTTTTACTACAGATTGTTTTTCATCTTTTCGTAGTGATTATCAAATTGACAAAACTTATACAGACTTTTCAAAGGCTTTCGATAAAATTTCGCATAGGATTTTAGTTGTGAAATTTGGGTATTTATATAAAAGGAGCAGTATGATTGTTATAGGTGGTGTTTTCTCGAAATACATCAGTTGTAGTTCTGGAGTACCTCAGGGCACCCTTATTGTTCACTTTATAACATTTCTGTGTGCTTTTTCTCGGTTAAATGTCTTCTATCTTAAAATTTATTCTGAAATCAGACGTTCCCATAGCTCTTCGATCCTTGAATTACAACTTAATAAGTTTTATTATTGGTGTGTTAGTAACCAATTATTTCTTAATATCAAAAAGTATCATAAAATAATTTATTCCAAGATGTTGAAACCTCTGGGACTTCCTGTTTTATCGAGCACTTAGGACTGACTGTATTTTGATACCAGTTTTAGCTTCACCACGCTTTTAAATTTCATAATCTCAAATTCATTAGGCATGCTTGCATTTGTAAGACATCACTCATCTCATTTTTCCAATCCCTACGCTTACAAAATATTGTACTCTGCTTTTGTTCGTTTCAAACTTGAATGCGCTGCTTTTATATGAAGGTCTTATCATGCGATTTACATAAAACGACAGAAAATAACCCAGAAGATATTTCTGCGTTTTGCTCTGCGCTCTCTTTATTTTCTGAGTCGATTTTTGAGTTGTAATTAATTAAATATTTTTTTGTACTTAAGTCTCAAGTGTCTATGTATATTAATTAGACATAAATAAAAATCATAACTGGCTGAACTTCTCCTCAGAGTTTTCACATCGCCTGCCGAGGCGGACCGCTTTTAGAAAAAACTTTTCTATAATTTTCGGTGTTACTTGCTCTGGCAAGAATTTGAACCCGGAACACACCGAAGGAAGCTCGCACAGTTATAAGACAGCAGGAAAGAAAGCCGAGGTAGGATAAGATTTTTGTGTATTTGTTTACGCTACTGTCCGTTTTCATATTTGATATATGTATGTTTTACTTGTAACTTTACCCGTGCTGTAAGAATCTTCCCCAATGTATATGACAAATTGCAGCCAAAGGTGTAAGCAATAAAATTAAACAAAAAATCATGCTCGGCAAACAAAAATTAACAGTCACAGATTTTAGGTTTTGTTTATACCCATCGGTTTATTGTGAGTTCGCTTATGGAGCTTAAATGAATATCAAATATGAACAAGGCGGTCATATTACCCACACTCCGTAGTTTGCAAGGGGCATTGGTGCGTAGCGCGGTATACCCAGTAAGCAAACTTTCTGATAATTTAGCTTTTAGGATGACTGAAAGGTATCTCGCATAGTTCTGTTTCCTTCAAGCCACTTCGGTATCCATTTTTAATCGAACTGTTTCCCTAAATCCCACTGTAGTAGGAGCAAAACGTTTTTCACAAGTCCTCCAAAAACTAAGAAAGAAAGTCGTTTATTCAAATCAATTAAGCCAAGTATGCTAATTCTGAGCTGATGCTGCCGCAATTGCTGAGCGAGCAAGTCACACTGCAAAGGATTTGGTTTTAGTTAGTTTTCAAATTAAAAACCTTTCAATTATACACACCGCGCATTCTATCGACACGTCCACTTCGAGTAGCTCTTGAAAAAGCTTCAACACTTCGGCGGTTTCACGTGCTGCACCAACTACCCGCTCACAAAGTGCATCCAAAAGGAATGAGTCAGAAATAACGAAGCAGAATCCTACGAAGCTTAGTGTTTGACCAAATGCATTAAATCGATCAAAATATGCCATATCACCATACTTCAAACTCAAGTAGCAGACTGAAATGTCGTTGATTATTTTACTAACCAGCACAGTTAGAATCTGTAGGCGATAACATTCGTTAAAACTCTCTGCCAAAACAGTGAGTCGGCGATGTATCCGCCCAACCTGCAACAATTCTTCAGCTAGGCGGCGCTGCATGCGCCTCTGTATACTTGCCGCATAAACATTTTGCGTTTCCAACAATTGAAGAAGACTGAAAATACGTTGCAGCTGTGCATTCAACCAACAAAAGCGTTCCCACACATACCACATCGCCAAAAAATAATGAAGAATCGTATGCAGGAGTACACTAGTTACGCAAGTCATATGCGCGCAATATAAGGCCGAGGCTAGAGTGAGAGTTGGCGAGAAAAATATTAGCATATATGCCGTTGTAACGGTCTGCATAACGACGCTGAAATATTTTGTCCACAACAATTTTTTTCCATACAATTGCGCGCATTGTTGCTTTAACGTCGCTGTCACACAGGCATCGAAATACACGTGCTCCAGATCCACCATCTGTGTCAGCATTTCGATAATTGCGCATTCGCGCTTCCATCGAAAAATTATAGTTAGCGCTGCTAGAACCATCATCTGTGTTGTATTGACGGCATTAACGATGCGCATCAAACGATTTTCGATGACAGAGTCTATAAGTTCCAAAAAATGTGTGTATACCATTGGCATAGCGATGACGACCAGCGCATTTATAGTGCAAGCGTAGATTTGCATTAGAGGTGAGCGTCGGAAGCGTCGCTGACCGAAATCAATTCGAATGGCAGTGACACCGATTGCCACTGAGCAGTAATAGGTGTAGAGTTGCCAGCGACGCAAAGCGGGTGTTGTTGTTGTTGCTGTTGATAGCGGCGTTGGAGGCATCGATGCCAGCAGTGATGCAGCGAACTTCGCGCTCACTTTCGTGCTAGTTGTAAGCTCGGTCGATGTGTATTGACTGACTGTGCGTGACTTGCATCGAGCAAAAGTATTTGTTTTCTGTTGGCTCTTGGGATTAGCAATTCAATAAAATTTAATTGTGTTACGCTTAACTGATTGTCGAAGCAGATGTTTGGAATAGGGAAATGATAAGTCTAATTAATAACAGTGTGGGATGGAGTGGAACTTAGTTCACATTCTACAAATTTAAATAATAAATTATTGAAAGCCCATAAGATTGATTGCGTGTGCAGAACAGACTTTCCTTCAGTACGGCCGTTTTGTCATATAGCTGTCCTGCTCTGGCTCTTGTATTTTGAGTTCAGCCAGAAGTGTTTTTTTAGACTGATAGAACTTTAAATTGAAATAAAACATATAAAAAATGAAGAATGATGCCAAATTTTTTTTTTATTTGAAAGATATTTTCATGCCATTTAATATTTAAAAACGATTTATGGCATATGTCGCCACGACTAGCTTTGGTGAGTCAGATGCGTTCAGTCCAATTTTGAACAAAATTGTTTTTGCGCAAAATTTTCCATGTTGTGGATGGACAAAGTCCAACTTGCTGAGCACGGCAGCGAATAGACAAACTCGGATCTTCTCCAACACTACTCGTATCACTTATAGCACCAATATTTTCTTCTGTACGTACAGTTCTTTGTCTTGTTGTTGGTTTTTCATCGAGTAGAGTAAATGTTGTTCGAAATGTATCAACAGTTTGACGAATAAGCTGCTCTGATGTTCGATTATGTGGACCATAAAATTCACGAAGTGCTCTATAAGTTTGGCGAACAGAACACTGATTTTTAAAGTAAATTTCCACAATTTGTAAACGTTGTTGCGGCGTCATTTTTTTCCGTGATGATTTCTCAATGCTTACTGAACGGAAATGTCAAAACGAAATGTCATTTACCAGCTGTCAAGTGACAGCTATCCCTACCGAAAGTTCTATCAGTCTAAAAAAAAAACACCCGTTACATCTAAATCAGAGATAAACAGCAAATCTTGATGTTTAAATTTCTCCTGGATGAACAGTCAAATATGATATATAAATTACTTAGGAAGGAGCATTCAAACCTATTGTATGAATCAATCAAAGCTGATCAATCAATTCTGACAAATTTTTCTTTAATGATGTTTATATTTAGCATATAAAAATCCATTATTACAATAAAATGCACAATTTTTCTTATAATGTGCATTTTTTTAAAGAAAAAAGGAAACAAAAAATAGCTAAATGTAAATTTACATAAATTTAAGACCGTTCCCTTCTTCGCGTTTTTCATATGCTTTTTTGTGTTATTCTGATGCTTTTTTGACGACTCCTTCGAAATCAAAATTGCCTTGCAGTCTGAAGACATCTAAGGAAATAATTAACCATATTTGTCGAACAAAATCACAACTTGCGGTGCTCAATTTAAAATACCTCATAAAATAGTGTAGAACAAATTCAGTTTTGCCAGGGTCTGTTGCTCCCATCTTCCGTCCCAATTATAAGACTCCATTAATTCGTCCGTAAAAATTTTTAGAACAACCTATGAGATATCTTTAGAGATTCCTTTAACTTCGTGAATGTATGCAGTCTAAAAATTTTAAAACGAAATTACAAAAAGCATAAAGTAAGTTTTCACCTCAACTGAGATTCGCCACATTTACGTTGAAAATGTCCAGTTTTTTCTGCTGGTTTTTGAGGGACTTTTAGCGGAGAAAGGTAAATCGTTTACTCTAACTTTACAAAGAGTTTGCAGCAAATCGTCTAGAGTGTTTTGAGTAATTTTTTGTCTAATCGTCCTAGACTTTAGAACTCTTGTCCAGCTCCTGCAAATTCGAAAGCAAATCCTAACTACCATGAGTACGTATTAACTTTTTCACCATTAAACCTCTTCCATTAGTCAAAAATTCATTCGGAACAATCTCATTGGGATTGCTATTGGCTTTATTAGCGTATTCAGTTTGGGCTACATCCACCACACTTTCCGTTACTTCAGATTTCTCAAGTTCTATAAATCTTTTGATATTTGCTTGAAATAGCCTCATTTCTATGATTAAGATACTTAATTTCTTTTTTTTCTGTAATTTTACACAAAATTGTATCGATTTTAGCTTTTTCTTAAAAGTAGAAAATTACCAAACTTCGACTAGATTTCGGCCAGTAAAGTTCGACTTTTCCCAAAAAATTTCGAACTTAAGCCAAACATTTGTAATATTTTATTAACATAAGAATTGTATAAAATTTTGCTTTTAATATGTTTTTCTTTGGAAAAAAAATTAAAATTTATATGATAGCGATTTGGTTCGCAGTTATCAAACCGAAAGACATTGTTCATTTCGAATTGGACACTTTTCTCAATGAACAATTGCTGCCAATAAATTGTGAAATATATGAACTCTATTTGAGCTCCATATTTTCTGCTGAAAATAATGCTTTAAAATGTCGGTTGCAACGTGGGAATCTATATGGCTATTATTTTGATTATTATGCTTACTTAAACTAAAGAATTTTTGAAAAGTCATTGATATTCATAGTTTTAGACCTTCAAAAGGTTCAGTACGGTTCTCGGCCCTAAAAATCGGTGTTCGGTCGTCCTCTACATAAAAGTGTAAATTAGATACTAATGAAATAGATGTCATCGAAATGCAGTAGAAAACCCATCAATCTTTTGTAGAGTTTCGGACAGAGGTTGGTAAATATAAAAACACGCTTGGCGAAAATCCTTTTGCTACTCTTTGTAGTTTTGTTTTTAATTTTTTAATCTTACCCCTCAGCAGTGCAGAAATGTGTTCGACATTTTAAGCCCTATGAACATTGTCAAAAAAAAACACAAAGAAATAGAATTAGTTTTAAAATATGAAATGCAATTTTATGTATTTGATTTGACTTGAAAAAGTAAGAAAAGTGTTGCCATGGTCTCGTAATTGAAAAAGACCTAACTCACATTTAATATGTACTCAAATTTATCTGATGATGAAGATATAATATGTGATATATAAAAATATGAATTAATTTTAAGTATAAACAAACTACATATGTCGTGGCTTAAAAATAAATAATTTTTGTAGCTTATAAAGCCTATATAAATATCTGAAACCCGTAGAAAATGCGTTATGAAATCGTACTACGAATAAAATGTTTGATTTGCTGACTTACATGTTTAACCTTAAAGCTCGAACACACTAGGGTAATTTATATAGATTATTCTTAATAAATGAGCAAATTACCATGAAACTAAGTAATCTCGTCTTGTACAATCTATCGATAAATTAAGAGGAAATAAAATATTTTATCATAAATAAAGAACCAAATCACGAACAAATCAGTGTCGACTCTAAATTATCGATAACAATAGAAAAATGTGTTCTCCCATAACAAAACTGAACAATGATTTTTCAAATATTCACTCAACTGTTTCTTAATTTTTACTGCCTCTAGAAGATTTCTCACAATAGAACTTAAATATATTGAAAATTTTATATTTTTTTCTTTGATAAAGAACTTGGCAACCCTGTGACTACAGAGCCGTCAAGATAAATTAGGAATGGCAAGTATGGGCGCAATTGGTTTATGGGAAGTAAATTGAACGAAAATATGTAATTTATGTTGTAATGTGATCTGGCTATAGGTGCCCGGGTAACTTGTCCCTCACACAGTGGTGGATTTGATGGTCAGCAAAATAGACATTGCTGGCTGGGACCCCAGGGCCACAAGCCCCATTTCAATCAAAGCTATGACGGTGCTCCTGCCATATCTCGGACGAGCGGATGAGTGCAAGCTAAATTAAGAAAATTCGTCAGCTACATACCAATCATTTGCACCGTACAGCCACGGATATGGTCTTAAGATGAACTTAATTTTAAGTGTTAGCTCTTTAATGACAAAAATTTTCGGAATCCTTTACTACTGATCGTAAACATGAACTGACTAACTTTATTACGAACGATGAACCACTACATTATTTGGAATTTTTAATAACGAACAAAATTATGGACAGTTTCCCGAGCGCTGCAGTCTATTAATTTAGATTATTCTTGACTCTACCCATCGGTTCAGCTAGTGTTATGAGCTCTTTGAAAATCGTTAAAGTATATCGCCGAGCCTCTTAATCTAAGAATTTCCGAAATAATTTTTGTATCCTTTACATTGAAAGAACAGTAGCAAGACCACTGAACTAAGCTTTAAAATAAACAAACTTCTTCGAAACATAAAGTTTGGCCCTTCTTAAGAATTGCTGCCTGGGTCTTTTTTCTGCCCTCACTTAAGGGTTAATTGGCACTCTTGCAGCTAAATCAATATCGAGAAATCCAAATAAAATGCCAGATATGTACACACATACATATCCCATTTAGACGCCGAACTTTGTACAAAAGTTAGAGCTCCACAACATATGCAGTTAGTTCTTCGAGAATCCGTTCATGTGAAGCGCCTGCGAATGATGTGCAATGAATGGCAAACAGAAAAAATGTCTATTTGTTTGCCTTTTTTCAACATATCGCGCGCCAGTTTCTAATATATGCATGCAGGGACAGGATGTGCACCGATGCATAGCTGCCACATTTCTACTCTTCCTGTTTCTAAGTATTTCATTAATTTTTTTCCGCATGTGTGCGCTCTATTGATTAATCATTCGCGCACGCCAGTTGCATATTTAGGTAAGCAAAAAAAAAATGGCTGTGTCTGTACGCGGCGGCATCCTTTGCTCGGCGCTCACTTTGCCAACTGTTATCAGCAGCATATTGTCATCGACGAGTCATTTTTGGCAGGCGTAATGCAAGTGTTCTCTAATAACGGCAACTTTTATTGGCAACTTTAACAAGGACACATTTTGTGTATTCAAAATAATCCCAATAAGCATTTAGGTAAGAGAACGATTAGAAAACTAGCCGAATTCAATTGTGATTTTCTAAAGTAGAGGCTTAGAATTCGATTAGGGGAACTGTCGAGAAATATTTTCTACAAAAACGCGACTTAGTTCTCAATATCGAGAAAAGATCTTATTCTAACGTTGAATTCTAATTGGTTTCTAATGTGGATTTTAAAGCGATGTAAATTGTAAGTTAATTACAAAAATTGAATTGTACTTTTAGTAATTCAAATATAAAATGTGCCAATTTAATGCGTTTTAATTTAATAATGTTTTGAGAATACTTAAATAACTGTTTTAAAAGCTTTTCACCATTCAATATTTAGAAACTAACAGCAAATTAAATTGTGAAATTGTGATTTGTGCGCTTTATTTAGCAGTAAATTTATTTGTAAGGATATCAGAAGGGATATAGCACAAAAATACTTTATTAATGGATATCATAAGGGATGCCATTGTATAATTTATAATCACTATCTTGAAGAATATTAGCGTAAATTACATAATGGTATACGTTCTTTTTTATTTCTTAAATAAGAAATCAATTATTATAATATATTACAAAATATTACAAACTTTTTACATTGAACTCATACAGTATAAAAAAAAAAAAGGTTTAAAACCATAAATTTCAGACTGAATATGTGCGCTCTAACGTCGGATAGCTCGATTCACATCAATTCCTGGCCTCGTGTTGCACAGGCTATCTGAAAGGACTTTTTTTTCGATCCGCTCGGCCATTGCGTTTAGGCGGCTGAAAAAACTTAGATTCCAAGCCACGTATTTGGCGGAAGAAATATACGAACCTCCAAGCCGCTGGCTGTTGGTGAAGTAAGCTTGTTCTGTGGCATTTGGCTGACGAAATGGTCAAAACCTCTGAAGGTCCGATCCATTTCCTGGCGTAGAGTGGAAAGGCCGAGTCGAATCGCCTACACCTTCGGTGCGATGTTGGAGAAGTATGTAACAGCAAACTTTTCAATTTCTCGTTTATTCGGTGACATTTGGCGGAAGGAGATGGTTGAAACGTCCAAAGACCGACAGGTCCGAGTCCGAGTCAGGATCTTGAAATATATCAGCATGGAATACATACCTACATATTTTACAATAAATAAGATGGGTAAAATTTTAAATCCCAATTTAATCATATATCCCTTCTCTTTAATCTCCTAATTCCTAATTCATCGTTGATTGAAACCGAATGACAAGTGTAATTTTTTTTAGTATAAAAGTTACCTGTGTACTCTTGAACCATTGACTTTGATTCTTTCTTTGCACCCATTCATCATTTTGAGTTCGTTATGTAGAATCTGGATGAACCGCCACAAGGAATAATTAGTGCTAGGTGTTGGCGACAAGCATTGGAATTTATTGTGAGAATTAGTTTCTCTTTTTTCGGCTAAGATGCTGTGAAGCTCTTTTATGCATTTCCTAAGTTCATATTTCAAAGTCGAGTAACGAAACCAATATTTCTGCCAATATTTTCTAACCTTCCTTTTCATACACACTAGGTTGGTGATGTCTTTGCCTCGTAGACCGGTAAAACTATGAATATTCCAATGTTTTACATGGCTGCTTATATGATTTTTATATTTAAGCAAATCAGTAAACTTATTAGTTAAAGTTGGATGAGATTCATTAAAATCCGGGATTGTGTTAAGAGTTGGTAAGCACAGTCAGTGATCAGACGATAGATCGAAAAAACATTTTATCTGAATTTGTGCTCGATCTAGGCCACAGAGTACTACGAAGTCAATTAGATCAGGTGTCTTACTACGATCGGTTGGCCAGTTTGTTGGCTGGCCGGAGGAAATAACAACAAATCTGTTATTTTGGATGGGTTTATATAAGATTCTTCCCTTTGTAGATATTAATCTAGAACTCTAGAATTGATGTTTTGCATTGTAGTCAACTGCTGCGAGAAATCTCTTACCCAACCTAGAAAAATATTCCGTGAGTTGAGTTTCAGATATGTGTTCATTAAATATGTAAGAGAAAGTCAATTGCATGCTTCCACTCATAATAATTCATTATTCATTCATTATTCATTAGGGCAAATTAGTACAATAAGATATTAAAATCTTTTATAGTACAACAAATTTTGAAATTCACAATAACAAGACATAAAAGATCTCAAAGTAAGCTAATAATCAGTACATATATATATAAATATGCAGTAAAACTTATAAATTAAATGACAGGTATGTAATAGTCACCTATGCAATATCGAGTTAACAATGTTTTAACAAAGAAATTAGTTACAAAAATATGAATAAATTAGGACTATAATGGAAGATGGAATATCAATTAAAGGCTAAGTACTGAAGTAATTATAGATAGATTCCCTAAAATTGCTTTTGTTTATCTGTTTTCTAATATTGGCAGGGATAGAGTTCCAAATGCAGATAGCGTTAACGAAGAACAGCCTTGCTGAGACCAATGAGGTAAACTGAGGGACTATAAGATCTAATATGCGGGCAGATTTGGTAAAACACAACTTATCATAGAGATAGTTAGGAGATTTCCAAGTGATAAGCTTATATAAAAATATACAATTGTTGGTATTGTGATACTCCGAGATCTCACAGCCTAAAAGTCGGTGCTTCCATGGCGAAATATGAAATCTTGATAAGCCGTAAACATAGCGCGTCACATTATTAAGCAATGTCCCAATCTTACGCGCAGAGCTACTATCCAGCTTACTATATATCAGATCAGAATACGTTATAATTGGGATAATTTGCTGTATAGCAAGGCGACGTCTCGTCTGCAAGGGGGTTTAGAATCCAGATTGCCGTAGATTCCTCAGTGTGACATATACCTTGCTTACTACTTTGTTTACGTGATCAGTACAAGTGAGACTAGAGTTTGTGACAAAGCCTAAATTTTTTATTTTGCGAACTATCTTTATAGGCTCATTGTCAATGTTAACCGAGGGTAAGAAATTTAAGTCTTTGGTTTTTTTGTTATATATTGGTAACACACAGGATTTAGTACAATTTAAATAAAGACCATTTTCACTCGCCCATCTGGAGATTGTGGATAGCGCCCCATTGACATTAGCACAAAGACGGTCGGCTTGACTAACAGGTCCAGATAAGTAAAACTGGATGTCATCTGCATATGCATGTAGATTTGCAGTTCGGCAAACGTGGAAAACATCATTTAAAAATAAACTGAAAAGCAACGGGCCAAGAATAGAGCCTTGGGGAACACCAACAGTCACCGCTTTCAGTTTTGAAACGTCAGCACCAATTCACACTCGTTGAAATCTGTCTGATACGAGTATATAGCTTTTCATAAGACCAAGCGCACTGTGCCCAAATCCAAAGTAACATTGCAGCTTGCTACATAAAAGTGCATGACTAACAGAATCGAAGGCCTTAGAGAAATCTAGTAGACAGAGTAATGTCAAGTGGTTTTTATCAAAGGGCATCCGAATGTCATCTAATATTTTTAATATGGCAGTGGTGCAACTGTGATTTTTCCTGAATCCTGATTGCAGAGGGGAAAGAAGATTTTTATTATGGGCATGCGACGAGATCTACTCCGCCATTAGGGTCTCGAAAATACTGATGGGACGAATACAACTAGCAGAACTGTTTTTGGCAACAGACTGTAGCAACTTTCCACATGTGCGAAAAGGAAGACGTAGTTACACCATGATTGATGATGTGGGTAAGAGTTCCAAGGATATGCGGCAACACAACCTTTATATACTTTATTGGGAGTCCATCTTCTCCTTCAGCGTTTGAACTTATCCTAAGAACGCATCTTCCCACATAATATTCTGTCACTGTGGAGAACTCAAACGGTAGGCCGTTAAAACGTAAATTTTTACACGGAACAAAAGATGATAACTCTGCACATGACGTACAACTTTCAAGGAAAGCATCATTAACCAAGTCCGGAGGTAAGGTACAACGCTCGTCCTCCTTTCTTCGTACCTTTAGATTATAAATATTGCGCCAAAAGACTTTAACTGGAAGATTCGTATCCAATTTTACAACGAAGTAAGCCTGGTTTTCATATCTGATAATACGTGTTGCTATATTTCTAGCAGTCTTGAAAGCTTCCCAGTATTCCAAGGTAGGATTTTTCTTCCATCTAGAGTGGAGTCTATTCCGATCCTTAATAGGTGCTTGGACTCTTCTATTGTACCACGGACAAGAAGAACATCTTTCCGGAACGACACGAACAGGCACATATTTGTCAAAAGTAGATTTCAAAATACCAACAAGAAAGTCAAGTTTGTCATCAATAGATTCATAGAGCCAGCAAGCACTCCAGTCAATACCGCCTAAGTCAGAGAAAAGCTCACTTGAGTTAAGATATCGGTAGTCTCTGTAGGAAAGAAACCTTGTTTCATTAGAACGGTCAATATCAATGTACAAACAACAAAAAATTAGGTCATGGTCCGATACGAAGAATATTTGGTCAAATTTTAGAACACTGGTCAAGTCGGAAACAATAAAATAGTTAAGTAAACTAGGATTACAGTTCCAGGCATACCTTGTTGGAACAATAGTATTTACTAATGTAAGTCCGTTGCATTAAAATCCCCACAAACAACAATATTACTATAATCAACAATATAATCATATAAGACATCAAAAAACGAGTTTAGACATACAGATTTATGAGGATTGTATACGCAGGAGACAAGGGCTTTAAAATGCTTACCAGACACCTCAACTAGTATAAATTCTGTGTTATTACCACTTGATTTAGATAAGAGTTACATATGAAGATTGCATCTACAATAATTGGCAACTCCACAACCTCTCTTGTCGATCCTATCATGCAATTACATTTTTCAGTACATACATAAATACGAAATAACTGCATTTTCAAGCATGTATATATGTTTACTTATTTCTACAATACGAACTCAATACGCATACTCTAGTGCTACTTTAAACTCTGCATTTAGTCTTCCATGTATTTCTTTTCAAGTACCTCGTTAAATTGTTCTTTCCGAATTAAGTCATATGAGTGAGAAACTACGTTATGGAAATAATGCAAGTAATCGGATGGCATCGCAATATGCACTTGCATATGGGAGAAATTCTGATGCTGCTAGGTATAAAAAAAGCTGCAGTTAAAATTGGAAATAATTTTACCAGTTTCTTTCTTGTAGAATGTGATATGCAATTGATATTTGCCGTCTTTGTACGAAATTTAGCACACAAATGGCCCCTAAGCCTACTTTAACACATAGAATATTTTTATGGAGCATTGCCACCTGTTAAAAAAGTGATAGTATTTTAAATAAACAACTTAAATCACATATTGCTAAATGACGACTGACTAGATCTGAATAAGACTTGGCACCTATACTTACAAATATAGTCCGTTATATGGGTTATCATTTAATCGATTTTTTTAAAGGGCGCTGCCACCTATCTAAAGGATCAAATTCTATTAAAACAAACAATCAAATTAAATATTTAAATATGTGTATCAAATGAGAGACTCTTAAAAAAATATTACTTACCAGCTGTTTTTAAAAGAAGGTTAAAATTTTTAACAAAGCTTAATTTAAAAGATATTTTTGGAGAGGTTAGCCACCTGTTTAAAAAAATTATAAAAATATAAGTCAAATGAATATTGAAATATGGGTGTCAAACGAAGGAGGTTTTAGAAATTTGTATATTGAAAATAAAGTAGACTAATTGAAATTGATCATGGCATGGGATCCGAATGAAGTAGACATAAAAAACTTAATAATGAAAATGTGTTTAAATAGTATTGCCATCTGTTTAAAAATACTAATTTAATTCCATTTCTATGCTTACTGAAATATATCGGTTTTTTGTTAAATGAATGCGTTTATTCGATAGAATTTATGAATAGTGGTGCTACCTGCTACCGAACGGTGATTCAATTTAATTGATAAGGTAGCTGAGTTTCAACTATATTGGGGTCAAACGAAATAGGTTTAAGGAATGTTCACTCAAGAAATATGTATACTTGGAGATATCGTGATAAAAGTATATCGCAAGAAATTTAGTAATTTAGGTTTTGCAGAAAGAGGATACCCTAAAGGATAGGATTATTAATATTTACAAAAAGGATATCAGAAGGGATATCATGTTATATTTATAACGAAGATTATTTAGTTACTGATTTTCATTCAATATCATAAGCATGTCATTGGTTGATATCTGAGAAATTTTTTCTTTTTAATATTCTTTCATATCTCCGACCTAGCCGTCCTCTTGCTCTTCAATTTGGGTGGTTCATTAACCGTGCTGCGTAGCGGATGCTTAACTTTTCTTATCTTCTTGCACCGTATTTAACTAAAGGTCTTTTTAGATATTCGGATTTTTTATGTACCTCCGGTGCTCCGCAATATCTTTGATAGCATTTTTTGTATTTTATCTATATTGAAAATTGAAGCTATAGCCCAAAGCCCGATTCCATATGTACAGCAAGGTTCGATCATTCTATTGACGAGTAAAATGATATCTTCTACACTGATCTTAGATTTCTATCCCATTATCCATTGGAAGTTAGACGATTTAAGTTTTGTTTGCCGCTATCATTTTGTGGGATAGACATGCGATTTATTTGTAGAGGTGAATGAAGGTTTTAATACACTTACTTTCGGTCACCTTTATTTTCCAAGTACTAAATTACTGCTCAAGCTTTTGCAAATCGTCTTGCAAGGTCATTGTTGCCTATTTAGAGTCTGCACGAGTAGACTTAAGAGGCACCTGCAAATATGAGGTGGTTCTCCGTTCCGTTCTGTCAGAATATGAATTTTCTACCCCGCAAAAGGCTTTCTACGATTGCATGCATATTTTCAGGTAAAGGAATTTTTATTTTAGACCTTATCGAAAGCTTATTTTCTAAACTCAGTTTGAGAGACGTGTAAATTACGACTGTGCAATACTCCTTATCATCGAATGTTTTTCTGATACTAGAGACAATTATGTGCACTTGCTCTATAGTTCCACGCCTTTCTCGTAATGCAAACTGGTGTTGAGGTATGGTTTGATTTCGTATAAGTAAAGGTTGAATTCACTTCAAAAGAAGTTTTTTAAAGAATTTTAAAAACACCGAATCTTTTCCTCCCGTTTGATCTTGAGCTGGCTTAGATATCATACAGACTTCTTAGAGTTTCCATATGTCAGGAAATTACCCTAGTCAAAGCATATATTTAAAAAAAATATATATATATAGTAAAAATTGAACGGCTGTATGCGGAAGTTCCTTTATCATTTCACCTGTAATCTTATCGTAACTTGGCTCTTTTTTTCTCTATATGTCATAAGCAATAGTGTTTATTAGCTGGTTGAGTTCAGGCTACCAGTGGATTTTGAAATGTGCCTAAAGACTTCAGAAAAATGACGGGCGAACGCATTTGCTTTATCTCTCCTTGCTCTTCTTCCATTTTGAGTGCGAAAAGACGCTATTCAAAGATCGGTTAGCTTACATAGCATGCTTCAGTGTACTGAATCGATTGTGTGGTTCCTTCTTTCTCTACTTATATCAAATTCCGAAGCTCTTTTGTACAAGACTTCAGCTCCTGCTTAAGCTTAGGGGAGCGGAAACCTTGTCATTCTCTTCTTAATTTGCGCTTTTATTTGTTATGTTAAGAATGCTTGGAGCAGCCAGGTTAAAGCAATAAAGAGTTGGATATTTCAAAGAAATTATTATATCGGTGAGATCACTCACTTGACACGTTCGTTTCACTGAAATTTCCCAGGACGGAACATATATTCTTAGCAACACGTGAAACCACTTCACAATAAAAGCATAAGTCCACTTGAAATAACTTTGAAAAAACTCAGTTTAAAGGGTGAACGTTTTTTGCCAACTCATATTAACATTGAGGCCATGAGGCATTTATACAAGGGGCGGGGTGATAAGCTCGCGACCTATGGTACTTAACGATGACTCATCATCTCATTACTGATACTATTTGAATGAATTGTGTGACTTTCATTTGTATTAATAACACGCTTCCTTATATGTATGTATTTTATTAACTGTTACAAGTAACAACACCATTGCAACGAGAATAAAGAAATGTGCTCGGCTATTTCTGCAAGGAGAGAGTTGTGAAAGCGAACCCACCCAGGCCCCCTCTGAAGCTTGTGACCGAAGGAAATATTCAACAAGTCACAAAATTAATATTGACCGATCGAAGAATTATATTGCGGCAGATATTTGTATAGTAGCATAACTAGCGATTAGCACATAATGAATTGGAGAGATGTTATTTAGAACTTGGATTTTTCTAGTATGATTCGGAATCCAAGCAAATGTCGATACAATGGATAATGGGGCAACAGTCACGGAAGAAATTGAAATTAGAACTGTCGATGTTTCTCGGGTGGCTGGGGAATTTTTAACTGATTACTTACCCACTGAAACGGTCAATACTACACTAATATACCGTTTCTGCAAGATAAATTTAAAAAAGAGTTATAGGAACAAGTATTTTGGACGACAGAGAAGACGACCGTAGAAAACCTTTTTGAAGAGAAATCTTAAGAATATTACATTCGTATTCTCTTCAAGAAGATGGGATTCAAAAATATTCTCATTCTTATTCAGATTAGTAGACCGCGAATTTCTCAGTCGCCCCTCGTATGTATAAAACTACATGCTTGTTTTCTATCTTATTTGTCTTTCCCAAAGTATTCCACAATTTATCACTTCCTTTGGAATTTTCTGTGAAAATATCAGCTGATCGTCTACGTACATAATGTGTAAATCTGTCTCGCTGCGGATTGCGAACACTAACAAAGTTGCATACTGTCTATACATACAAACAAATATATTGTTTACACGAGAGAGATATTTGATGAATTGGTTTAATTAGTTCAAGCGAAGCCAAAACGAATCCTTAGGGTCAAAGCGAAAATTACACGAGCAAATATAAAGGGGGATTAGGAGGTGGGTCAACAACGAACAAACTGTCTGCTATTAGAACGCAAAATATGCAAAATAAAAATAAAATGAAAGTGGATTACATTAGTTTGGCTTAGAAATTATGCCTATTAACTTAAAAAATCAAGTTATGATACAATCACAACCTTTAATTTGTTTGGTCCCTAAGCTTGTTGAAATCAGATATAGAGACACATTTTGAATAAATTTAGCTGAATGGAATTTTGTACTAGTATAAGTCTATTGTTATTTGGCACGTTCATCTCAACGTCATTTTTGTACAAAATATTTGCAAAACAGCATTTTCTTTAGTTAATTCAACTAATATTATAAATGCGAAAGTTTGTGAATAAATGTGTGAGTAAGTTGTTACCGTTTCTAAAAGATTCAAAATTTAATTAGGAAACAAAGTTTCATGGAGTACGCCGTCTCTGGAGGGACACTTCCGAGCTAGCACCCTGCCTGCACTGGTATACGGATGGATCAAAGACTCCGGAGGGTATGGGGGCCGGGGTCTTCGGTCCCAGAACACACCTGTATGTGCCAATGGGTAAGATGCCAAGCATCTTCCAAGAGGAGGTTTACGCCATCCTTCTGTGTGCAGAGGTAAACCTAAAAAGGAACTATCGCAATGAGCGGATAGTCATTGCAAGTGACAGCCAAGCAGCACTCAAGGCACTATCATTGTATGAGGTCAGATCCTTATTGGTGCTGGAGTGTGTAGAAAAACTCAACTCTCTAGCAACGCACAATCACATCCAGCTCCTCTGGGTTCCTGGTCACAAAGGCATTGAGGGAAACGAGGAGGCCGATCGAATGGCTAGAGGTGCGGCGGAAAAAACACTTATAGGGCCCGAGCCCTTCATGCCGGTAGGTCGACATACCATAAGGGAGGTGCTCAGAGCAGAGGAAAATACCTTAAAGAAAAGACACTGGCACCAGATGGCAGAGTTACGCCAGGCGAAATGCCTTGCAGACTGCGTAGCCATCTACACAGGCTCGAAATATGGTCGAATGACTCGTCTCGCTTCTGTGACACAGCCTCGGAGATCCCTATGCACCTGCTCTTTGATTGTGAAGCCGTCTCAAGAAGACGGAAGAGATATCTGGGCTCATATATCCCCGATCAGGAACTTGTACGCTCGCTGCCACCAACCACCATCTTAGACTTCCTAAGAGCGTTGGGGTTAGATGAGGTACTATAAAGAACGGAGGGCACAATGGATCGAATGGTCGAAGTGCAAACCTCAACACTAATATCTATCTATCTATCTACCTTTTCTGGCCCGAACGACTAGACGAATTTGCATAAAATTTAGTACGTAAATAGCTTATACCCCGCATTAACATATGAGTTATACTTTAAAAAGAATCGTTACTTGCTAAAATAGGCGGACGGAAATTTTACTATATTGGTGTCTAACGAAAAAGGTTTAAGGTAGTGTTTTTTCAAAGAATATATTCGGAGAGGATGCCTAAAGGTGGCAATTTTGTAAGATAAATGAAGCTTTAAATTGCTGATTTGAAGTGATTGAAGTTAAAAAAAACTTTGTGTCGAAAAAATGTTGAGGGGTTGCTAACTATTTGAAAATTAAATTCAAATTAATAATAACGAAATAATAAGTAAAGATATCACGAAGGTTTGAATAAAATCAGTTCAAGAAGTTAAATAAAGTATAATAAAATTAAATTGCTATGAGAAACAGTACATGTTGTTCTTTCGAGGTGACGACGGCAAATCAAAAGTGTGTTTAAGAATTTATTGACGCCATAAAACACGAGGTAGCCGCATCGCAAATTCAAAGCGAACAATATAAATATGAAATAAAAAAGGCTAAAGCTTGATAAATATATTAGAAAACTTTAAACGATTTGAACTCAAGAACTTTACACGTGACCGTACTTTTCCTTTTAAGCACCCATTCTTCTACCCACTCTTTGGATTTTCTCTTTTTTTGCTTTTACAGCGCACGCTCGAAAACATGAACACTCCCAGAAACGTGGACACGGTCTTTTGAGCATTGACTGTTCTAAAACGTGAACAAGGCAAGAAAGCTCTAAAACACGAACAAAAAGTATTTTACATCGACCTTAAGTAATTGTGAATTTAGGGATTCCCCTAATAGTAAATTACGGTACTTTTTTTTGTGGTTTCATGTAACGGGCAACCAATTTCAATCGCAAGTTTGGATTTGCATGAAGCGTTTCACCTTAGATTTAGTTAGAAAAAGCTGAAATTCTCGGTCATTTACAAAAAGGCGCGAGTGTGACGTTGTTAGCGAAGAAATATAATGTTGCTAAATTCACAATTTGTGGCACTAAAGCAAAAATACAAGTGATTTTAAAATGCGTAAACAACACATTTTCTGTGCCTGGAAAAATAAAAACACTGCATACTTCAGAGCTGACCAAAATGGAGAAAGCTCTTTATCGTTGGTTTATCCGAATGCAAAATAAGAACTGGCCAGTAAGTGCTTTAGTGCTGAAAGAAAAAGCCAAAAACCTGCATTCAAAATTAAAGAAAAACTAAGCTGATTTCTACGCTAGCGATGAATGGCTACAAAATTCCAAAAAAAGATACGGCATTCGACTTCTTTAAATATTGGGCGAGAAATTGTCTTCACAGCCTCAGCTATTTGACCCTATTATAGAAAAATCTAGAGTTTGTGCAGGGAACAGCTAAATAATGCTGATGAGTCCGATTTATTCTGGAAGCTTCTGCCAGAAAAAACGTATGTCTCTGTAGTAGTAGTTTGGAAAAAAGAAAAACTTGCCAATTTTAGGTCTTCTCCTAATCGACAACGCTCCTTCTCATCCAGATGAAGTTGAACTGGTAGTGGAAGATGGAAAAATTTTCGCAATGTTTATGCCACCAAACGTTACTCCCCTCAATCAATCAATGGATCAGAATGCAATAACAATCACGAAGATGCACTACAGAAACAGCTTTCTAGCTTCAATACCAGCGACGAAATCTGATTTGCCAAAGTCAATGAAGAAGCTAACATTATTAGCATCAATAAATCTCTCGGAAGCCGCTTGAAGTCGTGTCAGTGAAGAAACTCTAGCTAATTGCTGGAAGAATATTTTAAATTTAGCGGAAAACGATGATGATCCCGAAGTAGTATGCCGTTTGCGGTTTTAAAACAAAAATGGGAAGCTGAACTTCGCTCCTTGATGAGCAACATAGTCTATCCCTTCACAGTTTGCTTTTGTCCGCAGAAATGCTCAAAGATATGTGAGTTATTGCGAATTTGTTTCTTATTAAAAATTTAAGAGTGAATGTACGTTACCAATCGTTTGTGAATGGAATGAAGATATTGAGGAAGATAACGTGGACGAATCAGACGAAGACTGCGTCTCAGAGACACCGGAGAAAATCTGAAAATCGATCAAAACGATGTGAATGTACTGAGACGCCTAAGGGAGAAAGCTGTATTTTAATTATTAGAAAAACAGAAAGTACAAAAAAAGATGATTGATTTTTTAAATAACAGTTTTCTCAAACTTACATTTCCTATCATATCCTTGAAGTACAAACTAATATGTATACGAAACAACAATAAAATGGGTTTAGTTTTATTTTGCGCAGATTGTAAAATAGTTTGGGCAATTTGACTTTCGTCATCATAGAGCAGAAATAAAACTTCTTCCATTCATGTACGAATTTTTTCTTTTTATTATTTCATTAAGAAAATAATGTACGAAATGTAGACAGTTCTATTGGCTGTTATCAACTTAGCATTTCGAAAAATGATACTTAAAAAAGTAAACTTTTCAATTCGCATATTTAGCTTAAGCTTTTTAGGTAAATGCAATGAGACTTTTGAGTTTTAATTGCTACTTCTTAAAACACAAAAACTGTTCTGTTCGAAAACATTAAATATCGTGATTTCAGAAGAACAAGAGTATGTACCTGGACAATCAAGGAGATGTTAATATGGTTTTCCCAGATTTATATTTAGCATACAAAAGCACGTTATGTGGCATTAAAACATATTAAATATCCCAATTCAATCCGTCAAGCAATAGCAGCGCTATAATCGCCTAGGCAATTTTGGTCCATTCTAATAAAACCCGCCAATAATTCCTTATCTATGCAACATTTATACTCGTTTGTACAAATTACACATGCCTTCATATTGAGCAATGTTTGTACTAAAGTCTGCCCAGAAACCTATTTAACCCCAACTACGAACAGTTTAATAGAAATATCTGTAAATTAATATTAATTTATATTGATATCAATACCAACATTTGCTCCTTGCTAATCACATACTCAATCCGAACAGTTCGAACAACGCAAATAATTTCAGTTCATTATTTTTCTTATATTGACACAAATTTCATGAAATCCAAGTGAGAGTCTAAGCAAATATATTGAAGGTGTGCATAATAATTTCATTTGAAGTACCATTGAAGATATTTGAGAAGCTATCAATAATAATTTTACTTGCCAATACCTTCACAAACTAAAACTAAAGGAATACACGTAGTATGAATTACTTTAATGAGCTCAAAACAAATACCCTTAGCCGTTGTATTTTGAAGTGCACACAATACTTAGTCGCCCCTTGAAATCGTTTGTTTTTCTCATTAGTCGTAACTGTTTGAGAAGGTGTAAATGATAAATAAATAACCACCTGACCAAATAATCAATATTTATGAATTTGTGCATGTGTATGTATGCATTGTTATGAAGTTGTAAACATGATTATTGCGAACTAAGAAAAAAAAATTGTTAGACGTAGAGCGGATTAAGAGTTACATAAGAAAGAATATATTTGAAGTCCCTTTTAACTCATTACAAATATGTACATACATATATATTTACAGTAGAGGTGTCCGTAATGAGGATAAGCCCTCGAAAATGTATTAGTGGGTAAGGTATAAGTGACTGTGTGGCCTTACCAAAAATATTTATTTATTTATTTATTTATTTACAACAATTTACACAGTAATAAATTACAGCATAAACTTAAAAATGACACTAGCTGCTAGGCTTTCAGTCATCGTTTTTATATAAAGTTTTGTTGTATGTCTATCCAAAGAAGCATTTGTTCGTTAAATTTAATGGTACAAGAGAATAATTTTAATATTTAAACCACGATATCTTAAACTACGCTAAATTAGATTAAGGATATTGTTATTTTTAAGGAAATTGTAAATATACATAATGTTGTCGTGGCTGGGTGTCGATAGTGCCTCCATTGGGGAATTGCTGCCGGAGCTTTCAGAGTGCATTGTGTTCGGATGTTGAGAAATTAGGTGTTTAACTGTGTTTGGGCCGTTGCATAAAGGGCAGCAAGGTGGGGCGCTCCTAGTTAGAAGGTGAGAGTGGCTAAATATAGTGTGGCCGAGTCTTAGACGTATGTACGGCTTCAGGATGTTGCTTGCCAGGTTTGCGGGATAGGTTGGAGTCATTCTCCTTGGGTTAATTCCAATATAATGATGGTTTTCCGATATCCAGTCTATGAGTTCCAGATTTTTTCTTTTTGTTTTAATATATCTGTACAAATCGCTCTTACTTATGAAGTCAATCATTAGAGTAGGGAATCTTTTAACTTCTTTTGCGACAGTATCAGCGCGTTCATTTCCTGAGATCCCCACATGCCCTGGGATCCACATAAGCTTAATTTTATTTCGAGCCGCAATGAGGGAGTTTCTGATTGATGAGATTATCTTATGGGTATTTGCAGGTGATTGAATTGCCGCAATGCATGATTTGCTGTCACTACAAATCAAATATTTTCCTCTATTTTTTTTGGCATGCTCAACAGCTAGTTCGATAGCCAAGGCTTCGGCCGTGAATATTGAACACATCGGGTCAAGTAGCCATTGGCAAATTACGTTTCTATCTTTATTGACAACGGCCAACGAGGTGTGGTCTGATGTCTTAGATCCATCCGTAAAAATAAAACGCCATTCCGATGCACTATAGTGGTCGCGAATACAAGCAAACTTTGCTTGGTAGACTGCGTTAGGTGTACTTTGTTTAGGCAAGTTTAGTAAGGCATTCTCAAAAGATGCTGGACTAATGAACCAAGGAGGAAATGTATCAACGCTCTTTTTGCCGCCGTAAAAAGATATGAAATTGTACCTGGCATATTCAAGAGATCTGGATACTGCCGAAGGTATTCTTAGTGGTTTCTTCCGTGAATTTGTGCTAATGAAGGTCTTTGTTAATGCCATATTTGTGCCGTCTAGTTTTTTCGCAAGAATGCGATATGTTGCATCAGCCACTCTACTGAAGATGCTCGGTAAGCCAGATTCAGCAAGTAAAAACTTCGTTGGTGAAGTAGGAAATGCTCTGAGGCTCCGACGGATTGCTGTATGATAAGGCACAGAGATTTTACGCATTAGGGATGCTGCACAGCGTCCGTAGATAGGTAAGGCGTAATCAATTTTGGATAGCATTAGTGCTCTGACAACATTGATGAGAATAGTAGGGTGTATATAGCTATGTTTACAAGTGAGATACTTAATAATATTTAGTCTATGTACAAGCGAATTTCTTATATAACTGCAATGATCTTTAAATAGATACTTAGAATCTACGATTAATCCTAGGATCCTCAACTTTTCTTTTGGCATAATGATGCAGTTGTCAACATTTAATGAAATGTTGCATGATATCTTTTTGCGACAGATATGGAGAAGATTTGTTTTTTCTAAAGAAATGTGTACGCCAGAATTTGACGACCAAGATGAAATATTGGAGAGAATGTCAATGAAGGTGTTTTGGACAGCAGCCGTGTCGTTTACCTTTGAGTACACCAGTACATCATCTGCGTAAATTTGATGTTCAATGTTTTTATAATTAGAAAGAAGTTGGCTTAGCTCATCGAAGGCGATAATAAAGAGTAAAGCTGAAAGAGGTGAGCCCTGTGGAGTACCATTTGAGAGCTTGTGGGTTATTGAGTGAAATCCATTAACAGTGACTGAAAGTCTCCTATTTGTCAGGAAAGATTTTATAAAGTTTAGAGTTCTGGTGCCCACTCTCCATTTTTGTAGTTGTCTTAAGACTACGTGAATTCCAATACGATCAAATGCTTTTTGGAAATCTAAAGACAAAACAGATACATGATTTCTACTGGACAGAGCCTTTGCGACAAAATGATCAAAACTGAGCAAGGCATCAACTGTACCGTGCCCTCTTTTATAGCCGACCTGTTGAAAGCTTATTACTTTATTTTTTTTTGCGTACCATGACAGCCTATTGCCTACAATTTTTTCTATTACTTTCCCAAGACAGCTTAGAAGGGAGATAGGACGATAGCTATTGACTTCAGTGGGTGATTTTCCGGGCTTCAGTATTGGGATTATATTGGAAGTTTTCCAGTATTGAGGATAAACCCCGGTGTCAAAAATGTTGTTATACAGCTTAACTAATCGTACTTTCATCGACTTCGGCAGGTTTTTGATTAACGGATAGGATATCCTGTCCAATCCAGGCGTTTTTCCTTTAACTGACGAGAGGGCATACTCAAACTCGGACATCGTTATTTCTGACTCTATTGCTTTTGCAGATGAGGAAAGTGTATATTCTATTTGACCTATGCTATCTAGGATTGATTCTTTGTAAATTCGGAAGTTGGTGCTAAAATTTTCATCTGCGCTTTCACTTGAGTAATGGTTTGCAAAGAAGTTCGCAATTTGATCAGGCATAAACAAATGTTCGGCAGGAGTATCTAAACGTGTAACTGATGTATTTTTGGGTCCACCAGATAATATATTTATGTCTCTCCATATCTTTTTAAGAGAGCAAGCGGGATTTATGTTAGCAGTGAACTGCTGAAAACTTTGTCGTTTAGCTTCCTTTGCTTTACGACGAAACAAAGCATTCGCTTTTTTATAGTTAACTAAATTTTCGAGAGTTTGACAACGTTTATATTCATGCCAGGCCGATTGCTTTTTTGAACGGAGAAGTGTAAGCTCAATGTTCCACCATGGTACATTGTACGAGGTTTTATTTCTATTTGTTTGCGGGATAGAGCGATTTGCTGCCGCGCGGATAATTTTTTGTATTGTGGCAGCTTCTCTATTTATATTGCAAGAAAACGGGGTACTGTTACTGCCTATGTCACATAGTCCTGAAAATGTACACCAGTCAGCAAAGTCTGTTTTGAATATTGGTTTTGGATTATACGCATGGCGAAATTGCCGATTATTTATTTCAAAAGAAATAGGGTAGTGGTCACTACCGTGTAGATCACTTGATACTCTCCAGGTGAGATTTGGAACAAGAGCTGCTGAGCACAATGTGAGGTCAAGGTGTGAGAAGGTGCCGTGGGTAGAAAAATGGGTTGCGTTACCATTGTTAAGGCATATAAGGTCGGAAGCCAACAGAGCATCTTCAATCAGTTTTCCTCTACAGTTTGATGTTGGAGATCCCCATATTGGGCTCCAAGCATTGAAGTCACCCGCAAGAATGGCGGGAGCTAAAACTTGTTGCAATAGGTGCAAGATGTCGGTATTTGTGAAGCTTTGTGTAGGTGGAATGTACGCGCAAATTATATTAAGCTTGAAGTTTATATCAACTTCGACGGCGATTGCCGATATTGCAGAATGGATAGGAATTCTTTTATAAGGCAGGCTCTTTTTTATCAAAATTGCAACGCCTTGCTTACTAGACGTTATATTCGAAGAGTTATAGAATATGCCAATATATTGCTTGGGACAGAAAGCGTTAACGTTGTGGGCTAAATGGGTTTCGTTGAGTAGAATTAATGATGGGGAAAGAGACTTTACCAAGAGCTGGAGCTCATGGTAATTATTATAAAATCCGTTCATATTCCATTGTAATACTGAGAACATTGGAAATTGAAAATAGAATTAAGTGAAGATAACAATGAAAAATAGGTTAAAGTTGATTATATACGTGTTATTTTTTAAGAGAATTTATAAAATATTTAATTTATGTTTGTATGAGTATGTATATTAATTGAGTTGATTTCTATGTAGCAGAAAATATTTCTCATAGTCTTCGGTACTCATTGTTGAGTCCTCCGCCAGAGCGGGAGATAAATTAGCAGAGTTTGTGTTAATATGGTTTGTGTTGTTGATGGGGAGATTTATTGGGAGATTTAAAGTAGAGTTTGAGTTTGATTCAAAGTTTGTATTGTTGTTCATGGTATAGTGATCATGCTGTTGCTGTGTGAGAGTGAAGTGGCTCTGATCTGGTATGTCTGTGTGTGTGGGTGTAATAAGGTTGAGTGAGTGCTGATCTCTAAAGTGAGAGGTTGATTCGTTTATTAGTTTGGTAAACAGGTTATTGAGAGTTTGCGGAGTGTTTTCAGATAATTGGTCATCAGATATTTGAGGAGAAGATAATTCTGAATTGACAGGTCTAACGTTTGCTGATGAGTTAATTTGTTGATTATTTGTGCTACTTGAGACAGTAGATGAGAATGAAGGTGCATTTTCGGGGAGAGAAACAGTTGAGTTGTATATTTTTGTGGCTTCTCGTGTGGTGCATTTTTTTGTAGTTTTGATTTTTTGTATTTGTTTCGCTTGCATGAATTTTGGACAGCTGTTTGAAGAGGCTGGATGATCTGCATGACAATTAGCGCAAAAGGTACGTATACATTTTAGAGGGTTATGGGGAGGCAGGCTGCAGTTGTTGCATGCTGCTTTTCCCTTGCAATGTTTCACTGTGTGTCCAAGTAACTGGCAATTTTTGCACCGCATGGGGTTGGGTACATACTGCCTTACATTAACCTTTCGCCAGGCTATATCGATTTGCTCCGGAAGGCTAAAGAGGTCGAAGGTTAGTAGTACGACACCGTTTGGTGTCAATTGGTTGTTTTCCGGTTTTTTCTGGAATTTGTATGCAGCGACTACACCTTGCGGACTTAATTCACTTACAATTTCTGCTTCACTTACATTGTTCAAAAAGGGGGCAAATACTGTGGCTTTAGTATGATTTAAATTGTCGTGATATTTGGCTTTTATGCTACAGATGCCAGGGAGGTATTTCAATGCAATGAAACGATCAGCTATTTTTTTATTGTTAACTAACAACAAGATTTTGCCATCGCGGAGCTCACTTACTGAATTGATTTCACTACTCACAGCACAGATGGCTTTGTGTACAGCAAAGCAGGAGTATTGCATTAGGGTCTTATTTTCTTCAGCTGATTCAATAGTTATGTACTTAGGATCATTACTACTTTTTTTAACTGTCGGTAAATTAGGGAATACAAAGAGATCAGTAATGTCGAGTTTTTGTTTGGATTTCTTTTCCTTTTTTTTCTTTACTCTGGAGTTATCGGCAAGCAGGGCAAACCGATTACTCCCAAGGGAATTGGGCCCGGGGGCCATTTTGCACTAAAACACTGAACTGTTGTAGTAATAGTAGTTTTTTCACGCTAGATTAAGATTTTTTAAATAAAGGAGGTTGAAAAGAAGGTGGCAAAGCACTTGGTTTCCACGAGAAGTAGTGAGAGCACAAAACTCAGAAGCACACAGAAATATACAACCGCTCGCTGTGAGTAATAGTCGGAGACTGTTACCAAAAATAAAAAGCAATTAAGGAACCAATATTATAGAAGCAACAGTGGATTATAGAAGAAGCAGTGCTAGCGGCTTGACGGGAAACGGGTATCTGTGCTACCGACACCAGACTGAAGTTTGCAGCAGCAGATCTGCAAAAAAGATATCGATTTCATACGCATAGATACTGATACTCCAACATACATATTTTCGGTTACCGGAACGAAAGGCTGAAATCTGGGGAATTAGCCCTGGCTTCAACCTCAGCGAGCCCAACTGTCAACAGCTGTTAGGAGATGTTAACCAACGATTGGTCCGCTTGTACACAAATCGGAGAACGATTAATTGAAGTTTTTGGAGGCGTGGAGGGAATCCACCAGAAGAAGGGAGAACCGACAGCGACTCTCGACGGCGAGAGCGTGAACGTTCCCATCCAATGCCAACATAGCCGGAAAATGGGAGCAGCGAAAACGATTATCCCACGTTTATTATTATACCGAACCGCACTGGTCACCAGGGAATTATAACTTTGTTCGTCTAACGGTTGTTTGTAACAACATAATTCTTAGAATCATTGCGCATACCTTTCCCTTTAAGCCATGTCTGTCTGTCCATCCATCCAGGGGAAATATTTAGCTAAGTTATGCGTGCCACTTTATAACAAAAGGTTATGTCTCCGAAACTGCTTTAACATACTCTACTAAAGTTGGTACACATATTGCATTTCAAGTCGATAAGCAATATTTCGAAAATATTTCAAATCGGGCAAAAACCACGCCCATCTCTCCCATATATGTAGGTACTTTACAAAAATCAAAAAATGCGATACTTATGTAAGTCAGCATTAAAGACAAATCGCTCATTTTTAATATAAGGGACGAAGCTGCACTAACAAAGGCACCGAATTAAAAAAAATTTGCAAATGGGCTTGGCCCCGCCCACCTTAGAGTAAATAAGTTAATATATCTCCGAAACCTTAAAACCAAAGTCAACTAAATTTGGTACACACGTCAAATTTAAAGACGATAACCAAAATTTCCAAAAATTGTAAAAAGTGGACCAAAACTACGCGTCTACCTCGCATATAACGGTAACTTTAAAAAATAAGAATGTGCTCAAATGTGTGAGTAATATGTGGAATTAGGTTTCTTAAACAAATATGTAGGGTAATTTACTGAAATTTGATATATGTACAAGATTGGGTATGAGAATGAAATATATGGAGTTATAAATGTTGGGAATGGCCATGATATCGCCCACCTTCGATGAATTAGGTATAACTCCGAAACTTCTTTGTCAAATTCTACCACGCCATTCATTTTTTGTCAGAAGCACAATTTCGAAAGTTGTAGATCTCATAATAAGACCACGTTCACCTCTTATATAATGGTAATTTACAACAAATCTAAATATATAAGTATAGTATTTTACAAAATCATGTCGCGAATTCTAAAAAATCAAAATTTTCAAAAATGGGTGTGGTCTTTATCAATAAACGTCGTTTAAGGTTTCAAACTTATGTTAGGACTATTTGAAGTCGACTGGGATGATATCGTGAATAGTATGTTCGTCTTAAATGGGGGTGTGAGTCCGCCTTTACTTCAACAAATAAAATTTCCCAAATACTGAACATCTGTATTAAATAGTGGCGGATTTTTATTGCCGGAGGAATTGGAAACGAAGAGTAAAATTTATAAAGCTGATAATAAAAATATAACTTAGAGAAAGAAAGAATAAGGAAGAAAGCGACGTACAGTGGCTCCAAGCCAAAGTCGGACACCGTAGAAAAAAATGTTCCTTCCTAAAAATATTTCAGCCAAAGCAATTAAAAAAAGGGTAAAATATATTTTCAATTACTCATTTATTGCACTTCCAAAATATACAATCAGCAAGTTTTTTGAAATATCGAAATATATCTTAAAATCTAATATTTTGTATGAAGGCCTTTATTTTTAATAATTATTTTGAGCCGGTTAGATATTGATTTAACCCACTTTTCGCAAAACCCAGGTTCAACTCCTTCCCATTCTTGTAATAAGATAGATTTCAAGTCATTCTTGCTTGAAACGAAATGCTGTCGAATTTTTGTGTTAAGATAGTCCCATAAATTTTCTATAGGATTAATATCAGGACTTTGGGGTGGCGTTTCCAGAACATGGTGGCAAATATAAGACAACCAAGAACGCACTTTGCAGGCCTTATGCTTTGGATCATTGTTGGTATTTCTACCAACCAATCATCACCGAGATCCAATTTTTCAAGACTTTTTGTAAGTTTTCTTTTAAAATGTTAAGATAGTCATTCTGGTTCATTATTCCTTCAGTAAAATGCAAAGGTTCTGGTCCAGAAGCCGAAAATGAATCCCAAACCATTGCCGATCCGCCACCATGTTTGACAGTTGGTCTCAGATTGCGCAGTTGCAGCTCCTCATTTGATTTCCTCCAAACATATGGTTTTCCATCGGAGCCAAAAACATTAAATTTACTTTCGTCAGTAAACATAACATTTTTCCAGTACGAAAAATCCTTATTTTCATGTTCTTTTGCAAATTTTAATCGGATGGTCTGATTGCGTTTGCTGATCAACGGCTTTTGTCGGACCTTTCTACCATTTAGATCAGCCTCATGAAGTAGATTCCTGATGGTAGATGCACTAGCTATAACAGCTAACTTTGCTGCACTAAGGAAAGGATTATCTTTAACTTTTCGCAACAGATATCGCTTATCTGAGTCGGTGAAAATCTTGTTGTGGGAAGCTTTAGGCTTGTTTTCCACTTGTTTGTTGGTTTTGAAGCGCTTAATTATATCGTGAACAGTAGAACGACTTCTATCGAATATATCAGCAATTTCACGCACAGATTTTCCACCGTTGGAATGCTTAATAACCAACTTTCTCAATTCAATACTTGTTTGGCATCTTTGTCTAGATATTTTTAAATCACAAACCGTAATTCCAACAATATATATCTTTAAAAAACCCACCCGGGAAATTCCCGTTAGTCTGTTAAACACTATACTTGAAGTTGATTGCAATTCTTCGACAGACCTGCATTTATTTAGAGGATAGTTACCTCTGTACGAGTTTGGCTTGCGCATTGAATTAACTTTTATTTGATGTTTTACTAGAATATTTTGTAATACTGAATTAATTTATATGTTTTATTTTTATATTTTGGAAGTGCAATAAATGAGTAATTGAAAAAATATTTTACCCTTTTTTTTTTAATTGCTTTGGTTGAAATATTTTTAGGAAGGAACATTTTTTTCCACGGTGTCCGACTTTGGCTTGGCTGTATATATCTATGTATGTATGTGTATAACGATGCAAAGTGGTAGAATAAGCATCTAATCTAAGCGCACATACAAAATTTATGTATTTTTGTAAGCACTTCGTGGAAAACTATCGGACAGAGACAAATTATATAACAAATTAAAGTGCGTGGTCTGAAGTTTTGCACAAACTTTTTAGATTTAGCAGTCCTGAAACCACTTACGAATAATTTGAGTTGAAACATTTAAAAAAATTTACATTGCTACAATCATTTCGACCGCGAGCGTATTATCGTGAAGATGGACATGTGAGAATGGGGCTATTGTTCTGCTGAATCGCTTTCGTTTCTCTTTTTGTTGTTGTTTCCCTATTTGTATACTGAGTAAAGTATTGCTTTGTAGGTTCGTTTTTATTGGTAGCGCCGTTCCACTAATAAAATATTTTAGCTTATATTACACAGTAACAGTGGTTGGTACACATGAGAAATATTAACAATAAATAAAAATAGGCTTAAAATAAGAAATACGTGTCTCGACGTTTTGCTGTAGCATCGATTTTTAAGCTTCAAAGGACCGTGGAGGTTCACTTCTAATGTAATACTTTTATTTTACTAATATTTCAATTTTCATTTTTTTCCGCAAAATTTTTATTTTGTCATACTGTGTTATCATACATGGAATTTTGTTCAAAAATATCTCCGCATTTTTATGTTCAAAATCATATAAAGTAAATTAATAAAGATATCATCTCATTTTGACTAGAATCTTATTGAATTTATTAATAAGGAAACCCTTTTATTTTTAAAAGAGCCCCTTTCAATTCACGGTTTCCTTTTAACGTCTTAACACATGTACCTATGTACTTTGTGAATAATCTACTTTATGTTATTTTTAGTTCAATTTAATTTTATGAATATTGTTTGGATTTTTGTATTTTCAAAATGAAAATTTTTGACTCGTGTTTTAATAATGAAAGGTTTGATACATAAACAGTTTTGCTCCTCCCTCTTCACATATCATCTCCTTCGGCTAAAGCAGTGTTATTTCTTTGGAAATTTATGCATGAATCTTATCAAATATTTTCAAATGGTAATAAAATTCAAAAAAGACAAAGACTCGGTTTCGTTGACTCATTTGCGTTGTTTTAATTCGCTGACGTTTTCCCTGAAAATTGTGAAAATTTTAGTAAGTATTTTATAAAAATTTAAATAGTTCATATAATGCAAATATGTGATTTTATTTGCAATTCATTACGTAATTTGTGCATCTAAATCGTGATTGGTATACTGAGTGACCGTTTCCCTGCAACTTAGCCCATTAAGCTCCATGTTCTAGTTCATTTTTATCTCTAGCCGTTGGCGAGCGTGAGCTAGCAAGACCTTTGATATTCCCAATCTTTTTGGAAAGCATAAGTACCTGCAATCAGTGTGTTACAATTATTGGTGCAAACTTTTATTATAGAATTTTTTGCCAAAGCTTGTTGAGCGTTAGTGATCGTATTCCTGCTCTTTATCATCTCCACCTCTGTGGCATCGTTTCCTTGTCAAAGCGCACTGTCGCCCGAGAGTGGGAATTTCGAATTTCGATAATTTAAGATAGTATTAAAAAACTAAAATATTTTATAATAAAAATTGATGTATAATCTTTCATTAGGCCCTTTTAGTGGGTATGCCATTAGAATGGATAATAAGCACTTCTGCCCGAGTGCAATATTAGTGTAAATATTAATTGTTTCTTTATAGGTTCCCAATAACTTGTGTTTCGGTACTTCATCGTCGCCGTTTTGAAGTGTTTTTCTGCCCAAATGTGAAATGAAATATAATCCTGTGATTACATAGTTATTTATGGTTATGTACTGCAATATAATTTTAAAAAAAAGTTCTTTACTTTGATAAAAACCATCAATAAACTTGTTTCTATAATCATATGGATGGCTAAAACCTCGCTTTACGCCGTTTTGACTTATGTAGGGATTTTTCCGTACCACCCAAGACGTAAATCAAACGTTCGAGTATTAGAGAGGTCGCAACAATTGGGACGTGGAGAGTTTGGGTGAGTTTTGGTGAATCAATTAATATGGCTCACAATATTACTTGGAATTCAAACGAATTTGTGTTGTTTGGTTTTTATAAGAACAAATAACTAAATCTCATGTTTTTTTTTTAAATTGTGAATTACAAAAATTTGATTGTACTAACTAAAAAATTTGATTGTATCAACCACTAAATGTAGAAAACTCAATTTTATTTACATACAACAATGGTATTTGTTAATTAAAACCAATTTTTGCATAACGAAAGGATTTCCAATCAAAAAAAATACATCAAATATTTCGTAGACTGCGAAACTTATTTGGATTTTGTGCAACTTAAATTCTATAACAAGTTACATATTTCGCATACTTGCTAAAAAAATTTTACTAAGAGCGATTACATTAATCTCCTTTTCTACGTCCTTCGCAAATGCAACCTTTTTTACGGGAGAGACCTAGAAATTAGCTGTCATTAGGTATCAAACCTTTAATAATTGAATCATGCGCATGTACTTTGTGAATAATCTACTTTATATTGTTTTTAAATTAATATTATGAATATTGCCCTTGGATTTTTGTATTTTCAAAATGAAAATTTTTGATTTACATATTTTTTGTTTCAGAAGTTTTCAATAAATAGAGTTTTCAAAATTTCAAAAATGAAAAATGATTTATGAATAAATGTTTTCAAAAATAAATACCTTTATCTATCTAAACTTGTTTTAATGTGCTAGAAATGACACGTGCCATACTTCTTATACGCATAATTTGGCAACACTAGTTATTATAAATACTTATTTTAATTGTTCTTATATCTTATAAACAAATATGTAAAACCCTTTATAATAATACATATGTACATATCTAAGAACTTGAAATTATTATAACTATCTATAACCTTACTTACTTAATTGGCGCTACAACCGCTTAAGCGACTTTGGCCGAACTTCTCCTACAATTTGTGGTGTGCGTGTTGTTGTTGTAACACAAATTGAGGGACCTACAGTTTTACGCCGACTCCGAACGGCGAATGATTTTTGTGAGAAGTTTTTTCATTGCAGAAATACAGTCGGAGGTTTGCCATTGACTGCCGAGGGGCGAGCGCTATTAGAAAAAACTTTTTCTATAACTTTGGATGCTACTTGCCCCGGGCAGGATTTGAGCCCGAGACCCACCGAATGAAGCGCGCACACACTACACACCCGGCTATGGCGGTCGCCTATAATCTACTTCAAAAAATTTTGGTGCCAATAATTTTAAAGTTATAAGATCTTAGGCGTTATAAAATTAAGAGGAGGTTCTAATGAAAACCAATATTCCCTTCTTAATTTTATTGAAAAGGTTTCATCTTAGTTTTACAGATTATCTTCTAGATTTTATTGAAAAGACATATGCAGTAGTAATAAGAAGGGCTTCTTTTTAGAAAAAAAATCATAAAGAAATCCACTAAATTTTGTTCTGATTTATAGGGCATTTTAGCTTGTACTTTTCTCTGTGCACCAAAACAGGTTTAATGTTATCTAATTGACATAAGATTCTATTTTAATCCAATTAAGAAATGAAACGATATACAACTTCTTTATAATATATGTTCTTTCAGCTGCGTTTCATCGGTGGATGCACGTACGATATTCAGGCCTATTACCGAATCCATTGTAGCCCGATTTTTGCAGATTTTACTAAAATAGCATCGCTGAGCACGAATATCTATCTATGAAGGAATAAATTCAAAGTTTATGTTACGTTCGTACTAGGATGGATTCAGTTACAGCCCCGAATGAAAAACTCTTTCCGGCCCATCGTTTTATTTTACCAATACGGCACTAGGAAGCGACACTTTGAACTACAATCAGTATAAATCACCAATAGCAAAGATTTTTTTTTCGGAGTTATGATTTTTTGTAGATATAATTCGTTTTTGTGGTACATACTGTAATATTATATATCAGCAAAAAGTAGTTATTATGACATGTTGGCAAAAATTCGCGTTGCACCAATATGCGTTGGGATGAAAGTTGGGCTGTAATTAGGTGGACTTCGTGACATTTTCAGCAATGCTGTTCTCTTTTCATACTTAATACATTATCGCGTATCCTAAATATATTGAATTTAAATAAATAATAAAATTGAACTTTTTTGAATTACAGATTTTACACATAATACCAATATGTCGACGAACTCATTTTTCCGAAAGAAAAAGTGTAAAGATTTGGAGTCGAATCACTTGAAAGTTGTGTACGAGTCAGCAAAAATTAAGTTTCACAAATTGGGCGATATTGCACAGAAACTACAATCATTGTTTCCTAATGCAACAATTCGTTATGAAGACGAAGTGTGCACCTATTGTTACTCAAAATTGTTGAAAAAAATCGCCGATGCCGGCGACTCACCATTATTATCACCGAAATCGAGTAGCAGTACATCGCTTACTAGCATGATGTCTTCCTACCAATTATATATTCCTGTGGCAAATCTAGAGGCTATACAAAAATTCAACGAGGAACTTGGAATCAACAGGTCAACAATTTCACCTTTGAAAAATGCTAGCGAAATACCCCTCACATTACGTTTCAGCTATGTTGAAAGAAAACGAAAAGAAATAGAAGAATTGTAAAATTCGCGTATTTTAAAAATGAGAAAATTGTACGATATTTCTGAAACAGATACACGTAGTCAATCTTTGTCAAAATCGTCGGATTGTCAAATGTGCAATAGTTGGTACCAGAATTTTGTACTTCCTTTGCTGAAAAAATTCGATTGTTGACAGCTACGCCTATATGCGAAATAACAAAAAATGTGATGATGTCGGAATGGCCAGATGTAACGGATCACATGATCAGAAAGGCTCGACAAGTTTTCAATGATAAAGGAAATTATAGCTTTCCCGATACGTACTTGAGTCATCCGATAAATGATAATGTTCTTTCAATTGCTCTGGAATATTATTTAAATGATGATTTGAATTGCACAACTCAAAGTCCTAATAAAAACGATACGGTGAAAGTTTATGAAAATGGTGAGAAAGTTGTTAAAGTTAAGCGTTTTATGTCGCGTAGTATATCTGAAAGCTATGGAATATTCAAACACGGCCACCCTGACTTAAAAATTGGCCATTCTAAATTTTTTACTCTACGACCAAAGTGGGTTGTGCAATTTTCAACACAGCAAGTATGTTTATGTATATATTGCACCAATTTCGATTTACTTTTAGTTGGTTTGAGCAACTGTTTGCATAGATATAGTGTCGTTCTTCCAAATGTGCGCGAAACTATACTATCGGCCGCAGTTTGTTCGGTTGAAAGCGATCCATGCATCTTTAAAGAATGCAAAAAATGCCTCGAAGCCGATGGTGTAATTCAAAAAGAAGAAATGCAAGAAGAATTATTTGTTTAAACATTAGCTAAGTGGACACTTAAAGTTAATACCCATTTACAGTGTAAGAAAGTTCAACAAGCCGGCATAAGAGAAGAAAAAGAATTCTCGAAACTGAATTCGAATCATCTACTACTGCACATAGATTTTGCAGAGAATTGGTCGGTCATTGTAAGAAACGAGGTTCAGTCCTATCATTGGAAATCTAAACAAGTATCCATTTTTACAGCAGTTTGTTACGTTGGCCAAACAACTGAAAGTTATGTTGTCGTAACCGACGACACATCGCATGATTCAGCACATGCGTTGTTAGCGGTAGACAAAATTGTAGATGATTTGAAGAAAAGGTTTCCTGATATAAATTTGCGCAGTATGACGATTATATCTGACGGTGCTGCGAGTCATTTTAAAAATCGGTTTCAACTGAATGAACTAAAAAAATCGGTGATTGAAAAAAATGGATATTTTCTGCAACAGGGCACGGAAAAGGTTCGTGTGATGGAATTGGGGGCCTAGTCAAACATTTTGCGACGCGGCATAATTTAACTGTAGAGCCAACGGACTATATTCAATGTGCAAAAACATTTGTGGAAAAAGAACTGGAAATTTTTAGAATGAAAAAAGCATCAATGTGGAAAAAACCCCCGCATGTAAGGGCATTCGAGAAACACATGCTTGGAAGAATCGACCTAAAGTCGATAATATTACTCGTGTGTATACTGCGAAATCTTGCAAACATGAGTGGAAACTTGTGAAATAGAAGCTTCATCGAGTTATTTCTATTTTAATGTATCGATAATGAAAAATCCATTTTTGCGTTTTATATTAAATATACAAACTTTATAGGTTATTGTCATGTTTTTTTATCTCTAATTTGTATAAAAAATAACACACATGTGCAATTGCATTGAATTTATTTTACTTACTCCTGTCAGCAGTTACTGACATAAACGGTACACGTGGAATTTTAAAAATTCTACGAAATAAAGACATTTTACTTCTATCAGTGCATAAAGGAATCTACACATAAAATTTTATTTTAGGAAGCTTGCAATTATTCAGCACTTTGATTATTCTTCATCATTTCAATTTTTTAAGTAAAAATTACTGATTACATTTCAGCATGTACCACAAAAACGAATTATATCTACAAAAAATCATAACTCCGAAAAAAAAAATCTTTGCTATTGGTGATTTATACTGATTGTAGTTCAAAGTGTCTATTTCCCTTTGAAAAAGTTTCAGAGAAAAAAAAAATACACTTTTTGAGAAAATAAATGTTAAAAAAAATTTTAACTTTTTGTTTATTGTTAAATAAAAAATTTCAAGTAATGGAAATCAATATTTATATCAATCTATCTTGAAGTGACAAGAATTACTGACATTTGAGTGAAAAGATTGTTAAAATCCATTAATTATTGACAAAGTTATGGACATTTAAAAAAAAAATTCTCACTGTCAACTTGAATAATCGATTTTTGACTGAAAAACAAAATCGCGTTTAATTCGGGCAAAAAATTTTTCCGAGCCAAAAGAAAAAATACGTGTCTCATTATTTGCACCAACAAACAATGTATTTGTGAAATTCTTGTCCAAATTCACTTTACCAGAACTAATTTAACTTTTGCTGTTTAATATTCGAATCTGATTTGATCTAATTGGTTTCAGGTTAGGTGAAATTGACAATAATTCTTGCAAAAAAATAAATGAATGTCATGCAACTTCTTTGAAATCTACCAGTAGCGGGTTAAAAGAAAATACCCAGTCAGCAATTCTTAAAAGGGCCCCAGTTTTATGTTTCGAAGAAAGTTAGTTCTCGTCTAAACCTTATCATCTACATTCTTCGATTAACAAGCACTTCGAAGCGTAAAAGTTAAAATTTCCGCAAGGTTGCAGCGTTAAATAAGACACATAATATTTAAATTCTATCAGAGGTTTTTATTCAACACAGAATGGTTGTTATACTTAAGTAAAGTTGTATCGTCGCCTATCCTTTTGTTCAGCAAATATTCCATAATGATATTTCGAAATCTAAATTCAGTGATCTCGCTACAGTTCCTTCAATGTAAAGGATACAAAAATTATTTAGGGTATTCTCAGCTGAAAAGGTTCGGCGATATTCTTTAACTATTTTCAAGGAGCTCATGACACGTTCAGCTCTTGGTGAAGAACAATCTGAATAAGTAGACTGTAACATTCGGAAAACTGACCATAATTTTGTTCGCAATTACAAACTCCAAATAATGTAGTGGTTCGTTGTTCGAAAAATCACGATTTCCTTAAAAGTAGATATCAATGAAGTTAGTCAGTTCATGTTTAAAATCTGTAGTAAAGAACTCCGTGTATTTTTCCATTAATGAGTTAACACTGGTTTTCAAATTGTCTTCTTATAGAATCCTTAGATTCTCAGGCATTAGAAAACCGAAAATATTGATAATGTCTCGAAATCCTCCCGCATGTTCCTGCAATTCGTTACTCAATTTATATAAAACTTTGTACTAACTGATTCGATGTATTTCATGCGTTTTCAAACGCGAATCGGCAGCTGTTTCATAGATTTTTTTTTTTTAATTTTACGTTTTGTATTTCGCCTTGAGAACAAAATTATCGTTTGTGTTAAATGAAGTGAAATGCACCTCTGCGCCATTATCAAATCCAGTTATTTCTTTAGCAATTGAACTTGGACGGTATTCATAACGCTGAGCACTGAACGCCACTATTAGAAATGGACGAAAAACAACAAGTTCATCGAGGATTGTCACGACCGGGCATTCAAGATATCTTCTCCAGATGCTGACTCTCTTGATATTTCATCCACTATAGAATTGACGATACATTCGAAATGAGTCCAAAATTTTCACAAATCTTCGTCGTGTTGCACTAAGACCTTTAATGTGTAGTATTCTTTTTCTTAGCTCACTTCCTTCACAATCCTGTTCATGAAGTTCATGGTTCTCAATTTGAGCGTTTGGTCTAAATATCTCTTGTCTCTCTCACACTCGCAATTACGTGGATTGCACTAAAAATAGAGGAATGATATAAAGTAGTGAAAAATATATGAGATCTATTGATAAATGAGTGTACTCGTAGAAATATAAAATGCAATAACGAACTGAAATTAGTCATGCCTTGGATGAACCTCCTAGTATAAATTTGTATGCTTTTTCATAAGTGTTGAATTCGATTTGCCACCATACATGTTAAGTTTGGGAACAAAATTGCTTTGTATTCGAAAATTATTATTAAATATATCATATTTCTAGCGAGAATAATAATAATTAATTAAATTATTCAGTAAGTTTCATTATGGTAGTTGAACCTACTAAGTGTTTGCAACACTTGTAGATTTCGCTGCCCGAACGCAGCGTAGGTTTGAAACTGTGCATAATGCATAACGCTTTTCACAGCAACTATCTTTAATATCTAAGAAAATTTGTATGCAAGGCGAGTGCGGAACTTAGCAACTAGCGGCAATTCAGATTATATATTAAATTATCAATTTCGTAATTAAAAAGGCTGCTGAAAGGGACCCTAGCGCCCTGGCGCCCTTCTTCTGGAGGGGCCCAGTCAGTAATGTCTGTTTTGCTGACCGTTAAATCCGCTACTGTAATCTATGTTCTTTGGTACCAGTACGCTGGTGTAGTGTATTTTAAAATTAGAGTACTATGAATTTTTAAAAAAATAGGTATTGGGGTGAGCTTATTATTTCTTATTAAAGCATTTATTCTTCTTTACGTTATATTTTTAATTCAATACCAATAATACAGTACGACAGTGGTTGGTGCACATGAAATGTTAACAGAATATGAAAATAGGCTTAAAATAATTGCCGCATAAACTTTGTCTACATTCTTCCCGCAAATCTTATTGTAAGGAAGTGAGGATTGTGCCAGCTTGCTATGCTTTGAGCTATCTTAGCTTAGAGAAATTTTACATACACCAAGAAGACGCAAGGTCCGTCATTAGCTGTGGTATGCTTCCCCCAAAAGCAACAATACGTTGCCTACTCCAGAGTTGGTACAGAAAAAGACTTTTTTACTTATACTTCAAATAAAATGCCACAAAAACTTAGTATGTTCCATGGTATTTAACAATACCAAAGCTCAATAAACTACACTATAAAAAATATTACGTGCTAAATTTCTGTTGGACTAAAACATGGGATGAAACTCGCAGATATGGGCTAAATAGTATATAAAAAGAGAGGAGTGTCATAGATTAACTTACGAACTCATTTTGAGTAAATCAATAGTTCAAAATAAAAGCAAACAATAATCAAATATTTCCTCTCCAAAATTGTGCACCGCGAGCAACATCAGAGCTTTAAATATTTGGGATAACTGCGAATTACGAACTACGGCGCTAAAGGATATCCTCTCATAGCTATTAACTGCTCTGTCACCGAACAGATTCTTGCGCAGAGCTTACTTTAAAACCATCAACGTTTCCAAATTATAAAATATTCCCCCAACCGCTTCAAGCTAATGGAGCAACATCAGGCAGTGAATTCTCTAAAGCTGTCAATTAAAGACCGCAAAGAAAGCATTAAAAAAAACGAAATTAACTTTAAGTTGTCTAGCCAAGAGTGTCTAAAACGATTTTAAGACTTTATATGTATGTATGAATGTGCATCCAAACTTTAGTACAAACAAAAGGATGTTACAAAGTAAATAAAAGGCAGATAAACCGCAAGCCATACACCAAAAATTAAATGATTGAACTTTGTGGTAGAGCTATGATATTTCGAAATGTGCGTAGATGAAAATATAGCAAAATGTATACATATAATTGGTGTTATTAATAAAAAAATATATATATTTATTCTAGCTGAGAAGTTGTCAGACAAACACTTGAAGATGAGTTTTAGAGTTCAACCACCAATTAATTAGGATGTCAAAAATAAATGAGAAGAAACGATTTGATTTGGTTAAAGAAGACTTATGTACATATATAGTTGTAATCGGCTAGACAAAGCCACTGCTCAGTATTTAATTGAAATTTTGAATACAATTATATGTATGTGGCCTTATCATACTCGAATTTCGTTAAATATATTTCTGTTATACAAAAAGTGAAGGTTGATTTTTTCCAGTCTCTGTAATTTTCAAAATAATGTTTAACGAAGCCAAACATGGCAAATTTAGTAGAGTTTCATAAAGTAGTTTCATATTCATGAAAAAATGGTAACAGTTTTTATATTGTCGTACGACGGTCTTTTATATATGTATACTACCTATTAAATATTATTTGTACACATACACAGTAGTTATTTCTAAAAAGTTTAGGCAGCAGTTTTTCAAATAAAGGGTGTTTTTTTAGACGTGTGGCTTACAATGAGGCAATAATGGTTCAGTTCGCGCTACGCATCACGTGCTGCGTCCAATATTCGGTCGGTTCGGATGAAGCTCACTTTTGGTTGAATGGGTACGTTAATAAACAAAAGTGTCGCATTTGGGGTGTTGATAATCCACAAGCCATTGTTGAAACGCCGTTACGTCCTCAAAAAGTTACTAAAGTAGAGGGAATCATTGGTCCATATTTCTTCAAAAATTAAGCCAGCCATAATGTTACTGTCATTTGGGAACACTATAGGGGCATCGTTAATGACCTTTTCGTACCTGAATAGGAAGATGTTGAGGTGGACGATCTTTGGTTCCAACAAAAAGCTTTTGGTGAGCGCATTAGCCCTCGTCGTTGCCTTGTGGCGTGGCCTCCAAGATCGTACGATTCAACACCGCTGGGCTATCTTTTGTGGGGTTATGTGAAGTCGCTTGCCTACGCAGATAACCCCGAGACGATTGACGCCTTACTGCAAAACGTGGTCGAAAATTGGACCTCTCGGCTGGAGCTTATTCGAGCCATCCGCGGCGGTTACTTTCCTAAAATCATTTTCAAAAACATAATGGCAAGCCCTTATCTTTATAATAAAGCTAAATTCTTGGTCATATGCACTTTTTATCTTCTTGAAAACCTGAAAAAACACCCTCTAATATCCGTGAGAACCAAAATGATAACCCGATGGCATTTTTACAAAAAATTCATTATAAACTTTGGACATAATATGGAATCTGGATTGCAGAGAGATACTATCGTGAGAACATTTTTATTTATAATGTTTTTCAAAAATTTAGTTATAATCTGAATATAAAATATTGTATCAGGTTATGAATATCGTTAGGCTATAAAATTTGCGTTCAAGAATTCCGTTTAAGAAAATGAGATTGTCAACATAATAAAGTGAAAGACGATTCCTCTTATGCCTTAAAAAATACTGGCTCACTTGGCACAGATGCTGCCACCTTTGCTATTTAATAAAAGATTAGAATGTGACTTTAATATCTGCCGATTCTAATAAAGGGTTAATCTTTAATCAGTACTCACAGTGGTCGACCTGAACTCACACGCTATACATTATAATGCGTCGCCTCGTCTTTTGGTGATGCCAACTTCGATGAATAAGTGTTGTCAAATGCACCACACCCATGATTCGTATATTATCTTAACAAAAAATCTTAAAAAGATGTAAAAGCAAGCAAATAATTTAACAGCGTACTTGATATCCGCCTGAGTACTTGCATTAAGGATTGAAATACAAAAAGGATTCAGTACTTGAAAAAACCGTCGAGTATTTACCCGTAGTTACTCGTATCGGAACAGATCATCCGAATTTGTTTCCCCCAGGTACTGTACTCATTTTTAGCTAGGCGATAGAGTTTAAAAGCTGAACTTTGTCTATGTATTACGTTGCATCCGAAGAAATTTATTATATAGCCAGGAAAATGAGACACTTGTTGTTTAAAGTTCTAATAGCCAAAATAAGCCGCAGACTATGCCTAATAAATCGGGTATAACTTTAAGTATTCATTGAATTGTTTAATTTACAATATCAAAAGTATTAATAATTTGGCTTATCTGCCTTGGTCGTGACTCACACGTTACTTTGTCAAAACGAATGTCAGAAAAGACGTAAAGGAAAACGACCAAGCAGAGTCGCATTTCGATGGACGTCGAACACTTGTTATTGACTTATTATTTAATATTTACCATTAAATTGTCGTGAAAAATGCATTTTTAGTACTGCTACTTTGGTTTATAGATATAAATTATTTAATTATTAATTCTTGTCTATGTCGTAATTTGTTAACTTTTCCTAAAAGTTATCAAAATAAATGTAATCCTTTCTACTTTTTGCAAATTTAACTACAAATAATAATCAATATATGTATATATATTTTTAATCATAAAATGAAAATTTTTTGTTGGTCACCCTAATGTGCATAAATCTGTACGTACAAACATATGTACGTCAAACTGTCGGCCCTAAATCTGAAAGTATTTCAATGGAGTGCCAAGTGAATTTCTAATTGTGGCTGTATTGTTAAAGCAGTGCACTTAGTGCTACATAAAATTTGTTAAAAATTAAGATGTAGTACGTATTCGCAAAAATAAAAACAATTAGGAAAATCAAGGACTGCAATCAGGTCCACGGTGTACTGAATGCAGAAGGTGACGGCTTCAGAAGTACTGCTACTTTGGTTTTGCCGATTTTGACAATTCTCAACTGCCACTAGACAAAGCTGTTTTTGATAAATAAGGGCAAAGAGCTGCTTTTTTTTTAATGTTTCGTAGATTTTCTATGTATTAAATCTCTACCTATAAATAATATTTTTTACACTTTATCAAAATTAAAACGCATTTCTTACTTAAATATTGGAAGTTATTCATTCTCCTTTATCCCATATTCTTGTTTACTAATAACAAGATCTGTCACTTCGCCGCGGGAAAGCATAATCTTGTATTCTCTATCATTCTTAAATCAGGTCATTATGCACCTCCCTAGTTGATTTCATTCAAATCGTTACTAACTTCAGTATTTCATTTGTTGCTATTATGGCCCTTCATTAATAAGTTTTATTTCAGTACTTACTATTAACATTCATATTATATCCATATGTAGCTTTTAGGCACTTAGCCACTGATTAACAACACGCAGTGATAATTAGCCATTGAAGAGGATATAATGAACCACAGCGAAGACTATAAAACTTGAAAATATATCCATTTTCAATGTAGTTCAACGAAATGTTTCTGCACGCCTGGAAGGAAAACGCAAAGAGCAATAAATTGAAACAACGCACCAATGTCAGCCAACCTCAACGTTTTCATACAAATGTTTTGAATCCTAGTTATCAACCAAATATCAGGCAAAGCCTGCGACTAGCCGTAGAGGACACGTTTTGGGAGTACACACAAACCGCGAAAGTAAGTGGCATGTGGTTGCTGCGGCAGGATAGAACAAATGGAATTTCTAGGTATGTTGATTCATGTTTTGCATTTGTGGCATTTTCAAAACATCACCAACAAAATTTAAAAATCGCACCCCCACGTCAAGGTGTTCACATGATCGTTTTATTACAAGTCATAGCGTAGATTAAAGGAATACCACCACTTATTTATTGACTGAATTGGTTAAATTGAAGATTGAAAAATGCACAATGAATGGATGAAGCCAATTGAATAAAGTAACGAACAGTCTTAGTACGAGTGAAAGTGTGCAATATATTTGGTGAAGATTGATATGGTAGTTTCGGATAAATACGTATTTTCAAATTTTAGGAACTTATCTTATATACCCACTGAAATATTGTTTTATTTTTCGAAAAGTATAGCTATGTGGGCGTGGTTATTCTATTCAATACCATCCTACCTTGGGTCGAGGGCAAATGTGTGTACTAAGATTCGTTGAGATGTCTCAACGGAGCTCGTTTTCACTAGACTGATACGAACAACCGTTATGTGAACAAAGTTATACCACACTGCGCACTATTTCTTCTTCTTCTACACTACAACCGTTTGCCGAGATTAAAAAACTTCGTCAATCACCTCTCTCCTTTGCGAAGTTGCGCCAATTATTCACTAAAAGTGTAAACAGGTCCTCTCACACTTGGTCCGTTTATTGTGTTCGTGAACGCCCTTGCTTTCGTTGTCCAACCAGGGATCCCGAGTCACCGGAGCATCATCATCCATGCCATCGCAAACGTTGAATTACAAGTATTACGCATTTGACTATATCCATGTCATTATAGAGCTGGTACAGTCATCATTGATTCTTCTTCAGTACACGTCGCCGCGATAAATTACGTATATTCATTTCAGCTCCTAAGCGAACAGTGAGTTAGTTTTCGTTAAAAATTCCAGACCCCTGCCAACCGCGCAATGGGGAAGCTTTGGAGAGTCTTCCCGCAAAATAACTCAATGATTAATGAGGGAGTTTTAATTAAAAATGTCACTTTCCTCTTAAGCGAGCAATGAGGGAGCCTCCTAAAGAAGTAATTAAAGAGTTCTCATAAAAACCGCATTAACGAGGAACAAGATACTGCTTTAGTAAAGCAGGAAATTATTTATTTAGAAGAGATATGACTAGAACGATTTTCTGGTTTAATTCGTGAACCAGCAATCCGACAATATCTTTGTTGGCAATGAACGAAATTTTGTTTCTATTGTTGAATACAAAAAAAACAAACGCTCGTGCACGAAAAGGCGCGAGCCAGAAGTAAAACTTCATTGCCGACTTAATAAAGTGGCAGAGATGTAAATATCGGAGTACTAATGGTAGTAGTTGTTAGTAGTTAGCAGTAGTAGAAATAGTTGTAGTAGTAGTGGTGGTAGTAATAATAGCGGTTAGTAACAGTAATTAATGGTAGCATTAGTTAAAATAGTAGTTGTATTTAATAGTATAATTAGTAAAACATAGTATTAGAAATTAGTCAAAATAGTGCTAGTAATTAGTAGAAGAAATTAGCATGAATGATAGACATTAGTAAAAAACAATTAGTAGAAATTAGAAAAAATAATGGTAGTAATTAGAAGTGGCGTTAATAAAAATAGTAGTAGAAATTAGTAAAATTAGTAGCAGTAATTAGTAGTAACATTTGTAAAGATAGTAGTAATTAGTAGAAGCATTCATTAAAATTAGAAATTATTAAAAATTGTAGTAGTAATTAGTAGTAGTGGCATTTGTAAAAATAATACTTGGTAATTAGTAGTTTTAGTAGTAGTAGTAATAAGTAATAGTAGTACTAGAAGTTGTAGTTTTAGTAGTAGTTTTAGTAATTAGTTGTTAGCAGTAGTAGTATTTTATTAATCGCTTGGAGAGATATCCCATTTTGCACTTCAATGAGTAATATAGGTGTACAGAACGGAGACATATTCAAAATTATGTCAAACGGAGTACTCCCTTATTCATCGCGAAGAGCGGAGATGCTTCATAATTAGTAACAGAGGAGTTTTGAATAAATACACCTCATAAAATTCAATAATACTAAGAAATACATACACGAAGATAGTTATATAATATAGTAATAGAGTGCGTGTCTTAACTTAGGGCACGGACTCTTCGACAAATTTCGACACTTTATTTGTTTCTTGTTAAATTTTTATTCATTTCTTATAAAAATTATAGTTCATTTTGCAACAGAAATATAAATTCAAACCTCAAACTTTGTGGATACTTTAGTAAAATTCAACAAATTCTCATCAAAATTGCGAACTTTTTCCCATATAAAAACGTTTTCGATCATTCGTTATGTTTAGAAAATTCGAAATACCGGTAACACTGGCAGAAAAAAGCTTGTATCAGAAATCAACACGATTTTTTACCCACTTCCAATTTAGACCTTATTATAATAAAAATACATAAGCTACTAAACTTCCTACTTAGAAACAAAATTTGAATTTGATCTTTTGAATTTTATTGTGAAAGCTTTAGTTCTCTCAAAAACGCGGTTGCGGCTAATGTCAACATTTTTCATCATTTCTTCACTATTGGCGAATTGTGGAGTCGTCGGAAGATTGGTTGACAGGCTCGCAATGAAAAAAAAACATTCACAAATTGATCGAATAAAACTTAAATAACTCCTGCAAGTAGAATTGGATATCATGGGATGGTGCACACTAGTGCCCAGGGTATTATAACATTGCTTACCTAACATCGATTAAGCCATATCTGTTTGACCCTCCGAACGTACTTCGGATAACTCGAGTAAATATTGAAATATCTTAACGGAACTTGGTGTACACATTGCTCTCGGTTTCACCCGAACTTAGGCTGTTTACTTGTTTGTGATATAAATTGTTTGGTATTGAAAAGCTTAATAAAAAGATAATTGCTTTGGTTATATAACATTTGAGCTTTGATATAAAGATTTTGAGATGTCATGATTGCTACCTTACTTAAGGTCTATAGAAGCATTAAAATGATTTTTGGGACTTCGCTACTATCTGCGCTCCACTGCTATATAGAAATAGATTCATGTGAAGATCCGTATAGTAACAAAACACACACTTTTGCCAAATAATAGTCTCCACTGACATTCAACAGTTTGACATGGCAGCGATGATATATTTTCCCTCAGATAAATAGACGAATAAATACTAAAAACATATATACATATCAAACACAGGTGGATTTGGTCAACAGTGCTCATCAGTTTATTTCTACTCGGCATTTACTTATCACTGAAATTGTGGTTGAAATTCTACTCATACCCCATTTTGAATACCATATCCAGTGATCTGCCTATAACCAATGTTGCATTTCCGGGCATCACCATATGCAGTCCTAAAGTAGTCAACCGCGAGCGATTACAACGTTACATAAACACATTGTAAGTGTAATGAATTTCCTATTGTATAATTAAATGAGCTGCATGAAATCCTCCGGATATCTTTGAAAACAAACATTACCATAACTTTAATTTTTCTCACTTTCTACTACATAGATACATTCCGGGCGATATTGATCCACAAGCTGTCGCCACCGGGTTGGAATATATAAACGCCTTCACCGATCAAAACTGGAAAGCTCCGGCAGAGGATATCTTCAAATATGCCGACGAAGTCCTACGTCTCAATAACAAGACAATTTACGAGGCTGCCAAAGCAGTGAGTGGTAGCTGTAACGATTTTGTTAAACATTGCTTTTGGGGTATCAAGGAGTTTCCATGTCGTCAGAAACACGAATATCTTTCCTTCATAGCGACCACGTCCTATTTGGGTCCATGTTGCTCATTTAATTATAATCCAAAAAATCTCTCGTATGTACCGTTCTCGGCTAACATTTTCGGCATGGATGGCGGCTTAACTGTAGTGGGCGTAGAGGGTTCTGAGCGCAATCTTTCAACGGGCCTAATTGTGTTAGCCCACCACCCCATGGACTATGTTACGGAAGCCACATCCTCGGTAACAATTACGTCGAACTCGGAAAGCTTCGTTGAAATCTCACCAACAGTACAAAGTTCATCAACTGCAGTGCTGGAATTGTCGAAAGGCAAACGCGATTGCCTAATTTCAGATGATCTCGAGTTACATAATTACCGCCAGGCAGCATGCATGCTCGCCTGTCGAACGGAAACAATAATGGAGGCATGCCAGTGTGTGCCCTATCATATACCTAATGCAATTCCCGCTTATCGCGAGTGCAAGTTGAATGACAGTACATGCTATTCAAAAAACTATGGTAAGGAAGATTTTCGGGGCATGTATGTAGTTGCATGTCGTTGCCTTACACTAAGCGCATACACTTTTTTTGCCTTAAGAAGCTTAGGTGTCAATTAAATAATACAAAGTCGCACGCAAATCAAATCGCACCAGCAAATGAATTAAACATGGCGAATTCATATCAGGTGGCGTTGAGCGTAAAACAACAAAAACGTACACTAACAATTTGTACGCATAATGACAGTGAGAATCGGTTAGAATTACATCAAACACATAGTTTTGACATTCACGCCAACAAGCAAATTCATTCAGCCGCTTGCTCAACATCACCCGCTTTGCTCGGTGCATGGCAGAAGTGAAACTTCGTATCGAAACTACCAGAAAGAAAAAGGGTTGCAAAATTTTTTCTAATTTAGTTGTAATTTCTTTTCATATACTTTTTTAACTCATTCCATAGTTTGTATTTAAATAGCAGCCCTATTCACAACCTCTTAAAACTTTTCGTTATTATTAGGTTAGGTTAGCGGCTACATCCTTACAAGACTACGAAGGCACACATAGGCCAACAAAGCCCGTTGAGATGCCGCTGGCGGGAACCATGCATCGGGAATGATTCCCGAGCTGAGGTCGGCCAACCAGTCTAGAAAGTACCTTTTTAATTAATAATTGGGTTTGAGTCTTAGCCACGGCGGGACATTGGCAGAGATAGTGTTCGATGCTCTCCACTTCCTCTTTGTCCCTGCAACATCGACAGAAACCATTGGTTAAACATCCCAATCTCTTCCCATGTATGCCATAAGGCAGTGTTCAGTCAAGGCGAATGAGAGCTTTGGATCGCTTTACTTCCACCTTTTGCCAAACTTTTCTGGTAATCCAACACGTTGGTTCCATAGCCCACCTCGTATTTTTAAATTGTGTTTGCAGGAGGTTAGAGGCATGCCCGCGTGTAGATAAGAATTTACAACAGATAATTCCATCCCTTTCCTTGCCTAGTCGTCTGCCGCGCAGTTGCCGGGAATGTCAGTGTGCCCAGGGACCCATGCAACAGTCACGGAACGTTTAGACGCGAGCAGATTAAGAGCACTGCTGCCCTGCTAATTGCCGCTTGGCTGTAGGAATAAATAGGGGCAGGCCCGTCTGTAAGAGCAGACACCGAGCATCGTCTATTATGCCAATGAGCACAAACTCATTGGAGTAAATCTCGCTGTCCACTCTCTTTAAGTTTGGAATCATCTGTAAAGATAGCCGTCGACCCTGGGTCTAGGTGTATGGCACCTTTCCATTCACTCCTTTCCGGGAATCGAACGGAAAATTTATTGTCCACGCAGATAAGGGAAGTAGTGTAATCTAGTTTCCTTAGAGTATTCGGAAGGGCTTCCAGGACCCTGTATCGCATTAAGCCTGACAGCTTCACACCCGGCCAGAAGCTTACCATATAGTTCTGCGGATGGAAGGTTTAAAATTACTTCCAGAGGTTTAGTAGGTGTAGAGAGTAGCGCTTCCGTGACCAGCAAGTACGCTGTACTTTTTCCTCCTTGGCTCTGCACAAGGTTTTGTTTGGCCACCAGACGCTAAACCCGTAAAAAAGAATTAGTATTATCATTGCTGTGTTCATACAATGTACTTGGTGAGGTTTTATTCCCCTTTTTTTCCTTGCAAGAGGGGAGAGAACGCGCCCTTGGTAGAAAGTCCACCCTCGTCCTTGTCACTGGTGTGGGGTATGTGTCTTACCCTGATCTCTAAAGTCTGTGAGAACAACGGGCACAGTATGCTGAAATATCCGGATTCCCCCAATTAAAAATCAAAAATAAAGTTTGACGTCTCCTTAAAATGAAACAAATCAAATCAAGTCTGCTGGTGCTGACCCAACTAAATTTTTAATCCTTAAAACTAGAATTTTGAGTTTATATTTGAATTAAAAATTTGTTGATAATAAATTGGATGATTGACGTATTAAGTTAACGATATACGTACATATGTATGCGTCTAGTTTTGTTTATTTTATTTTATTTAATCATCGATGTTTTTATTTATTTTTTATTTAGACGACTTTAAAAGCGTCAAATGCGACAGCTGCCTACCAAACTGCTATGACGTCACCTATTCAACATTGGCCTACAAAACTGACCTCAAACTGCATAACTGCTCGGTGAGCAGACACTAGTAAGAGAATTACAGATATTAAATTTGAATGTGACGAAAAATATTCTTATTTACAGCACTACTGTTAGCTCACGAGACACATTCATCGTTCGCGTTTACCTAACCAGACAGACAGTACCAGTCATACGCAAGGAGGTCGTAATGTCGTGGATTGGTTTATTATGTGAGTAAATTTTAAAGGCTGTGTAAAATTGTACATGTAAAATTAAAAAAAAAAAAACAATTTGATTATCGCAGCGGACTTGGGTGGCGTATTCAATTTGTGTCTAGGTATTAGTATGGTATCCGTAATTGAATTTGGCTACTACTGTACACATCGCTTATACGAAAATTACAAGGCTCGATGCGTTCTCCTTCAACCATTGGACTATTCGCAGATCAGAAAATAATGTGCAATACCAAAAGATATTTTTAAAATAAATATTTATTGAATTTGCGATTGCATCACAATTTTTAATCATTAATTACTGTTTCCTATTAAATAATTAACAGTATGTGTTATGTATTTGTGTGCACATTTAAAAATAATAATAATTGTGTATTGAAAATGATGAAAAAAAACAATTTCCAGAGACCATATTGATGATAAATTTAATTTTTAAAAATAATAACAATATACCCCAATTATGAGGAAAAAAAATTTCCCGAGATTTTTTTGATTATAAAATTTCTTTTTATAAGAGATAATAAAATATCCCATTTATTTTCTGAATAAAAAATAAAACTTTAAAAATGTTTTATGTTTTTTAAATATTAAAAATGTTTTATTTTTCACTCAGAGTAAATATGGGGTATTCCATCAGAAATTTTAAAATGATATTTATTATCCCGTTCAGTACTAATCTATTGCTAAGTGATTAATGTTGAAAAATGTTAAAAAGTCAAATAAATAAAAACGCTCGAATTTTTCAGAGTTTTCATTAATTGCTTAATTTCCATTATAAGCATTATTTTTTCCTATTTGCTGATTTTGTTTTAATACTGTATGTTAAAACGAAAACAAAAATGATTTAATAATAATAATAATTTTTCGCTTACATCATAGCTTGATGTTTGGCCGAACTTCTCCTACAGTTTGTGGTGTGCGTCTTGAAGTTGTAACACAAATTGAAGGACCTACAGTTTTACGCCGACTCCGAACGGCAGATGATTTTTGTGAGAAGTTTTTTTTTATGGCAGAAATACACTCGGAGGTTTGCCATTGCTTACCGAGTGCCGACCGCTATTAGAAAAATTTTTTTTTATAATTTTTGATGTTACTTGCCCCATGAACCCATGACCTACCGAATGAAGCACGCACACCTACACACTCGGCTACGGCGATCGAAACAAGCATGATTTCAGTCAACAATTATTCTCGCAGAATTGTTAAATATCCCACCTGTCACAATTTTAAGTATTCTTTAACTTTTTAATTAAGGTTATAAAATTTAGCTTAATTTTCAATGATTTCAGTGTCCCACCAATTTAAATAATTTCAGCAAAAGTAAGAACTTTTAATTTTTTAAATTTTTAGTTTAGGTTTTTAATTTTGTATTAAACAAAATGTACCCCATCTTCACAATTGCCGATTACGGTTGGTTGCTGAAGTTCTTTGTCCTTGGCAACCGCTCAGTACCCATTCGGGTTTAGTAAAACCCAATTTATTGTTGGAAATGCATCTCAACGTGCAATGCTTTTTAGGCTTACATACTTAATTTTATGTAGATTTTTTTATTAATTTCATGTGTGACAAATATATTCAAACTTCTGTTCATGTATCTTATAAATTTAGTTGACTTAAATTTTTTTTAACAGGTAGCAACTCTCTCCAAATTCGTTTCTGGAAATGTTCAGAGGGCAGAGTGGTTAACAAACTTCCGGCGTTCTCGCTATCAAAAATCGAACAAACCGTTTTTATTTCCTATTCTCTCTTTAAAATATAGCGTATAAGGTATTTGAGTGGTAAATTTTATACAAATCCGTCCAGCCGTTTGAGTCTGAAAAGGGAGCAACATACTCGCACACAAACTTTCAAATTTATAATATTATAGTTGTAAAATTGTGGAGTCGGATGCCCCACTTTTTCAATTGAAATCCCCAAATGCAAATTTGTATGCCTTATTTTATGCTCGGAAAATAAAAGTTATTTTATAAGTTGTACTTTTGGGTTCAAAACCTGTTTTTTTGCCTTTTCTTGTCCTGTGATCCTATTAAATTTTATATTCTACAATAATCTGATCCAAATTTTATTTAAAAAATCTTTTCATTCAAATCATTACGTCGTCATTATTTTTATTATTAAATATGGGTATACTCGCGTTGGAACTTAAAACGAAATTTTGTGCTAATCTTTAAAAATAATATCTGTCAGAATCTTAAGTTTGCAGACCTATAAACTCTTTGGGCAATGTCGTATTCCAAAAATCACCTCAACCTTAGGCTGCATAAAAAGTTTAGCATTTTGGCAGATGGCAGGTTCCAGATTTTGGAAGGAGTTAATTGTCGCTCTCCTAGTTATGTGAGTCAATACATTTATGTTAGTCTAGCGTTTCGTGAGGGAGATACATACATATGAACCTATTGGATTGCCTTTTACCCTTTGTATTACTCCAGAGATTTGCAAACCGAGAACACTGCCATTTTCTCATTAGTCCGGCAGTGTTGTCCTTCATTGTTCCACATAATGGCTTTGGACCATGCAGACGTCGTTGGGTACCTAGTTTTGCAAGACCGTAAGCCTTTCGTTGCCTTCTACCCTCGCATGCCCCGGGACTCACCACAAATTTACTTTGTTGTGCGTGGCTAATTGGTTCAGAAAAGCTTTGCAATCATCCGAAAATCTAGATGTCATTTTATATGCATCCCTTATGTATTCTGGTCCCATTGGTCCTCCTGCGAAAACATTCACGGCCACAGAATTTGATTGATTAAACCTCTGTTTATTAGATGGTTCGGTAGGTGATTGTAGCCTTGTACGATATGAACTTAAAGTCTGATTTCCAGATGAGTGTTTTGTCCAGAGTTGCCACTTAATATTTCACCTTTCCTTTCAGAACTCAATTTCGTTTCAATGTGAGTTTAGTCAAGTTTGGTTTCCTTCTTTGGGGAAATGCAATCGATATTTTTTATCCAATTTTTCGATCATAAGGTTTTTATATACATACATACATACATATTTTTGTTGGAATTATTTATTACCCAGTAAAAAAGAGTCTAGGTTCAGCTGAAACCGAACTTTAAATAACCGGACCATATTTCAATTTATTAGAAGGGTGGGCGTAATGCTTTTTCCGATTTCTATAATTTTCTAAATTATGAGAAAATGAAAGTGCTACCAAATTCTATAGAATTCGTAAACGTAAAAAGTTACTCAAACAATTGAATATATTTTTAGTCCATACTTTCAATATTTTTCAACGCACAAAACATTATTTCAAAATTCGTACAATATTTATAAAAAACAAACAAATTTTTATCGAATTTTTTAATCAGAATTTCTAGAAAATTTAAGAGTATGCAATAATTTTTGGGTTAAAAATTCTTGTTGATTTTTGTGACTTTTAAATTGTGGTGTTTAATTTTTTTTCTTTGCGGATGCAGTTTTTATGGCAAAAGATGTGCAACATTAAACATAAACAGGAATTCATATATAATATCCATCCATTTTATGGGAAAATTGTCAAAAACAACCGGAAGTTTTAGCCTCTTTTGGGCTCATTTAAAGCTACAAAATTGGAAAAAGTTTGTAATTTTTGAAAATTAAATTTACATGATTTTTGCTAATTAACTAAAGTTCTATAAAATCTTAACACAAAAAACTACTTGAAACCTCTTGTAAATATCCAAAGAAAATCATTATGTGGTAAATACGGTCGAATTTCACATAAAGAACTTAAGTACCAAATAGTGGAGGACTTCGTTCGTAAATGCAGTATAATGTTGCACTGCACGTTTGATGTATGCGGGAGCAGAAATTTGCCGAAGCACTACCAATTGTTTGATTTAAACAAATTTTGACGAAAGCCAATACTGTTGCGCGTGTTTTTTTTTTTTTTGCTTTCTTCACACTAGCTGCGCAAATACTATACTGCATTTACGAACGAACCCATCCAAGTCTTATTGCTAGTATTTTTAATGTACATATATAATGGAAGTTAACACGTTGAAATTCATAAAAGATGAGTAGAAATGTTCAGAAAAGTTTAAAAAACAAACACTTCCCATCTGAAAAATTGTGCATTTCTGTTCATAACAAATGATTTTTAGACTAGTGAGAAATTTAGATTCAATGTTGATACAATAACTGCACCACTGATATTACCAATATATTGTACGACGTTGATGCATTGATAAAAAAAAGACTCATTCAATTGATAAGAATTAATTTCAATTATAACACAAATTAAATTCTAATAAAGAATTTTTTTGCGTGGATCCGAATACGAAACCGAAATATAAAAAGGTATACAAGTTTTTGAGATATGGCTAAATTTAGATTTTTTGAGATCTGAAAAATCGGATTATTATTTCAAATTTTGTACAATTAATTAACTACAATTTCAAAAAAACTATGCTTTCGATGACAATATCAGCATATGTAGTATGTTAACTTCCAGTTATTTCCTATACAAAAAATTAATTGTATACAATTCGACGGTTTCAAATACTCATCCTAACTAATTTATTTAATTTTTACTTGGCAAAGCCCATTTCATTCATTTTGAGTAAAATGTTAAGCCCAGAAAATTTACTGAACTGTTTACACTTCTACATTAATGTCAAAAATTCAAAAAGAGAACTGGCTGCATTCGTAAAATATCATTATATGATTTTCAAAACAACAACTGGAAGTAACCATAATCTGCATAACTTATAGAAATCTGTATTAGCTTTACATAAATAAAAAGTAATTTGAAAAAAGAGATAATAAATAATAAAGAAATTTAGCCAAATTTCAAAACTGTTCTATTTTTTTCTATTCTTTCTATTCTGACTGCATATTCGGATTCAGCAGAAATTTTTACATACGAAATGATGGCCAGATGTTATAGGTGATATTTCTTGTTGCCTAGTGTAATTAATCAGTATCAGTATACTTATCACTATCTTGCTTCTGAGGCCGTTTACCGAGTTGGATCAACTTGAATTTTTTCCAAGTTTGTGTTGTTTTTTTTCATGGAATTCGTTAACCTACCAAGTTCCCTTTTGCGCTTACAAAAGAGAAACGGAAACCCCGTATTAAAAACTTATTTTTTTTTTATTTTTATATAATTTACCGTTATCCGCGAGGTGGGTGTGGTATTTCACTGATTTCAAGAATTTTGGAAATTATTCTCGTTGTATTGAAATGCTAAGTGTCTACCAAATTTGTTTTAAAATGAAGATATAGGGTGTGTTCGAGCTGCGATTATTGCGGCAGTGTTACTTTGATGATAGAGCATCACGTTCGTCGCAAAATTTCGGCAACAGTGGCAACGTCACGCGTTCGTTGAATAAAATGTTGACAATCTGTTGCTCATCACTAGCAAATCAAACGCAATATAAAAATTTGTACTGCCCAATTGAGATGGAGGAAGAAAAGTAAGTAAAGTTTTTAATAAGTGTTATTTTAATATGTAATATTGTTTATTATTTGTTTTTAGCTTAAAATAAAGCGTGACTGAAACCAAATTATTGGTCAGGTGTCGATTGGAAAATTAATAGCTTACAGCAAATGGGCGCAGAGTCATCCGAAAATGGGTGGAAAAGATGTCATCTGGGTATAATACAATAGTTTTAAAAAGGTTTTTCACTTTCCTCACTTTTCTTCTTTTGGAACACTCTTCAAACAAGAAACGTTTTATCTTATGGCTTCTCCGCCTTCTTTTGTCCATGTTTATCAAAAATTTATCACCGCCCCTTTCCATCATCTCATCAGATATCAAATACGTAAGTTAAAATCTCCATATTTCCCAATTACGCGTTCTGTGCAAAATAAATGCTGCACATTATCAGCTGAGTATCAGCAACAGAGTATCAAGTAAGTAACAGGGTTGCAATATTGCTGTAATTATTGAGCGGCTCGAACACACCCATACCTAATGTTTTTTACTGCACTTATGTATGTACATAGATCAAACTAGCTTCTGTTCTAAAAGGAAACAGACTTAGTATTTTTCTAAGGACCAAAGTTTAATTTCCAATTTGAATGCTTTAGGAGTTTTTCGGTCGGTGATATCTTAAAAGCAAACAATTTAAGTTAGACTTTATAATTGCAACAGTTTATTTTATATTAGGAACAGTCTGCCATTCGAGTTTCCCACAATCCGACTCGGAAATGTAAATCGGTATCGGTTTCACTTGGTGTCGCGAAATTCTAACGAAATTTGTTTTTTCGAACATGAGCAAAACCGACATTGTGTTCTATTGATGTGCTGATATTGACGCTTATTTGTAAACGAATGAGATTTTTTATAATTTTTCTTTATTTAGTTTTAACCAAGGCGAATTCATACAAGGTGATAGCAAGAAAAATCGTATGTATTTTGTTGTTGCGCCTTGAGCGGGAGTTATGTCAAAATCTGAATTAGAATGTAAACACACAAATTAGAATGCAAACAAACAAAACTAGTTTGACATTACACCCGCTTCGCCGAATTGAAAAAAAAGTAAAACTCAGCTGTTTCTTCACTCCACCTTGTATGAATTCGCCTTGGTTTTAACAAAAACCACGTAGGTCTAAATTTCAAACTTTTGACAAAATGTAAAAATCAAGGAAATTTAAAAAAAAAATGTCATCAAAATTTCTAACTTTTCAATCAAAATTTTTTAGAAAATTTTCGGGTATGCAGTTTCGTAGCTCATTCAATTTAACTATAATAAGGAGCAAATTTCATGTAGCAAAATTTGTTTTTTAATTTTTGATAAATTTTTTTGTTTTCATTAAAATTACAAAAAAAAAAGAACTGAGAAGACATCAAAACACAACCATGGTACAGACAAGTATCGATGGTTTGCATCCAATTTTTCTCAAATCATTTCTAAAAAATTTTCCAGAAACTTTCTGGTTTTTCTCTGGGGTAGAGTTAAAAAGATAAATGGATAGGACTTGAATCCATTTAATTAGCCAGATTTGGAAGCAACGGCTGACGTGCTATGTTGAACTTAGTCGAATTCGCGAAGGTTTTGAAGTTTATTACAGCTATTGTAAACGCATTAAATGTTCCACGCAATTATTTGGGCAATGCTGGTGAAATGAAAGTAGTTGAACGGATAAACATAAATTCCGATTATTTCAGTAACGAAGGTCAGACTTTCAATTTGGCGATCGCTGCTTGTGATAACAAACGGAAAATATCTAGATATATTTGTCAGAAATCAAGTTGTCTTTAGTTTTTCTTCTTTTTATTTTTACCAACGTGTTTATCAATTTTTCGTTTAGCAGCAATTTTCATTATTTGATTTTCATCTGTTAATTCTGCATCGCCTTCGCTTTCATCGCCCGCGTCACTAATAAAAGTAAATCAATTAAAATATTTTAAAAAAAACTCATATAATAAAAGGCTCAGTACGTACCACACAGTTGGCATATTTTCAAATATATCCTCGTACTCTTTATCCTCTGGTACACTGGGTTTCACTACTTCAGGAATATTACTTGAGTTTTTGCATGTATCATGTACCTCCTTTTCCTCGGCAACAGTTGATCTATGGTTGGGGGTTTCCGTCGATTCGCGCAGCAGGACACGAATAGCCTTTGACTTTACATAGCATTGATAGAGAAGAACTGTTGAGTCAACATGATGTACACGAACGTATCGATCTAATGAAGCAGATGCCAAATATTTGCCAGTACTGTCCAATGAGACATCACTAATAGCGCCAGTGAAACCTTTATAAGTATGTACAAATGTCTTCATGCGTCTTATGTCAAATGCCTACAACGAGAGATGTCAAATGTGAGTAAATTTCATGAATTACAAATTCTATCTTACCTTCATAGCTCCCATTGTGGTTCCCGTGTATATGTAATTGCCATGTGCTGCTAGTGTAGCAAAACTCAGTTGTTCCTCAGTAGCAAAGCATTGTACAGGACGTCGTTGCTTTCGAGTATCATAAACGCGCACATAACCATAACGGGAACAAGTAGCCAGCGTATGAGGGGAATCTATGAAGCCCACATCACTGTCCCACACTGGTACCTCCAGCTGCAGATAATCATTGGGTAAATTTTTTGAGCTAAATACTTGCTTTCCGTCGGTCGCCATATCCAAAATTTTCAAATTGTTCTGACGTCCTTTGCCTCCAGTAGCTACTAGATTGCGATTTGTGGGACATTGACGTAGATGCGTTATGTTGTCGCCACTACTAACTATTAGCTCAGATTCGGAATTATTTTCCAAGGATAATCGCTGTACTTGACCATTGGAAAAACCGGCTACTAAATATTCATCGAAACAGCCAAAACCTACTGCGTGTGGAAATTTAAGATCTAATGTGCGCTCTATTTTATCGGTTCGCAGTGAATGCACTTGTACTTTTTGTTTGGCGCGACCAATTAAAATTTCATTGCTATCACTACCAAAAGTCAAAGCTGTTACACGATCATCTTTTTCAAGCTGGTTTAAATCGTATAGATTATGTTGGGCGAAGGGTTTATCTTCAGACGGCGGCACAAATCCTAGAAGAAACCACAGTATAATTAATGAATTTTATGTGGAGGAATTAAATCCAGCATTTGTACTTTTGAAAGAACCGGTGCTAGTGCCAACATACAGCTCATGATTTTCCGTATAATTCGGATTTTTCAAATTTGCTGTAGTCCACTTCATATCTTATTTAATATTATTAATTAATATCTCACAAAACAAACTAAACAATCACGCACGTGGATGATAGCCAAAACAATTTTAATTTTGACAGCTATCAAACGAAATGCACAGAGTCGCATTAGAAAAATCAGCTGTTCGGAACAGTGTAAGTGGTTGAGCAATATATGTATTAAATTTTTATTCTGAATCTGCAGACAAGCATTTATAGCTAAATCCAAGTGAGGAATGAAAATGTTCGATAAAACAAAAACATAGATGACTCTCTATTTATACAGTTTTCTAGATTTGTAAATGAAGTCGGAAAGTTTGTTGCACTCAATTTGACATATGTACATATATTGCATTAAAAATTATGGCATGAAGCCCATATCAACTTTAAAGCCGAATTTACTAGCAATAAACCTGCTAGTTAAGCTACAATTAAAAGTGAAGTTTTGGAAGACAAGCCAAATGTTACGCGCTGTTTGCACATATTTCTATTTTTATCATCATGTGATGTTGGTTGTCTTCAGTAAGAACAACGAGAGTGAGCAGTAGACCTATATGCTTGTGTATTCGATAATATTGATGTTCTAGATCTAGACCAATAGTTTTACGCTGCCTTCGAACGGAAAATAATTTTTGTGAGTAGTTTCTTCATGACAGAAATACACTCGGAGGTTTGCCATTCTGTCAGTGTTGCTTATAACACCATCACTGTTGAACATTTACAGGTTTGACGTTTAGACCTGTACCATATGAATATAACTTTTTTTTCGTTTTTTTGTTAATTCGTTTATATATGTATTTCAATGATTATCAAAGTCGGGTTCAAGTAACTTTACTTAAAATTAAAGTGTGTTTTTTTTTAATATATATTTTTTTTAGTTTGATGCGATAGTGTAAACGTAGACCCCCAATAATTACAAAACGGCTAAGAAAAGGTAATTCTTTTTAGAGTAGTGTCACTAACTTCCAACTCATTTACATATCTTTTTATTTTCCTGTAAAAGTATTTCGGTTTTTAAATTTCGATTAAACTAGGCTCTGCAGTTGACATATATTATATGTTGTTGTTGTTGTTGTAGCGGCTAGTCGCGCCCCGTGAAGAGCGGATTCACCCATGGTCGTTGTCGTCAAACTCATCTAGGGGGAGGCCCAGGAAACGTGCAGTTTCGACAGGGTTGGACCAGAGGGAGAGGGGGGTTAGATGAGTGGGTTTGAGAGGGCATGTGAATAGGTGGTTGGTGTCGTGCGGAGAATCTCCACATGCCGGACATGTGTTGGGTATGTCGGGGTTGATTCTGGATAAGTAGGAGTTGAGCCTGCTACAGTATCCAGATCGTAGTTGTGCCAGAGTGACGCGGGACTCGCGGGGCAGCAGGGACTCCTCATCTGCTACAGGTGGTGGTTGGGCTCCGATGACTGCATTCGCCTGGCGGGAGTCAATGATGTTCGTGACTGTGTCTCTGTGGATGTTGCTTAGGACCCGCCGGTACGCCTCCGGATCCAGCGGTTGTGTGATGAGTGGCTGGATCTCGTCCTTTAGTTCCAGTAGATGTCTTCTAATGTGCCTGGGGGGCAGTTCCACGGCAAGCAGGTGCCCGTTTGGATGCCCCGAGCGGTGACATCCAGCAAGGAACTGCTTGCTGAGCATGAGGTTGTGCTCCTTAACTCGGAGCACATTGACCTCTTGGTGGAGATGCTCCTCAGGCGACATCAGAAGACATCCCGTCACCGTGCGGAGTGCGGCGTTCTGGCAGGTCTGCAGCTTCGTCCATTGTGTCCTGCTGGTTCCCGGCGACCAAACTGGCGCAGCATAGTTTATTACCGGCCGGCCAATCGCCTTGTATGTTGCCAACAACGTTTCTTTGTCTTTGCCCCAAGAGCTGCCGGCGAGCGACTTGAGGACATTGTTGCGGCTCTGTACTCTATTGGCGATTGCGGTAGTGTGCGCGGAGAAGGAGAGCAGGCTGTCGAAAGTCACCCCCAGAATCTTCGGGTGGTTAACCGTCGGAATGGGGGTGCCATCGATGTGGATGTTAAGATCCAGCCTGACCTCCTTCGTCCAGGTGGTAAAAAGGGTCGCCGAGGACTTGGCAGGGGACAGCGCCAGGTTTCTGCTAGTGAAAAATTGGGCAAGATCTGAGAGATATCCGTTCACTTTCAAACACAGGTCATCAATTGCATTGCCGGTTGCCATTATCGAGCAATCATCAGCATAGGAGACAATCGTGACTCCCTCTGGCGGTTGAGGGAGCTTGGAGATGTAGTGATTAAACAGTAATGGGGATAGGACGCCACCCTGCGGTACCCCTTGTTTAATCCTCCTTGGTTTCGATGTTGTATCTCTAAACCATACCGATGATTGACGACCACACAGGTAATTCGCGGTCCACCGTTTCAGTCCCTGCGGGAGAGTTGATGATTCCACGTCAGCTAGTAGCGTGGAGTGGCTAACTGTGTCGAAAGCTTTCGACAGATCCAACGCTACTAGGACGGTTCTCTCGCAGGGGCGGTTTTGGTTAAGACCACGGTTCACCTGTGTGTTTATGGCATTAAGTGCTGTTGTTGTGCTGTGCACTTTCCGGAAGCCATGTTGATGCTTAGCTGACCCAAGGTGGTATGTATAGTACGGGAGGAGTAGGGCCTCAAGTGTCTTTACCACAGGTGAAAGCAGGGAAATCGGCCGATAGGAATCACCCTTGTCGGCCGGTTTCCCTGGTTTCAGTAGTGGGACCACCTTCCCAACCTTCCAGATGTCTGGAATGATGAGGGTGGCCATAGACAAATTGAGGATCCCGGTGAGGTACTCAACTCCCGCGGGGCCTAAATTCTTCAGCATCAACACGCTTAGCCCGTCAGGGCCAATGGCCTTGGAGGCTTTCGCCTTCCCGATGACCTCCTTTACCTCGCCACAAGTGAAGGTAAGAGGCGCGCTGTTGTTCGGTATTTTGCGCAGCCTCCTGGTCACCTTCCGCTTGGTCCTATCCCCCGAAGGATGCAGTATAAACTGTCGGCTAAAGTAGCTCGCGCATCTCTTCGGGTCCGACGAGGCACGATCCCCGAATGAAATTTCCACTCGGTCGTCGTGCTTCGTCGGGTTGGATAAGGACTTCACGGTAGACCAAAGCTTACCAACACCCGTGACCAGATTACAGGACTTCAGATGCTCCTCCCACTTGTTCCGCTTGTGTTGGTCAACCAGCCTCCGAATCGCCACGTTTAAATCCTGAATATTAGGATTACGGGGATCGGAGCGGCGAAGGTGGTCGCGTTCGTTCGCTAGAGCGGCCGCTTCAGCCGGGAAGTTGGGACGGATCTCAGGGATCCTCCCTGCCGGAATGAAGCGGGCCGCAGCTGACGCAACCACCTTGCGGAACTTATGTTCGCCTTTTCGAACGTCGGTGGGAGCGGGAAGAGACCTGAAGGCATTTTCGGTGAACTCCGCGAACCTGACCCAGTCAGCCTTTTTAAAGTTGATATAGGTCCGATGGTCCGCGGAGACAAAGTCAGCAGGTCTGTCAATCGAGATGATTATAGGTAGGTGGTCTGATGCAAGCGATAGCATAGGTCGCCACGTTATGCTATTTATCAGACCTGCGCTAGCTATCGTTAGGTCAGGCGAGCTGCTGCAACTACCCATAATCCTGGTGGGGGCATCATCATTCATCGTGCAGAATGTCGAATCGTCTATCTGCTCTGCCAAATCGTTTCCCCTCCGATCAGCTGGTAGGCTTGAATGCCAGAGATCGTGGTGCGCATTAAAGTCACCTACTACCAATCGGTTTTCACCTCTGAGGAGCGCACCTATGTCAGGGTGATATCCTGCCGGGCAGCAGGTGACAGGGGGTATATAAATATTAAATATTTCGAGCTCGACATCGCCTGACCGGACAGCTATTCCTTGACATTCTAAGGTAGTGTCCCTGCGGTCGATGTCTTCTTCAATAAGACGATACTGCACTGTGTGATGGGTGATGAATGCTAAGCCACCACCATTACCTCGCTCGCGATCCTTACGATGCACATTGTAGCCGTTGCAACTCAACAGAGTTGAGTTGCTGTGCAGTTTCGTTTCTTGGATCGCAGCTATTGACAGATTATGCCGACTCATAAAGTCGGTTATCTCCTCGATCTTGCCCTGCAGCCCATTGCAGTTCAGCTGAAGGAGTCTCGTTTGCCTCGGTAGAGTCGTCGCGGAGAGGGGTGTGAGGGAAGGGTGATGTTGCCCACCTGGACCCTGCTGCACATGCAATGGCACGTTGGGCTGCCTTATGGTGTTGTTTGGCAGCGCCGCCACTGGCGCGTGCGGTTGCGAGGCTCTACAACAGGGAGCCAGGTAGTCACCCGACCATTCACGTGTGGTGCGCAGGCCAGAACACACTCGAAAGTGACACCAGCCTTGGCACGAATTGCACCTGACTGATGCCGCATTCCGGTATATCCTAGCCTGACACACGGAACAGACTGTGTGGGGTACCAGGAGCTGCTGGCTATTCCCCACACGGGGGGCGGAGCTAGGTTGAGGGGGGGGAGGGGAGCGACCATGTTGTTGTGTGCTCCTGCGAACCGTAGAGGTTCTGCCGGTGCTAGGCACCGGTGCACTAGGTGCAACTAGGGGAGCCGTAGAGGCTATGGGCGCCGTAGGGCGCGAACAACATGGGGCCACATAGTTTGTGGACCACTCCTTGTGGGTCTTGAGGCCTGAGCAGACCTTAAGATGGCTCCATCCGTCGCACGAATTACACCTTACCGAAGTGGAGTTCGGATGGAGCTTTTTCTGGCAAACGCAGCAAAAATAGGTTTCTGGACCAGGGTTTGACTCGATGCCAGCCCTGACCAGAAGGAGGTGAAGCAACCCTGCTGCAAGGAGTTGCTCCAGGAGAGACAGACAACTTATGGGGTAGGCCGATCTAAACAGGGTTAGATTGCCGAAACAACAGTCCTTGGCCGGGTAAAACCCGGGTCATTCCGGTACGTAGAACCGACTGTCGTGGGAATGACATATCGCTCATCTCACTGTCAGCAATTGTAAATTGGAACAACTTAAGGTTCAATTATAGGTGCCATACCATAACGTCATACCCATAATCAAAATTCAATTGATAGGAATGGTTATGGTTATGACCATGGCGTTATGGTAAGGCACCACTAATTGGAAACAGTGTTGCCCATAAAGTTGGTTCGATCAGCTGTTTTATATGGTTATAGTTATGGCACCTATAACTGAACCTTTAGTCGTTTCGTTCTGACATACGTAAAACTATAGTTAACGTGTGAGTTGCGAATACGTCTCTTTGGCTGGCCCGATGACAGTCTTTTGAAAGGTAATTTGACAGTCAGTGCTGTAATTATGAATGATAGTGTATTGGTAATTCTGTCAGCATGTTCTTGTAGGGTTACTACCATTGTGAATAATTAATTTAGTTTATTTATTCACAATGGTTACTACTGAAATGAAATGGTCATTAAAAATGCATCCTGACGGCATTTATCTATGGTTAGTTTTCTTTCTTCGCTTCTATTGTGAATGCGTATAATTATGTACATATATGGAGCTGACTTTTTTCATCACATGTACTGCACCAGATTTCGGACAGGTTGTAATCTATGATATTTAACTACAGGATGCAAAAGATTCAAATATATTTAATACTTCTTTAAATCTTTTATTGGAAAAATATTTTAAATCTGTTATCAAACAATAACTTTTATGAGCTCAAGATCAATTTTTAATAGGAAGAATTATAGAAAAAATAACAATGGTTATTTAAAATAAATTATATCTTTAGTGCTAACATTTATTAAAGTAATTCACGATTTGTTGTATTTGGTTTTGTAGATTGTAAATTGAGAGAAATTCGAATATCTAAACAAAACCAAATATACAAAATAAAAAATCTATTATATTGGCTTTGTAAATGCATATTTGCTTTAGTTAACGTGGGGCTTAATTAAGTTGGCGCTTACACCAGACAGTTTTGAGAAGACATTTTTCTCATTGTCTTCGTCACTGGCTTTGATTTTTGTAAGGTAAGCGATATGCAGACATCCTTTTGACAATTTTGTGGTTAGAATGAGCAGATATTGAAAATTTATTATAGCTCACTTTTTAAACCAGGTAGTTATCGATATAAAAATCAAGTTACGTATGAACATAAGTTTATAAACAGTAACTAATCTTACTAAAAAATAAAATATGATCTATTGGAAAGTATCGCGTTTGCGGTTGAATCATAGAAAAAGGATAAGAGATGGCAGCTCTCTGAAATACTGAAACCACCTTATTATCATTGCACCGTAATATTGGATAACAACAGACAGCAAAAAATTTTGTTCTTAATTAACCCATTTCGCAACTAGAAAATCTATAAAGATTATTTTTAAAAAGTGGTTAACAACTGTAGAAATTATTTTAAACCAAACGAGCTTATTTTTTAAAACAAATTTCGAGTATTCAAATTTTACTTTTTGTTCACAAATAAGATTTTATCTGCTTTAATTTATATTTTGCTTAATTCAAAAAAAAATAACAACGGTTGTGTAGCGCAGTGCTGGCAGAGAACTTGTAAGAAACGAGAAGGCGCAAATGTGAAAAGAGCTTTTTCATCAACAAAATTTGCGGGTGCGATGGAGAGAATTCACCTCCGAAAAGTACTGAATTTAATTCTACCATACCAATAAAAACCATTTTCACCATATGCATCGCAACCGCAGCTGCACCAGCGCTATATATTCTAAAATATCTGAAACTACATACGTACATACATACATGCATGCATTTATAAAGCAATTCATGCGCGCATTAATTCATTTGCGTGCATGTGCACGCGCTGATGGCGATTGACACAAAAATTGCCGAAAACTCGAAAGAATATTCTTTTGGCGATTCCCCCTTTCCCTTTCATTCCTTCTCTTATCCTCAATTGTTGCATAAAGGCCCGTTCACATAGGACTTTTGCATCTTTTGTACGCTTTGGCAATCAGCTGTTATCATTTCCATTTTATTTTTATTTTGGCGTGCGTATACACACTACAGACGCTCGCGAATTTCAAACATTAATAGCATAACTACTACTACTTCCATCATATCAGTAAAATTCATTTTTGGCGTAGAATACGTCTTACCTTACGGTATGGGCACCAATGTCAGGTTTTTATTGTTGTAATCTCTATTTCTTTAATTATAAGGAAACGGCTCGATTAATTTTACTTTTTTTTTTTTTGTAGTCAAATGAAGATGTTAGCTTTCGTTTGACATACATTTCATGTTGGTTGATATCTTCCTAATATTTAAATTTCTCAAATGAAAATTGTATAAACACATGCACACAAATATGTGTGTGGTGTTTGGTTGAGTGTTTGCTGTTGGGCGATTTAAATGTACTCGTGCAGCCCTTTCTTTGTTTGCATAATTTTAGGCGGGCAAGTTAAAGTAGAGTAAAAGAAGAGAAAATGCTGCCAAGCACTGCAAAGCTTATGTATATCATCCAAAGCAGAGAACGTATATTAAATGAGAAGCTTCATGACCGAATTTCAGTGTGAATTGTCAAAAGTCGAAAAATTTTCAATAGACCCACTCATGAAAATACACCACGTTGAGAGCGGCAAGTTAACAGAGCTGAGCAGAGACAATATTTCTTTTAACAGAGAATAAATTCAAATAAAAGTTGATTGTTCTTGTTCTAATTTTAGATTTCGCAATGATATAAATGAATTAAAGGAAAAATTGAAATAGTTATATTTTCATATTTAACGAGACATTTGGTTTATTTAAATATGTAAATGATAGCATTGAGTCAATTTTGATTGTATGCAAGCACGCATATGCCAAAACAACTTGGCTCATTTGCCAATTTTGACATAAATTTTAATAAAAAGATCCATTATATTAAATTCGTTTATATTACATTATACATAAAAAGAAAATTTCAATAAAATATTTATTTATTTGCATGATAATAGACAATTTTTATATTATTTAAACCAAATTAATCACCTGCAACACCAGTGATAAGTTACATTATTTTTCTCTCTAACTACAAATTCACGCTCTAGCACTGTTAATATGGGTCTCTACTGTTAAATTAAGTGGGTCTGCTGTGTATTAGCGGTGAAAAAAAATGAGTGTGGTGTGTACAGCAGACCCCCCTGGCGCGGAACGAATCACGGAATGGACTGGGATGAGGCTTCTCTATAATATACGTTCTCTGGGGTAAACAAGAATTTATTTATTTGATTAGGACATTAAAGAATATTTTTACTATGATGGTGGTGAGCTGGACGAGAAATAGACCTTTTCCCAAAAACGGGGAACGACAGCAACTAAGCGGGATGCTACTTCTCTGTCTAATATACGTTCTCTGTAACAAATATATTTTTATTAAATATGTTTCGTACGGTACAGAATGCTTGGAGATTGTGTGCTAGTAGCGGAGCTTTTAACGCGGTTTTTGTGTTCGCTAACCAGACTCACACACTAACACAGGAGGACTTAAATGAAATGTTTCCCAATTTCATATTTCCTTTTTTTTGCATTTTTTGCTATAATTTTGAAAATATAGCACAATTTTTTGGTGCTATATAGCACAATGCAAGAAAAACGAAGCAACTAAAGAGTATGTATTCTTCTTGATTTGCAGTACTATGTGTTGTACTTTTTGCTTATCTTTTTGTTTTAAATTTTTTTGGCCACTTTTTATTTTATGTTGGGAGAGAAAAATTTAAAAAAAAAAATACAGTTACACGTTTGTGGGCTATACCCGAAAAGGAAATACTTTTGGAAGGTCAAACGCATTAGATTTCTCTATATGGCTTAATTGTACTCTCTCATTAACCACTAAAGTGTGGAACGGTATGAAGAAATAGAATTCATGATCCTTTTTTGCAGTGTACTCCATGTGATTTCAAAATTTCAAAATTTAGTGATAAAATAATAACACAACATAATTTGCTGAGGTAAAGTAATACCGGATTAAAAAGCGACATGTAAATAAACTTTTTTTGGTGCGAGGTTAGCAACATTAAGAACGGTTTGAACGAGTTTTGTTTTATTGATCTTGCTAGTTTTGTGTTTAATTTGCTTTCACTTCCACACAGTTCTGCTGCTGCGGAGCGAACATTTTCGGAGCTTTCTCTTACAAAAACCAAACATAGAAATAAGTTAGACTTTAGTACCATAAATAACATTATGTTATGTAAAGAAATTATTCGAAAGACTGAGGTGCACTATGTGGTCAGCTAAACGAGATCTCGATTAAGAGTGATATGTATTAATATATCGGTAAGATAGTTTTAATGCAATATGTACATCTACATCATATTTAATGTAATTAATTGAATTTATTTTTGTTTTTTCAATAAAGTGTTATATGTTTTTTTTTCAATGCAATTTACATCTTGGCAGGTTGAGGGCGATTTTGGACCAACTTTGGTAGGAAAAAAAATCTTGAGTGGCAACACTGATTACAACTCCAAAGATAACATAGAGTCAGAAGCGATGATAAGGACATTGATGAAGATTTTTAATATGGATCCAAAAGTTTCTCCAAGCATATTTCCTTTTTTGTTTTGCCTTAAAGTGCGTGCTTGAAGATTTCTAGAGTAAGTAGCAAAATAAATCATGTAAAGGGAATCAATGACATGACTTTATTTATCAACGGGTCCCACTGTAGCTCGACTAAACTAATCGATTTTTCGAAAAATGATATACTATTGATTCGATTTTTTACTCTGAAATTTCTACAAGTTCTCTGGTGATAATCAGCATCAAAATTCTTACGAACTACATATCTGCTGTGTAAATAAACTAATTAATTAAATTAATTAAAAATTAATATTTATAAAGTAGTTCTATTGATATAAAAGTTAGTTCAATTTTCGAATGCTTTTTTTAAATGTACTTTCTTTTCGTTTACTTTTGCTAAATTTCATTATATCTTAAGCGTTTGAGCAATCCCTATTGGAAAGAGATGGGGAAAAGCCAATGAATCAATTATAATTCTCTCTTAAATCTTGTGCGCATTACAAAGTACTTATGTACATAATTTATTTTTTGTCCAAATTAATTCACATAAACCAAGAGTGTTCACTATTTCGCAGAATATAACGTCATTGTCACGCACTCAGTAGGACACAGCAACTAGTTATTATTAGAGAGATGAAAACAATTTTTGCTACATAGTTTTAGGCGCGTTAAACCTGACAACTGTTACATTAATAAGATTTGTCAGGCCATCAGCATAGGGGCAAAAATCTAAGTATGCTTTTACATCTCCGTATACAAGGTTTATTTAAAAGTTGTCCAATATTAAAGGCACGTGCCCAGACTTTTTGGGAAATAGACTGTCAAGGGAATGCGGACGATTTCTTTAAGAGTAACTTTAAAATGAAACGAAGGTCGTTTCTTGAGCTCCGTGAAATTTTGCGAGTATTGGAAGCAACTCATACGTTACTTTGAAAAACTATCACATTACAAAAATTGGCGACCATTGCCTTACATGCGTTACTAAAATATTAAATTAAACTAATATCGTAATTCATAAGCTTATTTTAAGTAATGTTCATAAAAAGCAATGCTTCTCTCCGTTTCTAAAAATCGTTCGCTGGTTTCTTTAAGCCTTGCATCACTTTCTCCCCCCGGAGGTGACGCTTAAGTATCGGACATTCTCATTGATTTACTATTATCGGGAATGTAAGAAATATATATGTACTTAGCTGATGAGATTTTTTATTATAACTTTTTACAAAAATTTTAATAAAATTTATCTATTGACACTAAATAAAGTTTTTTATTATGTACATATTTCAATGTAGATAAATGTCAATACTTTGGAACATGATACAACAAATAAAAGTAGTTTCATTTCTTCATCTTAGCCGCTACAACTAACTGCACTTTACCATGATTCAATATTAAAGGTTTGCTCGATAGTGGCATTTGAGTTTTGACACTCCCTTACCAAAGGTTGCCTTCAGATTACCTAAGCAATAACGCTCATGAATTTCATCCAAAATGCAATTTCAAATTTATATTGAAAGATAACATAGAAATATTTTTTCTAGAAATGCTGCTTTTGCTTCAATTTTCACGTAAATTTGAAGATTTAGTAACACGACGCCTTGCTAAGGGAGCCGATTTTGTCAAGAGTGAGCGAGAAAACTGTTTACTGAGCCAACCTTTAATAATTAAATCATGACAACAAAGACATAGTTTTGACATTCAGTCCAGCAAGCGAGCGAATTGACTCAGCTGTTTTCTCTACACCACCTTATATGAATTCGCCTTGTATTATTATTTAAAATGTTTCTGTTCAATTATTATTCAATGGAATTATTATCAATTATTATCGATCGAATTTAGAGCCGACATTAATTTGTTCGTAACTTATGATAAAATACTTAATTTAATCTCAATTTATGGTCTGATTTTGCAAAGCGAAATAACTTAGTTTCATCGTAATTTGCTCATCAATTAAGTATGAGTCATAATAAAAGCCTGGACACATTATCATAATTTATGGCTCATCCTTAGTTTATGAGAAATTTACGATGAATCTATGTAATTTCGTTTGTAAAAGCTGCCAATAAACTAAGATGAAATTAGGTATGTATTTTATCATAAATCAAGAACGAAATCTCGAACAATTAATGTCGGCTTTAATTTGTATCAATAATAATTGAAAAATGTAAACAAACACTGGACGATGCATTTTGAGATATTAGCGTTTCAATCAACTGTTTCTTGATTTTTACTGTCTCTAGAAGCTTTATTTCGTGTTCGTAAATTAAAAAAAATAATATAACAACAAAATTTAAATATTTTAAACATGTACTCAATCTCTTACATTTTTACCTTTAATCAAAGAACTAAGCAACCCTGCGGTTGCAAAGCTGTCAAGATAAATTTGAAATGACAAGTGTGGACGCACTTGGTTTATGCGAAGTAATTTGAACGAAAATATGTAATTTACGTTGTAATGTGTCCGGCTATAAGTTACGATAGTGTATGCGATCTTTTAATAAAGCCTCATATCTCTGAGTGTCCTTTTGTCCATTGTTCCGAATTGTTCGACAAGAACGTAGAAACTAAATAGATGACAAAACTTTATTGAAAAAAATTACCAAAGAACAGTAGAAGGGTCAAATAAAGGACTGCCCACTAAAATAAAGTGCAGATGGTTATCGTACATGTACGTATGAATAAAAGCAATAGGCGTCGGTGAAGTTATTCCAAGGGATCGCCTTAAATCCAGCTTTTCTGCAACAGTTTATCACTTAAACTAATTTAAAACGTCCACTCTTGCTGGCTTAAATTCAGTATAAGAAATCCATCGTAGTTCAATTTGCACTGACGGCCTGTGGAAGCTGTTTTAAAACCTTTAGATTTTGTTATGGACTTTTTTGGGGCAATCAGCTATCGATACTCTGCAGTAATCTATGAAATATTTGGAGTTTTTTGAGTTTTACTTGTCTGACTATCGGTGATTTGACATGCTCAACAGTTAAATTACGACAATTGAAATTAAAGTTTTTTGATGTTAGATTTCTATAAATTAATATTTTGGTACTTTCAATATAGAAAGGTGGATTTAGATTAGTCATAGATTTGAAAAATCATTTAGTAATCACCCGATAGCTGATGCAATCAGATAAGTCTTCTATCCAACGTGATTCCAAGATACATGGCACGCTCTTTTTGTGGGATAGAAATGATATTTTTTTGAGGTGGACAATTTATGCTTTCTTCCAATTAAATTTTAATGTATATACATACATACATACATAAATAGTTGAAATTAATTATTCAAAATGACTTAATGAGTCTATCCTTCTTTATGGATTGTAATCTGAAAAACTATAAAATTGAATGAAAAAAGTTGTATTGCTCTGCATTGAAATTGTAACATTCAAATTTCCAACTCTTTTGTCATCTTCTCTCGATGTTACTTTGCCCTAACTGTAAGTTAGTGCATGTATTTATGTATTTATGCAAATGTTTGTACACCTGTGGGCACTAATATGCAAATATAAAAATTGAATATCATCTAAATTCGATGGTGCGTTGTATAAATTTGTTATAATTTCTCTTGGCCTAGTGCACGAAAGTTTTTGTTTCGTATTTTAATCAATATGAAAAGCGATTTTTAGTTATGCATTTTTAGTAGCTTTGGGGCACAATGGATCTTTAAGGTCGAAGTGCAAACCTGTAATATATATCTATCTAGTAGCTAAATGCGAGTATGTGTGTGTGTCTGGTGCACCAGTTTTATTTACGAAAGATGTTAAAGACAAAGCTTGGGTTACGGAGAAAAATAGAAAAGTACTTGGGTAGTAGCGTGAGAAAGTTGAAAGTAAAGTATTTAGATTTACTTTTATATTAGAAAAACTCTACCAGGTTTTTCTATTGTCGATTTAGAACTCTGATTTTTTTTTTCAATTGAGCCTACTTGATTTTTATTCCAACACTCCCAATGCCCAATTAACTAGTAGTAACGAAGTAGTTTCCTGAGTTTTTTGTGTATGGTTATTGCCGTAGGAAACTCGAATGAGGGTCTTTTGACAGGCAGAAATACATTTCGAAGTTCTTAGTTTACTCCATTCGAGGAGATCTGAGAGGCGAGTTGAGATTTGGCTTAACACATGTTGAAAACAATGCAGAAGATGGCGCAGATTATGGTGCCGCTAACGTTCTCTTGAAATTTTGACAGAATCAACGCAACAGAACAAGAAGAGGAAGCAATACAGAAAAAGCGGGTAAACGACAGTACGTTCGAAAGTTTTGTTAGCATTGTTTGTGTAAAATAAAGGCAAGTTGCTTTTATTAAGTCAGCGAATTGGTGGATGTTGTCAAATCGACAAAGAGAGGACTAGCAGTACGCGGAATGCGCAATGTTGTATTCTATCATTCTTGACCAAGACGTATCTACTAAGTACATGTGTATTGTGAATAAATACAAGTGAAAAATCTTAGACCATAGACGTACAAATTCGGCACAGCTAAGATCACTTGTTGTAGCAACCCTTATCATTCTTTTGTCAATTTTTAGGTCTGACAATTAATAATGGCTATTTGTGGCATTTAATATCAGCCGCCGCCATCTTTAATTTAGAAGACATCTCACTTCTTCTTTTGCAAATTGTTCTTTGTATTTCAAATATTATTATTTGTGTTTTTCATTTTATTCTTTACATTTTTGATGTTTTTGTCACAAGCAACGGTAAATGTTGTTTTTGAGCGATCGCTACAACCTGGTCTTGTTTGGATCACAATGATACAGAAAAATATAAGTTTGACGATTTATCGAAATTCGAAATATTTCGGAACTTATAGTAGCTATTCACTTTTTTTTCCAAATTGTTTGGATTTAATTTATATTTTCGCGATTGGTAATACCTATGAATTTTTTTAAGTTTTTAAGCTTTTAAAAAGTATGATGTTGTCTTGACGTTTTAATTTTTAATTTCGACGCAATGCAATGAGACGAAAGTTGTTCACATTTTTCTCTTGACGCGCAACATATTTTGTATGTTATTCTTTGCTCATTTAATACACGTTTAAAATTTTGAATTTCACATTTTGTTTTTTGGTTATTTTGTTGTTGGGTTCATCACTTATCATTTTCTACCTGATCATCTTCAAATTCTTCAAAAAAAATTAGATAAAGCTTAACGGCAGCTGTACGTATATGTGTGCAATAATATAGTTTGAAAAAAAAACTAACTCTTTAGATACATATCGGCCGAGTAATTTAATATTAAACAAAAAAAAAACATTACATATGTATAAATATTGCTAGCGAAAGATTTCAAAAGATCGGAAATATTATAAAGAAATTCATCAGTAATGTAAAAATTTAAATTTGTTCACATTGGAGAGAGTAATGATCAAATATATAATGGCTGTTTAAAGCCGATAAGCGAAACTTGCTTAAGATCAGTGTTGCCAGAAAAATTCCAAAGCCGTAGCCTGATCATTGTTAAAAAATTGCTGAAAAATTATATCTAAAAAAATGCTAAACGAATTTAAGTTTGGAGGTTGTTTCTTTTGTCAAAGGTTATTAAAATTTCGGACTGATATTTAAAAAAAAAGTGCGAACAAAAAAATTTAGTAAGTTGATATAAACCTCAAAAAAGCAAAAAATTAGATATGAAAACCATAGTTTTCCCACTTTAAAAAATTTATAAGTTTTAGGGTGGCAACAAAAAAAAAATTGAAGGCTCACCCTCTAGGATTATTCTTTATCGAAAAAACAATATGTCTTTGGAGATTTTAAAGACCCGTGAAAAGGCTAATATAAAAAAATGGGTGAACAAATAAATGGGGGTTCTTTTTGTTTTTTTTCATATAAAACAATTCAGGGGACATTTATATTTCGCATTTTAATTTTCCAATACATTTTTTGACCCCCTCCCTAACCACACAAATCTGTAAATAACCTTCTTCAAAATATACTTATAAAGCTTCTCCTATCGAAATAAAAGGTTTGACGCCCTTATATTGATATTTAATATAACTTGTGCATAATTTTCTTACCTTCGACTTTTCAAGTAGGTGGCAACCCTCTATATGCTACAAGCTCTATATTCAGCGAGTGAAACAGTTTGGCACTCATATTTTCATATTTCATATAATTTGTAAAAATATTTTATTAAATTCGACTTATAATAGTAAGTTGATTCGTATCTATTACATGATTTAAAATACATATTACATAATCCATAAACATTTTCCAAGCAGCATTTATAAATTGGGTGTATTTCTTTATTTTGTTTTGATTAAATTCAGCACTCGAAAACTTCTCTCTACCTCTCCAGAAAGGGATTGAAGCAGAAAAAGTAGAAAAGAATTATACTGATCCCTATATTCATTTAACTCTATTTAAACGTTATTTTTTTAACTAATGTTTTTCCAAGGATAATAATAATAATAATAATAATAGATGTTTGGTTGAATTTCTCTCACACTTTGTGGTGTGCGCCATGATGTTGTACCATAGATTAAAGGAATTGAATATAGTAACTTTACGCCGACTTCGAACGGCATATGATATATGAGAGACGTTTTTCCATGGCAGAAATACAGACGGATGTTGGCCAGTATCTGCCGAAGAGCAACCGCGATTAGAAAAAACTTACCATAAAACTTTCGCTAAGGCAACACACTTTGCAGTGGCTTGTGATTACCATCTATAGTTTTTTTAGTAGATTAAAAAAAAAATCTGGTAAAGGGACAAACAAACTGGCAACACTAGCAACACTCTAATGGATTCAAATGTTGACCTGTTTTTGAATTCACGTTCAGAAATCCCAACTTCTTTTTTCTCATTTTCTTTTAATATTCATCTAAACGTATTAGTGTTCGGTTAATCGAATATTCGAATGGGGAAATATTCGAGTATTAAATTTCTAACAGTGGTATTCATATAATCGATTGCCGTCGAATATTCGAACAATCGCTAGTTATCTGGATATTTGAAGAATTGCTCGTATTCGATTATTTGTATATTTATTATTATTAATATACTTATTTTCCATGGCGATATATAACACATATTTTCATGAGTTTGTACTTTCACGTCATCAACCTGCTCCTTTTCTGCACTAAATTCAGGTGATTTTGCCAAAGGACTTAGTGGAATTGTGGCAGCACAAAAATCGAACATACGATTGCTAATCGATGGCGCGAATATTCCCATATTTTAACCATTTAATTTTAAGAGCAGTTAAATGTATATGTACATAATTGGCAAGAAATGAATTTTAGATTTAAATAAAAGGTACATGTTTTGACAGCTGGCATTTCCGCTTCAAAATAAGAACAAAAAAAAGCAACAAAGCGAGACGGCAGCACCTACATATGTGTGTTTAAAAAAAACATGGATGGCAGTGTTATGGTACAACAAACTCTATAAAGAATAAATAAAGTTAAATAAATAATAAAATAAAAAAATATATAGCTAGCAGCTGCAAAAACTATTTTTACAAACTTAAATATTTAAATACTTAAGAGGTTGTTGTGCAACCACTGAAATGAGTAGGATTATTCTAGCGTCGGAAATATTCTCATTTGCGGCGTGAAAAGATAAATTGTTTCGATTTTCTTAAGAGAAAGTATTTTTTTTAAATTTTCGCATTATATGTACATATTATTGTTAAGACTGAGATTTGGAGGCGTTTCAGTATTGTGCGTAATTTGAAAAAAAAAACATGGGAAAAAGCGAATGACTGTAATTAAAATAGCTTCGCACGGGTAGGAGCAATAATTTCAATATATATCTGCACAAAATTATTGGAAAAAATCTCGATTTTGTCATTTCACTTTTCTATTGTTTTAAAATTACATTCAGGCTCTTTACGCTGATATATCTTCGGATAAATCGGAATAGTATCGTTTGTAATAACTTTTACATTTTCTATCCAATTAATAAGCTCTTATGCTTCACATTTTCGTAATGAAAATCTCCTTCATGAAAACATTTTTAATTACTTTTTTGTCCACTAAAAAAGAAAAATGGAATAAACAATTTTCGAAACCACTGAAAATGTCCTTATTTTTTCAATTTAGAGTCCAGTAGCGCAAAAAATACTATTTCGATTTGGAAACAAGATAAAGAAAAATAAATGAAACTAATTTTCGTGTTCGGCGACCCAAAATTTATCAAAAAACCTTTTTTTCAATGAGGTACCACTCTTTTGCCAAATGTTGGTAAACTAGTGGTATCATTGGGTTTTAATTGTATCATACATTTTTAATTGAAATATTTTTATTACTTTTTAATGCACAAAACCTTGCAAATGTTATTTTTACCTACATATTTGCCATTCAAAATTTTAATATTTTCGTTTTAAACTTGAATGGTTATGATAATTTTATTGATTTCTAGCTTTACAAGCGGCTATTTTAGTATGGACATTTGTGTGTCAGAATTGATTTTACTTTAATTTTGTTATTTGTATTTGTAATAAATTCCAATTTTTTTTTCTTTTATGTCACCAGGGGCGATTTTTATGGTTTCGCATTAGCCGCAGGTGTATTAAAAAAACAAAAACAAATAACAATATTAAATGACCAGAAAACAAACCACATAATAAAAATGTTTGATCTCATCAAATTTAAATACTTAATCAGTGTATTTCTTATGTCATCTTGTTTAAAATATGCTAATGCTTGCCATGTTGTCCACACACAAATTTTTCAAAAAATTTTATCGAATTATTTTATATTGATCAGCAAGTGAGTTGCGCTTTATTGTTATTTATTTTTCTTTATTATGTAGAGGATATAAAAGTGTGAACTCAAAGCCTGCGTGTGTGTGCATTTTGTACATAAAATCGTTTGCCCGTGGCTTCTTCGCTCAACCGTCGCCCTTCATTGGCAGTTTAAAAATGTATTTTGAATTTAAAATTTGTACTGATAACATAAATGAGCTCCCTTGACTGGCGGCTGACTTATCGCAGAGTTTTGAACAACACAACGACACAAAAATATTTTACTACTTATAATGAGGAGTATTAACATACACATTTATATAATACAATATATACGCACATACAAAGAGATATTTACACTTGCAAAAAGTTTAATCGTTTTAAAAACGAAAGGTTTATTAGTTCGACCTAAAATTTAAATTATTTAATGTTCCTTTTTTACTTTCCGAGGCTTAGTTTAGGAAAATTTTTAATCCATTACGATGAAATTGTTATAGTGCAAATCGCCTCACCTCAACGGTGCTGCTACTTAATGCTGATACATATTAATCAGCCCATGTACACCGTGAATCAATGATGTACTCACATCTACTCGCAATTGCACTTTCTCCGCCCGATTCATTCCGGTTGAATTTAGGCACCATAAATGTCTATGCAATAAATATTTTTCCCCTTAGCTGCTACGAAATTAATGCATCTAGTTGGAAATGCGTTTTAACTGTATAATTTTAAGGACTTAATGCAATTTTTATACCCGAGCACATTAGTGCCCAGGTTAAAATAATTGTGTGCAACTAACAAAGAATAAGAAAGAAAAGCGAAGTCGATGTCTGTCCGTCCATGTATCGAATAACTCGCGTGAATCTTGAGATAACTTAACGAAAGTTAGTACACACCTTCCGCTCCACCCACGATAGGTTGGTATTGAAGATGGGAAAATGCGAAGTCCGACAGTAACCACTCCCACATAACGGTGTTTGTGAAAATCCATAGGTTGGGTTGGAGAAGGGCATACGCGTGGGTAATTTTTTTTCGTACCACCGCCATTCTTAGAAAAAAGGGTTGTATTTCCGAAACTATCTCATCAAACTCCACCAAATTTGGTTACATATATATGGCATTTTAAGTTAATAAGCTAAATTTTGATAATTGTACTAGTCGAAGAAAAAACTACTTTGACCTCTTAAATAATGGTAATTTACAAAAATCCCAAAAAACTTGACACTTCAGTAACCAAAAACGAAAATTTGCTGAAATTTAATATGTGGGATGAGATTTGGTGAAATATACGGCATCAAAAATTCTCCGAAATAGTCATACCACCGCCCGCTTTAAAGCAAATAGGTATACTTCCAAAACTACTCTATAAAACTCTCGCAAATTTACGATATTCCAGCAGGTCATTTTATAAAATTTTGTACACATTATGGGGTTGTAGAAAGGAATAGGAGGGTTAATAATTTTGATTCAGTAAGCATAATTTCGAAAATTATTCAATCCGAGAGGAAACACCACGTGCAATTCTCATTTTACAATAAATAAACATATTCGATATTTCATTCAATCGTGTAGCGAATTCGTTTAAATGTGATTCAAAAAGTTCAAGTAGAGAGATAAATGGGCATGATACGTTAAAAGCAGGGTGGATTTAGTATTGTGCAACGCGAATTCATATCAGGTGGTGTTATACATACGTACAAAAACAAAAATTTACTGCAACAAATCATATGCACAATTACGGGTCTATTCTGCACCGGTAACAACATTTTTATTACCGGTAATAAAAACCTCCGGCAACTTTTAAACCCTTTTGGTATTCTGCACGTTCTTATTACTGGAACCGCACCAGGTGGTAACTACTAGAAAACAGCTGACGTTCATTTACATTTTTGTAATAAATTAAAGGGTAGTGAAGTATTAAACGTTGATTTTTTTATTAAACCGTTTGGAATACGAGTTTTCAATATTAAAAACATAATGGCGACTTCTTTGGTAATGTTACTGCTGATTGATGAGGATGATGATGAAATATCCCTACGTAGATAGCAACTGAAAAGTCTTCGGGACAACAGCGATCCATTTAGTTTACCAAACGAAATTTTTAAACAGCATTTTCGAATGCCGAAAGAAGCATGCAGGATGCTCATAGAAGAACTTTCATCAAATGATCGTCAAAGAACTTCTCTACCTTTTGTGGTAAGATTGTTTTGCTGCCTCACTTTCTTGGCACATATTTACGCGAACAATATTTACGCTCCAGTTAGTCAGCCGTCTGCTTCACGAGCAATTAAGTACATAACCAACTTGATCGCGCAAATTAAGTAATCGGAAGTGACCTTTCCAAAAACAAATGAGGAGCAATTGGCTATAAAAGCTAGGTACATATATTATACAAAAGTCAAAATCATGGGCCATATTCATAGTCACGTTAAAGTTGACTCTGAAGTTAGTAGCAGTTTTTTGACATACTTTTCGATGGAATATCTGCCAAAAAAGCTGATTCTAACTTTAGAGTCGACTTTTACTTGACTATGAATATGGCCCTATATTTCTGTAGTTGAATTAGGGTACAATGCTTTCTTTCAAGGTTTTATACGAAATTCGGATTGAAAGGAGGTATTGGCGCAATTGACTGTACTCATGTGGCGCTTATTTGTCCGACGAAAAATGATCCAAGAAACCCATGCACTACAGTATCTATGTGGAAGCTGTGTGTGATGACAAATTGCGGTTTCTGGCCATTAATGCCAATTTTCCAGGGTCTTGCCATGACTCTGGCATTTGGACAACTTCAAAAGTGCTTTCATTTATAAGAACGCAGAGAGGTAGTTTGCTCCATGGAGATCAGGGATGTCCCCTGGAGCCATGGTTAATTACCCCCTTGGCCGAGCCAGCGTCTCCCCAGGAGGAGAAGTTTAATAAAATGCACTGCAAAGCACGTAATGTTGTAGAGAGAGGATTTGGGGTGGTTAAGTCACGTTTTCGTTGCTTGTCACGGCATCGTACGTTGCATTACAGCCCTGAAGTGGCAACTGTAATAATAAGTAGTTGCTTCATTTTGCACAATATGTTGGTCAAAGTATGTCCAAATGATGAAGTGGAGTTGGAAGAAGAGGAAAGTGAGGACCTGGACATAAATCCTCTGAACACAAACAGCAGCCAACTTCACCGCGAGGGTGAAAGAGTACGACGGCATTTAATTAACCATTTATAGATTATAACCATTTCTCATCTGGAGTCAATAAAAGTGAAAGGAAATTTTTTTAACTTCATTAAATTCATTGGTTTTATTTAAGGTAAAAAGGGCAGTTTATATCACATTTCAATTCAAATCAAAAGCTTAAGAGGTATTAAAAATTACATACTTATAAAAACATTAATTCTAGGATAAATTCCTTTATGAAAGGAAATTTGTTTAAATTCATTAGATTCATTGGTTTAATATCACATTTCATTTCAAAAAAAATAAGAGTATAAAAAATTACATATAAAAAATTACACATTGTTTAATTTTGCTGGCGCTTCTGCAGTTCTACAAGTTCATGAACCGCACCAGCCAAAGCCGAAAGTCCCTTCCCCAAATTGTTCAATGATTCGGCCAGTTTCGACTGCTCCTCCCTACGCTCCTTTCTATCATTCTCTATCATTTTAAAAACTTCGGTGCGAAAATGATTCTTTCGGGAGCGAGATAAGGGAGCCACAGGAGTGGAAGGAAGGGCTTATATCTGCAGACACCTCAATAATGTCATCCAGCGACGTAGGAGATAACGCTATGAAATCAGCAGGCACGACCTCTAAAATTGGCGATGAATTATTTCCCTCGTTTTCAGCCTTTATGAAGAAAAATGTTAAAATAAATATTCGTACATGAATGTATGTACGTGTTTCACCCAAGTACTATATTTGAGTGCCCCTCAATAGCGGACATCCCAAATACTTCAAGGGAATGCTGCTCAAAGTCGGTGAGCTCCGGAACGAGACTCCTTCCACCACCCGTGGTGTTTCGTTCCGCCTTAGCTTTACGTGCACGAGCCCTCAGCTGTTTGCGCCAGTTTCGGAGGCTCTATTTCAAGCACGATTTTTAATTAAAACATATAACATGCATACATAGTATATGTGCATACAATGTTAATTACCTCTCTCCAAGCGTCACAGGTCCTAGATGGCCCCACCATTGCGTTCAGATTTGTGGAAATCTCCTGCCACAAATTACTTAGCAATTTCGGTGCCTTCGGGGAGTTCTTGCCTTGGAGCAGCTCCGGACGGTCCTTTACGAAGGCTACATACCAGCGTAATTGCTGCTGGGTTGTCCTTGCGTATTTTCTGCAATTAAAAATTAGTTATATTATATTAAATTTACTTTAGTAAATCACTCACTTATTCATCTCCATTGTGATTCGCTTGTAAAATTTGTGTTCAAATTCACACCACACCAAAGCAAACACCGTATGGTGAGTTTTACACTGTTGACAGCGTTACCAGTGTGCACGAATGCCGGTTACAAGAAGTGGTAACATTTTTCGGTAATAAAATTTGCCGGTTACAAAATTTCCGGTAACGTGCAAAATAGACATGTTACTGTATGGTTTACAACAAACAGATCATTTTGACTTAACGTTCACCAAGCGAATTCAATCAGCAGCTTGATCAACTTCACCTTGTTTAGTTTTTGGCGTGGCAATAGTCAAAGTTAGTCTAAGGAGAATTTGTTGGGCGAATTGGGAAAAATAGAACACAATCAAACATACAGTGGTGAGCAAAAGCGGGAGCGTTCCCACGTCAGTCGGCTCTACGACTCCAAAACGAGCCGAATTTAGATCCAGCCAAGTACTGTCACTTCAGCAACATCCCCGAATAAGTTTATTGGGAATGTCTTATGCTTTTACAACAACAACAGCAAACGCGGTCGATCGGTTACCTTTTTACAGTATTAGCAAGGCTTTTGTACGATACATTTTTGTTTTTGTTAATTTTATTTACAAACATAGTTCGCACTACAACAAAAACCCTGTAAATTAATGTTTCAAACTTAATAAAATATTTATGAAAAATCAACAAATTTTCATCCAAATTTTAAAATTTGCTAGAACTTTTAAAAAATTTTATTATTTAATTTTAATATAAAATTTTCCAAGGCCAAGATTAAAAAAAAATACATATAAAAACTCAACGGTAGTTTTTAGTCACTTCAAACTGCACTATACTAAAATTAAATAGGCTATAGTATGAACTATAGTTTTACATAAAATTAATGAAAAATTTTTTGATTAAAACCCTTGCTAATTATAAAAAAGTGTTAACAATTTGTCATTTACAAAATCTAAAGTTTTATTGTAAACAAATATAAATTTTAACAAATCCCTACAAGGGAAATTTAAGTGAAAAAAATCAAATTAACTGTTTTTTATTTGTCAAAATTGAGTGTGTTTATATTGACTGTATTTATTTCATAAAACAAGTATTGTTTATTTGAAATAAAAACTAGCGCCGGGTATTTAAAGTTCGTTTAACGACTTTTACTTGGTTCAAATGCTTCCGCATAAGCGTTCTTAATATTCGTTCTCTACATGTTTTTATTTCATGTTCAGACAAAATCATGAAAATAAAATTTTTTAATATATTAAAGCTATTCGCCAAAGCGCACTCTTCGTCTAGGTGTGTAGCCTTTTGGAACAAAAGAGGTTATATAATAAGGAATAATTTATTGTACAAGGTGGCGCAAAAGTAATCGTCCTATCAGAAAATGCTATAAATTTTGCGATTGGCCCCTAATGTCAGTTCTGTTTTGACATTTGTGTAGTAAACACATGCGAAATACACGTTAATAAACAATGTTACGCTACACTGCTCCAGAACCCGGAATATTGCTGACTATTTATTTGACCAATAATCGGTCGGTGACTTTGGCACAACGTGAATTTCGTCCCAGATTTCCTGGCCGTCCAACGCCTATTGGTGAAACACTGCGACGTTTAACCGCTCACCTCGAAGAGACTGGCACAACACGAGATGCTGCCAGGCGTGGCAGACCCCAGAGTAGCCGTTCTGCAGAGAATATTGCTGCTGTAGCCGAGGATGTCATGGAAGCGCCGTAGACATCGACCAGACGACGTGCTGTTAGCTACTGACCGCCAATCGCGTCTAACATACGCTCAAGCCATCCTTAATCACCACCAAGAGGAAGATGATTTTTCATCAAAAATAATCATGAGTGATGAGGCCCATTTCCATCTTAGCGGGTACGTAAATAAACAAAATTTACGCTTCTGGGGCACTGAAAATCCGCGTGTAACCCACGATGATCAACGAGTTCTTTTTGCCGCAACTTGATGAATTGGGATTGGAAAACATGTGGTTCCAACAGGACGGTGCAACGGCACACACTGCACGTGCCACAACCGATATGCTGAAGGATGCATTTACCGGGCGCCTTGCACTGGCCAGCAAGATCGCCTGATTTGACAGCTCCAGACTTCTTTTTGTGGGGCTTTTTGAAGGCGCGGGTTTACGTCAACAAGCCTCAGACTCTTGCAGCTCTTAAAGAGAATATCCGTCAAGAATGTGAGGACCTATCGCCGGAAGTTTTGGCCAAAGTGATGGAAAATGCCATAAAAAGGGCTCAAATGACAATCAACTGTGGCGGCGGCCATTTACATGACATCATATTCTCGACTTGATGTAAAAAAAATTAAAAGACCAGATAAAAATAATCCACAAGAAGAATCAAAGTTTTTAATTTTTTTTTTTTAATTACAGCCAAAAAACATCGGAAGGTTACTTTTGCGCCACCTTGTTTAAAAAGGAAAGTATGCTACATAAAAATTTTAAGAAATAGGTGAAATTTTTTCACCAAGTATTCAAAATCTTACATTTTGTCACGAAAATCGTTAAGTGTAACACTATGTTCGGACCGACATCTAAATTTAGTTCTAGTGAATAAATGTGGTTTTCAGAAGAAAACGCGTATTTTCGCTTATGTAAAATCTGACAAATTGAAAACTAGTTTTCGCTGAAATTCTACTCACTAATCTGCAGACATAGATAATAATTCTTCCGATAAATTTAATGAAATAATTTCTCATCTCTAAATTTACACTTCTAACCCCCTTTCAATTAGCAATGTAACATTTTCATTTAAGTAAGCGAAATCGGCGGTGGAAACAGCCTTGAGTCCGCAATAAATAAGGCAAGTTTTCAAGCGGTTTCATTGTCAGCCGAACAAAATATAAAGTTCGAAATCAAATGGGCAGACTTCATTTGAATGCTAAGATAAGCTGCGATTATGGTCAGACAAGAGTTCAAAACTCAAGATTAGTAAAGTAAATTTGCAATACAATCCCCCGCTTATTGTTATTTAGTCTTCCAATTATATCCATCCCTAATGAACTCATCCTTCATCGAAGAAGTTGAAACTACGGACGTCTGACTCCCGCCAAAAACAAGTCGCAAAACTCGATGACAAAGAAAAATAATTTAATTTCAAGTTAAAATTCTTACATAAAGAAGGCTAAAGGAGTGTTGAGGATCGTCTAGGGAAGTTAATGATTATTCTGCTATTTACTTCTTTATCTGTTTGTAGCCGAAGATAATAAATTCACTGTAACAGGCTGGCACCACTGCAGAAACAGTCCCTATTGTTTTTGCGTTAAGAAATTTTCTACGGAACCTTTTAAAAGTGTTCCCGCTTGCAATGACTGTTAAAGCTGATACATTTTCCACTTTTGTAGAGATACTCTTATTGTTTTATTCATGGTTATGTTATTGAATTCAACTCTTTACAAAGTTTTTTAGGTTAGAGAGATTAAATACTACTTATATTTGCATATTCTCTCAAAGGCTTCTAAGCATTTGAAGTCTATTATGCTAAGCTTGTGCAAATCTGAATTTGAAATGCTTGACGTCTTTTAGAATTGTATTGCAACTATTTCTGCGACTCTCTTCTTGTAATTAAAAAAACTTTGGATACATTTTTTTTTCTTTCATCCTTTCTTTGGTAGTAGCTGCTGAATTAACTTTCCTCGGACTTTCGCGACCGTCGTTCGTAGCAGTCGTACTATGGCTATTTCCGGGCCCCGATCAACGTAGTTCTTCAGGCGCACAACTCGATCGACTGGGTGGGAGCGGAGATACAATTGGTTTCGTTCGTAAAACGAAAGTTTAGGCCATTACGCTAGACGAACGGCTCCCACAAAATTGCGAACGACATATGTATTACAATATTATAATTTTGAACAATGTATGCCCTTTATTGGCATTTTCTACACCCCAATACCAGAACTCAAAAATTTAATAAATTGACCCCTTTAGTTTTCCCCGAGTAATAGATTCTTCACTTAATTGAACCTAAAATTTTGCAATGAAGCGGGGAATACTGTAATTTTTTTATTTAAAAAAAGGTCGATAGCGAAGGCAAAAGTAGGGTTCCCAACGTCTCTCCGTCCAAATAAGCAGCCTTACAGCCCCAGATCATAATGCTACCTTCTTTAAATTTCACAGTATGTGCCACGCAATCAGGTGTTCCAAATACTTGCAGAAAATGATAAAATTCGTACTATATCTTCGAAGCTGGATTAGAGCAAGTGATGATGGTCGATGTTTTTTTTTTAAAGATCTAAACGAAGCTTTCGAGGTGAGCCAGCTTTCCCGAGCTCTCTTCAAGCATTAACTTTTTTTTCAATGTCCTCCGATCATTCGACCTTCCTCCGTTAATGATGCAATATGGCAATTGCAGGCATTATTTCGCAAAAACAGCGATAATCTCAACTTCCTGCCCCGATACTATTTAGTCATCTTCCAGGTAGGCCTCTCTCTTGACCCTGAAGTGAATGACAATGCGAAGGTGCTGGTCAGTCTCTGTAGATTGATAAGCAGTGTAATGACTCCCTGTTGAGTGGCTCTGTCTACCCAGACGATGATGATCATAGTCAGTTCTATCCTGTAATGAGTCTGTAAGTTGTAAATGCTCTCACAACATTCATCCCCACTTCCTCTAAGTGTGATTTCCAGAGCGATTTTTGATTTGGATTCACGCATAAAAATTTAACCTATTTTTGATATCTTTAAGTTTATATTTCCTTGAAAATGGTACAATGGTGGCTTATATTTTATGGAAAATTAAATTTTTCAAAAAAAGATTAAACTGGTTTCAATGAACGTTTTTAGATTTTGTGAAGATTTTATCTACACTTTGCAAAGTTTTAGTAGCAGCGATGGCACTTTGAATTGAAACGACTAAAGTTGCGTATAAATGTGGTATGTGGCTATAAAACTTATATATAATTTTTTTACTTTCCATTCGACAAAACTTTTGCATTCATTTTAAAATCTTTTCTACATATTATTTGTTAAATAAATACTTTTATAACTTTCATTTTGTACATCTATAGCTGCTTGTCGTTAAATAGGAGCATTTTAGTTTATTATATTCATTCAATGCATATCAGTTGTTTTGAAAAACGTGCTGACATTTAGTACAATTGATAAACTATTTGAACTTTTCAAGTAACCTTAGCGATATTTAATAAAATAGCTAGCAAAACAAAAATAGAATTTCATTAATAACTTAAACAATTTTATTCCTATACTTCTTTGCTTACATATTTGAATGTACTTATAAATAAAACCACAGTGGATTGAATACATAAGTGGTATCGCTAATTTGGTTTCACCGATCTTGACAGTTCTCAACTACGAGATAAGTAGCCAAAGAAGGCTCTTTTCATTAAAAGCGTAGCAAAAAACTGCGGGAAAGCACAATCTTTGTATTATACTATTCTTGTTATAAATCTATCTTTAGTGGAGACGGGCACTTTTTAATTACTAAATACTAAGCCAGACTTTTCTTATAGCGTTTTATCACCGTTCGGAACTCCGCTGTTTTACAGTCTTCTTACCCCCACAGGTGTGCTTTAAACCTATTCGTAGTATGTAATTATCAGCACGATAAAGAAAAAACCTAGTAAAAAAAAAGAAGTATGGTAGAAAGAAACCTGAGAGGGTGGTAATAATTTTCACTATTACTGCCACTAGAAACTGCCATCTGCCACTGCAGTAAAAAGAAGTTGGACTAGTGTTGATCGTATTTCACTCAATGATATCCTCTACTCCAACAATATACCAAGCTAAGAAATCGACTGAGGTCCGCCCATCTTATCTACGCATTCGAGAATGGACAGGATTGCTCTGGTTAGATTTTAGATAAGACGATACTCACACAAAAACATACTTCGTATTCTAGTAGGATCGTAAAGATCTTTGTTTTTATGCATAGCTCTGGGATTTGTTCTAATTGCTTTAAGTCATAAGTATGCCTTCAGCCGGGCTGAGTGTGTAGCGTATTCGCATTTCATTCGGTTTGATTGGCCAGGGCAATGAACCTCAAAATATTATAGAAAAGCTCTACGTAATAGCGGTCGCCCATCGGCACTTCCGAGTGTATTTCTGCGGGGAAAAAAATTATGAATAGCCATAATTAAAATCGAATGATTCAAATGTGAACAGCATATTCCTTAGGCACGGTCGTAGGCTCAATTTTTATAATAAAATTAGAAAGGTATGCTCAAGGAAAATTCACATAAGGTAGTACTCGTAGCAGTAGTACAAAAACAAAAATGTACATATACTTTGAATACTGGAACCCGCGATTGCCAAATTATTTAAAACAAATTATATCGCAGGCCATTGAGTACAATCAGAATATAAAGTGTAAATTAAATCTGACATTTTAAGCCGTAAGATGAAAAAACGATGAAATCAGCTGTTCTCGTAACACCACCCGAGTGGACTTAAAATTCATTATTAAATGAGAAATCGTCACCTACACATGTGGTCAAAATAATAGACGTGCGAAATTTTTATCTGTGTTGACTATTTTTCTTTTGTTTGCTTAATATTCATAAATTTTTTGTTTTAAAACGAATCCCAAATTCAGATTTAAAACTTTGGATTTCATTGAACCGAACCATATTTTGAAGTGGTTTTCGGTTCGGTTTTGGGATTTTAAGACAAGTAAAGAAGAGTCTAAGTTCATCATTTTGAAAACGGAAACGACTTTTATTAAACTTCTCAACAATTCCTTTTCATACAGTAATGATAGGCACTATAGTCATTGAAATATCGATTTGCTTATCTTTGTAAATTACCGCTATATGAAAGGTGGGTGTAGTTTTTTTCATCTTTTACAATTTTCGAAATTTTTCTGACTGATTCGAGACACAAAGCGTGTACAAAATTTCGTTTGATAAATCAGCTTCTAACATATACCTAGTATGTATTTGGTATAAATTGGGCGGTACCACGCCCATTTCTAAACTTGTTCGATTCCATGTATTTCCTTATCCAACCCCCTGAACATAAATGCAAGCTATCTTTGACAGTTGCTAGATTATCGCGATTTTTTGATTTTTGTAAATTACCGTTGTATGAGAAGTAATTTTTTGTCGTGGATTTTGTCCGATTTATATAATTTTCGAAGGTTTGCATATTGAGTCTGCACAAAGCGAAAATTGGACGTTGTGCTTACCGAGGATGCTGGTAATCTCATCAAATACCATTATAAAAAGAGACACGGGATCACTGTACAATATCATTGCCCTCAACTCACATTTCAGATCATTCTAATGCCAGGAAAAATATTAATAATGTGAAAGCTGTATACACCTTTATATATAAAAACAATCTTTTATATCTTATTTAATAAAAACTATGCCATAATCTCAATTTTCTATCAGTCTAAAGACATTATAGGCTATTACTAATAATCTCTTAGATAAACTTCAGGTCGATATGGGTCGGGGACCCATCGAATTAAGCCTGCACACGCTACACACTCGACTACGTCGGTAAAGTATGAATTTACTTCAGAAATCTGCTCTTTTTTTTTTAGTTACGATTACAACTAACTATGCCCAATTTCATTATCTCACGTACACTTTGACACACATATATATGTAAGTATATATAGGCTCAAAAGGTGATGATTCGCTTGACAGCAATGAACTGTGATGAACCATTACGCATAACCCAATTACAATTTTCATCCAACAATTTCAGAAATGCATTTTACATGATGGCGGATTTATTTGAACCGTACTTAACATATACATACATACATGCACACATATTTACATATGTACATATGGATGTATGAATTTATTTCTGCCTTTCGAGTATACTGGTGATTTCTATTTTAGCATACTGACACTTTTGACATTCTTAAGCTATTTATGTAAAAACAAAAGAAGAAACAAATCAACTCAAACAATTCGATTCATACTGATTTCATTGACTTACATGAAGTCACTACTCAATAAAACATGAGCGCATTTGGAATTAGAGTAAATGTACTCGTATATATTATAAATACACACATAAATACATACATACATATAAAAAAAAACTATTTAAAATATTTAAAATAAATCGAATAAGGAAAACTGCAGCATGGTATACAAATGTGCTTCCCTCCCAGCCTCTTCTCGCCTTGGCACACTTTACTTAGTGTTACATACGATTACAGTTTGGATTGTTTGCCTATCACATCGATTGACTGTCTATCAGTTGTGCTTTTTGTATAAATCAGACAAATATTGGGAAATTCTGACTTTGGTTTGTTCCGTTACTATTTGGATTTTAAACTCGCGTCATTGTATGCATGTATGCAAAACTTTCAATTATACTTAAACGAGCAGTGTCTACTTTAGCCCGGGTCGGTTCCCTTTTAAAAATAAAAGCCAAAGTTTTAAAAAACTTCCCCATTTTAGAAAGTTTATCGGTGAGTTTCTAGTAGGTAGAGATCGAGTTTTCTGTAGTCGAAGAGATAGAAATAACTAAAGAAAGTTGAACGCATTAACAGCTGCAATGGAGCTGGTTTGGAACAGCCTGCGTAGTTGCCTTGCAGATGGAAGACACGTCCAGAAATAAGTTCGATGAGGAGATGTAGTGATCTCCGAAATAGCAGCTCTAACTTCTATCACTGTAGTAATAATTATTATAAGTCTAGTGATTTAAAAGCGCTAGGACGTTGCGATCTTTTGTATCCTTTCCTCGCTCCCATACCGTCCAAAACCCTAAGACCTAATGCATCTCCCTTATGAGGGAAATACGGTCCTGGGTGGCTAAATACCTTACATGGGACATTATCTTAATACATCTAGGGCTAAGGGACACACTCATAAAAAGTTATCTGGATTGAAAAAAACAGCTATCAAAAGAAAGAAAATGTGAATGGTGCTTAAGAAATATTTACTATTTTGGAGAAAAATATTTCATTTCTAGGTAGGTTCTTTTTAATTTCGAAGAATTATTTACTCAATCGGAAGAAAACGTCGCAATTTGAAGAAAAAATTACGCCAAAATAAGGCCAATTTTTCTTAGGATCTATATGTGCTGAGACGTCTCACCGTCCTACAGACATAACCACATTCTGTTTTTACAGATAGACCTAATCCTGTGCAGGTGCTGCCTTACTCTGATGATTCATTGTGGCTCTGCTAAGGCCGCAGAGTTTTGGCAGTCTTGTATCGTTATCTTCGTTAAGGACCTGCTGAGACCACAGGAGGTTTCAGGACCCAATAGAGTGGTGGATGATCATTTTCGTAGCAGCTCATCTGCGATCTCGTTCTCTCCAATTCCGCAGTTCCCTGCAACCCTCAGCAGTATCAGAAGAATGCCGTAGCACTCTTTTACCAGCATTCATGAAAAATTTCGATTCTATATAGTCTTAATAGCAGCTTGGCTATTTGAAAAAATAACAGCACCCTTCTCAAAGATTATGCCAGCGCAGTAGGGATGGAACAAATACTCGGAGTTCTTTGTTTGGGTTCAACATAGAAAAATAAACATACATATGTACATTTAGGATGCCTCGCCAAAAACAGTTGCGTTTTTTGTACCGGAATTATAAAATGTATAATGTTTTAAGACTGTTGTCAAAAATATCCAATTTGAAATATAGAATATCGACATTTCGAGGTTAAAAATATCGATTATTTTCTAGCAAGAATATCGACCGATTGCTAGAACCTCAACACGATATATGGTAGACAAATGACCATCGCTATAGAGAGTTTAGTACTAAGTCCCTATATACCAGCACCCGCCCCCTCGTCTTCTTTGCTTCATTCCTCTGGGTACCAAGCTACAAGGGCTCCATTAGTTGAACTATTCCGGCTATACAATCTAACAATCCAAAAAACTAGCTTAACCGGCAAATTATTCATGATATAGTTAAATAGCCAATTGGAAAAATGTGGGGGATGGAACCCAAAATAGTAAACTGGCTCTATACTACGTAAGTTAGGCCAATTCTCCGGTACGGCATTGTGGTATAGTGGAATGCCCTACTGCAACTCTTACTGCATCATTCCTACCCGCAAGAGAAGAGTGGAAACGGGATCCCACACATCTGGCAAGGATGCACTAATAACTTAAGGTATACCGTTCCAAATTTTCAAGCTACTTGCTTCCGACAGGCTTCTTAAGGTGACAAATGATAGATCACTTGTAGAACTGCCAGGCAATTGTGGTCGGTACTTAGTGCTAAACGGTCCGGCCCGTCGTACTATGGAAGCTAATCGATTAGGCGTACGATTGCATGATTTATGTAAAATTTGACAAGACGAAGAAGAGGACGAGATGAAGATGAAGATGAAGTTTTTTCATTTTAGGTAGACAATTCTCCGATAGCATGGAAGACCTTAAGTGTGGAAATCACGGATTTTCTAAAATTTTTACAAAGTTCAAAATGGCTTTAGGGGCCATTGGGAATTGTGGATCCCCAGACGGTACCACAACAGGCTTCGAGCCTATGTGTGTATCTGAAAAAGGCCGCCACAACTTAATCTAGGTAAATAGTTAGAAAGTAAAACCGTTTCTTTGAACACCGGGACACTCCGAATGAAGCACGTGAGGTATGGAAATAACGCGCCACCCTAAACCCGTCAAAATGAGTCGCTGTGGATGGGTCTTCTTATCATTTGTAGCTGTGCAATTTCCTTGCACTTCTCATTCATATTTAGTTTTTTATACATACATTGTACATATTACTTGTTTGAGTTCAAACAAAGTTCTACATTAACTAACGTTTAGGTTATGATCTTTGTTCGAATTATAGTTTTGAAGTGAAAAATAGCGCAATCGCTTTTCCATATTTGTACCTATACTTTATTATATTTTTTCCTGTTTCTGTAAAATAGGTTTCGTTCTATCTGGCATTTATTGAACTGTTTGTATGTATGTATGCACATCATGTACCAGCTTGTCAATGCTAATTTGCGATTGCTGTGAATTTACTGTATTTTTTGTATTTTGTCGCCATGCCGTTATGCTCTAGAAATTTTAACAAAATAAAGGGTGTCACTATTACGTACGTATTGTTTTTTTTAAGATGAAATAAAATGAAAATAAATAGTTTTTGCAATCATTTATGGTTTTATTAAGAATTACAAACATTCCCATGATTCCAAAGCAATATGCAATATGCTTGTTCTTTGAAATAGATTTTCCAATTCGTTGTTGATAATTTCTGTGAAAACAAAGTTGAAATTTTGTTTGCAAAATTCAAACTTTTTACTCATAGTTTCTAGAAACTTTTCGGCTATGCCACTTGTAGTTAGTCTATTCAATAAAGTGCAAGTTCAAAGTGGTTAAAAACTTTCCCTGATTTTTGCGTTTTTCCTATATAACGTATGAGCAAAATTAATTAATTTATTTTATGCCGTCTGAATTTGGGTGAGAGTGGAACTTACTTGTCCATTACGAATCAAAACCACTATCGAAATAAAATTTATTATTATTATTTTTAAAAAAGGATACTACATTTCCACCGTACTGAAGTCTAAGATTTTGCAATCTAGTAGGGTTTGAAATGCGAAAATTTTCTGCATAAACAAGCTAGAGATAAATGTAAAAATTGTTAAAAAGAATGTATTATACTAAAAGTAGAATTCGGACACCGGGAGGTAAATGTAGAAAATAAAATTAAATTAGCAAATTAGTAAACGAAAGGCCATTATAATTATGACTTGCATTCAACGCTCGATCTTAGCTGATTATAGAAAAATTGGGAATCGAATGTCAAATTCATATCATTCTTTGCTCAACGAACATAATTTTGTGTGCGATGTTGTACCGTAGCGAATGGGTGTCGCGATAACATTTGAAATTCGTTCGATCAGCTCTTTCGAATACCGAATGCAATTCATAATAAGGGCCTTAAATAAGTTTTTAAGACTTCGAGGTCGAAATCTCAGTTTTGAGTGCTGTGCGAATCAGAGTAAAAGCATGGTAGTTTAGGAAAAGGAAAAAAAATCAATAAAATCAAAATTGTTCAACAGTCGGGTCAAAGGGTATTGACACTTAGAAAGGGTTAAATTTCCTCTTTAGTCGCACAACGGCAACACTGCATCTGCTTTGTCATCTCGGAGCCGCTGAAAGCCCCATTGCTGCTCGCTCTCACTCTGACATCTTTTGCGCTTTCCCATAAGATATCTCATGCAGAGGTTTACAGCTGGAAGTATAGCCTTATTATCGCACTGCTTATAGCAACCACTCTAACATCAACCGTAGGGAACAGCATTAATACCGATAGTAACTAATGTCAGGGTTGAGATTCTACAAAGAATCTCTTTTGCCAGAAGATGCTATTTTGGATACTAGGAAGTAGGGAAATAAGCAAAAATAAGCATTTTTTGGTAGTATAGGAAAAGGAAGTCCTTCACTACGTTGGAAGAACCAAGTAGAGGCGCTCAACGGTTTACACAAGGGACGCTATGCTGAATTCGTATTGGGCGATTACTACACAACAAAGAAGATGAAGGAGAAGAAGAAGATAAGTTTCGGCTCAGTCGCCATCACTGAACGTTGTGGCATCGATCAGAAAATTTACGTTTATACGAGTACCAAACCAAACATTTGTAAACCCCGATAGCCCTACAGCTGACATATGGCATATTTACAAATTATTTAATATTTCTTAACTTCGAAATTTCTCTTCGAATTGAAGAAAAAAAAGCCAAAGCCTTTATGCCTTTCCCGAATATATTGTTTTTAATCAAAATGATCATACACGCATTTTTTCTTTTAACCGAAAAGAAATGTTCGATGTTTTTTACAATTTTAGTTTTATTTTTAAAAAAACTTGTATATCTTAAACAAAAGGGTTTGGCTAACAGCCGATTGGTCAAAATACATTTTTAAGTGTCGTCTTTCTTTTAAATAAAAAATGCCTTTTCTCCTTTTTCCGAAAACTAACTTTTTGGACATGAGTTGGCATAACTATTGTTTCATAAGAAGTCATAGGAGTAAAAAATTGCATATTCTTTGCTGGTTTAATGTATTACCCAAAACCTCAAATAAATATAAGCAGTCCGATCTTGTCGGTTCGGACAAGGATTTATAGATTATAAAAATACATTTATCGATATGCATACCTAGTTTGGGCTCAGAAAGACAAAAGGGGCTTGACTAAATCGACTCATCTCGTCGCCCTGATCAGTTTAGTTTCATATGCTTTTTATATGGATCTATCTTTTCTTCTTCTCGTACTTGCAAACTTCGGACCAAAGTTAAATTACCATTTCTTCTCTTCATGAAAGCCTCTATAAAATTTTTGTTGGCTGGCTAGAAATTCCTCAAAATAATACCAATTCTAAGTATACAGTATTATTTGAGGTCATTGAATTCTGCGCGTAAATGATCGAGATCAGGTCCTACAATCAGTAAGGAAATTTAACGGCAAAAAATGCGTGTGTGAGGGAAATTGACACCACTTTCGTATACGCATTCATATTCATGTGCATAGATACATGGATAATATTGAACTTGTACCCTTTAGGAAAATAAATGTTAATCAAATAAATATTATTTTCGAATCGAAAAAAAACAACAATTGTTTGTTCTCTAAAATGATTGGGATTGTTGAAATACTTTTGGTATCGAGTGTCGCAATATTGAAATCAAACTTTGAATTGAATTTAATTCTATGTCGAATACCGCAATGTAAACACAAGTTTTTGTTAGACTTTATTTGGTTGATGGTGGTTGATAGTCCAACGAGCAGTCTGAATATCGACTAGCCGGAATTCTAGACTAGAAAAATTCGTAAGAAAACTATAAATAGTTTAAGTGAAATCGACTATTTTTGTGAAATAATTTTTATTAATCGGTTAACAAGAGCTCTAGTGTTTATATTTGACATCACTAGTTCCGGAAATTGAAGTTCGTAATTTTGACGACACAGCACGTGAAACTATAGCTTCGTTATGTCCGCGCAGAACATCCGAACCACAGCACGGAAAGACGTGAAATTTGTTAACAGTTATTCGCTCATTCCTGCAGAAGGCCATAACGGAGGTATTTTATGCAAAATCACCGTCGATTTTGCAATAACATTCGATGAATGTTGAAAATCGTAAAAGTGTATATGTTTGTTGGTGAGAGTGTTCAGGGCAAAACGGCTGGATAAAATTGTACAAATTTTAGCATACAAATAGCATACCCCCACGCTATATCAAAGCCTATACTATATATGGAAAGTTGCCACCAGCTAAAAAAATTTGGGCCAATTAAATAAATAAGTTAAATCACATATTGCTAACGATTGGGAATCGATTTTTATAGGGAGTTGCCAAATGTTTAAAAGGTTACATTCAAAGAGGCTTAAAAAAGCGTAATTTTCCAAATATTTTTAAAGAAGATTGCCACCTGTTTATATGCGAATTAAGTTAAATAAACAAATAAACGACATTTTAAAACATGCCAAACTACAAATTTTAAAAAATGCATAGTTTCAAAAATAGTTTTGGAGAGTGTTGCCACCTGTTTAGCAATTTTCTTAAAATTATTATGAGTTAAATTAAAATGTTTTCAAAGAACATTGCTATCTGCTTAAATCTCAATTAAGTTAAACTAACTGATATTTTACAATATGAGTGTAAAACTAAAAAAATAAAATTTAATTATGGCAAGAGATTAAGAGAAGGTAGGCTTAAGAAAACTTAATCAGGAAAATGAGACTTCTAAATAAATGTTAAAATCGATTGTTAGGGCATTTCTAACAATATATTGCATAGTTTTATGCTAAATTCAGATTAGATTGTTGGATTTCGATTCGTGAAACAGTTTTAGAAAACTTTGAGAAAAAGTCAACTTATGTTACGACTAATTCATAAAAAACCTGCTATTTCGCAGATCATCACATCTCGTCCTACAACTTCTTTCTTTCTAGACTTAACCAAGGTTTGAACCAAGGTACACGGATTGAATGTGAAAATTGTTTGCTTTCTCATTATTCCTATCGTTATCACTGAAAACAATTCTAAAACTCAGGTTCCACTTATTCCAATCGATATCTGCACTAGTTTTTCCGATATACTTAACGAAGTATGTGGCATATTTCGTCATTTCTAAATTTTCACGTTCATAAAATCATTGTCAGTTCAGAAAGAAGATGACAACCAGTACTCAAACAGCAGAAACTTACAATTTTTTTTTACGCTTTGGAATAGAAATGCAAATAAAGGCTATTAGAAATGTCAACGAAAACTCCATGAGTCGGTTCGAACACCCTTGAGTCCACAATCCACAAAACGTGTGTTTTTGTTGTCGGTGCGAACATGGTATTAGTCCCATTTTTCGGAACCCCTATTCCTGCCATGTATTTAAAGGCGTTGATGGAAATAAATTGAATTTTTTGATCACAGAGTGGAATATTCAATGCAAGAACTATAATAACGATATTCATAGAATAAACTTAAGAAATGTATTCATTTCCTAAAGGGTGAATACAAAGGCAACATCTAAACTACCTGCAGCATTCAAATGTAGTTAGATATATACACACATATGTATGTATGTATTTTGGTATGTATGTTCATATTATAAAAAGAATATCTGCGCTTCAACATCATCAGTCGCCCATTGCATACATGAGTCGCACGAACCAAGATTACACAAAAATCAGCAACGAAAAAGGGTAAAAAAAACCCAGGTGGTACAAGACGCGGCATATTTAATTTAGCGTTTCCAAGCGTTGTTTTTCTGATACCCTCAATCAACTACCCATTTTTTTTCTATACAGCCTTTTATTGCTTTTGGTATTTTCCCGTGCTGCATAATTTACTTAGACGTTCTCGCTTGTTACGGCTAAGTTCCCCATTCTTTCCAAAACACTGTCAACTATAATTCTTTGTGGGTTGCTTTTTTATTGCATTTCATTTTATTTATGGATTTATTGTATTTAGAGTCGCTTGGTTTTCAAAAACCACTCATTGGGATGCAATGGAATTGGTAATGATTCTTCTAAATTAGTTTGGATACAAAAAAAAAAAATATAATATCACACCAATACACACACACACCAAATTATATTACACTAGGTATGTATGTATGTATACCAAAGAGAAAGAAAAGATAATTGCCGTATTCGGTATGTCATTAAATATTCTTTGGAGTATGTGGGTAGGTGCGGAATTAAAGCAACTATTTTGCATAATTTTGTTTAGATTATACTGGAAATCACTGGAGTTGATGAACTGTAAATTTGAAATTCTAATACTAGATATATGCAGTTATATTTATTTGACATGTACTTAAAGTACCGTTAAGGGACGGGCGCGTCGATTAAAGATGTAACGATGTTATATGTAAATGAAAGTGGCGTAAGTCTACTTTTGGGATAAAAATAGTCAATAACAGTTTTCGATAAGTATATAATACACCTCTTTTTATTTTTATTAAACTAGATTCAATGGCGCAAGATTTCTGAAAAAGTAAGCGAAACAATCACCGAAAAAATATTTTTTTGAAAGCGGTTTTAGTTGATTCGTTATGATCGTAATTTAAAGAACTTTCAAATCGACATTATTATTTTTAAGCTTTCATCACAACCATAAAGATACTTATCCAAAATTTCAATTTACTGATTATGAAATTCTAACAAACGTTCACCTATATATGTAAGCGCGCGTGCCAAAAGTAAAACCCATTGTGAATGAATACAATTGGGAAGCCTTCTAATTAAAAATAGCCAATATTAACTGACAGACATACATAGATATTCGCTCAGTGAATGACAGAAGAATGATAAGGGTTGCTACATCAGGTGATCTCAGCTGTGACGAATGTCGACGTCTATGGGCTAGGATTTTGCACTTGTATTTATTCACAATGGTAAAACCATAGTTAACGAAACTCTTTGCTTCGTAAGAGTACTGTCAAAATGCGCATTTTTTTATAATATAGATTGGTGAATCCGCCTTCAATGTTTCGTATAAGTATTTTTCGTAATTGAATAGGCTGCAATATTCCGATATCACTTTTTGCGATTTGACTTTGGTTCAGAAGTTATCGATTTTTTAAACTTGTTTTGACATAAAAATAGCTCTAGGATTAGGAAAGTCTATACGAATCAAAAACCTTTCGGATATGAAAATTTGCACAATTTTATGGGATATTCGGAGAAGTTTTTCGAATTGAGTTTCGTAAAACAATTGATTTAATTTTTAATAACATTCATATTTTCTGGCCAATGTCGACGCTCTAAATATAGATTAGCGCAAAGAGGCTGAATGTACCTTCAAAATGATGCCCATAGAAGGTTAGGTTTATTCGATATTCTGGAGTGTTTTTTTTTTTTTGCAATAACTGTAAAAGCAACTCGAAATAAGGTTTTTGTATATATCTCGAAAACGCTTCTTTGGAAAAATAAATGAAACTCGTTTTCGGGACTCAAATTTGTCTAATGAAAACGACTGTAATTTATTGAGCTCGAGGCCAGGTTTTTATTAGGGAATAATATGAGAAAACAACGATTTTTCATAGTGGTAGAAGTGATAGCTGCAATCTCAGAACTTTTTCAACGAAGTACCACTTATTTATTAAATATTCTTCAACTAGTGGTATCGCATTAACAGCAGATTACCCTTTTTCTGTTTCGTACTCTTGAGATTATTTAACATGAATTATTTTATTCTTATAGTTGTTACTTTTTTTTATGAAAAAAATATCTATCTCCTGTGAAAATTTTCTATTTTACTTAAATAACTTGAGCTAATGGCTCACTGTATCATTCGCGGTAGTGGCCATCTAAAGCATCATATGTACATAAATATATAAATTTTCCACAGAATTCTACGAACACAAAGCTGCCATAACTATGAAAATGAAAACACTTAAATAAATAAATAAATAAATAAATAAATACATTTTTTTTTTATTTCACAAGTATTTTCTATATTTTCCGACCTCGATTAATCAAACGGTTTTTTTCTCACTATTATGTAGTTTTTTGTCTTTTCTCTCATGTCACTTGACAACAATTGCTATTTCCGTACATCGAAACATACATATAGTATAAAAGTAGTTTCCGTAATGCTTATGAATCCAGAGTAGAATAACAGAAGCATGAAAAAGTCTGTATTTACATTTAGCAATTTCAAATAGTACATATGTACACAAAGCAACAACGCCAAACAATACCTAAAGAAATATATATTTTTTATATGCATACATTTCATGTTTTCAGGTGTTGTCAACATTCAGTGTGCCATTAACACGGTCCACATGTGTCAACACCCGCGCGTATATTGACAATACGAGTCCAACCGTATAATGAGTTGAGAGGAATCCTTTTAATTGCATTTCAATTTTTTGTTTTTGTTCGCTTTTGTTTAAGGCATTCGTATTCATGTTTCATTTGCCTCATTTTTTTATTTATTTTTTTTTTATAAAAATATAAAATGTGTCTTCAAAGGCGAAATGCGTTGAATGCCAGTGTGGGCAAACTGAAATTGTGGCGCTACATGTTCATAAAAATTCGGTCGTAACCTTTTTAAGTACCACATACTGCATTTTTAATTTTTAAAGTTTTTCTCCTGTTTTTTTTTAGACAGAAAGAGTTTTTTTATAGCCGTTTTGATGTGTCCAACCTGCAAAGAGTCACATATGTAAGTTATCTCTTTTTTTTGCTATGTTTGTAATGTGATTTCTTGTTTTTTTGTATTGTATTTTTTTTTTATTTACCGCTTTCATGTTCTTATAATGAATGCTTTTGTTTTTGCATTTTAAAGCCTAACCCATGCATTGTGGTTGTTATTTTACCAAATTTTTTCTTTGAAAATCACTATCGCTAGTAAATAAATCAAAGTGGCAATAAACAAGTAAGGAAGAGTCTAAGTTCGGGTGCAATCGAATTTTAAATATCCGGCGCAAGTTTTTATTTCAATTACAAGTAAACAGTATTTGTTGTATACAATTGGAAAGTTAAACGACTTTTTATTTATTTGAGTGCTTATAAATAATATATAAGCTAATATGATTTTAACGTTCCAAAAAATGGGACTTTTACGCAGTTCGCACTCTAATTTAGTTTTGGTATAAAATTTGAGTGAATTTATTTTCCAAATTCTATACAGAGTGGAAATGTACATATGGCCCGAAATTTGTTAGAGTGTCATACTGTAGTTGAAGAGATAAAATAATTTGTTTCAACCAAATCCTGTGCACAAAAATTTGAGCAAATTACCCTTTATAGTGACTGAAAAATCGACTGTCTTTGTCCGATGGTTATGGCAAGTAACGTCGAGCAAATTTTGTGAGCGACTGAAGCCCACGGAGAACAAACTTATTGTACCTTATCAGTGTGGCTTTAGATCTGGTACGTGTCCCATCGAGCAGATAGATATTCACGATACGTAAAATTTTGGGAAATACTCGACTTCACATCCGCTTTCGATAGCACGAGAAGAAGCTGCCTATATGTATGTCGCGATGTTTGAATTCGGTTACTTAGCAAAACTAAACGACGTTGAACAACCCAACCGGGTCCGTCAGAATTGTGAAGAACCTCTCCGTTTGATACTAGATGGGTCTTTATCTCTCTCACTATGAGCTGCCATTGAAAAATTTGGAAAAAACATCGATGTTTCTTTACATCAGATACTGCAAAGTCAAGCGAAACAAAATTCGAAATCTCATTAAATTCAAATTTAAGGAAATATATTTGTGAAGTGGGTCATCATTTTTTCTAAGTTCAAGCTATTCTTTATGAAATTTTTTCTGGATCACAACGACAAAAAAATATAGATTTTACAAAAAAAAATTTATAAAATAATAAAAAATTAAAATGTCAAAGAAACATCATAAGTTTTAAAGATTTTAAGTGCAGAATCAGTATTACCATTCGCGAGAAAATAAGTAAACTCCAAACAATATCGAAAAAAGTTAAAAGCTATAACTAATAAATATTTCGAATTTCCAAAAATCGTAAACTTACATTTTTTTATCGTTGTAATCCAGAAAAAATCCATTTCTCAGATGCTTGATCTTCGAAAAACTTCAGATGAAAGCTGTATATACTGACAGTAATTTCAAAGTTTCAGGGGCTGAAAATTAAGCTATTCTGCTGCACAAAACCCAAGATAGAGTAAGACTCAGATAGAATAAAATTAATGTGGCTAACAAATGAAAAACGTAGAACACACGTAGATCTTTGGCCCCTGTAACAGATTGAAGTAGATTATTTTCAATATAGCGACTTTTATCCAGAGTGGCTTGATTCTTGATATTAATACCGGAGCTACTGCACCGGCGAAGAAGCACATTGATATCCGATTGAAGCCTAGGAACATCGTATAGGTTTCTGATCGCAAAAAATATTTCCAAGTCATCTGCATATAAAAGATAGTTGGAAAAAGAAATACAGCTACTAATGCAATTAGTAAATAAGATAAAAAGCACAGGCTCTAAAATACTACCTTGAGTTACACCTGGTCAATGAAGGGCTCTGACAATGCGTCTTCAATCGAAACTACACATCAGAGATGTCTGTCTGGACGGTCAAGTTTAATATTGAAGACATCTCCTGAATACAAATTGGTTTCGTCGCCGTGTGGACATGGTTAAAAATATCAAATATTCAAAGAAAGTCGAATGAAAATCGAACGCATATGCATGGTTTAACTAATAAATTTGTGTGAGCCATTCTGTCGAACGCTTTAGAAAAATCTGTATAAATACAGTCAACCTGATGTTCTGCTGTGAATGCTATACAGCAATATTCTCTAAAAATTGAAATATTGTTATTTGAAGTTTCTTTCACAACTTCACAATTATGTTATATTTCCCTTATCTTGTTTAACAGGCTCTATGATACTAAGAACTTTGAGGATGACAATCAATGTAGCATTGGTAAATTTTGTATATTACGAGTAGTAATAGTCAGGAAAATAATTCAAAATCATTTAGTTATTCTGTTTAAAAAAATAAGTGGCAATAATTTCAAAATGTTAACGGCTTATTAAAATTAAGAGGATATTCTAATGGAATCCAATACTCCCTTCTTAATTATATTGGACAGGTGTTCATCTTGATTTTACAGGTTATCTACTTGATTTTATTGAAAAGGTTTTCATCTTAATTCAACGGGTCACTTTCTTAATCATATTGAAAATTTGACTCTTAATTTTACAGATTAACCTCGTAATAAAAATCACAGGGAAATTCCCATCAATTTTGTTCTGATTTATAGGGACTTAAAAAGAAATATATTGCCTTAGTCTACTGGAGCTTAAGGAAAACAAATTTAACTCCCAACCATAATCAATTACCAACAAAGCAGACGATCTAAAAAAATTATACTACAAATATTCGCTAATTACATTTTATATAGTTGGAAAAAGCGCCTGAATTCTGCATCCTATATGAAACAAAAGTTATTTATTTTCACCGCAATAATTTAATATTTCTGTCGAACATTTGATTTTTAAATTATTTTATATTTGAATCGAGGCACCGATTTATTCAACCATATTCGGAGTACCTAGGACAAAACATGAATACTCGCCAGAGGTAACTTGCATATTATTTAACCTTACATTTTTTAAGTATATAGAAATACAACTAGAAGCTCCAGGAGCATTTCTGCATTAACAATGGAAATTATTAAAATAAAATATATTCGATATAGTCGAAAGCTTCGAAATTTGTATATAGTTGCAGATTTAATATATTATACCACTTTTAAATCGAAATTATTAAAAAAAAACGGGTAAAAGATTGTGGTTTAAAGTTTCTTGAAATTTTTATGCAATCATTATTGTTGGCAAAAGCTAAGCTAGCTGTGATTGTAATGATCGACGGTATCCACCACAAGGTGAGGCTGATTGAAGTGGAAGCGGCGAAATTCCTTAAAAATTTACATTTACAATAAATATGTAAACACATACATACATAACAACAACAATAACAATAAGGAACCCCAAAGCAGCAAAAAAAAAATGTTTCCAAATAGAATTCGAATCGAAAAGAGCAGAATGCTGCGAAAAATTTCAAATTTCCTGATTACTGCGTGTTGAGTGCTTGCTTGCATAGCAATTTTCCAAATGAAATAGTTTTCCATTTACAAAAACACACACAGACGGGAGCGTTGTAAGTGCCACATTTTCACTTTTTCTTCTTGGGGAGACATAACACTTTTCGCCGCGGACAATTTGAAAAGTCAACAACGTCGCCAACTGCGAAAACAACAATAAAAGCAGCAGCAGCAGCAGCAGCAGCAACAACAGCAAGAAGAACAGCACTGGGGCCAACAGGCGTTTTATCGGGTCAGAAGTTTATTGTTGTTGTGGAAGAAGGGCAACAGACAGCAGAGACAGACAATATGACAGCACGTTAGTGAAGGCTCAAATTGCAACAGACACACTTTAGCTTAGTTTTTCTATTTGTTGTTGTTATATTTGTAATGTTTCCTTTCTTTTCGGCCTCTTTGAGTAAAAAAAAAGTGTAGGTGTTGCATGCCAGCACACACTTGGTAGTGACGAATACAAATTGCGTTTGTTGTTCTTATTTTTAAGAATCCACTTACATGCGCACATACATACATACATACATACAGACTCTCTTGCATACCTAGCTACCTACAGATGTATGTATGTACATATGTATTTATATAATATATGACTATGCAAATAGATATAGTACGTGTTGCCTCATCATCATCTTGTTGGTGTTCACATTTGCTTCACGGTTTTTGACGGAAATGTTTTTGTTATATTTTAGTTTTTGGATTTTTTTTTATCCTAAATTTCTATTTATTTTAGTGACTGGTCATAAATATTGTTTTTTACTATTAAATGTAGCTTGGCACAAACACTTTTTTATTTTCGAATAAAAATCATTTTGAGATAATTTTGAGCTCAGTAGTCTATACTTCTACTTGTAGTTGGTTTTTTTTTTTGTTGACATTTCCTTCCTTCTCTCCATCACCTCAGCGATAATACATATTTTCGTTTGTGCTTTTTTTTTTGTTTCTTCATGTCAAAGATTTGGCGTAGAAGCAATGAATTTTGTTAATTTATGGCATTATTAGTGACATTCAGATTTTTTTTAAACAATTCAAAAATTTTAGATTATATTAATGAAGAGAAATGGAAAATAATAAAATTTTATAGCTTTTTTTGCCATGTAGTACTGCTAAATTTAACTTTTAATATGCTATGCAAACGGGCTACTTATTCGAAACAATTAAGTTTTAAATTTAGTTATTTAGTTTACAATTAAGCTAACTGAACTGTCATGGTTTTGGTAAATCAATTTGTAATATTTGTGTGCCTGTCAATCAATACCGCTTTTGTTATAACTGAATCGGTCGGTAATCATTTTTTGGAGAATTTTTTGACATTCTCTGTGGCTACAGACATTATCTGGGCATCAAAAACGTTCGTCTAAAGGAACAAGGGAAGTTCGACGTCGGAAGGCTGCAATCGTAAAATACTGCTTCTAACTTGGCTACCCGACTCTCACGCCTGCTCACTAAGAGCACTTCGCAACAAGTCAGAATTCGCGAGTAATGGGAGCACATTTTCTGTCACTACGTACCGCCGCTGAGTCATCGGCTTTCATTGACCCTGAGAAAACAACTAGTACGATAAGGAATGCCACGCCGCTACCAGAAGTAAAGATGCTGTCTACAGGTCCTGCAGGGCTTGATGAGCTCGGCTGGTAATCCATCTACATCCGCGGCTTGGTTGTTCCAGAACCCCTCGAGATCGGATGACGCGAGGTTAATGACGTCATTCGCGATTTAGGGCTTGAGATCTTTATTTTCTCGGACGACGTTTTTACTGTCACCATTGAGCAAATTGGATAAGTATTCTCCCATAATTTAAATGTGCTCGAACATCAGTCACCGGGGCGCCGCTCTTGTTCAGGCTGGTCTTAAAACCTTTCGTAAGTCGCCGCACTTTCTGATAAAATTGCCGGGCGCTTTTCCTGTCGGCTAACATCTCAAGCTCTTTGCACTCACGTATTCCGGCCTCTCAATCATGAAACCAACAAGAAAAATCGTCTCGTAAATAAACCTTTCTTCTGACTGTTTGGCAGCTTAGTACTAAAGTTCTACACCGGCTAACGAATGTCCCATTTTCAAAAGTTTGCCACTATGTTAACCTTGTCGATAACTACTATGAAGTAGCTGGTCAATTACGGGCGGTTTCCCGTCATTGAAAATTCTTATTATCACAACTATATACTTATATGTATGTATATATATAGAGGTTTGGGCTTCGCCATATTCAGTGTAATTTTTTCGATGGTCTTCTCTGTTATTTGGGTTTCACTTACTTCTTCGTTTTCGTTTTTCTCTATAGATATCAGTATTCAGTTAACTGAACTTAGCATATTTCCAGCAGAGGCATATCAATCTCGATATCAAAGTGTCAATTATGATTTTGAAACTATGATGGTGCCCTCGTTGAAATATGTGTGCCCTCGTTCAAATATCAGCCGGAGCATTTATTATCCAAAAAAATATATGAATATAGAAAAAATATATATATAGGAAAGAAAAAGAAAAGCGGCCGTCAGCCGGATATACTTCGGCTTTTGAACAGTTTCTCATAAAAATCATCTGCCTTCCGGAGTGGACTTAAAACTGTAGTTCACTCAATTTGTAGTCCTAAATTAATCCGCATCAGGCTGATAGGACACAGTAGAAAACGCCAAGGCTGAAAAACCGGTTAGATAAAGAAGCATAGAGGTGGATGCACTGGCTAAGCAAACAGCGAATGAAAACGCATGTGCTATCGAGCTCCATCTGGGTAGCAGTGGGTTGGAGGTCGTCTGAGGCTACCAACACGATACCTCTCGGTACAATTTGGAAACTTGATTGTGGGTTTCCGGTAAGAATTCGTAAGCAAAGTTTTTAAATTAGTATTCCTTGACAGTCGCTAAACGTGGTTCACTAAGCAACGGAGTACTGAGGCCCCACCAGGTGAAAAAATACATCCTCGCTGAAGTGAATGAGCTTTTTTTCATGGAGCGACGTGAACTACCCAGGCGAGTATTGCTCGATTTACCAGGTTGTATACCCTTGCAAGTATTCCTGCTTTCCTTTTAACCTCTACCTAAATCTAGAGGTCACGGCAATTTTTACGAATGGCTCCAAACTAGACGACAAGACAAGATAGACAGAGGTATTCACTCCAGCGAAATCTCACTAAATTTCAATATACGTCTACTCGACCACTGTAACGTCCTTTTGACCGAATTGAAATAAACAACTAAAGCCGCTATTTGGCTTAACTCTGTGGCACATCTCCATCTATTCTGTTAGCCAACCTGTTATCAATCGGTTAATTCTAATAGTACTACCTAAAAGAAGTTAGCGAATATAATGGGAGCCCTTAACGAGCTGACGCAGAATTGTAGGACGTGCGTAGTATGCGCCCCTAGCTACAAGGGCATCCCCGGAAATTGCGCTGCAGATGAGCTGGCTTGAAAGGGAAACGACTTACTTTTGGTAAACACGAGCCAGAAGGCAGGTATCACTCTATTTTCATAACGGGTGTTTTTTTAGACTGATAGAACTTTCGATAGGGATAGTTGTCACTTGACAGCTGGCAAATGACATTTTGTTTGACATTTCCGTTCAGTAAGCATTGACAAATCATCATGGAAAAAATGACGCCGTAACAACGTTTACAAATTGAGAAAATTTACTTTAAAAATCTTTTTTCTGTTCGCCAAACTTATAGAGCACTTCGTGAATTTTATGGTCCACATAATCGAGCATCAGGGCAGCTTATTCGTCGAACTGTTGATAAATTCCGAGCAACATTTACTCTACTCGATGAAAAACCAACAACAAGACAAATAACTGTACGTACAGAAGAAAATACTGGTGCTGTAAGTGATAGTGTTGGAGAAGATCCGAATGTGTCTATTCGCCGCCGTGCTGAACAGGTTGGACTTTGTCCATCCACAACATGGAAAATTTTACGCAAAGACTTCATACCTATACAAGATCCCACTAGTTCAAGAACTGAAGCCGCAAGACCATACCAAGCGTCGTTTGTTTGCTGAATGGTGCTTGAATCAGTTGGAAATTGATCCATTGTTTTATCGAAAAATTGTGTTTAGTGATGAAGCTCATTTTTGGCTAAACGGATATGTGAACAAACAAAATTGCTATATATGGAGTGAGAATAATCCTCATGAAACTCTGGAGACACCATTGCATCCTGAAAAATGCACCGTATGGTGTGGCTTACATGCTGGTCAGTCCTTATTTCTTTAAAAATGAGGGCGGAGCGAATGTTACTGTCAATCGTGATCGCTACAGATTAATGAGTACCGATTATTTGTTTCCAAATTTGTATAACATCGACCTGCAAGAATTTTGGTTCTAACAAGACGGTGCCACGCCTCATACTGCCTCTCGAACTATCGAATTGTTGAAAGAGAAATTTGGCGATAACATTATGTCAAAAAATGGTACAGTGAATCGGCCTCCAAGATCATGCGACTTAAACCCATTGGATTATTTTCTTTGGGGTTATGTAAAGTGTCTGGTTTACGCTGATAAACCAGCAACAATTGAAGCTTTCGAAGCCAACATAACTCGTGTTATTAACGAAATACGCCCACAGTTGCTCCAAAAAGTGGTTCAAAATTGGACTGATCGTATCCGATTCGCCAAAGCGTGGCGGACTTATGCCAGAAATCGTTTTTAAATATTAAATGTCGTAAAAATATCTTTCAAATAAAGAAATACTTCATTTTTTATGTGTTTTATTTCAATTTAAAGTTCTATCAGTCTAAAAAAAAACACCCTTTATAAGCAGCGGCTAAGATTGAAGATCATTGAAAATGCAATCATTAAGTGGGCCGCTGAACCCTCCTTTCGGATTGCAAGGCTCCTTAACCAGGTTCGTCAAGTTCCAGGCTATAAGGTCTAGGTAAACTGAAATTATCGACCGCTACTCCATTAGTTCAGTAGTCGGTATTATGACAGGGTGCTGTCTGATGGGATTACACCGTACCACAGATGAAGAAGAGGTAGAAAGTATAGAGCACTATCTCTGCAACTGTCTCCCACTTGAAAACTACTTCTTAGAATGCTTAGTAGACTTAGACTCTACTAGTATCCTCAGTTTTCTGCACCTTATCAAAATCACATAATAGTTACATTTTAGGGCAAAATGGGAAAAGAGCTTTACCCTTCAGTGGCATCGCAACGAGCCAGACGGTGTAAGAGTGCCTCTTTGCAGCAATTGCGAAGTGGCACCGACCTAAATTTAAGTTCACTTACTTAATCTACTTCATAGAGTGGGCTGCCTAGTCATTGATCAAAAGTCTTTAACCCAGGAGACCGAGCGTTCTGTAGCCTTCGCAGAAGTTTATGATCCGTTGGCACTTTAGGTGGACATACAGTGAGATTTTTCCCCGATGAGTCTTAATGTTATTTTCGCTATATATTGTCGCAACTATTTAGACGATAATGAGCTGGAAACGTTATATCAATCTTTCCTTAACTATATAGCTTACGTGGTTAAGCACCTTCATTCAAAATTGGAGATAGTGCGTTAATTTTCATATAATTCGGAGACTCCATTAAATAGTATTAAAGCCCTTATAAGCTGAAATTGTTATAAAAAGCGGCATAAATTGTGTACATATGTATATTTTTTATTCCTCATTTTCTAAAATTTCTAAACACAAGATAATTCTAATTTTATTTAATTTGTTTTTGGTGAGCCATGATGACTACGAATATTCTCTTTAATTAAGATGCTTCACATAAAATTCAAAATTTATGACATTTTTTCAATGCCAAAACAAGTAAGTTAGCCTCGTGCTAAGTGGAAGCTGCGATGAGTTCATGCTTTAGAATTTGTAGAATTCGAGCTTTTTAGCTACAGCATTACTGTTTACAATTAAAAAATGTCTGTAATACGAGTATTATCCCACTGCTAATAAATAGCTCATCGTATTAACTGCACCGGCTGATCGAGTAGTCTTGACAAATCACTTAATTTCGCAAACAAAATAAATTGCACAATAACTCCAAAGTGAGTTATACAAAATCAAAGATCATAAATTTCACACATAAAGATATTTTTATTTGCTTACCCTGTGTGCATAATATTTATGTATGTCTGTATGTGCCCAGTTGTGCACATCCTGGCAAATCTCCGATCTATTTGTACTCATCAGCGCATAATAAATCACACAATTTGTCCCAAATTAGTTGGCTTTGCCATTTTTATGCATCTAAGTAGATGTAGATGTATGTATGTGTGTGTATGTGTGTTGGAATATGTATGTAAGGCTTGTCGCCTTGGATTACAATATCCCATTGTTCCAATATGCGCTTACCTTACGCCAATATTGTCTCGTTTACGTGCCAGTGTTGCCACAAGGATTTTTTACTATTTTTTTAACAAGAATCTAGAAAACATGACTAAATTTGTATATCATATTCAATTCATGTTTTACAATCTAGCCGACTAGAAACAAGAATTAAACCTAGATATATTACGTAATAGGCGTGAGATGTAAAATGGAATTATAATAAAATAAGTTTGAAGAGATGACTTAATAAAATTTCTAGGCAAAGAAAAATCGGGAATAACAACATCATATGAATACGAAAGAGTAGACGTTAATTGAACAAAACGAAAAATGGCACTGAAGATGGCACAACGCCAAAACAGGGTTGTCTCCAAACCAAACTTGACAAGTGATGACGGAAAATCGTTCCCATATACAAAAATCGTCATCTTAATTCTATAAGATATTATTATACTCCGTTAGGCTTAGAAAACCAAGGGCAAAAAATTAAAAACAAATTACCAATTTTGTATACAAAATAAAATACATACATAAAATACATGAAAAACGATCACTACGTATTGCGTTCTTACCAAACGATAACAGTAAAAAGCCATTCGATGATAAATGAGGTGAATATGGCTAATAACTCAAAATTTCAGTTTTTTTCTACTTCAAATAACTAATTGTTCCATGTGCTGTGTGAGAGCCTGGCATTGTCGTTGTTGAATTGGGCTCATTTTAAAACACCAAACAGTGGATTCTTGTTTCATTTCCGGCTCATATGGAATGGCTCAAAATCGTGGATGTGGAAAATTTTAATTGGCAAGTTTCTCTTAGGCAAAAATTTCAGTAAGTTTACAATCTCATCCTATTTTCGAATTAATATAATTGACAGGCAAAGACAATTTGATAAAGATTTTGGCCCATATAAAAACCAATCACAATTTTAAGAGTTTTGGTTAAATGGTTGATAAATCATTTTGGGAGTGTTAAGGGAAATTCAATGGCCAATAAGTAACTACATTCGTTACATTACTTATGTACATATATTTGCCATTTAAAATTAATGGATTATATTGAATAAATCGTACACTTTGTTATTTGAGTTTAGTTAAAAAGTTGCCCATAAAAAATATGTTATTTCGGGAACGTAACCATAAATCGTCCACAAGTTTTTCGATAAACGCGACAGGGGCTACTGCTGGCCGTATTTCTAAAATATGTTCTGTAAACTGACTGACGTATATTTGTTTGGCTAAATAAATAATTAAATAAAAGCGGTAAATTAGTTTTAATTGAACATTTTTATAGCGTACATCAATTCGACATCATTTCGAGAATGGAATTTTTTTAGTTTTAGTAACATTCCCGAAATGACCTTTTCTAATTCATCGTTTATTCTCGATAAATCCAAAAATATGTTTTCTGAAGGAACCTGATCAAATGTTCTGAGCATATCTTTCAATCAATTCACACGAGCTTCTTTTGAGCTCCGGCCAAATTTTTGTGGGATCCGACGACTTTAATTCTTAAAAGCTTATGTCAAAGATGCCTATATCTGGTATGTTAGCAGATCCATCTGAATCATTTATAGCCTAGCCTAGCCATGTTTGTTGCAAGAACAGCAACTGATGGGCGACTTTCGCGGAGTTCATCACTGAGCATTTGTCTTTCTTTTCAAAGAATTTTCTTTCTTTGATATGCTATTAGATCAAAACTACTTGGCGGAACTTTTATCTGGCAATGTTTTATAGCTTAATCTCGTTTAATGGTCGTTTCCGTTAAGATTCAAGGTTATCCACGTAAAAAGTGTTTTACATAGTACTATTACTATTCTAAATAATTCAAAACCAGAACATGAATTTATACTAAATACAGTAGGTTAGTCATCAAATCAGAATTAAAACAATAAATATTTAACCTAGTAATTATTGAGGGTTAAATTTTTAAGTTTGTGACATGTTTTTGTTTCCAATGTAATGTTCGCGCATCAAAAACGACGAATATGCAACAAAATTGTAAGCACGTCCGCGCACATGATCCTCGTTTATGCGAAGTTTAAAACTGGTCTAACATCTGCAGCATTGATTGTAACGAGTTTGATCAGTTTAATCAGGTACCACTGTACTCGCTATCGCCCTAGCAGAGAAGTGGCGAATCGAGTGCACCTATTATATCATAAAAAAAAATGTTTTAAACAATTATTTTTTTTAATAAATATAAAAAAAATTGGAAAGAATTAGGTTATTGGATTTTATTTGATGCAAACTAATGTCTGGGTTATGAAATTGAAAATTATTTTACTTATTTCCATTATTTTAATAAGAGTGAACTTCCACAGAAGTCTGACCGAAAAATTAAAAGTTAAAATAGTATAGAGTTAAGTGCTTCGAAGTTTTCCTTAATTGCGATGGCCCGATAACGCCTTACAAAGTTCAACGTCACATTTTGACCAATTTTGTTTATTAGTAAGGGATCGTCCTTTTACAATTTAAATTTGTAGGAGTAACTCGACAATTGCACTGTTATTTCTGTTTGTTTAAAACTATCGCATCTTTCAAAATGGAACAAACAATACACACTCAAGAAATTACATTTAAATCGGTTTGGCGGTTTCGCAAATGGCTTAAGCGAACATAATGGAAAGGGATTTTTTAAAACGTTATTTAAATCTGAATTTATATTAAATTATCGTGTCAAAAGTCATCTGACTGGTCAAGATATTTAATATTTATTACAATATATTCTCCAGAAAGTACAATAGTTAACAAGGCATGGCTGAGAAAATGCAAGAATGTTTTTCCTTAAAAGAGTATTATGAAATTCTACACTGAGCAAGTGACCTGCGTAGTGATAAAACCCTTAAAAAGTTATCAATTCTAAAAGTAAACTACCAGCCCTACGAGCGAGCATTGCTGATACAAATCTCCATCAGACCGTAGAGCAAATTTTCCCTCAATTTTTTACTAGCAATATGTCAAAACTGTTCATTCATCTATAATTTTGCATCTTCCTCTAACACATTGCTATGGAACATCTTCTACCCTTATGTTACTTATTTGCATTTCCCCCTGCCTAGATGTAAATACAAATAAGGAATGAGCAAATATATCTGTAGTGCGATTCATTAACTTTAAACGATCCGACAATCGCAATTTATGTCGACAATATTTGCCGTTTGGATTAACAATTGTGAGATTCACTAACTTATTTTTAACGACACTTAACAGTTGTCTCGTTGTATTTATTCAAGGTACTAAAGAGTGGCACCTCTCAAACTAAATGTCAAAATAAGCGAAAAGCACAAAGAGGAATAAAGAAAAAACAGACGCATGCCCACTGACAAATATAAATTTGAGCGTTTTTATTATATTTCATTAAAGCGAAACAACATACTAGTTTATTTGAAATTACAAACATTTATAATTGTTTTTATATATTACAATGTTCCATTGTAGCGGAGTTTCTGACTCTCCTCTGAGTGATTTGGCAGAATGGTCATCAACTCGATTCCAAGGAATATCCGGAATCACCAGCAAATGTGCTATGGTTTTTGGGGTTCAAAATTCGCTTACTAATTATATTAAATTTTTTTTTAATTATGATCATTTATTTATATATTAAAAATAAACTATATTCCTGTTTTTATACTTGAATACTTGATAAAAGTTTGCATTAACCATTTTCAAATTAATTGCATGGTAGCTATGGTGGTTGAAATAAGTCTCCACATGATTCTTTGGCTCCAAAATTTATACATGAGTACAATCGACGGCTTTTGAAATTCAGTTGCGTTCAACTAAAGGGGATTGTCCACATCCTGTGGAAAACGTCGAACTACTGTTGGAGGGCTTAGTTCTTTATCACCTCATGATAAATCATATGCCAAATATTCAACCGACATTATTTAAAGATCCTTTTTTAACTTCAAGAAAATAAATCATCCAATTTTAAATGTTGCTGAATAGCAACACGAATATCGTTAAAATAAGTAAGTGAATCGCACTACAGGTCTCTCTTGCAGGGAAGTTATCAAATTCCTTATATTTTTGTAAAAAAATATACCCAAACGGCAACGCTGATACGGTCATATAGGGATATATATAAATATGCTGCGATGTGTCTGCAGCTCGTTGAAGTTCGTTGCCCAAATCACAGGCGGACGGACGCATGCGCGCGCGCACTCACTCATTCAAAGTTTTCTTTGCGCACATGTTTTATTTATGAGCTTCCAAGCTACTGGTCCTTCTTTCTGCTTTGGGCCATTCGATTCAGTCCAGTTTTGTGTGTGTGATCAGCTCTTTGTTGTTTCCCCTTCGACTGCTGAGCCATCGAGTTGTTGCGGTTGGGTTTTGCGATGTGAGTCTGCGCGCCTTTTTCGGTGCCATGCGATTTTTGGTCGATTTAGCATTCTCGTAGCGCCTTTGGTTGCTAGTCGGCTGTAATGGTTGAATGGTTTGTTGGCTCCTTGGCAGGTTCGCTGGCAAGATTTTGTGTACGTAACTTCTTCATATGCACATACCATAGCTATGTATGTGTTTGGCGCGCATACGTATCAACAGGATCTTGTTCTCTTGCATATCGCGTATCTACACTTGTTGTGCTGGCAGGCCGCGCGGCAGTTCGATCGTTCGGTCGTTGGTTTGGCTTACGCTTCTTTATTTTCATTGATTTTTTTTGCAATTATTTATTTTTTCTTTTATTGCCATTTCAATTTTACTCTAATATATTTTGTAAAGATTTCTTTTTCTTGTTTGACACTCGCATTTTTTTTATTATTTTACTCGCATTTTAATTCAACTCGCGCAATGTCTCCACATCTTTCCCCGCTTGCGTTTTATAAGTAACAGCTTTTGCCAATTTCTTGTTTCGCGCTAGCGGTTGAATGTCCCATCAAATGTGCTGTCCTGCCCGATCCCGTCCGTTTGTTGGGTAATACCAGTTTCCATTACCGGCCTTTTCTTCTGTCTCATACCTACTTTGCTCTGCCCTCTTGTTTTGGCTTTAATATCTCACATAATTGCAGGTTCCTTGTGCGTGTATTTTTAGCTTTGTTTCATTGTTTGCAGACATTTAGCATTTGGTATTTTGTACTTCCTGATTATTACCGATTACCCAGTATTTCTTGGGCGGATTTTCTTACGAATACGAAGTGCTTGTTTTCATTTGGTTGCGTGTAAACCCATCGTATCAAAGGTTAAATATACCTTTCAAAATTGCTAAGTGTATGTTTTTATTTTTTAGCAAGCTATAAATTAAGTATATTGTGGTATGTTGAATACTTTCGCAACCTAGTAATCTAAATTCCATGGATTTGAAAGATCAGCTACTTGTGTTCCATCGATTTGAAGCCTAACTAAAATTTCTATTTTGAGACTGGAAATATTTTCATTCCTTTCCATCAATTTATGCAACCTTCAAGGCGAGCGCGATTCCATTTTTTAAATAATTTTGGCACCTGACCATAGTAACATCCCTATGAGTTGAATTAGCCAGATTGGATTCGTGAAGATCAGCTAGGCTCTAATAGGATTGATATAAGGGACTATTTATCTCAAACCCTCAACAATACCATGCAGGGGCAATATTTTTACTTCGAGACGGTATCGAGAGGAGCGATACCTGAAATACCTACACTAATTGGCACGTTTGGCTATGAAGTTATTTCATATGAACTAAGTTGAATTTTATATTTTAATTCGTAAATTAATCATTCTCAGATAATCCTAAACTCTGGAAAATAAAAGTTAATAATCTAGGAACTAATAATGACAAAAAAAAAACATTACATATCAAACTATCTGTTTCAGCGTGAAGACATTGCAAACCAGAATAGTCTTATCAATTCCTCCCGAGCCCGGAGTCCTTAGGGGATCTGGTGCTTGACGTAAATTTCAAACAACTTTTTTTTATTAATTGTATAAACAAGTTTTATCTTATAATTGAGATGAAATCTAATTTGTTTTTTTGGTGTTAACTGCTTCAAAAAGGGTAAAGACCAGAACGCGGAATGCGGACCACATAAAATGCGGAAAAGGGATAGGAAAAGGGACCAGCTGATCCTTGTTGTTACAACATTATTCTTCACCGAAGTTTAGATTCACATTCCAATTATGTTATCGCTTCAGCCAAGAATTCAGCCACCGTAGCTCTTTTCAAAGACAAGAGTGAGTAGAGAATATATTGAATATCGTTATCTATAAATCTTATGCCGGTATTCAGTAACTCAGTCTCATTCCAAGTCACTAAAGCTGAGTCTTTCAATTAGACACAGTTTTTTGTGAATTCAGACGATTTCGGTATTCAGTAAGCAATAGTCACAAAAATTTCACCAACAACTGTGGTGAATATTAGTAGACCAAATCAGCTGATAGTATGCTCCAGCTAGAGATGCAGAATAAAAGAATAATAATCGATGGCATACAATAAACTAATTAAATTTGTTGCCAACAACATTATTTCTCTCAAATAGTTTTTGTACTTACTTATATTATGTGAAAAGGCTTACATCTACATATGTACATAAGAGAATTGTAATATATAATTAATGTTTTATTTTTTTTTTGTACCTTAGGAGCAAAGGGCTACTTTAAAATATGATGTATATTTCTATCCTGTCGGAAAAACAAGAGAGCAAAAAGATACATTAAAATAGTTAACTCGTTAGCCTATGAGGCCCATTTTGGTGTTTTAGAGTTAGCCGAATCTTTACACGTCCTTGAGTGGCCTCTTCTAAATATTCTGTCGTTTGTTTTTGAAACTCATCAAGTTCCGTGCTTCACGTACGTCGAGTCTAGGCAAAAATAGAGTGATATTTAGATTAGTTTACCTTGTTCGCAAACAGCTTCCTTTGTGGATCAAAAATGTTTTAAGTTTAATAGAAATATTCAACCTAAACCGTCAAGTTTGTTTACATTGTCTCAAAACAAACTCCATGCGATTGTTATTTTTGTTCCCCCAGCATTAAATAATTGATGTACCTTGACCGTAACTGAAAAACTGGTCATTAAAAGAATATATAAGAAAAATAAAAACTGAAAATATAATGATTGTAATGAATCAACGATGATAATGAAACGAACGAATGCTTTATTTAAAAATTTATAAAAAAAATTTATTAGAGGCTCTTTCTCGCGAGCTTCTCGTGTATGTGCCGAAATTGAAAGGCCTACTGTTTAATAGTTTTTTTTTGAATTTATGTTACGCTTTAAGTTTTATTTTTGGGTTGGTTAGAGCTACTTTTTGAGGCTTATTTTTCCCCTAGAAAATAAGGTACATTTTGAGTTGTACTTTTTGCTTAAAAATGCGTTATTTTTCAAATTGTACTTATTACCTAGAAAATCAATGTTATTTTCAATTTTAGTAATTCATCAAATAAGAGTTTCATAAAATAAGACTTTGGAAGATAAATTTCACCTTAAATTGGTGATATATGGAAATTTCTCCAGAACGTGTTTTGAGTGAAATGGTTGTATGAGATTATAACGATTTTTATGTTACAGCTATGCAATTTGTATAACTAAATGCAAATCTAAAGATTTTGTGTTAATAAAAATTGATATTGTGTTATATTGTTCTGCATGTTTTTAATATTGAAACGATTATTTAGCCTTCAGAGGAAACTACGGATTGAAATCACCAAAGAACAGAGGTTGCTATTATTATTTCTATTGTACATACATATATTTACAGCTATTTTCCACCTCGAACCGAATAGACTTCAATTCCAATCCGCAAGTAATTAAATTTGGAATTACAGTACTGCTTCTAATCTATTTGCAATATGCCATACTATTATCTGGAGACTAGTAGTATTGGAGGCATTCGGTATCTATCTACCTCTTCTTTAAGTTAACTCTTTCAATCAACTCCTCATTGGAGTTCGCTTGCCTTATTTTAAACCCCACCTTATTTTAGCTGAACGACCACTTCAACATAGCAACTACAAGCGACTGCTCTAAATACAAGCGTTACTCATTACATATTCAGAGAAGTAGTAAAAAAAAAATAAAACAATAATTTTTTACATCGATCGGTTGTTAAATTAGTCGAGAATGCCTACAAATTCGTTACACAAATTAAAATTTCTACTTCAACCAGTTATTTTATTCTACTGCTTTTTATCCTTTTTCCGATCAACAATCGCATTCAACACGGTCTGATCAAAAACGATTTGAAAATGTTAAATTGCCATGAGCTTCGATGTATCCGCTGACCGATCGCCCAAACAATCAACTCTCACCGCTTGCCACATTCAAAGATGGACCAAATTACCCGTATGTAAACTCTATGTAAGTATATGTAGAATAATTTGAGAATCAACAGGAGGCGCAATAAAAAATTAAATAAAAAGCAATGAAAGCCAGTTGGGGAAAATGTATGCAAAGTTCTTATTTTTATTTTGTCACTAAAAATGTTTTTAATTAAAATAAGAGAAAATTGAACGAACATACATAAATACATAATTAATTCTTGGGTGTGTTTGTGTGCTTGTTTTCTGTTGTTGCAGAAATTCGATACATGGCCATATATACAGGTGTATACAGTTAATTGCGATTCGAAACGCAGACGCCGGCCAAGTGGAGACAGAATAAAAACGAGGAGCGATAACACAATAAAAGCAATAAGCAATTTACATGTTGATGAGTCGGGCGACTGTTGATCTCGGTTGGTGAATCGGTGGGTCGGTGGTGAGTAGCTCGGTTTGAAAAATTTTTGTTGTCCTCTTTTATGTAGATGTTAGTTTGATTGGCTGGGATGTTGGACAATTGGGTTTTGAAAGGGCGTTGGTATCATTTATTTCGGTATTTATTGTTTGAGAAGGGTATTGATTGACCGTCGTTATTTAATGAAGTCCAAGGTACATCGAAAATACATGACTTCTTTCCTAGAAAATTTCAAATAAACTGTATTTGTTGTATGCAATAAAACCAATTAATGTAATACTCTTAATTTTGAAAACCTAAGCTATTTCAAGTTATTTAAACAAAACTAATTAAATTTGAACGATTTGCTATATTGGTTTGAATGGAGTTTAGGAATCGCCAATAGTTACCCATTGCTAGGAAAAAAGGATAGGGAAAACGTTGGGGATGGGACTTTATTTCTTCTCCTCAAATCTTCCAGACTCTATCTTGTATTTGAGAAGTTCGGCGAGAGATGCAGAATGAACTTTTTCCAACCCCAATATATCTGACCCAAATATGCTCCATCTCAGTCCAGCAATGGTAGCACCGATCGATGAAATGCGCTTTCCTCATCCTCGGTTCATCGATGATGTCTGTGGTGTCCATGGCCTGCCATCATGAATTGTGTTGCCAATTATACTGCAGCGACCATAAGGCCAGGCTAAGTAACGGCAAAAAATAAAGAAAACGTTTTTCAATGGCAAATCAACGAATGTATTTCCGCCATTAAGAAACTTCTCATAAAAATCATTTGGTATTCGGAGTCGGCGTAAAACTGCAAGTCCCTCAATTTGTGTTATAACATCAAGATATCATGCTGTAGGTTGCTACAGACAACCGTTATATGAGCAATGTTATAATACCCCATAAATTAGTGCGCTCGGGTATAAAATTTGCTCCACCTATTAGAGAAATGTTGTAAATTCGATTTAGTCATTCGAAGTTTGGTCCGGAAAATTGGACAGATAAGTAGATACTTCCGACCGCCGTAGCCGAGTGTGTAGCGTGTGCGCGCTTCATTCGGTGGGTCCCGAGTTCAAATCTTGGCCGGGGCAAGTGACATCAAAAATTATAAATTTTTTTAAATAGCGGTCACCCCTCGGCAGACAATGGCAAACCACCGACGGAATTTCTGCCATGTAAAACAAAACTTTTACAAAAAACATTCACCGTTCGGAGTCGGCGTAAAACTGTAGGTTTGTTGGTGTGATACAACAACAAAACGCACGCCACAAAGTGTGTGCCAAAATCGCTTAAGCGGTTATAGCGCCAATTTAGTGAGTAAGTAAGATATTTCAGAGACTTATCGATTTGAACGTCAACTAGAAAGCCCATACCTCAGGAAGGTATTTTTTCACCAACGCAATGTTGTTTTTGATCGAGACTGCGACATAAATAAGATTTTTCGAGATATTTCAATTGCAACTCCATTTAGAGGTTAGGTTAGGTTAGGTTGATATGGTAATCCCTTAAGGGATTTTAACGAGACAAGATGAAGTTCCCCAAGATGCTAATTTCCATCTCTGAGAGCTCTCGGGGGGTTTTAATGAAGAGAGAGCCTAGACCCCATCTGTTTAATGAAAGTCCGCAGGCGGCCAGAGATCTCCCTCTACCCCCACCGCCGTGGCAACTCATCAGCCGTGTAGTTTCCTGCAATGTATTATTCAGAGGCGAATGAGAGAGATGTCAGTCACTGCCCGACCAGTTCCAACCTAACCATTAAAGACTATCAGAATGTTTGTTTGCTCATCTAAAAGGCATTACATTTGTGCGTAGCCAATCGCCTGCCTCTTTAATTGCGGCTAACTCCTCCTGAAAACCACTGCAGTAGTCCACAAGCCAACTTTTTGCCTGAGGGAGAGGTCTTTGCCGCAAACACCCCTTCCATCATTTCCCTCCAGTTTCGACACAGCCGTAAAGAAGTTAATAGGCCCTTTACTCAAAACGGTAACCACTCCTATTCCTCTCTTAGCGGGATGTGAGTGAAGAAGAAGCCATTTGGAGCCAGAAACGGCAGGCAGCGACCTGTTTCTTGAAGGGCAAAGCCAAAGCTGGCAAGATTTTAAGAGTGTCCGTCGGTCTAGTGAGTTCCAGCTGGTGCAATCTTGCTGGCAATGTCCACGGCCGATACTTTTAGTATAACGTTGACCGCAAGAGTGGGTGTGGCCTGAGGGCGGTATGTGAGTGAAGCCAGTGATTTACCTTGGAAGAAATGCCACATCTTTCCCCAATAGCAACCCGGCAGTAGTATATAATTGAGAGAGGTCGAGCATCAGTCAATCTGTACCTTCTAGTGAACAAGCCGCGCCCGTCTTGCTAGGATTAACATCACTATCCTGTGGAACATTTCACGATCAGGGTTAGATATTCCTGAAGTCAAACAGGGTGTTCAGGAACTTGCCCCTGACAATATCGTCCGCATAGTCAATAACCCAATTGTTGAGAGAACTCCACCTTGCGGAGTGCTTCTACTCACACTTAGTTGTATGGAGGCACTGCCCTACTTTGTCGCAGAGCAGGCTGATCACCTTATTAGGACGGAATCGACCCCAAGCTCACCCAGCGATCTGACTATTGTCTATTTGCCGAGGCGACACTGTGCCTGGGGATCCAGAGTATAGGTTGAGTATTTTTTGCCAAATAGATTGCAAAGTAGATGAAGCACGTCATATAGCACATATTATATTTTCAAATTTTTACTACCTGCATTCCAAAACAAACAATATTGAATATTATCCGTTGCTACGCTTCATGGAAATATATGAACATTTACCTTGTTGAAACCATCAGATAATAAAATATATTAATTAGCGTTCACGAACTAAATAAACCTTTTAATGCGGGCGATTATCTTTGCAAAAGAGGGGAGAATATGCTGACAAAAAATTGCAAGAAAAAAGTGTGCTGTAGTAGATTACAAATACTTGAATAAATATGTAAATACTTGTGCAACTATGCGTGTGCTCGTAGGCATCCATTAAAGGAATGAGGGTCTTTACAGCGCAGAAGCAGCATGCAAGGCAAGGCATTGGCAAAACATGCAAAACACTAACAAAGCAACTGAACGAAGGGGGAAACCACATTGTTGCATGCAACTTAGATATGATGCGACATATGAATGTAGAATGGGTGAGAAGAGTGTTGGAAAGAAAGGCAAACACAAACAGGGGACCGATAGCTTAATAGCCTGATGGTGGATGGTGGATGACTGCGCAGTCGAAAGTTTAAGTGGCAAGTCAACCACCATAACAAAATGAAATGAAGCTCATATGGCAATCAAATGTGACAGTCGAACAAACGGTGGTAACATTTATAAAGTTATGAGAAATCCACACAGCTTCCATTGATGATACCAATCACAAACGTGCAAAAATTTTTGGATTAGGGGCGTAGTAATGGAAGCAGAGAGTATGCGCTCTTGAAGATTTCACTGAAGTGGTTGGACGAATATATTGGTGTCATGGGCAGTTCCATATCATGCAGGTGAACTCTACTGCTCCACAACCTAAAGTTCATATTTCAAGGAGGTGCGTATTAGTGGTGATAAAGAAAAAATGGTGTGCTGTGTTTCGGAAAGTGCCTAATAATAATTAGATGACTTTACTTTACATTTGCTATTGACTACATTTAGCTCGAGCGAGGAAATTACACCGCTGAATTCTCCAAAAGTGTCTGAATATGTAATAGCCCTAATAATTGAATCACAAACTGATGACACTTCCAATTTAATTAAATTTTTTAAATAATATAGGCGAGCAAAATATTTCTGAAAACGCATCAAGGGCTGTGTAATGCCGTTTGAAAGTGCCGCACTCCTTATTTGAGCTTTCTTCATAGATTTCAATCTTACATTAACTGTAATGCACATAGTTTAAAACAATTTTCGCTGACCCACCACCATTTTGGCGTGATATAATTTTTTATAACTTTTACTAATAGAAAAATACTTTGGCGCTTACATCAATTAACCTGAGTTTTTTTGCCGGACTGCGTAGTAATGCGCCACCAGACTAAAGAAAAAAAGCGTGAATACCCCTATCATCTTTAGGCTCGTTTCTTTGTAACCGAGTTGCAAAAGAACACTAGGTAGGATAACGAATTGCATATAAAGCAACAAGCCTAACTCCGAAAAATACGCGCTTGGAGCCAACTCGGTGAAAAGACCTCCGACCTGAGATATAGTGTTGGAAAGTAAAAAAAACTGCACTATTGTGAATGGGCCGTAAGAAAATACATGCGAAATTTCAGTTCAAGACCTAATTCGTTTTTATTTGCATAGTATTTTTAAATATTGTATAACTACGTCAACCTGCAATTTGTGTGCGCAACTATTTTCCGTTATTAAATAGCACTAAACATATCGTACGTTTCATGGAAGATGCTAACAGGGTTGCCCTTGCAACTAAAGGACATTTTATCCGGGTACAAAGAAACGGGCCTCTTGTAGACTAAGTTACAAAGTGTATTGGTATCTAAAAGACCGATTGTTGAATTGGATCAACACTTGTATATCAACCACGCTTAACATATTTGAACTTTTGATTCCGCAAGTCTTTGCTTTTTCCATCTACCATTTGTAGGTTCCTTGTTGATCTTATTCAAAAATTATAGAATACAAGATTGCGTCTTCCGTGGATCGCTTGTCCGCTCTTTGTCGGTTTGAAAACATCCACCAATTCGCTGATGAAATAAATGCAACTCGCTTTTATTTTACACAAACAGTGCTAACAAATGTTTCGAACGCTGTCGTTTGCACGCTTCTTCCTCTTCTTTTTTAGAATTTGTTTTTTGCTATCCCATTCTCTAGCTATTATTACGTCACTATCAGTTGCTGTCAGTGTGGAAGGCGCAATATTGTTGTCTGTCTATCATTCTTGGATATTATTTAGATCTGTATTGAGAGGATTCAGTATGAACGCGAAAGTACTTTTTTGTTTCGACTTGCTCAAATCCTTCAGCTGTGCTGGAGTAATTTGTGTCAATAGTTGCATAAAATTAATTTCTTGAGATTATAAGATGAAGCAATTTACTGTGCCTCATGACTTAGCCAAAAAAATTGTAATTCTTTTACGAACTAACCATTTCTTCCAGTAAGGCATAAGCTGGCTTTCCCTTTCCTTGAGGCTTTATATTTGTTTAATTTAATTTCGTTGTGTTCTCCACACAAAGCAAAAGGTAGCAGTTTCCCTCGGAAAGCCATCACACTTTATTGTGCAGAAGTTGGTCAGAATATTATCTGTAAATTTTTTCACAGAATTCATTAAATTGAGGTTGGTAGAGTACATTTGACCTGAACTACTTCGACAGGTTATGTTTATGATAGCCAGACAGGAACAGGTTTTAATGGATTTGACCGCCAAATACATTGCTTTTGTAGTTTTGGTATCAGGTTACAAAGATATACAGGGTAGCTCTGTAGCAGATAAGTCGGTGAGGGAAGGTGTCTCCTTATTTGACGCTAACATCTCTCAAAAACACAGAAGTACCGAAATCGCCTCACTAAATATTCTGATTCTAAATATGATAATACAAAATGTATCCATATCACCCAACTGGAGCGCCCTTTCCTTAAGCAGGTGGGTAGACTTACCAGGTGTATTAACTACTGTCGCAGATGCCGTGATAAAGAAAGAGCACACACAAGGCGGCGTTGCTTTCGCCAAGATTTCTTTGATTGTCTTATTCTCCCGAACTTCGGTGGACAGTTTCTCAGGTAAAATAAAGTAACTAACTGGTGCTATTTGTACGGGAGCGGAAAGGCGAATAAGGAGCCTCGGTAACGGTATGAATAAAGCGCGTTCTCTTTGACTAACACCCAGTGATTAATGAACAAAAACCAAGCTTAGACTTTTAACCTGTAACTGTGGTCAAAGTGTCTTACAGATCTTCCGCGAGCAGCTGATCTAGTCACATGCTTTTTGGATGAAAAGTATAACATTTCCAAGGAAGTACTAGAGTAGGGAATACAAATTATAAATATTAAGCAGTTATTTATAAAAGCGCATGCGTGTTGAGTTGAACCAGAGCAGTGAAAACCATAAAATAAATAATACAAAAAAATCAAATAAAAAGAATTAAGTGGCACGTTAAGCGATACACCACAAATGGAGTATCAACAGTACGATTGGAGTACCGACAATGTGTAAGTGAAATCAAATTGAAAAAAAAAACTAAGAAATGTGCTGTGTAAGGAATAAAATCCATACATATTTACATCTAGATATTGTATGTATGTGTGTGTGTGTGCAGCGTTTGTTGCATGTTGCACAATCAACTCGCATTTCTGGAACTACCTTAGGGAGCCTTGGCAGTGAAGTGAAGCATCACATTGCCTTCCAGACGTAAACAATACTCGACAATCCGGGTTCAGCTTTGACCGGTTACACTTTGGCGGCTTAGGCAAAAAAGAGAGCATTGAAGAGTTGAGAGAAGTGGAGCGAAGTGGAGCGAGTGGAGTGCACCGCAAAATGTTGCATACCACCTGCCGCAAAAACAAGAAGATTTACTTGTATTCAGGCATAGTTGCAGTTAAAACGTACATATATACTAAGTACTAAGTGCTATCATACATATGTGGCTACATTTATGTATCTATGTATTGTATCTATGTATAATAATCTATGTGTTAATAACTTTGTAAGTGTTTGTGGGGAAATCAAGCAACTACCTATAGTATGGTCTGCCTTTCGATGGCGGGCAGTTTGCCACTTGCCGTATGCCGCATGCCGCATGCCGCATGCCACATATGTCTAGTCGTATGTAGATGTGTGCATATATATATATGTAAGTGCATAGCCGTGCTTAAAAGTAATATTAAGATGCTATAATCATAAGGTGTGAAGAATTTATGACTGAGCGTTCGATGCGCATGCGCGGTGCCAATATACATAGCAAAAAGTCATTGAAATGGATGAGGCAGGTAGACAAACAGATGCCGCAAACGTGCTGTTGTTGTTGCTTGCGGTGATGGTGGCAAAGGAGTACAGAAGGTTGTACATCTGAAACAACAGTTTGAGCACGAAAAGCTGGTGAACACGAACGCCACGTTTGGACTCGTGCAAAGCGGCTGGAAATGAAAATGAGATGCGAACATTGAGGGGGATAAAATAAGAATACATGCTAAACTAAAGCAAACACTCTGGCACGAATTCACACCAATTGGTCGGTGGTAGCAAATAGAGAATAGAATATGGTAGGAATAAGGAGGTTAGGGTGTGGTACATGCGTACTACGAGTAGCATACATACAAACATACATATGTACACTCGATTGCAAAGCTATAAGACCGTTCAAATACTGAACCCTATTGCATGCAATTGAAAAATTGCCCACAAATATTTTCATTTCATGAATTTACATATGTAAAGTTCGTAAAATCATCTTCACATTACAACGTAAATTACTTATTTTCATCCAAATTACTTGGCATAAACCCAGTGCGTCCAAACTTGTTATGCCTAATTTACCTTGACGGCTCTGCAGACACAGGGTTGCTTAGTTCATTGACCAAAGGAACAAATGTCAGAGATTGTGTACATTTAAACTTTATTGTGATTTGTATGTGTCTTAAATTAAAAATCACGAAAGTAAGACGAGCTAAAGGCAGTAAAAATCACAGTAAGATGAAATGGGAGCAACGGAGTTGTGGAGAAAAAGAAATGAAACTATGCACTTCCACTTTTCAATTCTAATTTTGATCTGCCTGACCACAATTCGAGTCCAAGCGAAATTCTCCAATATAAAAATGCCAGGGATAGTTGGTAAGGAGGGGATCTATGGGTATACTGACGTAAATTTCACGAATGATGCAAGAGATGACTACCGGTGGATTTGGCTTGAATGTCATGACTGTATTGCGAATATTAAGTAATAGTCTGAAATACACGAACATGTCTGCTTGATGGGTTTCAAGAATTTTAAAAGGGATCAATGGATCCTAAATAAATTCGAAAATGGGAAGTCTAGCAACTTTGGTAAAGTCATTTCTGGTAACGAATTTTTATTCTATTACATTCTTGTTGGTCGGAAAAACAAAACGGCATTCCATCGTATGACCGCTCGTAAGTCTTTATTGATATAGTCGGAATTAAGTTTCTTTGATACATATTTATCTAAAAATAAATTTTTAAGAATTACTCAGGCAGACAGAGCAAAACGATCCAAAATAAATCTAATATATAAAATACAAGCGTAATTTCGTCCCATTCAGCCTAAAAGTATACCCTTAATAATTATAAAACCTTTAATATCTTTGCTTGCTCGATAAAAAATGGTTGGATCTGGTTGTGTGACTGGCTTTTATACACAGTAGTAAATAATTGTAAATAATTGTCGAGGCAGTTCTATTTACGTTCGAACCTTTATAAAATTTGAAACTTTATAAATATTTAAAAAGCATTATGCAAACAAATTAAAGTTATTAAATTAATGCATTTTGTAGTATAATCTATTTGAATCGGAGTATTTGTACAAAATGTGCTGATTATATTTGCCACTCCACTTCATTAATTAATTCAAAGTAAAACCCAAAGAATTAAGAAGGTTTTCAAAAGCAAATTTCGTCTTCGCCAAAGTTTTACTTCCGCGGCAAATACTTTCGGCACAATTGTCATGCTAAATTGAAGAGTATTTTTCAAATAATTGCCTGCAGGCTTTTCTATCTCGAATTGGAGTTTTCGATGGAAAAAAGCATACAAAATTCGAAAGTACTTTGCGATGCTTTAAAAAACGGTCTTCATGATGAGTCATAAAATGCCGGATAATAGATTATTGCCCGACATTACTTTTATCTTAAAAGAGCAACAATAGCTACAGTGTAGGGTAACAAGTGTCGAGGGTGGTCTAGCTCGCTCCGTTTTGATTTTCGCCACGAGTATTCTTCAAATATCCATTTTCGTACGGGTTGTTATATACTAGCGGCAAAGCATCCCTAAATTTCTTACATCCTTCCAAAATCAAAACTGTTTCCTATCTAAAAATACCACGAACCCCATTTAAATGAAGTATAAAGTATAGTTATTGAGTGCTGTTGGATATCAAAGAGGCACCGAAAATATCTTCAAAAAAATTGTGTCCCCTGCGGATTTTTGAAAATATTTAGTATTTACAGGGGTTTTCAATAGGAACGCTACAAAAGTTTTTTTTTTTTTAAATAAATCAAAAACGGTTTGGGATATGAATTAAATTCTTTATTCCTGTGAAAGTACATTCGATGCCATTATGTATGGAACTCGATTTCTTTAGCATGGGCACCACGGTCACACTTGCAGTAGTCCAGACGCTGAACCCAATTTTCGACGGTTTTCAAGCATAAATCGGTCGATACTGCTGCAATTTGACGTATCCCCACAGGAAATAGTCTAACGGCATCAAATCGCACAACCGAGGCGGCCAATTGACTAGGCCTTTTCGTGAGATAAAACGGTCACCAAACTTGGTTTTCAATAAATCGATTGTGACATTCGCTGTGTGGCTTGTGGCGCCGTCCTGTTGGAACCACATATTGCCCAAGACCATATCATCCAAATCGGGCCAAAAATATTCGGTTATCATTGAGCGGTAGCGATTCCCATTCACAGTAACGTGCCGGTCTTGATCATCATGGAAGAAGTACGGCCCAATGACGCCGCCAGCCCATAAACCACATATGTATTTTGCTTATTGGCGAAGCCATTCAGCCAGAAATGACGACGATCATAAACTGGACGAAGCGCTCTTAAAGTTGAGGCCATTGACTCCGAATTTCGGTAGTAAATTTTAATAATTTGGACTCGTTGTTGGATCGTATATCTTTCCATGATGAAATGGCAAACCTTACTGAAGAGAAATGTCAAAAGAGTGGGAAAAAATATGGCGTCGTTTGCTGTCACAATCGGTCTACTTTTTTAGCGTCCCTATTGAAAACCCCGTTATTTGTTATAATTATAATTGTTGTAATGGTTAATGGCATGCAAATCTCTCTCATTTGACAATAGTTCGAGGGTCACATTTTCGATTTAACCTACCTGCTAATAGCCAGCCTAATGTCGACCACCCCTTTTTAAGAAATTTTTGGAGGCTTTTGAGAAAGTGTGTATCTGGCATTTGTGAAGAGAGAAAATAAAATATGGCATTTTAAATCCACATATTGTATACTTAAAAAGTAACAAATCTTTTATATACAAAGAAAGAAACATTTTGAATTTACAACACAAGCGCGTCTGGTTATACCTTACCTCGCCTAACCACTCAACTTTGCAACTTAATTTTAGTCATTTTTCATCGTCATTTTGTATGCATTAATATTAATTTGTTTTATACAACTGTCTGCAAAAAATTTTTTTTTATGAATTTCGTTAAGAAATTTCACATTATTTTCAAGTATCATAATTGCAAAACTATCCAAGATGCAATAAACAACAAAGTTAATTTGCTGCATAAATTCGCTTTCGATGAGCGAGCGAGCAACAATAGAAAATCAAAAGAAGCTAAGTAAAACATAGTAAGAAAACAGCACAAAACATAAACGAGGTAATATATAAAAAAGAAAGAAAAATAAACATAGCCTATATATAGGCGCTTCAGGGATGTAATTAACTGCTAATGAGTATGAAAATTAATGACATAAATTTGCAATTGAATATGCACAAATGTATACACACATTAAGTATATACAGTTACTCAAACAATTGACCACATGATTATTTGGTTTATTAAAATGATCGTAATGTTTTTCGTTGATTTTTTAAATAAAAATATATATTACTTAGTTTGCATATAAATAAAAATTTCAAGCTTGCGCAGAATGTGTAAAAATTCAATAAATCTTCATCATGTTTTAAAAATCTTTTAATTAGAATTTTAAGAAAACTTTTGGCCCATTTGCAAGTCTAAAATAGCTGAAAATACCGTTTGGTTATTGATAATTTTATTCAATTTTGGTCTTGGAAACGTTTTTTCATTTAACGCATTTCAAAGAGAAAATTAAGAAGTGCAATACCTTCGATTTCAAGAAAACTATTTTCAACAAGAACTGTAAATGTATTTACCAAAATCGAAAATTCTTGAGCACCTCAGGAAATGTTGGAGGCTAACGCAATGCGCCTTTTCTGTAATACGGAATCTCGTGCTATGGCGGAATCTCGGTTCATCCAGGTTAAGGATCTGTATAAATGACATCTCTCTACCTTCACTTCCAACTGGTGTGATGGAATGACCTACAACTCTAAAGGTTTATAACCACGAACTACGAATCGAAAAGTTTTTGTTTTGAAATACCATCACCGAAAAATCACAGCAAAAAATTATTCGGCTCGGTTCAAGATGAAACTCTTTTGCCTCAAAATGCAACCCTTATGGTAAAACTGCTAAGCCGACAAAAATTAAATTATCAAACTTGGTAAAAATTCCGCACTCCTATTTATTATTTTGGCCATAGCTATAGATACGAGTAGTAAGGAAAACCCTAGTAATATTAGGCTAGAATATGCCCCAGCCCTACGAAACTCGACTAGGCACTCATTCCTACATTAAAAGAGTTTACTAAATTTTATTTCAGTTTCTCTTACGGTCCATTTAAAAAAATATCATATGATAATTTATATAATTTACTAATAAATCACTTAAAGTGCCTACTGACGTCACCTCTTCAAGTGAGCTATCCATTCATTACGAAAATCTTCTTGAAATAATATAAGTAGTATTGGAATTTGTTGTAAATAAGAAGCCTTATATTTATTTGTATAGTATATGTTATATTTATGTGATATTTGCATCCCTTTGGATTAAAAGAAGTCAATCCATTTGAACCGAACCAAACTAGGGCTCAGAGATATTCATGAGAACCGGTTCTTGTAACGGTACAAGTTTTCTAAGTGGTTTGAACCTAGAAACCGAACCGTACATACCCTTAAAGTGGTTTGCAGTCCTAGCCACAATACCACGCCCTAATTGGCAGCCCTCTTCAAAAATATTTTTGAAATTTATAAAGTGCTTCGTAAAATATATATCAGTAATTTTTAAAAGAATATATAGATCAACCCTAAAACCCTTGGTCGTTTATTAAATCTAAAAAAAATAAATCTAACATTTCAATCTCCTTTGTTTATAAAAATGATCATGCTAATTCTGCCAAAGGTATTTCTAACCTTTTTACAGCCTTTCTTAAATCTAATTTTGACGATGATGTTATTGAACATGGTAATCCTAGAATTTCTGTACATACTTTTCTTTTGGCTTACTGTTGCTCACGCAGGAAGATATGTTGAGGAGAATTTTAAATCTGAAATCATCCACGTAAACTGAAATGGATGGCCAATCTGCTATTCTCTTCAAGGAGTGTTTGCTCTTATTAAGCCTTTATTGCTAATTTTTAACTGGCCGTTTTCTTTGGGAACGTTTATTAGTGAATGGAAAAGTGGAAATATTATCCCAGTTTAAAAAAATGGAAATAAAAATTATGCCTCGAATTATGTGCCAATTTCCAAATTGACAACGGTTGCTAAATTATTCGAAAGCATTGTCAAATATAAAATTATTTTTGCAATTGAAAATCTATATGGTTTTTCCCAAGACGTTTGATAGGGTGTCCTATAAATTCTTATTTAATAAATTAGGATTCATTGGCTTTCACACCACGTTCCTGGAATGGATAAAATTTTATCTAAATGGAAGGTGCTGTACGGTGCGTTTCGATAACGTAACAACTCACTCTTTTCATGCAAGTTTAGGAGTTCCTCAGGGTAGTATTCTTAGACCTATTTTACTTTTAATCTTTATAAATGATATAACCTCCTACTTCTTGTTCTCGAAATTTCTTTTATATGCAGATGATCTCAAAGTTTATCCTATCGTAAAGAGAAAAGCGGATTATGTGCAGCTTCAATCTGATTTAAATAGAGTACACACTTCGTGTGACAGAAATTACCTTTTCTTAAATATTGATAGATAGCTGAATAAATTAAGCTCAACTTATTCCATTGCTGGTACTAACTTGAAATTGGTAGATTAAAAATCTAGGGGTATATTTTGACTCTAAACTCACATTTTCTGTCCATAATAATTTCATTGTGATATCCTTAAAAACTTTATATTCCTTTCGTTAGGTTTCGTTCGGAATATGCCGCAATTATTTGCCGATCTTTTTATTCAACGCGAGTATACAGAATTGAGCGTAGGCAGAAAACCTTTATCAAGTCTGCGTTAAGATATCTTAACTTTACGGACCCTATGTTATTCTATTTATACAGTGCTTACTTCTAAATCTGGAATTGCTTGTGGATAGGAGAAAATTTCTATTTTTTACCTTCAATGTTTTCTCTAATGTTGTTGATAGCTCCGAAATTTTGTAAGGAATACCGCTTATGACTTATTTTACGTACATTCTGCAAATTCAAATTATGGTATGAATGCTCCTATTGGACGCGCAATCAGTGGTATTATTCAAATCAATAAAATGGCTAATATTGATCCTTCACTTTTTCGGGTAGTTCTAAAAATCATAATTTCAGTTGTTAAAACGCTAAATAGTTATTTAAGGCGTATTCAGTCAGAAACTTTGTATTAATTGACTGAAATAAATAAATAATTAAGATTGGGGTTTCCATAAAGCTCTTTCGTTTCACTCTAATATCATTAATTTCATTTAACACATTAAACTCAATCTATCGAACAGGTGGATTCCCTATTACAAAATATTTTTCAATATTTCTCCTCACGGAGATGGCAATATTATATTTTTCTTCTGGTGGCAACCGTCTCTTATGCAGCTTTATTTTGGTTGCCATCAATATGAAAGTATTTAACTTAACTTATTACTTAAATTGAACTAACTAAAAGCGGATTAGGTGTCAAACTAAAATTACCCATACATTTTCTTACGGCTCATTCACAATACCGTAGGTTTTTCACTTCAAAAAAGTCAAAAGTCTTTCAGAATTTTTATTTTTTATTTTATTTTAAAAACCCTACATAATAATAAGAATTATTATACAAACTATATAGAGCAGCCCTAGCAGCGGATACTTTCGGATGTCTGGTGAAAGAGTTTATCTATGAAAATATATTATTTCATTTAAATCCATGCTGTAGTTTTTAATTTAGCTTATCAATTTAATTTGAAATAAACTTAGGGTAGCGACAGGAACCAAAAAATCAAATTTACATATATAATTTTCTCTGCAAACCAAATATCCACAAATTGTATGACTAAAGAAAATGGCTGCTGAATAGCAACATCATTAAAATTTTCGTTAAAATGAGTTAATCATGTGAATATCGTCAAAATACGTTAGTGAATCGTACTAAAGGTCGGTGCAAGAAGTACGGAGAGCCCCTTTCTATGAACTCGTCTATATAATTAAACTGGTTATAATTAAACTGAAAGATAGTACGCGATACCTTCAAAAATACACAATTTTTACAGAAATTGATAACGAAGAACTCGAACCTCAAATGGTTATAGAGCACTGACGTTCATTTTTGCCTTTCTTATTCACGAAATAATATTTTGCTGTTCGCCGCCAAACTCTAGCTGTCAATGCTTTTTTTTTTGTATAGGCTTGCTCGCCACTGTTGTAAAGCCAAATATAAAGAAGATTACGTCATAATAGGTGAACATTTTGGAAGATGGACATGACATGACCCACGCCTGTATATTCCAATCTCTACTAAATTGAATAAACTAAAAAATCATGTAGCGAACGACTAGCGACCAAAACTTCTTTCATAAAAAATATCATAGGATCGTCGATAATGTGCTATGTTAATAAGTTTTACACTTCTTAATTTGCTATAAACTCCTTAAAAACAAACAACGTTATTGTAGCAGTGAGCGATAATGCCTTGCAAATTAACAACTTCGTGGCAAATTCGTTGTTCAAAAACTAAAAACAACTCAAATGAAAATTTGCGCTTAAAATATCACACTCTTTTCGATTTGCAGCTGACTTATTGAACACAATAAACGGAGCTGGCTAAGTAACAGCAAGCTTAGGCTTTCAAGTGAGATTAGCTAATATTTGGAAATGAATGTTTGCGAACACATAATTTACAACAACGTTTAAGAGCGCTGAAATATCCCAACTTGTATACTAATGTATCTATATAGCTGCCGTTATGTAGTGGCATGCTCCAAATGGGCAAGCCATCTAAAATGCCATTAATTTTATGGCACCAGCTGGGCTAACCGCTCCGCGCTTAGATGAACGGGCGAAATGTAAACAACGGTCAGACAAGTTGCAAGTACTGCAAATGGACTACAGATATGAATGTACATCCACACATAATGTAACTACTTAAGAGGTGCCAAAAGGCAGTAAGGCAACAAGGCCGTCCATCGTCCAGCAGCACTTCAGTAGCAAGCAGCTCTAGATATTTACAGGTGAAAGATATGTGATATGTAGTTTTGACGTTGGATGAACGAATGGATGAACAGATGAACGGATGAATGGATGGATGGATAGGTAGCTAGGTGACTACATAGCTGGAAGCTACTTTCGATGGTTGCAAAATTGACTAACTCGTAACTCGCTCGCACTCCATACTCGTAGTTCCGCACACAACTCAATGCTTTAGAATGGCTTGTCGCTTGAATGATTGGGCTGTAGGAGATTTTTCGCTTCGCATCAGCGCACATTTTTGTTCGACTTCCACCGTTTAGACTGGCATTGGTTTTGGCACTCAATTCGAATAAAAATAAAAACAAAAGAAATTTCAGAGAAAAAAACAAATGGAAAATCGTTCGATCATTAGCGCAGAGTTAAATGAGCCCATGGGCATTATTCGAACCATGCGGCCGCAGATACACGCGAAGACTGCTATTCAGTAAATTTTTTTGTTTTTTGTTTCTATTCGGCGTTCTTCTTTAACAAGTTCTAAATGCTACTACAAATAAAGTTAGCTACTTATTTGTAGTATAACATAAATACTTGTATGTTTAACTAAATATGTTAAAGAGGTATATTTAGACCTATTTTATGAACTAACTTGATGATGACTACAACTACAGTGCGCCTCAACGGACACATTAAGATGCTTCATACTCGCTAACAAAAATTTACCAGCAATCGCGTAAAATTTGGTTAAGCTCATTAGTGATGTGCGCGTAGAGTTATTGGTATTAAATATTCAAGAGTTGCACCAAAATATTTGGCTCAACTCAGTGAGCTGGACCATTTTGAAAACATCTTTCACAAAGAGTCCGCTATTTAAATATAAATTTTAAAATCTTGCTTAGGCGTTCTGTGAGATCTAGAAACTTCAATTGTTGTGTCGCTAGATTTTTTAACCCCCTTAACAAGATTTTTATGCGCTGTAAAGTTTTTTGCGATAAACCAACGCCTGTGAGCATCTCGAACGTCTCTATGCTGCACCAGTGTGGTGGTCGGACGGAACCAGTAGGTCACAGTGGATGAAGCTGCATACCTGCCAGAATGCCGCACTCCGCACGGTGACGGGGAAGAGGTAAATGTGCTCCGAGTTAAGGAGCACAACCTCATGCTCAGGAACCAGTTCATTGCTGGGTGTCGCCGTTCGGGGCTGCCAAATAGGCATCTGCTAGCAGATGAGCCACCTTCCAGGCACATCAGAAAGCATCTCCTTGAACTGAAGGACGAAATCCTACCTTAAATAACTCAGCCGCTTGATCCGGAGGCATGCCGGTGTGTCCTAAGCAACATCCACAAAGAGACAGTCACAGCCACCATCGACTCTCGCCTTGTCAATGCCGTTATAGAAGCCCAACCACCAGTTGCAGATGAAGAGTCCCTGCTGCTCTGGCCCAATGAATCTGGATATTGTAGTATACTCAATAAGATAGGTAGGAGCTATCCAGAATCAACTATGGCATATCCAACACATGTCCGGCATTTGGAGATTCCCTCCGCACGATACCAACCACCAATTCGCATGCCCCAATAAAACCATTCACCTAACCCCCCCTTCTCCCTCTGGTCCGACCCTGGAATTAGGCAGTCGGAATAGATATTCTGGAGAATATCTAATCGCACTGAGTCGAACAAATAAAGCAGTTGTCCCTTTTAACTTTCCCAAAACAGATTACTGGCATTTGGAATTTTATTATTGTACACGTAATATCATTTTCATAATAAATTTTATTATTTAAGTTTTTAAAAAAATATAACGCGTTATATGTATACAAAACTTTGCATAAAATTTATAAATCTTCACAAATGTTCGTCCAAACTTTAAGCGTTTTAATTTGAATTTTTAGAAAGCTCCTAGGCATGCATCTCATTCAATTCTAGCAATAACATATGCCAGTCTCCTGTCTATTTTTTTTTAATCCTGGTCTTGTAAACTTTTTTTATTTAATGCATGCAGTTTATATGGCAGAAAATGTGCAAGATCGTCAGCCAACACGCAATGGAAACAAATTTGATTTTACACTACGTATACTAGTTTTGACTGTTCCTTGGCCGGAAAGTTATCCGTAGCCATTCCACAGTGAATAATTATCAATAAAGTTTTTGACACTAACGACATCAGATTGGGATGGGCTACGAAGAATTTATTGGTCTTTAAGACCTTGGGCGGGCGATAGAAAAATGAGATATTTGAGCTTTATCGCGTAATACTTCCTGGTGACGACAGAGGAAAAGTAAGATCTTCTTCAGATGGAAAAGGACTAGACATCAATTTATGAATTGTTGAACTTCGACCGGAATGTACCTTCTAACTTTGGTTTGGAAATTTCGATGTCAAAGAAAGACCAGTCACTGCAAAAATCTATGATATGTTGGAACTCGTCGAAAGCATAGCGAAAGCACTAAACGTCAGCTGCAAGAGATTTTGGACTTGAGCTGGTTACTCAAAGAAGTACGAGACTTGGGTGTCGTAAGAAAGAAATAAGTAAAACGCTGCTGAACAGAATGCTGAAAAATTTAATAAATAAAATCATATTGAATGAAAAAAAAATCATCAAAAATCGGCAGACCTCATCGAAAGCAGCAAACAACCCGATACTTAATGCACGGAGGGATTACAATGGAATGATCTATTATAAATTCACACAACTCAACCGACAGAGTCCACATTATGGTGAACGTCAATAGATAGACCCCAATAAGGTACCTTACTTACTTACTTAATTGGCGCTATAAATGCTTAAGCGTTTCTGGCCAAACTTCTACTATTTTTAATGTCCTGCTTAATGTTGTAACAAAATATGGGGGGGGGTCTACGGTTGTACGCCGACGAGGTTTGCCAATAATTTTTGATAATACTTGCCCCGGCCAGGATTAGAACCCGGCTTCCACCGAGTGAAGCGCCCACACGCTACTCACTCGGCTACTTAAGATTAAGTGCTCACATTTAAAAAATAAACTTTTCTAGTTGCAACTGAGAATTGTCAAAGTCGGCAAAATCAAAGTAGCGGTACCTCTGAAGGTGTCACCTTTTGCATTCAGTATACATTGAAATAAAGTCATAAAACATTGTTGAGTCACCTTAATGTAAGTACTGATGTTAACTAGGGTTAACCTAACTGCCATAGCATCCATGTGCGTTGCTGCAGGCTATTACATTTCACATATGTATGTTTGTAAGTACTTACGTATCTATTCGCAAATATCACAACTAAATCTTCAACAGTCAGGTGGACGTTAAGTTAACTTGGCTTTGTTCAAAAGCTTCTATACATACTTACCATAAATATGTACAAGTTTATTTGTTCGTCCGCTCTGCTAAACTGCCTCCAAGCAAGTTTCTTACGGATATTTCATTCATTTATGAACATTAAAACAATAATAAAGTTTGATCTTAAGTGGCCAATTAACATTTGCATGACTTTCTATGTATGTATGTATGTGTGTAGAGACAGGTACATATGTTCGAACTAGTAGTTAAAGGAGATATGAAATATATAATATATAATAAATTTGAAAAATTATTGAACCGCAGCGCTATTAGCAAATGATCAATGTACCGATCGATGCCCATTTTGTAGGAACCAATTGAGTTGCTAGTCCTAGCACCACACACTCAATCGTTTAACATTCCAATAAAAAATACTGGTACTTAATTTTTTTACTATGTGCCGATATAGTTTGATACTTAAAAATTTCCTCAACGTACGCGCTCTTTAGCTTAATCTCTTCTATCGCTCCTATCAAATATAGAAAAGTATTTTAGAAATCGAGTCGTTCAATTAAGTTCAAAAGTGAAATTGCTTTCATTTTCCTTCCGTTGTTGGCAAAGCGAAATATCTTTCCTTTGGCACTTGATTACAAGTCCTACTCTGAAGCTCCTTCTTCTTCTTAATTGGCGCTATAACCGCCTAGGCGATTGTGATCGATTTCATCATAGTGCGCCAGTTGCTCCCCTGCTTTGCTACTTGGCACCAGCTAGAGACTCCACTTGCAGCCAAGTCCTGGTCTTGCCAAAGCAGGGGAGGCCTTCCTCCTCCTCATCCACCGCCAGCTGGTACCGCGTTAAAAGCTTTCAGGGCTGGATCATTTTCTTCCATTCGCACGACATGACCTAGCCAACGTAGCCGTTGAATTTTAATTCGCTGTACTATGTCACTGTCTTTATAAACCTCATACAACTTACCTTTCCATCATCTGCGGTATTCGCGTCGCCGCAAATGCGTAATGGTCCTAAAATCTTTCGTAGAATCTTTCTCTCGAACACTCCAAGGCCCATCTCATCTGATGTTGTCAGTGTCCATGCTTCTGTGCCATACAATACCACAGACATTATGAGGAACTTATAGAACGTGGCTTTCGTTTGTCAAGAGAGGGCTTTACTGCTCGGTTTCCTACTCAGCCCAAAGTAGCATTTGTTGGCAAGAGAGATTCTTCGTTGCATTTTCAAGCTGACATTGTTGAAGCTCCTACAAAGAATAAATCTCTCGGATGCCCCAAAAACTGTCTCATTTTTTTCACCATCGTCTAAGTTTCTATGTCATTTGATGAATGGTTCCTTGGTTTTAAGTTGTGTGCGCCAAGTTTGCTATTAGTTGTCTGTTGTTTGCCAAGGGCCTCTTTTGATTTTCATTATCCTTATTCTGGTTTCTTGGTTATTCTGTCCGTGTATACCAAAATATGGTGACCCCGAGGGTGTTGTCATTATACATTTTTACTTGTCCTCGTCCACCTCTAAATAAATCTCTTTTGCTTCCTTCGCGAGTATGGAGTAATTGAGTTAGCACTTTTTCTTTACAAGTTTATGATACGGCATTGTTTCAATTAACAGCAAAGCGAGTGCCTTCTCAAAAAACCTCGAACAACCTGTAAATGCCTTTCTCCGATTGATAATTTTTTTTTTCCATGATTGGAATTACGGTAGATGATTAGCAGCTGCATACATCATCGACTCCTGAAACTCTCCATTTCTAATCCTTCTTCGGGTGGATTGTCATGCACGTCGACACAAAACACTGGTACAGGTTCTTCATTCTCAAAGACGTCAATAGTATAGAAATGTAACAACACTTCGCTGTTACATTCCAAGTGATCTCTAGACGTAGTTGACCAAATTTTCGTTTGTATGTTTTTGCAAGAATCGGGACAGACAGAGGAAATATTATATTCGCTGAAGCAAGCCTGATGGTCGAATATAAGAATTTTCAGCTCCCCGCTGTAACTAAAGTTTCTCAAATTCAAGTTTTTGTCCGAGAATGTGTGATCTGGTCTTCCATTTATCTTGATGTTTTGTACGTAGTTTTTCTTTTTTTTTTAAATGGGGGAACCCAAGTAGGCATTTTGGCAGATTTTTTAGATGTTAGTGTCGTAAGCTGCAGATTTCTCGCAACCATGCCTGGTACAAGCATCTCGTGTGCTTCTAAAGTTATCCAGCAGTCGGATAGAGGCACCTATCTCATAGATGGGCTGCACATTCCAGACGCGTATGATTCCACAAATTTGTTACCGCGAGCCTAATGAATTCCTAGATGGGGGGTTCTATGTTCAGCGCACAACAAATTCCAAGGGGTTTAAAAATAGATACATAATCAAATTAGTCACAGCGGTGCCACTGAAGCTCCTTCTCCTTCTGATGAAACAAAACGCTACATATTGACTGGTTGCCACATTTTTATCATCGGTTGGTTGGTTGATGTATGTACATAGTATAAAAAACAACTTTATTTATAACTAAGAAGCTCGTAGTACTCAAACCAGAAATTGAATGAATAGTAAACAAATTGAGCACCTGTAGATAAGATGTTGTTCTGGTAAGTAGGATTATTGAAACTTTCAATATAATGGTATGCGGAATTGAAAAAAATCATCTCGTCGATAATATTGTTATTAAAATATCGATACCATCCGCTAAAAACATTTGAAATTACCCAGAAATACAGACATATTTAAGAATCCTTGTACTAATTGTCAGAAAAGTAGAATAATTTACAGTATTTTTTATTTTAGATTTTCCAAATATTTTCACTTACTTTCACACATTTTTTTCAGATTGCCAGTAGCTTTCTTTTGCTTTTTGTAATTAATTTTACTGGTGACGGAAGACTTTAGGAAGAGTTGGCTGGAATAAATAAGCATTAAGAACAGGTTAAAGAAGTCGCACGAAAGAGAGTCACTCTCCTGAAACCTTGTTGGGGTTTGAACGCCTCGGAGAGCTCCTTCCCCAATTCTAATGGAGCTAGTGGCAGCACCCTATTAGCTTTGTTGGCATACCAAATTCAGATTTTGCTATCTAAAGCGGATTTGAAAACGACAAAAAGATGATATGGGTTTATTTTTCTTTCTCGGATATTTTCCAAGATTTGGCATGCCGTGAATATCTGGTCAATGGCAAAGTTTTCAGGCCTAAATACGCTCAAAAAAGTTCTAATCAGTTCGTTCACATTGGGCTTTATTCGGTCACACAATACGTTTGATATAACCTTATATGCTATGCTAAGGAGACTGACCCTGCGGTAGTTGGCACATAGTACAGGAGCGGCCTTTTTGTGGATTGGGCAGAGTACACTTAAATTCCAATCAGCTGGCATGCCTTCATCCGACCATATATTGCAAATGAGCTGGTGCATGCACTTAACCGGCGCCGCGCTATTGCTGTTCGAGTTTCGTCCAGGTCGAGTAGCGGTACTTCAACTCTGTTTTCATTGATTGGAGGTTCGGGTTCTTCATCTTCTATGTTTTCTGCGCCACTGCCATTAAGTAGCGTGAAGAGGTGCCCCCTCTACAGTTTGAGTGTACTCTGGATGTCGATCATCAGGTGGTTGTTTTGATCCTTAAAGGAAATGCGAACTGACGTCAAACGAAAATACCAAGTCAAATCAATTCATTTCGAACTTGGTTGTTCCCATGCATCTGCTTCCTCTGGCATCACCTTGCTGGTGAAATTAATTGAACATTTCCAATGTCAAAAGCTATAAAACGTGATGTCTTATTCGCCGTTTGCTGTTCTTTTCTAGCATTTTACTTGGTGCTTGCCACACCCAGCGCACATTTAGATACTGTGTGGTTTTCAGTTAGCACTGGCTCTGGCATATATTGATATGCTCTCCTGCTCGCAGCCGTAGTCCCTTAAATCACATGCGTCAAAGCGACAACACTAAAATTCTTTCTTTTGCTGAAGTAATCGAAGGGTACCTATTATATTGACGAGGGCAAATATAATCGTGATTAGCCATAGTCATTATAGTAATACACCCTGTTAAAATCCTTTTGGAATATAAACGATGACAAGCTGCTGATTTACACATTTGCTTCGAGAATATAATTTATCTACGCTGAATGCCCGAAATTACGAGAAATCTATAAATTGCCAAGCCACTTGATCTTTGGCTCACGCATTATCTCTTTGCCATCATATTTAGCCTCGCTCACCTGCTGCTCACTTTTAGCACTGATTTTTCTTCATATTTTCCACAAGCAGTTAATAATTCATTTTTCCCCAATTTTTTTTTATGGTTATTTTATTTTTTAGGCCTCTACGAGCGCTGTGCAAAAACTTATGACAAGCAACTATGACAAATTACTTTTTAAAATGCCAACCATGCGAGCTACCGCAGCAATGATGCTGAGTTCAAAGAGAAGACAGCAATATAAAAAAAAAACATACATATGTACATAGGTAAAAAAATTAAAAAAAAGTACTTAGAGAAGCTTTAAAAAAACGTAACTTTGTATGTATGTTAATATGTGTAAGTAAAACGTCAAAACTTTAACTGCCTCACGGGCACTTAAACTAATCGACAAACTGTCGAACGCAAGAGACAGCAAAAGATATTTACTTGCGCACTAACTTACATACCTAAATAATATTTATAAAATATTAAAAAACTGCTATGCGTGCGCCGCAACACACATACATACATACATACATATGTATACCCATTCAGATGTGTAAGTAGTAGTTTTACTAAAGTAACTAACTGATGAACTGGTCAACCAGCCGGCCAACTAGCCAAGCAGCTGGTTAGGAAACAGGTGTGCTGCATAGTGTAAGTTTGTATGTAATAATGCAGTATATCCACTTCACATGTCCAACTACCTTAACTGTCCTTTTTTATTAATCACATTTTTTTGCAACATTTTTTTTTTTTTTTGCAATCCCATTTGCATACTTTTTTCTCCTCAGTCAAGTCATCCAAGCTTCACTGTTACTATAACTGACTGCCTTCTGCCTTTTGCCTATTTGGCTTCCATTACTTAGCCAACTCTCGCCTCCCATCGCTCGCTGCTGCTTATCCTGCCGCCTGCCGCTGTCGACGACCACTTCAAGCTAAATTTCTTATTGGCTCTCCGGACGCTTATCTATCAACCTCGTTTTTTTTTAATATACATATATTGTAGATTTTTTATAATATTTTTATTTTTCTATTTGATTCGTTTGCAATTAATGACTGGAATTCATAACTGAACTAAACAAGTTTTCAAGTTGTTGCATTCATACTTGTTTACTTAAATGCATATAGCATAGTATACTCTGGATTTACTTAGCAGTTGAAGTGAATTAACCCGTCAGCCGGTATACTTTTAGCTGGCCAAGCACAAGTCATTCAACGCTATCGACTAGACAAACTAGCCAATTCATCCCTCATGTCGTTTGCACTGACATACCAAGTTATGCAATTACATACTTATATTGGATCTTACATATATACTTACATAGGAACTTACATACTTACATAGATACTTACTTATTACACGTGCAATTAATATGCGCGCCTACAATAATTACTTACTTTTGCACATTGAATATACAATAGGTTAGCTTGTTTACGTCCAACTCGGTCCACCAGAATCGGACTTACTTGTACTATACATATACATAAATAATGTAGATGCATACGTACATATTCAATAACGCGTACATTGCCATGTTGCATGACTTCTTCTGCTTCTTCCTCCTAAAACTATCGTTGTCGCTGGGAATCGACAGCTGTCTCTGAAAAACTCTGATTTTAAGTTTCATCGACTACTCAAGAATTTAAAGTAAATAGGAAATGATTTGTTTAAGCATAGTTAGAAGAGAGCGGTTTGTTATATTTGTAAACATTTTACTTACGTACTTCCAGTATTGCCGCTATAGCCACCTTGCCAGTTGAGGCATGTCAAGTGATGCCAAGATCTTTTCCATGTGGTATTTTCAATACAGATCTCTTATCTTCGTCTTTTACACCCGCCACTAGTGGGTACTGCGTAGAATACCTTTAGGACTGGAAAATTTTTATACATGACCTAGTCAATTTAGCCGCTTGATTTTAATTCGTAGGCCAATGTATGTATTTCGATAAAGCTCAAACATCTCATAAATAGCTCCATCGTCTGCGGTATTCGCCATCTCAAAGGTTAAATACCCATAAGCGTCCCACAGAATCTTTCTTTCAAAGACTCGAATGGTTCCTAAGCACATGATGTGCTCTACTTTTTCAAAATTATAGTTTTCAAGAGTGCTATGGGTACCCAGGCCCAGAAGCGCTGCTTTTTTATTTGTACACAAGAGGTACTTCGTTCTACCGTCGTTCACCTCCATACCTATTCGTTTCACTTTATAATCCAGTTGGAAAAAGTCAGAACCAAAAAGAATGTAGATTACAAAGAAGTTGCTTGGCATTTCGTTTCCAATGGTAAGAACTGACGTCCAATTCACCACACACAGAAACCAATTGGATCTATGATGATATCGGACGAGACATTTTGTTAGAGCAATGGTGGGAGTGTTGCAACCTATTTGTAATATACGTGTTCTGTCAGAACTAACAGCGTGGTTGATATCACTGATTCGGGAATATCAATATCAGCGGCGTAAGTTAGAAGTAGCACACTCATAAAAAGATGATGTCTGACCATTTCAGCTCTGCAGCTCGGATTATCTTCCTCAAGAAATCGCACGACGAGCCAGCACTTTGTTTGGATCTTGTCTGGTACCAAATGGCTTGGAGCGATTCTTTCAAATTCTAACGGTAGTTACACAACGCCATTTGACATAGGCGTATTAGTTTAGCAGAAAACTACTTGTAAATTTAGACTTTAAAATCTACAAAGAGATGCTAACTGTCATTATGCTTCTCACGTGTCATTTCCAAGATCTAGGTATCAAGAATATCTGACCGATGATAGGCTTATCAGGACTAACACGCTATATTACACCTTATTCCAATCAGCAATCATGTGTTCGTCCGATCATATTCTGTAAATGATCCGATTCATGCACCTTTCCAGCACCTTGTCCCATTCATGGCTAGCTAAGCTGACGTCCTAACTATTTCTCTTGCTCTCATAGAATCGGAGCGCAAGTCGAGTGACGAAATGGTAGGTTATTTGTTGTCAATGCAGTTTTTCGATGTCGAGCTTTACTTTCCTCAGCGCGTGTGCGGTTTGTGCCTCACAGAGTCATGTGCCATGTGAATAGATGGTGATGCGAGTCAATGTTGGTTCACAAATACTCCACACGTCCAAGGCTCTGGGAGTATGTAATCCGTCTACACCAACATAGCCAATTTCATTTATTGATTATCCATCAGGAGGTACGATTAAACCGGGTAGTGCTCAAGGCGCTTATATGAACGGTCTCTGTTCATATCGTCCTTATTCCATTGGCAAGTGGGAGCAAGTTAGCGATTATTAAATAATCTCGCTTTAATTCGATTTGCCGCAAATCCAAGCACGTATTTATGTTCCTTGATATGACAGCACTACCTGTTCGTCAGTCCTTGCTTAATCCATCGCATATTTTGGATGGCGGCGATATGAATCTTTGTTCTTACGAGGACATCTGGTAGCTGGCTTTATATGATTTTGGGGCACTTTTAATTTAGGGCACATTTGTACAGCGAACTACTTGCTTCAAGTCAGACATCCGCTCGCAGTCGCACCTAATGGTGAACAAGCGTTCCAAAACCCAGTGAAGGCTTAAACCGAAACTACATTCGCATTCTCGCTTTGGCTCTCTCATAAATGGATGTTCTGGGCTACCCTGAGGACTCTTGGATGAAATCACCCATCTGGATTGAAGAAAAACAGCTGCCAAAAAAAAGAAAAATGGAAATGAAACGACACTAAAGAAATGTTTACTACTTTTGTAGAAAACAAAGAAGTACTCACTACTTGGACGAAGTACTTGAGAAATCTTTGGTTTTTACCACTATGCATTTTTTACGCATCGATTTTGTAACGTGGTTCAACGGTGAGAGTTTTTGACCTTAACAAATATAATACCCCACACCTCGTTTTGGTCCACATATGCTTCATTTATCACGACTATTGTTGAAATAGTCAGTGCGGAATTCTTTAAACCACACAATGCTTTTCGAAATCTCTCCCATGAAATATCATATGATTAATAAATAAAAATATATATAGAATTAACATAATGGTGAATCGTTGGAAGTGGCTACACTCGCAAAAAACCCCATTTAAAACTTGGACAAAATCAAGCTCTGAGCACTCACGTAATCGATTATTAAAAATTTAATTAAAACATACCTCATTTTGCCACAGTTTCTGATAAACCTCCAATCATTACGAAATTATTTTGTCAACGCCAGCAACTATACATACTTTCACTATGACTTCAAAAAATGCTCCCAAAAATACTGGTACAATTATCACTTTCACTAATGTTGACAGAAGACTTCAACCTTTTTTAACATTCCAGCAATTATATTAAATGAAATTGAAGTCAAAAGTTAATATTCAACTTTGTTGGCTAATGTCCCAGTTATGTAGCTTAAACATTGAATCATTGCTCTGACTACTTTGCCAGTCGTTCCCAACTGATTTTATTTATTTAAACCCGTTGCAGTTGAGAACGATTTATGTACATACATAGTTGCCATTTGTTAACTTCTAACATGAATAACTTGAAAAATAGCTGCGCCTAGGAAAATCAAACAGGTATTTTCGATCCCACATTCCACTCTTCTTCTAATCATTATCAGATTTGTTTAATAAACGTTTATACATATATGGCATGAATGCAAATTTTATATCTTTAATTATGGTTTTTATTTGTCAATTGTAATAAATAAAAGGGCAAAAGATTAATAATAATGTAATAAAAATTTGGCGCTTACATAGTATAGGCCCGTAGCTCATTTTTTGGTATTTTAAAAAATAAATTTTTTCTTTTTTTGTTGTAACGAATTTTTTTTTAAAGGAAGAAATTCCATTTGTCCATAGAAGGGTTTTTGTTTTTAAATTTGAAAGACTAATAAAATCACATTTTATTGCGTTTATATATCGTTAATGGTTTGTTCGCATAAAATCGATACCCCACAAAAAAGTCTATAACGGCGTCAAACCGCACTTCCGAGGTAACCAATTAAGATCATTAAGACAGCTGATAACACGTTGACCGAACTTGGCATTTTTTCAAATTTATCATAACTCTGTTGCGTTCACCGTTGGCCGAAATGCCGCTTCCTGCAATAGATTGAAAGAAAAATAGGCAAATGATGCTACCGCTTCAAAATTATCATCAAACTGTCCATCGCTGAGGATGCACTGACTTTTTGGCGTTTACTGGCGGATTTCCCGATCCCTAGATCCAGCAGCTTTGCTTGTTAACATAGCCGAGATGGAAATGCGCTGCGTCACAAAACATGATGTTTTGAGTAAAATCGTTGTCGATTTCGTTTGCATTACTTAATTTTCCACGATGGTCAGGGGTTTTTAATAAACCTGCGTAGTCGCAGTTTATATCAGGTTTATATGATGTGCCTAATTAAATTTACAGATAGAACCCCATACGATGCTTTTCCCATATCCGAAAAACAATGCTTCATATCTCGAAAATGTCGAAATGGGAATCTCTGGGCTGCGACTTGTCGTACAGGGCCAATATTGTTGCCACACAATGGGCGGCATTTCTGAGCGGTTGAATAAAACCTGATCTAATCTTTAGTTAATCCACGAGCGGCAAACAATCAACCTCACAAAATTCAATATTTAATATTAAAAAAATTGGTTTTAACTTTTAGCAACAACAAATCAAAAAATTTTAAGTATTAACTGCTCAGAAATGCCGCCCATTAAAAAGCTATGCGTCGCTCAAATTTGTCTCTCACAGCTCTCTGCGTGGCCGCGGCCGAATGCTGGAAACATAGTAGCGGCGAAATAGCGAAGATGTCAGCACCGTTCGCCCAAAAATTTCGCTCCATTAAACACAGCGACGACGACAGCGAAATTAACTAACTATTACATGGCACATTCAAACTTTTGCTTTTCTGTTCCGATCTAAAACGCTGAGATGTAAAATATTGTGTACCAAAATTTGGTTTCGTATTAAGGCAACAAAATGATGCCAGTAATTATCCTAAGGCTCAAGTCCTGATTTAATCGTGCTTCGTCTATTCAGAAATGCCTAGCAACTCAACAATAAAGATCGCTGAGTATGTATGTAGCTACATGAAGGTAAGGGTTCTTAATATCATCGCTGGTTCATTAAGTTTACTGCTGGAAAACAATATCCAATATTTTCCTATTATCGTGATGCCCTATCACCTACACCTCGCCGGGCATACTCATCTTGGAAATCTTCGGTTTAGGTAATGAATTACTTTCACGTCGTTACTAATAATTCTTCTTCCGACTTTGGTGCAGAATAAATTAGCATTGCTTTCAGGTTCTGAGTCTTCTTGGGAGACCTAAAGGCTTTGATTCATAAGACCGCTATGTTCAAGATTCTACTTCCTTTATTTGATAAATTCAAGAACTTACCTGGCACTCAGCCAATTTACTCACACAATAGCCAAACGATTCCTCGAAATGATAGCTTTACAAATCCAACAACTCCACCCGATCTATTTTCATTCTACTCCACATTAAACTAACCGCCATCAAACGTTGGCTGTGAGACATGTAACAGATCAAGTTATTATTATATTTGTTAGTAAATCAGTTATGTATTTATATTAAGTTGAGTGGAGCTTGCTATCTGGATGTTTACCTGCCTTACCCTGCGCGTCGGCGGCAGAGATGAGTACTTGGCCCAAGCTCCGAACCACGGGCGTTGGTAGCAAGCTACGGCAAGTGTGGTTTTGTGTTGATGTGGGCTGGCTACATACATACATATGTATGTATAGTAAACACATAGAACACAACAACATACAAGTCTGCTACAAGTTGTTATAGGCCGGTTTATGTATTTTTATTCTACAGCAAAATTTTTATTAACGCCGTTTTCTCATTTTTATTTTGCAATTTCCATTTTTTGATTACGACGGACAGGTGAGACTTTCAGCCCCATCAATTGCTGGCAAGCTAGCTAGATAGCTGTTGGTGTAAGTCAACTGGTTGCTCAACTAGCCTGCTCGGCCTGCCTTCTCTGGCTGTCTGTCTTAACAACCGGTATCTTACCGGGTCGGGAGTACGCGTGCGCTTGTCTCCATTATGCAAATTATTAATCGTCTTTTATATGACATATGCATGTGGACGACCCGTCGCCCCCTTTCAACCTTCCTCATTTAACATCTTCTGAAGCGTTAGCGTCTTAGTTGGCTACATCCGCGTACTTGAGTCTAGGCACATGCGCGTTGCAATCAACCAACACTAGTCAGCAAAAACAGCATTCACCTCAGCTCAATAGAAGTGCGCGCTGCTGCATTGTTGATTGTGCGGGGCTTGGGGAGAGGTCATGCAACTTTAAATTAGCTTTGCCGGCTGGGTCGCATCGAGTCGTTGAGTTTGCGCTGATCTTGTCGGGTCAGCTTGGCGTCTAAAGTGTTTATCATTTTTTTGTTTGCGCTGTTGAATTAATTTGTCATATTTTTTTACTCAGCTGCAGTTACTTGGTGTTTATTATAGTAATTTTTATATATAATTACATACACTTTGTTTTTATATTATATAATTACTTATATTTCCCATGCAAGACTCCTTTAGAATTTAAGATAGTGGGAAATAAATCGAAATATCCGTACATAGTTCTAGGAGAAAACACACAAAAGACGTTCCGGTAAAACCGGAAAAGATTCCATTGTTGTCGAGAGTACGGGGTTTTACAGGTCGTTGGATTCTCCGACCAAGTCCAGGTTAGATCTTCTAAGGGTTATACTGAGTTACTAAAAGTTATTATCACGTGACACTGTCCAGTGAGTTTATATATACACCTTAAGAATTGAAGCCACAGGGGCAGGGGCAGGGATAAAAGCGCGAGAATTCTTCTCTAAAGCTTCGCCCAGATGATACCCATATTATCATTAAGATCTATTGTGAATTGGCTTCGGGGATCTGCAGATTCTTACTTTAATACTACCGTTTTTCAGTCGTCTGCGTGGGGACTAACAAAAATTCGCTAGTTGGTGGCTTGCAAATATTTAAAACAAAAGAAAAGATACCAATCCCTTTACAATAGTCTTAGGAAACCTCTTTCAAAACGATCGGTTAAAACAGAAACGAAGAAAATTGCTGAGAATGGATCAGACGAAATTCCAACAACAATGCAAATAGAAATTCGCTTTGTGATTCTCTTCTGTTTTCGGCGTACACTACAGCCACTACAAATATTCCAGGAATACCAAATTGCATATGGAACGACGTTGTTCTTAGTACTATTCCAAATGGTTCCGAAGGTTCCATACGGGACAAAAATCTTCCACTAATAATGTCACTGATGCTCTGATAAAGATCGAAATTAATGAAGATCCGCGATACATAAGAGGATTGCTGACGAATATAATGTAATTATCTGGCATACACAAAGAAATCTGCTCGATGGATTCATCGAATTTTAAATGAAGCCCAAAAAGGGATTCCAGAACATTTTTTTTCCGAAATATATTCTACAATGAAAAGTCTTTGGTAAAGTCGTTACTGACGACGTATCTTGGCTCTATATTCAAAGAGCAGTCCATGGTGTAGATCCGAACAGGAGCAAATCTACACGCAAAAGCTACATAAGTAACAAAAATCAGCAACAAAAGTAATGATGCCAGTTTACTACTTCATAGCTTCTAAAATATCGAATAACTTTATTGTCGTCTTTGGCGTCGAAGTAATACGACCAGCACCGTATTCTCCAATTAAAATAAATTTTAGTGGAAAGGTCTTTGACAGATCTTTAAGCGCGGATATAGTTGATGCGCTTAATGCTGAACTTGATAAGCTTAAAAAGCTGGATCTTTAAAACTGATTTGAAAATTGGATTTATATGGGTTTATATGTTGAAATCAATGGCCATTATGTAGAGAAGATCAAACAAAACGAAAGTCTATCTAAATATACTAAAGGTTGGTGAAATTTTAAGGCCCGATGTTGATTTTGAATAAAACACAAATTATTTTGGAAATTATTGTAATTTCTTTTTATTATGATAATATGGTGTGGTTCAATTATGTATGGAACAAAATATCGGCCAAATGTCCGCCGAGACCTCGGCGGCACACCTCCATCCGATGGTCCAAATTTTCGATGACGCTGAGGCAAAATTGAGGTTCTATGCCGTTAATGTGCCCAATTATCTCATTCTTTAGCTCTTGAATTATTGCTGGATCGTCGACGTACACCCTTTCTTTCAAATAACCCCAAAGAAAGTAGTTAAACGGTGTCAAATCACATGACCTGGGTGGCCAATTGACATCGCCACCACGTGAGATAACACGGCCATTGAATTTGTCGCGCAACTGCCTGACCGGCTTCATTTTGGGAAAAATACGGCCCGATGATGCCGCCAGCCCATAAACAGCACCAAACAGTCACTCTTTGTGGGTGCATTGGTTTTTCGACAATCACTCTTGGATTATCATGCGCACAAATGCGGCAATTCTGCTTATTGACGAATCCACTGAGGTGAAAATGTCCTCATCACTGAAGATGATTTTCTTCGAAAAGACACGATTTGCATTTTGATTTGAACGCCCATTTTCATAATAAGCCTGAATAACTTTAACACGTTGCTCGATTGTGTATCTTTCCATGTTCAAATTGAGTTAGTCTGAAATTGAGAAATGTCAAATGAAATGCAGAAAAAAACTTGACGTTTAGGTGTGGTTCACATTCAACATCGGCCCTTAAAATTTAACCACCCTTTATAATAAAACTGTAAAAAAACCTTGGCTGTACATTAAAAAATGGCAAAAGGTGATGGAAGGAATGTAATTGAATACATTTGGACTTTTTTATTTTTATTTTATTTCTCTGTGTGGCTTTAACTCACGGCTGCCAGTAACCTCAGGCATAACATACGATATGTTTTATCAAAATGTCGAATTATAAAAAAAACAACAAAAAAAAACAATTTAATATAAATGGTTTAGAGTTATTTCCCATTGAATAGTTTTTTTTTTGCCACGACTTCAATGCACCCATTGATTATTTATTGTTGGTGACTTTTTTTCTTAATTGTGAACTTTAAATGAAAATTTATTTGAAATGCATGGATAACAGGTAAGGAAGAATTAAGGAAGAGTTAAATACCCGGCACAAGTTTTTGTTACGAATAGTAATTATTTGAGGTATGTAAAGTACTTAGAAGCCGACTTAGCGAAAGTTACTTGGAAGCATTTTCTTATACTTAGCGTTAAACGGTTCACTCCTGGAAGGCAAATAAGAATCCAGGACAATGTCGGATTCAAAATTAGAGCAAACAAAAAAAAAATCAGCGAATAAGTTTACAGAATATACGGCATTGTTAAAAAAATATTGTTTTCAAAATTCAAAATATAATTTCTGCACAAGAATTTGTTCAAACAGTTAAATATCTTTAGAAGGCGCTGAAATTTAGAATAATGCACTAAATCACTAGTCTTTTTATGTAGTTTGTAAAATTTATTTTTCAAATTTTTCAGATGTTTTAGCCGTTTGGTATGCCAAGGTGTCTTATACATGCCTATTGCAAACTTTTTTTTATTCGGCATATTTGTTAGTGTACTCCCATCCATTATATTAAGTTTGAGCCCATTTTCCGAAAAAAAATTTTCACACGTATTTCTCTTCCAAACCCAATCCTATGTATCAAATTATTTGCAATAGTTGCTGAAATATCGTGGTCTTTTGATTTTCACAAAACACCATTATGTGGGCGTGGCTATTGTCCAATTTCGCCGATTTGCAATACCAAAACACCTTGGGTTCTAAATTTCGTTAAGATAGCTCTATATTTACTCGAGTTATCCGACTGACGGACGGACGGACGGACAGACATGGCTTAATCGATTTCGCAGTCAATTCTATGAATTTTATGGCTTTCTAACATGTATACGAACGTATTTTCTCTCAATCATCTCCACCGGTAAATCTGATGTGACGTCACAGCCAAGTTACTCTCCAAATTTCAGATCAATCAGGGCAGTCTTGTATTCTCTCCTTGGCTCAAGAATAAGTATGGCGAGATATTTTTTGTTGTTTTTATTTTAGTCAACTAAGTGGACTTTTGTTATTCCCCTCTTATATACAGGTATAAGGGAATTTCCTGAAGAAGTACCTCAGAGCAGAGTGGAAGCTCTTTTGCATAGCTCTATTCTGAATGTCTTCTCAAATTTGGTAAACTTCCTGCTATTATTTCTAGGAAAAAGACTCAGTGGGAGATGTTGGGTCAGTGCTTGCATATACATATTATATTATTTAATTCAAAGTCCCGCACTCGGTAATTATAGACCTTTATTAAAAGAATTTATAGGGTATATACAAATCTGACGAAATGTCGATAAAAGGCGCTAATATATGTTGGTCAATCTATTCCTCAGCAATGCAGTACTGGCTAAAATAACAGGATATCTTCGAAAGAGATAGGATAAAGGATTGCAAAAATCGGATGGCTGTTTAATTTTTTCCACATGCAGCAAACGTTTCCCTAATCTAAGGTATATACATGTATATGTATATATGAATGTGGAATTAGGAAAAAAAGTATACTGTTTTTTAAATATTTAATAAACAATTAAATAAAAGATTATAATGTCGCTGTTTCCATAAAACGAACACTTCGAATCTAAATATGTCTTCATACATACATACATATGTATCTACGCATATATGTACATATACTATATGTATCCCAACGTTTTGACATAACAGTGTGTTAAACTAATAGATAAGAACCACTTTTTTTTAATGAAATTTTTCACATATATTACTTTTATCTATTGTTTGTATTACTGTATTGGCTGTCAATTATATGTCAAATAGCTATTGAACTACCAAATCTAAGATACATAGATACTTACAACAAATACAAAACAAATATCAATATACGAACCGATGCGTTTTATCGTGTTTAGTTTGGAATTATCAGCATTACATGAATGAGTTATCAGTTTAAAAATGTTTCGAATATAATTTTCCCTTTTTCCAGATTAGTGCGGCGAAATGAATATTTGTGTGTCATACGATATTTTTTTTATCAATTGAAATAAATAATGCTACTGATTTGTATACGTACATGCATACATACAGTGCCGGAAAAAGTATTGACACAGTATTTTTATTTTCGTGCTAAAACTATTTCGATAATCATAAGTATACATATATATATATATAAATCTTGTATTACTGTGAAATAAGTCGTAAAGTATATTTTAGAATTGGGTGAGGGCTGCCACCTGTTTGGAACGTCAAATTAAATGAAAATATAAACAAGATATATGCAATATCAAAATATGGGTGGCTAAAGGTTTGTCTCGGCGAGGAAAGGTTATAGCTAGATATATTTTTATAAATTTTTACCTGCTTGAAAAGTCAAATTTAATTAAACTTAACATAAATTTTATAAAGTATTAAAATATGGCAATCAAGCGGTTCGTCTCGGAAAGAAGGTTCAAAGGCAACTTTTATGAGGGGTGCCACCTGCTTGAAAAAAGTCGAATTTAATTAAAATATACGCAACTTTTATGGAATATCAAAATATGCTTGTCACACTGTTAGTTTTGCTAGGAAAAAATGTATAGGTGTGTTGTGAAAGGGGGCTGCCACATTTTTTAAAAGATAAATTTAAGTGTCGCCGCATGTTTGAAAAGTCGAATTTAAATAAATTATACACCACTTATATGAAAAAGTAAAATATGGGTACGTTTTGCTGTAGATGATGTTTATAGCTAACTCTGTTTTAAAGAAGGTTGCCACCTGATTGAAAATTGAAATTAAATTAAATGATACACAAGTTACATGAAATAGTAAGATATGTGTGTCGACTCGTTACTTATGCTAGGAGAAATATACATATATGTATATTTTGAAAAGGCTTGCCACCTTTTTAAAAAATAAATTTAATTAAATTGCAAACAAGGATATAAAATATTTAAATGGCAGAGAGCGAAAGGCGTTTTGTGGGTACATATGTAACAAAGGCCAATTATTAAATTAAAAGGCAGGACAACGTCTATCGGAATTTTATACATTTTTTTTATAAACATTTAGTTAATTTCATCCCAATTTTTTAAGTGGTTAAAAATTCGCAATAATTCTTTTATTGCCAGTGCGACCCGTTTTTTTAAATATAAAAAAAATTTTTTGTTCATATGTTATATGGCAAAATATGCGAAGCATCGCCAGCAAAATAATTTCAAAAATCGGTTATTTCATCGACTTAAAACTTTCATTTTCATCATGCCCCGTAGTCCTAGCAAAGAGGAGGCGATCTTGCAAAAATAGCTGTAACTAACTAAGAGTTGACTTTATCTCGTGACATAGTTTTTAGTTTCGTACCGGTGCGTCTTAGTTCAAATCTAATATACAGTAAGTCTTAGTTCAAATCTAATATACTTACTGTATATTAGATTTGAACTAAGACGCACCGGTAATATGGATTTTCTGAAAAACTCCACTACATAGCCATCCAAAAAATTTGTATAGATATTTTCCATAATTCTTTCCAAAGAAATTATGTTCATACATTGACGCACCAAAGGGGGTGTTTTGGGGGTTAACCCCCTGCAATTCTCATTCAAGTATTAGCTCGGCTCGTGCGCTACTTAGAGGACTTAAAAAGAACGTTTGCCCGTGCCACGGGTCCATGGTATATTCTGTCCAAATTTGGTTGAAGTCAGTTCATCGGGTTTTGAACGTTGTAGACAATTTTCAATCGACCCGAGCTCGACCCGAGCGCCGCGAGAAATTTTGACAGTTTGTTGACGCTTGACTCTGGAATTAAGGGATGGGACTCAGTAACCGCTGGATTTTAATTCGCTGGAATACGTCTATGTCGTCACCAGAGCCCATGCAGCTCATCGTTATATCGCCTCCCGAACACTCCAAGGATCATCTCATCCGATGTTGACAGAAAAACATTTTTTAGCAGTTCACCAAATAGGACCAAGTTGTTCCCAGGCTATCTTCTAAATCATTCGCATGAAAACTGACGGTGATAAAATTCCATTTAAGCCTATGTAAAATGCAAGTGCCCTCCGAATTTTGAATGCATGATATCAACTTGTCTGTAAGTTAGGCAGTTTTCTTCTTTAAAAGATAAGTTCAAATTCTAATTCGTCGAGCAAGAGAATTATTTTCTCATCTTAGAAGCAATGGAAGCGGCGCCACTCAGTAAAAACTAATATCTATTGTAAATATTGACAAATTTTAGTTTTAACAATTATACTAACCTTTGTAAGTTTTAGAAAGTATGCACATTTGTGAAATAAATAAATTTAGTTTCTATAATGCCTCTTTATTGTCAACTTATTTGTCTTAGTATTACAATTAGGTAGAAACGTAGTTTAATCTGCATAAACTTGGCCACATACGTCTGTGAAATTTCCTCATCGTCGTGACGGTCTATAGCCACTGCTTTCATCCAGCTCCGCAGATGAATTGACGAATACTAGAATAATCCAAGGCTTCGTTGGCTGTGATTTAGCTTCTTTTATAGCTACCGATTCAATAGACACAAGAAAAGTACATTTTTGACGGGACTGGTGTTGGCACTTTATATTCGTATTTATATTTATTATTCTTCATAACTTACCTTAACTGCTTTTTCCATAATGCGGTTGCTTCTCGGCGGTTCTGCGTTCCGAAATGATTGAGTATTACCAATTCAAGGAGTAACTTTTCGGCGATCTAGTTTAATTCTTCCTATTCAGAATAATGGACCTTCAATAGTCACGATATATTTACATAACATTTCCGCCTGAATATTATTTACGCAGGTAGTGAGGACAATTTACCTCTTTCGTTTCATAATTCTTCGCTCATATTAATAGTCTTACTAGCTTATATTCGTGAGTAGCACCACATGTTTTTACGCAAATATACAAAAGAAATTTGAATTTCTATGACGACCACCACGCCCTTTCCTTTAGTTCCCACTTTTCTCTATTAGTAGTGGTTGTGATCGGTCAAGCAGTTGTAACATATACATTTGTATAGTCTCTAATAAGTCAAAAATGACATAACGTTTAAAAAATTTGGCAAATCATTGAATAAATTTTACAATTCGCGAAACAAAAAATCTGCGGCGGGAAAACATAGCTAACATAATTTTGATTATGAAAAATATCAATTTTCTGATTAGAAATTACACAACTGGCTGCAACTTTACTTAAAAGGATCCCATGTAGTTTCAAAATCAATATAATCAATGATGTTTCAAGGTCACTTATGGTTTTGTTTCTGCTCTTAAAAATTAAAATTAAAAAAAAAATGTAGCTTGAATAAAAAAAATCTAAATCTAGTCAGTGAAGCCTTTGCAAATTATTCCACAAAAAACGCTAAATTTCGGGTCTCGTGAGTAGAGGTTTAGTTTTAAAAATCTGCAGTAAGTACATATATGAAAAAGTGGTAAGCAACGCAGACGAAGTCCCGGCTATCAATTAGTCTTTTGTAAATTACACATCGCTTGACCCCGTTTGTATTTGTTTACATTTCTTCATTTGTCGGAACGAAAAATGTCACTGAAGTTGGACAACGCTAAAACTGGGGTTTCTCTAAAACAAATTTGATAAAGGATGACGAAAACTCGTTCCAAAATATATCGAGCCTTATTGAGTAGGACATTTTTGCAGGCATACTTAGCTTTGCTGGTATAGCTAGTTTCCGGTGGGAGTATGAGTTTTTTCCCAAGTCTAGAAAAATTCATACATTTGGATGTTTTTGTCAATTCACCTCTTTTGTCTATTTCGAAATCTTAATTGTACATACATAATTTGTATACCTATTTTCGGTTTTAGATATTTGTACCTTACAAGCACACCTAACGTTCCTCAGACAATTCTATTACTTATTCGAGTGTAGTTATGAAAATATTACGTTGGATTCGTGAATAAACAATGCAAGCTCAGTATAAAAGCCTTAAGTCCACAACTTCTTCTTGCCTATTATGAATTTATGATATAATCACTGTAAAATCAAGTAATCGAAAACAAAGTCCTCCTTTAAATAACGAATAAATACTCGACAAAAAGCAGGAATTCTTTTTTTATATACGAAGCAAATGTTTTTTTTTTGTGAGTGCTATAGTGAGAAGCGCGAGGGGGTGAGAACTATTAATATTACATTAGTGTTTCTCGACATACAATCTTTCGCCTCACTGATATGCCAAACTATTCGGGTTGCATTAACGGAAAGCGTGAGCATCCCACTAGGAAATATCCATGCATGCAATGGTTATGTTTTCTAGCGTCTGTTTTCTAGCAATGTTCTAATGTTCTAATGTTTGATGTTTATTTAGTATTTGGCATCAGTATAGCCGTGCTGAAAGCGAGGTACCAAAGAGCCCTCTCGGCAAGTACGCCAGAAATGAGAGGGAGGATGGAAAGGATGAGCAAGGCACGGATGATAAACTCAGTTACGAAACCGGGGCCAAGGAGTACGAAACCACCCTTGCAAAACAACAACCAAAAGTACAGCAGTCGACGAAGCCAAACCGATCAAAAGAAGTGAACGAACGCATCACGAAAAACTGGAAACTTTCCAGGCAGCGTGAAGGCCTTCCACTAGTGCTCTAGCACTAGTCGGTGCAAATAAATTGTCGTAGAGCACCTCATGGAAAAATAGCCTTCTACTTCGGCTGCAGAGTGATCAAATGCGCGGACGGTTGTGCAAAGGAATTTCTTCAAAAATGTATTGCTAAGATTAGCAATGCATGGAATGAACTTTTGTTTAGACTCATCCCGGCTCAAAATTTCCAGGAGGACCCGAAGGCGCATTTGGCTATACAAGAAGGAGCTGTAGAGCTCGAAGGTCAAGGTATTCCGATGGATGACTGAACTATCCTAAAGATTTAGGAACAGCAGCGAAATAGCCAACCCGTCTTGCTATTATTTTCTGACGAGTCTCAGCCGATACTCGAGCAGAAGGATTATCAACTAAGGTTTGGCATGAGGGATATCAACATGAAGGTGCTTTCAAGTTCGACTACGTCTGACGGTAACCTAGAAGAGAACAAGCTCATGTAGGTCCTCAAACTGGCTTTGCCAGCTGAGGAAGGTGCTTCGTTAACAATTGGGCAGGCAGGCTGTGAGAACGCCATCTATTAATTTCAGCTCAGAATAAAAAAAGCGGGCAAAGCCGTGCCACCCAAGGATGAAGTAGCAACCAGTTTCAAGGTGGGTATACCTCTAGATGTAGAAAAGGGAAAAATATGTAACTTTTATCTCAACAAGGAGTGACGAAAGTGAAAAGCTATCACTATTTGCGGGATATCAAGAACATGTATCTAGGGTCGACTGGTTTTGTCAATATTATGACATTATCACTAAGGCTACTTGGGGATATGGGTTGTATTTATTTTACCTACCCACCTTTAGTACAGTTTCAGTAAACTTATCAATGCAAGTGTGTCAACTCCTTTAAAGTCACTAATTTGTAAAAAAAATATCACTTAATTTTTAATTTCAGAGTCTCTCTAAGTGAGGTCTCTCAAATTTTGTGACTTTAGATGGGGCTGAATTACAGAATACCGGCATTAGTTAGACAATCAACTATATCATAAAATTTTATTTACGAGTCAACCTTCCTCGCAATATTTTGAAATGAAACTTTCTTTTGATACTCCTATTGCAATATTTGAATTCATTGATTACTTTAAATGAATTGACGCTTTTCCAACGGACTATGTGTGTGCTGAATCTTATTAAAATCTGTCGTTATTTAGCAATATATAATTTAACGCCTCGTGTTGAGTAGTAACTGAAGTGAACTGAAAGACGAAATGTGCGCCTACAGCACCACCTGTTGAGAATTATGAACCAACTCGCAGGAGGAAGTTTATTCGACTCGTTTTTAAGTTTTAAGCATCCATATAAGTAACACCTAACCTCAAAGCTTTAAAGCCCAAGAAAGAAAAAAACAATTCGCGTGATCCAAGACAAATAAAATCGATGTCGTAATGTGGAGGTCAAATCTCCAGAATTTTTAAGTAACTTTGCTAGCTCAAAATATTCCTGCAAGGCTCTCAGGCCAACAATATACACACTTACATACCCAGAAGAACGAATATTTGTATAATCGTATAAGAATTAATAAAATAAACTTATCAATGCTTTTATTTATATCTGACATATTTTCCTCACCTTTGTTGTTGTATCAATAACTATGGTCTGTTACTGTGTATACATTTAGAAATACTGCAAGCGTATACGAGTATTACATTATCTACATACAATACATACAATACATATGTACAAACATGTAGTTATATGTTGATGTTTATGAATAAATGTAGTATTGTGTATACATATCTAAAAGTAGATTTGAAGTTAAAATTAATAATACACTGCATTTTCGAGTAGCTGATAAATATTGAGCTATTGCAGTGACAAAAATTAACGTTAACCAACTAAACGATAGTTACAATGACCATTCAATTTCCAATACAAAATGGCGGGCAAATATATATACATATGTACATATATGATCTAATCTATTGCTGACAAATGTACTTACTATGACAGCATTTATAAACGATTTATAAAAAAGATAAAGAATAATGGTCTGCCTTTTTATACCTAACGATTCGATTTTTATAGACTTGTTGAGAATATAAAACCTATAAAGCCCAATAGATTCGATAGATTTCGTTTCTTATAATTTCAAATATAATATCGCCAATCTGTCATGCTTTTCATTTAATTAGTTTTGCCTACTTATCTTCCTAAATGTAATCGAAGCTGGCAATTTCACCATTTCTATTTCTATATATGTACATAATATAAGTAACTTGTGTTTGTGTTTGAATTTCTCGTAATCTGTCGAAGCAAAGGTACTCGAAAACTTCAGATATACGCAATTCATGTACTTATAATACAAATGTTTGATGACTATAAAACTAGCAAGCGCTTGTCATACTATATTTAAAGCAAATGTCAATTCAACTTGCATATTATGTGAAAAATTTTAAGTTTAAAGATCTCTAATGAAATTTTCAGTTCATATACGGAATATTTTTGTTTATCTAGTTTGATAGTTGGGAAGCGGATTTAACCACACAAAAATAGCAGTACGATTACAACCTCATATTGGGGTTGTAAATAATCCAGTAAACTTTTGAGATAAGCCCCACAAATCTTTTATACTTGAGCTCCAGGGGGCCGCTGATTTTGGCGTTGTAAAATAGGTTAGATAAACAATTCGAAAATATATGTATCATTTGGATAACTATATGTATATAGGCCTATTGTGACCTCCTTAATTCTATTCCAATCTGTTCTTGAAACCATGAAGGTATTATGGCTAATACATTCAAAACATCAAAAGGGATAGTACATAGTATTGCAGCTTTTGAATTGTATTTTTAGAAGATCAACGAAATAGCAGAAATTGTTGCGCAGAACTTCGAATCTGACGACCATATGAGCAGATCCTTTCTTGGTGTGCGGCACGTGCATCAGTTGTCAGACACACTACAGAGGCAAACAGTTCAGGTGTTCTTTAAAGTCCAATAGCATCGTTTACTTAAAATCTGTCCAAATCATAATGTGGGGTACTCGAATAATGACTGTACACAGCACTCCGACGGTTTTTTCGCCTCTCGTGTCACAGCTTGATACTAAATTTTATGTATTTTGAATTTTTAATCGATAGTCCAAATTAACATACATATATATTTATAAAAAAAATTAAGGAATATGCATACACGATTTGTGTAAACAAAATCTGTTGTTACCTAAAAAAAAAAGAGTTGATTCTGTCAAAGTTTTCTGGATACGTTAGCGGTATCACAAACTGTGTCACTTCCTGTATTATGAATTAAATTGAACAAATGGTACATAAATCTTATTGAAGCTATACCGTAATTTTTCACTAATGTGGAAAATAAAAGCAAAATACCCAGTATTCAATTTAGTATCCGAACTATAGAGTAAAAAATGCGAAATTGTTCGGTTTTGTAGCAATGTTCTGATTATATCTATTTATTTATTACAGTTTAGCTTACAACATGAATCTAATTAACTAATGAAGAATAAAGCTATAGCAGCTAGGCCTTAAGCTTAAAGTTACTTATTGCATGATAGTTATGTAGTTGCCAAATATTTGGCTTCTCGGGTATGAATATAGGGGGCAGTCTTGAAGGAGCTGTGGGATGGCGATCAATGAGGTTTCTGGTGCTGTTAGCTTTCTGGTACCAGAAGTTGATTAGGTTTTACTCTATTTTGTTTCCTAAAAATTGTTGCTTAATGTATTATTTTTTTTAGACCGACCAGTTTACGTTTTCAGTACAGAGAATTTGGTAAGGAGAGAGCTTCTTTGGCCGTAAGTTTTAGCTTTTGCTTTTTCAATATCAGTGTATTTCAAATTTGGACAGTTTCGTTATACTGATTGTCTATATTAGTGTTCGCGTCGAGAGTATCTGATACACCCATTATTGGCAGATCCGTCCGGGTAAATTAATCTATATTTATTGCATTTATTTTAAATTTCATCATAGTGTTTGTCTTTCGTTTGCAACTGCTCGTAGTGAAGTTACGGTTGAGTTAGGGTTTAATTTCCATGGGGGTTGGATGTTTTTGACCTTACTACATTCATATTTAAATAACCATGTATTGATTAACCCTGTAGGTATTTACCCGTAAATGAGCTCGTAAATACATAAATAAGGAGCTAAAGCATTAACCGTATTTTTCGACCTTGTGGGTAGTTTTCTACCCATATTGAGGTTCTATATACTTTTACGAAAAAATTTAAAAGCGGCATTGTATTTTATTTATTACGAAACCAAATAGTACATTTCATTTATGCCATTGAGGCACATTTTACGTAGTTACATGGATACTTTTGCAGGCTCAGTATTGGTAGAATTCCACCCATAAGGTGATTTTGTTTTGCAAATCGCCTTGTTTACTACATATCACTGAAAAGTAATTGGTCGTGACAAATTCATTGAGTATGCGCTCGATTAAAACTTTTTTATTGGGCATATATACTAATGTTAAATTTTGGGTAGAAATCTACCCAAAGGCCAACGAACGGTTAAGTGTAGATATACAATTAAAGTTAGATACATTTTCAAACTAAGCACTAATTTCAAATGCACTTAAAAACCCAAAATAAATTCTGGAAGCACCTCAGTGTATTAACTTGACATCGAAAGAGATGTCAAAACATTTTACTGGAGTCGATCAACATATTTCTATTACAGGTTGGGCTCGAAGGAAAATTGGTTGAATTTATTAATCTCCTTCTCGGCACGAGAACGATTTATTCGGAGTTAGGGGGAGCGTAAAACTAGAGATACCCCACAGGGCGGAGTCCTCTCCCCGCTACTCTGAAATCTCTCAATGAACAATCTGCTCCTACGCCTGCAGGACACAGACTGTCAAGGCATAGTTTACGTGAAGGACCTCGCTCTGCCGGTAGTTGGCTAACATCGTCAGGTGCTAAGTGAATTACTTCATAATGCAATGGGTATTGTGGAAATCTGGTGGAAATGCCAATCCAGCAAATACTATGAGAGTTCTCTTCACAAATAAAAGCAAGATGGCCAAGTTTCAGCTTCCGTCGCTGAACGATGTGCCTCTAACACTTCCAGACGAGATTAAATACCTGGGTATTATTCTGGACAGGAAGCTAAACTGGAAACGCAATGCCGGATTAAGGAAGGCTACAATTACTTGCACTCCTGCAAATCGGCTATTGGTAAAAAGTGGAGTATACAGAGTACATTACATACTGGGTATATACAGCGATAGTACACCCAATTCTGTTCTACGGCATCACAGTATGGTGGACGTCGCTAGAAAAATCTACAATTAAGGAGAAATTTACCAAGGTAGAAAGGGCGCCGTGTCTCGTCTACCGCCTACCTGCAGATCCATATAGGAACCTACAGGCAAACTGTAATGCAATTCGTTCGAACACATTACCAAGTTGGAGTGACACACGATTAGGGCACTCAAAAACTCTGGTCGGATGCCATACGAACTTTATGCAAGCCGATTACATCACTCCAGTTATCGCGCAGGCAAGCCGTCTCACCACACGAATTCCTCCGAGGAGTGGCTGGTTGGATGGTGTGATAGCACCACATAGAACTTTACACTGACGGCTCTACATTGGACAGTAGAGTTGGAAGTGGGGCTTCTTGCTCAAATTTCCCTTTCGACTGCCTGATCATTGCCGCGTCTTTCAGGCTGATCTTGCAGCAATAACTATCCTCTCCTCTTAATAGCAATCTGCTATTAAGTCGATTGATTGTAGCGAAATTCCGTCAAGAGCTGTAATCGAGTTTAGGAAAGTTCTCAATGAGCTGGCAGTCAGGTACAACACGTGCGTAGCATGGGTCTCTGGCTACAGCGATATACCCGGTAAATGCTTAGCAGAGGAACTGTCAAGACCAGGTACATCGCTACCTCTAATAAATGCCTCTAATGACGCGGCTATACCGCAATCCTCTTGTAGACTCTGGTTGAGGGCCAATGTCCTAGAGCTGGCAAACGTAAGATGGGCCAAATAACCCACTTGTGGTGGCTCTGGCTCAGAGTAGACAAAGGCAGATCTATTGGTATAATCAAAATGGAAACATGACTCTTACGCCTGGTGACAGATATCATAACTGGTAATTGTCTTATGGGATCGCTGGTCAGTAGGATGGGCTTTCCCGCAAACGACTATTGCCGTAGGTATCGTGACGAGGAGGAGGTGAAAAGCATAGCACACTACGTCTGCTATTGCCCTGCTTTAGCGAGTGTAAGAAGGAGATGGGACAACGAGCCCGAATTGGCTTAAATGTGCCCACAGCCTATGCAATGGTACGGGGGTTGCCGCTATAACCTAACCAAAGTGTTTTTATGTACAAAGTTTATTAAGTATAGTGAGTCAAGTTTCACTATCAAAAACATACTTTAATTCTAAAAATAATATGCTTATTCATTTCCTATTTAAAAAAAAAAATTGTTCATTTACATATGTATGTATGTATGTAGATATATAAATTGTTTATCTACATATGCACTTACAATAAGTATGTATGTATGTACAGTTGTATGGAAAAATTAAGTATATAAAATATTGCTCTTTTATATCTGCACTTTAGACTCACTAATGCGTATTTGTAAATACATACATACATACATACTACAAGTATAAAAATACTATATCTGTGTAAATTCATGAAAGTATGTGCAATGTTTGTAGGCTTGCAGATTTGTATATAAATATATATAAATATATATATTTTTACATATATTCGCTGTTTTATTATACATAAATATATTTTAATGGGCGAAAAAAGCGTCAGGAAAAATGCATTTAGGCTTTCGCAACTAATTACAAAACCGATGGAAGGAGCCATAATATAAGTATATGATAATGTAATTAGCCACTTATTTGTTTCAGTGTATTTATTCAAATACTTACATGTAAATTTTTTTTTCATTTAAATAAATCCAGCAGCTTACAACTTAATAAAATACAAACATACAAAACTATACGCATACCTCTACATCTATAAAAATGGCAGCGAACCTTTGACTCATTTCCATATTAATTTGCGAGATTAAGAAAAAGTGAATGAAATTGAACCATGGCGAAAGTATAATAGTGTGGATATAAAAATTTAAAAGTAAAAAAATGCATATTCGATAATCGTAATAAAAAATTCGTAAATGCAATTTTCATGTTCAAAATTTTAAAATACAGTGAAATCTGTACATCTCGTATTCTCACCAGAGAACTTTCGTTCTCCGAACGTATTCACTACCCATTCGCACAACAAGTACGAACAGTTTGTGCTCTTTTGGTTATACTGCTCTCGAACACTAACAATATACGAAACTTTTCAACAGCTGGTGAATACAACCCAAACGAATTATTTCATACTTCACTAGTGACATTCGATTTTTGACATGCCCTTACCAAAGGTTGTTTTCATGTCACCTAAGCAAAATCTCTCATGAACACCATCTTAATATTTTTTTCCAAGAGAACATAGTAATATTTGTTCAACGAATGTTGATTTTACTCCAATTTTTAGCAGCACAACTCCTTGCTAAGGGAGCCGATTTTGTCAAGAGGGAGCGAGAAATCTATTTACTGATCAAACCTTTAATAATTGGTTTGGGGTGATTCCCCCCGGGCCCGAAGTTCTCGAAGAGGCTCGTATTTTTCAAGAAATTGAGTGAATAGTTAAATTAGAATGCTTTTGAAAGTCGATTAATTTAAACATTAATTTGAAAGTTGTGATTACCGATAAAGCGCGTTCTTGCGTGTATGTACAAAAAAAAAAAAACAAATAAAGCAAATTCAATACAGAGATGAGCTGATGAGAGCAAAAAACGTCGTATTTGACTTATTATTTAAAAACATTGAAGTAGAAAATAGAAAGATAGTTGATGAAATTGATGAAGTATTCAAAACTTTTATGTAGAATGGCAGCCCCACCTTTTTACCCCTGGGCCCGGATTTCCTCTCGGCGGCCTTGGCTGTACGGAGTGATAGCTCATTTTGCAACTACATACCTTAGATCAACGATGTGTTGCGGAAGTGGGGAGAAAAATGGGAAGAAATTAAGGTCGTTTTGGGAAAACAGTTCTTATCAAAATATTCTTTTTTTTTAGTATAATCTTAATGCAATAGTGTTAAGGAATAATAGGATAAAATAATTTCTATCTAGTATATTAAAAATGAAAACATAACTAGACAGATTGTGTTGGTGTTCTTGATTGCGACTGAGTTTGAATAGAATTCGAATCGTTTTCGAATGATTTTCAATCCGAGTCGGTAATCAAGTTGAACGGCTGCTGTCAATTATTTATGTTTCTTGAAAAATTTAACAATGCTATTTGTGTGTGCTGAGGCAAGAAAGCATTTTATTTCGCGTTCAAAACAACAAAAATCATTAGCACAGATTAAGCGTGGGGGTAGCCAGCAGTCGCAGATTCTGTACATAAACTGCGATTTAAATAAAATATTTCCGGAAATCCCATCACCAGCATCAAAGTATTTTCATAATGTTTTTCAAACATTTTTTAAGGCTTGAACGAATATAAAACGAGTAATAAATGCTACAAGCATAAAAGTTTAAGTTCGAATATTATTTCTGATGCAAGGCAATATTGAACTTTCCTACTTAAGTATTTTTTAAACAGAATCTCTCCGATACAGCCTTTTCTTTGTGACACAGATTAGGACAATAAAGATTTATAAATCTTCCCGATAATTAGAACTTTTAAATACTTTTCATTCGAATTTGTTAAAGGCAAAACTTTTCAACCCGTCAAAATTTTGTCGGAATCAAAATCAAGAACACCAACACATTCCTTTTCCGAAAAATTTGATCCACCAAGGGGACCAAAGGAAGAAATACACTCTTATAGTGCCCACACTCACCGACGCAAACGTACGCTACGTGTCAGCTGACACGATCAAACTTATGAGAGCGCCATGTAAATGCAAACTCATCAACGTGTTCGTGTGGCGGGTACGCGCGACGTGTACGTGTGTAAACTGAGAAATTTAGATTTTTGCCGTGAAGCCGTGTCAGCTGAGTGCTCTCTCACCGCACAGTGTTGCCAAGCAGAACTTTTTAAAATCATTAACAAAATAACCTTATAAAAATTTAAATTTTTATTAAATTAATTTAAAATCCATGTTTAATAATGTTAATTATAGATAAATGAACTATTTGCATTTGTTGGTTTTTGGCTTTGGTTTATTATACAATGAAAAATTGTAATTGACAACGCGGATGTGTGTAAAAGTATGTATGCAAACAAAGGAATGGCAACATTGTGTTGATGCATACAAACACAGTTTTATGTACGCAAAGTTTGTTTACAAAACATACGCGCGGGCACAAGTTTTGCTCAATTTTGTGTATCTCCCGTCAAACAGACACGCCAAACGGACACGTCGGTGAGTGTGGGCACTATTAGATTTACAATTCCCTGCAGAGGGGCGACCGCTTTTACAAAAGAGCTTCTTCTATAATTTTTGATGTAATTTGCCCCGGCTGAGATTCGAACCCGGGACGGAATGACACACTCACCGAGTAAAAGGAAATAAACTTTGAATAAGGATGTTGTGTTGCCTACTCTGCGTTTCGTTGACTTTTTAATTATGTGCAAAACTATCTCCCTCAAAAATAGAAGATGTTTTTCTAACGCAGTCAACTTGGCGGAATTAGAGCGAGAAGTTTTCTACATACGCCACTTTTCATAATTGCATCACGCTGCTGACAAAATGTTTCTGAGCGATTTGAATCGGTTGGGATTCGTTACCTTGGATGAGCGAAACTAAACGATTGGGAAATGTTTGCTATTGTTTGCGTTCCTTGATAATAATAAAAAAATTAGAGTATGAAAAAGACTTTGGATACTGTAAAAATATGTAGGTAGTTTAATTTTGTTAGCACGAGTGTTAAATACATATAGCACTATTTTACGATATGTGGTTTGATTGACCTCAATCTTTCGATTGTCATTGTTTAAAACTTGTTGAATTTTTTCATTTGAATTTTCAAGTGATTCACATATTAGGATTTTTAATATTATAATGGTTGACATTTCTTAAGTTTTTCTAGACTTTGTACAAAGATGGAAACTTTGATTTGTATGGCTTATATCAAGGAATTCATATATGTCTGTTTTTTTTTATGAACAATTAGTAATAAAAAAATTATTGGATATTATAAAAATGTGAGTTTGAGAAGTTTAAAGAGTCGCCTTTCTTATCTGGATCAAATCTAAGGTTTATAAAAAACTAGCATGCATAACTGAATATACGGGAGCTGAAAATGCTCGGCTATCTGATTACACTAAGTTGCAGCGAAAATAAAAAATTTGATTTACAAAGGAATTTGGAATTAACGTGAGCATTTAATGCGGCTAATCAAAATTATTTTGTTAAGTTATTTGTATCGATGACAAAACTATCGAAAATACACAAAAATATTGTTTAAGTATTTCAAAAATTTTTTATTTCTTGTATGCTAATGTTTTCCGCTTGTTTAAAAATTTCACCAGAGATGATGGAAATTCGTTAAAAAAAAAAATAAAAATAACAAGAGCTAACCTAATGGGTCTTACAAGATGTTGTTTTTTTGCATATTCATAATGTCAATTACGAAAACGAATGCAAAGTAAATGCTGTTATAAATATGAGCAATCCTGGAATAGTATTTAATAGTTTTGACATTTTAGTATTGTCATTCATAAAGTCAACGTAAAATCGCGAAAATGGTGAAACTGGGTCAAGGAACTATTCAGCATATCATTGAACGTTATGTTCGTGAAAGTCGTGTCGCAAATAAAAAGAAATCGGCTCAAAATAAAATATTTAACGAAATTGATACCCGTTGGATTGTACGGGAAATAATCGAAAATCCCCATTTAAGTGCTCCAGCTTTGGGCAACGAAGTGGAAAAATATCTTGGGAAGAAAAGTCATCCGGAAACCATTCGAAGAGTGCTCAGAGAAGCTGATTTCAATGGCCGCACAGCCCGCAATAAACCATACGTTAAGGCTAAAAATCGAAATGCAAGGTTGAAGTTTGCAAACGGACCTTTATATAAGAGTGAAAGTTTCTGGAATACCATAATTTTTCCAGATGAGAGTAAGTTCAGCCTGTTTAGATCGGATGGAAAGAGCTATGTATGGAGAAAAAGAAATGCTGAGCTACAACCGCAAAATCTACGTAGCACCGTAAAACATGGTGGAGGGTATGTATTGGTGTGGGGCTGCATGTCGTCTTCTGGAGTCGGAAATTTGGAATTCATCGATTGTACTATGGACCTGGGTATTTTGAAACGAAATTTTCTACAAAGTGCCGCGAAATTAAATATTTCCGACAACTTTCGATACTATCAAGATAATGTCCGAATACACAAATCCTGAGTTGTGCAAAGTTGGCTTATATGGAACTGTCCGCACATAGTACAAACACCAGCACAGTCTCCAGATTTAAATGTAATCGAGAAGCTGTTTTCAGTTTTGGAACGAGAGATTCGAAAAACGAGATTTGAAATAAAACCGACTTGAAAAACGCCCTGCAAGCAGAATGGAATAAACTTGCTTCTAATTATACAAAGAAATTGGTGGAATCCAAGCCGAAAAGTATGAAACCAGTTATAGATAGTAAGGGATATCCCACAAAGTATTAATTGACCTAAAATTTTAGCTGTGTCCTTAAAAAAATTGCAATGTATTTTTTTTTTATGCTACTGCATCATTTTCGCTGTGAGGTGCAATTTAATGCTGAAGTTCGTTTTTGTTGTTAATTAAATAAAATAACTATACAATCGGAATTTTTTAAAGCATAAATTAAATATGTATATCTGCCGCTGTTAAGTGGTATTTGTATTTTTTGGAATATGTATTTAGTTTTCAAGTAATACTTGCTTTAGTATTTCTTATACGGTTGCATCACTTTGGCTGTAAGCCACTGCACATATGTTTAATGAAAAAATAACTAAAGAATTGTTTTTTTTAATATTGACCAAGTCGAAGATGTAAAATCCGAAAAACTGTAAAAACTTAGAGGGCAAAAAACTTCCTAAAAGCTCTCAAATAAATTTCCGGGGAAATTGATAAGTGAACATAATTCATTTTGAAAAAGTACCTACATGCCTTTTTAAATGATGTAAAGTAAAGAGCGAAAGAAACAACACTAGAAACAAAAAAAGACGAACTCAATAGTTAGTTTGTGTTCTTCTTTAATTTAACACGTTCTTGCATAACATGGACTTAATATATGTATATAATTTTCAGTAAGTAGCTATAGTTAGTGAAATTTAGCTACTGCATATTGGTTTTTGAACCAACATTATTTTGATGTTTAATACAAATGAGATTTTTTAAGCATAACCTTGGACCCAAGGTAGGTGGGCATAGAAAATGGGAGAATTCGGATAATAACAACGTCAAGATAGCGGTGTTATATAAAAATCAAAAGAATGCGAAATTTCACTAACTATTACAGATTATTTGCTCAAATTTTATATGGAGGATGTGGTTGGCATACCGAATAAATATATGGATAAAAAAGTTTGGAAATACAATCCACTATAGAGAAAATCGAATTCTACGTTATAAAATTCACCCAAAATTACTATTGAAGTCAGTAACCAAAATTTCGAAAATTGTAAAAACCAGAAGAAAACCACGCCCACCTATCATATAACATAAATTTACATAAAATCAAAATATTCGGTGTTTTAATAAACCTTGTTGCAATTTTTGGAAAATGGGTGTTAAATTAATAAAAGTCATTTAAGTTTTCAAAATATTACTATGCATACTTGCCTACACGGCTTGCATTGCATTATTTAGTCTATTAGAGATAGCAAGACAGATGGAAAATTCCAAGCGTTTGAAATGAAGTGGCATATCGATTTTGAAGATAGAGATTCTTGGAATCAAACCACCTTCTCCTTTTGAGAGAGAGAGAGAGAGAGAGAGAGAGAGAGCAAACGAGTTCAAGAATATAACGGCTACTCCCAAACTTGGACATTTTCCTACTTGTTCATTTAACATTTTTTCGTTAATCTATTTATGTTAAAAGTAGATCGTTAAAAGCTTAAATCAATTACAGTAGCCAGTAAAATCAAATATTGCAATATGGGTATCAAACAAAACTTAATTTTCAAAACGTTTTGAAACAAGGTTGCCACCTGGTTAAAAGTAAATCATGTTAAATTAATGAGCTAAATGAAATTGTACAACACCGGTGTCAAACCAAAAATTTTAAGGAATCTTAATTTCAAAAATATATGTGTAGTGGGTTGCCACCTATTGAACAAGGTCAATTAAAATGATAAAAAGTTAAATTAACACTGCGATATGGGTCCCAGAAAGATCGGTATAGATTTCAGTGGAATTATGCTTTTTGTAGAGGGTTGCCACATTTTTACGAACAACGATTTAATTTACTAAGTAAGGTAACTCAATTTCTTCAATAATAGTATTCAACGAAAAAAGTTTAAGAAAGCTTTGTTTGCGAAATATTTTTCGAAAGGGTTGCCGCATGTTTTAAAAACTTTAAATTAAAAGATAAAAAAGTATATACCAAAGGGAGATTAAGGGAAATTTAGCAGCGAATTTTGAGGGATTGACAAATTTTTGAGAAATTGAATACAAATTAATTAAAAACGTGATTGAAATCGAGATATCACACACACATATATGTATAAAGACTTAAAAAAACTTTTTTGAAAGCAGTTTATAAAAATAACAGAACATTTTTCTGCTTAAGTTAAAGTACGCATTAAAAAAAACATTAAGTTTTTAGAAATGAAAAAATTAAAAAGGAACATTTTTGATTTGATGATTTTGATAGTTACCTATACTTTTTTTTTAAATCTACATTTATGCATGTTTGCATGTTTAAAATAAGTAGCTACGAAAGACAAGTTGTCTTCATACTGGCAAAAGCATTGTCCATGTCCAGGAATATTATTTTGGAGACTTGCTTAACAAACCTGAAAAACCATTTTGATTTTTATAACCAGTGCAAAAATTAACTGTCATTTTCGTGAATATAATATCAAATTTCAGATTTTCAACATTGGAAACCGATAATGAGATTTCGAAGTGACGCTATCTTTTAATTACGTTGTTTATTTCTAACAATAAATTAGGTTTTACAAAACCCGAAGGACAGGCAAGTTAAGTTTCAGCAATCAGCCGTAATCGGCAGTTATAAAAACAAAATTTTTAGATAATATACAGTTAGAAACAACAAATTAAAATGAAATAGAAGTTATTGCAATCGGGGAAATTATTTATTTCCTTTTCTATAACATTCGAATTCATAACGTAAGTAAAAGTTTGTTTTTATAAAAATAAATGCTAGTTTTTATGAAAGTATAGTTCATTTCTATAACCAGAATGTTAGAAATCAGAACCTTTTAAAACATTTTACGGAAATGTAACAAAAATTGGAAAAAACAACGTGCAACTTTTGCTTAGAATTTTTAGAAGTTTTGAAATTATGGAGTTTTATAGCCCAATAAGTCCTTTTAAAATAAAGTGAAGGTCTAAGGTTCATACAAATTTTCATTGGTTTCCATAATGTTTCTTGCTAATAGACTTCCGCATTTTCTTCCATATGAAATATCATTTCTTGCATGCGTTAACTATGGCATTTACTGTTATGGTTTGAGTCATTAGTTAAAATAAAGAAAATAATAAAATTAAAGCAAAAAAAAAAAGTAATCAAGGGTTCCGATAGAAATTTTAAATAATATATTATTGTAGATAAAAAAACAGATAATAGCTTACAAGAAATGATCTCAATTATGAGTTCCCCTCCTGGGTATTAATGCCCACAAACTGACACATTTCCAAACCTGGGTTTTTCGAAATTGGTAACTGGTACAAAAAACCAATTTCATTTTTGAAATCGCCGCGGTGTAGCAATTTTAAGAGTAATGGGGTGGGCCGATATAAACAGGGTAAAGTTTCAACGATATATGTCTATCGTGTAAAATTTAGGTATGTAATACAAATAACTATGGAAAATAACTTGGAAAAAATAAAAAAAAATCGAATAGCGGTCGAACTTCGGAAGGCAAACCTCCGATCGTATTTTTGCCATGAAAGGCTTGTCCCAAAAATCATGATGCCCGCCTCAAATCGTCAGACGAATATCGGCCTAACATCAAAGTATTTATATGATGAAAGTACCAAATCAAAAAAAAAAATTATAAATCTAAGGTTTAGTAAGCTACAGTTATACAGAGAAGATTAATTGGAAGTGTGTTAAATATATTAATTTTTTAAATTAATAACATTTTATGTATTCGTTATAAATTTTCCCAGAAAGGTATTACTTCTGGTATTTCATTTATAAAAATATCTGATTTTCCCGTACATTTATTACGTTTCCGATATTTTCACTTATTGGTTTTTAATATATACATTGGATATAGTTTAGAAAAGTAGGACAGCAAAATATAATTAGGCATGTTAACTGGTTTTGTTTTTCGTTTTTTGAAACTTCGATAGCACGTGGCACCGATGCTACATATATACATATGTACATACATATATTTTTTTTTCATGTACCATATTTCCAACGGTACATATTGCGTAACGGCTTTACAACACATTTCACTTTATTGCTTTGATGAATAAGGACTCGGACGACATCTTTACCTGACAGTATTAGAAATGTCTATATAAAATCTAATGCTGCCCGGTAAGATGTGAACAGACGTCCTTCCAAATGGAAGCTGCAACTATTGAAAGAGAGATTTTTTTCTTTAGGAGGTTTCCATTTTTTGTGTATAATTTTATTTTATTTTATATTTTTTATTATTATTATTTTATTTTACTTTTTTAATTTACATTTTAATATTTTTTTTTTTACTTTTCACTAATTAAATTCTCGAGATTTTTACACAAGTAGCACATTTTTTCACTTCTTTAATGCTTTTCGCACGCTCCCATTAAACATTTTACCGTTACTGTTACTAACTTAGCGCTCTACGTGGACGGATGTCAGGAATAACGTGACTTTTACTAAAAATAAAAGTCATGATTGTAATTTTCAGCTAACATTACAGTCGCTTTAAAAACGTCGTTCCAAATATGAATATAAAAATAAATTATATTCGTTTTTATGTTATCTAATTTTATTTTTCACTTAAACAAGCAAAAAAAAAAATAGTAACAAAAGTAGGTAGTTGCGTGAAGAATTGTGGCGCCACAATTACAACTTCAAGCAACGATTTTAAATCACGGCTCGATGACTATCGGCGCACACATTTTTTTCTCTTTTTTTAATTTTTTTTTCCAAACTCATTAAAAGCCCAGCAAACAATGAGGGAACCTGACGTAGTACTACTGCTACTTTGCCACGCTACACGCTAAACTTACCCGATAGGAAAGTAAAGACAATATTTACTGATCCAACACCCATACACATACAAAACGTTTACGCCGCATCAGCAAATCAACTAATTCACCGAGTAGTGGAATTCGAGTACGAACTCAGACAAGCGCCGTCGAATAACTGAATAGGCGGAACAGAATATTTTATTGCAGGCGCGCAGTCAGCAAACAGTAGAAACGGATGGCTCGCCAAGCGCTAGTGCGGCTAGTGGGGAGCTGGGTGGAGTGGGAGAGAGAAAATGAGCGGCTGGCCAGCGTTATTAGGTGATCGTGAATTGAGTGCCGTGTACAGCCTCAGTAAGGCAGATAACAAGTGAACGAATAGCGCGCGCAGCAATCAACCATGCATTCGATTGACCACCCAACCGTCCGTCCGTGCGTCCGATCGAACGCCCGCTTTCAAACATGCACTCCAATCTAGGCATGCTCATAGTATAGGGAGGGGGTGATTGTTAGGTTTGATAATGATGCTCATGATTATGAGGCCACTGGCGATGATGATGTTGGTGGCGCTAATAATGCCGCATTTGTTCGGCGTACTTATTTATTGATCTACACTTCATATAATATTCTTAAAATGATGTATGAAGGGAGTTTGATTTGTCAACTGAAATTATCGAAGTGAGAGAGTGTGCGGAGCGAAAGTTTCTGAGGGAGTTGTGATGACGGCGAAGTGCGTGCCATCGTGAATACTTCGGAGACAATAATATAGAAGTCGTTTAATGTCACGCAATGTCTTAATTGGAGTGATTGTCAACTAAAAAGTGAAAATATTCCATGACATGGTCTTTGACTCGAACTTTATTTGTTTTTGAATTGAACCTTTGGCGCTTAATGCGAGACTCGTACACAAAATTGTAAAAAATTTGGGTACTGTAGCTTCATTGAGTACTTATGTACTTACTTCTGTAAGTACTGAGTCAAACCACGTCAAGTGTGTATCGAAAATTCCGTAAATGGTTAACTTTGATGCAAATTCGAGCACAACGGCATTCTAAGAAATTACGTGAGAAAAAACGAAAATGAATTGTAGAGAACTTATGGAATGTGTAGGCCGAGAGCGGAGATAGCCTAGCTTTCTTCGATTTGTTTATGCATAGGTAAATACAGTTACAGTTGCAATCCTACCTACATACCAAAGTTAATCACGCGATTTTTTGCTTAAATTATTTTAACTTTTGTGTTTATTTTTCTTGCATATTTAAAAACTGAATTCAATTGCTTTTATCTTACGCTAATAATTTTCTTTACCCTATGAAAAAGAGTATTTTTAATAAATATGGTAAGTATGTACATCCGAAATTCTATGAATGGAAAGAGTGAACGTTAGATGTCGATAACCGCAATTTCCACATTACTTCGCAATACTTATGATAAGTGTTAAACGGAAGAAAAGAGCAAGTCTGTTAATAATTTTTACACAAAAATGTAATTCTAGCTTCACTTAGTTCATGCGTTTATTCTGAACAAAGGAAAGGCTTTTCAGAGTGCTTTTTAATCATATGTTTTTTTTATCAGTGAATGGTATTTTCCGCTGGAAATCTCTACGGCACGATTTGGCTCGAAAAATTATATTTTCTGACGAATCATGTTTTTAATCTTGACGGCTATATTAATCAACAAAATTGGATCATCTGTTTTGTTTTTGTTTTGGTTTTTTTTTTGGAATTGCTGCTTGAACCGTAATCGTGTCGGTAAACGGTAAATGCTACAGAGGTATGATAAAAAATTTTGGATGGCCACAAATTGAAGACATGAACTTGGGTTATTTTTGGTTTCAGCGGGATGGTACGCCATGCCACAGACCCACGCTACAATCCATCTTCGATAATAGAATTTTCAGAGGTCTCGGCAATGCTAATCAGGGAAGAAACCGTTACAAAAGTCTGGAAAACCTGGATTAACAGGATGCGCTACTGTGAAACCAGCCGCATGCAAGAAATCGTATTCCATAAATATTAGGAATGGTTGGGTTTTCGAATACTCCAATCGTATGCAGACAAAAATTAGTTACTTCGTTTTTCGAAATGGGGTTTCAACCAAATTATGTTTTTAAGTCTTTATTGTCCATCCCCAATTTTTCTACTATAACGATTATTACGCAACTTTTGTGTCGCCGGGCTTCCGGTATGCCTAGACGCGCTTGATTTTACATGAAATATAAGCAGGGATATGATTCGTAAGGCTACGAGTTTACTTTTTGCCTGAAACCAAAATACCAATGTTTTATTGTTCTCCATGTATAACCTTTAAGGAGGTCTGGTATGCACCAAAACTCATCACGTGGGTGAATTGGATTCTATTCCTAGTAACTTGGAGTTAAAAAGAAGAGTTGTGGAATTGGCATAGAAAATATCTTTGTGATATTTGATCACAAAGCTATCTTGTCAAGATCTCCTGAGTGGGCGTTGTCATGTTGTTGTTGTTGTAACTGCATAAAACATTCCCCATAAAATTTTGGGGAATGTTGCTGAAGTGACAGTCCTTGGCCGGAAATAAATCCTGGTCGTTCCGTTATCGTAGAACCGACTGTCGTGGGAAGGAGTGTGCGTTGCCATCGTATGATTCGTTGACTAAAAATTTCAAAATTCGGGGCACTTTTTTGAGAATCCTTGCGCAACTGGCTTTATGGTCAAGTACGGTATAGTAAACGCCAAAGGTTACTTAATTTAAAGTCTTCTATTTGACTTTTGGAGGTGCTGGCCTTCCGTAAGTGCTTCACATTACTTTGCTTACGGTTTATTAATCGATTAATTGAACTTTCAGAAGATAAAATACTACAGCTTATATTTTGAAGTTTTTTGTTATTAATTTCTCAGCAAAATATGCATACCACATTAGCAATAAACCTTCCACAATTTCATTTGTCATTTTCCTCTAAAAAAAAAAAATACAGAAATGATTTTAAACTTAGCAATGTTAGGCAAGCATACAAGTATACATTACCTGCTGTGATTTTTATTGTAATTGTGATAGTCACTCTTATGACTTTGTTACTTTTGTTTAACTTTGTATTTGCCTTTGAGTTGGTCAAGTGCAAACGCTTTTTATTAAGTGTTATGAAAATATTAGCTCGCACAATGTCGTCGCAATTAAGAGCACAAGCTATGTATGTACATATGTACTAGATGGTGACGCTAAACTTTACTTACTTTAGACTTCATTCAACCCCCTATTGATTACCTTCAACTTCATTCCCATTGCAAATCTTCCTTCAACGTGTGTGTAGTCACGCTACTACTGCGGCGTGTGGCTTTTAACTCCAACATTTTTATGCACGTATGTATGTATATTTTACTACTGAGCTTTAAAGCGTCAATTTTTTATTACATACATATACCGCGTTTTTAACTATTTTTCCGCTACTTGGCACATTTGCATATCCTTTTTGTTCTTTTTTAAATGCTTTTAATGCACACTTGTCTGTCCATTAACTTGTACATATTAAAAAGTGTAATTGTTTTCTCAAAGCTTATGGCGTACATAGTATGTGGTTTTTTTTTGTTTATAAGAATTTCCAGATATAGTCGTTTGTTGGTTTTATAATTATTAGTTTTTAGTCTACAGAAAGGGCAGTGGGTTTAAGGTACGCTACCGAAGGTGAAGTTTCTATATATATATAATACTTATGTCATATTTGTGGCTTAATGGAGTTGATTCAAAGGCTATGGCAGACATTCTGTATATTTTTCTATCAGTATAGCAAATGACCATAGCGCGAAGGCAACGTGAAAACGAAAACTATTATGAGCCCAATTTGTAGAGTTGATAATCAAGTATCTAATAAGTTTTAAATAGCAGTTGAGATTGTAAATTGTACTGTGAATTAAGGAAACTTCTACCGCTGGAAAGTTTCTCAGGTGTTTGATGTAAGTACACTCAAAAAAAAATATCTTGATTGACGAAAAACAGCTATCAAAAGAAGGAAATGGGAATGAAATGGCGCTTAAGAAATGTTTTTTAATTCAATTTATTATGTAGGTTTTTAATCATTTTGATCCGCTACTGTACTGTAGCTGGAGAAAATATGTCAATTTGAGAAAAAAGGCATCCAACTAAGGAACATTTTTTTTTACGTTCTTTTGTTTCTTCAGTGTAGGCGCCGATCGATAGACGTTGTATCTGTATTTAAACAATCTTCCACTTTTTAGGGAATAAATTGCCTTAACTTAATGTAATGCGCGTTTCATCCCACCAGGAATGTGACGATTTCAGTTCCATAGAAATTTACCAAAAGTGAAACTATGGAGTTGTTTACTAAATATTTCATATTTTAAAGTGAGTGAATAATTTTATAGTATGAAGAAATATTTACGATCTCGGTTACAAAAATTAAGATTTTACTACTAATTTTAATAACTCTCTTTGGGAGTTGAGTATTTTTTGTGATTGAAAAATAACTGAACTGTGGAGCAACCTAATGTTAATATGTAAGTGTTTCGAAAAACAGGGTAGGCATTTTAGTAAGCATGCCCTTTTATATGAATCAGAATTGCTTGCTACTCGGAACAAACGATATAATAATAATAAATAAGGAATCGAGGATAGATGGTATATCGATTTCAAGATTCAAACAATGGTAGTAGCCATTTATCATTATGTCGAAAAAGAAACTAGTCTAAGATATAAAAAGGCGAATGAGAAAAACTGTAAAAGCAGTGCTTAGACTAGAAACTTGTAGTGAAAAAATAAGTATATTTAATTTGCCCCGCCGTGACTAGTTTTAAAACTTAATAATTTTTGCTCTTCATTGCAGGCAAATATTACCATGAGTTTTAGTCATTTATACTAAAAAAATGTTCTCTGGGATGAAGAAAAACAGCGAATGGCTTTATTGTAGTAGTGAGTGAATATTCAGTGAGTTTTATTGCAAATAAAGCCAATGTTGTTCATTAAAATGGCGTTCCAGGATTTCAAAGCCACAGCAATAGTTTTACTTCGCTCGTGGCAAACTTAATAAGTTAAAATACCCGATACAAGAAGTCCCTAGTAGCTTTTTTTGGAAGTAGTCAAACATTTCCGTTGAGTTTTTGTAATTCTTTTTTTCGGTGAAGTTCATGCAAATTTTATTTTATGTTTATAGGGCTAAAAGTTGCTATTTGTGCGAAATTATATCAGTTTCAGTTAGGCTGTCAAATTCCTAGCCAAACAAAACCACAATGATCGGGAAAAAGTTTAAGTTTGCTGGTAAAAAATTAATAAAACTTCTTTGAAAGGTTCACAGGACATAGAATATTGAAATGATATATAGATTTAAATGACCTGCGGCCCTGTTCGCGTTCTATGAAGTGGTGATTTAAAAAAAATAGTTTACTGCTTTTTTTACTCTAATCAATTCAGAAATGTACTTTCTGCGAATATCTTGCATCGGAAATTTTGTGAATTAAAAAAATTTTATATGCACATATTTTCTACAAACCGAAAACGATAATGTAAACTAATAAATAAAATAAAATAAAAAAAGACACTTTTGTGAGAGAAAATTCGACATATGAATACTTTATGACTGCAATTTCATTTTTTTTTCGGAAACAGAATCAAAATTTTTATGTGAGGTAGTAAGCAGAATGTCGTTTCACTACTTCATAGCGATTACTATAAAAGTATTAAATCAAGTTCAAAAGTTGAATGTCAAATTGAAAAAAGTTAAATTGAAAAAAAATTTCTTTACTACATCATAGAACCCAACTATTGTATTACTACATTGTAGGAAAAGAAATAGTTTTATAAACCGGGGGTTTTTTTTTGTGCCTATACAAAACCGATTACTATAAAAAAATAAAATTGTGTTAAAAAAAAATGTATACTTATTTTCTGCCTTCATCCACAGCCAACATTAGCATCAAAGTTTTGTGTATTTTTTAACCCAAGTTTGAAGTTTTTTTTTTCAAGTTCCGTTTAATTTAAATTTATTTATTGCGCTCTTTTTCGATTTTTCAAGGCAATTGCCAATCCGTTCCGCAAATATTTATGTATCTGTGGCGCCACAAATTTAATTATTATTTGGTATACGCCACGCCGACGGCATTTCGCACAGCTCGACTACACATCCGCCAACTGTCTCATTTTATGTCCATGTTTGTGCAAACATTTGCGCTTGAATTTTTGTCAGGCATAAACGTCACTTTCTTTCGAATACGATTCGCCGGAAATGACTCGGAACACGTTACCGTTAGCCGTAAAAGGAAACGAAGCGCTAGCGAACGGGAGTGCTCGAATATCTTTGCGTTTGTGTGTGTGTGCGTATGTGTAATAAGTGGGCGCGACGCGCCACACCAGCACTCAAATGAATTTTTGGTAAATGTCAGCACACTTAACCGTTTTTGTCGTTTTCGATTTCGCAGTGACGTCGTCGGCCGGCAATACTGTCACGATTTGCAGACGGTGCAACAGAAACCAAAAGAGAGAAACAAAAAAGTAATAATGGCAAAAAATTATGGATGTAGGCGTTACACGGAGACACGTTATTAGTTTTGTTGGCGCTTATTAGTCACAATTTTCATCGATTTTCACTGGCGCAAGAATTTGTTCACTACATTTTCTTGTAAACTATTTTGAGGCACTGTAAACTATTGAAAGTTAAAAATTGACTGTTTGCTTGCTTCCAACCGTTATTTAATTTATGTTTTCGAGGTAAAAATTAGTTTAAGTTCCACAAAGTACTTTCGCTCTTAGTTTTTTGACACTCCGTAAAAACATTAAGTCAAGCTATTAAAGGAATACTTTCAGATGTTCACTTATTTCCCCTCATCGCTTTTTTTTTTTTGTTTTAATATTTTTTCTAGTGTCTTCCAAGTTCTGTCCAGCTAATACCAAGCGCCGCTAAACGCGTCCAACGTCGAACTCGGAGCACGACCAACTGTAACGGAAAAGTGAAATGCCAAGACTGATTTGACTAATTTGCGTTGCGGTACGGCGAAGCATGTGGTGCGCGGCGCACACACGAGCTGCATTAACGAAGGCACAGAGTCCACCAAAGCAACGCTGAACGAGGCAACAGCACACACACACACACACACTCAAACACATATATGTATGTGTGTAAAAACAAAACATATGTTTGTGGCAAGTTTAGTTGTATGTGTCTCTAATGGGGAGCGCATTGCGGCAGCGCGCATATAAATGTATGTAGTATGTGGAGTATGCTTGGTGGCATGGCGACGCTTCAAACAGCGACGACGATGATGATAGGAATGATGATGACGACGATGAATACGATGAATACGTTGACTTTGGTCAATGCGGCAGTTGTCGTGGCAGTGTCGCGTTGTTACTTTTTTGCTGCTTTATGTGTGCGTGTACATATGTGAATTTGTGTATATGTATATATGTATGTATGTATACTTTTGTTAGATAGTGTGTTGGCAGAACTTTGGATTAGCAACAGCTTATGTTTGTCAACCTTAGAAATTATTGCGTACGCTCTCAAAAGTGTAAAATAATTCCCAGCTTTTTTTTTACCGTACGTAATGATCTGCATAAGCTTTGTAGCTTTGGATGTGTGTTCATTGTCGATAGGAAATTCTGGCTAGAAGATGCCCTAAAAAAACATTCATCGATATTTTTTTAATCTACCAGAATGGGATTTCGATTTCGAAAATTTAATGATCTAGATAGATATACATACATATGTATGTACATATGTATGTATGTAGGTATGTAGTTCGTAGGGCATGCTAAACCCAATATTTGTGTTGAAGGACTTGATTTGTTCGTATGTAATTGAAACAAGGTAGATATGTAGATGAGAAGAGTTTTATGCTAGTTAAAATGTGAATAAATGTATATTGAAACGAAGTTCCGTAATCCCTTATTAAGTTTGGTTTGGAGACAACCCGGTTTCGGCGTTGTGCCAACTTCAGTATCATTTTTCGTTCTCACCGAAACCGGTATGTCTCTGAACCAAACTTGAAAAGACGGAAAATCGTTCCAATATACATACATCAACTTTTCTTAATCGGTACTTTGTAAAAATAAAGCACTTCCTTGAAGAATCTTAGTAAAATTTTTGTTTTATGTTGCATGTGTTTTTTTTTGTTGCTTTTTAAGGAAATTCTACATCACAACAATGCACCTTAAGTTTTGTCGTTATACCAAATTATGCAATATTTTTAGATTAAAATTATTACAAAATAGGGGTTTACCTACATTTTTCACACATACACGCTTTATGCGCTAATGACCACAGTTTTCTTTGCAATCCATCCCATTAGCCCAAACGAGGCCGCCGAAAGCACAGCACATTAAGCCAATATCGATACGCCCACAAAAATAGATGGAGGAAAAAATGTATCCCAGTTCCGTTCTTGGAACACCGCCGGTGTACCACATAAATTCCACATTTATATCACTCTGAGTGACGATTTTTTTTCAATTGCGACTTATGCTTGGTTTTCATTAGGTAAAACTTGACGTCAAATATTGAAATTGAATGAAAACAGCTAAAACTGTGACATACTGTTGTCATTTCGCGTCTTATTTTATCGTAAAAAATATGGCCTAAAACCCATAATACAATAATGAAGGATGTTGGACGTTGGCAACTTTTCACTCTAGTCAGACATCTTTAACTGCCTGAGGAAACTCCCAATGTTTCTTTGCGAAACTACTTTTTATTTCACAGCGACTTGCATGCGAAACAACTCACGATGGTGTTACCTCAAACAAAAACGTAAGTTGGCCTTACTGATGTACTTTTTCGTTGACGATCGAAATTCAAAGTAAAATTTCGGAGTTTCGTTTAATTTTTTAAAAGCTTTTAATCATCTAATTGGTTGTTTTGGTTGTGGTAATTAATTAAATTGTGAGTATAAAGAAAAATTAAGATATAGCAAATACTTATTGAAATTATTCTGCAGGTTTTCAACTATTTTGCCCACTGCCTTTGCCCTTCGAGCCTCCAGGCTATAACAAATTGGTTTCGCTGCCCTTGGTCAGCATGTTTGTCGGAAATTAGTAGCTATTACATTAATATTAGGCGGTCGACCTATTTACCGATTATTTACCACAGATTTTTGACTGTGTCCGAGTTCAGCGAGGTGATGCGAGTATTATTAAATTACTTCGTTCATTATCAATACGCTCACGGGTACAATTATAAGAAAGACCGACAATAAAATATCCATTTTGTGGCCTCAAGTCAGGGCCTGTCGTCGTTCCCGGATTTATGTCCGTCCAAGGACAGTACCCTCAGTAACATTCCATGAAAAGTAAATTTGATGTCGTTTCTTTTCAAATTAAAATTCCTTTCGATCTACTGTTACCGCCTAAATTATTATTTTTTAAATAATAATACCCTGTTAATATTAATGAATGTATGTGAATCAATTTTTTTATTGTCATCACTGCTAAATCTATTTTATCGTTTTACTGAAGCAAAGAAAATGGTTATTAGTAGTTGTTTTAAATGTACCGAATATGTAAAATATATACTTACATAAATTCCTTGAGACACTGTAGAATTAATGGACAATAGATGATACATGCCAATAATTACTTCCGTCGATATGATTTTTTTTAAATTGTTAGCCAGGTCTTCAGAGAGAGAGGGAGAGAGGGAGAGAGAGAGAGAATAAATTTGAAAACCATTAGGTAACGATTATGTGAATTCCAAAGTGGAAGTGAAATAAACTTGAAGTCTCAATCAGAAAAACGGCTATAATATTGGAATAAAGTATTATCGAGCGATGAGTCGTAGTATATCTCATCTTTTGAAATTCAATTCGAATTATATTTTCCGCACTTTGCTTGAAGATCCGCAAATACCTGTAAGGGATTGGTCTCAATACATTTAACACTTGAAGACGACTCAAAATTTGTGGACAGTAATAAAGATGCATATTATGATTTTAATATTGAATACCATAAATATCCTCCGGGAGTAACTGAAAGTCAGGAATGACAGAATACAAGATTGCGCCTTCCGCGGACCGCTAGTCTTCCCTTTGTCGGTTTGACAACATCCAGTCATTCGCTGGCGAAATAAAAAACATTTTGCTTTTATTTTACACACACAATGCGATCAATCGATCGTTCTGTCGTTTATCCGCTCATTCCCCTTCTTTTTCATAACTTTTTTTCTCATTCTCTAACTATCATTACATCACTGAGCTATTGTTACGTAATTTGGCGATAAATGCTATTATAAAATGTAGAGAATAAGAGAGGAAACAATTAATTCGAACGAAGAAGAGCACGAAGTGAATAGATGACGAAGTGAATTAAATATTAGTTAGTTTTGTTTGTGTAAAAAATGTCAACATGGTAGAAAACCCATTTTATTTCGTAAGCGAGTGGGTGGATGCTGTCAAATAGGCAAAGACCAGATTAACTGTTCGCGGCAAGCGCAATCTTGTATTCTATCATTCTTCGGAAGAATCTCTAGGTATTAGAAAATCCCTCTATTGTGGCATGGATTCTAAATTCATAATTTCAGGAGGCAATTTTTCATTACATATGTATTTAGCTCTCCCGTCAAATACAGTTTCCAATGGCTAATAATTCCTAGTGACCCAGCTGGACGGGTTATCTACAAGCACACATACATGCATAAATATGTACACATATGCAGAAATATATTTATGCATACATACATATGTACAATAAAAATGTTTGTCTCCCGCTAGGCGCGCTCGAACAACTCCAAACATTCCTCAAACACATGTGCTGTACACACACACCGGCCACCGTCACCGCCGCCGCCACCCCTCAACGCTGCAACAAGGGCAGAGAAGCAGAGGTGTGAACACACCAATTAAACCGGTACGCAATACACTTCAATCCCTACCACTATCCCGCTCCAACTTTAGAACGCATGGGCGAATGTGTGTGCGTGCGTGTGCATGTGAGTGGGCATCCTCCTTAACTTCGACGCTGCTGCTAACGCTTTTGGCTCGCGCCCTGCTTACATTTTTCGCATACTTTTGTAAAATACTTAGCAGCGGCTCCCCACTTGCTCCAGCCAGCCGTTTGCTGTTGCCTGTTGCGCCAGTTACGCCGGTTGTTGGTATTCCCGCAGCACTTCTGTGCGGGCCTGTGTGTGTGTGTGTGTGTTTGCGGTTTGTCTCATTTCGAAATGGGTGTGTGTGTGTGTGCGTGTGAATATGAGGCTCCAATCAACTCGAACGCGTTTTCATTCGCCCAACCGCACGCTAACCATCTCTTTTCCACCTAAAGTGACTGCTCCATTCGCAGCACACCAACACCTGCTAACTCTTTTTCACACCGAGCGAACATGTTGGAACCGCGTGTTTTGGGTTGCGAAGAGATTGAAAGCAAGAGAGAACGCATAGCCCCAAACACAGCGCTGCTGCGCGCTGCCTTTGCTTCTTGTATCCGCACACATCTGGGTATGTGGTTGTAGCTGCGTCTGATTGCTGCGGCGAGTTCCAAGTTGAGTTGCCGATCGTTGACTGCTAACGCTTACATATGGCTGTACGTATGTATGTGTGTATGAATTTACATATTTACAGGAAAGTCTTCAGAGCGGCGTTGACGCTGCGCTCAGCTGTTGTCGACTTCGCTGTTGGCCTATTGTCACATGTGGCATATGGTAATCGCTTTATAACCGGCTGCTCATTTATACCAAAAACAAAAAAATATCTATGGATTTGCACAAACGCACATACCAATAGTGGTATATTTGTTGAATTTGAACTGAGCGTTTCTTAAAACCCACGTTTCTTGGTATGCGTATTCGTGTTTGCCGAGTCTGCTCAGTAGCGACATTGTTGCTGTTCCTTCTGCTCCTGTTGCTGCTGCTGAGGCCGTTCCTGTTTAGTCCAATTTGTTGTTGCTCGTCGGTCTGCTGGTCTGTCTGCCTGTCCAGTTGTTATTTTTTTTTTCGACGCTTCTCAAGATTCTATGCCTTTTCAGATTCTTGTCGTTACCCGTCGGCACTTAATTTTTTCGTTGGTTCATTGGAAATTCAAAAAAAAAAATCTATTTTTCTTTCAACATGTAGCCGTATAGATCTTCTTTTTTTTGGCTCAAAAAGTTCATTTATCTTTTTCCCTAATTTTGCGTTGGCCTTACTATATTTACATTTTCCTTTTTTTTACTGAAAGTAATACTTTTCTCATATTTCTAAAAAAAAAACCATGTGTGTTGTCTGTGTGTATGGAATTTATGTGCATTTAAGAGTACTTTGCACCCTTTGCAGGGGATCACCCTTATTTATGTTGGGAGTGTCTATATATTGAACTATGCAAAGGAGCTACATACATACATACATATGTACATTGTTTAGTTCAATGGGAATGCTCATTGAGGCGGGAATGTTTGAGATTTTTTATTTTTTATTATTAGATGAAGCAAAAAAAATACATATGACGAAAGGCAATCGAGAAGATGCAAAAGTACAGACGAGTTAAGAAAATGTGCTCCTTAAGTGCCTGAACTGTAGTAGGCCTTAAAGCCAGAATTTGCTTGGTAACTAATTACATAAATATGTAGTACTCTATGGTACATTAGGTACGGTGACCACCCGTTGTGTATTATACAGAACAGTACTGTATTTCGATGTAATGCTCTGTATGAATTATTTTTGTAGTAAAAATGCAATATTCTGATTTATTTGTTCTGTATTATAATATTCCTAAAGCGAGAAAATAAGTTCCAAATGATGAACAAATAATTGCTTGCCACTTAACTCAGGTAAATAATTATTTTCTATTAAACAGAGAAAAAAACAAACCATTTTGAAGTCTTATCCATAATGACATACATACATATGTACATGTATTGTACAAATTAAGTCACAGATGATTAGATGGTTTTATAAATTATTTGAATCAATGGATCAAAGTATTCGAAGAAGTTGAAGTATTGTAGTGGGTTCTTTTCTGCTCAGTGATTTAGTACAAAAGATTCATTATTCTGAAAAGTAATAATTACAAAAAATGTAAGATGTATGAATTAAAAATTACTATTTTGAAATTTAAACATTTATGTTTTTGTAATAATACTTTCAATAAACGAAAATTATACGCAAGATATGAAATCAACGAAAATTTTTCAAATTTTCGCACATAGATTAGCAAGTCTTGTAGTTGCTCTTGCAGTGGTGTTACGTAAGTATTTTAATAAAAAAAAAACAACATAGATCTCGTAACTTTTTCTTCAAGTTGAAGTAGTGAGTAAAGGCTTCTTCAAAATCAATAAATACCTACATAGAATGAAGTATGTTTTCTCGAAAAGCATAATGCAAATATTTATAAGGTAAAACCGCTGAGAGCCAGGCTGAATATTTTATAATTTTGAAGTATGCTAACAATATAAAAAATGTCCAAAGTCACATTATCCCACATACATACAACTTAATTTTTCGTCTGAAAGAAAAACAAATCGTGTTTTTAATTTTTGGTACTTCATTTGTTGAACCTCTTAACCTAAAAAAAACCCATACTTGGAGTCCATGTTTGCCCAAATAATTCTACAAAAATGTTTTAAAAAAAAGTGAATGGTCACAAAATAAAGATAGCTGTTCGTCTTAAGTCAAGAGCTTAAAACACTATTTGAAGGAAAACACAATCACTCTGGAAGTTATTCCTTCTTGGTAATATTTACTTGCCATTTTGGAAGGATCTTTCAATTCGGATTCAGATGTGATATTAAAAATTTGCCTTTTAAAAACCATTCACTCAGATTTTTTAAGTTTTTCTTCAATAGATTTTCTCCAAGTTAGTTTCAGTAAAACTTTCCTTGAAACAATGTGTAGCTTTAGTTACGCGAATAAAGAAATTTTCAACTGCGCACACAATAAATGGTCTCAGTTTTTTTTTTATCCGCGAATACTAAAACCCCGGAAAAAGATATCTCATCAGTTCAACTGCTCAGTACCTCTGTTTCCCTTTATCAAGCCAACCTATATTATCTCCAAAATTTCCATCATCAAATCTCTTTATCAATCTCATTGACTTGCCCTTAAACATTCGTTTAGTTGTGGAAATGCAAGTCGAGCTGAAATTTCGAACATCACATTTTTTATATAGTACCAGATTTCAATGAATTGATATTTATTCACAGTTTTTAAAACTGTGAAAATCCCACTACCTCATTTACTTTCTCAAATTTTTTTGTTAACTTTTGATTTCGTTGATTAATTAAATTTTTAATTTAATTGATTGATTTAATTGACTAATTAAATGACCATATTTTGAAGTCATGATAAATTATCTTATTTTACTCTATGATAGGTTTGCTCAAACTCAACAGGCATTTACATACATGAAGAAGAAACATAAGACAGTAAAAAGTATTCGTGGAAATGCCTAGGTATTCCGTCAAAAGAAAATGTGCTGAAAGCGATCATAAAATTCGTGCATCTGAGTTTTGCTCTAAATTGTTTATTCGAGTTATGGAAGCTTGATTGAATTTGTATTTGCTTGCAAATATATTGATCGATTTTTTGCTATACTGCCAGAGATATGATATCCCGAAAGCAAGTACTTTGGAAGGGCAAGATTGGGCACTTATCGGTTTTTTCTGCATTGGTAAAAAATCTGTATTTTAGAAGTGATTACAATTCTCGATAATAAAATTTCGGTAACATGGGAAATAGACCCGGTTGTACAGTTTTTTTCTTTTTGAAACCGAGTGACAAAAGAACAAAGCAATAAAGCTTACATAAATTTGCTTTCAGTAGCAAAAACACCAAATAAAATATGAGATTTAATTATTTAAAACGGTCAAGAAAAAAATTTCCATAATTCCTTGTGCCAAAAAAGTAGTACCAAAGAAATTTTAATACTTGGTAGTTGCCACTTTTTCCTCAAGAAATAGTGAAGCGGGCATATATTGCAAAACCTGGAATGTCTTGTGCTATTATTTCACGAAACCCTTTAAGAAATCTTTCCCTACTGCTTAAGATAATTTGGCTCATGAAATTTTCTCTGAACATTTCTTGCGTGTTTTTATTTCCATCTCCATCTTGTCAAAGCCAATAAAGTTCTGTGAAATAGAGTTATGCGCTATTCGAAACTTTGAAGCGCTTGAAGGAGCTTTCCTTCAATTGGCCAACTTTCATACTTTTTTTGCAATTTCTTTTCAGTTTCGACCAGCACTTTAGTAGTGAAGGACGCCGGCAGTTTACTGTAGAAATTTTCTCATTGTATGGGATCAACCGAAATTAAATGCAGTAAATTTCACAAAACAAATTTCCCCCCGTGCGTTGAAAAAACCTACATATGTACATCTTAACAACATGAATTGAGTTATGTGAATCGACATGCCTGATCGCTACTTTATTTTTATTTTTACAAAATACTTCGATTGCTTGTGAAACAAGGGGTGTGTTCGAGCTGCGATTATTGCGGCAGTGTTACTTTTGATGATAGAGCATCACGTTCTTCGGCAAAATTTCGGCAACAGTGGCAACGTCACGGGTTCGTTGAATAAAATGTTGACAATCTGTTGCTCATCACTAGCAAATCAAACCCAATATAAAAATTTTTACTGCGCAATTGAGATGGAGGAAGAAAAGTAAGTAAAGTTTTTAATAAGTGTTATTTTAATATGTAATATTGTTTATTATTTGTTTTTAGCTTAAAATTAAGCGTGACTGAAACCAAATTATTGGTCAGGTGTCGATTGGAAAATTAATAGCTTACAGCAAATGGGCGCCGAGTCATCCGAAAATTTATGAAAAAGATGTCATCTGGGTATAACACAATAGTTTTAAAAAAGTTTTTCACTTTCCTCACTTTTCTTCTTTTGGAACACTCTTCAAACAAGAAACGTTTCTTATGTCTTCTCCGCCTTCTTTTGTCCATGTTTATCAAAAATTTATCACCGCCCCTTTCCATCATCTCATCAGCTATCAAATACATAAGTTAAAATCTCCATATTTCCCAATTACGCGTTCTGTGCAAAATAAATGCTGCGATAACGCTGCACATTATCAGCTGAGTATCAGCAACAGAGTATAAAGTAAGTGTTGCAATATTGCTGTAATTATTGAGCGGCTCGAACACACCCAAGGAAATTTTACCCGTGACTTGCGACCTGGCAAAAAAACGTAGGCAAAAAATTCGGGTATCCTAGTATGGGGCAAAAAAGACGTCAGAACATTTGCATAAAGCTTATTAACGTCATCCTTGATTTCGAGTCAGCTGACATAGAAATATTATGCCCTCTGCTAGCTGGCAGTAAGTAAATATTAGCCGTATTCGTTTCGCCATACGTTAGCGAGTGGCGAATCGATGAAGCATCTGGTATAAATTAGCATCAACACAGTTTTTGTTTTTGTTTCCAATGTAATTTTCGCGTATCAAAAAACGACGATATGCACCAAAAGTGCCAGCACATTGTGGTTTATGCGCAGTTTAAAACTGGCATAATATCTGCAACATTGAATGTAATTAAGTTCGACCAGTTTAAAAGGGTATCACCATACTCGCGATCGCCGAATTTAGCTGGCTGTCGTTGCCGTTGTTTGTACACAAAAATTTGTTCGAACGCGAGCAGAGCTCAGATATCGCGACGTTAGATTAGTTCAGGCTATTCAATAGTTAATCCCACACCCACAGGTACATATGTTACCGACACACTGATCTTCCGTTCGTACGCAGAAAAAGTTTTAGTTGATCTTTGATACACGTGATTTAAAAACTGCTCTTGTATATTATCTTTGCGAAATATGCCAGAGAGACGAAGAGACTGCACCACGTTATGGAATACCCAATATAATCATAGTCGATTTAAATAAATCGGTTATCCTTTTATTACACCTGCAGAGGCTTTGGGAAGCATTGTGGTTGGCCAGTAGACGTTTCATCTTATTTGCTATCAATTTGTGTTGTTTGTGATAATTCAGTTGAACTTTCGTAAAATATAATCTATTCAGAGCTAAATTCTGTCTTACTTCTAAGCCTCTTAGTTCGAACGCATTTGTAATTACTCAAAATGCAAAATGCAAAACATAACCAAAGATCGAATAAGTGGAGATGCAATAACTCGACCTGAAATCGGACTGTGTAATTGTGATTTGAGAGGACAATACGTCTTCTTTCTTCGAGCAATTAACTCTGCAACAATCCATTGTCCATGTCTAAAAGCCCGGACACACTATCATAATTTATGGCTCATTCTAAATTTATTAGCAAATTACAATGAAACTGAGAAATTTCGTCTTGTCAAATCTGTCAATAATTTAGGATGGAATCAAGTATTTTATCATAAATCAAGAACAAAATTCGAACAAATTAGTGCCGGCTCTAAACTTTGACGATAATAATCGAAAATGTGTTCACCCATAACAAAACTGGACGATGCATTTTGAAATATTAGCTTTTCACTAAACTGTTCCTTGATCTTTATTGCCTCTAGAAGCTGTCGTTCATGATCGTAAATTAAAAACGGATATTATCACAATAAAATTTAAATATATTAAAAATGTACACAATCAATCTCTCACATTTGTTTCTTTTCTCAAAGAACTAAGCAATCCTCTAGCTACGGAGCGGTTAATATAAATTAGGAATAGCGAGTGTGGACGCACTTGGTTTATACGAAGTAATTTGGACAAAAATAAGTAATTTACGTTGCAGTGTATCCGGCATACATATATGTAAACCTCTATTCCCAGAAGTTGCGGCTTTTTATACGTGGGACGTGGGATGATGAATCGCTCTTGAAATTAGAGTTCTCTGTAGTCGTTCGTTAAGATCGGCTATGACCAATTCAAAATTAATACCATATACTCTGTTCCGCGAGATCGCACCATAATCTGTTATACAGGAAAGCTGGGTACTGTGCGAGGAAAGAATCCGAAGCGGAACTTATTATTTACGCTCTTTTGATTTCTTGAGTTCACTAATCCCGTAGATAAAGGAACTCATTACATGAATGTCTTCATGCAACGTTCTGAAGAATCTGAACTATTTACTAATTACTCCTACGTTTGGCAGAAATAAATACGGTGTGCTTTTCCCTGATAGTAATTTGAAACTTCCGAGTGATATCTCCAGAAGTTAGCCTACAATTTTATGTAGATAAACTGCTATATTAACAGTTGCCTTTCTGAGTAATAATAGACGGTTTTTATTCGCCACTTCTCTGCTCGCTCTGTCTGCTTAACGAAAAATTTTAATGGGAAAACAACAACAAATTAAGCAGATAAACTCCTAAATATTTGTCTACTTGCTTACGAAAGGAATGTATAAAACTGGTTATTATGGTTTGTTGTTTTATTGGTACGTTGTTAAGTGGTTGGCGAATAAAAGCGTCTAATTTACTAATACTTAGCATAAAACACTGAAATTTATTTTTCAATCCTAAGTTCACAATAAATTAAAATTTTTTCGAATTCCATAAAAAATATACACATTTACACATCGTGAAACATTTGTATTGGTACTCGTATATGTATAGATTTCTACATACAAAACTACACAAATCCTTTCATGCACTACATGAACCTTGAAGTTCGTTGTACTCATCTTCACATGGCATTGTAGACTGCCCCTTAGGCAATAATGGTCAATAATTTCGCATAACAGTAAATATTGTATTTTTTACCTTTTCAAGTATATTTTTTTCTCTTATATGTGTTGGCAAGGGTTTCCCTATTCGTTAAATTCGCTTGCTTCTTCCGTTTAATTCCCTCAGGAGCGGACAAAATGATTGCAGTGATTTGCTTTGGCATGTGAATTAATAAGAAAAGAGTATGGTAAAAAAGAAGAATTCCAAATTTTAAATTAAAGCTCACGGCGTGTCTAATTGCATACACCTTATTGTGTGTGTTTTTTGTGATTGAGCCAGAAACTGATGATATAAATTGGTTTAAGTTGCTTGAAAGTTGATTGAGAAAATCACGTCTGAAATTTTTTCTAATGCAAAAAAAAGGTGACCTAAATCGAATTTAATATTCACTATTTCATACGATTAAAAATTCACTGCTTAATTTTTTTGTAATTTTCTTTTGGACTCAGATATGATAAGCCGCAACACCAGAAATACCACAGTTCAAAATGTTTGTAGCCTCAGAGCGATGTAATGAAGCATATATGCAAGTATGTATGTAGAGAATTAATCGCTCTAGACGAGGATAATCCCGGCCCAACTCGATTATGTTTGCCTCCATATCAAACAAAACTTTAAATAGAGTAACGTCAGCTCGTCGTGAAATACATCAATACAATCATTGTTACGAAGTTATTTAAAAAAAAAAACACCGAACGAACACTGAAACGGACAATAAAAAACGACACTGATCTGGGTGGATCTGAACAACTCAATTTAATACTGAGGCATTTTCCACAGACACTAGTACGGAACTAATACGGCACTGATTTGTGTGTATAGAACTTAATGCGGATCTGGCAAAATCGATACGATACTCGATTCCAAAAAATATCGCTTTAAAAGTATCGAGTAAAAACTTTCGGTATCGGATGAAAAGGTATCGGAGTGTATCGAAACTCATGCCCGTAGATGAATTAACCATGCGAATATCGAATATTGAATTCCACTACTGACAGACCTTTAGCGAAGTTTTTCGAAGAATAATTTTCTGGAATATTTTATTCCTCTAACAACTTTTTAATTTGTGTGTTTTTGTGAGGTTTCTTGAAGTAAAGGTCAAAATGACTCTTATCGGTGGAAGCTAATAGTTTAAATGTTCTACGAAAATATTTAACGCGGCATTTTACTGCACACCACTAAACTTAACTTAATAAACCTAACTTTCATTTCGCTCAGACATAGAGAAAACTTTAGTAGGCCATAGAAAAAATCCAGCTAACTTTTCAGAGACCAGCAGGGAGCTAATTCTTGGATAGGTACACTTTCAGAAATTAGTAATACAACCCAGTCCGTTTTGTGGCTGTCGCACAGTGTAATTGAACCAAATTCAGTTCCCATCATTGTGAATAATTACAAGTGTAAAATCTTAGCCATAGCGTCAAAATTAGGTCCAGCTGAGATCACCTGATTTTGGAAGGACGTATTTTTTGGGCTATAGACACCATTTTTATACAGAGTTGTTTTCACTCCGTCCAAAAAATGTGTACTAGAAACTGTTGGAGAAGTAGCAAATATGAAAAATTGTATTGAAAAAAATTGCAATATAAAAATGCATGGCATTGAACCTTACTTCAAGTGTACATTATAAATGTTGTTAAAATTAGAGTTGAATAACATTTTTCATTAAATTTACAAATCTTTTCTAAGCTACCACACAATACAATATTGTGTTTACAAATCTTCTGAAAGCTACATCAAAATGTAAAGGTGTAGGACGTTTTTTTTCAAATTTCTCTTTCACAACTTCCTTCGTGTAAATAGTAATTGTGCTGCTCAGTAACATAAGGTAAAATAAATTCCAATTTTGCTTAAATTTAGATCCAAATGAGCTTATTTTTACCCCCAATAGGGCTACTCAACCTAGGCAATTGAAGTGGAATAATTTCCAGGTGTTGGGTGTGTCGGCGCCAGTGCTAGTGGGGGTGGCTAGCACCTAGTCTGCTCCATGGCCGTATCAATATAAATATAGAAAAAAATGGTTTTAAATGCAGAATTTACTGTATAACTTTTACTTTTTTACTCTATAACTTTTACCGAATTTTTACATGCACACCCCAATTATAACCCTACTGAAACACTCTCGGTCATATCACCTGTCAGCTGCCCGGTAGTGCTATTGAAAATTTCGGTCATAGCGTAGTGTCAAGCTTCTGTCTGATTCTTAAGAGCATTATGCATTTCCTGTCTAAAACTCGCATATATGTACGTGCGATAATTTTTTCAAAACATTCATTTGAGCATGATTTATGAGTTAGAGATGACTGAATTGACTGACTACTTTTGTATTCACATTTTCAAGTAATTTCACTTTTATTCAATTTCTTCATAGATATTTTCCGATACAAATATAACATATGTATGTACATATGTATGTATGTTATATATTGTACAACTTGCATACTTTTGAAACTATTTTACCATGTTGTACCTTCCTTTCTCTATGTTTTTAATACAAATAAGTCATACCAATTTTGGATGTCTATTTCAAATATACTATGTATGTATGATTTCCAATAAAATTAAAGCGGAACAAAAAAGTACAATATACATACAATTTGCAAACAAATTTATCATAAAATTTATTAAACTTTTTTTTTCGTATTTTGTAATCAGAAATAATATGCAAATACAACGCAGAAACCTGTATTGATTGGTATATCATTTATCGTGCAATTTCTATGTCTGACCTTTCTTATTAGCCCTTATTTGACATTCCATATTAGCTGTGACCATTCACAATGTAAAATACTTTTGACTAGTAGTTATTCACAGTGGTTCTCATTCAACAGCCACCACGGACGCCCCTACATTAGCTACCAAACCGCCATCGAACAATAGTCCTCTATTGACACTTTGGTTTGGTATTTTTCTTTTAGATGCGCCATTAGGCATTGCGTCTACGACGACCCACTACTACTTATGTACTAAAAATTTAGCAGTCCGCTATAACAGTAAATAGGCGCTCGCTCTGCCGGCGATTTCTCACAGTTTCTTATTTACATACTTTTTTAAGTTTTACTTTTATTTATTTAAATTCCTTCCTGTTTTCAAATGCGCCTGTGGAAATCTATTTATATTAGTCTAATTTAGTTTACTATTTCTTTCATTTGAAATACTTTTATCTTCACTCTTTGTATGTATGTATATACAAGTCTATATATGTTTATATATGTACAGTATGTATATGTGCAAAAATTTTATTTTATTGAGTTGCCAATTTCACGCATTTCCCGACTGACAATCGCACCGACTGCTAAGACATTCCGCAGAGAGCATCTAAATGCCGCACGCGTCAAGCGTAGACAGCTTAGAATGCGTTTTATGTGCATCTGTTTTGTGGATGGTGGTGGCGGGGTACCAGCGGATGGAATGAACGAGTGGCGGCTGAGTGGTTGAGGAGTTGAGTAGCCCCACTCGACTAGCACTTGGATTCATCCAAATACACGTTTTTATAATAAAAATTGTATTAATGGTAAATGGCGCAAAGAGTTAAAAAAAAGAACAAAGTAAAAATTTGAAATGAAATGCGGGCGTTTAGACGAGGTGGGCTGAACACACAGGCATAGATATTTAGTTGTTGCTTAAACGTACGCTTAGACATAGTGACACAAACATTTAGCCACACTAAATTGCATAGACCCACAGACAGACAGTTGGTCAGATGAGGTGAATAGTAAAAGAAATGATAAAATTAGCATCAAATCAGTTGGCTAGCAGGCGGACAGTTGGCAGACGCGCATGCAGAGATGTATACGCTATTTATGTAGCTTTATACATATCTACAAATATTTGCCATGCACATAGGCACATATCTATATATATGTATATTATATGTATGTACGAGTATTTAAATTGTTGGCGGCGGCAGCTGTAGTTAGTCGCGCGGACAATAAAAGTTAAAAGCTTGCGCTCACGCGTTAAGCGTTGCACAAACCGACACAACGGTTGTTGTAATGTATTGGTACTCGTAGTAATTGTTTTGTCTGCAATGCAGGCTGGTTTTACAGTAGCAGTTTATTGCATGCACTTTTGCCTCGCCTTTTTATATTGTCCGCACTGACCGCTTTGCATAGGAGAACATCTAAATTGCAAACTCATTCGCGGTGCGGCGCGGCGCGTCGCGGCTAGTCCAACAAAGCACGCGTGAGGCGGACAACAATACTGTATATAATTAATCGTGGTGTGTGTCTGATTGACTTGGTGTTGCCTTGATCCCTTTGATGCTTGCTTTCCATGCCAGCAATTTTCTTGTTTGTTGTTACTAATTTTATTGGCTATTTAGCTGAACGCTTTTGTTCTGAAAAAATCATCGCAATCTTCATACAATGCCTGAAGCTTAAAAATTAATTTACCTCACTTACTGTGTAGGCGCTTGCGCTACGCGTTGACCAATTCTGGGACGTCAAACTGCATTTGACCAAATTAAAAAGGATAAGGAGATTGGTTTTGCGGTGAACAAAAAGTTGACTGATCACTGGAAGATATTAGGTAGCAGAGCTATTTTGGGTGGTAGCGTAGAACAAAAGAAAACTTTATAGCTGCCTTAGAACGTAGACAACTTTACGATCAGTAATGAGCATCGTAGATCGCTTTCTTTGTGACTCACCTCGTATGTCATTGCCCAATGGCATGGCCAAGCAATTCTATAACTTAGCGAAAGGAAACTTTCTAAGATTCCACAGGATATATATGCATCTGTTTTTACCAACTGCGACGATATATTTTACATAGTTAAATTCCCTAGATGAAAGTCTTATTCAGTGTGAATTTTGTTTCTCTCTCGGCTAATTTGTCCAAACTGGAACTTCTTGACCAGATAGTGTATCTAATGGATTTCAGCTATGGCATAACTATTAATCTCTTTGAAGCGAAAGTGTGAGTCGAGTTTTTTAGATCGGTAGAATTAAGCGACTCTTGCTCTCAGAATGTTCAATTGAAAGAGGGTAAACCGTGTGTGTACTCCATTCGGTGAGTCGCGGACTCAAATCCTAACCGGGGCAAGTAACGTCAAAAATGGTAGAAACTGCTTTTCTAATAAGGGTCGCCCGCGGCAGGCAATGACAAACCTCCGATTGTATTTGTGCATTGAACGCTCCAACTCGGATAAAAATACATTTAATTGCAAAAGCAACCCTATTAGCATCTTCCATGAAACTTGCGATTTATTTAATGCTATTTAGGAACGGAAAATAGTCGTGCAGTCAAATTTTAGGTTAATGTATTTATATATTTAAAAATACTATGGAAATAAAAACGGATGAGGTATTAAACTGAAATCGCTCATGTATGTATTTTCTTCGCTGAAACGAAGAAGATGACGAAGAAGAGAACACGTTGGTGAACTACGCCATAAACACGCATCGTCCGCTCCCCCGATGCTGTTTAGCTGCTACCTCTCCAAGCTCCTTCAACCGCCAGAGGGAGTCACCATCGTCTCGTATGCTGATGACTGCTCGATAATGGCTACCGGCAATGCAATTGATGACATATGCTCAAAGGTGAAAAGTTATCTCGCTGATCTTGTTCACTTCTTCACTGAACGCAATATGAGCATATTCCTTACTAAGTCCTCGGCGGCCTTATTCAGCTTATGGACAAAGGAGGCCAGGCTGGAACTCAACATCAATATTGATGGCTCTCCCACTCAACGGTTCATCACCTGAGGATCGTGGCAGCGACGTTCGACAGCTTGCTCTCCTTTTCAGCGCACACAATCGCAATCGTCAATAAAGTACAAAGCCGCAACAAGGTCCTCAAGTCGCTCGCCGGCAGCACTTGGGGCAAAGGCAAAGAAACGTTGTTGGTAACATACAAAGCGATGGGTCGGCCGGTAATAAATTACGCTGCGCCAGGGTGGTCGCCGAGAAAAATTAGGACACAGTGGATGAAGCTAGAGGCCTGCCAAAATACCGCAGTCCAGACTGTAACGGGATGTCTTCTGATGTCGGCACACCTCCATCAGCAGAATGTATGCTCCCAGTTAAGGATCCGATGTCGTATAGACAGGCCTTGAACAGCATTCACCAAGAGTCAATTACCACCTTTATGAACTCTCGCCATGTGAATGCTGTCATTGGAGTTAAACTACCACCCATAGCAGACGCTGAGCTTCAGCATGACAGACGCTGGTATTTCATCGAGGGCTAAGTAAATGCTAATGCTAACAATCCCAATAAGACCGTTTTGAACGAAAGCTGGCATAAAAAGATTATATGTCCAGCCTCTGTAACGTCAGCCTGCCCCGAGCTGTTTTAGATTTAATATCTAAATATCTTCGGCGCAGAACATTGTTTTGCACAAACTTTAGACGGTAGTGGCTTAAGTTTCTAACTATGTTGGGTTACACAAAATGATTAACTCGTTTTAACTACAGAGACCTAGCCATCAACTTAAAAAGTTCCGAACCGATTACTCTATCTCTATTTTGTCATCTTCATACCATTTAATATTTCTGTGCCCGGGAAGTCAGCGCAGAGTGGAAGAACCCAACAATTTTATGTTTCCCTTTTTTGAATGCCATTGTCTTCCTTATAGCCTGTTCTAGAAAGAAAATTATGATATATCATCTAGAGCTATCATGTAGAAGGTAAGTTACTTTTTGTATGCCATAAAATCTCTGCTTGGCAGGCGCTGTCATCCTTAACAGGCCATACAACTTCAGGTACCCGAATAGAGACTACCTCATATCCCTACTTCTAATTTCCAGCCATTTGCCTTCACTTATCGTAATATATTTTGGACTATGCTCGTTTTTATTTCTGATTTCATTAAGTCCTCATCTTTTGATTTCTCTTAGGCTAACTCAATGCCCACATTTACTGTCCACTTTTGCGGCCGCTTAACGTTCGCTAGTTTCCAGGAATGAGCATTAATAAAGTAGTACATCTCTACGTATACCTTCAAAACAAAGCAAAAAAAACAAGCTCGCTTTTTAAATCTAGCTAGGTCACTTTGCTTTGCCACCAACTGATGTTACCAAAATTTCGCAGCTAAAATGTATAATCAAGGAATCCCTCAGCGTGCGTTCGCTGCTACCCTTTTTCAATCAATGCAAAGCAAACTGGTCGTTGCGAAAACAAACAAAAGGTTGTATTTTTATGCAAAATGTATTTTGGGAAAAATAAATTTAAAAACACAAACAAAAAAACATACATAATTCGGCTGAGATTTCTGTTTTCACACAAACTTCGTTGCCATCCACCGACTTTCAATCAACCATTCCACACTGAAACGGCAATTTGAGCTCCGACCGGAGTAAGTTAACGCGTAATGTCAGCGTTATTTTCCTCTTATGTCTCCATTTGTAAGCGAGTTTGTCTAATGCGAGTACAAAGGAATGACAAAACGACACAAAGCAACGCAGAAACGTCTAGCTTAGAAGGCGAAAAAGTATCTGATGGATTGCCAAGACGCGACTGCCAGTATATAGCGGACAATTTGCTGACACAGCGGGAACAATGAACGCATGAATAGAGCTATACATAACTAATGTGTGTACACTTGGAGGGACGAACAGGCAAACACAGTCTTACAACAAATGACTAGTTTTGCTTTGCAAAAAAAAAGTTTGAAAAACCGGCAGCCGCCGGAAAACCAAACAAAGTCGGAGACAAGACTAAGAAGACACTTGAGGCACCATGTACCGCTGCTGGTCGTTCTCATGTCGCTTGTTGTTTGCCCATAAAGTGCAACACGAGCAGGCTTTGTGAAGGTTGATACCACCAACTGCTACATGTGTACGGACATGCATTCCAACAACAAAATAGTGCAAAACCCCGCGACACTAAATACGAGTCCACACTCTGCACGATGCCCCAACTATCGCCGAACCAACTGCAACTAACCGACATTCTGCTTGATTTGGCGCACATTACAAGCGTTGGAACAACACCCGTCGCGCAACACGCGTCACAACACTCCACAAGTTTACTATGTACGTACATATGTATGTATGTATACCTCCCAAACAAGCTTCTGAATAGGCGACGAGTACGAGCGATCAATGTGTACGCCGCGGGGGAAGCTATTTTTCTACTTCTTATGTCAGCCTGCGAGCACTTTGCCATTTCAGTTTTGGTATATTTCGCTTGAATGCCTTAAAAGTTGGAAAACTATGCGAACAACACATTCCGTTTGGCTGCTTCTGCTATTTAAATAGCTATAGATAACATCTCGATGTGGGCTAAAAGCAGAAAGCAAGGCTATATGATGGCTAGGCGATTGCGATTTGATCGCTAAATCGAACAGGTTGATCATTAAGTTGAATGCGTTGAGTGCTAGTAAAATGCGCTGAGGGTAATCTGGTAGTAGACATTGTTGTTTTCAGTGAAAACACTTAGCACTTCATTTTTAAGAGTGTGAAGCGGCGCTTTTGTGGAGATACAATTTTGTGCAAAAATAAGAGGAAATCGAAGTGTGAGCGGCGTTCCATATTAGAAGAATGTGCGAGTAATTGTGGGAGTGTATTGAAGTGGTACATATAATATATATGTACATACTATGTGCGAGGTAAGATCCAAAAGTTTGTGACGTACACTGTGTTGAATTTTCGGAAATATACGACTTTAATTAGAGAATTCACAAGATGTCGTAACATGTCGTAATGTCATAAGGTTATTCAAGTTTAAAGCAATATATACAAAGTTCAGTATAAAGATAATAGAGGACAATCTCTTATAAATCGTTTACAATGAAAATGACAATAACGGAATTATACTAGAGGGTGTTTCTTTCAAGAAGAAATAAAACGCTTATAATTTAATGCTATGGCCAATAATTTAACATAATTCTAAGGCCATTATGTTTTAAAAATGACTTCGGGCAAGTGACCGCCGCGGATGGATCGAATAAATTCCCGGCGTGAGCCCCAATTTTCCACCACTTTTTGCAGCAATTGGGACTGTATGTCAGCAATAAATCGCGGAATATTCTCTTCCAATGCGTCAATCGCGACTACACATAACCCCACAAAAAATAGTCCAGCGGTGTTAAATCATACGATCTTGTAGGCCACGCTACAACCCTACGACTCGAGTTAATGCGCTCACCAAAACTTTCTTGTTGGAACCAAAGGTCGTCCACCTCAACATCCTCCAAATCAGGCACGAAAGAGTCACTTAAGGCCGGCTTGATTTTTAAAGAAATATAGACCAATGATTCCCTCTGCCCACAGAGCACACCAAACAGTGACTTTTTAAGGATGTAACGGAGTCTCAATAACGGCTTGTAGATTATCAACACTCCAAATGCGACAATTTTTTTTATTAACATACCTATTCAAAAATGTCGTTCGAATACTGGCGATGTGTCGCCCGAACCGAATCATTATGTTGGTAATAAATTTGCGCTATTTGCAAACGTTGTTCCGGAGTAAGTCTGTTCATTATGAAATGGGAAAGCAAGCTGAGTATAAATTAAGTAACAGCTATCAAAAAACCAACTAGGAAAAAAGTATTGGTCCATTGAAAACCACACATCTAAAAAAAACACCCTTTATAATTCAATCGTAATCTCATAAATTAGTTGAAGTCTCTGGTTCAATCGTTTGATCCTTCTTTGACGTCTTTCTTCGTCAAGGAGGTTTTTGTTGTACTTCATTGTTGTTGGTGATTTTAAAGGTCCATAATATGTTTCGTGGTGATTTTCTTAGTTGTTTCTTCTACCGTGCAGACTGTGAGCTCCTGATGTAGGGTGCTATTTGTGATGTACCAAGGACTATCTGCTATTTTACATATAACTTTTTATTGAACACGTTGAATATTTGCGACGTTTGTTTTGAATACGGTCCCCTATATCAGGATACCATAGGTCCGGACAGGAGCTATGACAGACAAGTTTGACTATTTTTGTCGGAAAATACTTTCTATTTCGTCCTTCTTTTTTCTTATGTGCCCAGCCGTGTAAATTTAGCATCTATTGTAATACCAAGGAGGTATCTTGCTTTATTATCAGTTAAATGGATCTGGTCAAGTATTTGTTGGTAGAATTGTCTGAAATGTCTTGCCTTTGAAAAATATGCAAATAAAATTAAATAAAACATAACTATCTTCGTTTCAGTTCTCCCACCTATGACAAAACCATTATTTAAGTACATACATATGTATAAAATAATTAGAGAACGATCGAACTTCGGTTTCGGCTTTGGTCACGTTCGGCCTTTAAAATTCGGTTCGGTTTCGCTGAAAAAACCCCGAACTTTGGCAGAACATTTCTCAAATTTTATTTATTAAAGACATTTTATCAAATTTTACTTTTGATATTCATATTTCACTTTGAAAAAAGGCAAATAGCCTGCCCAAGGCGAATTTATAGGAGGTGATGGCATAAGAGCAGCTGATTTGATTTTTTTTATTCACTTACATAAATGTATTTTGTTTTTGCTTTTGCGTATAAGCTTTCAAAAGCCGTAAAAGCAAAAACAAAATGTATTTAAATTTTGACAACTCTTACGCAGAAACAAAAACAAAATACATAGGAATTTTGTTGTTGTATTTATAACACCACCGTGTATGGATTCGCCTTGAGCCTGCCGGTAATAATGCTGCAATTATTGAGTGTTGCAGGTCAGCTTTATACCGATATATGAAATCAGTTGCAAGGTGGAAACGCCGATAGGCTATTATTTCACATTATAATTATAAATGATTAAATTTCTAGCTATGATTTTAGCACAGGGGTTTCAAAAGGCTTTGAATGCTGCCTTTCTTACCCAGTGCATTAAATTAAGTTAGCAATGTTGTATACCTTAGAAAGGAGAGCCGCTAGGTCATCTACAGCGCATTTTGAGTTCTGCAGATTAGTTAGAAAAATAAAATAATGTAATCATTAGATTTTTTTGATTCTTTAATATTTTAGATTACTAATTGATTAGATTAGAACTAATCAAAAATCTAATGGCCATTAGCGCCGATTAGCATATCTAATCAAAACTAATCAAAAAAAAAAAAAGTCAGTGCGGCATTGTGAGAGGCCTACGCCCACGCACGGGCTGTCGTGTTATTTCGAGGTATCGTAACGTTGAACGTTGAATGACGACTATTGTATTGGTCGTCGCTGAGAATAAGTGAGTAGCAAACATTGAGCAAACAGCTGCCCCAGAAATGCCCCCCACCTCACTACACTTCTGTCCCTCACTTTTTTACTTCAGCATACCCGCATCTATCTCTTTACCCTCACTTTTTTTACAAATTTCTCTCTGGTTTCAATTTTGCCTGAAAACCCTACCGTATAGCGTCATTCAACGCTAAAAACATCGATTAGATTTTTCGATTAGTTTTGATTAGATCAACTATTTTGAAATATGTTTGTTGTTTTTTTTTCGAACTACCTTCGTTAGCTACTCATCTGCAACCTTGACTCTCATGACAACCTCAGCTGCTCTGTCGAGCCCTAGGTCTGCTTCTACAGGATTGATTTTATGTAAGAGGACTCTTACTGGTTCTTCTGCTGCCGAAGATGAAGTGAAATTTTTTTGAGAGAATATCTCCTCTGAAATAGATTTTTCGAAGAGATAGATTGTACTAGCGGGTGTTTTTCTATGAAAGAAGAAAATGCATGCCGTGGTTTGTCTTTTTCTTTCGAGATTCAGCCAGTGCATGAAAAACGGTTTTTTTTTTACGATTTTATAACTGATTAAATTAGTATAATACTTACCATCCTTTAAACTCACTCGTGCAGTCTTGTCGCATTTGTGGAGAGCTATTGCTACTGCCGGATGTGAGCCACGTCGTAAAGTGGGCTGAACCTGAGAAAACTGAGAATTTAGTCAAAGCGTTCCGGAAACGTTGCTGGCTTTCGTCTAACACGAGTTTAGTCCAAATAGTTTATGATCACTTACGGGCGGTTCCAAAACTAACTTTCGAATAGATGTACGAATCAGGGGGCATTCCCCATTCAGTTTCGGAACGAACCGGACTAACGGCGCTATCTTTGCGGTAATAATAAGATTCTTGGCTTTGTTGTGTAGATGCATTGAATTTCATTCCCACTTTGTACGAAAAATATGAATGTACGTACATAAATACCTTAAATATAGAAAACACATTTCTCAATTAAGAGGGGAATTTAAAATAAACTAACAATTACATTTTTTCACATATGTACATGTGTAACACGTGAATTATTTTTAGTTGATTTGGTTATTTTTTATTTAATTTGTTTCCAGTTAACCAAAGCGAAACTTATTCTTGTCCACGAACTAATGAGCGAAAATCAGATGAAATCAATTATCGAAGAGGCGAGAAGTTTGTGAAGGCAACTTAATTAGTGGTGATTAGTGAAAATTGAGTTGTCATTTCATGGGCTTCATTCAATTGAACAAAAAATAAGCAAACACAATTCCGGCCTCTGCAGATCCAACTAACGTAAAAATAGTTAGGGTAAATCATATAGACCACTTTCATGTGTGATATAAAATATATACAGACATACATATGTATAAGCCTACATACATACTTTCATTCATATAATTGTTTAATATCACAGTATAGAAATAAAAATGCGAATCATTGTCATGCCTTTGAATGAGGTGCGAACCGCTAGTGGCGAGAAATTCATGGTGGTGTGGGAAGCGCACATTAAAGAAGGCGGGACGATATGTATACATAGATATAGTAACATAAATATATATCCACATAGCTTAATGTTGAATTATTTATTTGTTTGCTTTTGAGCAGCGTATTTTTATCGGAAACTTTTAAAAAAGCAAAAGTAAAGAAAGTGCAATCAATTATAAAGGGTTAAAAGAGTATGCTATTGCTGTCTATTTAAACCTTAGAAATGAGCGAAATTAACAACGAAAATTATTTACGTTTTATTTCTATAATTTACCTGCTGATTTTCGCAGTGTTGACAATTTCCTCTTAATTTTAATTTTCTTTTGTTTTATTTGCTCTTCGTCGGTATTTTTAACTCATTTTCGCATGAGATCGATTCTAATTGTTTTTTGATCAATTTTTGTAGATATAATAAAGATAAACGAGTCAGACTTTCATAAATATATTTAAAAGACTGCAAGATATAATAAAGATAAACGAGTCAGACTTTCATAAATATATTTAAAAGACTGCAAAATCGAATATTAAACGTCGCCTCTTAAGTCTAAATCAAATTATTTTTATTGTACAAAAAAGTAAACTGAAGTAGAATCTCATCTCAACATAGTAGAACTGCCATTTATTCGAAATTTTGTTTTAATAGTCAACTGCCAGCACGTATACTCTAAAGGTAGATTCGTAGAGACAGCCATTCACCCACTGTTCCCATTGTTGAGAAAGACCAGATATTAAAGATGGATTTAAGAATGTACTTCCGAGGCTATTCTCAAAAGCCTGCTCCAGGTAGGTTTTGTTCAGCCGCTGAGATTTGTTCTTCCTCTCCTTGAAGGGAGAACAATCCGATCGGAAGCCGGAGAAGCAAGCATCTACGGGGACCGAGATTTCACAAGACGAGGTTCTCCCCGTTGCTTTTGCATCTAAAGATAAACACCCTACTTCTGCAACCCTAATCGCTAAGGGGAACGCCGCAAATTTTGAGCGAGTTACTACATATTGTAACAATCTGGTGCAAAACATGAGACCCTAATTAAAATCCTAATTAAAACCCTACCCTCATCCATCACTAAATGGGAAAACTCTTACGCCCTCGATGGAAGTTGAGGTCATTGACTCGCTTGGCGAAGCAATGCTGCGAAGCAAGTAAGGAAAGCAACAGGTTAACTGGGGCTTTGGATGTGCGACAGTTCTGCGTCGTATGTTAGCAGATACTCTTAGAATAATGTCTGCTTAGAAAGTTTCAAAGGATGATATACATCTTGGTTACAGGGGCACTACAGTCATCACCTCCCTTTTGTACTTTCTTTTCTGTCTGCCTATAGACATGAATGGGCAACCTCAGGCTAGCTGTAATGCTACACTATACAACCATCTTTGAAAACAGCACGGTCGTCTCCGAGAAATGATTGAGAAGAAGGCCTAGTCTTGGGACTGTATACCAATTGAATAACTGCTGATGGCTCAAAATATACAAAAAACAAAGGCAGTGAAATTCACTCGCATGGACTTTGATTCAATCTCAGTTTTAGTCACGCCTAACATGAGAGAAGCGGCAGTTTGGCTGATACACATAATAAACATAATAAACATAACACTTTTCTCAACCTGCGATGTGTATCTGGGGAAGATACCTCTTTTTCTGACGTCAACACCGCTCACAGCCTAAGTGGCAATATCGGAAGTCATGCAATTTCTGGCTCAAAATTTGCTTTATAAAACAAGCAAATGGCATAAAGGATATGTAAAGCAAAATCTAGCCACGTCATCTACCTATAACGACCCTCCTTAGGCAGGTGGTTGGGATAAATACTGAGAATGCATGCCGGTGGAATGTTTCTGCAGATTGCAGACTTCTGTCTCAGCTGCCATAGTGAATAAAAACTCGAACGTGACAAGCACGATTTACCCATTTTATAATTTTTTTATGTATCTTAAATTAACAAATATATTAAATTTAATAGGGAGTCTCGACAACGGTATTAGAGCAGGGCAACATATCTAAGTTTGCTTCCCTCTTAGACAAGGCTAAACTCAGCCTCGTTAATCTTAACTTACATTAATCTATTAATGTATCGTACTTTCTAAGAACGTAGGACTGTCCATAGTTTAAATAGAAATCAAATCAAGAAAATCAAGCAAGAAAATTATAACTAAAAATTGTGCGCAGTAGGTTTAGCTTTCGGCATTGGATTGCCATTATAAATAGTTCACCTAGCGGTAAGAACTGTAAAGAAAGCATATCATATCGATCAGAATTTACAAAGGAAACTTAAGGGAGGTTTTTTTTCAAAATTTTCTTTTTGATGTAGAAATGCATCTAGATGCTTTGGGAACTATTCTGTATAAAAAAAAACTAGTTTAAATAAATTTCACTTACGTTTTTGCGCGGTTAGGGCTCGACTGGCAACTTTAGTCTTCAATAGCCTAGTTAGCAATGGTTAATTTATTACGGGCTAATGCCCTGGTAAAAGTGTGATATATTTTATATTTGCCCCCTCAATTAGTTTTAAAGACGTGTTGCAACCTTTTATTCTTCTTTATCAAAATATTTACCATGTTGATATCGAAACATGCTGTCGAACTTTAAGAATATCAAAAACAATCCAAATCAACAATAACAACGAAATCCACTAGCCCAACATACTCAATCAACAAATGTGACAGTAATAATAACAAATATGGACAGCAGCAGTACGCCACAACAGAAGCAATAATATTGAGCGATAGTTGAAGGAGAATTCGCTACCAGCAACTAAGAAACCATACCTACCATGAACAAATTCAAAACAAAAAAACAGGCACAACAATTGCAAAATCAATCGAGCTAATATCGTAAGACAATAACAAACCATAGAAAACCGGAGATATGTCAAAGCATTAATTATTATGGTCAAACCGCAAAAGCCACAAACTTTATAAGAGGAGGCAAGCGTCTAGGCACGATATCAGCGTGCGGTGAGCAAGAGAGAGAGCGGTGGTGAAAATTTAGCAATGAGAAATAACCATAATGCGGCGGAGTATGGAGTTGCAATCGCAGTTGGAGTTGAAACTTAAGTACAAAATGTGTTGCAGTGTAGCAGGGCTGTAGGAATACAGCGTAAAAAAATAAAAATGTTTGCCTTGTCTAGCAACAGCAAAGACCTTGCATGCAGCCTTGCCTCCGCGACTGCAAAAACTGCCATAGCAAAGTTTGGCACGTTGCGTCTTTTCCATTAACCGCTTTCCACCGCCACCTCTTAGGGGACTGTTATGCACTGGCGTATCAGCTTCTTAAACGCTTTATAAAGTAATAACTGCCTATATTGGGTGTTTGTTTATTTGTGCATCGACATCAACTGACTGACTCGCTGGCTGGCTGGCTCTGGCACACTTGCCTTCGCTTTCATTGTGTCTAAACAGCAGCCATCAATTACAATTCAAATAACGTGCTGCAAATGCAACGACAGCATGGTAAGGTGAATTATTTAGAGGGAGTATTATATTTATATATATACATATATATATATATAGATGCACAAACATACATAGCTAGATATCTATGTATGTGCATATGCACGCGCATATCGTAAGTAGCATAACTTGCATTTGACCATAACTTTTGGGCTTGGTCCAAGCGCGTCAATCTAACCCAACCCATTTCGAGCGCGTCCAGCCAGCTAGTCAGTCCGTTAGTCAGTTTTTCAGTTTGTCCGTTAGTCTTGCTGTAAGTCAATCAGTCTGTCAGTCATTTAGTGAGTTCGCTTAGTGTGTCGCTGGATTTGCTGCCGCATTGTGAACGCTTGCCACATTTGGTTGACATGCCCATGTCCATACTGGAGCTTTGCTGTCTTCTAAGGTTTTATGGAAACATTTTTATAGGCATTCCTAATGCACGTACAATGACACAAACGTTTTTGAAATCAAATATTTACTCAATAATACCCAGCAGGAAAGCGGTGTCTAAGTTTCTCTAATATGGGCATATAGATAGATAGCTACTAAAGAAAAACTCAGAAACGAATGGTCACTACCACCTGAAAGGTCTATAGAATCGCAGCATTACTACCCCAACCATGATTTTCGATCATGACTGCAGCTTCCCACTAGAATGTACTTGGTACACGAATTCCCACACACCTTGGGTATTCATCGTGGATAAACTGAGGAACCGCAATCTCCGATTTGCACAAATAATGCAATCCGATGCCTCATCATCCTCCAAACATATCCGGCATTCTATGACTGTAGGCATACCCAACCGATGCGTGTAAAAGCCAGGCGATTCTGATTCGGTCTGATATCAGATCTAACAAGCGATACGAAGTATTTTCTACTGAAGGGATAGCCGAAAACGCTGATCTGTCCCCGTACTTACCCCGTTACGAGTTTACCCACATGGTAATTAATCTTTTGGTGATTATTCCTTCAGTTATACGGAGTTTCAGATCTCTTGGGCCGCTCCTGACTGGAAAATAATATAGAGAAGACTCCAGGTTAGAAGGGACACCAACACCAGTTTATTTATTTAAATGCAGTAGGTGGTTTTTGAAGTGTTTTACCCACCAGATCACGGAGGTACTGGGCCTAATCACGGAAGCAATCGGCCTAACAAAGGTCAGTATTATCGTTAAAATTTTCCAAAAGGTCTCAAGAAGAGACTTGTCTCCCAGTTCTTTAAACTGTATATACACATAACATTATTTCAATTAACGATATTTATTGTTTACAAAAGTTGTACAAGTTGTACAGGTCGTCGTTCCTCATAACGATTTTTGCAGCGACTTCGTGCCCACTGGTTCATAAATTCTGTGAATTACTCACTTAAAATAATGTGCGTAAATTGTGTGCTACGTTACCATAGTTTGAATGAATGAAAGAAAATCTTAAATAATTTAGATAGATGGATAATCAGCAGAAAATATCTAGCAGCATTGGTCTAAGTAGATTCCTACTGGTCACTTAAAATATAATTTATACTTATATAAATTCTATCTACATATGTTTACATATACTAAATGTACATATATTTACAACTCTTGTAAGTTTAAGTAAATTTAAATTGTTCACTTCTACCTATTTAATATTTGTCTTCCCTTTTGTGTACTTTGAAATTTGCTCCATAAGTGCAGGCTCACCTCTCCAATTTTGAAAATAAAATATTCAACACGCACAAATAACTAAATGCATATTAGCTCCCAGCTACGTGCATAGCCTTTTCGATATTCGAATTTTGTGGCACGTGCAAAGTGGCAGGTAAACAATTCGTTAGAAACAACTAGTCTTTTGAGTTCGAGCAGACACGCTTTGTAAACAAATATTTATAGATAATGAGACTTCCACTTCTCATTGTGGAAACAGATAGGACTGGCTAATTCATTGCAAGGGATTTAGGGATCAATCAGACTTGAGCTTCAATTTATATTTAAGAAAACTACTTACAACTCCTTTCCATTTGCACGAAGGTCTTATATAACGGAAATATGATATGATAGACAATTTCGATCATGGTAAGTGAATGAATATATACCATATACTACCAATATATCTTAAAACGAATCCAGTCACAATTTCTATCGTGACCGAGCCTGCTCTCAACAGCAAATCAAAGCGATCCAAGTACAAGTGGAATATTTTGGAAAGGTCAATATGAAGAAAGGTGTAAGCGTGCATAGCTAGATACTTACGGAGTTCTTGAAACTTCCTAGGCTGCTGGAATATGCACTGCCGACACCTTCTCTCACTATAGCATTAACGACCCTGCTACAACCAAGGGAAGAGTGGAAATGAGATGCTGGAGCAAAGTCCATGCATGTATACTCCGATGACTAACAGATAGCTCAACGAGATGGCTGAGTTATTTCACCGAAAAGTGGTATAGGTTCCTGGCCAAGGGTTCCAGGAGCTGTAACACCGATGGAGTTGCGCGGCTTGACCCTAAACTTCGTACAGGGAATATAAAAGATAAATTAAATACACCCCTACAAGTACGCAAGCTACTTTATTCCCACGGACTTATTACAGTAGCTAGTGACAGATGGTGGAACGAAATGCACGGGCTTATTATTGAAACTAAACAAACATAACGTTTACATAACTGCATCTGTCATAATAGGGCAATGTTTGTTTCTGCACCTTCTGTGTCAATGCCTTGTTCTATCCAGACGAAGATTTCCCACCCTAGGTAGACAATTCTTGGCTTGGAAGACCTTAGATGTGGGGAAAATTCTAAAATTTCAAAATGGCTTTGCGGTGCGACAACGGATCGTTTCCACAGCTAGTCCCATCTTACAAAGATAGTTTCTTAACTTGGCAGTGACGTGTGAGATAGCCGATAAAAGTTCTTAAACTCTCTCAACTGAGATTCATAAGTCATTTGGAGATCTTTCGAGAAATGAGACATAAACGTTTTGTATTATCTGTTCCCCTTTGGATTACGCTAGTGAGTTGCAAACCGAGGCTCCTGTCATCTTCCTATTTGCTCTGCAGTGTAATCTTTAGATCTTCTACACAAAGGCTCTGGACCATGCAAACGCCTGTGGGCCCCAACATTGGCGAGATGGTCAGACCTTTCGTTGCCTACAAATCCACCACACGTAACTTTGTTGGGGATAGCCAAATGGTTCAGAAGAGTTTTATAGTCACCCACAAGCCTCGGTGTCGTTAAATGTGCGTCCAAGACATTTAAAGCCGACATAATATGTATTCTGACCCCATTGGTCCTTCTGCGAAGACATACGAGGGCACAGATTTCAATTGCGTAAACCTCCACATGGAAGATGGTTCGGTAAGTTCCCATTGCCAAACTTACCTGAAACTTTGCTCCGAATATTCCACCCCGAGTGATCCCATCCTCCAGCTTTTAGCCATCTGTTTACCACACTTGTGATCCTTCGGAGATATATTGTAATATCGTTTCACATCAGTCTCTTACGGGGCTTATTACCTTGTAGTGCTTAATAAAGGGTCAATTTGCTAGCATGATATTCAAGCATTTGATAACGGGATCTTCAAGATAGGTACACATATGTGATCCCGAAAATGGTCTTTCTTCATGCAAGAGTAAACGCAGAGCTTCCAAACAAGGCACATTGAATTCTTCTTCAACTGCTGTAAGACGCATTGAGTTCACAATTGTGCAAATATTTATAAAATTTGGTTAAATGAAAACGAATTTAAAAATATTGCTTTTATTTGCCAAAAACTGCAATAAGTTTTATGGGCGAGTCAAATGAGTGTATCAAAATAATGTTTACTATTTATTCTGCCTTTATCCATATACATTGTATTGTATATTTATTGTTTTTTCCATAATAATAAAATTATTTTCATCATACTTCACTTAATTCTTTCATTATTCAATTTATTTTATATGTGAAAAGTAAATATTATCTTTAAATTTCATATTTAAAATTGTGTGCAAAAATTTATATTAAACTTTTTTGTATTTATGAAAGGTATGAAGGCTTGTCGTAGTCCAGGTTTAGGCTTCAGGTCCTGGGGGACTAAGATTTTTCAGCTAGAGTTGTCCTTTTCTTTCCGCAAGCCTTATCATAAAAAGAAATGCGCATGGACTGAAAAAAGCCGGATGTTTGCCAATTTCATATATCATATATAACTAATGGCTTGGAGCTGATATTTAAGGACTGTTTTAAATGCTTTCGCAGATATGGTAACATCGACTTTGAGGCTGGAACTGAAAGTAGTAGCGAAAAAGATCTCTCAATGTACGTACAAACCCAGAAAAATTTCCCATGTAAAAATATAAGCTCTCATTAGGGAAATCGGCGATTAGCTATTATAAATTCAGCTTAAAACATGAGCCCCTGTAGCTTTGTGTCGGTTATTACTTTGATTATGAATAATTGCTATCCATGACAGATATAAAAAAAATCTTATCGTACGAGATACATACAAATTAAACGATGCATTAATCAGTAGTAAATACAAGAAAATTGCGAATGCCAAATAAAAATGTAGGCACAGTTCTTAGGTATGTGCATACATAGTACATACATACATACTGTTCATATATAGCACTTGTATCTTGTAAGTATGTGGCAACACTGAATAATCAATGCAAGCGCAATAGGCAACTTGACTTGCAATTAACTCTTAATAAAAATATAAAAACTATTTAAATGCGAAAAACTTAAATTAAGAGTCAGACAAAAAAAAATATGAATATAGAATCATTGGCTAGCCAACCGCGGCGGTTATATTAAAAGTGACACTAATTGCAAGTGTGACTGGGGGAAAACGTCGATTAGAAAAGATAAAAATATGTTTGCAGTTATTGAAAGTGTGAAAGAAAAAACCGCAGCCAAGGCATAACGAGTTTAAAATTCACTTTAAATCTGCTTTTTATTCAAATTTTGCAATTTCAAGTATTCAAATGCGAAATAATGACAACCAATCAAGAGACTAGAAGTTGCTGCGCACGCGCATTACTTCAACTACGTACGTACGTATGTATGTAGCTGTGTTTATGTGGAAATAAATAAACGATTTCCTCTTCCCCTTTGGGAGTGACTACACACACTCACGCACATACATCGGCACATATACAAACGCAGTAAAATCTAAAGTGTGATTATCGGCAAATTTGCAGTCATTCCAATAGCCCAGTGCACATGCACCTGCATTCATAGCCACACAAATACATAGCAACACACATATGTATGACGATTAGTGAACTCACAGCTACCCGATCAAGTTAATCACAGTTATAACATCGATCCGATATAGTCAGCCGATTACATTTAATCCACAATTGTCGGCGATTAATTTTCTTGCTAGCCAAAGTTGTTGCTCTCTCTCTACTTCAAGTACCTGTTGCTTGCTTGCTTACTTGCTGCCTAGCCACATTGCCGCTATTTATTGCCATTGTTGTTTTTGTTGGCCTAATCGGAATAATCATCTCACACCTGTTGCCTACATTAATGAGATTTGTTTTGTTTGTATGTGGATATCGCGTGCGCCTATCTGCGAGTTTCGAGTACTTCTATGTGGATTGATGTAGCTCCAATAGCAGCAGCCACTTGGCCGGGGAGGGAGACTTGCCTATAGCTATGTAAGTATGCACGAGCATGTGGGGCATGTGGGGTTGGTTGGCGTATGGGTTGTAAGCTGGCATTAGCGGCTGACTGGTTTTGCTTGATGGGTGTGTTAAATTTTGTTTAAGGTATTAAATGCATACTGACATACTTACATATTTACTACATACATAGATACATCAGCACAAGTTGCCCTTTCGGAAATTGAAATACTTTAAAATCAATTTAAAAAGTATTTTTTGTACCAACTACAAGTAGTTGAAATCATGTCATTGTGCGTATATTTTGTTAGTGTAAATTTTTGTTTTTGTACTTATAACACCACCTGATATGAATTCGCCTTGTTTTCAATCATGATAAAAATATTTATAATTTTTATACTTTTCTGCTTTTGTGTATTTGTTGTCAAATTTCACATATATTTTGTTTTTACTTTAACAGCTTTTGAGAGCTCATACGCAAAAGCAAAAACCAAATATATGTGCGTGTATAAAAAAAATAAAATCGGCTGCTATATGTAACTACACCTCATGATTCAGTTATTGAAGATTTGATAAATAATGACAGCTAATTTTCAGCTCTTCCATACAAAAGGTTGCATTTGTGAAGGAAGTAAAAAAGGGGAAGAATGTAATCCCTTTTTAAAAAATGTTTTTTTAACAAGTACGCAAAATATGTAGCTAGTTTTAGAATTTAAGTTGCATGAAATCCAAATATATTTCGTAGTATACGAAAATGGAAACTCTTTCGTTATACAAACATTGATTTTAATTAACAAATATCATTATTATAAGTAAATAAAATTGAGTTTTCTGCATTTAGTGCTAAATATATGAAATTGCTTGGTAGAATCAAATTTTTGACATTCACAATTAAAGATACATGTGATCTTTGTTCTTTGTTCTTTTAACACTAAGCAACACAAATTCCTTTGAACTTCTTGTAATATTGTGAGGTGAGAAATATTAATTCATTCAACAAAACTCACCCAAACTCACCACGTCCCATTTGTTGAGACTTCTCTAATACGTTTGATTTACGTTTTGGTAGGTTCCGAAAATCGCGACGTAAGTTAAAACGGCGTAAATCGAGCTTTTATACTTTCACATGGCTACAAAAACAATGTTAGTGAGGGTTTCAAACAAAGTAAAGTACTTTTTTTATTACACATTTTTCGTACAGAAAATTTATGATACAAAAAGTACATAACCATAAATAACTATGTCACTATATCACAGGACTACGTTTCAATAATTTACATACAAACGGGGTAGGTGATAGAATTGGGCAGAAAACCACTCCAAAACAGCGGCAGTGAAGTTCAGGAACACAAGTTATTAGCAATCTATCTATTCTAAAGGCATACACACTCTAAGGTCCTAATTAACTTCTATTTAAAATATTTGATTTTTTTAAAACACCAATTTAAATCCTCGAAATTTGAAATACCCACTCACTTCGGCAAGGAAGCGGTGGCACAGGGGTGAAGGTGAAAAAGAGTACACGATCATAACGAGCAATGGGCTTTGGAAAGAAATCCTATTAAAAAAGATAGGGTACAGCAAAGGTCTTGCTAACTCACGCTCGCACACGGGTGGAGATAGAAATGAAGTAGGACACGGAGCTTAACGGGCTTAACTAGAATGTTGTTGAGGCTGGAGTGGCCTTTCGTTTTCTTATTAGAGACGGACATCTGCACAGAAGGCGTTCAACTGCCTGTTGTTCATTTTCATCCCTGCCGCTTCCGCAACAATCAGTGTGGGCAATATCAAGTTTTCCATGGAACGTGTTAACTTAAATGAAATATCAACCATTCGTTGTTCTTAAGCCCAATATGTGTTCTCCGATATTGTGGGTATACTTCTACCCATTCTTGAGGTTATATATGTTTGGTACGAAAAAATTTAATTAATTATTTTTGAGGTCAATTGAGCGAACGGTTTTATTTTATAATGTTGGTATCACAATAAAGTGTTTATTTTCAACTATTTTTTTCCGACTGGGTATGTATGGACACTTTATACTTATACAGACGCACAAACTTCTTTGAACGTAAGTAATTTTGACAACTAAATTAAATTCTTTTTTATTACATTTTTTTGTTATCCTATTATCAACATCTAGAAATTTGTATAATAAAAAATACGGTGCAAATACAACACAGCAATCCGCACATGAAAAGCTTAAGTTTTTTTTGTGCCTATTGGGGAACCCTCATCAAAATCGATATTCACCACCCTGGAACTTCTTCATACTCTTCTCATCCGCGTCCACAAATTATTCCATCCTTATGTTATTCACCGGTCACTTCATTTAGCCGCAGCCATCTTGAAATTGCAAGATTTTTCACTTGTAATCATTCACAATGGTTTTAACCGTGATACAATAAAGAAGGTAGTCCCATTGCCACTTTTTGCACCCCATATTAACTACCTGACAATTAAACAGATTATGACATTTCGTGCTACTGTTCGGAGTCGAAAAAATCCTTTTCTATGTTTTTTTTTGTTTGTTTGAAATTAAATTACGCGCACGATTAAGCCGAAGTGCAGTATTAAATCGTAAAAATATCCGATGGCAACGGTTTTCATCTGGGCAAGTGTCAATAATCTGCTTTTTAATCGAAAAAATCGAAATGGAACTTCTTTCTTGTATCATGGTTTCAACTTAGTAATCACAATTTCTATAATTATAGAAATCGGAAAGGAACTAAGAGATCAAAATATTTATATTACATTAAATCATTTCTTTTTGTTTATATTTGCATAATTAAATTATTAAAACTTTCTAAAATTTTGAAAATGTAGAGTATTATATTAAATGTTTTTATTTGATACGTCAAGAACTGCTTAGTTGAAATAAATGCATGCGCCAGGGGGCAGAAGTATTTTCGAAATTGCTGATATATTTATTTTTTGTTGTTCTCTTACTTGAAGGCATTTTTACGGCAGTCCTAAGCCCTGATACCTTTAGATCAGAGGTCGGCATAGCTTACTCTTTTGAGCAGTCTTCTCATTAGCTTATTCTTCGCTCTTCCGATTTTGGCGATCGCCGTTTTAAATGTAATATATTTTATATGATCGTTTTTCCAAAATTTACATAGTTATCTCGATTTAAGGCAAATTTGCATTTTCTTATGTATGTATGTTTATTAGACCGGGTCTTCCCATAAGCAAAATAACCAATGCTTTGTAATAATAATGGACGAGGGAAGCACTTTAGGTCAACATACTCTAAGAGGAATATAAAATATGTGCACATCCTTAGTACCTATTCGCACCAAATGTAACAGTACAATTAATAATCCGATGAGAAATAAAAACGTTGTGGAAGAAGAATGATTTTTCCTACCATTAGGGCACGGTTAGGGTGAACATTTTTATCAACTTAAAATGTGCTGTAAGTAAAATTGAAAGATATTTAAATTTTTGTGAGTTGAACCAACTCCAGAAATGGATTTTTTCATAAATTAAAATATATATTTTTTTACATATTTAAAAAAACAAACCATCTCAGATGATAAAACAGGTTAAACTTTAAAGATTTGCATACAAATATTAAAACAAATTTCTGAATGGAATCATACCCTGTAGGAAGAGAAGGTAACTTAAACCTAACTTTAATCTGTTTACGGACATACTAGAGCTGACTATTAATTGTTTATATTCTTTGACAAAAAGTAACTACTTTTGTAAAAAGTCAGCCCTGGTTACTTCTGCATTAGTTGACAGCTAACTATTTTCTAGCTATCATATGGCACAAATTAGCTATTGGTTGTTACCATTTTACAAAGGGTAAATTAATTATTTATTAACTATTTTTATGTGAAATAATGCTAGTTACCTAATACCACATCTACCTACTTATGTTTTGCCTGTTTTAAAGTAAATTAAATATCGAATCAATGTATTTAATATAATCCAGTTAAGTGACAGTATTTATTTAATCGAATATTTTATAAAAATGCATTTTCCTTAAATTATTATAGCTATTATTATTAATTCACTAAAACTTTCCGTAGAAACCCGCTTAAATATTGTATTTCTGTGATTTGATGACCGAACGTCAAACGTTTGACAGCTGTTTTTAAATTCATCTGCCTTATTTGCCAACTAATTAAAAATGTGTTTCTGAGTGTTTGATAAGAATGGGGTTTTATTTTAAATCACAGCAAAGTAGTTAGTAAAAAGTCTTCTAGTTTTGCCAATTAATAATTTTTTGCTGCAGGATAATAACAATTTGTTGATATTTGGGAAAACAAAATAGAAATTTGAATGGGTTTATTTGATGTGAAACATAACACTCCAATGATACGAGTACATGATACCTATCATTCGGTAGAGTTAGGGTTTTACTTAAGTCAATCTTCGAAAAAAGGTAAAAAAACTTGTATTATTATGACTCCTTGAAAAATTCCTTAAATATTTTTGCAGGAACTAAACCGTTAACTAATCTGAGGCGATTTAAAATAGAAATATAAAAAACGTGTTTATTAAAAAAAAAACAAAAAAGACTTCATTTTTAAAGTTATTTTCGAAATTCAATAATTCCGAATACCTTTTTTTCCAGTGATACACCCTAATACACATTTGTTATATGATACACTTGTCAGCCTTTTTCTGATATCAATTTAAGCTTTTTTATTTCAAACGATTTATTATTTAGAACTGTGACGATTTTTTGTTTTCATTTTCTTAAATAAATTGAAGTAATTTTCGTATTTGACAGGTTATGCAGGTGACCGCCCAATGGCGTCCAACAACACCTGAATACATACATACACACACACGTACGTATGTATCTATGTATGAACTTTTGAGTGGCTGTAGTTGATTTCCAGCTATTCGCTTACAGCAAGGCTACACACCAGCTGGCGCCAGTAATTTAGAAAAACAAAAGCAACTTATATTTATGTACATAAGTATCTAAATACAAATAAATAAATAAATTTTTTAAACAAATCACCCTCTGGCCGGCCAGTGGCAAGCAACTAAAAAAAACAACAACAACAATAAATACACTGGCTTCAAAAGCGTTTTATAGAAAATGTAGCCAATTCACAGGTGGTGGTCGAAATCATTAAATATTTTATCAACGGCGGCCAGTCGAGTGGCTATTTTCATAGGTATAATATGTATGTATTTATGTACATATGTACTATATATGTATACTGTATTTGCATTTGTATGGGCGCGTTAAAAATTAATAACAATTATTGAGTTATTTTTACAACAAATGCCATTCATAGCCCAAGTCGTGGTGGTTGGCAAGGCGTTGATTTATGCAACAGTGGGAGGTGGTTGGTGGCTGTCGCACCGGCTGCGCGTGCCCCTGCTAATATTGAGGGCGGCTGGGCGGTTAGCGAAAAATAGGTGTGTCACCTGTGTAATTGCCGCCGCTTGTTGCACTTGCAACATTCTATTGTTGGCCGGCCACACTTATGACAAAAATTATCTTTGCTATTTTCGGGCCAAATTTATGAAAGATTTTTCTTCTGGGTTTAGGTTCATTTGCATAACTTTTTTTAAATTTTTTTTGCTTAATGTTGTTGTGTCTGGGAATTCAACTTTTGTGTTGGCCGCAAATGTATTTGCTGTTGAGTTGTGGGCATTTTTCGACTGAGCCGCCAGGTATAATTTTGGAACGTAATTTGCGTATGACAGCATCAAAATTAATTTTAATGTCTATACTTGGTTGTAAATTTGAGAATCACATTAGTATGTCGGTATATAAAGCTATATAATTAAGGTGCTTCTTCATCTCGAAAATTATGATATTCAACATTTTTTGAGTTTTAAGTTAAGTCGGTCATAATAATAAGATTTTTAATTTAATTTTTGGAAACAATCTATTATATGTATGTATGTATATAAAAGTATTTTCATATATTTTAATCCGTTAGGTGGCGCATGAGTCGAAATATTCACAAAATTCGCACTTATAGTCCGATATTGATGTTATTAAAAAGAAGTGGTGCTCATGTAATAAAAAATACTTCCATGAAAAATAAATGTGCTAGGTGGCGCTAGAGGCGAGATATTCAGCAAATCAGTATTTATGCTCCGATTACGATAAAATTAAAACCGTATAATAGAGATGCGACGATATGATTTTACAAAAAAATTAATCCGTTATGTGGTGCTAGATTCCAGTTATTCAGAAAATTACTTTTTATGGTCCGATATTAAAGACATTGGAAAAGTATGCCGCAGGTACGATAGGAACTGTGTTATGGTGTTTTTTGCAGTATTCAAATTAATAATTTGAATTTGATTTTTTTTAATTTGGGTATGCAGTTTTGTAGCTCATTTAATTTTATCATAACAATAAAAATAAAGATCCCGGTTGATTTTTTACCATTTTTTGTTTAATTTCGCTCTTTAAAACTTTTTTCATCTTAGTCATGCAGTTTATATGGCAAAAGATTTACAAGACTACCAGCACAAAAAATAATTAAAAAACAGCATCCATTTATGTATATACATACAATCCATCCGAAGTGGAAAATGGGCGAAAGACAAAAATTTAAAAAAATTGTCAAAAATCAACCGGCTTTTGCTTTCCTTCACATTATTATGTTAAAATTAAATAAGCTAAAAAAACTGCATACCCAAATTTAAAAAAAAACCTCGAATTTATACTTTTAACACTATTTTAAATGAAATATTGTGTCTCTCAAACGAAAAGTTTTGGCTAACAGCCGCTTGACCAAAATAAATTTTAAAATGTCTCATTTCTGATGTGGAAAAAAATAAAAGTAAAATATTCTTTTCGGGAAATTAAAATCGGACAAAGTGGCGTTTTTCCAACATGCGTTAGCATTTTTTTTGTATTTTCGTGTTCAACTAATTGCAAGCTGAATTATCAAAATCGGTAAGTTTTTAAAGAAGTTATGTGCATTAGAGGAAAAAAGCGAAATTAAAATCGCCGAAAAATATCGGAAACAAATTTTTTTCGGCCAAATGAAAAAGTACGTGGCTGGTCATTTTGACCAAGAAACAAGTTTCATAGAAAAGAAAAACATGACTGGAATAAACCGGTTGCCTTGAAAAGGAAATGCTCTTTAATATTTGGTATACAACTGTACCACAATTATGAAAATTAAGCTTTGTAGTTACTGAAATTTCCCAATTCTTTGGTTTTCGTAATTCGTTATTCGATGTGGTTCTTCGCCGATATCGCCCATTTTCAAGACCTACCGATATATGAGCAATTATTAACCGGATTTTCGTAAATCTGTATAGGTATGCGGATAATTGCACCAACGAATATCCATACTATCCGAATTTTATTCGTATCAGTGGATATCCACAAGGGTATTCTAATATGCGGATAGTCCCAGCTCTGGTACAGATTTTAGTTGTTGGCTATAGACGGAATTGTTTTTTTTGTTCTTAGGAAGTATTTCTAAACAGGACTTCTAACATACTTTTGAGGAACGTTTTTTAAAATTAATCCTAAATTTGAACTTTTTTAGGTTCTACCCTACTATTTGTCGTACAATTTCGAGGCTGCTCCGTGAATAAATCAAGTATCAAAAATTATAAATAAGATGTGTTTTATGTCGAATATCTAACTAAATTTAAATTAAGAACGTGGTGGGTCAATATCTCGAAAAAACTGCAAATCTGAGAATACAGTTCATCTTCATTTGAATACTATTTCTTATAACAATTTAAAAAAAAAACTAGGTAGAGTGTTTTCAAATATAACGACAATCACTTTCGAGCGAATCTTTGCAGTGATGCTATAAAAACAAATTTTATCTAAACTTCAATTTCCATTATACACACACATACTTATGCTAATCGGCAGACAAGAGATTTTACTTGCAAAGAAATGTTTTTTTCAGAAAATACATACACTGTTATAAATAAAAATAGTCTTTGAAAAAAAACAAAGAAACTGCGTCGCGCGTTATCGTCTGTTGACCATCGAAACGGTCCATAACTTTCGACAGACTCATGTCTACAAATAAAAATGTCTTAAAAAAAAAACAAAGAAAAAGCTCAATACAAACTTTCTATGTTTACATGAAAAAGAACTTCGAAAAAATGGCAAATATTAAATGCATCGCAAAATTAAGTGTTTGGCTGTGCGACCACCGGCGGACAGTAGAAGTGCAAGCAAATGACCGTCTGGCGCACCAGTATCTATGATGCATGCAACCGGGTATACAAAAACAATTGAAATGCGAACATGTGTGTGCAGAGGCAGATGCAGTTATAGCCGGTAGCGCTTAGGCGCTTACATAGATGCTGCTCAACCCAAAAATGATTTAATACTTTTGCGGCCTTTTGAATTTTGTAAAACAATTTTCTGCTTGACTTTTTTGTAAAAATTTTCCTTCTTACATTTCGTACTTTAACAAATTTTTGTTTATTTTTTGACTTGTAGTCGACTCGCCGTCTCTTGGGCCAAGTTCAAAATTATATGCCCACAGTTTCAATAAAAACAAATTCACTTTCAACCAAAACCAATGGCTATCCCTCATACGCACTTTGCATTTTTCATTTGTCTTTGTGTTTTGTGACTCTTAGCGTTCGTGTGGCTATAATTACACTAGCCAACAAATTTTACCATCAGCAAGAAGATAGAAAAGCTAGTTTTCATTATGATTCCGAAAATCATAATGGTTTTTCTACTTTTGATATAACGGTAAAAATATGAAAAACTGCAGAGTTACGGAACACCCCCCTTACATACAACACATGCTTTATTTCTTGCCGTAATGATTCAAAGCCTTAATTAGAGGAGGACAGGATACTCTTAACAAGAATGTCTAGCCATACTACTCGTTTAACAGACAGGGGGCTTGGTCGTTATATCAAAAACCAGGAATGAAAAATTAAATTTGCTCGACATCTTTTTCTAATTTTCTAACTTTTACCCGCTATACATTAATTACCAAAAGTGCAAGGAGAGAAAAAATTATGCCCCCTTTATTATACATAACCCAATTTAAAAAAAAATATAAGCCTACCAATTTTATAAAATTCAAACTATTTAATGAAAAAACTTAAGGAATCGTGCTCAGAGTGAGTTGAGGAATGGAATTAGCAGTGGCTAATTGTTTGTAAATCCGTCTGGGCCTTAGATAACCGGACAATAAAAATATCTTTATATTGAAAATGGCGAAATTTTTAACAACCACTTGGCACCCATGGGCGGAGAACGAAAGCAAGGGCACCCACGAACACAATGGAGGACCAAATGCAAAAGGGCACACTTGGTGTGAATAACTGGAACAAAATAAAAGTATTTTTCTTTTGTGCTGACATTTTCTTTACACAAACAAAACTTTCAATTGTTCTGTCATCTGCTTCCTTCTTCCTCTTCTTCTTTAGAAAGAATTCATTACGTCATTTGAGCTATTTTTGGCTCGGAAGACACAATCTTGAGTTACATATATCATGCATGCTCTGAAGCCACATTTAGGGGGTTGGCATGACGCCGAAACGCTTAGTAAAGTCGTGAAATCATTAAATTCTGAAGTAGCTATTAGATTGCAGAGAAAAATTACTTCAATTAATCTAGCTTTGAATTCTCGATATTTTATTTTTTTATGACATTACGACATGTTACGGCATCTTATGAATCCCCTAATTGCAAATTATTATTTTTTGACTTGTACATGGGTAATTCCATGCCAACTCGATCAACTTGAATGAAATTTGCTCAGAAATAATTTTTTCGTCTTATAACAAAATTCTGCCAATGGATAAAAACTTAAAAAATATTGACAAGTTATTATATCTACAAAAAAACCTTTTTAATGTTTTTTTTTAAATAATAATTGTGGCTACAAAAAAATATACATATGTGTGTTATAATAAAAATATTGGAAAATCACAATCTTGCACACTTTGATACATTAAAAACTAATGCATTTGTTTATCAAATAACTTTGTACGTCCTTAATTTTTCAATTTAAGAAAAAGCTGGAATTTTTCTTTCACAATCTCTTAAGAAAATAGAACAAATTTAATAAATTTAACGTGAATAAAATAACTTTTTATCCATTTCAAAAATTTACATATAAAAATATTTTTTGGAAATTTTTGAAATATCAAACAATAATTTTCTTATATCTTAAAAAAAAACATGAAACACCGCCTTAAAAATTTTGGATTCTTTTAAGAACATAGAGAGGTATTTTACAAAAATAAATAAAATAAAATTTATAATTGTTTTCGAGGTATTAAAAAATTATGTTACTAACAAATTTTTTAATTTCGTTTTAAGACAAAGGAAACCCTCTTGGCAACTCCTACATAGTTTTAACGGCGGCGAATTTTTAGTTTCGAAAATTGCATTTCGAATATGTATTGTTGTTACGCATATCCAAATTTTTGGTTAAGAATTGTTCGCACACTTTCGCCAAAAAAGTGATTACAATGATACGATTTCAATGATACTGTTATTAAAAACTATTTCTTGTCTAATATTTTTGGAATTTCAATCAGAAACTACTTTAAAGTTAGTTCTGCTATTGGCTTTTTATAAAATAAATTTAGATTAATATAAATTAAGAAGTTTAGTTTTTATGTAGCCGAATTGTATATTAGATAGAGCCGAAAGTTTTCTTTCCAAATATTCGTTTTGGGTCAAACATCTGGATCTTATGATCCCTATAATACACTTGTCAAACTTCATATAGTAATTCTGCAAAACAAAATTACAGAATAAAAAGAAACTCGCCGAACCTATTCGAATATTACTGCCATTTTTTTTGTTTTTTGTTGATAATTTTATGTTGCAAGAGTTAAAAATTAAATTATTGTTTTGAAGTTATAATATAGAGTAGGTTCGGGTTCGAATATTTTAAATATAACTTCAACTGAGGGAGACCCAAAAAAGTTCGACAGTGAGTGATTTTATTTATTTGCAGACTTCCAAATCAAGAATATTCAATATATGTGAATTAATCTAACACTCTAATAATGAAGGAAATTTTCGCAATTTCTCGTTTTAAAAGCAAATAGAGTATTTTTATATAAACTATACTAAATATAACTATTTGTATATAACATATACTTAAAAATAAACAAAATAGCAAATTTTCCTATTTTCAAAATCAAACATCCTTTACCGCGTTTTTATATTTTTACCCACAGAATCCGTTATGATTTTCGAAAACAGAATACAAATTCGCATTGGAAATGATACATTTCAGTCGTGTTAAGCAGTGTTTAAAATAATATGTTTTTTCCACTTTTATTTGTCGTCATGCCTGCCAACAAATTTTTGCCAAATTGTAATTGTAAAAAATTTGACAGCTTTACAAATGTTGTCTGTTCGCACGCGTGTTTTCAATATATTTTTCATTTTTTGCACGCGCCGAAAATGATTTTTATTTTTGTTTCCTTAAATTTTTACATTTTATTTCGTATTGCAGTTTTGTGCGAATGCAACTCAAATGGTTGATTTTTGATTGTGCGTCAGTGCAAATATTCACACGCACGTAAATTTGTACTACGTATCTGTAGAGTTTCGACAAAACAACTTATTTTTAATTGGTCAAGTTTCCAGAATTGCAAAAAAACTAAAAAATCACGTTGTATGAACAGTGAAAGAAATATTGCTAATCAAGGTTATGAAAAGCTAATAGATCTTGATTAGAAAATTTCATTTTTTTATGGCTTCTCTTCTTCTTAATTTGCACCATAACCGCCTAGGCCATAACCGCCTAGGCAATTTTAGCCGATTCCACTAAAGCACCCCAATCGCTCTTTTGTTTTGCTAATTCCTGGCAGTTAATGACCCCAAGTGATGTCAACACCTTTTCTACTTTGTATTTCCAGCGTGGAGCCGTTCCTCTTTCTCTACTGTCACCAGCGGGTAGGCGGAACACTGTGAGTGTCCAGACGTGAATGCGCTGACTGGTTATTTGATGATATTCGGTACTTCGTCGTTTACGTCGACTCCGAAGTACAGTTGATTTTTGTGATTTATTTACCCCGCCTGAGATTTGAACCCGGGATATTCCGGATGACACGCGCTCAAGCTAAACAGTAGGGTGGCTACCGTAGATTAAAAAAAAATGGAGCTGTAGTGTGACTCTCTCACTAATTTTAATGATATTCGCATGGTTAACTCATCTTAACGAAAATTTTAACGAAGCTGCTATTCAGTATTCATTTTTTAACGATTTTCGCATTCGCCGAATCAGCTGCTGTCGTTAGCTAGTCGATTATCGAAAACTAAACCACTACAAATTTAACGTTGTTGGCTCAATCGAGAAAAGAAAAATTAGTGATTTCAACTTAAATAAAAGATAAGTTCACAACTCGGTGATTTGTTTCCTTGTAATTAAAAAAAGAAAATTAAATAATGTGCTCTGAATATTTGGCATTTGATTTATCACGAGATTACGATGAAGTAAGCGCTCCATCAGTGGATTGACGTTTACGCCGAGATGTAAGCAATTCCTTTCATTTGAATGCTACAGAATTTCAGAAGCTGTATCGGCTAACTCCAGACTTGGCTGAATACCTAATTTCTCAGCTTGGCAACCAAATAAGAGGCTCCAGAATAACAGAAATATCGAATGGGAAACTGGCATCTCGTGTAATCTTTAAGGGTGTATGCAATTTTAAATTTTACTTTTATATTGTTAGGTTCTAGCGGCTTTGAGATTATTCGCGACTGGTAGCTATCAACGACCCGTAGATGAGCAATGAGGAATATCCGAGAGCCAGTCATCTGTAAACCGGCGTTCATCGGGTAACGGATGCAATCAATGATTCATTGTTTCGCCAGAAAGTGAAGTTTCCTATGGCCAAGCTGCTAAAGAAATGTTTGCTTCAGCGAGGTCTCCCTTTGTGGGAGGCACTATTGGGGCCGTCGATTTTACTCATATGTATGTATATCAATTTTGCCACCAAAGAATCATGAGAAGGCTAATCCAACCACCATATTTACCATTCAATTAATGTGCAAATGGTAAAAGCAACTTTTATCAAAAATCAAGTACAATAACAGAAATATAGTTTAGTTTTAATATATAGATAAATGATACGTATTAAAAAATGTAAATCCTAAATACGCTGAAGCACCACGCGAATTTTAAAAACGAAAACCATGGCATATTTGCAGGTGATTTCGGATATTCTATGGAGTCGTGTTGATGACTATTCTACCAAATCACTCACAGGAGAGTGCGGAATTCTTCTACAACGGAATATTGCAATATATAAAAAGAATCATAAATGATTGCAGTTTGAAATACCCTAGGTAGTATATTTACACTTTAATGAAATATAATAAAAACTCTCAAATTTATATTTGGCACACGCACTTGTTTAATTTTAATCTATTCCTCTTTGTGATTTTCGCTAATTTTGACATTTAGTTTGATAGAGGTGCGACTCTGTGCCACTTTGAATAAATACAACGAGACAGCTGTTAAGTGTCATTAAGAATTATAAGGTATACTTGGTCGGCCGCCGTAGCCGAGTGTGAAGTGTGTGCGCGCCTTATTCGGTGGGTCCCGGGTTGAAATTATGACTGGGGCAAATAACATACAAAATTCGGGAAAAGTTGTTTCTTTTAGCGGTCGACTTTCGGCAGGCAATGGCAAACCTACGAATGTATTTCTGCCACGAAAAAACTTCTAACAAAAATCATTTGCCATTCGGAGTCGGCGTAAATCTGTGGGTCCCTGAATTTATGTTACAAAATCAAGACCTACGCCACAAATTGTAGGAGCATTTCAGCCAAACATCAGGCTATGATTCAAGGGCCAAATTATTACTATTATCATTATTAAATTGTGCAACATTTCTAATTTGCTTAAATTCAGTACAATGCATTAAATTAGAGAAGATAATACGTGGAATTAAAAATTTTAGAAAATGAAATTTATTGTTACAAAAGAATATTTCCCAGTTGGTATTTTTTCGACACATTGTGATTTTTGCAAAGAACTCAAAGAATAATATATTGTTATTATTCTCAAAAACAATTTAAAAATTCCCATTCAAACCTTTTATGTATGTATGTCTATTTATTAATCAAAAATAGTTTTCCAGAAAATTAACTCATTTTTGCGATAATTTAACAAAAATGTATTTACGTGTATTAAAAAGATATTTCAAATTCTCATTAATTCTTCGTGGAGGCTAACTATTTTTGGGCAAGAACAATTTGAGTTGTAAAACCATACAATCGTATAGGAGCTTAAACTTGGTGTTTGATTTGCCTAACAATTAAAATAACGCAGCTTTGAATTTTTGAAATGTTACTTGTGAATTTTCAAGCTAATAGAAAGAGTATTGAGTTATGAAACAATCTATCGATTTGAAGGAGAGTTTTTTTTGGTGAAATGATGGACTGTGGCTCTGGGGTTTAGGGATAAGCCAATGCTAAAATTATATCGATAATATTCGTACCAATATTTTCAGACAATAACGGTATATTTCGAGTAAAATTGATCGATATTTCGATATATCCAAGGTGCAATTGCATGTATATTGAAACGATTTTCCGCCATCCCTTGTCAAGTTTGGTTTGGAGTCAAACCCATTTCGGCGTTGTATGATCTTCGGTGTAATTTTTCGACATAACGGAAAATCGTTCCAATAAGCATCCAGTTTTCAACCCGCCGGAAAAACAGAAGAGCAAACAGAAACATATCTGAAAATAGTCGAAAGTGAAATAATAATATATATTTGGCAGCTTTACTTATATATTTTTTTTTATTTATGAAAGAATTACTGAAAGAATTTGTTTAAAAAACTTGGGTTCAATATAGAAAATTATAAATATGTATGTAGATCAGGGTGCCTCACTAAAAGAAAATCACGTGGTTTCCAACGGAATTATAAAATTTATTAGATTTTAAGACTTGGGTCAAAATAATTCGAAAAATATGAAGATTTAATTGAGCTGGGCTCACAAATACCATACAAAAACATAGAATTTGATACAAATTTGATACTCGTAAGTAAATATCGATATTTTGAGATTAAATATATCGATATAATTATCAATTATTTTTTATATAAAATAATGAAATTTTTTGTCCAAGCCTACTGCGCTTATTCAAAGCAGTAGTATGTAATTCGTAAACTCTTAGTACACTCAATATCTAACAAGAAAAATTATTTAATTTGAAATACAATGAAATAACATTTTGTATATGAAAATTTCTATTCCTATTTATAAAACTAGATTATTGGCTCCGCATGACAACCGCACGCACTTTTATGGCATTCGCACTGGCGCCCAAATTCTCGAATGCGCCTCCATAGTGCTCCTATGGAGAATTTGTAGATGCACATTATGTACATAACTGGACACATAAATACATATGTATGTATGTATGTACAAATGTGAGCAAATGTGAACAAATTTAATGTGTTGACTGCGGCAATCTGCCAGCCTCTTTATGTATGTATGTACACTCGTTGGTGTCTAGCATCGTGCATCGCCAAGCAAGCAAAAGTGAATTCGTCCCAGTGTGATCGTGTCATGATTTTCATTAAAGTTTGCAACAAATAATAGCGAAATTTCATTTGCATTGCATTTGTAATTATAAAATGTGCAGCAACAAAGTTGGCAGCACAAAAAAAAAAACCAAAAAAAAAAAAACCAACGACAATTACAAAAGAAAAACACGCCAAATTCATAAAATAAAAACAGGAATTACTTGAAAAAATTAAAACAAAAACAAAAATTATGATTATATTACAGCTGCCATTGCAGACATGGCGTCTTTTCTTAGCGCTCGACAAGATCGGTGTGACGTTGAAATGACGCGACAGGCAGAAATTTTAGATTACTTAAAAGTGGACTATGAAAATAAAAATTGCGTTGCATTTTTCGCGCGTAAAACTTCACACTTAATGCATTTTGCAAAATTTACTTATAATATCTCATTTACATGAACATTCTACAAATGTAGCTGTGTCATTAAAGACCCAGCTAACAAAATATTCGCAAGCATGTCATACGACTACTAATTACTTTTTCGATTATTTTGAAATTATGTATTTATTCCCAATAAATTGTGCAGCGAGAATTGTTGGGTTCCTATCCTTTTTTGCACAAATTTATGGCATATTTTTCGTTGTATTTGTACTCCGTGAAAAAGCTGTGGTATTGCTAGTGTTGCCATTTTAGCATTTTTCCGGCTAGCTATAGCTGTTTTCATTTTTCTTTTAGCCGGGAAATTGAAATATAGTATTTAGCCTTTTTTAGCATTTAGTATTTCTTATAAATGTAAATTCCGTACTAATAAAATAAATGCCATCGAAATGAAATGGAAAAAATAGACCATCATTATAATATCAGTGGAAAAATCAAAAATCAGGCAGAGGTTCAAGAAAATAAAATCACGCTTAATTTTTTAAAATTTTTGCGTTTTTACATTCATATTTTTTGTGAACTATTGAAGCTTTGTCAATTTGATAATTAATATGCAGAGAAATTTCTTTATTGCAATTATTTTGAATTTATTTAATTACTATTTTTTTGTTTTAAACATAACCGTATAATTTATATGCATTTAATTTTAAAAATTTATTTTGCCGTGCCTTGATCCAGCGTCTGCAGATCGTAATCCATAGTTTCATCCACACCAGGATTGCCACGCGTCAGGAGAGTGATTACTTGCAATTTGATTTCGTCTACAAATTTTTCGTATTTCGACAGCGAGCCAACAGGATAAAAAAAAGTTGCCCGAAACGGTGCATGGGAACTTTTCGGAAAGTGATTTTAAACGAATGCATTTTTGGGCACTGGCATTTCAGCCCAAAAGTCAACAGCAAAGAACTTAGATTACAAAGAAGTTGCATCAGTGTAATTATCTTGCGGTAAGAAATGTTAGCTTACTTCACCACACCACAAACCAATTTGATCCAATCAGTATCTAATATCAATCAGTGAACATCAAATTTGTTCTGGTATGGTGAAATAAGCTAAAATATTCTGTTGGCATATCAGGTGAAAGTATGCAACTTCTTAGTAATCTACGTTCTTTGACCATACCAGCACTAATTTCACTTTTGCTTATTGATATTAAAATCTGTTTAGTTGGTTTCTGGTGTGGTGAAATCGGACGAGAGTTCTTGCCGCAGAAAACGAAACGCGATCAGAGTTGATTTTTGTTGCCATGTAATCCAGTTTTCCAAACTACTTCTGAGGAGAAAAGTTAGCAGTAAATAACCACTACTAAAAAGAGAATTTCAATATTTTAATTTGTAATTCGATTACGTAAAAGAGAATTACGTTTGGGCTTTTGGAGGCATTGAGAAAAGCGGTTAAAATGCATATCTGGAAAAAATATCCAGGTTTAACATAATTAGTAAAATTTCAAGAGGAAAACCTTGAGAATTGGGTAATTTTTACTCCTTTTTCAGAATTATGCAAAAAAGTTAATTTGAAAAGTTGCTGGACAAAATTTGAAAATGGTCGTCGAATTCCACAGATATTGGAATCAGAATATCAACAATGCAGATTATCAGAGCTGTTTGGCTATTTTTGAGGGAAGGTACGTATGTATGTATATTTTTTTGTGACACAGATTCATTAATTACATTTCTTCATCTCTATAGCGAGCCACCAAACTTACTTTACTTACTTACTTAATTGGCGCTATAACCGCTTAACCGATTTTGGCCGAACTTCTCCTACAATTTGTGGTGAGCGTCTGGATGTTGTAACACAAATTGAGGGGCCTACAGTTTTACACCGAATGCGAACGGCGCATGTTTTTGTGGGAAGTTTTTTTCATGGCAGAAATTCACTCGGAGGTTTGCCGTTGCCTACCGAGGGGCGACCGCTATTAAAAAAAACTTTTTCTATATTTTTGGATGCTACTTGGCCCAAGCTGGATTCGAACCTGGGACCCACCGAATGAACACGCACACGCTACACACTTGGGTACGGCGGCCGACAAAGCACTTGGTAAATGATTTCTTTGGATGAATAGTTGTCGAAAAGTTAAAAACTTCTAAGTCAGATATCAATTTGATGCGTTCGGTGCCAACGATAATAGACAACAAGATTGCGCCTTCCACGCGGATAGTGACGTAATCTGAGATTCATCAGCGATGCGAACTGGTTCAGCGAGGTGTAATCTTTAAATGGTTTTGTGGTACCACAAGTGAGTGCCCCACTTTTACCGACCTACCTACCAATCATTGTAATTGAATAAACACTTTTAAAAAGGTAGCAATTTTCCTCAAAATTACTTTAGTAATGAAGCCTTCTGAAAGCTCTTCCTTTTGATACAAAGAAGTTGCATTCTCCCACCGTTCCTCTAACAGCAAGTGTCGTCCGATTTCACCATAACAGAACTAATTTGAATTTTGCTAATTAATATTAGAATCTGATTATATCCAATAGGTTTCGGTCATCCCATGCAACTTGTTTGTAATCTACGTTCTTCGCCCATTTTGTAGTATTTCATTTAACTTATTAAATAAATTAAATTTAACTTTGAAGAAGGTGAGGCTGAGCTTTAATCTTTCGTTGGACGAACTCTTTGAATAGGTTGTCTAAAGAAAATATCCTATTTCTCAATTCAGGTTGTGAGCTATTTATTGTCAAATTGTATCTGAATCTACTTCATAGAATGGAATGAAAATCGGTCGGTCATTCAACAAACTTTTTTGCGGCTACTGAGATGATGAGGAAATGGTGAGTACTGAAAACAAAATCTGTCACTATAGTGTTATGGAATATTTAAAAGATCCACTCATGCAGCAAATTTAAACAAAGGTAGGGTAGGACCGATGCAAGAGCTTTCTTTAATAAAATCACAATGACCTAGCGACCGCCTCCTCAGCCTAATTTAACTTAACATATGTTTCGGTCTATGTTTAAATTCGTTAATTTAAATTTCGTAGCTTTCGCCAAAACTGTTTACCATAATAATATACATATAATATCGTCAAAATTGTCTCCAGTACAGAGCGTCTACGTAAATGTGTATTTTAAACACCGTGGCATGCTCTTTGACTTTCAATCAATCTGAGCAATAAATGGAACAATTTGAAACACTAAGTTATGATCAAATCTGTTGCCAGATGCTGGTGAGCTGAAGTCAAACCAGATTTTATGTCTTGTTTATCCTGAATCACCACTCATAACTCAAATATAGCCGCAAACTCAAAAAGTGAGGGAAGTCATAGAAACTTTCTTTTGAAATATCGGATCTTACTCAGCAACCAAACCCATATTTTAACAATTTTTTTTAACAATCTACCGTGCATTTCTTCTTCAGAAATAGATCCAGGTACCAACCGAAAACCAGAGAAACCTTTCGCATGCAGAATAACACAAATCAGTAAGTAAAACAAAAATAAACCTTTCAGAAGAAGAGCATACGAAATGGTTGCTTCCGAATTCACTTAAAGCACCTTAACTCTAAACGAGTTGATCTCTATTCAGCAAAGTTTCTTTGTAAATAAATTGAAGATTGTCGAGAGGACATTTCATCACCTAAGGCTTCGGCTGCTCTTCGATTGCTGGGTGAGTAGAACACAAGACTTTTTACACAGCCGACACTTATCCCACTTGTCCCCAAATAACTCGCACCACCTTTTCAAATATCTTTTTGAGTATAATGTAATAAAATTAATTTCAAGTGGTTAGCATCAGTAAACAATCCACTATGTACATATGTGTACATACATATGTATATAAATATGTATATAGTTTCCTTTTATTGCTTATGCAACTTTTGGAGACTGCTTCGTTTGAATATTTAAGAGTGCTAACATATTTCCAAATATTCTTACTTCCGTAGTAAGAATCCTTTGTTTTTTCTCTTTAGATATTTTTTCTAGTTCTTCATAAATGTTTGTTTATAAAATTATATATGTAAGTACTTTGAGATAATGACTAAGTTAAATAAATATTGAATATCGAAGAGCGTGCCAGGAAACACTGTTAGGGATTACCGTGGACATAGGTACATTTACGGTAATGAAACAGCGGATGAAGTGGCAAGGTGTGGCTCAGCATTAAGTAGGAGTGTATGGCGAAAGAATTGGTTTACCCTACAACACGTCCAATCGCAGCTGTGAGGACCCGGACCCAACTTTCGCTAGGATGAGGCTAAACTCGATAGACCATTCCTGCAGAAGATTTCATTTCCTCTGTATGACATACTGAAATTCAATAGAATCAAAATGGCTAATTTGCTAATTGCTTGTTACCAGGTTGATAATCCACTTAAACCAACCAACTCAATAAATATATCTGCTTTATTTTATTGAACCAATTATGATGAGCGGCAATATATCAAAGGATCAGAAAAAAAACAAAAAAAAAATCGTTTCATATTTATTTTTAATATTCGTCTTTTTATCTTCTCCGCATAATCGCCATTGACTTCAATGCATTGGCGTTAAAGCCATTCCCCTTAATTTGTTTTAATTTAGGAATTAACCAGAAATCACACAACGCAGCAAACTCTCTTTCTTCCGGGTTTCCAGCAAATTTTTTACAACTTTTGGTATATTAATTTGCCATATGTGTAGACCATTGCGATAAGAAATCATCCGATTCAAAATTTACGTTAAAATCTCCCCCGAGACACGCAAATAGTGGATTAAGGAATCCTAAATCTGAAAAGTTTGCCCAAAACTTTTGTCTCTTTGCGATAGGTAGTTTTTCATGAGGTAGATACGAGGCACTTACAAAATAGATTTGTATATTTTGATAGAAATTATACAAATCTTTTGATAATAGTTATGACTAAGGGAACTTTTTTAAAGTTTCAAATGACAGACTTACTTCGGGACCCAAAAAAATTTCGAGAAGACTTTTGTTATATAAATCTGAAAATAAAAATTTTTGAAGACTTAAAGATATTTATATCGCTGATAATTATTATGAGAACACTTTGAGTAATAATTATAGATTACTCGAAAAATTTCTATATAACTATAATAATTACTGATTAACTTTTACTATTAGTTATGTTCTCGGAAAAAAAAATTTATTCTATTGCTTTGTATCTTTGTTATACAATATTTCGTTCCAACTGTGTAACGCAAATAGCTTTAAAAATTTTACTCTCCATTTGCACTTAGCCGCCTAAGAAGTTTCACTTCAAAAAATCAACTCCCTAACCATACATCGAACTCAAAGTAATTAAGTCATTGAAAAATCTATTTTCAAAATTGTCTCAACTCCGCATGCCACCATGTATTGATGTTTATTCATTATGACTGTCACTTTCTATTCATCCTTCTCAACTATCTCTTATCGAGCTTAGGTTAAGAGGCCGAGTCACAAGTTAGTTGCTGCTAGTAGACGACGCACTTGACAACAAATGCGAGTATTTGAAGATAATGGCAGAGATGATGCATGGAAATTGATTATACAATTTTCTACATAATCCACAACGTTAAAAAGTATTAATTTTTAATTATAGCAGAAAGGCTATTAATTTCGTCAAAATTTTAATATTTTTTTTATAGTCAATTCTCTTTCGTATCTAACCCTGACCTCTCGCTTAGTTTTCTAAAAGTGGAAACATTTGAATAAACTACGCCCACTGCTGTTGACTTCAAATAAAATGGCATTTAGTAGGCTATAAAAATCGAAATCCTTAGCAAAGAAAAAATCATTTCCACTAACGACTTTGCTTATCATCAGCTTGCTTTATAGCTACTTATGTTTCAAATATTTTCCGAAGTCACTGCGCTGTGTCATGCCCTTATTTTGAGTTTACGAACAAACTAAATTATATAAATCAGTTTGTCTGATTTAGCTATGTACGTAGATAAGTGTTCGAGTAAAATAGTGTCTAACTGTGGCAGAGTTCACATTCCACTGATAAACTTTGTTTGCTGTACGTTAAAAAGAAATTATTATATATTTTTTCCATTTATTTAGTGATTATATGTACAATAATGAGTGCATTAAAATTTAAATTTCGAACATTAGAATCTAGAAATGCATGAGGTTGAACGCTTGAAAATTATATTTCGGACGCTACAATTTGAAAACCTTATGATGTAATCAGATTAAAATGGCGGGTAAATAGTTATGTATGCAGTTATGTAAATGATGCTTATGCCGCCCATACACTTCGATCACGATAGTGCTGCATGCAAAGATTTATTAGGGAAACTATGAATACATGCGCGTCACATACGGAAAATATCTATTAAACTTTTATATTTCCTTTGATTGGGCCACAATGGGATATATCTGAAAGCCGTCTGCCAATCTTGACTGAAGTGTTTGGACGGTCTTATATGTAGATGTGTTCTTGAATAGCTTCACAATCAGCAGCGTCGTTGCTATGCGGTAACGCGATAGTTAACAAACTTTTCATAACTGATACCTCACGGCCATTTCTCTTTTAGAGAGAGCGGTGTCTCTATATGAAGAGTGGGCTCTGAATAACAAATAGCCTGCCTAACTAGATCGCAGAGTTATAATGATGAATATTTGAATTTGAGCGGGCCACGAAGAGGTGATTGGCAAAATTAAACCCACTTGATAAGGGAGGAGGGAGACTGTTTCTAAAGAATTTGAAAAACCTGTCTAGGGATAAAATGTGCAGCTCGTATCTATATTCAGATTACACCTAATTGAAAAATGGGTCACTGTAAGTTATTCGTAGCCAAACAGAAACAAAAAAGTTCTCTGCTTCTACTATAGACAGGAGAACAATATTGAGTTATCACTGATCCTAACTTAAGCCAATCTTATGATCCAATGGCGGAAAATCTTATATATATAGCATCCAATAATTAATTTATTCCTATCTGGCCGGATTTGTTTTACAAGTGTTCAGGTTACCTCTACGGTGGCCATTATTTTCGCTCCTGAATTAACGCCTTAGCTAAGCTAAGCTTAACTCAATAGTTGACCACTGTCTCATTGAGTGTCCTGCAGATTCACATTTACTATATTAAAAATATGTTAAAGAAAACTTAGGAATTTGAAGTCTCCCGAAGGGAAACCGACTTTGCCGATTGTAAGATATTAACTTTCAAAGATTTGATGCCATATCTACGAAAAATTGTTTTTCCCCCATAAAAAATACATGATCGAATTTGAGCATTTTGAGCGACTTATTTTTTACTTTTTGATTTTATAGACAGTATACAAGAATGATAGAAAACCAAGTTACGACAACGCCGACAGCGTACACGTCACAGATGTTCATACCACAGGAATAGGGAGAAGAAAAGAAAGGTGATAACTGCTGTTGGGCTTTCGCTGCAACTGCTACAAAACGAAGCTCGGCACTTCACATTTATTATTCTGTATTTAAATTTTTGTAAAAATTACTCAAAAAGTGCTTTTAACGTCACATTCTTTTCTCTGCATCGTGTACGGTATAGGGCTATAATTTTTTTCCAATTCGGAACAATCCTTATGGATGAGTGAGTTGAAATTCTGACTTCCCTCTTTTGAGGGTATCCTAGTGCTTAGGTTGCATTTCGCGACGGAACTTAGGGATCATGGTTTCTTTTTAATTTTTGTCTTATCGGATTTCAAAATTTCATAGGTAGAGTAGAGTAAATTGTGTGTTAAATTTCCGTCAAGTTAACGAGTCAATTTGTATAATCGACACAAATCGACGATTTAGATGAAGTTTGCACTCAGTTTTTGCCTTAACTGAACTTCGATAATTTATCTTTGGCTGAATCAGATTTCTTGTCACCCACAAAAGTGATCGACTTTGCTCGGCTCTTTTTTCTACTTAAGTGATAAGAATGCTGGCGAAATAAAAGCAAGTTTCTGCTGAAAATCAATTGTAATCGAGTATATATTATCCATTATTACTTTCTATGACTTTTTCACATTTTTCGGGGAGATTCATGACTTCATCGGTGTATAACTTCTGTAACATGATAGAACTCAGTTCCTTTTATAGTCTGGAATGCTAGTAAGGCCTCTGATAAGTGCATCTTGTCTTAAATCGACAACGTTTTCAAATTCTATTGTAGCGTCCATCCAAAATTAACTAATGGCTTCCTCACTTCAATAGCCTGGTAAATTTTTAATATATATGTACATTTATTAATGATCAGCAATTCAACTTTCCTTATCAGACAGCCTGCCTACAATTTAGCGCAAATGCCATCTCAAATCTCTCATTTCATTTAGTTAATAACATTTTGACCTCAGCAGCAGCCAAGCAAGTCCCTAAATAACTGAAACTCTATGTATGTATATTCCACTTAGAGACAACAGCTACTTAATTTAGGCAATATTAATTTTATACGTTTTTTCCGTCGACAATCAAGTTTATAATGATCTCATTCTGAGCTCTCATTGCCTGTATTGTGATCGTTAAATATTTGTTGTTTTTGTTTTGTTATTTAATTTCATTTGTTGAATAAAATACACACGTACACACATTTTGTAAAATATTTGACACTTTTGGTCGATAAGACGTCAGGCAAGTGATAAGCCGGCTTGCTTTGCTTGCTCTTTGAACTTTTTAAATCATAGATTAGCTTCAAATTACTGAATGTGATCAGCATATTTGCTAGATGATAGTTGTTTGTTCATTCAGAATTTTTTCCATGGAAAGACATTATTTTTAATTAAATAGTATGTCAAGTTTTAAATAAATCTTATAATGTTCCTTATTTATAACAATATATTATGAATTTCTTTAATTAATGAAAAAAACTGATTTAATTTCATAATATTTAATGCACGACTGGTAAGTTTATTCTCAAAAAAAATTTCTAGAATATAATAGAAAAGTATTTATTTCGGAATTTGCATTCTTACATATGTACGTACATACACAAGTTTATACGTACAAACATATAGGTACATAATTATATAGTTGTAATTTTAAGATTTGTCTCTCTCAGTTTACGTAGATGACACTGCAATAATGGTTTATTGTAATGATAAGAGGCTATATAAGACTAGAGTACTTTTTTCAAGTATTCTTTTATTTACATAAATTTCAAAATATATTGCTAGTGTGGTTTGAATCGCCTTGCATATTTCACCCCAACCACAAATCAACAATATACGAGGACATCTTGGTAGCCTGCGAAGTGTAAAGCTTCCTAGTTATGCAGCAGTTTTAATATTCTTCAGAGCCATATTGTCTCCATCTATTCATCTCTGAAAGTCTTCAAACTAGCCTCCTTTTTAATCTTAAAAACAAAAAACGCAAAGCCCTCCACCTCCTGCGCTACCTATTCTCTACCAAAGCTCTTCGCAAATGCAATCCGATTTTGAATTTTTGATGCTTATAAATAGCAGCCTACAAGATTTTAAAAAGGTGCTTCTCTGATATTCATTCCGTTTAAAATTGAACGACACAAATTTAAAAAAAGTGCTGATGTTCCATACGCGACGGCGAGGTAGTCATCGAACACCGTGTTATAAGTTATAATACCAAATCATCATAATGAAAGGTATAAAAATATTTGCTCAGGACTGTAATTGAGAGAGCTTCTACGAAAACAGAGTTTAGTTGGACGAGCCCCTTTAAGGACTGAGCTGAGTAACGAAAATAATTGGGTAGGTATTGTATATATTGGACAGAGACCAAGATACTCGGTGGGATTGAGAAAGCGGATGTTTATCTTCTAAGTAGAAATTTATGTTTGCCATATGAAGATATGTGGATCTCTGTATCACTTGCAGCTTTTCGAACCGTAAAACTGCAACCTTGATGGGGATATTAAGCCCCTAAAATCTTCACAGGTAACCTCAAAATTCGTAATGGAGAGTCGTAGCAAATTGAATGCTCTTAGTCTGACCAAACGAGCTATATAGTATGTATGTAGGTTTTGTGGATTTCGGGCCTCACTGGTTTTGAAGAAAAAAGAATTAGGACTAAACTCACAAAACAGGCATCAACGCCCTTTATAGGCGCATAGCTGTTCAGCAGTACTTCAAAGCTTCTCATAAATTTGGTAGAAACTTTTGATTTTAACTAAATAAGAATAATTTCGAAAATCATAGAAATAAATTATAGAAATATAACTGTACGAACTATTTAAATATACACATAAATGTACAAACATCCATATTTTGGGCGTGGTATGTTAAATCATAATAATTAATTTTTTATTTTTATTTTAATAGTTAAATGAAAGCCCTAAAAGTTTTTAAATTGACGAGAATTATGTATGTTAACTGGTTTTATTGCATACAACAAATAATGCGCTGGGCTTTTCAAGTTCAGTTGCGAAATTGCGCCTTTTTACTTTTCTTACATCAAAAGAAAACTGTACTACAACTTTTTCAGTTTTAGTTCATAAAGCTGCAATTCATATTCAGAATTTACATTTCTAATTTAGAAAATTACAATTTAATTCCAGAAACATACAATTTAAATTAAGAATTTCCACTTTATATTCAGAAAATTTCTATTTTAAATTCAGAAAGTTTCAATTCAAGTTTATAATTTCCATTTTAAATTCAGAAAATTACAATACAATTTCAGAATTTCCATTTCAAATTCAGGAAGCTCAGAATTTCCATTTTAAGTTCAGAATATTACAATTCAAATTCAGAAAGTTACCATTCAAATTCAAATTATGAATAAGACTTGAATTTCTGAATTTGAATTGAAACTTTCTGAATTTGAAATGACAATTTCTGAGTTTGAAATGGGTATTTGCAATTATTATTCAGAATTTGAAATTAAAATTTCTGAATTTGAAATTAAAATTTCTGAATTTTAATTAAAATTTCTGAATTTTAATTGTGACTTTCTGAATTTTGAATTTGAAATGGCAATTCTGAATTTAAAATGTAATTTTCTAAATTTGAAGCGGAAATACTGAATTTAAAATGTAATTTTCTGAGTTTGAGCTGTAACTTTCTGAATTTAAATTGAAACTTTCTGAACTAAAACTGACAAAAAATTAGATATGGTGAAGAGGTACATACATATATAAAAAAAAAAAAAAAGAACGCCAAGCACACATACATATTTTCCAATATTTTCCTCCAATTGGTCAGCTGGACTATATATGTATGTACATATGTATGTATGTGTTTATACACAACGGTCATGCATTATGTGCACGCCACGAAGTATTTTTAGCAATATTTTCTTGAGTTAAAAATAAAATTTGCTATTCTAAAATTATAAATTAAACTGACCTGGAAATCTATGCTTCAAATAGTGATTCATAAAAATGCATTTTGCTTAAGAACGCTAAGTGAGTGTGGTGGGAAAGTGATGGTAAATTCGAAATATTTTTATAGTTACCTAATTACGATCTTATTTTTTATTGTTCGTCGGCAAACACTTGAACAGCTGTTTTTTTTTAAACATAATATAACCAATACCAGAACCAAGGCAATTCCAAATTCCAAATGCCTAGCTATCTATTTAGCAAATATGTACTTATGTATTTTTTTGGCATCCTAAAACAAATATGCATACATACATACATAGCTGCATATAGACACCCACACATGTACAAATGTATTTATTTATATATAAAAATATAACTGTCTCTGCATTTTTTGTTTCGCTCTTTTTTTTACCCACTCAGTGCCATCTCTGCGTCCGCTGCCTGCGTCGACTGCCGTCATTGACGCTACGTGTGGGAGATCCATAAAATATTTCCCCCTTTTTTCAAATTTTGTCTAATTTTTCCTTTTCAAAATTTTCGCTATGCTTCGCCGTTGGCTGTCAAGTGAGTGAAGTAAGAGATCTATCTAAAAATATATCAACTAAATCCATTAGTTATGCTCTAGCTAAGTAGTTCAGCGTCAGCGTTTAAAACTTCTTAGGAGAAAAAAATAAAAATAAAAAAGCAAATAAAATAAAACAAATGCGTTTTGAAAATCTTGAAATTTTTCATTTGAGTTACATACAAAATTGTACTGTCCCAATGCAGGTTTGCTTTGCTCAACTTGCTGACTTTGTTTGGATTTACTTTAATTTGAATGCCAAATGGTAGTTTTAAATCCAAGTATGTTCGTTTCTAAATGTTCATAGGAAAAATTTTGAGCTCACATAAATATACTATGTTGCATATATTTTCCAAGTTTTTGGCATTTTCAAAAATAGCTTCACGAAATTTGTAAGTTTTTCGATTGAAGCATTCAACACTCCCCATCATGTCAAAGAAAATAGAGAGCTGTCAATTAGAATTTCGCGCTATTCAAAACCAAGGCGAATTCATATAAAGTGGTGTTGAGAAGGCAGCTGAGTGAATTCGCTCGCTCGCTGGACTGAATTTCAAAACTATGTGCTTTTGTTGTAATTCTCACCGATTTTCACTGCCATTGTACGTACAATTAGTGTACATTCTTGTTGTTGTCGAAATTTCGAGACGCCTCAAATGCTTGAAGGAAGGCTGCAATTACGCCATCTTTCATACATTTTAGTAGATTTCTCTTCATTTTGTGATAGTTCTCAAAGCAAAGCAAGCAAATCAAAAGCGTATTGAGCCAGTACCTTAAGTGTCGGGCAGACGTATATTGTGAATATAATTTTTGGCTTTTTGTTGTTTTTTTGGTGGAATCAAGCAGATATTGTCACGCAAAGTTTTTGAAATATACAAATATATTTATGTATTTAGTTTTTGGTTGAAAAAAGCCCCGTATGCTGTGTGTATGATTTTGTAGACTTTTTAAAATGCAATTTTTTTGGCTTTTATATTTTTACTTTTAAACTAATAATCTTAGGTATTTACTGAGATGACTTCTTAAATTACAGCCATAAATATCTAATTGATTTAAAAAGAGAATAAGAATAATGAAATTTTCACCTGGTTAGGAAAAAATGCGAACCCTACATAAACGTTTTCGCCAAACGCTACAGAGTTAAATTTTCGAACTCAGTAGGGCAGATATGTGATTTAAATTGTAACGTAGAACAACAACCATCCCTTTGAGAATTTTGAATATGTAAGCAGTCATATCAGTGGACTTTTGACAAAACAATTTTTTTGACTTTTTTATTTTTAATTTCAGAATAATAAACTCTGAATATTTATCATTTTTTAACACATTGTTTACTAAGATGGTTTCTTAAACCTTTGTGTATATGTAAAGAAATTGTGAGTTTCATCATTTCTTCAGAACAATGAAACTTCAGGCTTGAGCGGACAAATATGTTGTTTTAAATTTACATTAATGTTTATTAAAAGAGCGTCATAATTCAAAAAGCCAAAAACTCGAGAAAAATAACTTTAAAGTTTTCAACTTACATGAATCAGCTTTAGTTCAGTAAATTTGCAATTCATATTCAGAATTTCGTTTTCAAATTCAGCAAATTACAATTGATGTTCAAAGCTAAAATTCAAATTCAGAATTTCCAATTTAAACTTAGAAAATTACAACTCAAATTCAGAATTTCTTCAAAATTAGAAAGTTACATTTCAAGTTCAGAAATTCCATTTCAAATTCAGAACTTTCACTTCAAACTCATAATTCTATGCTTTAAATTAAAAATTTCTATTTCAAATTTTGAAAGCTGCTACTCTGATTCAGAATTCCCATTTTGAATTTAGAAAACTACAACTCAAATTCTGAAAGTTTCCATCCAAATTCAGACTTTCAATTTCAAGGTCAGAAAATTGAATTTCAAATTCAGAATTCCTATATCAAATTTATAAAGTTGCAATTCTAATTCGGAATTTCAATTTAAATATAGAAAACTACAATTCAAATTCAGAAAATTATGATTAAAATTCAGAATTTCAATTCAAGGTTCAGAAAATTTAATTTCAAATTCAGAATCTCAATATTAAATTCAAAAAGCTCCAAATCAAATTCAGAAAGTTACAATTCAAGAATTCCCGTTTCAAATTCAGAAAGTCGCAATTCTACTCCTTTTTCACTTTTAGTTATCTCTATGTGCATACGAGTAGATAAGTTTTAACCGGTAAAGATGGTTTACATACGAGACCGATCCGGTATGCGATCATTGTGGAAGAGGCGTTGCAGAGGATGCCTGTTATGTCTTCTTTGAATCTTCGCTTTTTGAAGCAATGAAATGGTGGATAAAAGGTTAGAAGTTAAGGCGCAGCAGCAGCGAAGTAATGCTTGGCGGCATGGGGACTACTTGACGGTAGCCCGCTACTCCACAATTCCCCTGTAAACAAAAAAAAAACCCATCATAAGTGAACCAGCTACGTAAAAACAGTGTATGTACATACATACATATGTATTCTCTCGTTCGTGTGTAGTATAACAAAATTTGAGTGTATACTTTCATTTCACTGCACCGATAAATCAGTTGTTACGATACAGCTATATTACTCTCCCCGTTCTTTTCTCTCACGAATACTTTTATATTCATGATTGAAGAAAACCAAAATATATTGCTTCTTTGTTAAATAGACTTCAAATCAACCACTTTTCCTTCTACATATCTGCACTGAAGTTATCTCGCTCCACTAAAAGTTTTTTAGTCGTAACTCTTACTGGAAGGGGATGCAAAAATCGAAAGATAAAATATCTATGGTTCGATGTACCCAAACATCAATGCTTTTTTCACATTGTTCAATGCCAACTCATGGTGTGGGAGAAGACGGTAGTTCTGGACACATACATACATACTTATGTCAACTCGATCAACTAATTTCCCGAGTAATCTTTACCTTTACAAATAAAAGAAATGCAAGAATTTCGAAACAAAAAAAAATTTGTTTGGCCCAAAATTCAGAAACAACAATTTGAAAAGACTTTTCCATGTCAAACGGTTTCCCCATTGTTGTGGGTGTCAAGAAAGATAACCTTTTACATTTCATATTGTGATAAGCTAAATTTTTATCCTAACTCCAAATATCAAAAGATCTTATAAAAGAAATTTATATGAAGAATTGCTAATTAAATATAGTAATTTCATTATTGGGTATAATGTAGTCGCTGGCGTGAGAATAGAATTAACAGGTTTAGAGTACATTTTGAGAAATATCGTCATAAAAACATCGATGTATGTAAAACATCGTCTCAAATTATATCGATATTTTTAGATCCGAAACATCGATTTTTTTTTGTTGATCGATGTTACAGAAGTATCGATGAATCGTTTGGATCACTACTTGATGAATTTTGAAAGCCACTATATTTATCCAAAATGTGCAAGCTATTTCCTGTGATCGTCTTGGGCAGGTAGTGGTGTCTTTCCGTTTGGCTTTCCTATAATAAAATACTATTAATAGTTACAAATCGACCTTCGCGGCCAATGAAGAAAGTAAGTAATGCTCCATAATTATAAGGTAATTAATGCCACATATATGTAAATATGTTTATTTATCATTCCCAAAATCATTAACTTCAAACGTTTATCGCAAATTTAAAAAGAAAGAATTGAGTCTCTACTACTATTATTACTTACCATTGGCAAGTACTGAGTTAATGGAATTCTACGAAATAAACATTTATTCTATATCCAATTGTCTACTAAATATAAATATAAATAAATTGTGATAGCAGCAAATGAAGTGCCGAAAAGTAAGCAGACAAAAAAAGAAAAATACATAAGTAGATATAAAAAACAGTTGACTCGAAAGTGCGATATTTTGACAATTGAATTGAGTGTGAAACGCTTCCGTTTGACAGGCGAAATATAAGTAGAGCGACAGATATTCGAAGTGATGTAAACAAAGATTACATGACCAAAGTGTACAAAAATAAATACTTTTCTGATGCCAAAACATCAAAAAAATAAAAGACAAGCAATGATGGAAGTTTGGTAAACGTTTGATAGTTGCAAGAAATGAGTGCAGACTCGTATTTGAAAAACCGATTGTGTTAAATAATACAAGTATTTATGTGAATGATAAGATTTGAAAGATGCGAGTATATAACTACAACTATACATCGGTGTGTGCACATACAAATTTATGTAAGGGTATAAGAACATGTTTGGTTTTATTTTACAAAATGTAAATTATTTGTAGGTATGCGTGTTTTTTGAGTATTTAGTGACATTTAATAATAAGTAGAGATTTCCTAAAAGATAAAATAGTTAGCTCTCATAGGGTGTATGGGATCGTTTGCTTTCTTTCAGTGCCAACAGTCCAAACGAGAATCATATACATATTATAGGACTTTTCACAACTACACGACACTTAATTTTTTCTAACTAATTTTTTATAAAAATAAAGTTCATTCATAAAATTCAACAATTCAAATTTTTTGGTATGCTGTCTTATAGCTCATTAAATTTTAGTAAATATAATAAAGTGCAAATTTGAAGAGGTGCAAAAATTACGTGGATTTTTGATCTCGGCCTAAAAAAAAATGTGTGCATTGGTTATATGGAGAAATTGAGCAACACCGTAAGCAAAAAAGTATCAGAAATCAATGTACATATGTAAGTTTCCAAGCTCTTCAAACTTACTGTTCAGTATAGTAAAAATTAAGGGGCTATAAAAGTGCACATCGAAACAATTTCTCAAAATTCTAAGAAGTTTAAAATTTCCATGAAAATTTGTTGAGTTTTGTTACAATTTACGCAAAATTTTAATATTGAATGGTTTGTTTTTGTAACTCAGTCACCAAGTATGGAATATATGCATTTCAAAAATACTGTAGTTACATAACACAGCCAAATCTAGTATAGATTCAATGCATTAAATCACGAAAATCAGCTTTTTTTGGGGCACGAAAAAAATATATTTTCGAAATTGAACTTTCTTTTTCCTTTGACACCAGTATAGCAGAATCTCATTTACCTCACCATTTAAATTGAAGCCAGGTTTATCAAAAAGTTCTCTTCTTAAAAGGGGTTTCGTATAAACAATTTCGCTCCAGAGTAATAGTGCACTACCTTAATATAATGATTAATGGAATTAAGTTGATATGTTTAAACAGCTGGCAAACTTCTTAATCCTTTAGTTGTTTATGGAGGTGCCAACTCTCTTGAAAAGTATTTTCGAAATGAAGCTTTCTTAAACCTTTTTGCTTGACATTGTAAAATTAAATTAAATTAATTAACTTAAGACAGTTTACGTTTTAACCTAATACCCCTTAAAAGGCTGGGGGTGCTTTGCCGTTGGCTTGCCCCGATTTATGCAGGCTGCTTACGCAATGGTTACATTCCTGAGGGCTGGAAGCCGGTTAAGGTAGTGTTTCTCCTAAAGACTTCAGGCCAATCAGCCTTTCGTCGGTTGCCTTGAAAACACTTAAAAGGCTGATTTACATGCACATAAGAATTTTTTGGATTCTGCGTGAGAGATTATCGCTTTCACAGCATGCCTATTTTAAGGGAAGATTGGTGGAATCTGCCCGATTACCCTCGTGAAGTCCATAGAAGAATCTCTTGCGAGTAAGGACTTCGCGCTGGATACCTTCCATGACCCCGAGGGGGCCTTTAGCAACATTCTACACGTCGCTATAGTCGAGTCTCTAAGCAAGCTGACACAAAATTCCCAACGTCCCCTGCCTTCCTCCAGAAGATGCTGCAAAAAAAATCCTGACAGTCCGAGCTACCGTCAGGCTGCGCTATATTGGATGCAAATTTAACTCTAATTGTGGTCACCCAAAGATTACAAGGTTTCGTTTTCCGGCCACAACGGACCATTGCATGCCCAGCCGAGCTCTCAAGGGTTACTTTGGTTTCGCCATAGCCTAGGAAAGATGGGAGGGTTGGAGGTGGAGTATGGAACTATGTTTAAGGAAAAAATTTATACTACCAGTTCACTGTAGCATATTTCAGGTGGAGTTAGCCGCCATAAAGGAAACGGCTGATGGACTGCTTACCAGTGCGACCTCTGTAAGGGAAGTGAATATTTACTCCGATCGCCAAGCGGAAATCAGAGCTATGAACTCAATGACAATGTGATCGAAAGTGGTTAAGCATTGCAGGACTTTTTTTTTTAAAAGCTTCGGAGTATTTACTCTTCAAATTGATCCGGGCACGGGGATATCCCGAGTAATTGTGAAGCAGATGAGTTAGCCAAGTAAGGACACTTGAAAATAACTTCTTAAGCAGGGAACTTTTCGGGGTTCCTCTAGACACCTGTCGACTACTTCTGAACGTGTGGGCTAGCGGCCAGCTTGACAAACACTGAACCAGATCCTTTTGGCTAAAAGTAGACCGGGTTATGCAAGCCGCAGCTCTAATTGCTTATGTGGATGGTGACAGGATGACAGTGCATTGCCAATGAGAATCCATGCGTTGCGCCTCAATATCAGCAATAACCCCTAGTACTGTTTGGAGAATAGAAAGGTGCAATCATTTCATCAGTTTTAACTCAGCTACCCCGCCTTCGCGAGACTAAGTCGCGAACATATCGGGAGTAGAATTAGCCGACAAATAATTTTCGTTCTTTTTGTACTATGTACTTTTACAATGGATCCCAGAGGATTTATGTGAGCTCCTAGAAGCAGCCACATTAACCTAACCTAACTTAGCTTTAAATAGATGGCAATTTTTTTTCGAACCATTGTGGAAATAAAGCCTTATTAAACCTCATTCATTTGATATCTATATTCCAATAGTTGTATTCACTCAAGAATTTAATTTAATTTTTAAACAGGCGGTAACTCCCTTCCGAAAATACATAGCTTATGTTGCCAATCATATTATGGACTATACGAGTAAATGTGCAGATTTTTATCCAAATCCGTGCAGTTTTCATATTGCAATATGTTATTTAACATATTTATTTAATTGAATATAAATTTTTAAACAAACAGAAACTTTATATGTTAACTCAGGTTATAGGTTATTTATGTGTCAAATTTGATACAAATTCGAACAACTGCTTGTTCGTGAAAAGGTAACAAACAAACTCACACTCTCACTCACGAGCTTTCCCACTCTTAGTATTTATAGGAATAAGCACAAAATTACTTGGCATTTTTCCTCTAGTGTCTGAAAACCTCAATATCTAAATAAGTTAATTCATCTAATGTAAGAGTTGGTTTTGAATAGTAATAAATGTTGTATTTGGACCTTATAAATTCCTCGTGTTATCAAATAGATTCTCCTAGAGCAAATAAAAAATAACTTTATTATTTAGTAACAATTTTTTTTATAATAAAGTTATGAACATTATGCAATAATTTGTATACAGTTTATGGGGGGGGGGGGGGGCTACCTGCTACTTCCGTAATGCAACTATAGGCTAAGAAGCTTCTGCTAACTCAATCTTTTATTATTGAATTAAATAACGCCACAGTTAGCATGTGCTCACGTTTACTTCCTCTTTTCTTGGAAATTCTTGTGAACTTAAAAATATTCAATAAGTATTAAATTATACGCCATTATTTCTTTTATACAACATTGTTGCGGCTTTGAACTGTCGAGTTTATGAATGAAATATTTTGCACTCAAATTTCATATGAAATGCTGAGTTCATTTCAATTGCTACGCATACGTTGATATTAAATGCTAATTTGCATAGGTATGTATATTAAACATTATTTAAATGTACATATGCATAGTAAATCACAATTGAATTTACGCAACAAAAACTGCCGAATTCCCATGCGAAAATTCGCACACAAAAAATTAATATATATATAAACTCCAGTAATTGCACTAAATGAATACATAATATCAAAATATACGCAAAAAATATGATACGAAAACTTAAGTAAAATAAAAATAAAAATTAATAAAAATAATACCAAAAAAAACGTAAGAATCGCCGCAGTTACCCAATTGAGTCACCCGAGTCGCGATAATGCAACACAATAAGGAGTCGTCATATGGTAAGCTAAATATATGATGTGTAACGGACAAACAAAAAATTAACGATAGCAACATAAATACATAACAAAAGTACTTAAAGAATATTTCATACGCGCCTCCAGCAATATCCAGTAACCCAGTCCGGGCTGGTAATTTGCCCCGGATATAGAAAATATTCAAGCCGCTGAAAATATTCATATTTCAATTTCGTCAGTCACATGCCGTACCCAGCTAGCAAAAAAAAATGTATGCTATGCGAAAAAGTTGTGCAAAAAAAATTTTAGGATGGTTTTTGGGTCACGGAAGTTTGTACGCCAACATTTCTCAAGTATGGCCTCTTTAGTGGGAGTGAAGACTACGAAGGCTGGCACCCCGTTTTTGTTTATTCAGGAATTATTTAATATTTAAAAGTGTGGCCAGAGCTTTGAAGCTTTCCTATGTACATTAAATGCAGAAAATTAATGTTATCATAAAATTGCTATAAAATCACCAAAAATAAATATCTTTAGGTCTAAAGAAAATATTTCAGTTCAAAAATCTTAAAAAAAGAAATTCTGAAGCATATTTAAAATTATAAAGTGGTCATAGCCCGAAAGAAAAGTCGTAAAATTTAGAAAAAATTGCAAATTCATAGCTTTTTTGCTTAAATAATTAATATTATTTTAATATTCAACTTATTTTACTAATATATTTTTTTAAACAGCTGGCAAACCTTACACAAAATTTGTTTGCAATCCAGGTATCTTAAACCTCTTCTTCAATACAATTTCAACTAATTCTTTTAAACAGGTGGCAATCCTCTTTAAACATGTTTTCGTATATACAACTTCGTTCTACATATATCAATATTGGTAATTTTTTAATTAAAATTAATAAATATTTGTAAACATGTAACAACCTTTTTAAAAAAAAAATGTTTGCGGCTAAGTCGCCCTAAGCGTATTTTGCTTAAATCATAACTCAATTTATAAAGAAATTTAAAAAATATTTTAGAAATAAAGTTTCCTTCTAGATTTTCTTTTGACGCCCACACTAATTAAATCAAATTTACCTTTTTAAAAAGCTGGTAACCCCTTTGGAAAATACATTTCAAATTAAGCAATATTAAATCTCTTTTGTTTGGCACCCACATTAAAAATTTGATTAATTTGTATTTATCTTTTTAAACAGGTGGCAGCCTTCTCTCAAAACATTTTTGAAATTAAACTTTTTTAAAACTTTTACCCATTTTGTATATATAATATTTGATTAATGTGTATTTATATTTTTAAAGAGGAGGCAGCCTTCTCTCAAAACATTTTTGAAATTAAACTTTTTTAAAACTTTTACACATTTTGTAAAATTTAATTTATATCATTAATTTAACTTTATTTAACCTTAAAAAGCTTTGGTTTGATACCCAAAATGCAACATTTCATTTCACTCATTAAATTAATTAAGTTTATTAATTTAAACAGGTGGCAGCTCCCTTTAAAATTCATCCGATGTGTTAGTTCAGGTTAAAACCCATAACTGTTTTAACAGATGGCAACGCTCTTTAGCAGATACTCTACATGTCAAACCGTCCAGTCTTATCGGCGTGCCTAATGAGTTAATGATAAAATAACCCTTCTGATGGGTAACCTAATCTCGTCGGCTATTTAATTGTGTAGCATTGGACTGAAAATGTACCCAGACTCTGCTCTTGACTTTCTTTCTTTCAGTGAGACAAAGTATCTGAATATGCTAACAGTAAAAGGTCGAAACGTTTTTGTTTTGACTTTGTTTGCAAATTTTTGAGGTTTTCGGACACTCTCACGAATTTTTTGCTAACTGGGTATTTTACACATTTATAAATCCCCTCTCAGTAGGCAAACAAGGGAAGGCAATGCGTTATTGGTATTGTGTTTTGTGTTTTGGTTTTTTATTCTGTTATGACTGCCACAAACAATTTGAGCTAGATAAAAAGTATATGGCTGACTGTAAAAAGAAATCAGCAACAAATTTTAAGTAATAATATATGCCACAAAAACCGCCACTCGAGAGACCCCCAAGCCGCAACACCGCAATGCACATGTGTTCCCAATCGGCGGTCGACTTATCAGCGTTTTGAGTTGTTGCGAGGAGTTGGAGTTGTTCTTTTAATTTGTTTTTAATATTTTTTTCTTTCTGATTCCGGCATTTTTTTCCAAGTACACACGTGTGTTTGTCTGCATCAATGTACAGATGTAGTTATGTATGTGCATAAATATCCGCGGGGCTTGGCTGCTTATTTTCGTTATTCCTTTTTTATCTTCTTAGTGGTCTCACACTCACCAAGGGGTTAGCTACTAGCTGCCTGCGATTATCGGCTTTGAAAGCGAAATTCAAGCGAGCGCAATGCGACTACTTCTCCTATTTGTTTTTTGTGTTTGAGGTTGTTGTAATTTTTGAGTGTTTCGCATGGAATTACGAAACTAAAAATTCTTTGGTGTCACTAATTTAAATTACAAAGTGTGAGAACTACTTACCATTGCGATTTCTGTCAGAGAATTCAAATCTCCTATATGTGGGAATAATTTAATGAAACTAAATTGTCATTTTCTTAATGAGTTTTGTTAGCATATTTGAAAGGATACAGTGAACCTTAACCAGGCTGGCGATTGTTAAATTGGAATGTGTACTCATAATTGCGAACGTGGTCTGAGTGATGTATTTATTGGCTGGTTTGAATAAAACGTGGCATCTCTTAATTTGGTGCATAATTTGTAGAGTGATCTGCATATAAAGTAGTATGTGACACATTGTTAAGGTGTTGGCTCAAAGTAGTCTTACTTTGCTCACTTTGCTGCCTTTGTTTTGATTACTGATTAATTAATTTTGCAAGGTTCTTTGACTAAATGTGAGCTTTAAATGTCGTCAATACAACCAAGATTGATAGAATAAGAGATTACGCTTTGCGCAGGACCATTACTCTTTGCTTTACTATATTGTCGATCAGCTGTATAAGCTACACCTTGATCTGATATAAATTTTAATAAAAATGTAAGAAAATTATTATTCTAATAAAATATTCTTATAACGACGGTATAAAAACTGAAAACAAATTCAAGTGAGGTACATCGTCGATTATCAATTACAGGACAGGTTCCTCTGAATAGACTAAAATACCGCCAAAATTTTTAAGTTTCAAGAACATAACTAATACTACCTTAGTGGAATTAGTTTACACTTTAAATAATAGGGTATCTAATCCTAGTTTATTAATAAAATTTAAAAGCTTCAACATTATATAAATAAAAATTTATAAATTTAAAATTTCACTTAATAAATTTAAATATATTTTATAATTACAAAATTTAACTCACACTGAACAAATTTTATTTGGCACAAATTTAGCCAATACTTAATGAAATTACTACTTCCAAGTTTCCTTGATTTATAAAATTAATTACTGAGATTATGATAAAATTTATTTATTATTTAAATAAATAAAATTTCACACAAAAATTTACATATAAAATAAATCAATAACAAAATTTTAAGCTACAATAAAACTTTACTATATTGAAATTGAATTTTTCAAAAATATAAATTATTTATTATATAGTATTACATTATTAACCTTTTATAGTATTAATTAATTATCATTTTAATAATTATTAATTTAAGTTAAATACCCCTATTATTTAACTTTTAAATTACTATTTTAAATAGAATAATTATAAAATAAAATTATTAAAGGTTAAATTAATTTATTCTATAATTCCTGAAATAATTTAATAAATATATATGTATGTATATAGGCCGATAGCCTATGTTGCTAGTTGCCTTATTCTCGTAATGTAATTATTTATAATTATAAGTAAATAAATAAATAAATAAATAAAAAATATTATAATATATGTATATATGTATATATATATGTTATACAAATATAAATATATATATATTTAAATTTATTTCTATATTAATAGTACGAAATTATTTATTAATTAATATAAATAAATAAATAATAGCCATTATAATATTCTTTATTTATTCATTAAACACTAAATAATAAAATGCCCCTATTATTTTAATTTAGTTAAATTTGATAAATAATTTTCACTTACATTTTAATTTTTTATTTCAATATATTTTTTAAAATAATGGACTAACTTTTATATTATTAAACCTTTGTTGTTATACAAAAATTTTTATTTTATAAAATTTAAATAAATTAGTTAATTATATAAATTCTGAAATAATTTTATTTATAATTATTAGCATTATAAAAATAAAATTTAAATATTTAATTTTATTATAAACCCCCATTTTTATAATTAAATATAAAAAATGGGTTAATATTTTTATATAAATTAAATATTAATTAATAAATAATTCACATCCTCAAAGTTTCTTGAACATTACAACGCAAGTGTATTGACTGATTGTTATTGAGTCGCTATAATCTTGCGCTTTTTTATTATAAAATTGAATGGGCTATATATAACTGCATACCAAATAGTTTTGTAACAATTCTGATTTATAAGTTGGTATTTCGTTGCCTCCCTTAGCTTAATAAAGCTAGCCTTCATTTATCCAGTTCAGGATCGAAAGTTGGGTATAATGTCATTTGAGACAACATTAATATCAATTCTAATTGAAGGAATTGTATGTGCCCAATATTATTCTCATATCGCCTAAATTCCTTTAAATCTTTTTATTTCCATTTATATAAGCAGAGATGTTTGTCTTTTCTTTCCAAATCATATTAGTATTTGTTTATTCGTTCTTAAATATCGTATTGATGGTGTGACGTACATGCGCAGATCGTAAATAATTTTCGTTCGCCATTGGCGCAATCTTTGCTATATCAATCTTGAATGCAACCACTTGCGAGTCTGCAAACTTAAAGTTTGTTCTTTTCTACCTGTTCATAAGAAATTTTGGCAATGAAATTCCTTATTATTATTTCCAAGGTATAAAAATAAAAAAAAAACATAATTGTGAGTTGACACGAATTTGTAGAGATTGAATATGCATAGACTTTCTGTTTTGGCTTAGCTGTTGTTGAAGCTTTGAAAGTTTCCCAAAAAGACATGGAAAAGGTTAAAATTTTTCTGCAGTAAACGCTTCGCTATTTGTTTTAAATATTCGCTTTAAGGGCTCTGTACTTTGCATCCGAAGAAACTAGTGGTCTAAAGATCTAAGGCTCCCTTCCGAGAAAGCAGATTATCTATGTATGTATTTAACTCAGTGTTTACCGGTTAAATTGATAAATTTGCTTGCACAGCAGAATGTTAGATACCAACTCTGGATTGTGACATTCTGTCATAAATAAATAAAAAATAAATTTGTCAAACAAATTTTTTTTCAAATAAACAAAAAAAAATTGAAACGAATCGCTTTTTTCGATATAATGAAGATGCCATCGAATACGTTGGCTCCAACTTCTTTAACAGAGCTTTGGCAAAGGAAAGCGATCACTTCCATGAGATTAGAGACCAAGCATACCAAGCATTTCGTTGTTGCACTAGAGCCTCGAGAAGGTATTTTGGTTTTAAATTTCATTACATTCATAAGATACAAAGGAAATGTCAAAAAAGAATTGTACTGAGCCCGGGTTACTGGATTTATTTGGTGCAAGACAATGCCTAGGTTACGAAATTAAAAATATACGTACATATGTATGTAACTCTGAGTTACTTATCTCTTTATTTATAAATTTAACTCTGAATTTCCCGCAAGTGAGCATAAGTGGGTACCTTAGAAAAATGGGGTTTGAATACCTCAACGGCCTCTTAAGATGCTGCCATGTATTTTTTGTTTCTTAATAAACGAAAACAGAAAGAAGTTATTGCCCCTAATTATGAGCTGCATTCCATTTACGATATTCGCTGGTTACATCGCTGGAACATCGAATTTCAAATTCATATTATGAGCTGTGCAAGCCTGCCGAAATTTTCTGTCGAACACAATTTTTTCTAGAAGAATATGCTCAATTTGCAAAAGGGGTTTGCAAAAAGGTTAAACCAGCAAAAACGTGGGAAGAATTCTCGTTGGGGCTAAATGGTCGGTCATTTCTTAGAAAGACAGCAAAGTTGATTAAGGGTAACTAAATTAGTATATTATTCCTTAAGAAATATATTTGCATTTGTGGGCACAAAATCGTAGCACTGTTGCTTATTTTAAAATGTTTGGAATTGATTACTTACTTACTTAATTGGCGCTATAACCGCTTAAGCGATTTCGGCCGAACTTCTTCTACAATTTGTGGTGTGCATCTTGATGTTGAAACACAAATTGAGGTACCTATAGTTTTACGCCGAATCCGAACGGCGAATGTTTTTGTGAGAAGTTTTTCCATGGCAGAAATTCACTCGGAGGTTTGCCGTTGCCTGCCGAGGGGCGACCGCTATTAGAAAAAACTTTTGCTATAATTTTTGAATGTTACTTACCCCGAGCTGGATTCGAACCTGGGACCTACCGAATGAAGCGCGCACACGCTCACACTCGGCCGCCGTTGGCTCTTCCGTAATGAACAGCGAATCCACAAACACCTCCTTAGTTAGTCGAATTCTCTTATAAGTCTGTAAACAATATTCATATATGATATCAATATTCAATGTAATATTTGAAATATTACACTTACGCGGTGGAATTCATTTCAAAAAGGTTTGAAGGATCTCTTAATCCTCCTCCTTTGAAGAATCGTCAAACCCTCGTAGTTATATTTTTATTTCATTTACTCAACTTGCTGGCAACTTGAACTTCATTTCAATGACATCTGATAGAAATGTACTATTGTAGACGAGCTAAATGAGTGAAATTCACAATAGTGCCATTCTTTATCGAATATGTTATATTCTACCAAATGCAAATTTTTTCGATCAGCTCGTAGATCGAATGTAGCTCATAATAAGGGGCATTATGTTATAAATCAGATGAATATGGGCAAGGAGTCTTCAATTCGACTATTTTCTCCTTCCTTTGATTGAGTGATTCTTTTTGATTTCGTCCATGACTTAGGACAAGAAAATTATTTTATGTTTTTCCGCAAAGACTTATCTTCGATTACCAAGAGCAACAGTAGCATCCTGCCTATTTAACGGATGAAGAGAGCGATAATTTTTTCGCACTGCTCCATGAACAAAGCATATTTGTGGAACTTGGCTCATTTTGAAATACCCAGACAGTGAGTTGTTATTTTATTTCGAGCTCGTATATATGGATTTTTATCAATGTCCAAGGTTGCTTTTTATTTCTGGTAAGTCACATGCCGATCCATCTGAATGATTTCTCATTCATCAACGGTTTTGGCTACAATAACAACAGTTGATGGACGGCATTTGCGTAATTCTTCACGGAGACTGAGTGAAACTGTTGCAATTTTTGTTTTTGAGTTAAGTTAGACTTAAAATTGTAAAAAATCATCACACGAGAAGTTTCTATTTTTCACAAAATTTATTTTTTTGATACGCTGTTAAATCACAACAACTAGGGGAAATTAATTTTATCTAGAAGTGTTGCTTACCTAAAAAAAAACAAAATAATATAAAAAATTTCAAAAAAGTAGCATCCAAAAAACGCCGTCTAATGGTCGTTTCCGGTAACTTTCAGGGTTACCCTTATAGACAATATCAAACATATTTCTCACCTAAAAACTTTTTAGAAGCCAAGTTTTTTCGATACAGCCAATAATTCGTATGCCCTTGCCCAGAACTAGCCCGCACTAAAATTTGTTTGATCAACAACCAAATCCATATTCTTGCCTTACTGTACAGAAGTGTTTCCGTGCCCACTAAACTGAATATTATGGTTGTGTGAAAAATCGGCGGCCTCAATTCATTTGTCAAATAAAATACTCTGTAGAGAATTGTGGATTAAGGTTTTTTTTTTATAACCAAGCCAGCATCTGCAGGAATACGATAAAGAAAGTTCACTAAAATCTAAGTTAGCGCATGCGCAAGGCATATAGTAACACTACGCGTAAAAGTAAGTTCCAATCGTCACTATACTTATGTACAAAAGTACACAGCACGCGTCTGAGTCGATGATTAAATGTTGATACTCCGAAAAGCATGACAGTTACTTGCATTGTAACCCAATAGTAAAAACAAATCGGTTCTAAATTTCGTTAATATCCCTTCTTACTTTCAAATAGAAGCGCATGGCTATTGAAAAAACATAGATACACCGGCAGCGACTGGAGAATTAAGAGCCAACACACTCACGTCATTCGCCAAATACCACTCGAAAGTTCAACCAAAATTGCAATTCCAAAATTTTAAACAAGAAAAGTCTTTCTGCGTGCAATAAAACTATTAACATCCACTCCACATAACCCCACAAAAAATAGTCCAGCGGTGTTAAATCGCACGATATTGGAGCCCACGTCACAGGCCCACAATGCCGGATAATGCGCTCAGCAAAAGTTTCCTTCAATAAATTGATTGTTTCGTTGGCTGTTTTGAATGTAGCGCCGTCCTCTTGGAACCAAAGGCCGTCCACATCAATATTCTCGAACTCAATCACGAAAGCGTTCCCCATTGACTGTAACATTTATGGCCGACGTGATTTTTGAAGAAATATGGACCAATGATGCCCTCTACGCATAGAGCACACCAAACAGTGACCCTTTGAGGATGTAACGGCGTCGCAATAATGGCTTGTCGATTATCAACACTCCAAAAGTGAGTTTCATCCAAATTGAAAACCAAATTAAGTATAAATCAAGTAACAGCTGTCAAAAATACGAACTCCGAAAAAATTATTGCCTCATTGAGAACCACACATCTAAAAAAAAACACCCTTCACTTTTATTTATTATTATCTCCCTATTTAAATTCATCGTACCTTATTAAATGATTTAGTAAAATAACGAATATTTTAATTTTTTGTAAATTTCCGTTGTATGAAAGATTGGCGTGGCTTTTCCTCGATTCCTATTATTTTCAAAATTAGACTTACCGAGTTGAAATGCAAATTTGGTATAGTTTGAGTAAGTGATTTTGGAGGAAGCTCGGATTTCTTTAATTTTCGAAATTGTGCTTATTGTGTTAAAGCTTAAAGTGTGTTCGAAATTGTATGTGTAGATTCTTTCCTCAACCCAATCACGTACATAAAATTCTAGCAAAGTATCTTTTAGAGTTATGAAATTAAAGATTTCCCCCCCGCAAAACAACATTATTTCAACGTGGTTATTACCTGATTTTGTAAATTTCCAACCAACCAACTTACCAAGGGCAATCAGCATGTGTGCCAAGTTTCGTTGAGATATCTCAATATTTACTCGAGTTATCCGGTGCACGGACGGACTGACGAATGGAGATACAGCCATGGCTTGTTCGATTTATCATTTCGTTCTGGAAAGCCTGTGTCTATATCAGTTTATTTAGGCTGTTAGAGACAACCTCGGGCATAAAAATAAATGAAAATAATGACTGCTTTGTATAATAATAAAATTTATGCGATACATTTTTTTTTTATTTTACTTTTGTTTTTGGAAAAGCACATCTAAATTAATCACCCATTAAAGTATTCCCCGTTTAATTGCACTTCAAAAATTGCACAATTAATTCCCCAATTACAGAGAAAATTAGATTTATATTTTTTTCGAAAACAGATATTTTAACCAATTATGAGGGAAAGTTAAAAATACATATATGTTCTAAATTCATGTTGATTATATGTTTTAATTTCGTAGGCTGAAATAGAAATTCTGCCTTTTGGAAAATGGTATAAACAAATTAAAATTTTGCGTACATGCCATTTCAATAGTGCAATTATATGTAGCCGCGATAAGAGGTTACTCATTTGGTTACTTTGCTTTATAGGTTATTGATCATTTGAAAATTTACTCACTTTGGCTCCTGTACTCTTGAGTGGAGAGTGATCATTGACCTTGAGCTAGGAATTTTTTTCATAGTAGGGTTTAGTTTGTACTATCTTTTGAGAGCGAAAATAGTCCTAACATTTTGAAGTCTCAGACGAAAAGAAGTCCTGCTACCTTTAACAAATCGAAGAAAAGGCTCTGCCACACACCTCAATAGGTCATTTATTCAATATATTGTCTCATATTTTACCGGTCCGTACTTTCCTAAGGCCCGGCAAAGTGCATGCATATTTAAAGACAATCACCCACTAAATCTGGCACTGGGTTGCAACGCTCACCTTTTACAAAACAAATATGTGTTTACCATTTTTGTTTAGATCATTTTTTGAAGCACATACAAACATATATTGAATAACAAACCTTTTATGTTACGAGTATTTGCCAAAGAAAGATAGAAATAATATTTACACAATATTTTCCAATATTGTTTGCATACAACTACTCGAACAACATATGCATCATTTTTATTTGCTTTCGGTTTTCCGCGTGGCATCCACCAATTGATTATGTACATATTACATACATATGTATATCTAGTATTGAAGTCTCTAAATTTCCAATTTGTTGTGTTTTGCTTTTTATTGGAAGCCAGTTTAGTAAGCGTATTTGTTTAATAAATACTTCAACAACACTTAGCTTGTCAATTTTGTACTCTCACTTGAACGCAGGAAATTACATGTGGTGCACACTCTGTAGGAAAAGCCAGCAGTACGTCATGTATGGCAATAATATTAGGAGGAATAAATAAATCAATGCTCTACATTGAACATTTTTTTAACATACGATGTAATTGGGAAGAAATATTATTACCTGTCGTCGATTATGTGGCGACGCTATAAAGAGATTAAGAATTAAATAAAGGGGAGACTTTTATAAGGCGTCCTTTTTAGTTTTATGCGATTTAGCATGAGTGAAAAAAGTAGTAAAAATTATTGAAAATACTAGTCGCATTAATAAAAATGCTAAATGTAGTAATTAGTAAAAACAGTGGTAGAAAATAGTAAAAAAAAAACCGAAGTAATCATTAGTAGGAATAATTAGTAGTAGCATTAGTAAAAATAGGAGTAGAAAATAGTAAAAATAGTAGGAATAATTAGTTGTAGCATTAGTAAAAATAGTAGTAAAATTAGTAGGTAGTAGTAATTAGAACTAGCGCAAGTAAAAATAGTAGTAGAAATTAGTAAAAAAAATAGTAGTAGAAATTAGTTAAAATAGTAGTGGAAATTAAAAAGAGTAGTAGTAACTGGTAGTTGCGTAAGTTAAAATAGTAGTAGTAATAAGTAGTAGCATTAGTAAAAATTGTAGCAGTAGTAGCCGTAGTGATATTAGTAGTAATTAGTAATTGTAGGAGTAGTAGTAGTACCAGTAATTAGGATTTGTAGCGGTAGTAACTAGTAATAGTACTAGTAGTAATTAGTAGTAGTAGTCGAAGTAGTAGTAGTAGTATCAGTTGTATTGTTAAACCAGTCCCGAATTACTGAAAGGTCTTGAATGTATTTCCTGTTTGGAAGCGAAAGAGAGTTAGGAAAGCATGTTTCAAACGTATGTAGTCCTTGCGTAGATCAAAAAAGGAATAAAAAGTTTTAATAATACAAATTCAATCACATTTACAGTTGATTTTGCACAATTTGCACGCAAAAATGGCAACATTGCGCCATGAAATATGCAATATTTGGAATTTATATTCTATAAGTTTTATTCCATTTGTACAGGAATTGCGGTTACTAGAAGTGGTTACAATTCTAGGTAATACAATTAGCTGGCAATAAAATAGCCAATAACATGCAGAGTGCACCTATAATCGTTTCTTCTATTTTTCCCTAAGGGGTAAACAGAAATATATTGTAAGTACGCATGCTTGTTTTACTAGTTGTTATTATTATGGCATTTTAACACATTTTGTTGGTACATATTACAGTTTTAATGTTGGCCTGTTAAAGCTGTCAATTTGCTTGTCACCAAAATAAACATTGGCAGCAGTCGATGCGGCATAATGTTGTCACATAAAGAGTGTTACAACTAGAGGTTTCATTTAAAATTTTTCGCAATTCTTTAACTGCCAATACAGCAACTGACCACGGTGAAATGAATGCTGAAGGTGACGGCTTCTTTGGTACCGCTACTTTGGTTTTGCCCAGTCTGACAATTCTCAACTTCAACTAGACAAAGTTGTTTCACAAATTAGGAAAATGCGCCACTTCTTAGTATTTTGCAGATTTATTTACTAAATCTCTACCTATAAATCCATGCTTTTACACTTTAGAACTATTAAATCACGATTTTCACTGAAATATTGGGAATTATTCAATTTTCTCTCGCTCGAATTCGTGTTTACTAAAGGCGAGATCTGTCACTTCGCATGAATAAAGTTGTAACTGTTTAATTTCGTTTTAATTCCCCAAATATCCAAACAAACAAAATTGCTCAGAAGGAAAAGGTAACCTTGTGTTGATAAGAATTCCATAATAAGTTTTTTTTTTAAACTAATAAGATTTTTTCATCTGAAATTGGCTACAATATACAACCATATCATTTCTCGAAATGGAAAATTAAATTTGCTCCAGAGACCATATAATTTAATAAGATTACACATTTTTGTGTGGATCTACATTAAAGTTAAAAGTTAAAGTTAAAGTTGTAACTGTTTAATTTCGTTTTAATTCCCCAAATAACCAAACAAACAAAATTGCTCAGAAGGAAAAGGTAACCTTGTGTTGATAAGAATTCCATAATAAGATTTTTTTTTAAACTAATAAGATTTTTTTTCATCTGAAATTGGGTACAATATACAACCATATCATTTCTCGAAATGGAGAATTAAATTTGCTCCCGAGACCATATGATTTAATAAGATTACACATTTTTGTGTGGATCTACATTAAAGTTAAAACTTACGCAAAGGCTCCAGCAACGACTCAAGTGATATCCGACCGGTTACCCGCGAAAAAGAGCAACGACTATACGACAATGTGGCATTTCGATTTTTTTTCTTATTAACCTCAAAATTTGTACGTGGTGATATAGATTGGAAAGATTTCTCGTCATCACTTGTCAAATATGTATGGCTCGGAGAAAAATCTTTTGCGGCGTTATACCCAGCGGCTCACATACAAAAATATTTTGCGTGGAGTTTTAGGCTATTTTAATTTAAAAGAGTAAATTAATTTGAAGATAGTACTACAGTTTTCAGATTTGAACCGCTAAACAACCTCTTGGGCGGCCAATGGTTATACCATTATGAGTGTAATTTTTCACCCTGTCGGAAAAACGAAAGAAAATCAATAAATCATTGTATTAAAATAAAGAGTCACCAAAATTACAGAGTTTTCTTCTAACATCCAAATTAATAAATTTTGTTCAAAGACCTCTACATGCGGGTATGCTTTTGGGATTACACAGTTGTGGTAAAATAAACGAGGCAATGGTAGTTTTCGTTACAGTTATAGATATCGACTTTATTACTCGTATCAGTACTTTTATTGATATTTTGATAATTGCAGTTTTCGATTAATATATCGATATCTTTGTTGTTGTCTTAATATTTATAAATTATAGTTTTGCTGCCTAAATCAAATATCATCGTTGACACATTCTTTTGAAGAACCTTCCTTCGGGGGCTAGTTTCGGAAATTCAGCACCGCCACTGGGTTGCCATTTTTCAAATAGTCTAAGTTTGTATTAGTTATAAGCCTATACTTAGCCCTAGTTATAAGCCTATAAAAGCCTACTACTTAATCAAATAAATCCTTTTATGACTTGAATAACTAAATTTGATCTATTGACTATGAGCAGATAACAAAGAATTTGCCACATCGCTTACAGATTATTTGATAGTTATGTATAACTTTTCGCAATAAGAAATATGTGCCTTTTTGATATTTTTGAAAGTAAAAACTTTAAATACGAGGCGCGACTGATACATAGTGCATTCCATACTGGGGCTCCATCACATAATGTCAAGTTTTGACTATTTATTTTTCTTAATTTAAATGTAATTTTTGAAGTGAAACTTCTTCGGCGGCGAATCGCAACTAGAGAGTAAAACTTTTAAACCAGATATCGTTACATGGTTGAGACGAGATATGTAGGTAACGTGGAGAAAGTACGAACGACGATGAAAGCGACATATTCTGCTAGCATAAATATTTATTTTTTGTAAATACCTACTTCATGGATTACTACTAAATTATATCAAATTAAAGTGTGTCACGACACGGTATTTGTGTTTTTTCTAAAAGGGAATTATTTTACGCATACGTTTCTGAAGTATTAAGGCAAATGTTTCTCTGATCATGAGGGCTTTCCGAGCGTGTATATATTATTACATCATCGTGAAACTTTAAGCATAGCAATCGTAATCTTTGTACTGTGATCCGACGCCATCTGACGTTTATATTTTACAATAAACACACTCAGAATGTTTTGATGTGGGAGTCTAACAAAGTATTTCAGCAATAAAATGCGATTATTTTTCACAATTTTCCACGTGGATTAACAAGACAAAAATGCATCGATGAACTAAAATTACTCTACGGCGAACAAGCACCTGAAAATTTAAAAAACGGTCAGAAAGAGGGCAGTGTCGACTGGTTGGAGAAATTTCGATAATTGGTAAAAACGATTGCAAAAGTGTATTGATTATCAGGAAGAATTTTTTGAAAAATATAAATAGCAGCCCTCATACAGCTATGTATACAGGTGTTGATGCTCTGGGTCACTGGGGGAGATTTAAACATAAATTTTGCAGCAGATGATTCTTTACCGCTAACTAACTTTCTTTGCGAAAAATTTGGTCTGCACAGATGTAGATAAAAACCCCAATTAACCAACCATATAATCCGGAACTACAATATTATACAAGATGTATCGAACCACGGATATATTTTCTTCTTATATATAAAAATAAAATGGTGTTCTCAAGAACGGTAAAAACGGCTGAACCGATGTGGCTAATTTGTTCCTGTTACATTTAATTTGGCTCGAGTAGTGTTTATATAAAAAAAATTGCCGGTAGGTGACTGCATTTCATGTTCAGCATATGGGTTGGAAATGGGGAGGGTGGCGCTGAAGTTTAGATATTCCGAAAAGTCGTATTTATGGACCGATTTGGTTCGGATTGAGTGTGTAAGGTGGGTTTTGCAAAGAGCAACGTTTCTTAAAAAACAAACAAATGCCCGCTAGGTGGCGCTTTAGTTCGAAAACATCGTATTTACGGACTGATTTAATTCATATTCCGTATGTAGGTTGGCTGTGCAAAGAAAACCTTTTTTATGCCGATTTAGTTCATATTTGAAAAAGAGATTATATAATGGATAAGAAGAGTTTTAATATAAAAATTTACTCGAGTGATGGCGCTGAAGTAGTGATGTTTCCAAAAATAATATTTGTTGGCCTACTCATAAGCGAATCTATTTAATTTTCTTTGTTTTTTTTTTTTTTGTAGGTACTAAATATTTACTTCCGTGTCGCTGTTGAAATCTATATGTATATAGATTTGATCGCAAACTGAGGTGGTGTGGATTTTTGAATTATTTCGAGTGGGCATGTAGCCAATGCAATATCAGTCGAGGTGGTGGGGTGGGTCAATTAAATACAGAAAACCCTTTGTGCTAGGCAAAGTCCACGGCGAATTAATATAAGGTGATATATTTCCTTATCCCTTTACCCATGGCATCCTTCAATCGAAAACTAATGGAGTCCATTCTTGTATTCTCTTTTATCGTGACATCCTAAAATTGAAAAATGTGTGTGTGTGCGTTATGAATTCCCTAGCCATCACCTTATTTGAAGTCGCCTTCGTAACGTCTGTCGGGTCAGCTAGTATATCATATTTTAATATTAAAATATCGATCAATAACTGTGTAAATAATGTTTCCAATTTTAAGAAGTTTCATATCTACCACGCGAATTTTTTTCATACACAATTGGATGCCAACAAATTTCAATGACCGCGAAAAAATTTACTACCAGCTAATAGTTCACAATTAATAAAAAAATGAATACTTCCGGTAGCATTTAAAATACTTGCACGTTTTATAGTGGGGGAAGAAAATGGCAATACCAACAAAATGTCTAAAGCGTAATGTAGACGCCAGGCTATAAAAAGTGGAATGACCAAAATATTTCCGCTATAAAATTTGAATATAAAAGGCAGTGGGGAAGTAAGTACATAGATGTCTAAAAATTAATTAATTTGCTACATATAGGCTTCATAAGCTAAAAATTAAATTATCACGCTGCTACTGTAAAAAAAACAGAAACGCCGTTGTTGTATGGGTTCCCATTGTCTCTGTGATCGAGAGACAAGAAATTTTTAGCCAAAAGGCTTGGAGACTGAGGCGGGGAAGAATGGCTCGAGAACGGGGTATTCAAATACCGCAAAAACAGGGCTAAGTCAAATGCTCATACATAACTCGAAAACTATAACATCCATAATACTGATAGAAAGTGTGGTGTACTTTTAATGGTCAAAATTATAAATAATTTCTAAACTTTTCAAAAAAATCAAAACTTAAGAACTCTATTTGCCAATTCGTGAAATATCTTGATTTCACTTACGTTTTTTATTAACGTGTATTGTATTTTAATTAATTAGTATTTCTCAGGCATTTGTCGACACTAATCGACTCAATAGTAACGTAAGCCCTATCCGAAATACATTTGAAAAGAAGCTTCCTTAACTCCATTTTGAGTGGCACCAGTATAGTACATATAATTTCAGTTAATTCCCCGTTACCGTGAAAAGTGTCATTTACAATTAATCTACTTCTAAGCTGTTCAGACTGAATATACGAATATTAAAATTACATTAAAGCTTCTTTTAAATAAGCAAAATTTAGTTTGTTATTCCTTATTGTTACATAGATGTGCTAATTCTTATCCAAATTTGTCCAGTTGTCATATTGCTGCAATATTTGATTTAATCTATTTATTTAATTGAATATCAATTTTTCCAATAGTTTTCATTTCAGATTTTGTGTCTCAATTATCTCGACTCAGAAGAAAAATGTAAGTTTATAGCATTTGACTTGGGGAAGACGGTATTTTAAATTGGCTATCAGAAACATTGTTCAATCTTAAAAAACAAATTTGCATTTCGGTGTGTATTTCGTTACTAAATGACCTTATGATACGGCAACGTAGGAAGACTACATGCGGAAAGGGTGCCAAGCTAACACATAGTTGGAAACAAATACAGTGACTTGATACTCGTAACTTCAAAGCACGGATCCATCCACACCAATCGCTGTTTTCACGCACTCAAGTTACTATAAGCCTTAGCAGTTGCCGGATTTCAATCCCATAGCACCTCTATAGGAAATATTGAGAAATGCTATCGGTGCACTCCTTGTCAACTTCACGACACGAAAATGTTGGAAAGAGAAAGAAGCTTTGATTAAATACTAATTTTAGCGAAGATAAACTGAATAATTTTCATTAAATAACTTTGATCAACCAGAAATTATTGTTTAACCCATTTTGCTTCCACGATGAAGTATCAGAAAAAATCTAGTGAAATATATTTCATTATTAGTAAGGCTGTTGTTGTCATTGTGAATAAATACAAGTGAAAAATCTTTGACCATAGCACCCCTCATCATTTTTGTGTCATTCACTCAGCGAATTTTTAGGTCTGCCATTTGTGATATTTAATATCTGCCGCCGCCATCTTTAATTTAGATGACTTCCCACTTGTTCACAATTGTTGTTGCGAGCAAACGAATCTAAGCCGGAGTTTTGGAATCGCTTGTTCTTTGAATTAATATTTGGATTGAATATATTTAATTATTTGCATTCTAGGCCCTTCATGACAAGACAGAATTGGGATTCAAATACTTACTTACTTAATTGGCACTATAACCTCTTAAGACGATTTTGGCCAAATTCAACAAATTGCGTCAGTCGCTCCCTCTTCCTGGTAACTGGCGCCAATTGGAAATACCAACACGTCAAGTCTCTTTCCAATGAAGCGGAGGTCGCCCTCTTCCTCTACTACCACCAGCCGGTACGGCGTTGAACACTTTCAGGGCTGGAGAAGTTTCGTCCGTTCGCACGACATGTCCCAGCCAACGTAAGCGCGGTATTTTAATTCGCTGTACTATGTCTATGTCGTGGTAAAGCTCATACAGCTCATCGTTCCATCGTCTGCGGTATTCGCCGTCGCAAAGACGTAGAGGCCCATAAATCTTACGGAGAATATTTCTCTCGAACACTCTAAGGGCCATCTCATCCGATGCTGACAGTGTCCATGAATCAGCGCCAAACAATACCATGGGTATGATGAGAGACTTATAGATTGTGGTTTTGGTTTGTCGAGAGGGGGCCTACGCAGTCCAAAGTAGCACTCGTTGGCAAGCGAGATTCTAGTGGCCAAGATAGAAGTGGCATTCACTACTTCTACAAAAGTGGAGAATGAAGAAGCCTTATTAAATATAGGTACAATTTTATGGCAACGAATGAAATCGCAGTAAAATATGTAGCGAACAAAAGTAAGTATGCTAGAGGCTATCCAGAGATTTCGCAAGTATCACATATATGGACGTAAGTAGCTGATAGAGCAGTATGCTTGAAACACAATACGGGTTAATGGCGGATTTTTCGTCGCGAATGTTGGCTGTCAAAAACAGAACATAATGATAAGTATATGAGAATGCCCACAACCAAAGCGTACAATGAATTTCACCCGATGTCCATTCGCGGCTATAGATTTATTGCTATTGCAACGGGTACGTCACACAACCTGGACTCACTCTTCAAGGGCCTTAATGGTGTAAACAAGGCACTTCCTCGTAATAAGTATTTGATCGAAGACCTATGTACTTGTTGTACTTAAACCCCATCTAGTGATGATCCGATCTTATTATGTACTTGACGCTGGTAGTCATTTAAAAGTATCGAATAGAATACTCGATGCGAATGTTCGATGCTAGAAAATATTTTAGGATAACACTCGATGCTACTTTGTACTTAAAAGTACTTTCTCAGCTTTAAGTTCTAACTTTTGTTTTTAGTTTTTTTTTAACGCTATGCCAAATTATATAATATATAATTATCATAATTTAATATAAAATTAATAATTATTCAAACTTAAATATCTTCTTTTTTTATTGTGTATATATTTATTTTTAACTGCCCAATACAGACTCTTGTTGAATGGAGTTTGCATTATGAGATAAATTTCGAGCAAACTTATAAAGTGCTGGGTAATGGACTTTTTGGTCTACCCTCTCTAAAATTGTTTTGTTTTAATAAGATGAAGAGGAGTTGCTGAGAAACTTCGTTCATATTTTTTATCCCAGTTTTATTTGTTTTGTTAGTAAATACTCGCACAATATATTTAATGCCCACCAAGTACATTTACACACGTACCGAAGTAGAAAAAATACTCGGTTTAAGTGGGGGATCTCGAGTATTTACTTCGAAGTAGTGGCATCGATACATCACTAGGGCCATAGGCGATATTCTGGTGTGCTAGGTAGGGACGAATTGACGTCATGGTGTGCTCTTGGTCCAGAAGCCGATGAAGACAACAGCGAGAGCGAATCGTCAGCCAGTGACAATATGTCGGAAGAGGCCGACTGGCAACAGCTGGATACTTAGCTTGATGTATAAAATGTATGTATTCTTTTTATAGAAAAATGTTCATTAAACCCCCCTTTAAGCACTAATAAAATATTTCATTGCTGTACTAACTTTTGTATTAATAAATTAACTTTTGTATTGTATTAATTAACTTAAAAAAAAAGAAATTATGAAAATTATTGCAATGCCCCTATTATTTCATCCAACACTACATAACAGATAAAAATTAAATGAACTGGTGTCAAATAGAAAGTATAAAGCACAACTCTTCTAAAACACTTTTCCAATAGTAAAAAAGCACGTTGAGTAATATTTTGGCACGGAATTGAATCCGAAATGCTAACATATCTTACGCTGCTGGTAAAAGTCATTATTTTTTTCAGTACTGATGAAAAAATATAAATCTATAGCAGTTGTCTTATGAAAACATAAGCATACATACATATATATTTATTTATTTATTTATTAAGTTATTAATCTACAGTACAAAGTACCTTACAGACTAAGAAAAGTAATATAGACAGGCCAAATTTGGTTAATATAAAACTAGCAATTAATATCAATAGCATGCTAAGCAATTAAACTTAGAATTTTTACAAATTTTTGTCTAGATAAAGCGAAATCCAGCAGGCTCGAATTAGATAATGCATTAAATTCCCGAAGTGCACGAGCTATTGGTGCGTTACTTGCAAAGTTAGTCTTAAAGTTTTCTCCATAAAAAGGGAAAAAATTGCGAAGACTTCTCTGTGGAACATTAAAGCTAATCCTCTCAAGTAAAACAGGGCAGTCAGTGATGCCATTAATAATATTGAAAGTGAACGAAAGTGAAAGGACCGTCCTTCTCTTTTCTAGAGACTCCAGGTTAATTAGCATAAGCCGCGAAGCGTAGGAAGGAACAGGAGCCTCAAACCGTAGGGAACGTAAAGCTTGCTTAAGAAAGATTTTTTGAACACGCTCAATTCTGCTTATCGAGAATTGGTCATGAGGTCTCCAAATTATGACTGCATACTCTAAGTGTGACCGGACCAGAGCAGTATATAATAGTTTGAAGGTATATGGATCGGAAAATTCGGATGTATTGCGACGAATGAAACCCAGAACTGAGTATGCTTTTGTAAGAATAAAATTAATATGATAATGGAAAGAAAATTTTAAGTCAAATATAACTCCGAGATCCTTAAACTCCGTAACATTTTGCAATACATAATTAGCAATGGTGTATGATGTGCTAGAAACGTTATGTCGCCTCGAGAATGATAAATGAAAACATTTTTTAATATTCATGGAGAGACGCGACTTAACGCACCAACGATGAAGATTGTTCAAATCTCCTTGCAGCCTCTGAGCATCCGATGAATCTTGCACAGTTGAAAATATTTTCAAATCATCAGCATAGAGCAAAAACTTTGAAGAAGAAAAGCAACTGCTGATGTCATTGATAAAAAGAACAAAAAGTAGTGGACCCAAGATGCTTCCTTGGGGAACACCTGAAGCAGCAACAAAGTGGTCCGACATAACACCATCGATTGACACCACACAACATCTGTCCGACAGATATGATTTAAGCCATTGCAGAAAGGTGGAGTGAAAGCCCAAGCAAGCTAACTTATTTATAAGAACGCTATGCGATACACTATCAAACGCCTTAGAGAAGTCCGTATATATACAATCGACTTGTAGTCCTTTCGAAAACGATGACATACAGTATTCACTAAAAACAGCAAGATTAGTGGCTGTGGAGCGACCAGTGACAAAACCATGTTGTTCTGGTAGGATTAAAGATTTCACCGCAAAATATATCTTGTCCTTGACAATGCATTCGAAAAGCTTTGAGATGCTAGACAACTTGGCAATTGGCCTATAGTTCCGAACATCATTTTTCTTTCCACTTTTAAAAAATGGTGTAATGGCTGTAAATTTCCATTCATTCAGAAAAATACCTGAAGACAGAGATTTATTAAAAATAATCTGAAGAGGAATTGCTAATGCCGGACAATTTTTGAGCAAACTAGCCGATAGCCCGTCAGAGTCTGTTTGAGTCGAAGGCTTCAGAGAAACCAACCCCTTAGTAATGTCTTCAGATGAAAAACGTATCGTGCCAATGTTTAAAATTGAAGAAATCTCCGAAGAAAAGTCCGGGGACTCATCTTCGTCAGAAACGTAGTTTGACATAAAGAAATCGGCAAATAAATTAGCTGCTTCGGCAGGTGTACTAGCAAATTCCTTATCCAGACACACCGCGGTAGGTACACTAGAGCACGACTTCTTTGACTTTACGAACTTCCAAAACGACTTCGGATTAGCTTTGATGTTCCGCTCAGCGCGACTTATATAATTTCTGTAAAGCAGATTATCCAATGACTTAAATTCCTTCTGAAAATGTTGGAATTTTACAAAGAGTGCGTGGTTATTAGTCGCTTTGAATTTCTTGAGGTATTTGTTTTTGAGATTCTTTAGTTTTTTTAATTGCTTATTATGCCAAGGAGAATGATAACATCGCTTCTTTTTTAAAGGAATATAGTTAGTGCAAAATTCATGCATCAGTGTCTTAAACGTAGAAAAACAGCTGTGAGTATCCAAGTCAGACAATAATTCATCCCAATTAAATTCTAAAAGAGAAGAATTTAAACTTGGAAAATCACAGGTTGCGTAATTAAAAGCAGTTACGACACTATTTGAAAGAGGCAAAAACTCAAAAAACGTTAACTTAATATCTAAGGGCACATGATGTATACCAGCATCTGATAATGGAGAAATACATTTTGAAACGCTGTAGTTAATGTTATCAGTTACGAAGATAAGATCTAATAGTCTGTTTAACTGATTAAATTTGATATTGAGATGAAAAAATACTCACCTTTAAGGTCTCTAAATCAAGATGCTTCGTTAGCCATTCGAGCAGGTTCTAAAATTAAAAAAATAAAAAACAGAGAAAAAATAAAACCAAATAAAAATCGAAAGCATCTCGTTGATTCTTTTGGAAAATAGAACAAAGCAATCAAGGGAATGCTAAAAATATCAAGAAACAGCAAGCGTAAATATCGTGAAAAATGTCAAAGCAACAATTAGCAATAGTCTCAAGGAACCTAATGAACAAAATCGATCATCAGTGTGGTTCATTGACCAAAGGCCAGAACACAAGAGCAAACTATAGCCAACTCATTTGCGTAGCTAAAGATTCTCAGCATGGATCCGATTTAAGTTATATACATATGTACGTGGCGAACGCATGCCAACTCTGTCATCAATGACAGCGATGTTAGCGGCACATTAGCGCCGAAAAAGATACAGAAAGGTGATCATTGCGCCGGTAAGTATCCTCTCTCCGCAAGTGTCCAATGCTGTTCTTCTAGCCATGAATCGACACGCCACGCCTCGCCTCACTGGCGACGTCGAGGCGACGATTGAAGAAACAATTTAAAAATTGCAGGTCATTTACAGCACAATTTTCAATTTCAATACAATTCGCATGAAGAACGAGAATGGGAGTATTTAGTGCACGTTTGACACCAAAGATGCCGTTGCAGTAAAGTAACGCGAAACGGGAAGTGTGAAACAGCAAGCGCATTTCATTGTCCATCGACGAACATCCTCGAAATGTTGTGACGTTGTGCTTTCATCTCGATGGCTTTTTTGGGACAGTAAGCTATTGTCATACGATTTAAATGAGATTATTTGTATACTCTATACTTGTGTATTAGATTGTGGAGCGCATGTATGTGTACATACATGTATGTATGTATGTATATATGTATGCATGTGTGAGGAAATGCGCGTTTTCTAACTGTACAAAAATCACCTATTTTCGGCTTGGCAATGCAAAGAGTTCTTTACGATTTCAGCGCCGATGAGTAGCATTGCATTAAAGTATCTATATTTATATATACTTACATACACAATAGTTTGTACATATGTATGATCGAAGGTAAGTGGTAGGTTGGTAGGTAGATAGCGCGCTGAGGTGAGTGTGCGCATACTGATCGACTGATCGGTGTGAAATTGAAATGCAAATGTGACAATATTTACGCCTTAATGCCCAAAACAATTCAAAATCAATCCAATTCAATACATTTTAATTCAATTCGAAACGAATCGATTTGATTTGAATCGGTTGAGCATTGCTTGGATTGAGCATACAGTGTTCCACATATGTTTTCGTATCATTAGAGTATATGAAAATACTCAAATAGACGTGGTGTACAAATTGCATAACATTCCCAGTCATTAAAGACATTATTCTGAAATTGTTTGGGAATGATGTTGAAGTGAGCGAAGCATATACACAAATCTGGGTCATTTACTTAAGTTATCTATACCCGACTACTGAGGAAACGTCAATCATACGAGTATTGGTGAGTTCCTTCGATGGTATCTGCATACGGTTTAAATATAGAGGAAGATACAAGGCGGTGGTGTTCAAAGTACAGAAACAAAAATTTGTCTTAAACAAAATATACAACAAAATATAAAAAAAACGACGGAGACGCTCAATTCGGCTTCTTTCGATTTTGATGATTGCGTCAGATCATGCGGCATAGAAGTTAAAAAATAGATTGAAATGCAGTCGACGTCCAATAATACGAATTATATAATGTCGAGTCTATTCGTAAAATCGAAAAATTCGTATAATCGCAACTAATATTTTTCTTTCATATTGAGGAAAAAAGCATTTAAAAGGAAAAAAGTAAATTTTTTTAATGAAAATAATTCAAATGCTAGTGATATGAAATAACACTACCACCAAATTAGCGAAGAATATTAGTCAGCTAGAAATTCCGGCGTTAACCTCTGGTGATCATAACAAATCATTGCCCCGCAAATTCCTTTTCTTCTTCAACCCCAAAATGAATGAAAAAGAAGAAAGAAAATAATTTATTTGGTATCACCGAACGGTTAAATTTTCTATATTCGTATTACATTTAGAATAATTAGGGCCAGTTTTACATTGCATGTTTAAGTTGAACTTAAGTCTAGTTTAAGATTTTGCGTTTCACCAATCAACTTAATTCGCGAAGATTGGTGTTCTTACTTTGCTCATAGCTGATAGAAACAAAAATTTTATGAATTTCAAAATAACTAAAATTAATAGGGAAATAAGTTCGTACATATGTAATGGTTTTTTTTTATGTTAATACAATGGCACGTATGTAATGATATGTTTGGTATCGGAAAAGGCTCAATTAATTGATGACTACTTTTTCTGCACTACAAGATGGCGATTGGACAATATCTTCGCTACATGATGACAAAGAATGTCGTGCATATTTTGCGGCGCTGTCATATTTTGAATAAAATATTTTCCGTACTTTTAAGTATGCATTGTGAGACGCAAATATGAGCGAAATCTTAAACTGGTCTTAGCTTAGCTTTTTCTCAACTAGAACTTAGGCTCCACTTAAGATTAGCAGTAGAGACTGACCCCTAGATGATTAGCGAACGGCCGAACTTCGGGTTTTATGCCGACTCCGAACGGCAAATGATTTTTGTGAGAAGTTCATGAGATTTGCCATTGCCTGCCGAAGGGCGACTGCTAATATAAAAAAGCGGGATTCGAACCCCGGTAGACTCCGCATGAAGCGCGCACACTCGGCTACATAATCCGTCATCATTATTTAATTACAAAATGGATTGGACACTTTTCTTGTTGGAACTTCTGCTGTCATGAAATTGGGACAATTTTGATAGTTATTTTCTATTAAAGAGAACTGCTTTAAAATATCTGTATAGTCCACCATCGATTGCATCTTGTGATCAATTGTGAGCTAAAAAAATTCAGAATTTTGAAAAATTGAACAAATTTTAATGATTTTGTCCTATTTAAAAAATTCGATCCCTAAAATAATTAAAAAATTATCAATTACAAAAAATAACACGAGAGATAAAAATTCAAAAATTTATGTTTTAAAGAATCGACAATTTTACCGAAAATTAAATGTTGTGCGGTGCAATTGTTGTAGCTATCATTTACAACGAAATCAAAAAAAGGTGTGTGAGAAATTAAAAGAGGCACCAAATCTTAGTACTGCGCAAATTTTTAACTGAATTTTTAACTCACGCCACTGTCATAGATTCCTAATAAAAATTGAGTCATAATTTTTTTGGGCACAATAAAAAATTTCTAAATAAAAGAAATAAAGAAAAAGTATGTATGTCAACTTTAGTCCTTCACTATGCATACATATGTACGAGTACATATCTGCCCTGCTAAAAGTACATAAATAGATATGGTAAATCCCATTGTAAATTCGATTTCATGCATTCATGCATATTTGCCTATCTTTACCTCTTCGAAATAGTTGGAGCCGTAAGTGGTCTCTTAGCGGATATTCGCTGAAACCATTTCGAACTTTTTTTTCTTCGTTTATGTTTGTTGTTGTTAGACATTTTTCAATCGATCGCTTGTATGTAAGTAGCATTGCGATGCGCCCGCGTCGTCAATTGTCATGCTCGCCATGCTGTTCGTGATCATTTATCGTTCACTGTGCGCCTCTAAGCGTTTTCCTGTATTAACTTTATTTAAATATTTCAGTTTGGTCTTCAATTCGAAAATTTGTTTTCACAGTCTTTGCTTTTGGGTCCTATGATATTTCAGGTCATTTTAGTGGCTATTCGATGTCGCCATGGGAGCGTGTTGTGCGCTTGCCTAGCATTATTTATAGTAGCAATTTTTAGTGCTTTTTTATAGCTAAAATGCGATTTGAAATTCTAAAATCGTTGCAACATTAGTCAGACCTCCGAACTGTTTTTAAATGGTTTTTGGGACGCTGAAGTTTATGAGCTTAGCGCACATTACTTTTGTGTTTGAGGTGATATTTCTGGCTGAGCTGCCAACCCAAACGATCAGTGACTATTTTTTTTTTTCTTAATTTAATTTTTATTTTAGGTATTTGCTTTGTTCAATTATAAAACGATATTATTTTTCAATATCGTTGACATGCAAAAGGAATGTGATCAATTTATTCGGTGATGGGTGTGAGGATTTGTCAGTGTACCATTGTAGTTTAGTGTAGCTTAAGAAATAGAGCAGCTATAAATTTATACACACACACTCATTCACACACATACATATGAACCTGCATTGTAATTTTTTAAAGAGTTTTAATACTGAACTTGCATAATAATGATATTGTTAAATGCGAACACTTTACGAATTTCTAAAATGAGCATCGCAACTAACCAATACAAATGGAGTATCAATTAAACAAAAACATTAAAATCAGTCAATCTTTATTTTACGTGTATCAAACGAAATTATATCCACATAATATTATTCAGTTTGAAACTTAAAAATTCCAATACGTACACATTTTATGTCAAAAACTACGTCAACCTTGATTCATAAAAAATTTGACAGTTATGGGACATTTTCACCTATGTACTGTGGGTTACATACCGATGTAAACTTCAAATTGCCATCCACCTGCACTATTTTGCCAGCGGCCACGTGCAACATTCAAATCACAATTTGATTGCACTGAATTTTTAATAACTTTTGGGTGTGTAAATACCGAGTATTACGTGGGCGATAAAATGCGATTACAACTAGAAATCAATTCACAATTTGCATAGAAATGTAAGTATGTAAATATGGATATACATGCATTAAGGTGTTACAACCTTTGTATGGGCTGAAAAAAGTCGCCGTAGAAACTGGAGCAACTGTTTTGAATGAAAAAAATACAGGTTTTTGAACATTCAATTCTTATATTTGCTGTGATTTAGCCTTATGCCATGTCCACACGGCAATAAAAACAAGTTATTTTCAGGAGATGTTTTCAATATTAAACATGACCGTCCCGACAGCATGCATTTTTACTATATATTTTTATTTATTTACCTTTTTTCCTCTAAGTAAATTCGGTAACCGAAATGCCCCCCCAGAGCTTCAAAAAAAAAAGCTTCGCTCCGTGCACACCAAGCAGTGCCATTTTATATAAATATTTCAGGTTTTCCCCAACCCGATTTTTTCATTATTCCAGTTTCCAGTTGGAATGATATGATTGTTAATTTATTTAAGAAATAAAAATAAGTAAATACACTGCATACTTGTTTTTGTTATATATAATTTTTGTTATTTATAATCACAATTTCTCTTCACGTTCATGGTGTACTCCCGCAAATGCGAAAACACGCCGTAGTAGTTCCGAAAAAGCAAACCGAAAGCAAATCGATGTTCAACTATAGTTTCCGGATATTGATCGATTTCCCTTATACATTGCTTGAGCAAAGTATTATGGTATTATTGTTGCAAAATTGACCCTGTGGCTTGCACTAACAAATAAGTGTAGGAAACCAAACCAATTTGGATTTAAAGGTAGTGAAGGTCCTGGGATGCCCTTTTGAGCTTCGAAAAATATTTATACAATGATTAAGCAACAAAAAAACATGTCACCTCGAGAGAATTGCCAGATGGAAAATGGGCTTTAAGTATGAAAACGGGGGCTGGGAGATTTCATATACAGATTCGCTAAAAATAATCGTTACCTCTCTCTGTCCGTTCAGCTCAATATCCCAGGCGACGATAGATCAACATCTAAACTAACATCCTTCCCACAATCAATTTGCTGGTCTTGTCAAATCGGTTAATTTAAGCAGAACGATGTGGAATGATTCAAATTATGTAGATTGCCGATTATATAAAAAATAATCGATTTATTAAAAATAATCATTAGTGTATGTAACGTCCATAGTTTAAATGCAGCTCGATGGCACAGCAAAATTTGATTTTTCCCTGCGATGATTACTCTGGAGTCAATGCGGCTTAAAGAGCACAAAATCACTGCAATAAATTTAGTAAAAAAAGTTGAGCTACCCGCGCGAAGCAAGATCCATTTTAATTTGCCTCACAATGCTGAAAGCATGAACGCGGTTGTTTCGTCAAGACGAGTGCACTGAATTGAGCGACTCAAAATCTGTTTAATATAAATATTCTATTTAAAGCGGCGCAAATTACGGGTTCTTCCAGCAGTTAAATACCCTGACTTTAATAAAAGTAGACGTCGGTGCGACTCAAAATAAGTTTGCATCATTCGCGAAAATACTGCTTTCAAAACACCTTAAGAATCTTGAAGAAAATAAGATAGTAGATTTTCTTAATTTGCAAATGCCCGTGAAAAGCGTACATTCCATATGACAAAACACTGGATTAGGTGTACACTGAACTCAAAATAACACAGGGTGCTTCCACGCAAAAGCAAATACTGGATTCAATGCTTCTAAAAATGTAGTTGTTCTCTGGACGCGCTGGATACAATGCTTATCCCACGTGGTTGCAGTCGCTAGTATCAAAACCAGAAAACCAAATGCTATTTGCATTAGCAAACTCGAACTAAGTTTTCAAAAATCTTTACCACTCACCCAAATATAAAGTGAAAGAATTTCCTTGATGAATATACCAAAATATTATGTATTATATTTTCTTTATATTTTGTGGTGGTGATGTGGTAGGCGGCATATCTCCATTCCCTGATCAAAACGTAATATTGTCGTTTTCAATTCGTCCTTTTGATGTTGAGATGGCGATTTTTCAGTGCTTGTGCTTCTTTGTGCTTTGTTTTTAAATATTTGGACCTTCAATGGATTCAAGGAAAACCCCCGTAATCTTGGATATTCTGTAAATTGACTGGAACTTGCAATCGTCTTCTGAAAACAGCGGTGCGCCAATGCAGAGGCGTTTTTGGAGTATATCCTATTTCTAAATTAAAAGGACTAGTATGACATTGCAATTGAAAATTGTACATATTTATTTTGTGCAAAAATTGAACACAAAATTCAATATGACGAGCCATCGCGATGACAAGTGTGCAGAAGACGGACGAGATGGCAAATGAAGCAAGAATCGTTATTTTTACGAAATTACCAATTTTATACAAACTTCTACCACTTCCTAGAACCCATGGAAGGCCTAGCAGCCAAAAGTTATGGTTTGATTTAGGAGGAACTTTTAAATTTAATAAATTTTTAATTATAATGGTCAAGAAAAATTTCTCTCTCTGCTAAGTTAAATTTTTATTTCTTTATATCCAAAACGTGCACTAAAAGAAAACGACAGGGCATAACTCTACTCAAACAATAAAGTGAACTTATTTAGTTGAAAAAGGATGTTACTCAAGTTAGAAAATTCTTTTATAAGGATAGTATTCATAATATTATTGTATTAGATAAAATACAACCCATACCTGTATTTTGTTGTTGCAGGAAGTCCGTACCTCGTTAAAATAGTAGTGTCAAATTTGGCTGGTTTGAAATACATGACAAAAGAAACGAAAAAACTCCGTTAATTATATTTTGTTTTCTGCAGTGAATCGGATACATATATTGAGTTATTTAGCTTAAATAAAGTGCATAGGCCAGATTCTGGAAAACGATTTGAAAAAAATGCAACCGTTCGCAGGAAGTTTCACACCACCAGCACTATCCCAATTGTGCTTCCTTCTTGGATGTGGCGGAACTTAAAAAAAGTTTTCCCACAAGCCTTTTCTCCTGCTCTTCTTGCACAGATAGCATTTTCCCATTTCTGATTCTATTGCACAAAATTCAAATTAAACTTGTCTTGTTTTCAAACATAAAACTTCAACCACCAAAACACACACTTTGTAGTTTGCTATGAAACGAAGAAATGTAAACAAAGTTTGACAAGTTATGGCTAACTTCGAACAAAAATGCAACCCTGTTGCAGCTATCTGTTTGATGAACCGTGCTAGGCACATAAGCTTGTTCAATTTCTTTATTATACATAATTATATCAATCCCTTTTTCAGCTGTGGGGTTTTGCGGGACGAAGCTTTACATTTGATGGCCTAACTGTCTAACTGCGAACTTTAAATTATTTCACACATGCAAATTAGTCTATCACCCAATATTCTTATTGGCACGAATTGTTTTTCCGATAATAGTTTCTGGTCACTTCTTAACTAGTTAAAAACAATTGACTCCCAGACTTGTTCTCAAATATCCAGATATACTGCTCAGCGCTAAAAATTTCACCTATAATTAAAGAGATCAGCGCCTAAAAAAAACTTGATGGCCAAGGAGTGCGAAAGGGGACAAAATCGAAAAAAATTTTACTAGAAAATCTTCTTAATATTGGTCTGAATTTCTTCTCAAATATATTAAAAAGGAAAACGGCTGGAAATGAGGAGATAGCTTCTTGTTTATAAGAAGAAATCTCATCGTTTTTATGTTAAAAATCGTACAAAGGAAATTAATAAGGATATCCTCTCATTTTTACTAGAATCTTATTAAATTTATTAATATGGAAAACTTTTTATTTTTAAAAGAGCCCATTTTGATTCAAATTTCGCTCTTAACATCTTAACATACACATGTACTTTGCGAATAATCGACTTTATATTATATTTTCGTTTAATATTATGAATATTGTATTTGGATTTTTGTATTTTCAAAATGAAAATTTTTGATTTACTTATTTATTGTTCCAGAAGTTTTCATTGAATAGAGATCACGATAAAGATTCAAAAATTTCAAAAATAAAATATGATTTCAGAAATGAAATATGATTTATGTATAAATGTTTTGAAAAATAAATATCTTTATCTGTCTAAACTTGTATTAATGTTCAACAAATAGCACACCAAACTTGGCATTAGTAGATATTATAAATTTCTTTTTCATTCGTTCTTATATCTTACAAACAAATATGTAAAATTTTTTAAAATAATACATAAGTACTTAAAATTATTATAATTATCTGTATTCGACTTAAAAAAATTAGTTGCCAATAATTTTAAAGTGATAAGATTCGGATTATTAAAATTAAGAGGAAATTCTAATAAAACCAAGACTCCCTTATTAATTTTATTGAAAAGGTTTTCATCCGAATTTTACCGGCCACCTTCTTCATTTCATTAGTTTTACAAATTATCTACTTGATTTTATTGAAAAGACATAATCAGTCGTAATAAGAAGGGCTCCTTATTGAAAAAAATCATAAAGAAATCTTAGGTAGTATTTTCTCTCTATATAAGAGTTTTGAATTATGCAACTATTTGATTACGTTCCAATCACCTTTCCCTACAAAATATATGCTAATTTTTATGAGCATACATTTATTTGCAGTTCTGCGCCCTTTATTTCGATATTTAAAAATAACACAAAAAACCAGTCAAGCATATAAATTTATGAGTTGCAACGAGATTAAATAAAATTTGATTTCTTTTTACGAAGGTTTGTAATGTAAGCTTCGTTAGCTATGTTGAATTAAAATATTTTGTAGGCAGATATATATGTACATATGTGTCTGCATATACTTAACATTACTTAAAATATGTGTACGTAGTTGTGGGTGTAAACATACAGTTCCGGACAATAGAATCAAGTCGGTTGCTGCGAAACAATCAGCGGTTCTTGCTCTTAGCTATTATACTTCCGATAACTTTTGTCTGTAATCGAATCTGTGCACTATTTGTCATAATGTAAACCCATTTTCCTTTTACTGTTACGTTTGTGCCAAGACGAATTTATAGAAGGTGATAGCAAAAGAGCAGCTGATTTGATTTTTTTTTATTCACCTACATGTATTTTGTTTTTGCTTTTGCGTATGAGCTTTCAAAAGCCGTAATAGCAAAAACAAAATGTATCTAAATTTTGACAACTCTTACGCAGAAACAATAACAAAATACATAGGAATTTTGTAGTTGTATTTATAACACCACCTTGTATGGATTCGCCTTGGTTTGTGCTTAAAACTTGCAAAGTTGGGGTTTTACTATAGTGACAATATAATAGCATCAAAGAAGGAAAAAAGCAATAAAAGTGATTTTTGGTGTATAAATTGTATTGTAAGTGTACATATGAGTTGTCGTATTTGGTAAAATTTTCTTAAATTTAGAAGAAATGGGGCGAGGAGAGCACTGCACGTCAGAGGAACGTAAACACATAGAATATTTGCAAACAAAAAAAAAATTTCACCCAAAAGGAAATTTCAAAAATTATTAACAGATCACAAAAATTTGTGCTTACTGCTCTCTCGTCTCAAACAGAATGCGAACTGAGAGGTCGTCCGAGAAAAACGACGCCAGAGTAGTACAATTTTATTGAGGGACTATCAAAGCGCGACCGTTTTAAATCGTTTGCAGTCAGAATAGTTGCCCGTCGTCTGGTAAAAAGAAACCTTTTCGACAGATTGTCACGAAAAGTTCTAATGTTGACAAAAATACAGCGACGAACTCGACAAACGTTTACGAGAACTCGAATAACTTGATGCGGCCCAGAAAATTCAAAAAAGTGGCGAAATATTTTATAGTCCGACGAGTCAAAAGTAAACATGGGGGGCAATGATGGAAAGGTCTCGACCGAAAAATGCAGAAATGAATCCCAGGTACACAACAAAAACCTTCAAGCATGGGGGAAGAAATAAATATAATGATATCGGGATGTTTTTTCATGGTATGGAGTCGCATCGCTACTATGGATTCGGGAACACATGGACCGTTACCGATATCTGAGAATAATAGAAGATGTTATGCTACCCTATGCCGAATGAAATATGGCTTTGACTTGGCAGTTTCAACAGGATAATCACCCGAAACATATTTCGGGGCTTGTAAAAACGTGGTTATAGAGTCGTGGAATCGATGTGATGACGTGGCCTTCGCAATCTCCGGACTTAAACTCGATAGAGAACATGTGAAAGATTGAAAAGGAAAAGCTTGGACCCGCTAAATCAAAGAATAAGGAAGAACTTTGACAAAACATTCAGGAAGCTTAGTACCAAAGTCGGTATGTGAGACCCTAGTAGAATCTATGCCGAAAAGACGCTCTGAAGTATGTACTTGCAAATAAAGTTTTGCTACAAAGTTTTAAAACTGTCACACTTTTTAATTTTTTTTTTTTTTTTTTTTTAACTGTAAATATTTATTGAATCTTCTCTGTAAGAGACTAACAATAAGTTTTAAAATCTTAATTTAATTCTTAAACCTACCCCCTATTGGGGGAATGTGTTTGCTAAACGGGCCATTATATTAACTGCCGGGCTGGAAAATCATTTCGTCTGAGTCGAGTTTGTGTTGCTTCATCGGTGAGTGATTGTGCTAGTTGATTTGGGTGCACGTTTAGCTTGTCCAAATACTTTTCTTTGATTTTCGCTATTTCATCTTGAACGGATGGGATGTTGAGGTCTTCATGGATGTTCTTATTCCGAATATACCACGGAGCTCCGGTGAGTGTCCTAAGGATTTTTGATTGAGCCCTTTGAATGATGTCCACATTACTGGTGCATGCATTACCCCACAACTGTGAGCCGTACGTCCAGCATGGCTTTATAATACTTGTGTACAGAAGTACTCTGTACTCCAGTTTTAGTGGGGATCGCGAGTTCATGAGCCAATGAAGGCTATTGGCTTTCAGTTTCATGTTGGGCCCGGAATCCAAATTGATGCGAAGGTATAATTTTCCTCACGTGAGCACCAATCTTGAGCAGCAAGGTTTTTTCAAAGAGCTTTGAGAAGCAAGGTAGCAAGCTTATTGGCCTGTATGAACATGCTTGTGTTTTGTCCTTTCCTGGTTTTGGTATCATTATTATGGTCGATTTCTTCCAATGTGTTGGAAAATGGCCATATCTCAAAATAGCGTTAAAGTGGATGCACTTTTATTGGTTCTGTTTGTGAGACAGCAGGGAGTAAAGGTAAAACATATCCGTTTGATGACGCGTTTGGCTGAAATACGTTTTTTAGGTGAAGTGAAAAAACATTTGCTTTCTCTTCATCGCTACGGGCCCATTTCCCATTGTGGTCTCTTAAAGGCGTGTCGACGTTCGTTGGTGGCTGTATACTAGATTTAGCTTTCCATAGAGAACACTTTGCGCTGGTTGGTGACAACCTTTGAATGTATTTCGCATGAGCACGCTGTTCTTCAGCCTTGAGGGATCTGCTTAGTTTGCGGGTTGCGTCTTTTAGTCGTTGTTTTGCAGCAGGTGATCTGTGGTTCTGCCATTCTCTGCGTAGGCGCCGCTTCTCGGCAACAAGACGTTCTATTTGACTATTTGTAATTTGATGGTTTTGCTTTAGATTTTTCGTTTTCATTTTTGGAGTGGCCTGATAAGCAGCAGATGTTATAATTGAATTTAGAGCCTTTTCGGATTCTTCAATGTCTTTTTCACTTCTTATACTTGGGTTAAGCTCAATGTGGCTACTGATGTACATCCTATATTTCAGCCAGTTTGTTTTGGGAGACGTAAGTCTCAATGGGTATTCTTTAGGCCTCGGACACTCCTGCAAGGAAAAAACAACAGGAGAATGATCTGAAGCTAGGTCCGAAAGGGCCTCTGACTCTATCAGGTTATTTTGGATTCTTCTTGTTACGGCAAAGTCTATAAGATCGGGAATCTTTGTAGGGTCTGTTGGCCAGTAAGTCGGTGTTCCTGGTGACGCATAGCCAAGGTTGTTTGATGTATCAATAAGTGCTTTATAGAGTTGCCTTCCCTTTGGATTAATCAAGCGGGAACCCCAGTGGGGATGCTTTGCATTATAGTCGCCCGCTGCGATGAAGCGATTTCCAAGAGTGTTGAAGAAGTCCATAAATTGTTCAACCGATATGGAGAAACGTGGAGGACAGTACACTGCGGACAAGGTTATATTGCCAGAACTCGTAACCACGCTTATTGAAGTGGCTTGCAGGTAACTCATAGCAAACTGTGGAAGAATATTGTGCTTGATTCGCCTTCTTATTAAAACTGCTGTCCCGCCGTGCGCTTTCCCATCCGGATGATTTGTTGTATATATATCGTATCCTGATATGTGGAAGTGATTTTTGCTTGTTAGATGCGTTTCGACAGAGAGCATGACATCGATCTCCTTATCGTTTAAAAACTTCAAAAGCTCTAGTCGGTGCTGAGAAATGCCGTTGGCATTCCATAGACATATTTTTAACGGGGGCATTTATTTCATCTGTTTGTCAGCGAGCAATTGGATGAGCTGATTTTGATTTTTCATAAGCTCTTGCATAGTTGATTGCATAAAAGTCATGAAATGCATCATGTTTTGTTGCAAGGAGACGATTAAGGTCTCAATACTGTTAAGAGTGTTGCCGGAGAGGTGCTAAGGTTGGTGCAGTTGATTTAAGGGCGGGTTGCTGAAGTCCGGTTTTGACCGCATCAGCAAATGAAACGCTGGAAGTAGCCTTAGAGTTAAACATGGGTGCACGTGAGAAGCACACTTCAGATAGAGTTTGAGATTGCGTAAATGTTGGTTGTCCACGAATCGGGGTTTTTTGAACTAGTCGCTGTTTTAATTCTTTATATACAGGGCATCCCCTATAGTTAGCTGTGTGGTTGCCCCCACAATTGTTGCATTTTTTCATGGAAGGATCGTTCTTATTTACAATGCATGATTCTGTAGCGTGAAGGCCTCCGCAAGCCACACAAACGGCGCGTAAGGTGCAATATGTTTTTGTGTGTCCGAATTCTTGACAATTGGTCACTGGACAGGGCCATTACGCTTATGGGGCTCTTCCACAGTAACTCTACGGTGCAAAAGGTACTGCAAGTTGTAAATGGGGTGAACAGTATTTTTTCCAAGAGGCTTACTTTCTGGCTCCAGCTCAACTTTGAACATAGGCTGTGGTACCCTATTTCTGTTGATTATGTTTATAACCGCCTTTGCGTTGAACTTCTGGAGTTTTAGGGCATTTAGGATTTCCGCAGGTTCAACAGTAGCCTCGATACCTTTGACTACTACTTGAATGCCTTTTGCACTTTTAAGTTGGTACGTGTAAAAATTTATCTTAGCATCGTTAAGATATTTAGATACCAGGCGGTAATGCTCTTCCGAGTGTATTTGCAGTTTCGTCTCGGGAGTATTGCCCTTGGTAAGTGAGATTATGTGAAAAGTGTTTTCACCGATTAGCTGCACTAGTTTTTTTACTAAAGCATTTGAGTTTTGCCCGCGGATATAAATAGGCGGGGGCTTGGCCTTACTAGTCGTGGGCATGATTTCTGTATTGCCCTTGTCCTGAACTGTGTCGCTAAGCAAAGCAAATCTATTGTTGCTTAGTAGAGACTCCTTCTCTCCTTTACTTTCTTCTCGAATTGATTTGGCTTTATTTCCTATTCTAGAATTTTTGGGGCTCAGCTTTCTTTTAATTTGGACATATCGATCCATACCTGTCTGCACAACTGACCTAGTTCTTGACGCTGCTGATGTTTTTGGTGTTGAAATCGTTTTTTGCTTAGTTGACATAATCGATGGTTGCGCTGTGGTTACTGCTGAAGTCGTTGTAGACCTGGTATATGTGAGGGCGTTCACCGTCGTTGGCGTTGCCCGTGACGAAACTGCAGTCATAGTGGGCAGCGAAGAGAGCGAGGCGTATTGCTGATTCCATGAAATGCTAGAATCAGTGGTGATGGGAGTAGTCGAGCGTTCTCCCTCTTTAGTTGTTATTGTCGGTGGTGTTCTTGCGGGTACCGGTGAGACATACGAAAAGTAAGCGTTGTTGCGTTGTATAGAGAGGCGACGTTCTTCCTCGTCTCTTTGGCGCTGAGTGCGAATATCATTTTGGCTCATACTGCAGTTTTCTTTATGAGCTGAAATTTATCGAAATGCTCGTACGCTTGCATTTATTATCTGCTAGCGTTATGCTGTGTATTATATTATATATATATATATATATATATAATATTAATGTTATTTTATTCTTCTTGATTTTTTGTTTTCTTTTTATTCTGCTGAGTTTTTACAAGTTGACCGACCACGGAACGAATTTAAAAAACACGTCTGCACTCGTCAACGGTTTTTAATGAAGTTTTATTATTATTATGGAGTTTTTGTTCTCTGATTCTATTTTCTTGTTAATTGAATTTCACAACTGTTTACTTTAGAAGAGTTTTTTTTTCTTTAATGAAATAACTATTCATGCCCGTTTAAGTTACTAATATACTAAATTAATAAACGGAACATAATACATGTTTTGATTTGGTCAAGAAATATTTTTAATAACAGTTTTTCGCAAACATATATGTGGAGGGAATGCTTGATTCTATTACATTGTCAGTAACTGTATGTACATACGAAACTACAAACTCTCACGTATCAGTAGTTTCATACATACCCTGAAGAAAATGCCGATTTTAGACGCTTCATTAGCAATGGCACCAAAAAGTCACCCAAAACAGTCGACATAGTGGTGACTTGGGGACATTTTACCCCAAGCTTCTTTCCTACAGGGTATGCACATGAGTTATTGCTTATATTTCTGTAATCCAACTTGTTTTCCGTTTTCCCCAGCTGCTACCTTTTAATTCGTTAATTTATGTTATCACCGCTTATTTGTCAAGTCTTTTGTGAAATTTTTTCGCTTTCAAAATCATTGATTAAAAATCAGAATTTATGCGCCACATAGCTACACGAATGTCCAAAGCGCAATGCAGTATTAATAGGTTTTACCCAGTCACACCCCTTTTAACAGTTTTGCCTTGCCTTGTCTATGCCAAATGTTAATGAATTTACGCTTTTTTTCTTTTCAATTTTATTTTTGTTATTTCATTCTTTTGATTGGTATCGTAATCGCTTAACACTAACTTTATCCAATCACCGCCTTTGTGCTTAAATTTTGTTTTCCAACAATTCATCAAACTGCCCACCGCACCCGCTAAGTAAAGCCATTCTCTCCACGCCACGCACGCTCTCCTCGCAAACGAGTAGGCATTTGAATGAAAAGTTGTTGATGTCTGCTCATTTGCTATTCTATTCAAAGCGACAGTTTTTCGCTATTTAACTTGTGTATTACATGCAGCCCATTTCATAATTGTAACGACACTACAAATGCGTTTTTTATTTTTCCTTTATTTGATTTAAATTGCTTTTTTGTAAAAATATAGTTAATTCTACAACAATACGATTTGTGATATTAAGTAAAAAAATCAATAAATTTTTCAACCAAATTTGGAACTTTTTAAAAAGAATTTTCAGAAACATTTTGCGTATGTAGTTTTATAGCAAATTTTGATACTTATATAAAAAGGGTAAAATTAAAGTAGCTAAAAATAACCTTTAATTTTTGACAATGTTTTTAGGTCGTAGTATTGGGATTTTACTAAATTTTTTTCCTGCGACGTTTTTATATGGAACCACCCGCAAAAAAATGTGAAACTTCATTTTATTGTACTAAAAATTCTTAAGCTATAAAACTGCATACCTAAAAAATCATGGTAAAAAAATTTTTAGTTCGTTGGTTTTTTCATATTTGCATAACTTGTATTTTAATGGTTTTTGGTGAAGAATAAGCTACGGTTAAAAAAAAAATTGCAAGAATTAAGTAAAAACAAATAAACAGTCAACACTTATCAACAAATTGGTGGTGTTATAATTACGAAATGCACTATATGAATTGTGCCTTCCCTTGTTGTTTTTATTTACATACAAATGTATATTAAAAGTAATACTTTTGTTGCTGTTTTTTTATATAATACTCTTGTTGCTATTTTTACGGCCTTCTTGGTTATTTATATTCGTACCGCCAGCTCTCTGTTGCAAGTTGAGCTGGAATATTAAGCATTTTCTTGGTTCGCGAGTTATTTGTGCATACTACTCAGAACCCTACCTCGGCACATAGGTGAATTTGCACGTGTATTTTTTTGTACGACTATTCTAAAAGTGGCAAGTGTACCCTATTCAGTAACTGAAATGCAATGTTGGCGTAGTTTAAGTCTACATTGATTTTGCTTTATATTTCGTGTATGGTGTTCAATATTTGTGTAGCATACGAATTAAGTATTGTGGTATTGTGGATTACGTATGGAAGTTGATAAATAAACTTCTTTAACAATATTGGTACATCGCGATGTAGGAAAAAATTTACGATATACTGGGGCCGTTTCGCGATATTTTATTTAGGCCCCGTTCCCCTACTTTCAACTGGTCTGATCAGCATCAATAGCATAGAGATTGATAAACTTTGAATTTTATACTCTCAGACCTTAGAGTCGTGGTTCAAGTTCTGACCATTCGAAGGCCCTGAACCAGCCAAGCTACATACATATATTGAGAAATGAACTAGTAAGCTTAGCAGCTCTATAATCTGTGGCATTAATGAATTTTACTATGCAGGGATAGTCTAACTTCATGAGCACTCACGCATTGTTAAGCATTCTTCGTAGGGTCTTAAAAATGGGAATATGGCTTTGGAGAACACGGGAAAGAGAGGCTTGTGTCTTATTTATTGCCAGCGTTGACACTTAGCTACAATCATAGTAAAATTGTTACTAGTTTTCATAAATTTTAAAATTTAGTGTCCCGCTACGCTTTAGCCGACTTTTACTACGACTTCTTTTAAATTAATTAATTCAATTGAAAATGGGAAACAAGATTACGTCCGAACGCTACCATTTTAGAATCCTTAGATTTTCGGACATCAAAAAACCGAAAACATTGTTAATGTCTCGAAATCCTCCCGCACGTTTTTTCCATTAATTATTCATTTTATTTAAAACTTTATTGCAACTGATTCGATTCATGTGTTTCCAAAAGCGAATCGGCAGCAAATCAGCATTGATGGGAAAACCAGTATTCTGACGATAGGGAAATCAGTATTCTCCCAGCCCATTTCTCTCCATTTATGTTTCGCCATGACAAAAAAATTATCGTACGTATTTTCGTTTCTCAAGACTTTCAATTTATTCAAAGCACGTTGAGCACTGAACGCAATCATAATAATTGGAGAAAAAAAAACACCAATTCATCGAGGATCGTAACGACCGGGCATTCGTGATATCTTCTCCAGATGCTGTTTCTCTTGAGATTTCCTCTATTGGCAATTCTCCTCCAAGCAGAAATTGAAATTGCATATTAATTGATCAATTTCGTAACTAAAAACGCTGCTAAAAGGGCCCTTTTTCTGGGGGGACCCAGTCAGCAATGCCTCTTCGCTGATCGTTAAATCCGCCACTGCGTTAAGCAAAGTAGATCTGTTCTTATGAATTTGATAAGGAATTTCGGTCAATGTAAGAAAGTCTGAAGTTCGGTTGCCAACCAACCAATTCCGATTTCTGTTAATGGAGAACCTCGAAAAAGATTTTTAGATTACATAGTACCTGCCGTTCTCACACAAACACTCCCCTGCAGCCCTTTTAGTGCCGAACTCGAAAACAATGGATTGGGGCTCCGCCATTTCTTAATCTGGCATGCGTTTTTTAATTAACGTACAAGTAATCATATTAGGTAATGAAGTCGACTGCGCTGAGCCAGAATTAATTAATTGATATCGTGTAAGGTAAGACCACCAGATTTAATCGTACAATTCATCTTTCTTTTGTGTGTTTGTGAAATCACAGGTTTACGTGATAAACAGTCAGCGCACTCGCGTCTTGGCTCCCGCAACGCTGTTGACAATTATGTATAACTTCGAGGACTTTGTTTATTTGGGAACCAGCAATAACACCTACAATAATGTCAGCTTAGAAATCCAACATAGAATCTCTTTTGCCAACAAGTGCTACTTTGGGCTGAGTAGGCAATTGTGCAGTAAATATCTCTCTCGATGAACCAAAACCACACTCTATAAGTCTCTCATCATGCCCGTGATATTCTATTACGCTGAAGCATCGGCAGTGTCAGCATCGGATGAGACGGATCTTAGAGTCTGCGAGAGAAAGATTCTACGAAAGATTTAAGGACCTCTACGTCTTTGCGATGGCGAATACCGCAGAAGATGGAACGATGAACTGTACGAGATTTAACGCGACATAGATATAGCACACGAATTAAAATACACCGGCTACGTTGGCTGGGACATCTGGTCGTGCGAATGGGTGCAAATTCTCCAGCCCTGAAAGTATTCAACGCGGTAACAGGTGGTGGTGATAGAGAAAGAGGAGGGCCCCTTTGCGTTGGAAAGACCAAGTGGAAAGGACCTCTCTTGGTATTTCCAATTGGCGCCAGTTAGCAGGAAGAAGGAGTGACTGGCGCAATTTGTTGAACTCGGCCAAAATCTCTTAAGAGGTTATAGCGTCAATCAAGCAAGCAAGCAACTAAGGTTTACGTGAATAAGCCACAGAATATGTCAGTAAGTCAAAAAATAAAGAATTTATCGTTCCAACCCGAGATTAATAACTGTTATCATTTTCAAATCATAATATAATAAAATCTATTCATTCAAAAGATATGTATTGAATGTATATCCATTTTGATCATTTATTTTGAAAAACATTGTATTGTATATGGTTAAATTTTTCATCTTACCTAACTTAGAAAAGAGGAATGGTCTTCCAGAAACGATGCTCTATATTTCAACGCCCAATACTGTTCCAGGGTACTTCATATCGATAAAGAGCAAGTTTATTAAAGCTTCGATAACGAACCTATAGAAAGAAAATGAAAGTAAGTGTATTTGGTAAAAATATAGGAAAGGCAAAAATATGACATTTGATTGCAAATAAGTAGAATATTTTTGGGAATCTCAAACTGAAAATTGTGGTTTTAATTAAATTCTATATAATTCACTGTTTATTGAGTCAATGATTACAAAATCTTACAGAGTAGATTCAAATTAATAGCTGTAAAAAAGGGGCTACACTAGGAATACACAGATTCAATTGAACTTCTGAATGACCTTTTGTCGAGGTAATATAAAACGGCGCGACGAACCACAGTGTTGGGTTAGGGACATTGAAACTGAAATGAGAAAAAAATTCCGGAGAATCAATGAATCCAGCAAGTAAATCATTAATAAAAAAAGGAATGGGAATTTCTTCTACACTTAAGAGAATTTAAATCAATAATCTTGAACCGAGCCGTATATAGGGTGGAAAAGGATCAGAGAAACGAAACGATTGAATGGCAAACCGAATTAATTTTCCCTGGCAACTATAAAAAGGACTCCCGATAACTGAGGCATATTCTTGCTTTGAACGAACAAGAGCATTAAAGGGAGTTTTCCTAGCAAAGGAATCCTTCGGTTTCTAGGTTTCTATACGACTTCGAAAGAATAAAGCATATGTGAAAGGTGAATCCAGAGCCCAAAACGACACCACGATCAACAAAATCATTAACAGAAGCTAGTTATTCATGTGAAATGTGATAATTAGTAGTAAAAATTTTTAATGTTGTAGCGAGGAGGCTTTTTTATTATATCGAGGGATAACAAATTTGTTTGGCTCCATACTTCAAGGTTTTAAAGGTCTTCTTGAAATTACCGCGAATCAGTGACACAATTGATTTTACGAAAGAATTTCAGATCAGCTGCATACAGCAAGTAATTAGAATTATTGAAGCAGCATCTAATATCGTTAATAAAAAAACGAACAGCAGCTGTCCAAGAACACAGCCCTGGGGCACCGCCGAGAAAACATGCTATTTTATATTTCAACATATAATGTTCTACTAGAAAGATATGACTATAGCCATTTTAAGAAAGCCGAATAAAGACTAATGTTTCTTAGCTTTATGAAGCATAATTGAATCTGATACCTTATCGAAGGAATTGGAGAAATCTGTATAGATGCACCCCCCTTTTCCTATTGTTTTTCGTTTATGATTGCCTCTTATATTCTTAGTGATTTCCTTGCTCCAACTGTTTTCACGAAACGTATGGAAGAAGTTAAACAAAGTAAACCACGCAAAAATTTTTGTAATCGAATTTAATTAAAAATAACTGCATTTATGCGGCACGCCTCAACCATATCTTTTATTCATATCTATAGCGTAGGTAGATAATGCAATAAAAAGGAACAATGTAACTAATCACCAAACTGTTGGATGTAAGGTGCAACAACAACAAAAATAAAAGAATCAACACAATTAAACAATAAAAGTGGCACCAACCAACAGCCACCATTCACCATCCACCAGCCTTGATGTTGGCGCTGAAAACATTTTGCTGTTACAGATTGCTTTTACTGCTTGCTGTTGCTACGAAAATTGGAGGGGATGAAATTACATGGAAATTGATTGTTGGCAATCTGTGCGAAATCCTTTATAGCGTAACCGGCTGGCGAGTATAGCGTCATCGGCGCATGCGCAGCCACGAGGCTAAAAAATCAACGAAACTTGCAATGCGACGGCAGGCAACAAGCACGAGTCCATTCAGCTGACCAACTGAAACAAGTGTAGCAAGAAACAACAGTAAGAGCGCAAATAGACTACAGTTTTTTTCTTTGTTTTTATTGTTGGTTGCATGCCGCTGCACAAACGTGGGGAACAGCAAAAGAAAAAACAAGCAACAATGATTAAATATCTTATTAATTTTATTGGTAGATGCAGGATTTTACAAGTTCGAGTAGTTTGGGTGCAGTGGCTTTTGCCCCCAGCCAATATTGGCGTCAGTAGGGAGTAAGCAACTGGGGTCCCATTGGAGTCCGGCAGCTGCTGGAATCACAGTAGCAACAATGATGGCCATTTATCTTCGAAGAGATTGAGTACGTAAGAGTATGTACATAACTGGAGTGGCGGGCGTATAATGGCGATCATTTTTAAATGAATGAATATTAAATGAATGAACAAATTTTATAAAGTACTATTGAATAAAAACTTTAGCTGGGGCCAGTCTTTTATTCAATTGAATCGCATTTTGTTTTGTTTTAGATCAAATTTCCTGTTATATTTATGTGAATAGTTTTAACAGCATTACTAGCTACTGAAATCTTATTTAGTATTATTTAGGTCATTTGAGATTAGTCTCCTTTATTTTCCTCCATACACCAAATTGCTTTTCATATCAATATGTATGTACATGCATACATATGTAGCTTGGGACCATTTTGGCACTAACTAAAACCATTTGAAGACAAATTCTGGACCGTTTCACCACTATTTTCGGACTAAATATTTCTACTACTTCTACTTCTACTACTACAACTACTATTTATTACTACTACGACTACTACTACTGCTGCTACTAGATACTACCACTTCAACTACTAATTACTAGCACTACGTCTACCCCTACAACTTCTGCTGCTACTACTACTACTAACGACCACTACTACTAGTTACTAATAGCACTACTACTACCTACTATTTACTACTACAACTACTAAATACTACGACTACAATACCCCTGCAAAAACTGCGAGTACTCCCTGTATGCATGTAAAGAGTACTCCTTTAGGGCCACAGAGTACTCCAAAACTAACCGCATTGCATATAAAAAATGTGGTCCAATTAACATTGCGATGTCCTAGGGCAGGACCATATACTCCAGCTCTGCATGACATCAGAGTAGCACAAAACTACTCCAAGAGGTTACTCCAAGGAGTAAGTACGGGAGAGTACTTTCGAAACTACTCTGAGGTAATTACTCCAAGGAGTCCCTACGGGAGAGTACTTTCGAAACTACTCTGAGGTAATTAATCCATGGAGCATCTACAGAGGAACAGTCTCGATACTACCTATTTTGCCGCTTAAGGAAAACTAATTTAAAATATAAAATTTATATTGAAAACTCAATTTCCTTTATTCATACTAATACAAATGTTGACATACTTATATGCACGTATATTGGAAACATAAACCAAAATTTTAATACTTTTAATTTACACCCCTATTGCGGGTGTCGATTGTCGATTATTGACAATTTTTTGATAGTCGATTTCTCAGTCAGTTAGCGACCGTGAATAATTCTTACTCTACCACCCTTCCACAGCTACGATAATAAACATTTTAAGCTATTAAAACAAAGTCACGGCAGAAAATTCAAAGAGAAATCGGCACTTTAAAAACTGTCGATGTTCGACAATAGAAATTCGCAATAGGGGTGCTAATTTGATAACTATATTGAAGGCAAATTTGACATGATAGAATTTTCACATATAAACGTTATACATATTTCTCTTTTAGCTGACTATAATAGTAAACCTTTAGCAAAGAAAAGAATCGCAATTTCACCGATCCATTTCAAAAAATTTCAGACAGTTAAAATTAAACTTAGGAAAATTTTCTTATCAAATTGCGCTATCTTAAATTTTAGCAGTCTTAATAACTATATTTTATTTGTTAAATATATACTTAAAAATCTTATTGTTAAAATCAAAGCATATCACATATTTATGATTACTATAAACGAAAAAAATTAAAAATTCTTCATTATAAAAAATCAGTAAGATAACTTAAAAATAGCTTTTCGTTTAACTTACTAATTATGCATTCATAGATTTTGAGTTAAAAAAAAATTCATCACATCACAATATCTACATATTAAAAAAAAAAAAAAAATAATTTCAACTACTTATAACTACATTTCCGTGCATATATATATATAAACTGTATAAACTGTACATAGCTTAAACTTAATTGACTTCTTTCTTTTTTTGGCTGGATACTTGACGAAAGTGGCTGCTTCATCGGTTCATTCAATTTGCGCAGTTACGTTATTTGCGTTTTGCAATCTCAATGCAAAATTTTGCCTTTCCAATTTTATAACTCGTCTTCTGTGACGCGCACTGCACTGCATATTGTTTTTTATTTAATAATTTATAATAATTATTTCAATTTAATTTATTAACCAATAAAACTCACTCTGGCCTTCTTTGCAACTCAATTTCACTTTCAAAAATTCTGTATACTTAAAACCAGTTGCGCAGTTGTATCATGCAAGGGTTGCCATAATAGATACCATCTGTATGTTGCAAGATGTTACGAGTTTACGCATACGGAACTGACACTTTATATAGATGCAACTGAAGTATAAATAACCAAAATTTATCTTCGATCATTTTACTAGTTCTCAAAAATATATATTCGGCTACAAGTTCGCTTTGATTGTCAATTTATTTATTTTTAGTACTTTATTAAATCTTCATTGTTCACTCTTGGCAACACAGCCCAATCAAGATCGTGTAGAGATAACGATCGTTAAAACACGAGCAGTGATCGGGTAACAATAAGCTGGTGTAGAGACATGAATTGGTCCGCTACTGCATAACGGAGGAGCATATTTGTAAGTACTCCAATACAGCACAAATGGACCACATGGTCCAACGATTTTTGCAGGGACTGCTACTACTACTACTACTAACTACTACCACTACTACTACTACTACTACTAATGCTGCCACTAATTACTTCCACTCTATTTACTAATATCCACTATTATTTTTATTAATGCTTCTATTAATTTTTGCCACTATTTTCGAACGCTACTATAAATTACTACCACTATTTTTACTACTTTCTAGCACTATTTTTACTAATGCCAGTACTAATTACTACCACTTTTATTACTAATTTCCGCCACCTTTTCACTTATACTTCTACTAATTACTACCACTATTTTTACTCATTTCTGTCATAGTTTTTACTAAGGATGCTTCTAACTTTATTAATGCTACTAATTACCAGTACTACGTATGTTTACTAAAGGTACTATTAATTATTACTACTACTACCTCTAGCTACTAGTACTACTACAACTACTAATTACTACTACTATCAATCCAACTTTTTTTAAAATTTTATTTTACTACATATATGTAGAATGGCATCCCTATACAGTCTTTGCGAGGTGCCATCCCTATGCCGTAGAGGATGTAAGAAGACGAATAAGCAGGTCAGTAGTCAGCCGTCGAGTTTCAGCCGAACAAGCCGCGAATCAGCCGAATAAGCAGTGTGTTATTTAAAACTGTGAATCTTTTATTTCATGTAACTAGACTTTACATATTTCTTGCATTAACTCTATACTATTTGTTTTGTGAACTACTATAACTTTAATTATATTATTGAACTATAACAAACTCTTTGATTTACATATACATATGTATAATAAATTTATTTTATTTGTAAAGTGCTTTATCTCGAAAGTGTTGATGAAGTGCTCGACATGCCCAACCAACGTAGCTGCCTTATTTGAATACCCTGGACTATATCAATTTTCCTATAACCAAAAACTCAAAATGTAATTGTTGTTGTTAAACGTTTTTAAATATCGGATTTGTTTTGTTCCTTAATAAATTTCGATTATATGTTAGATGGTTAACAATAATCAATTTTAATACATCGTGAAAATCAATATAAAAGCAAAATGTCAAGAAATTAAAAACGTCTCCCAAAAAAATATTTTTATTCTAGCTACTTCGATGTTATCGATGTCATTAGTATAAGCCGGCAATTGCACGTTCGGAAAATATAGGGCGTGTGGCGATTCTCATCTCTCGGGTATTTTCCAAGATTTAGAGTATCATAAATATCTGATTGATGATGGTACATGGTTGGCTTTAGTCTTTCACACAATACGATCGACAGAACCTTCAATTCTACATTAAGAGGACTATCTATATTTAGAGGACAGATCCCGCGATAGTTGGCGCAACTTTCAGGATCGCCCTTTTGTGTGGATTGATCCCGTCATAGTTTGGGTAAGAGGACTTCGAATCCGTGTCTCCGCCATCATCACGTCGCCGTTTTCATTCTTACAGGAAATATTTAGTTCCGTTCTTGAAACCTTCTGTTTTGGCGCTGTTTTTCTGTTGTCTGGCATATCAAGCTTATTGCAGTCACGCATCTCGTCCTCACTCTTCTTTTTCTCACGGAAGATGGGTTTCGCTTTCTTCTTCAGCATGCCTCTGTAGGCAGCATTTGTCCTTTCCGTATATGTGCAGTATTCCTCATCGCACCGGCTGAGCATAACGAGCAGGAAATGTGGTCACATTGCCTGGACATATCACTTTTTTCGTGAAGGTGAACGAAACCTTTTGGCAAAGCAGTCTTTCTCCCACCACAAATCCGAAATTGAGCTCCTTTATATGGCAACTGTGGTAGAGTTCGCAAAGCCTGCTGCTCGTCATGCCTTGCCCATCCATTGGATTCTCTTGTATGGCGGCGATGCCAGCCTTTACTTTTACGAGGACATCAACGAGCCGGACAGAAGCCACGTTCACCATTAAGGGTCGATATATTTGAAATACATGTCCTCAAACCATAGTTCTTAAAACGTTTGCCTTGGTCGTCTTTAGAATAAGGGATCTCAACTGAGACTTATTGAGTCGGTTCATTGGAAACTGTGCCAACTGTGGGTGCCAACCCCAGAGCACAACTAGACTCTGGCGTGTTTTGTTTTGTAATTACACATTTATATAGCGAACCGATTGCTCCAAATCAGACATCTGCTCGCAGCCTTACCTACTGGGAACATACGCTGCAAATACTGGTGAACCCTTATACCGAAAACGTGGGAGTGACCCCTCAAGGAACTGACCGGGAGCTACCTAAAGGGCGCTTGATTGAAATCACCCGGAAGTCGTGAGCTGTTTGAACCCTACGCAGAAGAATCTTTCTGGATAACTCCCAGGTGAATAGTAACCAGAGTATTTCAGCACTTGCTTAGTTAGTTCAATCAACCTTATTAACTTAGTTTTACTGCGTTTTAATTAATTTAAGTTCGTTTAATTTAATATAATTTATATTCCTTTTTTGACCTGTTGATATTTAGATCAACAATAATTTGTTTGAGCATAGCGCCAGTTTTTATTTGGAATATATTGGAAAAACCAAAAATACCCAAAGCGTTGAAAATTATAGCTGCTATTGCGGAGATGGCCACATATCCTCATTCGACTTGTTCGTTCTAGAATTTTACAGGATTTTAAACCACGGCAAGCACGGAAAGCACGCTACCACCTGTACCGAGCCAAGCCGTGCAAACAGTTGTTGGTTTTCCATCTTCCTATTCAAGTACGGCAGTGTACCGCTGTTACATGAATATGTGGTTGTTGTTGTAGCTTTAATTTAGCTTGATTTAATTTTATATTACTTCATTTATTTTTATTTTATTTTATTTAATTAAATGTTACGTTATATCATTTCATTTCAATTTGTTTTTATTTTTTCCTCTTATTTTTTTCTTTAATTTCATTTAATTTGTTTTACTGTACTTATTTAGCTGTAGCTGTTTTCAGTGTTTTGTTTTATTTCTTTAGTTAGGCGGCCGCCGTATCCGAGTGGGTACCGTGTGCGCGCATCATTCGGTGGGTCACGGGTTCGAGTCCTGGTCGGGGCAAGTAACATCAAAAATTATGGAAAAAGTTTTTTCTAATAGCGGTCGCCCCTCGGCAGGCAATGGCAAACCTCCGAGTGTATTTCTGACATGAAAAAAAAAGTTCTCACAAAAAACATTCACCGTTCGGAGTCGGCGTAAAACTGCACGTCCTTCAATTTGTGATACAACATCAAGACGCACACCATAAATTGTAGAAGAAGTTCGGCCAAAATCACTTAAGCGGTTATAGCGCCAATTAAGTAAGTTAAGTTTTAATATTTAAATTTTTTCAATTTTAATAGTATTTATCATCTTGTTTTATTCCTTTCTTCTTTGTTAAAGTTTCTTGTCTTTATAACTGGCGACATTAGCCATGCTACTTGCATATAAAATTGACCATGCAAATGACTTTTGTTTAAAAGAGTTGTGGAGAATAGATAATTTGTTGTTGATGGTTTTGTTGCTGTTGCTTTCAGCCATCTACTTGCAATGTACTCGTACATTTTTTCTACAACATGCAACATGCATTTTTAATTGTATAGAGCGTTGTTGTTTTTTTTTTCTCAAACTCATTGCTTGTTGTAATTTGGTTGTTGCTACAACGATTCCGTATGTTTTTATCACAGTTGCTGTTGTTGTTATTGTTCTTGTAATAGCGATTGCAAATTATTATACACGACACGAAAAGCTATCCACTCTGTGTGTGTGTCTGTCTAGCATTATGTATTTATCTTTTGCGTGTGCTGACTCTATGCACATGTGTGTGCATGTATGTTGGCTATGGGTGTTGTTGTATAGCAAGCGATATTTGCATGTATGACGCCACAACAAGTTAAAAACGACAAACTGTGTGCTTTGTTGTTATTTTTGTTGCTTTGTAGTGCGGCATGACCAGTCTGGCCGGCGGCAGCAGGTGTCACAAAGTGCAACTGCAACAACAACAACAACAGGGACAAGAAAAACATACACTACCCACTAGTAGTGGCAACAACAACAAGTTGCCACACCACGCATAACAGGAAAAACTTTGACAACTTGTCCGGTTGTATGATGTTTGTGGAATGTCTGAGCGATGCTATTGCAATTGTTGTTGTTATTTGTTTTTGCTGTTGTCGTATTTTTCTATTTGCTGTAAGTGGCTTTTGTTTTGCTACGCCCCTCCGCCACAGGCCGTTCTACCTTCACTACCATCGTTTTTCTGTTGCTTGTCATGGAAACTACGATGCCAGTGGTGCAGTTGTTGTTATTGTTGTTGTTGTGTGAATCCTTGCTTTCGCTGCTGCTAATGCTATTGGCACTGACGCCTGCGCCTGCGTCTGCGCCTGTCTTTCTTGACTCATCTCGTTTTTCTCTCATTGTCCTCTTTGCCTGTCCATCGCACAGCTATTTCCGCTTGCCATTGTGACGAACTGGTTTCATAGCAAAAAAAAATAAATGAAAGTAATAAAACAGAATTGCGCACGGCCACCAGCTTTGCTATGGGTTGCTATTTTAGCTACTGGTTTTGTTTTTTGCTTGTCGCCGTACAACAGGACATTCAATAGCAACTGCTACGGCAACTTGCCTCTTTCCGACAGTAGGCGTTGCCAACAGATTTGCATGCAATTGTTGCAAATTGTTTGCGGCCAACAGTGTAGCGTATACTTTGTATGTGTTGTTGTTTTTATTCTAGCATATCAGCTCTACCGTCCATGTGCCTGTATAGTTGTTGTAGCTTCTGATAGTACAGCAATTGGCTGTACTGCCCCTTGACAGCAATTTCCGCTATATCCACGCACTTGCACAGATACAATTACATTTTCCTCCTCCTTTTACTTCGCTTCACGGCAGATCCTAAGATCTCTTTATATCGTGCTTCCTAGCCAGTGTGACCAGATAATACTTCCTGAGACCAGATTAAGCATTAACATTTTTCCTCTAGCCTCGGAATTTAGTTCTATTTTTCTATTCTAACTTGCGAAAAATACGGCAAGTATTGCATATGATTTAGCTTACAACTCCAAATTATCCAAAATTGGATGAAGGTAATGTCAGTAAAGAAATATGGAAAATAAATTGTAAAAATGGCCAATACTTTTTAACCTAGTTGTTAACCCAATTACATCCACTTAACCCTTAATTTCTACTACACGAGAAATCGTAGCGGAAGCACTGAGTAGACTCTACATGTGGGCCAAATGAAGTGACTTTGAAGGATCATCAATAGAAAATAGGTGTTGAAAACGAAACTTGTGATGTGGATGCACACACGTAGAACTATTGTCTACGGCGACCTAATATGATGGAAAGCTTTACGTAAATTTTAAAATATCAGTAGACCGAGTAACATGCAAAAAGCCTGGCGGAACCATTGAATGTCGCCACAATATGATGCGATGTACTCGGCAGAAAGACTCATAGAGTCGGGGTGCGGGTAGCGAAAATCTTTAGGTATAGCCAAATCTTAAGTTAACATTGTAACAAGGCTGATTTTTTGCATCAATGTGCGGAATGGAGAAGTGGCCAAGCTGCCAATAAAGCAGCCACCTGTATCCACATTAATGGGCCCAAGATGGCCTGCGGTGTAGAGCCTGGACTATTCCGAGAAGCTTTGTGCCAATGTCAATGTGCCTGGTATAGGCTGAAGTTCAGGGTATATGTGAGGCCTGGAAAATACAAAATAATAATGCTACCCAAAAATGATAGAATCCAAGGTTGCGCAGATTGATCTGAAATTCGGAGAGTAACTTGGCTGTGACGTCATACCAGATTTACTGGTGATGTTAGAAAGAATTCACACGATTGCGAGTATACTCACATACACGGTTTTTGTAAACAAAATCTGTTGTGATGTAGAAATTCTGTTAAAATTTTCAAGAGAGTGTTAGCGGTACCACAATCTGCGCCACCTTCTGTATTATTTTCATCATGAGTGCTACCGAAAAGAAATAACGATGATTTACTCACATAGTCAGGCGGCTATTCTACTGAAGCCAGGACTTAGTTAGTCTCAGTCAATGACCGATTCTCTTGTCTGTGTTCCTAGTCATTTATACTATAATATAAAGCTTGTTATATAGCAAATGTTTATAACGATTTGGCTATCACACTCGTAGTACTAAGCCGATTTTGATAATTGTTTTTTTTTGAAATTGTAAATTTGCGAATAATAACAGAGAGATACAGTTTTCTTAATATTTTTAAAGAATGCGTACTTTAGGGTACATCACTCATCATACAAAAAAAAAACAAAATCACCAAATATTTCGAAATAATATTAAGATTTTGGGAATTTTTATAAATGCAAATAGTTTTTTAAAATATTAAACAAATGCCTTCGAACGTAAAACAGTTCAAGCCTAAACGTTCTGCATAAAAATTAAAAACATTTGGGGAAGATTGGTTTAAGATAATCTTGAATTGCCGATTTAGACTTACAAATAATCTTTGGATCATCATTTTTTATTTCGTTGTAAATAAACCTATTCACGTCCCAACTTTTTTCTCGAAAATCTCAATATTTTTGAACATATTTCTTAATATTCTTCGAAAATTTTTGGCATGAGGTTCAAAACATAATATATTTTTTTAATTCATGCGGAAAACCTGCGGCTCTTTCTGTAAGCCACATACGCATATTTTTTTAAATTGAACTCAAGTTTTTTTTTACATAAAATTTAATACGTGGTTTTTTTAGGTGTAGCGAAATACGGTGGACATTTGCTTGTAAGAATTTAGGACGGGAGCTGGTTGGGATGAATCTCTAGCGGCGGTATTAGAGGTGGTCACAGGCTCAGACGTTTAAGACAGCCCGGAAGTTTTGCCTTGAATAGAGCAGAAAAAGCACAGCAGAGCTTCTAAGTATGCAGGCCTCGATTAGAAGTGTATTGGGGATTGTAGCGATTATCACCGGTCATTGGTTGGTAGGAAACCAGGAGTATATAATAGGGTTTCCATAAGACGGAATTTGATGCAGGTGCATACATGGTAACGAAGGAGTATTATATAATTTCATTTGAAAATTATTAAGGTCTAGCTTCATTAAGGCATAAAACCTTCCAGAAACACATAATGAATCAGCTAGTGCATTTGTCTAGAACTACAATATGCGATATGACTAAATTCGTACGCGATTTCAAATGATTTGTTTACAACAGTATCTTTTGGTAGTGAGACTGCGGCAGCACAAAATATTATTCATCGAAACGGCGTATTATGCGCTAATTAAATCCTGAGAGTGAACTTGGAGTACAAGTCAAATAACATTAACCGAACCACAGTGGCGAAAATTTATAACAATATAGGGAAAAGTGATATCCGCCATAGAGTTTTGGGCTCAAGTGCCCGAGAATTTAAAAATTGATTAAACGCAAACACTCATTGTGGACTTGTCAAGTTGGTATTTTGTTTTTTCTTATTACCACCAAATAATGCTAAGGTAGAAATAATTTGAAGCTCCATGAAAATTTTAAAACCTAAGCAGAGGGATGAATTTAAAATAAAAAAAAGCTTAATTTGTTGCTCAATATTAGATGTAAATTGAAACAAAATTTAGCAATTTTCGAAATTATAAATGCAGATGACATAATAGTGCAAATTTAGTTACTTATAGTGTTTTACTTATTTTGTACATATTTAAACAATTAGGGGTTAGTAAGTATGTCAGTAAATCATTACGATTTCAAAAATTCAAAGATGTGTTTTTTATATCTTTTCTCTGAAATCACGCAATATCCACAAAATAATTTTTAACATAAAAATTAACTTTAGGAAATCAATCAAGCTTTAGGAAATAACTCTTATTAGCAACGTAAAAAATAAACGTTAGAAAGTAACTCTTTTTGGTAACAAAAAATAATATTTCTGCTGCCTAACTTTAAGAAACAAATTCTTTGTTAAATTTCAGAATGTGGTTAACGTTTTTCATCTGTTACTTTGATATAATAGTTATTTTTGGCCCCTACTATAAACTGCCTACCGATCAATTACACAGTGCGCAGATTATGAAAAACAAAATATTTTTTATAGCTGTTTTTTGAGTTTTATTTATTGCTCAAAAATGTATATTATTATTTGTTAAGCCCAAAATTAATTACATTAATTTTCTAGCCAAAAAAACTCAGAAAATAATTAATATATGTAATTGACTTTTTCAGCGTATGTAATACCAGTAAGGTTAGTCCGTGTAACAAGGATTATGTATTGTAATACTAATCTTAGTTGTAAATTTAGATAAGGCCGTCCCTTCTAAAGATATAACAGAACAGCTCCTAGCAAGTGCAATTCATATTTCAACATCACACAGAATACTTAAGGTCTCCTCCTCGAAAGAGAGAAGATTACTTAAAAATTTTAATTCAGAACAATTAACAAGTTAACATGAATATTAGAACATTTTTGTGTGCCGATAGAGTCTATGGGGTAACATATTTAAAGGTAGGTGCCATCTATTTAAGAGGTAAATTCATTTTATTGACGACAAGTTTAACTGAAATACTACTAATACTGATGTCAAAAAGTCAAGAATGTTGTCCCTATCATAGGAATAATGATAATGAAAGAAAGGTGATAACTGCACTTCTGTGTTTTACTTTTTATTTTTTTATATTTCACTCCAAATTAACATTTTAAGAGACGATAATGCCGTAAATGCTTTAAACGAGACAAGTAGAAAGTAACGGAAGTGCTTTTGTCGTAACCTTCTGTTCTCTGCATCGTACCAAAAAGCGTAGTTTCTATTTTTAAACAGTACATCTGATTCTCTTTGTAGTGTTGCTTTACTGAATAAAAATATTTATTTATTTTTGCGCGAAAATTTTTGTTTCCAGCTAACCGGGTAAAAAGAGGATCAAATGTATTAAACCAAAGGTGTAGACGAAACAAGTTTCAGAAAACTTCATTGCAAAAATATTTTTTGGAGGGCTGCTAAATATTAATTTCATTAGATTTATAAATGAGGAAATATAACAGTATTAGTGCAAAAAGAAAAGAAACGGTTAATATTTAAGTATTTTTGAAGGGTAAAGCCATTTTTCTAAAAACTTTGTTTACATTTAATTGGTAAGGCAGTGAAAATTCCACACAGTCTCAAAACAAAACTGGGTGTTGCCACTGTTGGAAAAATTATATATAAACTAATTAATAACATAAGTGAAGTTAGAATGTCTCATGTAAACACAGAGATGCACTAATTTACTTTGGATCCAGTATATAAAGAGTTGCCACCTTTCTAAAACAATTAAAAAAAGATTTATATTTAATTAATTAACTACGAAAGTCAAGTTGTGCCTAATATTGACACCAGGGGCGGCGAAACGTCCTGAGCCTGGATGCATTAAGAAGGTCAACGGGTTTCGGAAAAAGAACTTATTGTTATTCGTACAGGGTGGCCCAAATAAGACCAGCTGATGTGAAACACAAATAACTTTTTTATTTTTTAACATAATTTATTTTTTCTTTTTGCAGATTATAACTGAACTCTTGGAAATTTAAAATGAATACGTACAGTCCACAACAACGCATTAAAATTATCAGTTTTTATTATTCTTCTCAACGATCAATTGTTCTGACGCAGCGAAATTATCGCCGTTTTTTAACGTAAGATCAGCGCCCACATCTTCCATGATTACAAGTTTAGTTCGCTGTTTTGAGGAACTGGGTTCAGTTGCCGACCGTTCAGGAAGAGGTGCTCATCGAAATATTCGTACTGAAGACAACGTGGAAGCTGTGCAGCAGAGTGTTGCAAATGATTCATCTGTCTCAGCTCGTCGCCGTTCCGGCCAATTGGGTATACCCAGAACAACATTACAGAGAGTTTTAAAGTTGAATCTTAAGATGTATCCATACAAAGTTCAAATTGTGCAACAGCTTCTACCGCAAGACCCCCAACAACGACTACAATACGCTATTCGCTTTACACAATTAGCCACACAAAATGATTTTTTAAATAATCCTTTGATGACGGATGAAGCGCATTTCCATTTAAGTGGTTATGTGAATAAACAAAACTGTAGGTTGTGGGGCTCCAAAAATCCAAGGGCAATACATCAGCATCAGTCACACCCAATCAGATGCACTGTTTGGCGCGGTGTTATGGCCACAAAAATCATCGGCCCATATTTCTTTGAGAATTAGGATGAAACGTCAGAAACGGTCTCAGGGGCTTCTTACAGAACAATGATCGACAACTTTTTGCGGCCAATGGTGGAGCAACATCCTAATTTGTGGGTTTAACAAGATGGAGCCACTGCGCATACTGCTAGGCAAACTATGGACATGCTGCGTGAAATTTTTGGTGAACGCATAATTTCAAGAAATTCAGATTTCCCTTGGCCTCCTCGTTCACCAGATTTAACTGCACCCGATTTTTTTTATGGGGATATTTAAAAGACATAGTGTATGTTAACAAACCACAGACACTTGGGCCGCTCCAGCAGAATATTCGAGACGAAATACGGCGCCTGCAACCAGAAACATTACGCCGTGTAATGCAAAATGCGCTAAAAAGAGCCAATGCCTGTATCGAACAAAATGGTGGTCATTTGTCTGATGTCATATCTCACACATAGTCACGTTAAATTTCCATAAAATGTATTTAACATATAAAAATAAATCATTAAAAAAAAACCGTTATTACAAGAGTTACACGTTGTTGTTGTTGTTGTAACAGCATAAAACATCCTAGACTTTTATGAATCTTCACTGATTCAGTATCGAATCTACTTGTGAGGCAGTAATATTCTTCGGAAATAATCCTCAGGTATTGTAAATGTATGATTCTTAACATTGTTGTAATTTTCTCGTTTGGAAGTTTTGCAGGGCAAACAGGTTCTTCAATTCCGAATTCTTCAGTACACCTTATACTATTTAGCCAAATTTACTGAAACGTAAGAATCACGGGAAGGCTTTAGTGTATAGGTAACAGCGTATTTTTCCTAAACGAATCAACTACGTAAAGTTCCGAATTTTGAAGATCTTTGTTGAGTATTTCAATTCGATACAAAATTTCAATCATCGCAATCAGCATAGACAAGAATGAAAATGACTCCATGCGCTCTAAATTTTTTTTCTGCTCGAATTTCCATGTGAGTAATTACCCACTATATAAAATTTCAGGTGGGTAGTACTACCCACCATACCCACATCTTCCGCCGCCCCTGATTGACACAACTATTGGCCACGCCATGGAATACAATTTTTGAAACTTTTTTAACACTAATTTATGTAAAGAACCACCTGAACCATTATAATCCTGTAGCTTTCCGTATATCAAATTTAGTTTCAACTTTTCGGCACTAGTTGGGCTCAGTGAATCTCCTAAATGACGCTGATTACGTTGTATATTTCTAATAATAAATTGGGTTACACAATGACAAACCAAGTCAAGCAACGATTGGTTATCGAGAATTTTTTTTCAATAAAAAATTAAAATTTAAAATTTTAATATTATCTTTCAGTCCTATAAACAAATAAATAAATAAAACAAATATGTACCATTATTTGCATGGGCTAGTATACATAAGAATATCTGTACATATATATGTACATATGAACATTCGCTTGAGAGAATTCGCACATGTGTTGCATATGAATATATCCCGCTGTTAGTAAATCAAGTACATGCTTGGCCATAAAATTCATTGTAATCGATTATTGCATTACAATTAATAAAAACATGTAATGATTTCCATTTGCATTTTTGTTTTATGACACAATGATTTCATTTTTATTACAACTAAATACACAAATCTGACTGGAATTTTATGCAATTGCTTATAGTTTTTGTAAGACAATTATTTTTATTTACATCATTTTTATTATGCTAATTTTTTTGTTACTTATTAAAGACTTTGTGTCATGTGAAATATCTGTCCGAGAACAACAAAGGCAACACAAATACAAGCACTATAAAAAGCAATGGAGGGGAGCATTTCAGTAGCAACAACAACACTGCGAATAATATGTATATATGTATGTAGTGAATAGATACATGGCAACAGCAATCAGCAACAAAACAAGTGTTGCAAATTAATCATTTCCAATAAAATGTTTCCTTCTGCGCACTTTAAAGTCACACGTGTCGGTGTCATTGCGGATTAAACCTCAGCCAATGTGTAAATTAATTGTGAAGACGGAAGGTGATCAATTAAAGGGAGAGGCCCAATGAGCAGTGATGCCAGAACTTTTCAATATAAAGGGCTAAATAAAAATTTGTTTAAGGCTAATCATATAAATTAACAATTCAAAAATTTTACTCGTATTACGATTTCATAACAAATTGTATAGTGCTTTCGGTTATTTGCTTTATAGCTTCAAAAATAATTAGTTTTTAATTTTCATTTTTTATGGTAGTTTGTACATATGTAAAATTAATTCATATACAATATTTATATAAGGATGAAAAAACCAAAACTTCAACACTTAGAAATTATTACGACAAAAAAAATTGAATGCATTGATATCAAATTTGTTTTAGTTTAGGGGTTTAACATACATAATTAAAATGTTAAAATATTACTTGTTATTTGCTCCATATGCAAGTGATTGAACTTTTCGTGGCACACGCGCCAACATCTTTTGCACCGTCGTGCATCGTCGTCTTTACACGATGCCCGCAACCACTCTGTTTTAAATTCCCGAAAATTTGTTACCAGATCACATTTCTTTTTCAATATTTACGATTGACTAAATATTCCTCAATAGAACGCAACTCTGGGCTATTTGGTGAACTACAGTCGCGAGGTACAAAATGGATGTTATTTGCATTGTACCACTGCAATGTGTCCTTGGCATAGTTGCTGCTTGCCAGATCCGCCCAGAACAGTGGTATGCTACCCTGAGTGTTAATAAATGTCAGAAGACTATTTTTGAGGCATTCATTTGGATAAGGCATTCATGTGGTATAAGGAACAAACGGCTAGCTTGCCAAGCCACGTACATATGTTTTTGGGAACTTGAACTTCATTTTCAATATATTTCCATTTTGAAAGCAGCGGGTTTCGTCGTCCATATCAACGCATTTGTATTTTGTAATTTGTGATTCATACAGCTTCCGGTTGCAGGATTTTGCTTTGCGTGTCGATCTGGCGTTTTTTGAGCTTTGAAACTTCTCATTGATGCTTGCTGTTTTACTTTTTATACAAAAGACTGCGATTTACGAACAGATTCCGCAACAGTACACGACGAAACCTTCGGATTCAGCGAAAACAACCTGAGAACCCTACAAGCATTGATTTGATCGCTTTGGCCATGCTCACATCCGCAGCCAGGATTTCTAGTAATTGCCAGTCCTTCTTTGTATCGACTCAAAACTCTGGGAATTGTCGAGGGGTGCAATTTAACATTTTTAGCAATTTTACGCACATTTGAAATTGGATTTTTTATAAACTCGTGCAAAATAATTTATCTTGCCGCTAACTCGCCATTTTGAACTCAACTTTAAATCAAATCAAAATGAAATTTCTCTTACGTGAAACTATGATCATGGTCTACACAGTGTTTGAATGTGAAAATAATGAAATATTTTGGGGTAGGTTATAAGTTATCTAAAGTGTTGCAATTTTGGTGTATTCACCCTTATATCACATTTTATATCTTCAACATCTGATAAATTCATTCGTCATTTGGACGAGATCCTTTGCAATTGCGAAATCTTGAAAATATTTTTCTTCCCTCATCAAGCCATTGCCAATACCTTAAATTTAATATAATATTTTAACACCAATTATATTTCTTCGTTTTATTTTCACAATGTTCATAGCGCTAAAAAGTAAACTACAAAGTGTAGTAAAAGGATTTTCGAGGTTTTTATATTTACGAATCTCTGCTCAAAATTACAATACATAAATTTACGTCTAATTGAGATCAGAGATGAAAAATAGAAACAATTCCATTTTTTTACCACTAAGTATTCTAAGCGAGAGGTGCTTTCGGTAAGCTCGTGCTAATTTAAGTCAATGCAATAAATTTCTTTGTTCCGGTATCGTGTATATTCATTTTATATTAAGATCGTTTTTCGGATTGATAGCTATATATCTTTTCAACCTTAATTTTGGGACCACAAAAAGGATCAATAGAGCCTACTCCAGTAGCACTACCATCGAAATATGTAGTTGCAATTGTGACTATCTCACACTTCAATGAAATAAGTCTAGAACAGATATCTTGAGGTATTACCCGGAGTTTGAAGGATTCCAAACTTCTGACCATGACCAATCTCACAAAATTTGCGTTTTTCTCCTGATTCTCACTGAAATAAGTATTTGGAGAAAAAGTTATGCCGTTTTTTCCCAGGGCGGATTAGTGGCAGAGTTAATGTTCTACACTTTATATACCCTCCTCGACCTTGCCACTGCGACAGAAACCATTAGCGGGTTATCCAATCGTAGTGAGGTTGGCAACTGTACTCAAGACTGAGCGGTCAGTTTGAATCACAGTTTTTGATCTTTCTTCATCGATACTTGGCCAGATCAATTTAGTAACTAAGCAGGTGGGTTCTGTTGCCCATCTTCCGTTGGCCAGATGATTGGAGTCAGTGCTGCTAAGAAGATAGGGGAATGCAAGGGTCACGCGTAGTGTTAACTGCGAGCTCGTCTGCTGCGCTTTTTCATGAATGTGGCTGTGTCAATTGTAGAGATGATGGGATCTGTTGTGTAGCTTTGAGCAATCCGATAAAATAACGGTAGACCTCGGATCTAAGTCGGAGCGGTCCATCCATTCGCTTCTGCCTGGAATTTTTGATCACAATTCGTTTTCGAAGCTGGTTTAATCCAGTTACTGTACAAATACTGAAACGAAGTTTAGAATTTTCTGGTGGCGAAAACTGAGTATCCAAAGGTCGGTAGCAAGAAAATGAGTAGAAGATGGCAGGGATCCTGTGATCAACTCGTGAAGACATTGCCGGATATAGACGTGAGGCTTATGGGTCTGAAGTATTTTGGGTTTGACAGGCCGGGCCTTCTTTTGATATAAAAACTAACCCAGCAACGGTGCAGCCATGTCTCTATAATCTTCAGCAGGTGCGAAGGCCAACGCACCCTAAAGCATCATGCGTTGAAGAATTTTTTTAACAAGAATTGCTTGCAACCATACCAATGTTTAAAATATCGTTTCTATATTTTTCAAATATAAAGTTTGAAAATTGAAAAAATCCGCCTTATTCTTGCCTAACACCTACTCTATTAATTTTCACCAAAAACAGTTTATACCATTAAAATCCTTGGATAGTCAAGCGAACTTTTCTTTTTGTTCAACGAGTGGTATTGTTTACTTGTTCAAAAAAAAAAAAAAATTTCTAAAAGCGCTAACACTTTTTTTTACCTGGAGCTAAAACGAGAGTTATGACGATATATTTTTATTCTCAAATACTATGGGTTTGATTTCCACAATAAGTTAAAATATGCCATTTTTTATTGATAAGATACTTTTATCAAAATCATAAGTATTTGATATAAGTAAACAAGAACGTAACCTGTTTTTTAGCTTTGTAATGACGATCCGATGAAGGCTCTACGAAAAGTAGAACTCGAGATATAAATATTCGAGATATAAATATTTGAATTACGAGTACTCATCACTGAATAAAATATTTGTTTTTGAAATTTCTTCGAACACTTGTCAGTTTATTTGACTCATAGAATCTATACAAAAAAAAATAAATGCAAATAACTCACTTTTTTTTGTACGGATTGTTAAATAATCACTCATGTGTTTGCATGTACGTATATTTGTATTTGCTATGTACATTCATAAATGGCAAAGAAAGGTCGCTTAAAAAAGCTGAAAATGAATTTGTAAACACGCGTCTATACGGGGGACTATTGTTAGATGTTAAAATATGAAAGGATGCCTGGTGGAGGAAAATTAGTTTAAAAAATCAAACAGTCAAACTGGAAAAATGCAACCAAATCTTTTGCTTCTATCACAAATACATATAGGATATACATATATAAATTTGGTGCCGCGCCCCTATGGAAGACAAAGTTTGAATTCATCTTACGTCAGCTACTATTCGGTACTGATTTAAGGATCAAAGTCCTACCAAAATTTTAGTACTATCGTGAAATTAATTCACTTTTTTTTTTTAAATTAAATTACCCAAAGTTCTTTAAACTGAATTTGAAAAAAATTTAGTATATTAGTAAATAAATATATGCACATATTTTGATTTATTGTAAATTACTGTTATAGGAGAGGTGAGCGTGATTTTAGTCTGATTTCTATAAATTTCGAAATTGTGCTTTCTGACTAGCAGCACGTAGCACGTAATCTGATAGAATTTGACAAAGAAGTTTCGGAGCTATACATATTTGCTCTATGTTGTGCGATACCATGGCCATTCCCAACATTTATGATTCCATGTGTTTCATTCTCAAACTCAATCTTGTCTATAAAATTTAAGCAAAATGCCTTGGATAGTTAATAAATATCGGATTTTTTTGATTTTTGTATTTAACTGTTATATGAGAGATGAGCGTGGCTTTTGTGCGATTTTACAATTTCGAAATTTTGCTTGTTGACTTGAAATGTTGACTTCAATGAGGGCATCAAATTTGGTGAAGTATGGTGGCATAGTTTTTGAGATATATCTATTTGCTCGAAAGTTGGTGGTGGCACGCCTACTCGTATTACACAAATTTTGTTATTGTATTTGCTTATGAAAGCTCATTCTACATATCAAGTTTGAGCGAATTCTTTTTAATAGTATCTTAAATATCGCGTTTGTTTTTTTTAATTTGAAAATTGAGGTTATGAGCGGTGGACCTAGTTTTGGTCCAAAATTTGAATTTTTCGGATTTTTGATTGTTGATTTTAAATCTGATGTGTGTACCAAATTCGGTAGAATGGTTTCGGGAATACAATTATCTGCTCAAAAGTGGACGGCGCCACGCCTATCGCCAAATTTTTTTGATTCGGTTTATTTATTAGCGCAGCCCCATGCTTCATATTAAATTTGAGCAATTAATTAGATTTAATGCTGACTTAAATATCGCGTTTTGTTTTATTTTTATAAATTAAGACGTCTGTATCGGTTTAGCCTTTAACATTTATGTAGGTTGGAGGTAAACACTGAGTAAATTATTAAGAAAGAAATAATTGTGAGAAAGCATATTCATTTCTAACAAGAGTATTTATTCACCGACCCTCGTATATCTAATGTATGTGCATACAATTTTGAGTATATGTGTATGTAAGTATGTAAATATGTACGCACCTTCGAAGTGTCAAATGCAAGCTTGAATTATTTCTATTCACTACTCTTAGAGTGGGTTCATTCATTCAATCATTCCCTCTCACTCACTGCCTTTTTATGAGTTTGAATTGTCATCTAACTATAGCATTACTCATAAAGCTTTATAGGCGGTCTGAGGTATAAATAAAGTGAACGACTTGACCTTTTTGGGGTCTCTCTCGTTGCGCTGATCTCTGTATATTCTATGTAAGTTTGCCTTTTCTTGCTATTGTATTTCAATTTTATTGCTTTTATGTGGAATTCGTTGAAATGTGAATAATGCGCAGGCGTAACGGACAATCAAGTATTGTGTATATATGTACATATATACATACATATGCATAATATAATAAATAATTAAGTAGAATACCCCACTAAGTGTATCTATAGAGATGAGAATTTCATTCATGATTTATTTGAGTCGCAATTAATGGAAGGTGTGTGCGAAGTCGTTAACTTAGTCTTAGATTTCTATGGAAGAAGCTACATATTTGCATGTGAGTGTATTCTCACACATATTTATAATAAATTAAGATTTATTTATTTATTTACATTCAAAAATGAAATATGAATGAATCATTTGTACACTGTGAATGCCTCAGTCGGTTAGGGTGTTCAATGCGCCACCATCTAATAGATACACTAGCTAGCTAAAGAAAAAGTAGATATTGTTCAAAACCATGCGGATGGAAATGCAGTAAATTTCCAATCTTATCTTATTTAGTTAAATGCATTCTTATTTCAATTTTAGATAATCAATCGATCTAGCATTTTCTTAAGTCAAAATAAGTCGAACTCTTCTATTCCCTCTGCCTGTTTTTATGAGGACAGATTGACTAGTACTCCAAATGACTTGGCCAATTTTTTTAACCCAAATTTATCTCTAACTATAGTTCCAGCTTAAGCTTTGGTTCTGTTAAGTTCTTTTCCGATAATATTCTCGCAGACATTATTAATTTTAAACCTACTGCGAAAGCGGATTGATGATTAGAAATTTAATTACATTAGCCCTATTCAAAAAGATGGTAGTAAGATCGATGGTTTGAATTACAGGCCCATTTCAAAGCTATCAACTGTCATTAAAGATAAAATGTATTTTGCGTCAAAGAGTCTGATTTTGTCGAATCAGCATGGCTTCGTTTCTTACAGATCTTCAGTTTCTAATCTTGCTGTATTTAGTGAATATTGGTATTGTGTATTTCTCTGCTGGGTTTCAGGTTGACTGCGTCTGCATTAATTTCGCTAAAACTTTTGATAAATCTATCTTGTTTTATAACCTATCTTGCATTCAGTTTTGGATTCGGACTGAATCCTATTGAAAGAAGAAAATAAATTTTGTGTTAATGATTGATGGAATTTTTTCTGAAGCTTGCTTTGCCTCCTCTGGGGTTCCCCAAGTAAGTATGTTTACTTTCCCTGTTGCAATTTGAATTTTTTATAATTGATATACATAACTGCTCTTTATTTGCTAAATTTTTGCTTTACTCCAACGATTTAAAAGTATTTTCGAAAATTAAGATTCCCGACAATTCGTTGCAGCTTCAAAACGACACTGACAGCTAAAATAGATGGTGCGTCTCATATCGATAATTATCAAAAATATGCTTTAAAGTTACGTATTCAAAAATTCTTAATTGCCCACGCCTTATAGCATTTATCTTTCTTTTTTTAAAAGTTTGAATGAGATTAGAGATCTGTATAATTTATAGAGCTTGTGGCCAGGTTTGTATTAGGAATAATATGAGAAACCAACAATTTTTCAAAGTGGTAGATCTCTACGTAATATTATCGAGTAATTTTTCTTTTAGTAGACTTCTTAGTCATATTACCTCGAAATCGGTTACTCGGTTTTAGGGTTTGTGACACGAAATAGTTCAACATTTTCTGACTCATATGCTCTATTCTAAAATAGGATTTAATTTAATTAAATTCGACTTTTCAAGCATGCCACTTGCTATCTTCTAAATATAGCTAGAAATAAATATCCCCCTTAGCGAAACGAGCCATTTCACACCCATATTTTAATATTTCATATGACTTGTGCATGCTGTGAATTCTACTTTTAAAGCAGTTAGCAACTCTCTCCAAAGCAGGTATGAACTTCTCCTTGCCGAGACGTATCGTTTGGCATCCCTATTTTTATATTTCATATAAATTCGACTTTTCAAATAAGTGACGACCCTCTCCCATAGTAACAAAGCTATGCCGTAAACCTTCCCGGGGTAAAAGATGATGGTCATGCAAAACTGTAGGTAAAAAAGTATATACATGAGGACATAAAGAAATAAATTTTCGATTTTGTATACAATATGGACATCAAGTTTGAAACTTCATGTGGAACTTTTTAGGAAAGTCTGAATAAAAAGAATTCGATAGGTCGTTAAATGATTAAATATATCTACAGAATTATTAGGCGGACAAATTCACTAGGGCTCTTCTCCCTAAAATCTGCACAAAATAAAACAAAGCTGCAAACTGGTATATAACCAAGAACTAAGCCGATTTTGTTTTGAAACGCCATAACTTAACCAAAAAATCCTTCAAAAAATAATAAAACAGCAAAGCAAACAAAGAAAAAGTATGTAGTGAAATCTGGTCGAAATATCGTCCACATATTATTTTGACCATATACATACTTTAAAAAAGTTTAAAAAAGTTGAGACATTTTCCTTTTAATTTCGCCCACTATGCATCTGCTGTAAAAGGATTCAATCAATGGAGATTTAAAAAGTGTGCATGTTTGATTGTAAATATAGAAATAACTTATCAAAAGATTGCAAATTTTCATTCAAAAATCGTGAGTGTGTTATTGGATGGAGTAAAAGGAAACATTTAGTGGAGAATGTGAATGCAACAGAATTATTGCCAATCAAACTTTATTGCAAATTTAAGAGAATGTGATCACTTTTATCATTCAGTACTATAACTATCGTTATATAATACGCGATGTATAATTAAGCAATCTTATGATGCAGGTCGATCAAATATTCTGTTTTGTTTATAACATTTGAAATATACAAAAAAAAAAACAAAATGCAGCTTTTCATATTTCTGTACAATACGAAGATTGATATAAAATAGTTGAACAGAATGATTGATACTGATTCAATTAATGTACACCAGGCGTTGATTTCTGATTGATAATGATTTGTGGTAAAAAATATTGATTCCATAGCTATTGATTATTATTCGTTGATTGGTGAATTCGTATTTTGAGTGAATGCTGAGTTAAAAATTTAAATATCCCCATTCCCAATCAAGGAACAAGGAGCGAAATCGTAATAACATAGAATTGGTGATTTCGAACTGCAAATATTTCGCACTTTTGCAGTTCTGCTATGCTATGTCCTCTGGCTTCATTTTCTCCAGTAAATATACTAGCTCGTTATAAAAACTTTAAAGAAATTTAATTTTTGTAATTAACAAAACAGGGTTATTAACAATATTGAGGGCAATCGCAATCTTGACTTGGCATATTTCAATTGTTTTGAAAGGTTTTTTATGGATATGTCACGCATTTTGTTTTTGCATTGCAATGATGCTAGGCTGTTTGCACGTAATCGTGAATTGCCTTATTATTACATAATATTCATAGTGTAAACTAAAGACCGAACATAACAATCATTATATCTTGATGTAATAAAAGTCCGGGGCAAAATATTGGTTTTATCAATGTTTCTTTGATCGCAGGGGCTCCTGGATAAGGGTCCTAGATTATTTTATTTATTATTTTCGAAGTCCAATAGTAATTGAAAAATCCAGGCATTTATTTTTTTAGTTCAGTAGTTAAGCATGGCCATATATTTATTAAGTGTGAAATAGAAGTACTTAATAATAATTAGCAAACCTCTTATCCAAATTAAACCAATTCGGTATAAAATAAAAGAGAACTGAAATATATAAACGAGGAATGTCACCTATTCAAAAATATTCCAATTAAAAATATTATTTGATTACCTTGGAATAAATCAACAAAATTGAATATGAATAATTGAATTAATATGTATAATTGAATAAAAATAATTAATTTTGAATAATTGTTCATAAAAGTATAACTCATTGTTTAACACAAACTATATAAATAAAAGTTTTTGAACGAGATTCTCATAAATTCTTAAAATTTTTTACAAAATTGTCAAATTGGGTCGAGATATTTCTAAAACCCGTATTGACTGTTAAATTTGGTTCAAATTTAAAATACATGGTCACCACATACAGATGTAAATATAAGTTTTAGTTTTTTAATTGGCGCAGGGGTTGAAATACCTCATATTTATGGCCCGATTTGATTTAAATTCAGAACATGTATTAGCCATATGATTATAACTATTTTATTTAGAAATTAAACCGATAGGAGGCGCTGTTGCCGAGATATAATATATGTGCATAAACATATAAAATCATATTCGCATTCCATCAATTTGAAAGGCTTACCGAAGCGCGCTGGGTCAGATAGTATCTATCTATAGATGTACCTTTTAAGTTGCAAAATGGGTATTTACAAATTTTAATAACGGAAACCCCGATTAAGTCCAAAAGTCAGCGGGAGTTAACAATATCAAAATATTTGAGTACATACCACCTTCCATACTTCAACCTTTCGCCGGTGAATCTTTGTATATGGCAAACTGTTGCATGGGCCCCTCGGTTTAGTATCATTCCCAGAAACTGGGCGGCAGCGAGTTGGCAAGGAGAGGGACGGAATTATCTTTGGTAAACTATGCTCTCGACGTGGGCATATCGAGTAGGTGAATACCAGGTGGGTCATAGTACCCACCTGTCGGATTACCATGCTAGTTTGGCCGCAGGTTGACGTAAAGCGATTCAACGCTCTCATTTGCTTTGACAGCTCTTTTCTCAGACTTTTCTCAGACACTGGTTAATGGGCATATACGGAAAGAGATTGAGTTGCCTAACCAACGATTTCTGACGAAGTTGCAGGGACGAAAAAGAAGTGAAGAGTATCGAGTACTATCCACTATCTCTGCCACTGTCTACTTTCAAGACTATTTGGCCGACCTGAGCTCGGCAACCACTCCCGATCTTCTGTGCTACGTGGGGTTAATTTTTTAAGGTTCGCTCGGGGGTTCATCTTCTAAGGTTCTAAGGGTATAAGGGAAACAAATGTATGGCTCCACCCGGCGATATCACAATGGGCTTTGTTAGCATACGTGTGCCTCCGTGGTATTGCACGGTTACCGCCGCTCTAACCTAACCTAAACTATAGCTCTCTCAATAATATTCTACTTTTGACGAATATGCATTTCTTAAATAGAGACTGATAGCGTATTGATCTATTGTGACATTATTCTTGGTAAGCTCTGTTTAATTCGCTACAAGTTTCCATTTCATTAACCCTTGTTCACTTTCAGCAACCATTCGGGCATTATGCAAATCGATCTCAGAATGAACTCTGCATACTTAAGTCAAGAAATTTCAGTATGGAACTAATAGGACTTTTGGCTCCGCAGTAGTTTTGTGAAGACTTTTATAAGTTCCCGCCTAAACGACAATTTGCAAGGCGCAACATTGTAATTAAAACTACATACAGTGCAGGCGATAAATTTGCATACCAAATACTTTCCGCTCTCTTCCCTGAAACCCTACGCTGATTTTTTTGTTGTGCTTTAATCACTGCATGTTAAACCCATATAGAGGATCGAGTAGAATGATGTGCCCTACATGTCGAGTCCATTTTCAAAATGCGCATACAAATAAAGCATACAGTTGTTGTTGTAATCATTTTAGCTTACAGAATAAATTTATTATACATACATACAAAACAAAATGTATGCATTTACCAACTACTTCGTAAGTATTTGCAATTCCAAAAACAAATATTTGTCCTACACGTGCGAGTATGTGAAACAGTCGTTTTTACTTTCCACATTTTCCATCGAGAAGTTCAAGAAGGTCGCGCATACATTGCACTGGACAAATCCGGATAAGAAAATCGCCGCAGTGTTGAACGAGTGGTTACTTTAGAGTGTAGTTTGGGCTCGTCTGTTTGGTTCAACAGTCATGTCTTCCAATGCCGATATTGCGTTTGCTACAAGTGGAGCAGCTGCAAATTTGCCGCAACACATTAAAATTTACGCGTTTTCCACCACAAAGTGGTGGCGGGCGTGGTAAAGAAACCAGCGCTTTTACAATTGTCGCCTTTGAATAGAGCGGCTCTGTTTTCCATAAAACTTTAGTAATTTATTGTTTTTGTTGTATGTGCATAATTTACCACGTTAATGCATGCGAGTAAATACAACGTTTAAATACTATTTTTTCATTTCACATTCAAAATAAATCAAGACGGCCAAAGTATAAAAAATGAAACGAAAATGGAGTAAAAGGTGCACTCAGTCTGTTAAAGCTGAATTCCAAGTGCCATTGTTAGGTCTGCTCTTACTGTTAAAACTCTATATACCATGCCCAGTGATTCAAGGCTCCTATATAAGTACCCGAATACGACGCGCCCTATCTACATAGGTCACCCAATAGTACAAACAAATTTGGAAAATATATGGCAGCTTACCTTGGTTTAGTTTCAATTAAAACAACAAGGCTTTGAGACCGATCTATTGACTCCGATAGTATAAATAGCATGGAAAGACTCTCAGTTCAAATTCTGGCGATGTAATAACTCTATGCTAACTGTGGCAGCAAGCGTCATCTCAAATGTTCGAATAGTCACTGTGATCACCAGAATTTATAGCTCACCAAGGGCTATTACTTGATGCCACAGAGGGGCAGGCGAAGTTCTTATACGCTACCTTCAAAGCTTCCACTATTACACCATCGGTAGGATGAAAATTTCTTATATTTATAAACTCGTCGGTGGCAAATTTAATCATGAACTCCTATGCCTGGTTTCTCCAACTAAACTTAACTTAGTTAAGCCCCTTTTTCGAATAATTCACAAGCTAGCCTACTTATTAAGAGTGTTCGTTTGGCAGCTACCTTGTACAATCTTGTACCACTTTGTACCAAATCGCGTTAGTTTAGGTACTTGCAAAACTTGCAAAGAGATATTTTATTTGGAGGGGAAACCAGAAAAACAGCTGGTTGTGAGATATGATTATATTTAGATCAACAAAACAATTCGATATTTCTAGTTATAAATATGCAAAAGCATAAATATGATGTATAAGTAAAATTTAATAAATATATAAATTCAAATGCAACTGTGTGGGCTTCCTTGCAATTCTCAGTAAGTTTCTGTCTTTGGGAGAATAAGACGCCTTATTCTCTGAATTATTTTACTGGCTAACTTTTACTGGGGTTTTGTAAAGAAGCCTCCTATTAATTAGCTTATTCTTGACAGCGTTGCTTTGGTTCGTAATTGAACATATTACAAATATACTTACCCTCGCTGGGCAACCCAGCCACAAACGAAGGAAAAAATGCTACTATAAAAAAACAGCTGATTGGATTGCTGGTGTGTGCAAACGTAGAAAGTAGCACAAAATCTCAGCTAACTTATATCGGGTGTTTTTTTTAGGGGTATAGAACTTCGAATTGAAATAAAACACAAGAAAATCGTTTTAAGGTCCATCAATTTGGCTTTATTGGAAGGATAATTTTATGCCATTAATGTTTAAATATGATTTCGGGCATGTGGCCGCCGCGGCTGGCTCGAATAAAGCCAATTCTACAGGTCCAATTTTCAACCACTTTTTCGAGCATATGGGGCCGTATGTCGGCAATAACGCCACGAATGTTGGCTTCCAATTCCTCTAACATTTCTGGTTTGTTGGCGTAGACGAGCGACTTCACATATCCCCAAAGAAAATAATCCAATGGTGTCAAATCACACGATCTTGGTGGCCAATTTACAGGTCCATTCCGCGAAATTATGTGCTCATCGAATGTTTCCTTCAATAAATCGGTTGTGACGTGCGCTGTGTGGCATGTAGCGCCGTCTTGTTGGAACCACAACTCATCCACATTCATGCCATCCAATTCAGGAACAAAATAGTCGGTTATCATGGCTCTATACCGGTCTCCATTAACGGTAACTGCCTCTCCAGCATTATTGCGGAAGAAGTATGGCCCAATGACTCCACCAGCCCATAGAGCACACCAAACAGTCAGTTTTTGTGGATGTAATGGCGTTTCAAGGGTCTCATGTGGATTCTCTTCACTCCAAATGCGGCAATTTTGCTTGTTGACGTAGCCATTCAACCAAAAATGAGCCTCATCACTGAACAAAATTTTGCGATGAAAATCAGCATCGAGATCAATCTCATTTTCGGCCCATACACCAAAATCACGACGCATTGCATGGTCTCGCGGCTTTAATTCTTGCACAAGCTGGATCTTGTAAGGTCGCAAGCCAAGATCTTTGCGCAAAATCTTCCATAAAGTTGATGGACAAAGCTCCAATTGCTGTGCACGGTGGCGAATCGATTCATTCGGGTCCTCTTCAACACTTTGCTCTACAGCGGCAATTGTTTCTTCGGTGCGCACTGTTCGACGTCTCTGCGGATGCGTATTATCACATAGAGTAAACGTAGTGCGAAAACGATCCATGGTTAACCGAATTAATTGCTCTGATGGACGATTACAGTCGACCATAAAATTGACGGAGCTCGCGGTAAACTTCGCGAACTGAACCATTATTTTCGAAATAAATTTGCACGATTTGCAAGCGTTGTTCTTTTGTCAACCTGTTCATGATGAAATGGCAAACTAAACTGAACATAAATGACATTAGAGTTGCCAGATTTGACCACAAAATGCCAGTTTTATCTCTATTCGAAAAACAAACCTGTAAAAAAAACAGCCTACTTTTATTAGGGAAACTGGCCCCCAAAGTATAACCTCCTATTGATATCTACATATACTGAGGCAAACAGTCATATCCATGACTCAGAATCAGACTTAAGAGTGAGAGGTCAAGTCAATGAATTACGTGATAGAGTTTGTACATTCAGGTTATGTCTCGTGAGCTGTTTTGGCTGAAGTATAAACCATTTTTAAGGGGGTGCATGAAAGGAGAGTGAGGCAAAGTAAAACTAAAAATACAATGGAAACAGAATTTGGCTGCAATTACAGAATCCCTTCTCTAGAACGTGGAACGCTTATATCCGCTTAATTTCCGAAATTAGTTTTATACGAAACTGACGCGATTTCAAGGCATTGCACTCCCGCTTTGGAGAGAACAGCTTATAGAAGGAGTTTTTTTTGTTGTGTAATTCAAATTATTTGCTTAATGCATTCCCACTGACGTCTTCAGTTTGAAACATGGTGATCGTTCTGTATGTAGTGTTGTGGAGATGTGTTACGAATGAAAAGTCTTGACAAATTTACTTTTGTGTAATTGAATAATTGAATTACATTATTTTTTATGAGAGTATATTTTTTTTATTTATTCCTTGTTTTGTTGTAGATAAAAAATAAATGCCAAATTAAATGTCGATATTGGGAGTGAAAGATCGATATATTCGATACATTCAAGAAATCGATTATTATACTGTGAAATGTAGAGTAGTGGTAGATATTTACTATAAACCCGGATCTTTTAACATCGACAATTGGCCAGATTTTGTCTTGCAATGAAAACCGATCTTAGCCTGCTTACATGAAGACATGAATGCTAAGTTATTTAGAGGTAGTTCGGTCTTCTCTCTAGTCGGCTCATCTGCGAATCCAACAATCGCTCGCTAGAGTGCATCCCGTTACCTATTTTTCCGCCTAGTTTGAAGCCAGCAAAAATGCAAGCGTACTCTCGGCTTCGGACTACCAGAAGGGAATGAATGAAATAATAGACATAATGTGAGCTCAAATATAAGGACCCAGGTCCATGTGTCAAATGCATTCAATCGGCTGTAGTTTATATATATCTATAAACATAAATATATTAATTCTCAATCCAGTTTTTGTTTAATCCAGAAGCCATTATAATCCGATTTGGTCGCTAACTACCCTTCGCATTTCCTTATGACGCTCAAGTGTCATAACCTATGCCGGGTATTTTTTTATTGTAATTGGGCAAAGTATCTGATGATTAACTAGAAAGATCCCACAGTTGTCAACAAGTGTGTACACTGGTCCAAAAGCGACAGCTGAATAATCAGAGATGTTGAATGCGACGGTTGGATTTCTTGACGAGTTGGAGTCACTCTAGATGAAACCGTAGCAGAAGCCATGCACTACCCAGTCGGAGTAATCTCTTTGAGATTCACACAAGTAATTACCACAAGATGGAAAAAGCTACATTCAAAGTCTTGATAGGAATTTGGCCAACTATGACAAATAAAAAAAAAACAATTATGAAAGCACCTAAGGTCTCACTAAATCAAACTTTAAACTCGCGGTGAATATTCTAAGCGAAAGGTATTTGTAATCGTCAAGTAAATCACATAATAAAAATTAGTATACTTGACAATCGGAAATCAACTGGCGTTTTGTCAAATGTATAATAAGTTAGGCTTTCCAGAAAAAATTTTATGAAAAACTTGCTTGAAGCGCTAACTAGTTCGTGTGCCAGATGCTCAGTTTGACGAGCTGCCTATCAATTAACTTTGAATTCGATTGAGTTTAATACTGATCCTTATGCTATTCTACAGGCGGTATTATAAATGCTTACATATTTGCGGAAACCGATTTCGAAACAGGCTTAAAATTTCGTGTTCAGTGAACGAAACGGCAATCGGATAGCACCAGTTTACGTAACTGATCGTATGTACGATGATATTGGAATTACGTGATACGTTTACTGCCGCATTTTATCACAGGCTTCACTAGATTCAAAACTAATTGTAACTAATAAAACGTTAGAGCTCAAAAACGGGTTCTATGGTGGAGCAGCGAACTTGCCGCCCTCAGAAAAAATAAACAATCCGCTTGGCATGCTTTCAAACGCAACCGCTCACTACAAAACCTTATAGTTTTTAAAAAAGCCAACGCCGCCTTCCGGCGCTCCGCAAAACAAGCCAAACGTAAATGTTTTCACGATTTCACGCTTAAAATCAACCCGTCTTCAACGCCCAAACAGATCTGGGACGATATTAAAAAGCTCTCTGGTACGCAAGTAAAATCGATCATCAACGTGATCAATACTCCAACAGGTGCCGTGTCTAACCCACACTCCTTAGCAGAACTATTTGTGAATTACTTTTCCGCAGAGAGCTCCGACGAAAACTTTAGCTCCCCTTTCCAAAGCTGCAAAATCACTACGTTACAAACTCAATTCCCCGCTGTTGCTTCGCTCTCACATTCGGCAAGGCAAATTGAATGCAATATCTCCCTTTCTGAATTTTAATATGCAATTTCTAGAGTTAAAGGCCGGTCACCAGGCCAAGATAAAATATCTTATCCGATTATACGTAACACTCCAGTCGACGTCAAGCTCCGTTTGCTTGACCTCTATAACAAAATTTACGATACCGGCGTATATCCACAATTTTGGAAAACGTCTTGCATAATTCCTATTCCCAAACAAGGGAAACCTACATCAGAGCTAACAAGCTGCAGACCTATTTCGCTATTACCGTGTATGGGGAAAATTTTGGAAAAAATTATTGCGAATCGGCTAATATGGTATACGAATAAAAACAACCTCATATCTCCAAATCAAGTAGCATACAGAAGAGAGAATGGCCCCATAGATGCCCTTCTGCATCTCGACTACTTCGTAACCAACGCTCTGTCGAGCCGAAATCACACCTCAATCATTTCTTTAGATTTTCAAAAAGCATTTGGCAAAATAGGACCACACATTGTGATCAGGCAACTCGTAAAATGGGGAATCGGCCCAAAAATGTTACAATTTGTAAAGAGTTTTTTGACGAACAGAAAAATTAAAGTTTGCATCAACGGCTTTGTGTCCTCAACACAACCTCTGAGCAACGGTACGCCCCAAGGCTCACCTCTTTCTGCGTTTCTGTTCATAATTGCTTTTGACGAACTTAGCCGCTTGTTAGCTAAACACAAAGGCATTGAACACCAAATATATGCAGACGATGTTATAATTTACTCTAGACTTTCAAACATCAACGCAGTTCAAAACGCCTTTTTTAATATTCTAAGAGATATAACAACATGGTAGCTTACTTCAGGCACATTGTTGTCTCTTGAAAAAACAAAACTCCTACAGATATGTAGGAAGAGAAACTGCAGCAATATTAATATTAATTATAACAATACTAACATCGATTGTAAAACCAACCATAAAATTTTGGGATTAATAATAGATTCTAAGTATGACTTTAAACAGCACTGTGAACACGTTAGAAACTGCCTAGTTGCAAGGCTTAACATTGTAAAGTATCTCTCATCTAAACACTCTCTTATACACACCAACATACTCACTCGTATTGTTAGAGCCATAATTCTTTCCAAAATCGACTACGCACTGCCAATATACGGTCACTGCGCTAAAAAAAATATGAAGTTAATACAAAGCCCGTATCACTGCGCAGTACGACGAAGCCTAAGAGCCTTCCCAACATCGCCAATCAAAAACATCCTGGCGGAATCCGGATTACCATCAATTCCAACCAGAACACACGATCAAACGCATCGGCTGCTTTCAAAAGCACTTGTAAAATATAACCGGTTACTCACATACACTTTCAAAAATTCTATGAAAAGGAAAAGACAACCCAGAGTTCCTTCAGCAATCTTGAGATGCATAAACTTTGCGAAAGCGATCTATATCACACTTAATCTAAGGCAAGATAAGCGCTTGAATCACCCTCCATGGACAATTACCAAAGCGTCATTCGACAATACACTTTTTGAGATGTCTAAGCAAAACACGGCTAGCATCGTTTTTCGAGAATGCTTTGCCCAAATACTAGACACAAACAAATCAAATGGCTGGAAATTCGTCTTTACAGACGGATCCAAATCTGCTCAGTCTACTTCGTTTGCAGTTGTCAATAATGAAGGAGAAACGATATTTAACGCGCTACTTGCCCCGACATGCTCAGTTTTCACAGCTGAAGCGTCAGCGATATTTCATGCCGTCGAGCACGTCAAAAAAACGAAAGGCAAATTCATCATATGCACAGATAGTAAGGCCTGGGTTTCAGCGTTAATCTCACCACATAACATGAACCCTATCATTGCATCAATCAGAGATATCTTAATTAACTCTCCGCGAAAAATTAAAATAATTTGGGTTCCTGGCCATGTCGGAATCAAAGGAAATGGAAACGCCGATGTCGCTGCAAAAAATGTTAGCAAACTGCCAGCTCCTGCATGTGGTTTCTTTACCAAAAATGACCTCTACAATGCAACAGAATGGCAGACATATTATCATCACTACAGCAATATTAATCCCAATCGAACTAAAGCAATTTACCCGGCAGCAATGGAGCCATACCGAGTTAGACCGTACACACGCCTGAGATTAGGCCATACCATCATAACGCACTCACACCTCCTAATAAACAAAAGTCTTTCTAACTGCCCACTTTGCGGTGACGCTGTCTCGTTAGATCACCTTTTGTGTCAATGTCCTTTTCTTCGAGCAACTTCGGGTTCCAACAACAATTTCATGATCGAAGCACTGAGGGAACCTTCCGCACAAAACATCAATCTCATATACGAAATTCTCAAAACGAATAATCTCTTAAAATGCATATAATTTTGCACATTATAAAATACTGTATATAATATCTAATGTTGAAATAAGTTAATTAAAATATAAATCTTTTAGATAACAAATAACACACTAACATACATACTATATTTGCATAAACAGGATGGCTGAAGGCCTCGAAGCCAGTGCCACGAGTCTTGTGTTTATATAATAAATGTCTTATTGTATAAATTTTTAAAATAATAAATAAATAAATAAATAAATTGTAATGGAAATGTTGACAAGTAAATCTCATTTTAATGTGTGTACAGAAAAAATTATAAAACATTGTAAATAACGTGGATGCCGAGCTATTATTTTCTTTGGAAAGTTCTGATGAGGAGAGTGAAGGAAATAACCAACGAATTATGAGAAGCTAAGGGATAAAAGCAATCCACTTTCGTAAGTTCATTTTTCATCTTTTACAGGTGGCCCCTTTGCATTCAACATTCTGGGAAGTTCTTCCAAAAGCCTTAAAAAATATTTTTTTCCAAATGCGAATTGAATCATAAAATCGCTAATGATTCTTTTCAGCTGCTGTTGGGTTTGTTGAAGTATGCCCTGGGATATAAAATTTTTTTTGTTTAGAAAAATATGTGTTTTCATTCATTCGACACTTTTTTTACTTGTTTTCTCTTTGGTTATTAAGCTCACTATCCCATACATAAATAATTGTGAGGCCAATTTTTGCAGCAGAATAATTTCGAATCAATATGCGAAAACGAAAGTAATTAGTGAATTACAGGCACTCTTAGAAGTTCAGCCTAAGATTTTTTTTTAAATATATTTGCTTCTCAAATAGTTAATAAGAGAAGTATTTGAATACGGGAACATCCCTAATGTGTATATCCATGCATATAGTGTATTTGTAAATGCAGCAAAGCTTTGTGGTAGTTCACTGCAATGTCAGTATCAACATTTTTGTATAATTTCCCTACTTTATTCAACAAACTTTGATCTCGAGTAACAGTTTTACTGCATACATAATTTTGAATATATTTTTTTTGTTTGTTTGTCTTAATTCCTGCTTGTCATTTTGCCTCCAGCTCGAGTAATTTAATTATTAAATTATTAATTAATATTAAATAAATAAATGCGTTTTTCTTGTCCGAATTTTTCAATTAATTATTGTCAATTTGTGAATTGCATTTGAGTTATGCTTTCCTTGTGGATTTGTAGATATGTTTGTTCTCAAGTATAAACTCTACATGTTCCCCATACGTGATCTACAGTGGTAATTTGATAAAAGCAGAGGCATATTTTGAGTAACATGCTCCATCAAATCCATAATCAACGAGTTCAGAAGATTCAGGTGAGCCGAATATTTTAGATGAAATACTCTTTGCTCAAAGAGCGCTCCATTATTTAATGCACTTTCTTCGCATTTCCTCTTCCAAGGTCAAATTTGCTGACGTACAACAAACTTTCCATTTTAAAGCAAAGAACAAAGATAAAACATATATAGTACAAGAATCTATCTCTCGAACACTACAATGACCGTCTCATCTGATGTTGATATCGTCCATGCTTCTGGGACATACAGCGGCGTAGTTGTTGAGACCAATGATGTCAATGTAATCGGCATACGCCAGCAGTTGCACCCCCTTATAAAAGATGGTGCCTGACCGGTTTAATTCTGCACTTTGAATTATCTTCACACGACTGGTAGTGCCCCTGTCTGAAACCTCGTTTGGTAGCAAACTGCTCGGAGATATCTGGCCGATGATATGTTTACCAGGTTTAAAGCCTCACTGATAAGGTCTAATCAGCTTTCTGACGGTTGGCTTCAATTTTTCACACGGTCCCGCGGTAGTTGGCGCATTTTGCAGGATCAGCGTTCTTGTGGCACTCTTAAATTCCAATCGGCGGGCATGCAATCGTCCAACCATATACTGGAAATGAGCTGGTGCATACAACTTACCAGCTCTTCGCCACCATGCTTGAATAGCCCACGTGGTAAGCCATTAGCTTCAGCAGCTTTGTTGTTCCGTAGCCGTTCACACTTGTTCGAGGTAGAGTGACGAGATGTTAATGTTGTCATCAGCGATTTGGGGTTCGGGATCCTCGCCTTCTCCAGCGAGGCTTTCGCTATCAGCTATTAGCAAAGTGGAGAAATTTCAAAAATTATAGGAAAAGTTTTTTCTAATAGCGGTCACCCCTCGGCAGGCAACGGAAAACCTCCGAGTGAATTTCTGCCATGAAAAAAATAAACTTCTCACAAAAACATTCTCCGTTCGGATTCCTGTTGGTCCCTCAATTTGTGTTACAACATCAAGACGCACACCACAAATTGTAGGGGAAGTTCGGTCAAAATCGCTTAAGCGGTTATAGCGCCAATTAAGTAAGTAAGTAAGCCTCTCAAGCTCTTTGCACTCATGTATTTCGGCCTCTCTCTTCTTTCAGCGAACAGCATGTCTCTCTCTCTTTATCAAATCCCGGTATCATTCAACTACAGTTCGGGTTGCACTCGATCGCAGCGTAGCGGGCGGCATTCCTTATCATACCAGTTGTTTTTTCGGGCTCGCTGTGAGCCAATGACTTCCTCAGCGCCGGTACATAGTGGTAGAGAAATATGCTCCCATTGCTCTCGAATTCCGGCTTGTTGCGAAGTGCTCTTAGTGGACAGGTGTGAGAGTCGATTAGCGAAGTTAGTAGCTGTCTTTTGCGATTGCAACCTTTCGACGTCGAACTTTTCTTATGTATTTAGACGCACGTTTCTTACTGCGCAGAGGCGTATGCGTATGCGTTTCGCGTTTTTCTATCTGGAGACACTCACGTGGCCGATAACGGAGGTTTCATCATGGAAACTGAATTTTCTGACAGTGTGACCAAAGATCCCTCCCTTACTCTCCCTGGCATTGAAGTCGCCAAGCACGATTTTGATATCGTGACGGAGGTAGCACTCGTAGGTGCTTTCTAGGCGATCATAGAAGCCATCCTTCACATCGTCCTTCTCTGGGCCCAAACCAACGAGATGTTAAAGAATCTCGCTTTGATGCGAATCGTGGCGAGACGCTCGTCCACCGGAATGAACGACAGTACTTGGCGACGAAGTCTCTCTCCCACCACAAATCCAACACCGAACTTGCGCTCCTTTACATGAGTCCATTACATAGTCCTTAATACGTCGCACGTGGTCGTTATCAAAAAAAGGAGATCTCATCGTCGTATTGAGACTACCCAAAGAACCCCTCAGAAAACCAATTTGAAAAGTAGTTAGAGGATAAAAATGTTCTAGACAATTATATGTATAAATACAATATAAGTCGTTAACTGGTTTTGTACTAGTTTTCTCGTTTTTCTATTTGTATTTTAAGAGCTTTTTTAGGATATGTTTATGTAGCTAATTCGAATAGCTTAGATTTTTATGTACAAAAAAATATGGGCTATCTTAAAATCAATAAGTAAATCACCTATCTAAATTATTGAAAATGTTTCATGGTGTAAAGTTTATTTCATTTTCACAAGAAAATAAGGAAGTAGTAAATATTATCAATTATTTTAAATGCAATATATTATATATTATACGATATATTATAATAAAACTGTAGAAAAGCCGCGTCTGTACAATGAAAATTTCTTTAAAAAAAATATACCCGATAGTGATGTAGGGAATGTAATAGAATACATTTCGACCATATTTAGAATTTGTGTCTGTCTGTTTGCCTGTTTGAACGCAGTAATCTCCGAAACTACTGAATGAATTGTCGTGGGACTATAACTATACATTAGACAGAAGATTCAGACCCAATCCGTTTATGTTATTTATGTAGGTTGAAAGATAGCGCCAAACATGATTTTGACAAAATAATTAAATAAATAATTAAAGCGTGGCGTTTAATATAAGATACAGGGACGATTATCAGTCATCTACTTACCGGAAGAGACATACTTTTTTCTAAATACATGACGCAAGGGTTGCCTGGAAAAATATGGGCAAGACCATGATAAACTGTAATCATTAAATTTGACTTGCACCCATTTGCTTACTTACTGAAGTGTTCACACATATTTCAAAATAAACTTAAGTTAATTGCAAAAATTATGGTATTGGGTATTAATGAGACTGAGTGGACCTTTAACTCTACCTACGCCAATTGATGGCCAGTCGTTTGCATGGATTAGTACACCGTCTTTATCAATCGCTCACACGAAGACAGTTTCAAAAGTTGAAGTCAAGCTATGGTGATAAGAGTTAAAAAATAACCTGGTGAAAGTATAGGAAGCATTACAAGAATTTAGACCAAGCATTGCGCCCTAGAAAGGATTAAATGTTTAGCAGCCAAAAAGCCGAAAAAGCCAAAGCTTACTGCTACAACTAGAAAGGATCGAATGTCGGTTGCCTTAGCTGACTAGCAGTGGACAATTGATGTTTGGAAACGGGTGATATAATCAGATGAGATTCGGTATACTTCTTATTACTATTACTAAATACTAGACAAATACTAGCAAAGAAAGATGGTGACGTTTCGAGGAAGACAAAAGACGTCCAGTACTGGTGAGTCAAGATAAATGACTCGACGCATTCGACAAAACTTATACGAAACTGTATGACCATCGAAGTCTCCGACCTCAATCCTATACAGAGTTTGTGGCATATATTAAAAGTTTTTGCTTAATTTTCCTTTGAATAATTTTTGATATTGTGTTCACTTTTAGTGTACATATGAATGAAGGTTGGCCCTAAGTCGGATCTTTTACTTCTTGGGGAGCATGCGTATGTATGTATGTATGTATGTATGTAAATGCATACTGAAGTTGAGGAAAATCAGTAAAAGTAAATGCAAATACGAGATGTAGATTATCTAGAGCAAAGTATAAATAGTAGGACACATCCATACATATGCACTTCGGTTATATATGTACATACATATATAAAGTCGTTTATTTGACTTTTTTTCTATATATGAATGCGTGATATCTATGAATAGATGTAGGTATGTAAATATCAGTATACAGGGACTAAGAAAATTACAAGGAAAAGTAATTGAGAAAATATGTCAATGTGTAATATAATACAAATGCTATATACATATCCGTAAGTACAACTATAGGGAAATGAATGCACAAAACCAAAAGTGCATAGTAATGCAAATAATCATTAATGCAAACAGATTATGGAGTCATAATTGACGGACTACTTACTGACTAAAGCCCAGTCTCTTGTTATACCAGAAGTGATCGAAGTACATGCACATACGTATTAACAGTTTTTCCCTGCGAAAAAAATCCCTTCCAATACCGGCTACGGAGTGGTGCTAAATACATAGGTGGACATGAAAATATTATTTTCGGGTCTTTAGTGACATCAGTTGGCTTTATAAAATAGAGTAAATTTAACAGCAAGTCAGTTCTACTTACCGTTAAGTTTAACCTTCCTCTTTATTTCACAGGAAGACTAATATTTTCGCACAACGAAATTTTAATTGATTTCCTTTGTTCGTTTTTAATCTAACACCGAATTGATTGGTATACATAATATATTTAGACGACTGGAACACCAGAATCCTATGAAGTTCCGTTCAGAAATGAGTTAGTTTGAGATGGAAAGTACCACATCTGACCTAGCCGTTTGCAAATAAAAGGGCATTTGCTAAATTTTCTATTAGATATGTAGTAAGATAGTTATAAATTATATAGGTTAGCACTTCGACCTAAAGATCCATTGTGCCCTCTCCCCCTTACAGTACCTTGTCGAACCCCAGCGCTCCAAGAAAGTCTAAGATGGTGGCTGGTGGTAACGACCGTACGAGTTGCTTCCCAGGGTTGTATGAGCCTAGGTATCTCTTTCGTCTTTTCGATAAGACGTCATAGTCGAATAAGAAGTGCATCGGGGTCTCCAGAGCCGAGTCGCAGTATCGACACAACTGAGTTGACCGAATTCCGAGCTTGTGTAGATGGATCTGTTATAATCCTCAGCTTGTTCATTGGGAGTTTCATCAGCTATTTGAAACGTTTGTTATCGTATCCCCCCAAATAACACTTTGCCTGGCGTAGACCTTCCATGAGGTGCCAGTGTGTTTTTTTTTTGTGTGTGTTTTCTTCTTTCCAATTGCCATGAAAAGTTCAGATCCTATAGGCGTCCTTGTGGCCGCGTCCCTAGCTAATCTATCAGCTTTCTCATTCCCTTTGATGCCTTTGTGGCCTGGAACCCAGAGGAGCTGAATATGATTCCGCATTCCTAAAGTATTAAGTCTCTCTATACACTCCAGCACCAATGAGGATTTTACCTCAATTGATGATAGGACTTATTAAAGATGCTATATTAAAACTGGCATAAAAAACTTCCGTCTGAATATATTTCATCGTATTTCATTGTGTTGCGGTACTTGAAAACGATAGCTAGCTAGATTCGGCGATCGCAAGTACGATGATATCTCATTAAACCAGGATTTATGCTGATGCTAATTTATGCCAGATGCGTCATCGATTCGCAACTCGCTAACAGATGGCAAAACGAATACGGCTATTATGTGCTCACGCGGTTGTGTACAGCATATGAAGTCCTCAATCAGTTGTTTTGTGTTTGCAAATAAAATAGATGGCGGTGGCGGAAGTCGAAAATTGCGCAATTTACCTAGGAGCTTCATTCGGCAATTGCTTTGTAAAACCAGTATATACGCACATGAGCTGTCACTGTTGCAATATTGTGCGGGGATAGTTAAATTTTCTGTAGGGTTGGCATAAAAAATCAGCGAGTTTAATACATAAATGAAGACACAAATGCCTGCCAACACTTGTTCACATAGTTAGCGATTTATGAGACACATATCGACGTTTGTATGTATGTGTATTGAAAAAGTTAAGCCATACATAGATAGTGTCTCTGTATCTGCATAAATGTCAAGAAATAGTTATAATTAAATATATGTACGTATGTATGTATTTATGTCAGTAACATTGTTGGCATGCCACTCTTTGTATTGTTTGCTGACAATATTTATGAACCTACATATATACGCAGTGTATTTGTAAATATCTACTATACATACATATGTATATTCACTTATATTTCTATATACATAAATATGTATGCATTTGACCCGATATTGTGAAAGTGAAATCATAGAAATGCATTTGGGCTGATTGTTTTCTCTGCCGTTAGTTTTGTTACAGTCGACACAAAATGACGCTATCATCCGAATCACATCACTCGCACAACAACACCACCAAATAACACTAACATCATCAACAGATTTGAATTGCCTGCACTTGGCCATTATTAGCTAGTTGTCATCGTCGTATTGACAGTCATTGAGATACATACTACTTGTGCTCTTAGTTAGCCACAAAGGTCTTACTTTGCATGTCAGCTCGCCATTCGCGCTGTCATCTCGGTTTATTTTTCTTCTTTTTTTTTTTTGTACATAAATATTTAGTGTCATTTAATGCCGCTGCGTATGTTTAGTCATCAATGCCCTCAAATGATTGGTTTAGGTTTTACATTACGATACCTAAGTCATCTTTTATTTAAAATTTTTACAATTTTTACAATGTTTCTAGTTCTTCGTTTTTTTTTGTATTTCGTTGTTTCACTTTGCTCTGTTTCCTTTTGTTTAAACTGAACGTTAAACTCAATATCGATGTTACGAGGAAATAAATTACTGTTATAAGCAAACCCTAATTGTTTGTTTAAATATTTATCGTTTAAATGATGCTTCTTTTTGTTGAGGTTCATAAAGTAAAAGGCAAAACACTTTGTAAGTGGGGCATACTAGTTTTGACCCCATCTCTTTGGGATGAGATGATCAGGTTAGAATGGCTTCACTCAATGTTATATGAATTTAAGATGAATGCTCGCTATAGGAGAGCAAATCGCACTTTAAGCAGAAGCAGAGGCCCTAATCAGAGAACTTTAAACCACGAGAAGGTGTAAATTTCGGTTCAAAACAAATGAAATCTGAACGGTTTCGGGTAAGGAATTCAGAGTTGTTAAATTTTGGTTTCGCCAGCGACTTAGGTTAGGTTAGGTTACTGTGGTAGTTCCCGCAAAGGGAACTCACTTAGACCATTGTGATACCACTTGATTTATGAACGGTAACGTGAATCGGAAAGTCAGGAAAGATTAACCTGAGAAACGTTGCGTGCCCCGAATGAAGTCACGCAAATTACCAATCTCCACCCCAGAAAGCTCCTCTGGAGCCCTAAAGAAGTACGAGCCTAGGTACTTGAACCTCAGTCTCGCAAATGCAGGGCAGCTGAGCAGAAAATGACAAGATGAATCCACCTCATCATCCTCCATACAGCTGTGGCAGAAAGGGTCAGAGACTATTTTCAACCTAACCGCATGAATACCCAACGGACAATGCCCAGTCAAAACACCAACGAGGGTCGAGAGTGGCCGCTTAGTAAGCGACCTCAGCTCCTTTGAGCGTCCACCATCCACTCTCGGCCAGAAGGACCTTGCAATTCTGCATGTCGTGGCAATTTCCCAGCGCTCGCTGAGACGACAGAGAGCCCATCTGTCCAGGCGAAGCCCGTAGGCAGTCAAAAGAGCCCCCACCCCCTCCCTGCAAGGAGAAATGACTTCCAGGGTACCTTGCCGAGCAGGCAGACAGCAATCTGTTTCCGGATGGACAAAGTTTAAGCTCGCAAGAATCCTAGAATGCCCAAAGGCCGAGCTGAATCTGTATCCAATGCACTCTATCCGGGCTGCGGCATGGGCTGCTGCTACCCTGCCTGCAATGTCCACAGGTAGCGCCCCACTGATCCCAATGAGCGCGGATCGCTGCACCCGCTTTAGCTGCTTAACCTTAGATACCCTGTCTAGTGAGTTCCACCAGACCACCACTCCATAAAACATTATAGGCCTTATTATAGTCTCGTAAAGCCAATAGTTTACCTTGGAGAAAGGCCCCATCTCTTCCCAATAGCACCCCGACAACAGTACACCGCAACCGAAGCCTTTTTTACCCTTTCCTCAATATTTGGCCCCCAGGAGAGCTTCCTATCCAGAATCAGACCAAGATACTTGACCTGGTCAGAGAGCACCAACGGGACACCACCTATTGAAGGAGGATGGGCGACCGGTACTTTGTACCTCCTGGTAAATAATACCAGCTCTGTCTTGCTAGGATTTATCGCGAGCCCACACCCTGCAGACCATTTCACGATCAAATTAAGGTACCCCTGCATGATATCAAAAAGGGTGCTCAATAACTTACCCCTGACAATGAGAGCAACATCGTCAGCATAGTGAGTACGCCATTGATAGCAACGACCCAAAGGAGTGGCGAGAGAACCGCTCCTTGTGGAGTGCCTCTACTCACCCTTCGCTGGACGGAGGCGCTGCCCCATTCCGCCACGACAGTTCTCCCCGGGGAGAAGGTGATTGATGAGCCTTACCAGACCCGGCTAAACCCCAAGTTCCGCCAGGAATCCGACTATTTCCTGTAGTTGAATGTTATTAAAGGCACCTTCTATATCCAGAAAGGCACCAACTGTAAAAATTGTTATTTCTAAAATTTTCCATAAAGTTCATTAAAGTTACAAATTCAAAAGAAATATATAAACTAATAATTAAAATTATATTGCATACGAATGTACATATTTACATATGTATGTATGTAAGCACAATAGGTGATATTTTTAAATGCAAGTCATTATGAATATTTTTCAAAATTAAAAAAACTGAGATTCAAATTATTGATAATTATCAAAATATATATTTAAGATATGTATATAAGTTATTAGATTTCGATTTTTATATATAAATATTGGTGTAATAATCAAAATAAAACTTTATTCAAGTGTATATTTTATCCGATTTACAGAATTTTTACAAATTAAAAAAAAATATTCATGTTTTCTTGATGCCATCTGCAACAAATAAATACCAACAAGGGAATGTTTCCACAACATTGAAATAGTGCATTTTACCGCTTTTCTAACATACATTTTAACATTTGGCAGCATTTTAACATTGCCAGAAAATTTTAATAAGCGTTCCTCTGCCAATACCTTTAAACTCTGTTAAGAAATAAATAAAAATATTCGACCTGAGTAGTTTGCACTTTCTTATTGTTTGAAGTTCTCTGCTGCATCGTAGTATTTGAAAAGTGCAGAAATTGTAAATTTTTGTTAATTTTATGCAAGTCTAAAACGGTACGTACGACACAACAACTGGAAAGGCTGGTTTAATTGATAGAAGAATGTTCTCAATTTGCAAAAGGGGTTTGCAGAAAGGTTAAAGCAGCAAAAAAGTGGAACAAATTCTTTGGGACCACCTGCTAGAAGGACAGCAAAGTGGATTAAAGTTAACTAAATTAGTATATTATTCCTTGAGAAATATATTTAAGTTTTGGTAGTTGCATCCCCGAGCACAAAGTCGTAACACTGATGTTAATTTTAAAATGTTTGGAATTGATTTGGCTCGTGTTCATTGCTGCAGCGACTCTTCTATTTACATATATAATGGACAGCAAATCCACAAAAGGGTCCTTAAATATCCGATATTTTATTTTTTTTAAATCTGTAAACAGTATTCATAAATGTTATCAATAAATATTACAGATACTACTTCTTGCCAATTCTAGTAAACTTTCATCCTCCTTCTCTGAAGAATTGTCGAACCATAACTCCGTCGTAGTCATAGTTTCATTTCATTTTTATGTACTAAATTTGCAACTTGAACTTCATTTCAATGACAGCTGATAGAAATGTACTATTGTGGATGATCTAAATGAGTGAAATTCACAATTGGGCTATTCTTCATCGACTGTGTTATATACTACTAAAAGAAAATTTTTCTGTTCACTATTGGCGAACTTTAGAGACAAGCAACGGTAAAATCTTCGAAGAGGTAACAACTATCTACACTGAGGCAAATTAGTTAGGTCTAAAAGTTCCGGGCTTGATTGAACTATAAAATATATTGTAAATCTCAAACCACTTTTAGAACTTATCAATATAATTTTCCTTTATTGTCCATGATGCCTTAGAAAAAACCGTGTGATCTCTTTGATAATTTTGAAGGGGAATTTTTTTTAATGGTATTAAAAAGTTAACGAAATACAGAGTAGGAATATATGTCATCATTCCGTTCCAGGTTCGAATCTCGGCCGGGGAAAATTGCATCAAAAGCTGTTTTCTAATAGCGATCGCCCCTTGAAGGGAATAGCAAACCTCCGTATTTATTTCTACTTCCCGTGGTTCTCTTGGTATTATTCGACATCTTCCGTTTGGTAATGTAATGCCGAGTTCTTCCCAATCACGTATTTCGGCCTTTTTCTTCTTTCTGTGTATAATACGTCTCTCTTCCTTTCTCAACTACTGGTAGCGCTGGAAGTGATCTTTTATTCTTCTTTTCCATTGGGCGTGGGCACAAATCAGCGAGATGTTGAAGAATCTCGCTTTTATTCGAATCGTCGAAAGAAGAAGAGTTCTTGGCGACAAAGTCTCTCTCCCACCACAAATCCAACACCGAACTTGCGAAAAAGCGAGATCTCATCCGAGGCATGTTGAAATTTTTCATTGGTTATAATTTTGTATGTCGCCGGTCCCAAGCCCAGCTCACAACCAGATACTAATGAAACTACACTTAATTAGCTTTACGCTTACTCGAGACATTTCCAAGCCTCCACTCTGTATTGTTTAAACGAACTTAATTATCAAGCGTTAATTTTAGCTTTTCTCATAATGCACAAAACATACAAACAAAACAAAAACTGGATACATTAAAAAGATTTACCAAGCAAATAAAATAAAACCATGCGCTATACTCGTACAATTATCAAAAAATTACTGAAGCCACTTATAAATTTTTGTCAAAACTAGTTTTAAAAAATTGCTTGTACATACAAACATATCATATTCCAGCCAACCATTACAATAGCAGATAAGAAAATAGAAAACGAAAATGTTGACACACTAACACCACAAACGCGCTGTCATGTTTTGGCCGTCAAATTTCTATAAGCGCTGCCAAGTAACCATTCATGTTTGCACTATGTACCCCGCCAGAAAATTGAAGAAAACTTCCATTCGGTAAAGTAAAGTGAATACTTTATTTATCCGTATCCGAATGGCTCACTTTATTTGTGGAATATTTTCCTAGATTTCCTACAATCAGCAAGAAGGAATGCTCCCTCCCAGTGGCATTGTGGGTTTAAAGTAAATGTTGCCTACAATCCTTCATACCTCGGAGCGCTTTGTTTCATTTCATTTCAGCCATGCAAGCCGGATTGTTAGCATTTCCTAGAGGCCATTTATTTATTAAAATATTTAATTTTTTTTTGATATGTGAGCCACATATTTATTTCTACGTGCGCTTGTTTATGTGTAAAAAATCACTCCGATTCATGTCAATCATATGGCGCTGCTTCACGACAAAAATGGTTAATTTTTTTTATAATAGCAATATTTTTTATTAATTTTACGTACCATATAATTTTTGCTTTTTTTTTTAAATTCGTATTTAAAACAAACCTGGTTAAATCGTAGTAATTGGAAATCGAGAATTTGTTTTTTTTTGAGTGGTAAAAATGTTGGTTTTAGTTAAGCCCCTTTTTATGGTAATTTGAATAGTTTTGTCAAGACTAAGTGCCAGTTTCGGAAGAGCAATTCAAACGGCATTTAATTTAATTATGGCTTCTTGTTTAGGTGTTGTTTAATTTTCGTTGTTTTGCAGATGGATCTCTTTACAAGCTTTAAGCGCAGTGGCTTATTACTTGAAGTTTTCTGCTTTTGGTAAAGCTTTTTTCGGCATGAATTAAAAAAAAAACAAAAGAAGTGGAGGTATTCACTGTTTTAGGTTTTACCCACAAGTGACTAATTTTCAGAAAAAAGTGAATAAATAAATACATTAATTAGCAATCATTTTATTAATACATATTTTTTCGGCAACAATCAGGTGTGGGTCAAACTTAAACTAACAGAGTTGTATTTTATACGGGCCGTTGGGCATTTAAATAAGCTTTAATTTTGAGTCGTGGCGAGATGACAAGAAGGCAATGATCTACTCAATGCTGAAAGACACACGCTAGAGAGTTCTCGCACCACCTTCTATGCATATGCCTCGGAGTAAGAAGAATTAAATTAAATCACTTATGGGCCTCGCAATTTAGCAAGTTGGAGGACGTGCTGCCCTCAAAAAGGGCAATCCTGCAATATGCGCCAACTACCCCGAGATCAATCTCCTTAGCATAGCATATAAGGTTCTGTCGAGCGTATTGTCTGAAAGACTGAAGCCCACCCGGAACGAACTGATTCAGCCTTATCAGTGTGGCTTTAGACCAGGCAAATCTACCATCGACCAAATATTCAGAATACGTCAAATCTTGGAAAATACCCGAGAAAGAAGCATACAATCTTTTCTTGACTGCAAATCCGCTTTCGATAGCACGAGAAGATGCAACCTATATGCCGCAATGTTTGAATTCGGTATCCCAATAAAACTAATACGTTATGTAAAATGACTTGAAACCGCACTCTATAAGTATCTCATCATGCCCGTATTATTCTATGGCGCATAAGCATGGGGCTGTCAGCATCGGATGAGACGGCCCTTGGAGTGTTCGAGAGAAAGATAATTCGTACGATTTATGGATCCTTACGTATTTTCGACGGCGTATACCGCAGACGATTGAACGACGAGCTTTACCCCCACATAGACATATTACAGCGAATTAAAATACAGCGGGTTCGTTGGCTGGGACATGTCGTGCGAATGGACGAAAAATGGTATCACCTGGTGGTGGTAGAGGAAGAGGGCGGCCTCCTCTACATTGGAAAGACCAAGTGGTAAAGGACTTGACGTCACTTGGTATTTTTAATTAGCGCCAGTTAGCAGGAAGAAGGAGAGACTGGCACAATTTGTTGAACTCGGCCAAAATCTCTTAAAACCTATTTGAAATTAATGCCACAATTTGCTTTTAGCTCATGTGTCCCGAAAAAGTGGTTTTCTTGAATATCACAAACACTTCACCCAAGACCCCGTTCGGTAGAGTCTTAAACCCCATCTTTCGGCATAGTTGCAACAGAACAGGAAGGAAATAAGTTACCGAAGTGATATTGATCAGAATAAGCACACTGCCCTATAAATCATCTAATAGCGGCCGCCATTTGGCAGTGAAAAAATTCCTCACAAAAATTATCTGGCGTTCAAAGTTGGCGTAAAATTATAGGTTTCTAAATTTGTGGTACAACATCCAGAAGCACGCCACACGTTGTATGAGAGGTTCTGCTATAGGTTAGGGTAGTCCTTTAAATCGAATGAATAATTTTGTTCAGCGCGGAGAAAGATAACGCAAATCAAACACAACACAAATTATTTTGGGTATTAGTTTAAAAAAATTAATTTGCGACTCACATAGCCTGTTTATAATGGGGACCTAAATTTATTTGTAATACCTTCTAGTATAGTATTATCGGCTAGAGATCGTCTTCCAGTATTCTCTCAGATGTCTTCTATAATGTCGCTCATGCAGATTTTTTTAGTTCCAACTATGTACACGACTCGGATTCCGATAATTACGCCTTTTCTATTCAAAATCACTGAGATGCCGAGTTGCTCCAATCGGATATTAACAATGTTGTTGAATGGTGTATTAAAAACCACCTTAAATTAAATATAAAAAAGTGCTCTCATGTATCTTATTATAAGTTTCGCTCTTATATCCATACCTCCTAGTTTTATAGGCAACTTTCGTTTAAGCACACTGAAGGAATTCTCAGATCTCGGTGTGATTTTCGATTACAAACTTCTATTTGATAGCCACATTAAATACATTATAGCAAAATCATATTCGATGCTTACTTTCATTCGCCGTTTTAGTTCAGATTTTACTGATCCTTATACCCTAAAATTACTCTTTACTTTTCTTGTTCGCTCGAAATTAAAATATGCTGTGGCCATTTGGAAACCGCACTACGTTACATTCGAAGACTTGAACGAATCCAAAAAAATTTTGTACGCTTTGCTCTCCATTTATTGAATTTTATTGGCTCAATGCACTATATCTTCTAATGTTTGACATCATCGTAAGGGGCTGGATTGATTTTCCATTTTTACTTGAACGAATCAATTTTAACATACCTATCAAAAACCTTCGGACTCACGATAGTTTTTATCTTGAACGAGTTAAAATACTTTATGTTTCCAATTATCCCATTTTAAGAGCCTTAAGGGATTTTAAATACTCTCAAATTCCTCCAAAAGTGACTTTTCCTTAATAAAATATAAGTTTAATATATTATTTGGTAATTTCATTGTGTAATTAATTTTTAATTTTATCTAAGAGACTAAATAAATAATGTGCACCTACATATGTATGTACATTTAGATGCTGTTCAATAAAATTAACTATATGTGTACAGTTACTCGCGAAAATAAAACATTAACAACTTTTTCAAGAATTTTTTCTAAACCAATTTATTATAAAAATTTAGTGAATTTTGTGAAAATCTGTAACTTTATATTTCAAGCTTTATACACTCAATACACAACTCACGAATATTCCACAAATGGTCAAACTTTTTAATCAGAATTTATTGAAATTTTCGGGTGTGCAGTTTGTAACCCTTTCATTTTCATAAAGTGTTAGTTTCAAGTGGCTAAAAATTGTAGTTTATTTTTGGTATTTACTGTTTATAATTTTTTTTTTTTTGCTGCCCGTGTTGGATGTTTTTTCCATACAAAAATTAATTTTGTTCATGCGTTATATGGCAGAAAGTATGCGGTCGATGTGAAACATATTACCGACCAGACTAATCCAACCTAAATAAGTTATCTTTAGTACAACTATATCTATCGAAATTTCTTAACGAATGCACTTAAATTAAGGAGTGTCGCGAAACGAAATTTCCAAAGCGTGACCATTTTTTTATTTATCTAGTTAATTTGTGTAATCAATTGATTTGATGTTTTTTGGTTATAAATTGTTAATTATTTGAAATAAGCGGATTTCATTTACTACTATTTACATAATAATAAATATCGCGAGTTAAAATAATGTAACGAGTAAATATGTACACATATGCAGCTTAAAAAAGGTGGACACATTTTTTTCCACCGTGGCCTTTTTGGGACCTGTTGAAAATTTTCAACAATGTCACTATATATACAAAGTTAAATACAGTAGATCAAAGCGGGACTCGTCCAACCAGTTTTTTTTTTATATATATTCACAACGTTAGTTATGAAATTTTTGTCATTAATTTTTTATAAAAATATACTTCATTGTATAATAAATATATATCTATATAAATGAAGGTTTTAAATTTTATACCAACCAGATTCACAAAATTGTTATCAAATTTTCAAACTTTTTTATACGACTCTTTATTCTATAAAATAAATAAAATAAACAAAAGTTTCAGATTTTATAAAACTAAGAAAAAGTCAAAACACATTTTAAAAAATTTACTTGAAATTTTATATTATGCAGTTTCGTCGTTAATTCAATTTCGGTGCAAGTTTCAAGTAGCTGAAAATTACAGTAGATTTTTGTTAATTTTTTTACTGATGGTGTTCGCCATTTTCTTTCATATATCAGATGAACAGAATTCATTTTATTAAAAAATTTTTAAATTCAACAAAAATTCGTAACGATTTGAAACTTGCACTTCACTGACAAAGCTTGGGCTAAAAATCAGTGTACCCGCATTTCAAAAAATGCAATTTTTTAATTTTTTTAAACCTTAATGTTTTATGACTTATATTATTGAAAGAAATGTTAATTGTAAAAAAATTAAAAATTAAAAGTTTATCCTGAAAATTATTGTGAATATATATGAAAAAAGTACTGTACGAGTTTCATTTTGAGCTACTGTATGTATTCGAATGCATGTGTGTAAATATGTACATACCTCTCTATATAAAAAAAAATTTTTACCTAGAAAACTACACACGGTCATTCCATAAATATAGCCTGAATTATCTTCGACATCTTATAAAAATATTTTAAAAATCCATGCACTAAAACGGCAACATCAAAACGATCAGCCAAAGCAAAGAAAAAACAAACATTAAAAAATAATAAATATTCAAAGCAACATAAAATTCGAGGACAGCTCATTAGACCCAAAAACATTTGAAGCAGGTGAATTAATTTAAATAGATGAAGCGAAACAAATACAAAGAGAACAATGAAGAAAATGAGGGTAAACTATTCAACGTAAATAGCAAATTAAGTAAGAGGTAAAAGAAAACCAAAAATACAATTAAAAAAAATTTAAATTCCAACAATTAAGACAGATAAATTACTAAATCACGCACACTTTTGTATGGATGTATGTAGATATCCACTAGTTCAGAGGAGTTTAGAGAACAGTGTATCTTTGACATTGCGCCAAAAAATACTAACACATCTAAAAAAAACTGTAGCTGCTTTATGTTAGATAAAAACTGAATATGCATACATACAGAATTTTATTAGTACGCTAATACAATCACGCACATCATATGCGTCTCCCCACACTAACTCATAGGACTTTCGAAAATGAGGTCTTAGACTCAGTTCTTTTATTGTATTAGTGCCACTGCAATAACTTATAATAAAAAGGTAAAATATTGCTTTTTTATCGTAAATTATGGAGCAGCGAATAGAAAAATATATGTATGTATGTACATATGTACATATTTTTATTTTTTCATAATCGTGTTTGCGTCTCTGAAGAAAACGAGGGTAGGTTGATAAGATTAAAAAATAAGATAGGCAAAAATTACTTCGGCGAACTTTTATTGTATCGTCCTCTCCTTTTATCTCTGCAAAAATAGGTCCTACTTTTCAATTTATTAATTCGATAATAGTCTCTTACCACCGAGCCATTTTTCATGTTTACTCTTTCAACTCCAGAAAGTGAATTACTATACGAGGATCTTCTTTAACATAGAATAAAAGTTATACTGCTCATATGACCACAAGAAGTAAGACGTGATTAATATGATTCAAGTTATAATCAGTGTTGTCGAACAAGCAAAAACTCTAAATATCCAATGCAATTTTAAAAATCGATCGCCATTTCAAAGGTGTGTGTACTTAGTTTTATTGTTTTAATATATTTTTCCAAATCCATATGGTTGATTATGTTCTTCTGTAATTTAAAAAATATATATTACAAAACGAGATACAATATCTTTCTTATTTAAAATAATTCTGTAGGTATTACAATAAAGAAAAGGAAGGTGATAACTGCACTTGGGCTTTTATTTTCGCTGCAACTGCTACAATACAAAGCTCGGCACTTCACATTTATTATTCTGTATTTAAATTTTTGTAAAAATCAATCAAAATTCAGACAAATCAACTTTTTAAGACTCATTTGTGACGTCTTTCCTTCAAACGAGGCAAATACGAAGCAACGGAAATGCTTTTGCCGTCACCTTCTTTTCTCTGCATCGTACTCGCGATACACACAAATTTGTTCGAACGCGAGCAGAGCTCAATCATTGCGAACAGAGAAGTGGCGAATCGAATGTATCTCAAGTTAAGAAAAAACAGCGACATGCCGCATTATGACCTATAGACGGAAAAAATACACAATGAAAAGTGACTTTGAATAAGTTTTACTAAATAATTTTTAAATAGATGTACCAATTACTTATAGAGCCCTGAAAATTCGTATAATTTTTCGTAATACAATATACGAGCCACAATGAAAATTTTTTCAAGTTTCGTGTTTGATTGTAGTAGATATCAATATTTTCTATTTATGAAAGTTTTATTGGCACGTAGAGTAGTTCGTAAAATTATCTGGATATCTTTTTAGGATTAGATTCAAGATACAAAATTAAAACAAAAGTAACACTAATTCCAAATACAGTAAATAAGTGTTAAATGATAAAAATATAGGAGATATGATCCTATATGGAAATGGAATGGAAATCGTGTTTTTTTATTTTAACTAATTGTGAATAAAGAGACTGGCTATCTTTATGATAAACTTTTCTTGCCAAAGTCTCGTCGCTGAACAGAATTGATTATACCCAAATATACTTATAATTACCTAACAACTCCAAGACGATTTTTCGTATATACTATTCGCTCCTGGGACTCGAATTCACCTCATATTCGTAATGGTCTTAATAAAAGCAACTTTAAGATTGTTTTGTATTCGCACTTCCGCTAAATTATAATTGTTTCGTATATGTCTGCTGAAGTTCGGTATCTAGTTTTTGAAAATTTTATTTTATCTTATTTGCTGTCTGACAAATTTGACATAATACAGTATATTTTTTATTATTGTTACTAATTTTATATTTTACAATAAATGAAATGAAAATACGTGTAAGAAATAAACATAACTATAAAAACGCTACACTATGCTCCAAACCAATTCTATTATTAATGGTATATTCCTTCTCTAACCAGATGAAAGTAGTCTCATTTTCCATTACTTTCCTATTGAACAGCTGGACCCTCGCAATGTCATTTTAGTCGCTTAGAGGACAATCAATAAATATTTTTTTAGACAAGGTTAAAATCTAATATTTTAAAGCTTTTTTTTATATAAATCTAAGCTACAATATAATCGTTGCTGCGAATAACGCTGTTAGCGAAGTCTTTCAAAATAAGCTTTTTGTCGTTAAAAATGATTTCGCGTGTCATGAAATCGTAAATATGTCTCAATCACCTTTTGTTTCCAGATTTTGACATACGTTCCAAAGTCAAAAGTGAATGCGAAAACGTTTCAAGTGTCAATTTAAAATTTAGAAAAAAGCTCATAATACTCATATATTATACAAAAGAAGTTGAACAATTTTTATATTACTTATCAAATTCGTTTGTTGAAAAACGTGTTAATCGCCATCGAGTATTTCTATTTATTAAAATTCTTGAAGCCAAAAGCCAGCAAAATATTATCAATCAAAAAGAATTTTCAATCTTGAAACTTGCACATTATCCTACTAAAATTTAATGGGCTATAAAACTGCGTACTTCGACTTTTTCTGAAAATCCTTAAACAAATTTGATTTTGTTATGAACATTTGTTAAATTTTTCTAATTTTTGTACAAACTTTGAAATGTTGATTTGTCGTTTGTTGCTTTTAAGGTCATAAACTAGACTTTTATGAAAAATTATTAAAGATCAAACTCAAATCCGAAATGTTGCCAAAATTTATCGAAATGTCGCATATCTGTTATTTTCCCAACACTGAATATGCAAATTGATTGATAGTTTTAGAAAAATACTTTGAGTTTGCGAAAATATTTAAAATATATAATACATTATTATCTCTATTTATTAGAAAACGGCGACTGAATATTGAAACATGTAAAGTTATTAAATTTTAAGAAATGTGTAACAAAAAAATTCAATTTAGGGTATCAGTATTTAAACAATTTCTACTTACATATATATTTAGTTTTGTTGAAATTAGCACTTGAAAAAATGTGTCCAACATTGCTGAGACAAGTTTTGAACAAGCTGAAAGGAACCAGCCCGTTTTACGTTAGCCTAAACTTTTTAAAAAGCTTCTGAAACAAATTATGAAAATAGCACACTTTGTTTTCTCTGAACTTAGACATGGAGGAAAAAAGTGTTAGTGTACAGAAAATCGAAATTAAAATTGCCTGAAAACTCGAAGGTGTAAACTCTGATTAAATTATTTACGTAAACTGTTACTGTGAACTATTACTAACATCGTCATATTAACCATGAAATCCTCCAATCGCCACATCGTCCAAATGACGTGAGAGTCGTCGATCTCATAATAGTCGGTACATATAAAATGAATTGTGAATTAAAAATAATACTTTCACTGTATGTCGTTTACGCCTCAAAGTGGTCAATACTTATACTTATACTTATCAACCTGTCCTCGTATTTTTCAGCAACCTTGGAATCCAAAACAGAATAATTAAATTTTTGTCCAATAAATTTTATTGAGTAATTTTCGTCGGCACGCTGTAGCTTTAAATAATATTGAATAGAGAGCCGAAAATGTTTTCTTTTTATGTTAAAATTCCTTGATTTTCGTAATACAAACGAAAACTGTCACATAACTTACAATTTTAATGATTTAGTGGAGACTAATTAAAAATCATTGTTTTTCTTACCTATGTATCTCCATGGACATATTTTATACAATGCCTGCGGTTATTTCATTTAGATGGTTTTATTTAAAAGTTCTACGCCCAGGCTCATTGTGAAATGTGTATCTTCTAATACAGTGTATTACAAAAATGTACAAATATATGTATAAATAAATATGTATATTAATTTCGTAGTCAAGGGCGTGCCGACTTAGGAGCCTAAATGCTGACAACTAAAGTATGATTTATGAGCCTTTATTTTACAAATATAATAAATATGTGTGTTTAAATGTACACACACATACATACATGTGCCCATTTGGTCCTAAACAACCACATCAAGTTTCCTAATGCTAATTTTGGAATTCATCTATAGCTACGTACATATACAAAATAAACAATATACTTAGAACGATCTGTTTGTCTGGGCTAATCTCCAAAACGATTGACAGATATAGGAATATGTATTCTAAGCATATGTATTAGTTTCTATCCTGAAAATTTAACCCCATACGAAACGTTGACCTCGAGAATTCTTTTACATACACATACACAAATTTAGCATTTATTTTTTAGCTTCATAAAAACAAAAATATATTGATACACAGAGCGAAAATGTCACCTAAAATATCACCTAAAATAGCCCCTGAATCAGAACAAAATTTGGCAGATTTCTCTAAGATTTTTTTCCAATAAGAAGCAATTATCTTTATGGACTATCTTCTTGATTTTAGTGATTGGACATACCCAGTCGAAAACCTTTCAATGTAATTAAGAAGGTAACCCGTAGAGTTAAGATGAAAATCTTTTCAATAAAATCTAGTAGATAACATGTAAAATTATGATGAAAAATCTTCAATATAATTCAGATGGGATTAGTGGTTTTCATTAGAATCTCCTCTTAGTTTTCATTAACTGTTTATTATTTAATTATACAAGCTTTACTTATAATTATTATAGGTTTTACATATTTCTTGTAATATAAGAAAAATTACTATGACACGTGGCATTTCTTGAAATTTAAAACATGTTCAAACCTTTACAGTACAACTGGTATTTTTAATATTAATGCACAGGAAAAACATTGTGAGAATAGGAGAGCATCACTATCAAGTAAATATTTTCATTTTTAAAACATTATTCATTGAAAACTTCTGGAACAATAAATAAGTAAGTCAAAAATTTTCATTTTGAAAATACAAAAACTCATAGAACAATATTCATAATATTAAACTATAAACAAAATAAATTAGAGTACATATGTATGTTAAGACGTTAAAAGTAAAATGTTTTTTTTACTAATAAATTCAATAAGATTCTAATAAAAATGTGTGGATCTCCTTATTAATTTCCATTATATGATTTTTAACATAAAAACGAGAAGATCTCTTTATACAATGGCATATTTTTGAACAAAATTCCATAAAAATTAATAAACAAGAACTTATTTCCTTATTTCCAGCCGTTTTCCTTTTCAATAAATTTGAGAAGAAATGAAAGCCAATATTAAGAAGATTTTCCAGCGAAAATAATTTCTTTAATTTAATATAGCACAAATATGCATGCCATTTTCAATTTCATATTAATATTTTGTAACATTTCCTTTATTTTCTAAAAATTCCTTGATTTGTTATCATATAAATATTTCCTTTTTGTTCTTAAGGATACCGATATTAGAATTTGGCCTTTCATATACTTTAGATTTTAAGTATGCCCAATAGTTATCTCTGGGGTTTAGATCGGGAGAGTTACCTGCCTTAGGAAGACTAAAAATGTGCACAGTTATTCCAGTGTGACAAGGTCCACCGTCTTGCATAAAGGTATACGAAGATGACCCGAGTCCACATTTTGTAAATATGGAATCAAAACCTTTTTAAGTACATAAATATCTTGGTATGCATTCATCGTTCCGTTTACAAAATAAATCCCTCCTAACCCTTCGATTGATATACAAATATCCCCATAACATAACTGCCGTCGAGTGCTTCACAGTCCCAACGATACAGTCTTCATTAAATCGTTCATTTGGGCGGCGTCGTAGAAACTGTATGGTCTCAGTGAACGCTTCCATCTGATATTAACCACTAAACATAATCTTTAAGTAATTCAAAAATCTCTCATCTTAGAACAATGAAATGACTTGAGGCAGTCATTTACCTTATCCCCATAAGTATTCGGGAAGTTATTATGCAGTTTCACACTAATTAGCCTTTGTTTTTTTCATCCTTTTGGTTAATTTTGGGAATGTGACAGGACGACGACACTCATGGTTGTTAGCAGAAAGAGATGTCGTGTCCACCATCCCGTAATTCTATTACAAGTTCTCTCGCCGGTTTTCTTATATTTTCCATTCCATCGCTATGCGCTTTGTTCTTTCCGTTATTTTCGGCTTTCTGCCGCTAGTCTGTTGCAGGCAGCTGTTTGGAATTGGCAAAAAATCGCGGTTTCTAAAACTTTTTGCGACTCCAGACACAGCAACACGGCTAACTTTGTACTTTTTTTTTGCTATTAAACGATACGAACTATTTAATGTGTATTTTCAATTCCACAGCAATAGTAACTTTTTGTTCGAAAGAAATGCCCTTTTCCCCCCATATCTAAGAAAACTTCGGGTGTTTACTAACTGTTGTATATAAACGGAAACGAATCCCTATTTTCACAACAAAAATAGCTTACCTACTGTAAAATATATTTTACATAAAATAATCACAAATTTTGTATTGATCGAATGATACTCGTGTGCTTATTCAAAACTAACGGTACAGTACAATTTAGTTATTCATAGCCTACTTAACTCTTAATATATGTTTGATATGTTTGACTTGAATAAGTTAAGAATGAACCACAATAAAAAAATATTAACGTAACACTTAACAGGCACAAATGTGGAAAAGTCTGATATTTTACAGTGTTTCTAATTGTTTGGAGAAGGATTAAAAGTTCGTCGTTCGGGAAAATTTTTTAATTCAAAATGTGTAAAATACCTGAAGAAGTACGCCATGTGATGATGTTTTTTTAACTTTACTCTGGTCGAAAGAAATAACCCAATTGGTTGAGTCCTGACGGCACGTAAGCAGTCAATTTTTTTTAAAGCATGTTTTGTTTAAACTAATTTTGGTTTTAATGTTAGATTAAAATGTCATACAACTTTTGCAATTTTTTTTATTATATTTGAAAAATTATTTATGTCTTAGTATGTATGTATTTTTGTCCTTTTTTTGTTTTAATAAATTTTGGGAGCTAAATTTTGTTGAAGGCATTTACTAACAAAATTCCTGAGAGGTAAGCCGAAAGCCACCTCTCAAATTTTCATTTAAAGTTGACTGAATACAAAGCGTAACATAACGAATTTGCTATCATTGAACCCTTTGCAAAAAGTGGAAGCTTTGTAATCGGTGCTCGTAATAACTTCTTGCCATAATTTTTAAATCTATTGCTTCAACAATATTCTTATTTGCTACGCTCTAGTTTGAGTAATCCGACGGTAAAATATTTACTTTATTTGGTTTTGAAGGAACAATGGTAGACGAATGATTGTTTGAATATGTGCCCTTATATCTAAACATTCTTTCGAAAGTATATACATACATATATATTTGAAGTAGAAAAAGTATGTATTCAAAAAACACATGCGCTCAACAAAAGTAATATAACAAATAAATACCTGTTCCACTTGAGTTATACTCATATTCTCTGAGCTATGTATGTATGTATTTATTTGAAAACACTTGTTTAAATTTAAATATCTCTACAAACAACAGCAATTAACAGTTAGGTTGTTATGTATGTATGAAAAGCGTAGTAAAATATCAGTTAACTCAGTTCAACCGTTTTTTAATGCTTCATTGATTGCTTTTTAGTTTATTTAGCAAGAAGTTTTGTAAAGGAAGTGAACCCCCGAAAAGCTAATAAAGTCAAATGTTGTCGACTACTAAATTTAAAAGAATAAACTTGCCGAAGCAAAGCAATAACGAATGAACATAAAAAAGTGGGCTACAGCCGATTTAGAAAAAGAGAAAAAAACAAAGTTAACAAAACAAAAGTAGGGTCAAAAAATAAAAATAAAAATAGCGTATGCTGTAAGAGAAAATGAGTTATAAGCGACTAAAAATCGCTAGCCGCCTAAAAATTCCTTTGCAAATCATTAAGAATTTTGAATATTTTGCCAATACTAAATTATTTGGCTTTTTACATTTAAACTCACCTTCTTCTAGCTATGTAATTAAGAACCCCAATGATGATAATCTTCATATATTTCGAATGCAATGACAAAAAAATGGTTATTGATTAATAAAGCGAAAAACGTCCACTGAGTTTTAAAAAGCACAATGCTTGTTGGTTGCGAAATTGTAATTCGAAAGCTTCGTCGTGTAAAAAGCCTTCGGATCGAATTAATGGGTAAGGTCAGCTACCTTTTTAGAAGCTATAGACTAACTTAAATGGATATTAAGAAAGGATATTTAAGTTTCATCATTTCATATGTAGTATCCATAAAAAATATCTCAGTGAGGAATGTTCCTTCTGGCTAAGCAAATAAATTACCAGAATTAGCAGACAATAATAAGCACATTTTTAGGTTTACTTTTACTAGAGTATTTAAAGAAGTTAAGATAAGGCGCAAAAACAGATTTTTCTGTAAAAATAATACAATCAGCTTTATTTCTCAAATCGTCCAACAAAAAATGCCATCATCTTTTCTAACCAAATTAAGAATGCATAAAATCAGATAAAGCATACAGTACGGTCAAATCAGGCGATCTTGCTGGCCAGTGCAAATCGCCAAAACGAGAGATTACGCGCCCGGGAAATGCATCCCTCAGCATATCGGTTGTGGCACGTGCAGTGTGTGCCGTTGCACCGTCCTGTTGGAACCACATGTTTTCCAATCCCAATTCATCAAGTTGCGGCAAAAAGAACTCGTCTTCGAAGAAAAAAGGTCCGATGACTCCTCCAGCGAAAACAGCACACCATACAGTACGGATTTTCAGTGCCCCGCTAAGATGGAAATGGGCCTCATCACTCATGATTATTTTTGATGAAAAATCATCTTCCTCTTGGTGGTGATTAAGGATGGCTTGAGCGTATGTTAGACGCGATTGGCGGTCAGCAGCTAACAGCTGATGCACCGTCTGGACTTTGTACGGAAACATCTTCAAATCTAGTACCAAAATTCGCTGTAAAGACCGTCGACTGATACCCATTTGCGTGGCACGTCGTCTGGTCGATGTCGACGGCGCTTCCATGGCATCCTCGGCTACAGCAGCAATATTATCTGCAGAACGGCTACTCCGGGGTCTGCCACGCCTGGCAGCATCTCGTGTTGTGTCAGTCTCTTCGAGGCGAGCGGCGTTGGACGGCCAGGAAATCTGCGACGAAATTCACGTTGTGCCAAAGTCACCGACAGATTACACTACTCGACAAAAAAAATCTCCAAGAATAAAATAGGCCTTTCCTAAAGTGAAATTTTCTCCTGATTCCGAATATGACTTTCATTTTCGTGTGGCAGATCTAGTTTCCGAGATATCGGCGAAAATATGAAAATTCCCATTTTTGCAGAACACTACTTCATATAGGTACGGCAAAAATTTGTATTTTTCATTTTTTCGTTCTAAACTGTCGAATTATGCATTATACTGATTCCCATAAAAATGTCTTGCCTTCACCTCCCTCAAGTATCTTCAGTAGTTTGGCCACTATGCCAAAAAACGTTCAAAAAATGTTGAAAAAAAAACGACATTTTTTACACAATTTCAGATTTAACCACTTTAAAATCGGAAAAATTCTATTGACGAAAAAAAGTTAGCCCTCCTATGTTGTAGGTAATTTAACTACGAAAATTTTAAGCATACCAGCACAACAATCGGACGTGCCATTGAAACTATAGCCCCGTTAACTTGCAAGCGTCTATCCTACAATTTTTTTATAGAGAAAATTTTTATTCAAACTAGGTTTTTATTTTTTTATAACGTTTTATTATAGACATATGTTTGCACGTTAAACTGTATTCAATTGAGTAATATGAGTATAAATCAGCAATTCAGTAAAAAACAACAACGACAACAACATTAAATACATACATATCTACATCTAAAAAAGTCAAATTGAGCGATTTTACCGTGGTGGTCAATAGTGAGGGACGTGGGTACTTCTAACTACCCGTTTATAATTTTCTGGGTTTGTCTCCCGTATTATTGTCCAGCAATAATCTCCCATCATTTCTTCATTCCAAAAACCTTGGTAACGCTTTTCAAAAATCATGAGGTCTTGGTGAAACCTTTCACCCTGTTCATCACTTTCAGCACCTAGGTTTGCGGGAAAATTATCCAAATGTGAATGCAAAAAATGCATTTTGAGGGACATGTTGCATTTCATAGCACTGTAGTTTTTCAACAAGGCTTTGACCATCTCTCTATAGTTGGGATCTTTGTTGTTGCCAAGAAACCCTCTAACGACTTGCTTAAAGCTGTCCCAAGCCGCTGCTTCTACTGATGATAAATGATTCGCAAAATTTTCGTCTTTCAGCAACTTTCTAATTTGCGGACCAACAAATATACCTTCTTTTAATTTGGCTTGAGTTATTTTAGGGAAAAATTTCGTTAGGTACTGGAAGGATGGCGCGTCCTTATTTAAAGCCTTTACAAAATTTTTCATTAATCCTAATTTGATGTGAAGTGCTGGCAAAATAACTCGTTCGGGATTTACTAAAGGCGGGTTTGCGATATTGAAGGCACCTGGTTCGTACTCAGCTCTTGGTGGCCAGTTTTCCTGAATATAATGGGTTTCTCTAGCACGGCTGTCCCAAAGACAGAGAAAACAGCAATATTTAGTGAAACCTCCTTGAAGTCCGAGAACTATAGCTACAACCTAGGATGTATTTCATATACTATTTATTTTAAACTGTACCACCGAAACTGCTTACCTTTAAGTCCGCACAAATTTTCCAATTAAATTGTTTATATTGAATGAGCTCAAGTAAATTTGATATGCTTAAATAAGTTTCTTTAGTATTCTCAGAATGTGCCACTGGTATTGACGGTAACGAATTTCCTTTATGGAGTAATGCTGCTTTTAAACTATGCTTTGAACTGTCTATAAACAAGCGCCAATCATCCACTTTATTTTCTAATTTTAGTGCTTCAAATAAACCTTGAACATCATTGCAGTAGCAAATATTTTCACTTTTAGTAAAAAAAGAAGAGAAAGTCTTGTGTCTATTTCGAAATTTGGAAGTACTTGTCGAAGGGCCCAGGCTGCCCCATTGCTGCAAACGAGATCCTAGAACTTCGCTATCAAATTTCGATAATTTCAAATCTCTGACCAAGTCATTAAGTTCGGCTTGTGAGACTCGATGTGGGATATCTCCTTCTTGTCCACTTTCTGAATTATCTGCTTCAGAGTCACTTTCGCTTGAGGCTTCAAAACTTATAGGCGGTCTAGGTATGGGTAAGGTATGGTCATGTAGTTTTGGTTTTTTAGCTGATGCCACATTTGGATAACTTATTAATTTCCTCTTTTTTCTCGTTTTACCTTTAAGGTCTATCACGCAAAAATAGCACTGGTCGTGGTAAAAGGGTTCAGTCCACATCATTGGAACACCAAACTTCATGTTATGACCTTTACCCGATACCCATCTCATTAAAGTTAATCTACAGGAGGCGCAAATAAAATTAGGTGTCCAAGATTTATCGAGATTTTTTACACGGAAACCGAAATAATGAAAGTATGCATCTCTGACAGAATTAGTTATTTTCCGAGCTGAGTTTCCGAAAATATAATGTCCGCAAATAAAGCAAAAATCATCCGGATTATTTTTACATTTAAAATCTCTTTTGCAACAAGCCATTTCGTAAACACATCTACCGATATAGTATGTATAAATTTGCACTACAATTTGCAAAACAAAATTTACAACAAACAGTAGTGACAATTAAATACTTGATGTCTTTTTAAATTTATTAGACCCTAAGGTAGAGTGACCAAATGAAATGTCTCGCCAATTTTATCAGAGTAATACTAAAATTGTAGGATAGACGCTTGCAAGTTAACGGGGCTATAGTTTCAATGGCACGTCCGATTGTTGTACTGGTATGCTTAAAATTTTCGTAGTTAAATTACCTACAACATAGGAGGGCTAACTTTTTTTCGTCAATAGAATTTTTCCGATTTTAAAGTGGTTTAATCTGAAATTGTGTAAAAAATTTCGTTTTTTTTTCAACATTTTTTGAACGTTTTTTTGGCATAGTGGCCAAACTACTGAAGATACTTGAGGGCGAAGAAGGCAAGAAATTTTTATGGGAATTAGTATAATGCATAATTCAACAGTTAAAAACGAAAAAATGAAAAATGCAAATTTTTGCCGTACCTATATGAAGTAGTGTTCTGCAAAAATGGGAATTTTCATATTTTCGCCGATACTAGATACGGAAACTAGATCTGCCACAAGAAAATGGAAGTCATATTCGGAATCAGGAGAAAATTTCACTTTAGGAAAGGACTATTTTATTCTTGGAGACTAAAGTTGATCAAAATTTGTCGAGTAGTGTTATTGGTCAAATAAATAGTCAGCAATATTCCGCGTTCTGGAGCAGTGTAGAATAACATTGTTTATTAACGTGTATTTCGCATGTGTTTACTACACAAATGTCAAAACAGAACTGACATTAGGGGCCAATCGCAAAATTAATCATTTCCTGATAGGAGGATTACTTTTGCGCCACCTTGTAGTTTTAGGATACACTTTGTTGACATCGAAATCGTCGGGCAGAATGGTTGAATATCTGCCTACTGTGAACACTAATGTAACGCATAATAAAACACGCCTACTCTTGTATTCAATTTAATATAAAATATTTTAGTAATAATAATAATAGCAACGGTTACCCTACTCACTCCCTACCAACTCGAGGGGCGCAGTTCGCATCTTCTTTTTTTTTTTAGCCAAGTCGTTTTTGAAGCGCAGAGATCTAAAATCATCATCATCTGTATTAGTACATAAAATGCAAAAATATTATATTTATTGAGAATGGAGAGTACAGTATCTGAGCATCATAGGGAAGGTGCATTAAATTCAAAATTGATTTTACACTGTTTTACATAAAAAAGAGGTATGAAGTGTATTGAGATTCGAGAAGGAACACTAAGTTTAACTTCGGCAATAAGCTATGTGCTTGCAATAACTTGTGAGTAGTTTAGCCATGTTAGTTATGACTAGCATTTCTCTGTGGCTAGAAGGAGTGGGAAGATTTATCAGTTTAGATTTATTAGTATAATAGGGAAGGCCGATTCCAGCCGATCTAAATGAAGTTGATAACGTTGTTCCAAACTATCGAACACTATTCTAGTATCGATCTTACTAATATTGTAAAAAAAAACTTTAGTTACATATAGCTCCCTGAGTTCGTTTGACCACAGCATTATAAAGGCAAATACATCTAGCCTTATTGCCTATAGTTTTAATATAATTTTTAAAATTAGGTTAGCGTAGGATCTGGCTGCCTTGAGGATCTCCTGAAGAATCATTAATGACATTGGAAGAAACATTTTTATATATTACTATTTGAGTTCTAGCTCGTAGGTATGAAGAAATCCGGTTGAGGAGAGCAGGTGGAAAGTCAATCAGATCGTGTTCATGGATGAGTAAAAAGTGGTATACTTTGGCAAATGCTTTGTATATAAAGCCTCTCTCTCTAACTTCATTCGAAACATGAGTGGTGAATTCTAGTAAGTTGGTAATAGTAGATTTGCTTTTACAAGAGCCGTGTGGAGGGAGAGCTTGAATATTTGGTCGAATATTTCAACTGATTCGTAACAATCGCTTCAAATAATTTGAAATTGCGGAAAGCATTGCAATTTCACGGTAGTTTTCAATCGAAGACCTACTCTTATATGGAGAAGGACTATAAGAAGTGTTTCAAGCTGACGGAAAAAATAACACTTGACGGGATTAAATCAGGAATTAACATTTTTGCAGAAGAAATTTATCGAATATGAATTGAGTTATTCATATAAAGTGTGCATGGTTATTTGGAAGCGGGGATGGAAATAGTTTAACCAACTTTAAGCTTAGAAAGAGTGCAAAAAAAAGGTCACATGTTGTCATTAGATTAAACTATCGATAGTTGTGTGGCTCTATTGTGGATGATCAGGCTTTTTGATCACTTCTGTCACGGCTGAGAAAATTTATTTTTTTTATTTGCAAATTAAATACTAATGATTTTCCATGATTTACGGATTTGCACCTGGAATGTCTGAACTGGTATGGAATTTGAAAATTTATATGATTTTCCTCGTTTAAATGGAATGCACCATCTAATGCTTAATTGTCATTCGGCCGCATTTATTACATTTTTTTTACATATTTCGATTTGAAGCCAATGTGAAATTATACAATGTCAACATTTTGGCATGAAACCCAATTTTAACGAAATCGGTCCATAAATACGCGGTTTCAAAAAAATTTGACGCTGGCGCCACCTAACGGGTTAAACATATTCCTGCATATGTAACCAATGTACTTTTAAAAATGAACACAAATTGGATTTTAACAAGCTTAGATTTATCACCCTAAACCTTCCCATTGAATATAAAATATATACAATTGATTTTCTTTCGACTAAATCGCACAAATTACGCACTGCCCGCCGTAGCCGAGTGTACAACATGCATTTGTTATTAACCGGATTCGCCCGGATTCGAATCTTGGCCAGGTTACGTGACATAACAAAAAAAAAATTCTCAGGAGCCAATGTGTATTTCTGCAACGAAAAAACTTCTCACAAAAATCATTTTCCGTTCTGAGGAGGCGTTAATAATTATAAGCGTCAAATTATAATAAATATTATTAATATTGTAAGTAATTGAATGTACTTTCTAAGCATGAATACAAAATCTATTTAGTACTTAAATAGTACGGGTAATAAAAATTATACTCGTATTTCGTCGGTCAGCTTTTTTATTACTGCATATTTATAGTTGTACTACTGCTTGCATTTATAAGTAAATTTTACTGCTCTGACCTGAAGATTAAAGACAATACTAAAACTGGTTTAAACTCTTTGGAATTTGACTGTGCTGTGACATCGTTTTACTTGCTTTACTTAATTGCTTCTTCTTCAAACAAAGTTCTGGATTAAATATAGCTTTCTAATACGTGCCTGTTTGAATTATTTTATTAATTCCATTTATGCATGTATCAAGTCTTTTACAAAAAAATCCACATTCTTAGAAAAATAAAATTTAAAAAAATCTAGGCCAGAAAGAAGAAACATAAAATACAATAGTTTGCTGCTCTGGCACTTGTTGGCGCGACATTGTCGGCTAGTCTTTCAACACTTGTTCAGCTCGAAATGCTGGCTATGTACCACCACATCAATTGTGATATATTATATGCATATGTCTTATATTTAACAACCTTCTTGCCTTCTCAGCTGCTGAACTGTCCAGCTGCTCGTTGTTTTACCTTTGCATTCATTTAGAGCTTTAGCGGCTCTTACATGCCGCCATCTATTAAGCCGGCGCAGCCTGAATGTATCGACTAAGAAACTGTTACTTCTTCTCATTTATTATAACATACATTTTCTTCTTTTTTTATGATATTCCAAACATCCATTGATTGCTAGATCATTTAACACTACTTTCAACTTCAAATCTTGGTAAGCTACTAATTTATTTGTTAATTTGAATAAATAAGCATAAGTGGTATTTTACTATTTTTTCCTCAATTGAGCTTTGTATTATATTTCTATTTTAATTGCATTCTGAGACATTGTTTATTTCGGCATTTTTTGTCTGGAGAACCAGTTATTTTTGGCATGACATTTTGTGAGAGAGTTTTTATAAAAATATGAATAGAAAGATCAACAATTTTATTTGCTTTTAATATTCAACTCAAACGAAAGAATAATTTCGTACTGACTGAGGAAGACCAATGCTTATGAACTAGTTCAAATAATTCCATAATCGGCCACGGACCAGATCTAAATTTGAAACATTGTTTAATTCAGATAAAATTCTTCACAGCACAGTTGATTGATCCATTTACAAGATTAGTTACAAAGTGACACGAGAGAAATGCATAGTCGGATTCAATAACCTTTTTAACGATATTCGCATGGTTAACTCATCTTAATGAAAATTTTTATGATGTCGCTATTCATCAGCCATTTTTGTAGGGTTTTCGCTATCACCGAATCAGCTAGTCGGTAAACGAAAACTAAACGACAAAAAAATTTGATGTTGTTAACTCAATCGAGAAAAGAGAAATTCGTGATTTCAATTTAAATAAACGATAAATTTAAAATTCGGTGATTGGTTTTCTTGAAATTAAAAAAAGGAATATTAAATAACGTCTTTTGAATATTTGGCATATGATGTATGACGATGCCACAAAGAAATAAGCGCTCCAACAGTGGATCGAAGTTTACTCCGGGAAGTGGACAATCCCTTTCATTTGAATGCAACAGAATTACAGAAGCTATATCGGTTAACTCCAGATTTGATTGAAAACCTAATTTCTCAACTTGACTGGTTTCATATGACCCAAGTGGAGTGTCAAGCTGCAAAAAAAAAATGTTTGCTTCAGCGTCGGCACCTTTTGTGGGAGGCGCTATTAGGGTCGTCGATTGTGCCCATGTATAAATTTTGGCGCCAAAGAATCCTGAGGAGCCTTATGTAGACCACCATATCTACAAATTAAAGGATTCAAGTATAAAAACAGAAATATAATTTCATTTTTAATATATATGTAGATAAATGATCCTAATTAAACATTTTTAAATATAAAATCTAAATACCCTGGAGCACAACACGATTAATAATGGAGCGAATTTTGAAAACGAAAACCATTGCATGATTGCAGTTGATTCTGGATATTCTTTGAAGTTGAGTTGATGACTATTCTACCAAATCACTCAGAGGAGAGTCCGAAATCCCGCTACAATGAAACATTGCAATATATAAAAACATTTTTAAATATTTTTAATTTGAAATAAACTAGTATCTTATTTCCCTTTAATCGAATGTAATAAAAACGCTCAAATTTATATTCGACCGCACGCATTCATTTATTTATTTCCATTCCTTTTTGGATCCTTCTCTAATTTTGGTATTTAGTTAGACCAAGATGCCAATCTTTAGTACTTGGAATAAATGCAACGAGACAGCTGTTAAGTGTCGCTAAATATCAATCGTTACTGCTAACGGCAAATATTGTCGACATAATTTGCGATTGTCGGATATTTTAAAGTTAGTGGATCGCACTACTGGATTGTAGAAGTCTTAAAGATGAAAACTTAAAGTTGGATCTATAGGGGACAAATTCAAAGAACGGAATACAAACATAATAAAGACCTTTGCATTCGTTTTATACATTTTATTAAGTTTAAAAAAAAAAGCAATATGCTTTTTAGTTTCAAATTATTGATTGATTTTCGAACGACGTAATTGTTATGCGTTGCGCAGTTTAGTTTAGAATCCAAATAGATACCCATATCTTTGAGTTCATTAACGCGATCAAGAAATGTGATGGCTATTGGGAAAGGATTATATTTTGTTGTAAATCAGGAGAAGCCGTATTTAGAGTACCAAGCACTGAAGTGCGAAAAAATCGTGCAGATTAATATTGGAGAATAAAAGATAAATGCCTATTTACCAAATAAAATCAAATCCCATCAAGAAAAATATAGTAAAAAAGATATTGTGAAAGCCTATTCCCGATATTTTAAAAGCAAGATCTTATGGAAAATTATGTCAAAAGCTTTGCATATACCGGTACAGAAAATATCAAGGTTGGAAATAGTCGACCGGCCACCAACAAAACCGTGTTGGTTTCTGCAATCGAATTGCATACTGATAATGGCAAGTTTTCTTTAACAATGTCCTCGAAAATTTTGGAGACTGTACTTAATTTCATCAAATGATTTTTATGTTCATTTCAAAGCCTTGCTATACCGCATTAAATAAAGCTTCGGGATACGACCTCATCTGCTATGAGTAATAATACTTCGACGATCTATTACCACTACTTAATATTAAGGCAACTCACGATTTGTTGTATTTGGCCTTGAAAATTACAAAAACAAAATACAAGTAATTTCAAATGTCATACAATACAAAATATACAAGAGAAAAAAACTGTTGCAAATGGAGTTGTAAATGTGTATTTGCTTGGCAGAGATGATTGTTAAGCGATATCTTAACATAGAATAAAAAAAAATATATGAAAGCGTTACTTCATACATTTCTTTTTGACAACTTGAACAAAATTATTAAAAAATTGTAATCAGTAATGTGTGCTTTAACTACACTCCGAAATTATTGCTTGCTTTTTAAATCAAATTGTTATCGATATCATAATCGAGTTCCGTGAAAGCATACCAAAAACTTTATCAAATCAAAAGTCAGCTGTACTTGTTCAAGAGTGCTTCTTTTTTCTGGGTCCGCGCATTTTACATTGTATTTAATTTAGTTTCTTGCCAAGATTACAACAAATTGTTAGTTGCCCTATTATTTTTCTTAGTGAGAAAACTCCATCCCCGATTTCCAAGATAATCATTATTATTATTACCCTGTCTTTCGCTATTATAAGCTTTTGCTTAGTTAGAACGCCAAGTGTGGACTCACCTTTTGAGCTTCAAAGACTTTTTAGCTTTACATCATTTCTGCACTGCCTGCCTTATAGACCGTTTCCACGAGCCCGAATTTGTGCATTTTTTCCGCACTAATTTTTTAAATTGTAAATTGTGTCTTTTCACACACCCATTTCAATTTCAATCCTAATTTTGAAAACATAATTTTGTTTATAATTTAAAAATATTGTGAAAAGCAAAGCATAATGAAAGGGCAAATGTTTCAATGAATTCAAAAATGGCAGCAAACTGGAGCTGATATAAGCCACCATTCTTCTAGAGCTCGCTTGTGTAATTTAAAGGTTTCGAATTTATTTGCTTATTTTTGTATGTACATACATTTCAACCAAAAAATTTTAGCTTCTCTAGACCACGCTAAGCTACATATATCCGTAGATGCTAATGAATAGCCTGGATATGAAAGGGAACCGAAATCCGTTCACCATCTGGGCGAAACATAAACACCTATGATAGTTTTGAAAAAAAAAAAAAATTTTGTTTCGTATCTGCACACTTCTAATCCTTTTCATGTAATTGAGTAATTGAGGCAACTTTTTCTTCCAAGGCGAATTATTATGAGGTGTAATTAGCATAGCAGAAGATTTGATTTTTTTGTTCACCTACATGTTTCTGCTTGAGCTTTCAAAAGCCGTGAAAGCAAAAACAAAATACATGCAAAGTTTAATAAAACTCCTTCCTTCCTGTGTTCAAAAATGCCTAATATTAACTAATTTTTTATAATAACATGGTTCACTCTTCAACCAAAACCCATAAAAATTCAATCTTCAAACTTTGTGCAAATTTCAACAGATTTATATCAAATTTTTTTGGTATACAGTTGTATAGCTCATTAAATTTTAGTACAACAAACTGTAAATTTAAAGTGGCTGAAAATTCGCGTGGATTTTGGGTAATTTTTTCTTTTTTGGCGCTGGTATTGGCCATTTTGCATTTTAATCAAATTTTGTACAAATACGATTTTTGTAGTAGAATGAACTGTATTTTTATAAAAGTTTAGAAAGTAACAAAGAAAGAGTGCAACATTTCAAAAAGTCCCTGTCGTATAGTTATGATAAGCACTATACATCCGCAATTTTTGTAGAAATAACTGAATTTCTGACTCATCCGGTATATGGAACACCTACACATAATAAGCTCAATAGTAATAAAATAAAATTTCCGAATCCCCATAAATACAAAATATTTTAATATAGCTTAAAAGCACATTGGAATAAAATATATTCATTCTATCGCACGATAATGTTCATATGTATGTACACATATGCGTATACAATATATATGTACATACATATGTACAACAAAAATATTTTGAGATGTCGCTTCAGCAGCGCCAAAATAGCTAACTAAAAAATACAAAAAACAAAAATTAAATATTTAAACAATAAAATTAACCTCAAATCAAAAAGCATTAAAATCAACCGACAACTAGAACAACGCGCGAAAAGTGGGCGTCGAATTAGTTGGTAGTGAATAATAAGCGGCAAGAAAACGATTAAGATGCTTCCAAAGTGTAGGAATACAAAAAAAAAACAAAAACACAATCTGACGTCAAACGTTAAAAATGTTTAACCAGATTTTTCTTTATTTATTTCGTTTCTACTTTACAAACAGTTTTTTCGAACTGCGGTTTATGAATCTTATTATTAAGTCCATAGCTAAATAAAATTTAGCTGTTATATTTATATAGGTGGATAGGTGGATGTGTGGATTTTGTTTAAGACAAAAATTTTAAATAGCTATATTTGCTTGATTTATTTGTTTCTTTATTTTTTTTATTTTTGCTCTCAGCTTTTTTGTCTTTTTCAGTTGACAAAATTTTTAACTCAGTTTTTGTTCTGCTTTATTTATGTGCATGGATTGGGAAAGTAAATGTATATGACATTTTCCTCTTAAGTATTTTTCTTTCTTTTTTCTTTCGCAAATATGCGCTAGTTTTTTGGTTTTGGTTTAATTATGCATGCCTTTTATTTTTTCGAAATTGTGGTGAATATGTTTTTAATTTGAATTATTAGCTGTAAGTTGTATTTATTTGTTTTGCTACAACATATCGTAGTGGGTGGTAAATCTAATAAAAAATTTTGTCAATATATTAAAATTTTTATTGCGGGGTTATAATTGAATTTAAAATATTTCGTGTTTACGAATTAGAAACACCTTAAGAAACATATTACGATTATCATGCTTAAAAAAAAATAGTCAATTGCGCACTCAGGAAAAACAGCCCTTGACGCTAGGAAAAATGTCTTATTCTATGGTAATATTCCCTATAAATGACTCCAAAGAGTAAACGATTTGATGCAGTTGAAGGAAAACACATTTCCTTAATTTACAGTACTATTTTCGTTGTTCTTAGCTTGTCAAGAGAAAATTGTCTTTTTAGTTTTACTTGTCTTTAAGAAATGAAAATTCCCTAAATTTTCCAAAAAGAAATAAAACATGCGTAGGTTTAATTAAGATCTTACTGTTTAAAATTTGTTTATTATATATTTGTTATTAAAATTTTTTAGTTCTAATTTTGGGTTTTTAATACGATATGACAAAACGAGCTATTGATATCAAATTATTTCCTGTTTTCAGTTTGCATGCCAAATGATGGCACCGCAACGCTTGCTTTGGTTTAAAAGCACCGGCAAAATTGAAAATAATTTAAAGAAATTAATGGCACAATGTTTTCAGCATGCACCTGAATTAAGGGGCAAATTCTCATATAATTTTTGGTCAGAAAAGGTTATCTATAACCATCTTTCCCCTGAGCCAGATTGTTCACGTGTTCACACCAGTACACAATTTAAGTGAATTAATATGGTGCATATCACGATTACATAAACACCATATATTTATTATTTTTGAGTGTTTATTTTCCTATATTTAATTTTAATGAACTATTGGGAGATTACAAAATTTCATACACAAAATTGATTAGTTTTAATTATTTATTTCAATACAATCCATACATTTTGAAATCCAAAATTTTATGACTTTAAGACTTACGACACATTATGACACCTTGTGAATCACCAATATATGTATAAAATTGTGACCGTTTTCTTTTTTATAACTTGGCCAATAACCAATGAACGGATTTCAACTAAATTTGGACAATATATTCCTTGGATCCATGGTACGCACATTACAATCCGTTGGGTATCGCCTATGTGTCGAGATGTTCAGAAAATTCGTATTAATGGTGCAATAAAAATACTTGTACAAAAAATAATTCCGCTAGGCGGCGCTAGAAGCAAGTTATTCAGAAAATCTGTACTTATGATCCGATTTTGATGAAATTTAAAACGTATAATAGGGGTGGGACGAGAAAAACTTTTATGAAAGACGAATCCCCTAGATGGCGCTAGATCCGAGTTGTTCAGGAAACCGGTATTTATGATCCGATATTATCCTAGAGGGCTCACCAGTAAACCGGATCACGTTATATTAAGGAGAGAAAAGTTTAACGTGTGTCGGTTATATTTGAACACTTCTGTCGAGAAAAAGATTTGGGTGTACACTTTTTTTATGCACCTGTTGAAAACAGCTAAATAGCTAAATCGAGTTTTTTGCTATAACTTTCTTATTTGATGTTCAGTACTATATTTGACCCTTAAGAGAGTTTGGCCTTAAAGGCTGTTTTGATCTGTACCTTCACTAATTCTGGAAATACTATCTCTGATTTTTCATTTTTTGTACTATAAATCAAAAGTTGTCGAAAAAATAAGAGGACTGACTTTTCAAAAACGGAGCAGAAGAGCCGTTTTTTGAGGGTGTTAATCTGTTAGTCTTTTATAAAAATCTTTCTTGTGAAATTTCAATTCAAAGGACTCTTCTTTTTTTAAACTCGCTGCTAAATAATTAACAATAAAAAGTGCATATTATATGCGCGCTTCATTCGGCGGGTCGGGTTCGAATCCTGATCGAGGCATGTGCACCGTGGCGACGAGTAACTGTTGCATTTTTTCAAAGCCCAATCGCATCGAGCGTGGTATTAAAATTCTTGTTTGTTTTGTTTTTTATGCCGTTACTGTAGACAACAAACCCACTAATTAAATTAATCATTAAGTTTACAAAAAACACGAGGTCAGACACAACGCGGAAAATAATTCCGATCCCCACTCATAAAAAGCCTCTTGACCTGGACCAAAACGTATCATCCGTTATGGAATGGGGAGCGATTTCAGGAAAAAGGCCAGCGTCCTCTTCTTTTTATTGAGACAACTGTCAAAATTAACACAAATTATTACATAGTTCACAAGTCTACAATTGTTAAGAGCTGGTACAGAAGCGATTTTACGGATTTTATTTCGTCAAAAATAGCCGGCGTCTTCCCCGGATTTGGGTACATTAGATTACTGCATATACGGCTGCATGGTGGAAAAAATGAAGATAATAAAACCCCCGAAGAGGAAGCAATTTAAATGTCGCTAACAGCAGATATGGGATAAAATACCGGACGAATCTTTGGGTGCCGCCTGTGCTCCTTTCCCAAAACGTTTGGAGCTGACAAAAGAGAGCAATGGTGAAAAATTCTAAATTATTGATTGAAAATAAGATGAAACGAGTGAAAAAATAAGAATACTATTGGGTGATTCACAAGTTGCCCTTATGTGACATAAGTCATAAAGTCAAAAAAATTTTAAATATACAGAATTGCTTAAATTAAAAAAAAATCAAATAAAAAATATCCGATCTTGGCGACTTTCATTGTACACTTTCTATGGGAGGAAGGCGTGCTAAATGTGTGATTTTTTTTATCTGCCTTGGTGTAGGAGTTATAGAGCAAAACCTCATATCTGAACAATCAGAGTTATGTATGTGCCATAAAAATAAATCTACCTACCAAATTTAACTAAAACTGAGGGAATTGTTCGGTTTCATAGCAGGCAGACAGACTTAAGGGCAGACATAGGGGCGTGACTAAATTGAACAAGCCCGCCATTCTGATTATTTTGTTACACTTTGGGTATGATCCCACCATTTCACTGCATGCAAGATATAAAAACTGCAATGCTTACCCATTTAAAACCGAAATATCATGTCACCAATAACATTTACCTCAGTATTTTTGCACGAAGATTATTATATGTACTCTTGCTTAACACTTTACTACAGTGAAAACATACTTTACAAGTATCCTAGTAGAGATCGTAGATCTGGTCGATTGGTTCACAAAAATGTGTTTGAAAATTTCTAAACACCCTGAAATTTTCAACTTATTCAAAGCAACCAATTTGTCATGACCCCGTCTACAAAACAAACTTTCTTTCTTTAATTTTTTAAGCTATTTTATGTTTTCAAAAGAAAACTTCTTAGATCAATAATGACTTTCGCGGAAATAGTCTGTGAAAACAAATTTCCTATCAATCTGAAATTTACACTTTTTTTTTTTAATTTTCAACTTTGGTAGCTCGTTTTTCTACATTTTTGCAATAAACTATTTACATTTAAGTAATTTTCTGCCAAGAACGTTCTATACTCAGAAAAAAAAATTTAACTGAAAGATTATGAAATCATAACATTTACTTCAAAGAGGGAAAATAAAAAAAAAGTGAAAATGCAATGAAAATTCTTAGTTTCATTGAAAAGTTTGAAAAAAACTGAAGAATTTTTTGAACAACTCGACCAGATCTACGACCTCTTTTAGGTCACTTGGAAAGTCCGTGAATTTTTTTGATTTGTAGCACCGTGTAATTTTTGTTGTTTAATCTTGCTGGTTTTAATTATTTTTTAAAAGCATTAGGTCACGCGCTATAAAAGTTTACATAGAATTCGTAATTATGTTACGAAATATTTTTTCTGCAATGTTTAGCTTTTTATGTAGTTTCTATATGTGTACATATGTACAAATATATTCCGTAAACTTTTCTTCACGGATTATGCTGTCGTCATGGCGACATGACGAAACATTTCCGTATCTAAAGCTACAAACGAATTTACGACTTCGGTGATTTACGGGAAAAGTGTCAGCGCAAAATTCACTTTATAAGCAATTTTCACACTTTTACACTTTTTTCTAGTCTAATTATCTCAAAAATTCAAGACAATAAAAATTACGGCTATTTTTCTCCATCTTCATGCTGCGCGCAGAATAAAAAACAAAGTTTCGGTACGCTCGGACACTCCCACTCGTTTCTTCTTTATTCACCAAGCAGTGTTGGCTGTCATTTATTATTCATCACACATTAGATAGAAGTTGTTAAGTATGTGGTGGTTGGTCGTTTTCTCAATTTGTTTTTTTTTATTTTGTTTTTTGCTTTTGCACGGCAGACTAAATTTTTGACGTTAATTTGCCTCTTCAATTTGTCATTGAAAACTATTTTTATAAAAATCTTTTAGGAATTTTTCGTTTGCAAAATTATAGCGAAATTTATGGAAAATTTAATTTAAAAGAATATTTTAAAATAAAAAAACAAATTATTTTCATAAATTTATTTTTGCAAATATCTATTATTAAATATTTTTTCACGCGCTGTTCGCCTTTGCGAAGCTCGGTTGGCGCGCGGCCAGCAACTGAATGTGCCGGTGGTCACTTGGTCACCACGTAAACGTCGATACCTTTTTATCCAATGTCGGTTGGTGGTGGCAGACCCTTGACCATCGGCGGACCCTATCTTCCGTTACCCATTTCCATTTGTCACTTAGGAGCCAACACGCGCTAAATAGTTTTTGCTATGCTACAAGGATGTGCATGGTATGTCCTCAGACATATATATGTATATGTGAGTATGTGTGTGTGTGTGTGTGTATCTGTGTTCACGTAATCGGTTGCTAAGTTGGCCGACAGGATACTTGACGCAAATTGTTTTTCGCAAAAAGCAAGGGGAAAAAAGTTACATATGTACATATTTCGTATTCGTTTCCCTTTTCGATTTGTTTATTCGCGTAGCTCAGTGTTTTGCTTCCTTCTACGCCGTTAAGTATGCTACCTCTGCGACAATAGCAAATGCAAATGTGCAATTTTACCAATATATACATATAAACATATATGCAAAAAAAAATCTTGCTACGGTATTCACGCCATATTATAAGTGGTTTTGTTTGTAAATATGTTTGCGATTCGTTGTTGCTTTTACATTTCGTTTGCAAATTTCCTACAACTCTGCATTCTAGCACACTTAACTGATTTTTTTGTTCTAACAAAATAAAAGACAAATGTTTTGTTGATTGTGTTGAGGCTTTTTTAAAATTATTTTTCACATGCAGATATCTATACAAATAAGGTGCCCATTTTACTTTCAGTTTGGAAAATGGTTAGCAGGAATACGTGGCAATATAAAAAAACGGATCCGAGTATTTAATCATGAAATATTCGATAAACTAAGCTTCGTATAACAATGCTCATGGTTTCAAATACAATATATATATATATATATATGTATATGTATATATCCTAGTTCATTCAAAATCGCTTAGGTAGTTGTAGCGCCAATTAAGTAAGTAAAAATATTAGTACCCTTCAGTGGTCAATATTTGAGGACACATTCAAAACATTATCATAAACGTATTATAACAAGTAAGAAAGAGTCTAAGTTCGGGGGCAACCATCATATCTTCCCAGCTATATACGATATATACATATTTTCTTTAGATCAAGGTATAAAAAATATTTGAGACTCAAATGCAATGTTTAGTATCTAAAAAATATGTCTTTATTGGCGCATTAAATCAAGGCAGGTTTGCCAGTATAACATCATTTTGAAACCATCAACGACGTTTATTGATTTATGTAAATAAGAACAAAAAGAAATTACTAAGATTTTACCATACCATACATATTTTCTAAAATTTGAATTTTTTAATTATTTCTCTTTCGTTTTAAATCCTCATTCCTAACATTTATGATTCCATGTAATTTGTTCTCAAGCCCAATCTTGTCTGCCAAATTTGTGCATTTTTTAATCTTTGTATTTAACGTTATATAAGAGGTTGACATGCTTTTTATACGATTTTTTAAATTTTCGAAATTTTGCTTATTGGCTTGAAATGCAATGTGTACTCCAAACTTGGTGGAGTTTGATGGCATAGTTTTTGAGATATGCGTTTGAGATTTGCCTGAAAGTGGGCGGTGCTACGCCTCTTATTGTTAAATTTAAGCAAATTCTATTTACTAGTTACTTAAATATCCCGTAATTTTGATTTTTAAAAATGACCGTTAATTTATGAAAGGTGGGCGTAGTTATGGTCCGATTTGTGATATCTCCTAAATTTGGTAGAGTTCCATGGCATTGTTTCGGAGATATACTTATTTGCTCTAAAGTGGGCGATGCCACGACCTTTTTCAAATTTTTTTTCGGATTCGGTGTATACATATGTACATATTAAATTTGACCGAATTGTCTTTAATGGTATATATATATATATATATACTAATTCGCTCGGGTATAAAAATAAATTTCAAATATGGCATCGAATTTTATCCTATCGATATCATCCATAAAAATCGAAGATCAAATAGAGAAATCATAAAAGAAATAAATAATTTACAGGGTGCCAAAAACCGATTAGAACATTTTCAACCTTTTTAACTGCATACATCGTGAAGTGGTGACCTGAGTGATGGGAATCTCTCCTCTATCAGAACTGGTGGATGGGTCCTTAGGAAGCATTATCTCTCCCCTAATCAAACGGGTAGTGGTTGCCAAGTCAAAGCATAAGTTGACGATATATTTATCGCAACAACGGCAAAACTTCTGCGTGCCCTGAAAGATCTTTCACAAAACACTCCCAGTCTGGTATATATTTGGTATAAGGGATGGTTCTCATTACAAGTAAGTACAAAATCTGTTTAAACCCCTCAATTGAGGTCAAATATCCTGGAGTTATCCTAGACAGGAAACTCGATCGGAACATCAAAGACCGCTCGAGGAAGACCATTCTCGCCCTGCACCACACGTATACCTGTGGTAACATCAATTTTATGCCAAAGCGTACAACAAACGGCTTCCATGCCACGGCCACTTTATCCTCTATAGCTGCCTAAACATTTGGAATTGATCTTAAACGTTCTAACGGTGGAAATCTATGTAAATTTTTTGGACGAAAACAATCCACCAAAACTAGACTACACTACTCCACTTGGACAACCAATTCTTTGCAATAATATATTGGTCATTATTCGTTTTGAAGAAGTCTTTACTCAATCGGGAGAAAATATTTGAAAACAACATTACATCAAAATAAGGAACATTTTCTTGTTATTTTTTTTTTAGTGCAACAACGCGAACTTTTAGAATTTCGAGCTTCGAGAGTTCTCTGATACATATATTTATTGATTCATATATTCACGATTCACAATTCATGCCTTTGCGACACCTAAATAATGGATTCGTAGATTCACAATTTGTACACAGGACCATAGATTCATTCATAGTGATAAAAATAATGATATGAAATTAAATATCATCGGTTTTGAAATAATTTTGGGTAGATATGCAAACATATTTTTGATAATATCTAATAATGCATTCCTTTTTTAAACGGTGCACTTTTGCTTGTTGTCATTGAAAGGATAGTCCCTCTCTATACCACCTTTGAGATTTGCTTGAAATATGTTAGTTCGTAGACTGGACAGTTTTTAATATTTTTCTAAAAATTGTCTAATTTTAAACTTGATTTTGGTTAATTTAAAGCAGTATAGTGAAGTGTGTATGTTTTGGGGGTTACGAAAACCTCATACATTTGGAGGGATGAGAAGAAGCCCGAGCCAGAAGAAGAGGGACGTGACACGTCTTTTCAAGAGAATGTTAGGAACGCACCTCGAAAATTTCATTAAGCTAACGGTTTCAAGACCGGAGATAGTTTCTGTATAGACGAAGATGGAAATCCAAAGCTTCTAAATATCGGTGAAGCGTTTGATGAAGAAGAACCCAGTCCAATTTTAGCGAAGATGTATACGCCACTCCGCTCGGCCAAAACGAGGTGAGAACGACAGTCAGGACGGTATGGCGGTTGAAAGCGGGTGGCGAAATCTGAATACAAGCCTGAATAATGGAATCTCAATTGACCAATATACAAGAATGGGGATACAGCAGTTTGCCTATTACCGCTGAATATGCGTTCTTAACTTTGCCTACTCATGTAAGGTTCTTTCTCTGCTACTCTGCAAAGAAAAACTGAACCCTTTTATGAACCAAGGGATTGGACCTTATGAGGCCGATGTTAGACCTGGCAAATTTACCATTGACCAGATACTTGCAATTCGTCATGACTTAGAAAATACCCTAGATAAACCGATCAACGTGGAACATCTTTTTGTCGACTTTAGGGCGAGCCGTTCGAGACCGAACGAGATTTCAATCTGATGATAAAAAGGATCATACGTGCTTCCAATCTATTTTGAGATTCAGCGAAGACTAACTGTTGCCAACAGGTGTAACTTTGGGCTCCGAACCAAATAAGAAGAAGCAAATAGTTGGACAGCATGTTTATTCCCTCTCTCTTAATTCGGCAAGTTTTTTGAATAAACTAGAGAAAAACTCAGCTAACCATACCAGGAGATTACAGCGTCAATAAAGAAAACTTAAATTTACTTTAAATAAAGTAAGAAATATTGTTTTACTGTAATAAACTCAAAAATTCCTATTGCTTTACTTTAATCCAAGTGGTTGAAAGCGAAAATATTCTAATTGCGGCAAAAATTCCTTTCAATTCTTTTGCATATCTACTTGTAGAACAACAATTAATATTCATATGAGTGTGAGTAGTTGTGTACTTTTATTTTTGTTTGCACGAACTATTTTTATTTAGGTATATACCAACCTACATACACAACTAGTCATTTCCCTATATTTTTAACATAGTTCGTATGACTTTCATACTACTTATATTCCCAAGTACCTTTGCTTTGAATGCTCTTCGTCTGTTTTTTTTTTTATAACCAAGCGGCAATTGCTGTTTTCACATTCAAATGACAACGCGCATATAATGTTTAATCGCCGAACAACACGCAACGGCAAAGCGCCAGGTTATTCTGAGCTGAGCTAAGCAGCTGGGGCTTCCAACCCAGTCCAGCCCTACAGTAAAACTGACTAGTTCTAAACTAGCAGTAGCTGTCAGCTTGTTTAGCAGCTCACCTAGTTTGTTTGACAGTCTTTGCATTAGTATGACAATATTCGAAAATGCATTAATGCAAAGCACACATTTTTTTTAATCCTTTACTACAAATGCCGAATGTACTCGACTAAGTTGGTTACACATAGAGGTTGCGCATTATAGCAATGGTGACCAGATTTCTGTGGACAATAATTGGGACATTTCTAAAGTATCGAACCCGAACATGCAAAACTGGAGAATATTTAAAAGAACAGAAACTCGAAAAATTATTAATTGACAATTGATTTTTGAGTCTCAACTTTGAGTTAGGGTTTTCGGGTTTCCCAGAACTACACATGCACAAAAAAAGTTCTGTTTCTGAAAGGTGAAGTACCTTACAGAAAGTTTTACGGTGTGCTAAAAGCGAATCTTAGGTCAAAATTTGTGCCCAAGCCCCCCCAAAGAATCAAATTGCCAGATTACATAAAAAATCAAACTTATTATTGTCTCTCAGGTGTTTTGGTACGCTAAAAACGAATATATCATAAGAGTTTACATTTTACTCTTAAATTTTGCCCAGCACTCCCCAACACCTCCTTAGGGGTCAAGTTTTAAGATATTATGATAATTAAAATTTATAATTTTGTCCTAAATGCGTTGATTGGTGCTTTAGAAACCTCTCCACCGTAAATTTAAATTTTTTTTGGCATGCTAAAAACTAATATGAGATAAAAATTTCCCCAATACCCTTGAATTCTTTCTCAAAAACCCACAAACTCCCTTAAGGGCAAAGATTTAAGATTTTATCGGAATTCTTTTTCTTGTAGCCCTTAACTCTCCAGAAACTAAGTTACCCACCAAAAAAGAGCTACGGTCGGCTGATAACGATGCCTGCGACCCACTTTCCGACCCTGCCTAGCTCCCGATACTGGGGTATCCCCCCGCCGCTGTATCGTAAACCTATTTTTAACCTACTTTTGCTATAAAGGCATTTTTTCACCTAGGAACATCGCCAGGAATTTCCGTAACCCACCTTCAGCATATGGAAGTGTCTTAGCAAATTTAGACCACAGATTCGTTTTTAGAATACCAAACAACGTAGTTAGGTCAAGTTTCTTATTTTGAATTATCATAAAATCGTAAAACTTGCTACTTAAGGGGGACAAAATTTAAGGGTAAAGGGTAAATTTTGATTACACATTCGATACCAAAAAACGCAGGAAGTAATATTAATTTTGATTTTTTATGTAATAAGTGATGAGTAAATTGAGTAATCTCATACTTTCACACTATTATGAGTATAGTAAACTTTGTTCTAAACAAATACATAAGCGCATTGAATCAATTTGAAAAGGCAGCGCCCTCAATGTCGAAAGCAGCACGCAGTCAGATGACTCTGAAACGTAGGCACTATCGAACTGGTTTAATTACCTTCAATAAATGCCAGTTTATAAACTAGAATGTTTGCTGACTAATTTGACTTTTCACTGCTGGGGAGTTTATACACAGTCAGTTGCACTAAAAGAATAATGTATGTATATGTGTGTACCGTGCGCCAAAACTTATGTGACGTTTTATAGTAGTTCTTGGTGTTTTACTTTTCTGCATGTTTGTGAAAGTGGTTGGAAAAATTCTTCAAAAAATATGATATTCACCAACAAGCCATCTTGAAAAATAAATCGAGATACTTATGAAATCAGAGAATTTCAATAAATTAAAAACTAAATTGAATTTTCTCGGCGATGTTAATATATACACGAAGAATATACATAAGTTATGCAAACCAAAGACTAGAAAATAGCAATTCCATTTTTAAATGGTATCCAAGTGAAATATCTTCAAATCTTCTTACAGTTTGGTTCTACCACCTCTTGACGGCCATTCGCACTCTATTCCCGTTTTCACGTGAGCTTTAAAATGTCAAAGTTTGTCGTGGAATATGCGTGAAATTTCTCATTTCGTCGGAGTGAAACAAAATGATGTTACCACCGAAATTCTACTACAATGAATAGAATCAGGGGTAGATCCAGCAGGGGGAAATTTGAGATAAATCGTATTCAGAAATTGTCTTTGGAATCATTCAGGAATAAGCCATATAAAAATGTCACTAAAATGCAAATTGTAATTTTAGTTGCATTTTTTAGTGCCATTTAGTACCAAAATTGTTATGTAATAAACATGTTTCTGGGAAGTAGAGAAGAAAAGGGTATTGTGGATTTTTTCTGCTTCACACCGACTATAATTTCGAATAACACTTACTCCACATTTGAGGTATACAATTATTTTCCACCACTAAGAATCGTTTCTGGATCCGCCCTGATAGAATACTACCCTTAAGGTTTGTCACCTCATTCAGACCGAGATAGCTTTTCAAGGAGAGCTATTTATTTATATCTTAAAATACATTTTCTAAAATTATGGTATTACACATCTTAAAACCTACGCATAATAAACGTTTGTTCAGAGACTTTTTGATTGCATGCTTGAAACTCTAGAGATGAATGTGATTATTATTTCATTAGTTGGAGGGCAGCCTAAAACTTGTATATCATATATTATCATTTAAAAGCAGAAAAATTTGCATTTATTAAAATTTTACAATAGAACACAGTCGAAATACTATTAAAGAAAACCTTTCCCGCAAAAGTTTTAAGTTATATAGGTTAGACGGTGGCGCCTATTTCGTATCTGAATAAAACAACCACAAAACAGTTGGAACCAGTAGTTTCATCTGCTGGCAACATTTTTATTTGCAGAAAATGCAAGAATTTAAGATAAAAGCAAAATATAAAATATATTTCTAACATAAAAACTCAATAGTGTTTATACCTATGATTCAAATATACATACGTTGTTATTGGTGTGGCGTATCGTATAACTGAAAAATTTGAAAAGTCATTAACGGACAAAAATTTCCATGAAAGCTTTTATTTACTATTATTTGCACCCTTCAAACATTGCAAGTTAAGCTGTTATCTAATTTTTATATGCAACTACCCTTTATTTTACTTCATGTGTATGTAGTTTGGCTTCGTTCGCACATAGTTTTTACCTGGAAGATCCCAATTACAGTGTTACGAAGGGAACTTTTCTAGAACATTTTAATCCTCTAAGGGTACTTGAAATTTGTGTTGTGAGGGTTGTTCTAAAGGTCAAACCCATACTTTTAAGTAGTAGTTAATGGGTTACAATGACCTACGAAATTATTTTCCAGGAAATTTTACTGTATATGTTTTAAACTTTCATTTGGCTCAGATATATATATTAGCCACTTTCTAAACTATTTTAAAACACTTTAGGCCAGGGCATGAAAACCTTAGCAGGTAAAAAAAGAAATTCGGCGTAACTGTTGGAAACCCAGCCGCGGTTTTATCCTTGGATAAAATTACATTCAGAAAACAGTAATGAAATCCGGACTGGCTTCGGTTGCCTCAAAATAGATGTAAGGTGAAGTCAAGCCACGTTCATTTGATATACTCTAAGTATTCACATTTACGTATTTGTAATTTTTGTGTCATGGAGTTGTAGTTTTAAATTTCAATATCATTACTTTAGACTCTCCCTTTTTTCTTCCTCCACGAATTTTTATAAAAAGTAACAGCCTGTGGAAAACCTTACAGGGGACGGAAAGATGGGGATGTAACTTCATTTCTACACGACAAACTTTCCAGGCTCTTTCATGAATCTAAGGTATAGCGAATGAACGTTTTCCATTCCCAAACTATCTGACACAAATATCCACCTCAGCCCACGAAATACCTTGCTATAATACCTCTCTTCTTCGACGATACCTGTGGTGACCACGTGTTGTCCCAATAGATTGTCTCCTGTAATCAACTCAACCATGGCACGCAACTCCTTCCCTCTCAGTATAAGAAGGGATTTCGAAACTTCCGGTCTTTTCAGGAAGCATTTGGCTGCTTTGCAGGTGTCGGTTGTGCACCCACGGTTCTCATGCGCCTAATTTATGACATCCCTGATGTGCCTCGTAGCCCCTGCTGTGCTCATCCTTATCTAGTCTTCTAAAGAACCGCAGTTAGCCAATTCGTTACCAAGAACATCGCATTGTCCCAGCACCCACATGAGATCAAGCTTAGCCATTTTGCTACATAATTCAGCCTAAACTTAGTTTCTTGGACAATTTTTGAGTAATTGCAAGTGGTTTTCCACATCCCTGTGCCTCTGTGGCGGTCACTGCCGCCTCTGATTTGATATGCACGCCACCTTAAGTATAGAAAATGCCTCTGATTGGAAAACCGTTGCTATTGCACCTAAGGCAGAAAACCATCTGAAATGACCATCTAGGTGCCACTCAGGACCTGTCTTGGAGCTGTCAGTGTTAAATGTGTTCACCGAGCCTTCCAAGCGAGTACATGAATCTCGCCATTGTTCTCTAGCAGGAAATCTTGCGGTATGCTTTCTACCGAAAGAGACTCTCGGTATCAGTTTGTAATTTGGGGTCAAAAACCAACAGCACTATTCTGACACCTTCCAAATAACTTTCTGTGCTCGGAGTACTTATCGTTGTATCACAATCTAAAGGAATGTAGTCTTTATTGTATCCTCTTAGCTCAAAGGCTAGCAAGGTAGATTTCTATACACACGCACCCCTGCAGCCGGTTTAACGCAGAAACCGTGGTTTACGTCCAGATTTTTCACTTCCCCGGAAAGTCTTAAACTCTAGGCACCGAAAGGTTGAGACCTTCTAATTTAGTTTTCTTCTTAGACAATACCAGGGTTGTCTTGCTCGGGTAAGCAAAAAGACCATACAGGGTGCACCATGGATAACCTTATCAAAGATTCTCTGTGTATTTTCGCACACCTCCTTGAAATTCCAAACATCTTCCGTGTTAGCCTGAATCTGAACGAAGTCAAATTTGAGTTAAAATGGAGTCGACTGCCAAACACCACAAGAGAGGTGAGAGTACGACGCCCTCTGGGTATCCTCTTCCCCCCTATGCCTTTTCTTCGATCTTTGTCACAAGGTCATGTAGAGCTGATTCACAAGAGTTTCCATTCTTGTATGTATATATTCTAAGTGGGCTTTCCACCAAAACCTTTGGTCTGGTACATGACTACTTTTTAAAAACATTTCTTTTAGACTTGTAAGAAAATATTCAGAAATATGGAAATTTATGTCTTGATTCAAAACTGGGGGTAACTTACCACGCATTTGCAAATAACTGATACCACAGATGTCTAGTTGTATAATAACTTTAAAATACATTGGTTTCTCCAAAAAGGACCAAACAATTTAGATACACTTTTTTGTGAGAGTTTTTTTTATAGCAGGTTATATAATTTTACCGCAGATTTACGATTGTGCGTTTTTGTATTTAAAATTAGGGCATATTTTTTTACTGTAATCATAATGCTTGCTATAATTGTGTTGAATATTTTCTTCTTACGGCTTGTAATTTTTCAAAGGTCTTGTTTTTGTAACAACGCAAACTAAATAAATTAAAGAACCCATATTCTTTATATTTATTATTCACATTTTTTTAAGCAATTGCGATATTAATAAATGCATTTTGGTTGATTTAGCAGAATTCTAATTGAAAACTTTTCCAGAGCAAATTTTTCTATCAAAGCTCAAATACATGGCAAAAGTATAGCAAACCAAGTTGTAAATTGCTACTACTATTGTTATTTTTAATTATAGAGGTAAGCACAGGCATAAAACGAAAGCAATAAAAATTATAACAAGCTTTCAACACCAAAAGCAGCATTTAAAATGATTGGTGGTTATTGAAAGGTCAATGACAACGTAAAACCATATTACCCATGTCGAACTATTCATTAAAACAAAATTCGCAATACGAAATTATAACATACATTATCAACATTTAGTTGAGATTTAAATTTGTATACTGCAATATTTTGACTTCTTTAATTTTCTCATTTCCTTCTTGTCGTAAGAAAGCAACAGCTCGCTCCGCTGCCCTATTTAATTAGTCACTCTGCGTATAACGCCCTTAAAGTCTGAAATATAGTAACAATTATTCATAACAGCGCCTTCAAATATACCACATGAATTAATTACAGTTATGTGGATGGAATTGTATACGTGTGCGTGTTGAAAATATCCTACTATTCGTCCCATTTCATTAACATTTACTTGGGTATAAATAGTTTGTACGCGTGACACGCAGAAAGTACTGATTAACAGTAGTTTTTCTATAAGAAATTAACTAACATATATTTACTTAAAGGATATGGAAGCAGACGAAAATAATAAAAAGTGAATAGCTACTACCGAAGGATAGTCAAAAAGGAAAAGTAGCAATGTAAACTAAAATAAGGTAATCCAGGTGTAATAACCCGCTGTGAGACTTCGGTACTCTCAGGATTTTTTTTTAAATTCGAAATGCATAATAGCTCCCTCAAAAAATATGCAATCTAGAACCCCAAAAGTGAATTATGAAATAGGTGGTTCCAATTTCCGATAACCACACCACAAATGCTCTTATTATTAAGGTAAGATAAGCCGTAACATAGTAGATGTACCGGAAGGTGTATCTAGAATGACAATTTAAAGCTTATTTAGTAAATTATTTGTGCTCAGTTTCGTTTGCCGTTTCATCAAAAACGAGCGAATGCAATTTATGCAAATTTACTTCGAAAATCATGGTTCAGTTCGGGAGTGTTATCGTGCTCATCGCCTCTTCGGCGATTTGACTCATTTTTGTCTCAATGGACATGGGAATAAGGGCAGTTGTCGCATTTAAGGAAACTATATGATATTAAAATCTAGAACTAAAAACTATATCGTCATGTATACCTATAAGTTATAGTGACACAATCTTTATGATTTACATTGGATACCAAATGTTATGTTCATAGCTGCTTTGGTGTAGGAGTTATAACGCAGAGATATAATTGATTGGTAAATAGCCCACACAATTTCACGGTTTTAGCTGTCTAAATATAGGAGCTTTCAAATAAAACCTCAATGTAAGTTGACATCTTATCAGGGCTGATCAATGATTAATACATTACCACTTCTAAATATCAAGTCGTAAGTAGATCTGTTAAGAATAGAAAGTGGCCAATGAAAGTTATAAAAAGTGCTTGCCACTTTAACTTATAGCTCCCATACAACTGATTGTTCATATAAAAGGTTTTACCTTATAACTCCTACGCCAAAGCAGCTAAGGACATGAAATTTGGCACTGCTGTCACGTATCACAAATCATCAAAATCCGCCAACTCTAAAGCTCCTATATTTAGACAGCGAAAGCCGTGAAATTATCTGGAATATTTACTCATCAATTATATAAGGTGTACAAGGTCAAAAAGATATTTTGATTGAAGATTATCATTTACAGAATTCCCTGGAATGCGACTGAGCTAACTTGGGCGAAATTTATTGGCAGCAAAAGAAGTTTTTGTAATTACAAATCCAATATATTAATATATTGCAGGAAATGAATCGCTTTAATACTTTTCTAAACCTCAAAGTTTTCATTGCACTATATACCATTGGTTTTTTACCAAAACCCCAAATATTTTTAATAATAAAAATATAATAATAATTCACGCTTACACCACTTAGCTTGAAGTTTGGCCAAACTTCTTCCACAATTTGTGGTAAGTGAAGTACTAAGAAGAAAGTACTTAGACGAACGAGTATTTTCGGGGAATACGGTCGTGTGATATGTTTTTAGAATACTTAAATTATTTTTTACTCAAAATTCTTGTCGATTTTACTGCTCAAACGAAGATTGGTTTCTAAAATGCTTCATCGATTATTTTCGTAACGATAAAATTTAAATTTTTTTTCAATAATTTTTTACCTTCAAATTAATTTTTCAAGTGAATCATGGGCAAAATAAAGAAATAAATAATTTTACTAACATATAATTGAAAAATTTAGGCATTTACCTTCGTGAGTCTGTACCGACTTAGAATTGAGACGTTAGCTCCGTACAACCCAGGGTAAATAGGCAGAACCAAAATATAGCGCTATTAGAGCCACATTTTGATTTAGATTTTATACGCGGTATTGAAGTTCTCTGTTGTTTTAGAGGTTTTTGGTACAAACGCCAGAGTTTTATGTTAATACATTTAAAGTGGAGTACCACACGTCTGTGCCCTGGGCCGACGAATACATGTTAATGTGCTAAAATGTACGCAACTTACATTAACACTGAAAAAGAGCTACAGACCGCCGCCTTGGCGTTGAACAACGTAAAATACAGAAAGGTAATCATGTTACTTACCTAGGAATCGACCTTAGCGGGCGACCTATTTGGCGAAACTACATAGAAGCTAAAAGTACCGATCTTAAGTTGAAAGTCAGTTTTCTACACTGGCTAATTAACACTTACTACCCCTTGAGTTTGGAGCACAAAGTGATTGTACACGACACGGTGGTATATCCGAAACAAGAATATTCATCGTGACTTGATGAACCCAGAAGTACGAAACGAAATATAACTACGATCTTGTCGGCTTTTCTAGCGCACTCCAAATCAATAATCAGGATCTCTGTTGCGTTTAAACCGGAACTCAAGGTTACGTAGGAAGGATTTGCCAACCCAATTGTAATATTTTCTTTTAGAGCCAAATAATGTGAATTTATTAAGATTCGCGAACTTATTGTTTGGATCTTATGTAGGGCAGATAAATAATTTTGCTTGGACGATTATCACGATCCAAATTGGAATGGACGAAGTTAGTAGATGAGCATATTTTTCTCCTTCAAGCCTTTTACAGCGTCCCCAGGAATAAAAAAAAGAATACTATCTAAAGAAGAGCGACATCTAAATAATATTGCTTTATTAATTGTCGGCCTGAATTTTACCGACAACAGGCCAGAGATGCATTTGATCACTGCAACCAAACAACCAACAGCTTCTTACTCAAAACAATCAATGAATATCCAAAAAGAAAAGTTTATGCTTTCCTTCGAATTTCATTTATTTATATTGTTTATTTCAAGTGTGTGTCGTTACATTAGAAGATTAACTATCAAGGATTACAAAACCAGCTTAGCCAAAATACAAATAACTCCGAAAGTTTGTTTTCGTTCATATAACAAATATTTATTTCCAATAACCATTTATCAAAAACTTTTCATGCTGCAACGCTGTCAATAATTTTTCATGTATTATTTTTAACGATAAAAATATCCATACACAGGGTGATTCATATAAGTGGTTTCTATTTAAAAGTTCTAAAAAAAATTAATAAGCATACGATGCCGAAAATATATTTGTCGATTTTTTATCAATGTGCTTTTATTTTGATATACATATGTATGTACATATCACTTTTATTACATAAGTGATATGATTTATAAAGTTTATTTGTACGAAAATCAGACTTTTCATTAGGGATAATCAAAAATATTTGGCAAGTTATACCGATTTGAATCCATACGATTTTCAGAACGCATATGATATTATTTTTTGATCATCAGTTGGCTTGTATCGATTACTTTCATTCTGCGGAGATATAATATAAAATTTATGTCAAAATTCGAGCGGGAGAGAGCTGTCAGTGTGTAAATAACATAAGCTTCAAAAATCCACTATATTGACGACGACCCTGTAGAAAAAAAACAATAGAGGGTTAAAATAATAGCGAGAGAATATGAAGACAAATCAACAGTAAAATAATGCACGCAACGAAGTTAAGATCTATCCACCCATCCACTCCATTTTTGTTGCACACATACACACACACAAAATTGCAAAGTACATATACAAAAGTAACGAGGGAAAATGGTGGCGAGGATATTTATTGGCTCAACATTGGTCCGAGGCTTCGTGCCGAACTATTAAGATTTGCTTAAAATAATTTTGTGTTCATACAAAAGCTAAAGGTGTATTTTATTGTTATACATAAGTGTTGTTTTAATACAAAACAAAAAAATATTTTGGGGATATACAAAAATTTTACATACATACACAGCATGACTGTCCTTTTTATAATATACACAATATTTTTGAAACTAATACTACATTCTCACTGCACTGAAATCTTTCGAAATCCAAGAGGATGAACCAAATATTTTCAAGTATTCGATTTCCTGGATTTCAACGAACTATCATCGAAATCCCCACTTTTGTAAAGCGATGAAACCTTTGAAAACTAAAAGTTCAACATTTTAGAATACTTTAGTTGAAATTTCAATAAAAGCACATAAACGAGAGTGAAGCATTTGAAATTCTTTTTTAAATGAGTAAAACAGAAAAAGTCGACAGAAAGAATTTAAAACCGAGACTTTTGGCACCGGAAAATGAAGTACTATTTGTCGAGGTATGGAAGGGCAAAATAAAAAATTATATTAAATTAGGAAATGCCAACGAAAACCAAGGGAATTGCAATAGAAGCAAGTTTTTAAAATTTCGAATATTAGATTTCAGTGCAGTAGGAATGTAGTCTAAACCTTTTTTGCTCGGTTTTCAAATCTTAGCTTTCGAGTTTCGAATAAAAAAATACTAAACTGTATTAAATTTAATTTAAATTTTGTGGCGCCTAGTCACAGTCAAAATAAAGGAAGTAAATTATATATTCAAAATTTATCTAATTTATTTTTTATTTTTTAATTTTGCCTTTTGTACAAATGATGATTTTCTAAGAAAGTCTTTGAGCATTACATGATTTAAACAGCCTTTGTTGAGATTAGGTATATAAAGAAAACATTTTCGGTTGCTCAAAGGTTAGTAAAAAAATTAATTTAAATGGCGATAAATAATATGACACATTTTGTCCTATTAAAAAATTAAAAGCTCCGTTTGGAAAAATGCACGGCTTGTGCAAAACTGGCAGGCCTGCGCTTATCATTAAATTACATACAGCCCAAATATTTTTATGACTGCAGCCTAAAAGTAGGCAGCGTTGCAGCAATTGTTATACCTAACTTAAATCACACACACACATCCATACATCCATACGTACATACAATGAGGAGTTGTATCAGCTGAGCCAGTTAACAGGAAACAGCCATAACTGTCATCGACAAAACAATATGTCCTCATATTTGTTTGATTTTTTATACACCGCCCTTCTCCTCCTCTTTCGTTATGTTCTTCCAACTCTCACATTGCACGCGAATAAATAAACATTGCACTATCATGCAAAATAATAAAAGCAAATAGTCGTACTTATTGGAAAGCGTGCAGCACGTGCTGTTACTTTTGATGGCACGCCAATTGAAGCACTCGGTCGATTGATATGCGCAGAAATAACGTGAAGTGAAAATAGAATATTCATTTATATTTGCATACATACATACATACATACATATTTACATAAATATACTACGGAACAAAACTTTAACCAGACTTGATTTAAGTCCGATGTACTGTCGTACGAGTAAATAAATAATTTTTTTTTTTGTTTTTAAAAAGGAAAGAACTTGAAACGAATCGTTTTTTTCGACGATGATAAGGAAGCCAAGGAAAACTCCTTCAATAGAGCTTTGGCAAAGCGAAACGATCACTTTCACGAGATTAGAGGCTAAGCATATCAAGCATTTTGTTGTTTTAGTGGAATCGGCAAAAAATTTTTTGATTTTAAATTTTAACAAATTCATCAAATTTAAAGAAAATGTCAAAAAAAGAAGCACCATAGCCTGCGTTGCTGTATTTAGTTGATCCAAGACAACCCAACGTTGAATATATAAAATGTAATAATATGAAGAACATTCAGCTTATGAATAAATTCGACAAATACTCGCAAAGTGCCAGACGTGATGCATCCAGCTAGACATATTAAATTCTCTGTCCCAGTAAGATCTCGACGATACTTGGACCCTAAAAGACCTGTGAAAATCTATTTCAGCCTGCATCTAATCAGTGCCCTGTCTGACTTGGTTAGCCCCTATATCTCTTTCCTCCGCAGGCCCAGCTCTCGGAGCCTTACAACTGACACTGTTACATTTATAGGACTCTAACGCACGCTGATCCCTCCACTCTGCCTAACTTGACTTGCTTATATAGGTTACGTAGGGCAGTCCAAGACAACCATAACATAAAGTTGGACAAACTACAGCGCTGTACATTCTGGTTGAAGTGCAAGCCTGGACGTATTCTAGCGTTGAACGAACAAGAGATTTAAAGAGATTTCAATATAACAGAAGCGATTTGTTCATTAGAGCCAATTCCGGCCGTAAATTGAACGTAACGTACAATAATTCCCAAATTATTATTATTGCATTTTGGTTAAGGTGACGTATTTTAGCCATAGTACTGGTTCGCTATAAGTAACAACGATTGCCCAACGAAACCATGCAAATAAGTATGCACCTACATATATATCGTAATAGTTGTTTATCGTCAACATTTTTAACGCTAATTGCCAGTTCCGGTTACATTTAAAAATTCATGCAAGCACTAACTCGAAAATTCGAACAAATTTATGGTCATAATGTGAAAATTACAATGCTTAGCACTTTCAAATTGAAGCAAAAATTATATGAAACGGTGTTATGTATACACAATACTTCTTTTTTCAAAGCAAAATTTGTGTTGTTAAAACTTGTTAAATATTACGTTTACCTACATTTGTACGTACAAAAAATGATATGGCTATACTTGCATTATTATTATGATGCAGATAACGCCTAGTAACCTTTATAGCCCAAATTGCTTTTGTTCAGTGAAGTGTTTAAAATTATTGAATGCCTGTGGAGGCCTACCACTATCTAATATTCATATATGTAACACATACGTCGCTAATTCACTGCCAGAAATTTTGTCATGCAAATGGCTACAACTGTATAGAGCCAACTGAATTTGAACAGCGTGCTTAAAAAACGAACTCCACTACCAATTTTTGATTTGCGTGACATATAAACGTGAACAATATTTCATTTCAATTGATTTTATATGTGTATATTTGTGGAGTTTTTTGCTCATTAACTAATGCAAGCAGTGTTGTCACTCGTGAATTTTCTTAATTTATATAATTATAATTTTTTAATAATAACGTTGGATTTAATTCAATAGGAATTTTATCTTCCTCGAATCAAATGGAAATTTTACATGGTTTCTAATTTGGTGCTACTGTTGTCTGTGTTACTATTTACATTTTTTCAATAAACAAAGTCTGCAAAATTGTAGAGGTTTAACTTAACAAAATTCCTCTTTTGAATAATTCATTAAATATAATTTCTCCTTTAAGTTTGTATTCTTTAAGCTAACAACTAACCGGCGTTTGAAATGTTAAGTTTTTGTGTACAAAGTTGAATAAATGTAAATGGAAAAGTTCTTCCACCGTAATATTCTGCAAATTTACGGATTCTGGACCGATTGGAAAATTTTCTCAAGAATGAAGTTTTTTATGCATAAAAATAAATTGTTTAAATATTAAAAAACAAAATCACTTCAGATGATAAAACAATGCAAGCTTGAAACGGTGAGAAACTACTTTCCTAACTATTATTTTAAATCGGGAAAGTTTTGGTTGAGTTATATACGTTTCTCTTAAACATATCTCCAAAAACATATCAAAGACAGCATCAGAAATTGTATTGATATAGTTTCGTTGAACAAATTTTTAAATTCTTTTAAGCAGAAAATTTATGCTTGTAATCTCATGCGATTTTTTTTAATATTTTAGAAAACCAATAATTTTAACGAGCTCAAGGCCATGTTTAATAGGGAAAATCGTAGAAAAACAGCTATGGTAGAAATGGCCTTGAGCACATAAAAACTATTACTGATACAAATCAATAGACCGGAAAGTTAATACAGTCGAACTCCTCTATAACGAAGTCGTCGGGACCGGTGAAAAAGTTCGTTATAGAGAGGTCATACGAAATTTCATGTCTTTGTGTTCAAGGCCTATTTAATGAAACATTGATTCATTTTATTTGTTTTATTTGTTTTTATTTCTTACATTTAAAAAGAAAACCTTAATAAAAAGTCAAAAAGATTATAAGGATTATTCAGGTATGAAAAAATTGTCGACTGTAGTTTGTTTAGCTGTTTGAGCCTTTTCCTTCTCAATAAATACTTCTAAGGAATTAATTTTATGAAATATAATGTCGGGTACATCGCTCCGTGATTCAACAAATGTTAATAGAGTTTGAAATGCTGCACGCGTTTCGGAGAATGATGGAACTCTAATATATTTTTGTGTATTATAACAACTGCTTTTTAGCTCTTCGCTAAATTCGTTATAGAGGAGTTATTTGCTATGGAAAAATCCATTTATGTATGACAAAAGAATTCGTTACAGAGAGGAATTCGCTATAGAGAAGTTCGTTATAGAGAGGTCTAAATATATGAATAAATTGTGAAAATCGTAGTGTTTCAAAAAAAAATTCGTTAGAGAGAGGTTTTCGTTATAGAGGAGTTCGACTGTATATGTATTTTTAAAAAAACTATTTTTCTTAAAAAAACCCCCAAAAATGGAGGAATTTCAAATTGGCTCAGCTCACCGACATCTTAATATTATTGCGAAATATTTTAGTTGCTGTCTTAGATAAAAGATATAATTCCGATGGAAAACCGTCACCGATTTATTTTTGTATCAGGAGATATGCACCCTAATTTATCCTTCCGATTATTTTACGCAAATGTTTCATTTAAAAAAAATATTATTATAATCGGTTCAATACGTTGAGAGGGAAAACGTTGCAAAAATTATCACCATAATCAATTTCATATAATAAATATAGATAATGGCGAAACGTATTTTAAAATAACACAAATACATACACACCGTATAGATTTATGTATGTATGTTTACTTAAACATTTTACCAACACACATTCGTGCATTATTTAAAGAAATATTAAATAACGTAAATGCACAGCAATTTTGTAGAAAAATGATGCCAAGTCAGAATAAAAGTACTAGAACCATATAGTAAAACTTCCAAAGCCTTTTTTTTCGGGTCAAAAACTTTTAGACCTAATTCAGTTCGAAATCATTTACCTGAGAATTTTTGGAATAACTGTAAACCACTTTAAAAGTTTAGTTATCTAAATATGTCAAATACAGTATTATCGTTTTGAAATTCTGAAGACACAATTCATTTCTTACTTAGCGGGCATTAAAACTTATATTTAGTTTAATTTCAGAATTTTATTTTAATTTTTACCCTTTTGTAACAAATCATGATGCCGTAGTCTGCAGACGGTAGACACTTTCTATTTCGCGCATAGTGCCAAAATATTTTTAGAGTTCCAAATGTATCTAAAAATTTTCCATATGACCGATGATTCAAAAAACATAAAGTCGATCTGTCTACGTCGACGATATAAATTTTCACGGACTACTGCCAAGAGTTTCGATGATCGTGATATTACAAGCTATTACATAATATTATCCAACATCATTGTAATTTAAATTAAATCGAGACGACTATGCGTTAAGAAAGCAATTCTCGCGAGATATAACTTCTCGAGCAATCTTGAAAACTCGAAGGCTCTAATTTGAATCACAATCGGATCGGAATACCCGATAACAAACAGCTTTGAAGCTAATTTTAGCTTTTGTTTTCTCTTTGTAATAAAATAAATAAATAACAGTAAATATGTCGATTAAGCCATCGGATATATAACCCAAACAATATTTACCATATGTTTTAAAAGTTCAGTGAACTCAGGGTATATTTCCTTTATTCTTTCAATAATAATATTTTTAACATCACTTTAATTAATTTATCCGCCACTAAGTGCGTTTTGATTTGGTTGCTAAATCTTTTGGAATTATCTGCCTGAAATTCACATCATGTAGAGATCAACAAAATTGCTCATTTTATACAGAAAAATATGGATAATAATATAAATTTGTATAGACTTCTTTTAAACTATAAATAATGATAATAAACTTAAATAGAATGATAAATTTTATCCATTTTGAGATGTTTCGATAATATATTTAATTTAAATCACGCGGCAGCACTGCTTATAATACAGTTTGGCGAGAACTAATTTGTTGGAAAAATTAACTTAATATCACCCTTTTGAGCCTTTTTCGGAGAAGTTTCCTAAACAATTAATAAAAGGGCTCAAAAGCCTTTGGTATCTCGCTTTCCGTTAATGAGAATAAAGAATAGAGCTGCGCGGTAAAGAAATCTCTAAGTTCGAACGAACCCGAGATCTACTTTATGTAAATACCTAGCGCATATTTTTTCAAAGCTTAAAATTTTTATATTTATGGTTTATGATATTTAATAAACTATAATTTTATAAAAAATAGTTGAAAAAATTTAACATGGAACGTATGGTCAGTATTGCAAAAAATTAAATCACTCTGAGTCGCTGTATACATATGTACATATATCAAGTCGAAGTCATGTAAGGCGATGATACTAGAGCAAAAAAAAAATTTACATATATTTTGTGTTTTTGCGTACCGATTGTCAAAGCCAACTGACTACTTCTATCAGAAAGTTTGAACTGATTTTTCAAACTATGAACCATGACAACGAAAACAACAAGAATGTTAACAAAATATTTCAATTTGACAATCCATACGCCGATTTGAATAAGACCAAATGTAATGAGTTGTTATAGTAGAAATCACACTATGTAGGTGGCGTTGAGCGTACAACAACAAAAATGTACACTAGAACGTACAATGACAACAAGAATCGGTGAGAATTACAACAAACGCATCATTTTGACATTACGTTCACCAAGCGAATTCAATCAGCTACTTGATCAACTGCATCTTATATGAATTCGCCCTGTATATCCCGTCGATTTTTAACATACATAAATATGTACTACACGCCCGTTTCTTTGTAACCGTTGTTGTTGTTTTACATGCAAATAGTTATCCTACCTAGAGTGTTCTTTTACAACTTTGTTACTATTATATCAACTTATAGCCCTGTGGGTAAACCAAATGAACAAAAAGAAATAATTTTTAGATGCCATCAAAGCCTACCAAAATTCTTTCTGTCTACAAATCTGTCAAGGCGAAAAAAACTATTACCAGCTTGGGACAAAGCCCCCAATAACGGCATCGCTAATTATAATACATATGTACATGCAGATTTGTAATTATTAGAAAAGGCTGACGTTTTTTCGTTTTTTTTTATATACTCGTACGTAATTGACTTCACGCACGCAAACCAATTTCGAGCGCCGCACCGTACGAAAAAAACCCAAAGTGTAGTATATCTGTGGGCATTCGAGAGAGTAGCTTAATAAACTTTTGAGAAAAATTGTATATTGTAATTCCACTTTTACCAAGATGGCCAGCTCAGCTAAAGCTTTGCTGAACTAAACTTCGAAATATTTTATCAGAATATAGTTATATTAGGCCTAACAGGAAAGGGTAATAACTTAAGTTGGGTGGTTCTCCCAAATACTTACAGGCATATTATCAGTATGTCCGGGAGAGTAACGTTGAGGGCTGCGTGTAGAGAGCGGATTTACTGGCCAGCGAATTATTCAAGGCGAATTCATAAAAGGTGGTAGCTGCAAGAATCCTATGTACATTTGCTTTTGTATTTGATGGCATAAAAAATTTGTTTGTATTGTGATTTTGCTTTTACGACTTTGACAGCTATACCACCGAAAGAAAAGAGGAAAAATAAGCTGAGAAGCGAAGCGAATTCATTCACAACACTTACATATATTTTGGTTTTGGGTTTTGGTGTGGCAATTGTCAAAATTCGGTCAAAGGCGAGCTTGTGGGGCGAACTGAGAAAATAGAAAACAAACAAATATACAGTGGCAAGCAAATCTGGACCACAATTAACAATATCAGCAAAGTTTTCTCGATAATTTTTTTGTTAATTTTATATACAAATATAGTTCAAAATAGAACAAAAAAACTGTAAAAACCAACGGTAGTTTCTGCATACCCACAAAAATATCTAAACATCAATCTAAAAAGTTTAAAATTATATACATAGCTTGAAACATTAATTTACATATGGGCTTATATAAAATTAACGAAAAAAACATTCTAATATTGCAATCGGTTTTGCTCGCTAATGTAAACAATTTATTCTTTACGAACATTTATTATAAACAAATATTAATTTTGACTATCCCTACACATAGGCAAGCCGAATTTAAATGAAAAAAAATCAAATCAGCTGTTCTTTTGACACCATCTTCCCTATAAATTCGCCTTAACCAAAAGTAAAAATTAAATTCATGTAAAGCGAAAAAAATAAACTGACGAATAACCCCACCTTGTATTAATTCGCCTGGGAATTAATCATGCACGCCGGCAATTTTTAGCTCTCACAAATTTCTCATGCACATATAACTTGTACGAGTAGGTGAGCGACCGAAAGTGAACGGCGTGCGTAAAAAGCCGTTTTGACATTCACGCTCATTTGAGATTGAAGTAAAGTGCTGTTCGGTTGGCGTGAATATGGAGGTAAGTATTGATTTTCAAGTAGAAATATTTCATTTATTTTCACACATATATTTTAGTTAAACAATGAAAAATTGATTGAAAAAGCACAAGGACTATAAAAACAAAAAAATTAAAGATGCAGCTTGGGAGGTAGTAGCAGCGGTTCTGGAAAATACAGATGGCGCTCGTTGTGTGATCGCAATAGAAAAGAAATGTGCGAAAATACCGGACCGTCTGGCAGTGGTCGGGGTTTTAGAAAGACGTGGAAGCTGAAGAAGGCGATGTCTTTTGTTAACGATTCCATGGAGCCCATACCCGATATGATACCAGTAGTACAAACAAGGTACGGGTATAAAAACCAGATGATAATCGATCTTGTGCTTTATCTAAATATTTTGTGTTTTATTTCAGTACAATTACAAAATTCGAGTACTCAGATGATTCGAATGAAGCCGAGCCAGCACATCAATGCGCAACGCCGACGACAAAAAAAACGCAAAACTGACCTGCTCGAGAACGTTTTGATGATAATGAAGAATAAGTACGAAAGCTTTAACGAAGATGATCATGAGGATGAATCCTTCTTCGCATTACTGCGCGCAAAATTTAGGCGGCTGTCCGCTGAAGAAAAAGATGAGGTACAGGTAGAAATATTAAGTTTAGTGACAAATAAAATCAAAAATAAAACAGACAATATAAAATAAATTTTACAAAAAAAAACTTGATGTTATTTGTCAGCCTACGCGTTACTTCTTTCTGTGAAAGATCAGAAGGTAATGATCCGAAAATTCTAAAGTCAAATACGTGTTTTTTTTTAGATATGCTTTAGATAATAATGTCTGATTTTCATTAGGTCAAATTTTTGGCGAGGAAATATGATATTTTATAATTTGGATTATGCCATTTTGGTGGCTCTCATTGTAAAGACACGATTTGTGCCAATGAAGACCGGGAATTGGGCCATTGTAAATCAAAAGTAGGGTAAAGCTCTTATACTATTTCCTTCCCCTTCGTCTTATTTGGCACTAAACTGTTTATCGGTCTGGGGTGAGACCTAAAAACTTCGCCAATCGGCTCTCTTTCTTTTGCGAAGTTGCGTCAGTTATTCTCTCCAAGTGTAGGCAGGTTTTACGTTTGTGTTCATGTTCAGACTTCTTTTCATTTGCTCACCCATGGGTACCGAGTCGAATTATCTTTTCATCGGAACATCATCACCCAAGTCAGCGCAATCGTTGTATATATATGTACGTCAGATCATTATAGAGCTGGTAAGTTCTCTCAAAGGCTCCCATAGCATTATCACCTTTATTCGACATCATTCAAGCTATTTCGCCATATAAAAGGACGAGAATGATGAGAGATGTGAGAGCGAATGTTTTGTTCGTCATGAGAGGGATCTACTTTTTAGTTGTCTGCCGAGCCCAAAATATCACCTCTTGTCAAAAGTTATTCTTCGCTTACCTAATATCCAAGCTGGTATTACACTTTCCAGCATCAGATTGAAGAGCGAACAATCTGGACGGAGTTATACGTTGTGCTTAACATCGTTCTACATACCCGCATTCCAGAATTTTACGAATTGCAATAAGGTCTATAATGGGGCCAGTCTTTCGTACAATATCGGCCAAAGGACCTTATAAGAAATGTTAAGCAGGCTTATCACGCCTTAATTGGCGGCAACATCCGGATCACCCTTCTTTTAGAATGGACAAGGTACACTGGGATTCTATTTTATGCCATCTATTCATCAGGCCAAATTGCACTTAACAACTATAAGTAGTAGATGCGCCCTACTAACTAATCGACGTCGACTTTAGACATCTCAGCCGGTATGCAGAGGATTCTAGCATAGTCTAAGTCTGGTAAGCAAAGAAGGTGTTCCGTTTTTTCATGAACCGTATAGTTGCAGAGGTAGTGTGCTACATTTTCAGTTCCTCTTCAAGTCTACAGATGCGGCAAAAATCATTGGATGGAAACATTTGCGCCCCCAAGGGAAGTTTAGAGGTAGAGCAGCATCAGCTTTTGCAGCGAACTCAGCATGAAAGACTATAGGGTGGTCGGTTAGGCGTAGCCTTAGCTTTAGTGAGAGTGTGCTGGAGTCAAATGTAGTTGTAAAATATTTTAAACCTAGTAAAAATAAATGCAATATTTTTCCAATAGATGGTTTTAGTAATCAGTAATTTACGTTGTGTAAGGACAGTAGGGTTACGCTATATGACGTTAGAAAGATAAGATAAGATTTCGGACTAAAAAACTTATCAGAATTATTTAACCACGCACCAGCAAAAAGCATATACCCCACATTTTACAATTTTTCTTCGATTAAGGTGAAAACGTAAGCCAGGCGGCTGAAAATGTGAATAGTGTAAAATAAAATGTAATAGTGTCCAGGCCAGAATTGACCGTCAGGACGGTTTTGCTTTGTGTTTGGTGGGATTAGAAGAGAATCATCTGCAATGAGCTGCTCTCCTACAGCCCAACTATTGATTCGGACCTGTACTGTCAGCAATTTGACCGTCTGAAGGAAGCAACCTCAGAAGCGACCAGCTTTGGCCGATAGGAGAGGAATTGTGTTCCATCAGGACAACGCCAGGCCACACACAACGATAGCAACTCGCCAGAAGCTTCGGGAGCTTGGTAGGGAGGTTCTTATGCAGCCACCTTATAGTCCGAGTCTAGCACCAAGTGATTACTACCTATTCCTGTCTATGGCGAATAATTTTGTAATGAAAAATTTGCCTAAAGACAAGCTTGTGAAAATCGACTGTCCGAGTTTTTCCCATTAGGGACAAGGGTTTCTATGAGAGTGGCATTATAAAATTACCTTCAAAATGGTAACAAGTTATCGAACAAAACGGTATATATTTGACCTGAAACGGATCAGTGGAATTAAAATTAAAAAAAAATAATGGACTTATTTTAAGTATTTTGTAAATTGTATAAGTGTGTATTTGGTGCCTTGTAAATAGTTCACTTGCGTATCTTTTTTTTTGTTTTGGAGTGGTTTTTTTTTTAAATTATACTTCTGGTATTTGATAATTTTTCAGATTTTACATATAAATGAGAGTTACTTCTTTTTGTTATTAGCATGCATTTTTTTGCAGTGTACGTAGAGAAACAAAATAACTAATAAGTTGAAAGATTTTGGTTATACGTACATACATAAATGTAACAAAAAAAGCACTACCATCAACTACTTTCCCCCTTGAAAATGCGTTACGTTTATTTATTATAGATCCTCTTGGTAGTCGCGTGTGACACAGCAAGCCCACTAATTAATTTTAATTAAAACTTATTAAAGCGTCAAGGGGCCTTCAATTGTGGATCATAATTAAAATGACAGAAGCAAAGTGACAGTCGGTAGGAGTTAAATACAGTAAAAGCTCGATAAATTGTACTAACTATTATCGGAACAGCTCAATTTTATGCATTACGGATTCTGCATACTTATAATAAAGGCGACGGTTGGTAGAAAATCGAAGGGAAACGGTTAGTAGATTAGGTGAAGGCAACTATTTTTTAAAATAATTGTTGCTAATCGATTAATCGATTAGTCCACTAGTCGATTAACAAGAGCTCTACTTTTATGACTTTTGAAAGCTTACACACAAAAGCAAAAACAAAATACACGTAAGTGAATTAAAAAAATCAAATCGGCTGCTACAGTAACACCACCTCATATGAATTCCCCTTAATTTGTAACCAATGAGCTTTGGAAAATGATAGGCCTCCTCTTGAAGAGCAATTTGTCTAAAAGCCTATTTAAAATTCCAAAATTTTTGAAACTGAATTAATATAAATGTGCGGAGTAATTTGAAAAATGAGAAGAGACTTCTTATATTATTAATGAATGAAATGAAAAGTAAATGACCCAATACACTCCCCTGCTAACCATTTTTGAATTCAGAAATGCAAAAATACTGTAGATTGTAAACAGAATTTGACCTATGAGCTGTACCGTTAACAATATCATGAATAATATTTAACCCTTTTTTAAGGGATGTCAATGCGGTTTGTATTTTTACTTTTATTGAAAGTACCGTACCTTTGTTAATCTGCTCTGGGGGAATATGATATGTTTACAACGTTCTGAATTAGTCGCGAAAATCGAGTTTGTACTGTACTAAATTAGGCTGACTAAGAAATGTTATCTAAGTCAGTATGTGTGTCAAAGTAAATTGCTTGAAAATGCAACGCCTTGTTGATATGGAAAAATAACTACACTATAGTCCAGTACGTGACACAAAAAGTCCTTTTGGGCCGAAATTATCTGCTATATCATGCGAATGAAACTGCATAATAATTAGCATATTTTTAGGTTAGCGAGCAACAAAAATTACTACTCGTATACTTCAACAAATGTTTGTTTGCAATTCGTAATTCTTTTTTGTTTTTTTTTTGTTTGTTAACAAATCCTTTTCACATTCCCGCAGCTGAAATTACTCGCAACATTTTAATGACGACTAACGCATATTAAGTAGAATACAGAAAGGAGAGGTAAATATAACAATTTAAACGATTTATATTGTATGTGTATAATATATGTATAGCATATGTATGCGTGTGAAAATGTATCGCAGGCGTCTTTTTTTTATGTGCTAATGACATTTTGCAGGTGTGTTTTTGTATATACTGAAAAGGATATATGTATGTATGTATATCTAACCAAGCACAGTCCACAACACATATTTTTATGCAAACACATAAATGGTATATTTACATCTATGTATGTATGTATTATTCTGCTATCGTTTGCTGCTCAAGTTAGATAGAGCATGAGTATAGCCCCACATCCTTTGGGAAATTTACTTTAAGTAGTGTAACCGCATATGGCTACACACACATTTTCACATTTACATTCATACATAAATAAAGGAGATATGTGACAAGACTAAAAATGTTGCACATTGCCATTTACGGATATAGTTCACGATATGTTTCGCACATTTGGCCACTTAGCCGCTGCGCTGGTGATAAATTTATCGAAATTTACGAGTCACAGCGGATAGTGGCTGACATCACGTCACGGAGGCTATGCAGATGTTAAATGTGTTTTACAAAAGAATTTACGTTCGTCTTCAGAGCATAGTTTACAATGGAAATTATGTGTTTTTTTTCCTGCATATATAAAAGGACCGGGCAAATAAATAATAAATAACGGAAACAGTTAATTTATAATTTAATCAATTTTTCGAAAACAGATGATAATTTCAACCTCGAGGTCTGGAAAACAGGTGTCTCCCTTTGTAAAACTAAATGCTAACATTCCAATATAAAAAAATAAAAAAATATGTATAATTCATTGTATACTTTCCAGGGACCGTAATATTGAAAAATTTAATTATAAAAGCCAAACCTTATCTACTATTGCACTAGTGTATACAGCATTAGATAAATTAGGGACGAAATTTTTTGGGTCGGGTCCAAATTAAAAATCTATGATATAACTAAATTACTAAAACTAGAGGACTTGAGTTCGATCCCTTCAAGAAGTCTGATGAGGAGATGTGGTGATCTCTAAAATAGCTATAACTTCTGCCATTATTTTTTTTGCTATAATTTTTCCTATCAAAAATGGTCATGAGCTGATAAAAATTATTATTTGATATAACTAATTTACGTATAATTTCAGCAAATCTGACTAGAAATTGGCATCTGCAAGAATATTTTTTTATTTTGAATTAATTTACTTTTTTAATGTTCAGTTATATGAACATAATTAAAATTGAATAAATGGGCATGCATTTAGCCCGTATATGTTCAGCGCCCTATTTTTAAAACACCTAGTAATTATGAATTTTTGTATATGAAAAAGTGGTCATTTAGTTTTCGTAAAAGTCTTAATTTCGTGTTATTTTATTATATGGCAACACTTACATGCGCTTTGTTTTCAAAATAACGTTAGTTTTAGCTGTCAAGCGATTGGAAGCAGTCTGCAATTTTGTGCCGAACACGGGAAACAATAAGTACATACGTATTTGGAATTATTTATTTCAAAATACATTTATTTTATATTCGGTAAATGATTTGTCAATGGCCCCGTTTTAATGTAACCGAGTTGCAAATGAACGCTCCAACTCGGATAAAATTTCCTTTAGTTGCAAAAGCAACCCTGTTAGCCTCTTTCATGTAAGTTACGATTTGTTTAGTGTATTTAGGATCCGAAAATTGTCTGTTGAAGTTTATCAATGAGGCAAACTGGTTTAGTAAGGGGTAATTTTTCTTTTTGGGATGGTACAAAACTTTTCTTGTGGTAACACAATGGGCCAAATATTGGCCTAAGTGAGCCGCTGTAGGCGGCTGCCACTCCAACCTAACCTAACCTAGGATCCGAAAATAGTTGTGCCGGCAGTTTTTAGGCTTAAGTACAAATTATTTACAAATAAAATGTCCCATGTATTTTCTTAGGCCTAATTCACAATAGAGCAGTTTTTTCAATTTCCATCCCTATATCTCAGGTCGGATATCATTTAACCGAGTTGGCTTAACTCGCATATTTTTCCGAGTTAGTGTTGTTGCTTTACATGCTTCTTCTTATACTACCTAGTGTTCTTTTTCAACTTGGTTACATTAAACCGGGCCCAATATTAGACCTGGCAAATATAAAATAAAATATTTCAATTTTCGTTGTAGAGTTGTGTAAGAGATTTTTTGTGCCGCCCCATTTTTGGAGCGCTAAGAACTGCAGTACACCTAACTTGACGACAAATTTAAGTAACATATTTGTTTAATTTTTGGGAAAAAATAACAAGAAGACGCTATCGAGGGTAACTTGAGCAGCATGTCAGGTAATCAGCTGCGTGCTGAAGAGCAGTTACAACTCTTTAGCAAATCCGGTGAATATGTTGGGCAGGACGATCTAGGAGTCGGTGGATCTGTTGTAATGAATCTGTGATTTCCAAACTGCCAGATGGATTCAAAGTCCACGTTTACATGGATACCTTTTTTACGTCGCTCCGTTTGTTAGCGGCTCTGAAGCAATCAAGGCACCAAGGTACGGGGACCATTCGAGCAAATCGCGACGAAAAAGCACTCTTGGAAGAGGCACTTCAAACCATGAAATCAAAATCTAGGGGTAACTATCATTAAATAACTGATAAAGAATCGGGTATAACGCTTGTTCGACACAATGAGAACAACGTTGTAACTATGGGATTCTCTTGTGAAGGAGTAGCTCCCATGGGTTCAGCATAGCGAAGGTCAAGTGGTCAAAAATAGAAGATCGCAATTCAACAACCATCATGCATTTAGCAATATAATAGATATATGGGCAGAACCGATCGTCTAGATCAAAATGTAGAATGTTAAAGAATCAGTATCAACCGCAAGAAGTGGTACTGCCAATTATTGATGTGGCCATTGAGCACGACACAAATAAGATGTCATAAAATTACTACCAAAAAAAATGCCGTCAATGCTTTGTTAGGTGTCGCACAAATTGCTTTGAGTCTTCTCATTCCTAATTTTCAGTATTATATACTTCTAATTACAATTCATTTAATTCATCTTTGTTGATAAAAAGGTTTTTGAAATAACGATTATATATGGACATATATCTTTACTGTTTGCAGGGCGGGGTGGGGCGGTTCAAAAACCTGAAATCAATATGGAACAAACTATTAAATCATATGATATTTGCAGCCATTTAGTACACTCATATTGATTAAATGAATAAAAAATATAATTTTAAAAAAGTTAAGATTATACGGGTTAAAGAGTTATTCCCATTATTTTATTTTTTTACCAGAATATCCAATACCTATGAATATTGAGCAACGGCAATGCTTTCAATCGTTCTTCTCCAGTTCTGTTGCGTAGATAGCTCGATTCAACTGTAACTGGCAGGAGTTGCATATCCCAAATGTGCAAATCTTCGAAAAAAGTTTTTGGTCACTCCATTGATAGAACAGTTTGGTGAGTGCCGTTCATTACTCAATCATACAATAAGGTTCTGTAAATAGTGGCAGCTTAATTCTGATGCTGCACAATCTAGAATTGCAGTTTGGAAGTAGGGTATTTACAGTTGCATTTTGGAAGTCTACGTTAGTATTCTAAAACAGTATGGAAAAATTATGAACATTTTAGACTGTATTAAAGATAATTAATTAAAAAATGTGATATAAAGGTGTAAGAAAAGCGCCGTCTTCGAAGCCTCCAAACGTTTCATGAAAAAACAATATTTTTTTATCACTGAGATTGCGTAAAATTATTGAATTTCAGAATAGTATTTTTATGCTCATACAAAATAAAATACAATAAAATAAGTACTTAGTTTTAAATTAGTAATATGGTTACCATATATTTTTCCAAAATCTATGTGCTTCCGTGAATTTCCATTCCACTGCTTGTTTTTAGTCAAATTCTTAGCTTTTGTTGCCCTTTAATGGTTTTGTTTAAACCATAAATGCATTTTATTTCGTTATGAAAAAAATTAAATGGAAGCTAAAATTACATAATTTACAAAAAGAAACCGAAAAGAAGAAAATGTTGTTTAACTATTGTATTTCAAAAACATGTGTTGAAAATCAACAAAACCGTACAATTAAGTATGAAAATTTTAAGTGAATATCAAATCCATATAAAAAGAGTAGTTAACTTGCCGTTGAATTATCGATCTATATGTATCAAATGAAAATATTTGTATACACTTTAAAAAAAATAGCACTTGATACAAAATAACAATAAACATATGTGCACACTGACCACCCGCGGAAAGTGTGATATTTAAATCAAAAAATGGTTAATAAACTAAAAAAAAAGGCCTGCAAAACATTGGAAACAGTTTTGAAGTTTGTGATTTATCTATGTACAACATCAAGCATTGACACAATATTCTTATTATAACATTCAATTTAAGGGTATGTTGCAATTCTGCAACAGTATGCATTTAATGGTTAAAGAACTTGCATTTATATTACTATTTATACATATTTTACTAGATCCTTCCCAAAAATCGAAGAAGGCAACCTTTCCTTCAGATTAAGAAGCCGTTTTGTCAGGTGGGAGCGAGAAAGCTGCTTATTTACAAAACCTTTTATTATTGAACTATGAATGCCATTCAAATTTTAAAATACAAATTTTTTACATCGAAAAAAAAATGTGGTGAGAGACTAAGTAAAACACTTTTGCCTAGTTTCAGGCTCTAATACCAGAGTGCCGCTTTTTACCACAAGCATTGTCTACTTCCTTGACAAATTTCTTTACATCATTGCTCACCAAGTTTGGCTGCATAAATGATCAAATTTCCAAGCAATCTTTTAAAGGAAGTTTAGCAAATTTGGCGGTTTTTCCAAATTTGGAAATCTTTACTTGAATTTAGAAAAACTTAAAAAAAATGAGCTTACAAATTACTCATTGAAAGATTCTTTACTTAAAATGTTGGAGAATTTGGGGTGGCTCCACCCACATCAGAGCAAATAGGAATAATTCCGAAGCTTATTCATCAAACTGTATGAAAGTTGGTACACACTCTACAGTACAATTTATAAACCACAATTTCGAAAATTATAGAATTCGGAGTAAAGAACCATCAAACTTTCATATAATACCAAGTCCACACGACTATGAAACATGTTGTTTATGACTCATTCGTGATGTTCTGTGAAAACGGTCTAACTTTATTACGAACCTATCATTGTGTTTTCATGAGCAACTCTGTGTTCGATAAATGTTTGCCAAAAAAAATCTATGACTTGTCGTCACTAGCTAAGAAAAAGGTATAATAACAATAATAAGGAAAAATCGAGGTGTAGAGAAACTGAAATATTTATAAAACGCGACACCGCTTGGTGTGCGTAGTGGGAAGCTTTCATTATGATGCTCTAGGGACATTTCGGTTATCGAATTTCCTAAGAGTAAAAAGGTAAATAAACAAATGTAATCAAAACCCAATTAGTAAAAAAGTGTGATGTCTGGGTGGTAATATTTATTATTAATGTGATTATGGTACAACAGTAACTTAGAAAAAATTAAAAAAGTTATTTTATTAAATCGTGCAATAAATTCGCCCAAATTTGGTACGAAGAATTTAATTAAAGAAATAAATGCGAAATGTTAGAATATGGGCGTGGTGCTTTAAAAGCATAACAATTTCATGGTGTTTATGTTTAAAGAAATAAGAGTAGTTAACGTTTTCAAAATTACGTTTATTTATTAACTGAATCTAATTAAAATAAAATCATGCGCTGGGTATTTAAAGTTCGAGCCCACGGTGTACTGAATACTGAAGGTGACGCCTTTAGAAGTACCGCTACTTTGGTTTTGCCGGGTTTGACAATTCTCAACTTCAACTAGACAAATCTTTTTTCACAAATTAAGAAAAAGAGACACTTTTTTTAGTATTTTGCGAATTTATTTATTAAATGTCTGCCTATAAATTCATACTTTTACACTTTAGAACAATTAGAACACGTTTTTCAATGAAATATTGGAAGTTGTTCAATTTTCTCTCTCCCGTATTCTTGTTTACTAAAGGCGAGATCTGTCATTTCACCGCGGGAAGGCGCAATCTTGTATTCTATCATTCTTGGTTCGAGCCTATACTCTATTTAGACTCTTCTTTGCTTGTTTTACTTCTATTATTTTAATAACAGTATTTTTTTATTTGTTTAGCTTAGAATAACAGTTATTAATGCCTTTTATTCATTAAAGTCGTCAATATACATACATATGCACATAAATCAGTCAAGGTATTCGGCGTTATCACTGAATTCATCGTAGTGCTAATTTAAATGAAATCTACGAAAAAACTATCACAGAATCCTTCGTAGTTTGAGCGATATACATTGATCGTATTTTGGAAAATTCGATTTATGATGCATTCAGTTATAGAAATATGTATATGTTAAAGTATGCCAAATCACAGAGAGTAAAATTAAAGGGGCGTGCGTTCTTTGTTATACATAGTCGAAACTGGAAGAAGGAAACTTTATTTGTAGTAAACTTGGCTTCGAGTCCTATTAACATTTGTCAAAAGTAAAAACATATTTTATAAAGGGGGATTCACATGTTCAAATATTTAAATTTTCTTCCAACGGTAAATATATATTTGGGTGATTCAAAAAACTAAAAATCTCAGCGCTGGTCACTCGATATTTTCTCAAAGCTCTAAAGCAGTGTTTGGCAAACTTTCCGGGCGCAAAAGTTCACAACTTCCACAACGGGTAACGACACTTAAAACCATATAGTAAAATCAGAGAAAATAGTGGGTACATTTTTTCACCTAAATTTTTGAAGCATTTGTTGAACATATATTATTTTATTTTTTATTTAATCAGAGGATGAATTACTACAGAAATTTTTAACCTTCATCTGCTTATTCTATTTTTATAAATGACCGCCCACCATTAATACAATTTTTTGACTTTGTTATTTTTTTGCATCGAAAATTGCGTTTATTACCCTCATGAGTCGTTTTTGACGCATACGTGAATATATATGTATGTTTTTCGGACGGAAGAATTACTTTATGTTGATGGCTTTTCCAATTGATGAAATTACTTGAGAACTATTAATTAAATGCATGTATTTTTGAGCAAAATATGGAAAAGAAATTTAAAAAAATAAACTATTTAAAGTTTTCTTCTAAACGAAAGTGGTGAAGGCAGATGCAGCTTCTTCCATTTCAGTCTGGAAGTATTTGCACCAAGAGCATCTGTAAGCAGACCGGACAAAAGGGACGGGGTTGGCCTAATGCTTCTCGGGCCCAGTGGTCTCGATTTCAGTTTTAGGTTTCACTTTAACTACCGAAAATGTTCAGATGCTCCATATGCGTCGAAATCGAAAACCAAGCTGTTTTTCATCAGCGAATTGGTGCATGTTGTGAAATCGAAATAGAATGAGGACTAGCGTCCTCTACGCATACTAAACAATTTAGTAGTTAAAATTATTCCCGCCACTCCAAACTCTTTATAACGCCTTATGGCGTTCTCTTTTTTCATCGATTTCAAAATGCTTCCCTCATTTGCTAACAGCTAAAGTAGCGCAAATGTGAACAGGAACCGCAACTTGTTGGTGTTGGCCACAAAGCGCTTCCGGCTCACTGCTTGTCGAGCAGCTAACTGAACAGTTAACGCCAACAATATTTAATTAACTTAATTGAAATGCTCGATGAGCCAGCAGAGTTTAATGGTACGTGGTAAACGCAGTCAAGCGCTTGCTTCCGTGCAAGGATAGGCAAGGACAAAAAGGACAAGGACCAAAGAAAGGAGTTTTCACATAAATAAAAGGAAAATGATATATCCAAAGCATGCATACCAATGGGTATAAATACATACATATATATATTTTTAAAGCGTATATAGTAAGCTAAAACAATTGATCTTTGCCAGGGAGATCTTAAGAAGTTTTAGTTGTAATTCAGTGCATATGTACATTTGTATTATTTTTTTTTCAAATGATGATTATTTCACAAATGCTAACTTATCGCAATTTACTTTATATAACATACATACACATCCATTACATAAAACATAGACATACATATGCATAACATAATTTCCTACTGTGATCCCCAGCAGTACTCGCGCAGCGCCAATTCATTTATGCTCGCCTCCATCGTATCCCTTTTTCTTGCCTTCGTTATTTAGTTGTTTGAAAATTAATAAAATGGTTTCTAAGGTTTCCTGTCGCAGTAGGACGCACACATTCAAATACGCAATGTACACCAATGGGCATTGAAATGGTTTTAATATTTTGCGAATGTAATCGCATCGTCCTGTTTGATCCCTCTGATCTTGCTCACTACTTCACTGGAGGTTATATGACCCTATCTCCTACTAAGTCCTCGGCGACCTTATTCATGTATGCTCCCAGTTAAGGAGGATAATATCTTGCTTAGCAAGCAGTTCCCGATTGGATACCACCGAGGGAAACACACAAACAAGAACTTGCAAATGGCCGAGCTGCCCCCAGGCACGTCAGAGGACATCGCTGTGATCTCAAGCACGAGATCCACTCGTCCACCAGTCAACCACTGAATCCGATAGCGTACAAACGGGCTCGGAACTGCATTCACCAAGAGTGTGTCCCTCTGTGAATGCTGTTACTGGAGTCAAACCACAACCCACAGCAGACAAAGAGCTTCAGCTGCCTCGAGAATTCCTCGTCTCTCTGGTCCAACTAAGATCGCACGATCCCTATGGTCCAACCCTATCGAAACAGCACGTTTCCTGGGCCTCTCCGTAGATGAGTTTGAAGATAACGACCATGGGTAAGCTGATCTAGCAGGGTGTAGCTAGCCCTATAACAATAACAGCAACTGTTTAATTTCTTAATTTAACTGCAATTATCTGAATGATTTCGATAAATAATTCATCGTTTAATAATTAACCGATTGTTAAATTTTTTTGTCATTGCTAATATTATATTTATGTATGTATTATTTTTTTCAGAAAGCAATTTGAAATTGTAATGAAAATCGGCGTATAAGTATATGAGGTGCGTCTATTTTATTGTTCTCATGTGTATGTACCCATCCGCAAAGTCCTAGAAAAAGCATAGACATTGCTAGGGCATGAACCTGCACACACTTCAAATATGAATATATGTTTTCATTGCCTTTCCCTCCACCAATCTTCTCTTCCCACCAATTGCAAGCTTCTCTTCATCTACTTTACTTTTTGTTACCACATTTTGTTTTGACACTTACGCGTTGAGGTATTGAATTACATTTTGGCATTCGGAAAACAAAAAAGGGAAGAGAAGTAGTACGAGTATATATTATACAAATATGTATATGTACATATAAATGTTGTTGTTAGGGAAATAGGGCAAACAGTTATTGAAATTCATACGCAAATTGTTGGCAAGCAGAAAAATCAATATCGGTCATCTATTTATGTCGAGCACGTACTTAAACATATTTTGCATGAACGAGAGGGGCTTAGCAGTGTTAGCCAACAGTCTTGGAAAAAATGCATAGTTCTTTGCACTGACAGTAATTGAAACGTCAACACCAACACTCGGCGTGTGCATTGCGGATGCAAAGTGAAACGAGGTGTATGAAATGGGTCAGCTGTTTGGAGCAAAGTGTATGGCAAACTTCTACGTAGCTACTCTACAGTAAATCGAATTAGTTCAGAAGTAGCGCCGAAGTTGCTTTTAAGGGAATTTTTTATTCGTTGTTAATCCCTCTATTTGCAATGCTATTAACTTTATTTTTTAAATTGGAGTTCTCCTGCGAAATGGCAATTGCAGCGTTCTTTCTAACATTGGAACAAGGTAAAATAATAGATTGATATCTAGGGGGTCCTAAAGTTTATTTATTTGATTTTAGTGAGGTAAAATGTTGTTCTGGTTTTACGATTGAAACTCCATTAACCCCTTAACAATATACATATCTCAGTTCATATGATGTGTGTATATTTTTGAGCATAGCTATCATAGCTATCCTGGACTTTTCAAATAGCGAAGAGTTCAATTACTGATTGTGATGGGGTGACAAAAGGAAATATTTTTGAATATTCTTCCAGAGCGCCCAAGTTTTCAAAGGACAAAGAAATGATGCATACGTGATCCGAATAATGTTTTATGAATTATTAAAAATATTTATTTAAATAGTTTTTATTAGAGACATAACTGTTATAAGAAAAATGACGAAAAGGTCTTATTTAACCATTAACGTTGATGAATTCAAATAATGGTTATAAATATAAATAACCATTATTGGGAGATATATATTATTTTGGTAATTGCAACCAATATAAATGAGAATTATTTTATTTTGGTTAACGTAACCAATAAAAAGGATAAATGTTTTTTTAGGTTGTGAATAACCAGCAATAAGCAGGCAAAAAAAATTTTTGGTTACTAATAACCATTTTCCAAAGTAACTTTTTTTCTGGTTATTGGTGACCAATTGGACAGCAACAATTTAATTTTTTGGTTACTGGCAAAGGCAGTAGATCATTAATGTTATTCCGTTATTCCGCCTACCAGTTCTTCAAGCGCATTTCATTATAAATATTCGGGCAGTAAAAAAGCTTCAGATTATTATCTTTATGGTACTAATATTTATTGTTAAGTTTTACAAACATAAGCGATCGCAATGAATCGTCTGATAGGTTACATCTAAGATCACTTAGTACCAGTCTCAATGCAGAAAACACTCGCTCAACGCTAACTTGAGTTGCTGCAGCGGCATGAACAATATCTGCCAGTTGTTTAAGAAACGGGAACTTATATTTTCTCTCCTCCCAGTATTGCAAAAGGTTGGCATCGACATCAACTCTTCCCTCCCTGTAGGTGTCTATTTTGGCAAAGAATTTTAACAGTGTTTCTGAATGCACACCTCATCTTCTGACGACAAGTCAACTTCCAAACTTCTTATAGTCTGACGTATTAAAGAGGAAGTGGTCGAATTTAACGTTTCCACAATTAATACATCTCTTTCTGAAAAAGACTGCGTTGCTTGAAGAAGATGTCTATCTCTTCATGGAAAATTTTACTTTTTTGTCATTTCTGTCCTCTGTGTCTTCGTATTCATCAATGGACTGTATATAAATATATACCATTATGTTTACCCATCATGTGCCTCCTTAAATTCGTTACATGATTTTCAACAAATATCATGGTGCAGATCTTGCAAACCGATTCGCATGTCCTTTCATTGTAGTGAAGAAAATCACGAATAATAACATCCCTTTTTCTACCGATTTCTTTTTTAATTTTGAGCAACATAACTTTATTGCACTATACTCACTCGCAATCACTTTATAAATGCATATAAACAATAGATAGGCAGAATAACAGAATAACGAAATAAAATTTAAGCTGTCGAATTAGTTATTGATAACTAGAACAAAAATAACTTTGGAAAATGGTTGTTAGTAACCAAAACATTTTTTTGGTTGCAATAATGGTTATTCACAACCTAAAAAAACATTTCTCCTTTTTATTGGTTACGGTAACCAAAACAAAATAATTATCATTTATATTGGTTGCAATGACCAAAATAAAATATATTTCCCGATAATGGTTAAAAATTCCTCAAAGCAAATTAAGGGCATTTTTGTGTAACCTTTTTTTCTGAATGAAAAAAATAACAATTATTTTCTGTCTCTGGTTTTTATAGATATGAATCAAGGCTCATAGGTAGGGAGAATAGGCAATATTGGTAGACCAAATACAACAATTACATGTATTTTGATTTTCCATTGTGTAGATAGTCGGTTTATTCGACATCCTGATAATTATTGATAGTTCTCACAAATTTTCAGCTTTCAACGTTCGAATACTCAAAAAACTTGCAAAGTTGACTAAATTGAGATGACAAAATGTCAATTCACTTGAAAGGGAACCTGAAAATTCTACTGTATACTGTCGAGAATTTTCAAGTAAGGTACAAAGCGAGTTCATATAAGGTGAAGTTATTAAATCAGCAGATGTCATCTTCTTTCACTGTATTTGTATTTTTCCTTCACCTTTGACCTCCTAAAAACGAAAACTAATGGCGGCCAGCACCTTATATGAATTCGCCTTGGCAAGGTGATTACAGGCAGTTGAAATTACAAATTTAAAATATTTAAAATAATGGAAGTGAATAAGGAGGAAGTAACATTTGTTTACCCAAGTTCTAAATTTATTTTATTTTCCATTTCCCTTGTAATGTAAACGAGCAGAGACCTAAAATAAATAAAAAAGATAAATCACTGCCCAAACTACTGGTATATAAAGTTGTTCGCTTATCTGCCTCGGTTAAAGTTCTAGTTAGTTGATTTGTTTCATACACAGCAAATAACAAAAATTAGTAACTGACCTTTTTAACAAAGATATTTTCATAAATAACTTCGGTTGATATTTACTTTCGTAGCTTTTCTATTTCTTACAGTCATTAACCTCAATATCTCTAACATAAATCATTATCTCAGTGGTATATCACAAAAGGGTAATAAGAGATAGTAATTGATAAGAAAAAGCTTTTGAACTTAATGTGGGCCAGTGACTTTTGGTATCCAGAAACAGAACGTTAATCAGCTGTTACAGAAACTTCCACTTTTTTTTTTGGAAAATTTACTTTTCTTAATAATTCTCTATTTCAGACCGAGTGCATAACAATTCACCAGAATTTTGCTGCTGGATATCTTTAACAGGATTAATACTAGAACCGTCCTACGCCTAAAACTATGAAGCAAATTATAAACAGTACTCTGTAGGAAATAAGAACTAAACTGGCATTTTTCCTCATTAGAGGGCTTAAACCTTTTTGCCACAAAGTAGTAATTAAGACAATTGTCTTACGATCAATTTTATCATTGACGCTGGAATAGGGCGGTAAGTGTGCCATAATAGCCATATTTGACAATTCATATGTGAGCTGGTTTATTTGTGTTAGTAGTTTACTTCACCCTCCGAAAACACTGGTTTCAAAAAGTCTCAGAATTATGTTGTTTAATAAATATTGATTTCAATCACTAAGTTGAATTCATATTATTTAATTAAGTAAAAAATATCGCTTTTATATTTATACTTACATATATGATTTTACACTTTGAATAAACTTATTTTTGTTTTGGTCTTGTTTTAAATTGATGCTTAAAGGTTTTATCCGAAAATAAAATGAAAATATGATTGCTTCTAGTCGAATTCATACAAGGTGGCGTTACTATAATAATTCTTGATTAATTGACTTCGGCAAACGGTGCACAAAAAAATAAAATAAATGCAAATTTTCTTATTTGCTCTAGTCTATGATTACTTTTTTCTATTAAAGTGTCACATCATTTTTTGGGGATACTAATTTTACTACCAATAATTTCTAGAAAAATTTATTCAAAAAGATGTATTGTATAAGCATTAGGTCATTTAGTGAAAAATATATGTATATAAATGGATTAGGTTCAAAATTAAATATTAATTTCATATCCCTTTATTCAATTTGATTTATAATTTATTTATTTATTTTAACCATATCGGCATAAATGTGTCGTTCGCTGATTGGTATTAGAATCTGATTTGCCACAAGAGAATTTCGCTGATGCAGCTTCTTTGTTTTCTACGTTCTTAGCAAAATTTTTAGTCGATGATAACGAAGTAACTATGGCAATGAGTTTTGTCGTTGAGATCGAAACAGGACGATAAGGCTGTATGTTTATGAGCAGCTTCAGATCGGGTTGGGCCAAAAAAAAAATCCGAACTTTGGCCCAGCATTTGTCAATTTCTATTAGCTTACAAATGGTAAAGAAGTCAATAACAAGGCGAATTCTGTGAAAAAATTGCCTTAAAAGATTTGCCCGCTCCTCCATCGGGTCTGTGTCGAGTGATACCGATATAGCGATATACTGATATTCGGAATCATTTGCAAGGTGGAAATGCCGGTAAGCTATTAATTTTACATAACATAATAAAGTTATTAAGTTTCGAGCGTTAAAGTTATTGAGTTCGATGAACTGAATAACAATAATAAAAATCAAACAATAATTTTATGAGCTCAAGGCCAGTTTTTAATAGGAAGAATAATAGAAAAAAACACCAATGGTAGAAGTTATAGCTATTTCGGAGATCACCACATCTCCTCATCATACTTCTTGCGGGGATCCGAACTCACGTCCCCTAGCTTATACTCATTAAGGCAAAGCCTAAACGAGATGAACCAAGTAAGCTGTGTATGCTGTTATTGTTTTTTCCTTATTCCTATTTTTGTGTGGTTGTTGTTGATTATAACAAATTCTATTTGTACCACTATTGTTGTTAGAAAATTGTTATGGTTAGGTGCACTCATCCATTGCTGTTTTTTCCTATTATTCTTTCTATTTAAAACTGGCCTTGAGCTCATAAAATTATTGTTTGTTATAAAATAAATATGTAGGCCATAAGTATTAATATATATATGTAAATAATTAATAGAAATCTAGAATTTTAGATTCTTTGATTATTCATTATTTTAGACCTTGAGAATGTTCGATTCGGCTCGGCAAAAATTGAGTGGTTAAATCGAATTGAGTGAGCATAGTATTACGAACTGCTATTAAGCCAAATGTTCATCAGTTCAAAAGTTTGCCAATAGCTTTGCATTATGACAGCATTCCACAGTTCATACGATACCAATTTAAATCCGCAGTTCTAAGCATTGATCTTTCAGTTTTTTAACGGCAACAGCGGCGATCAGGATGAAACCGCTTAAAGAGGGGTTGCTTTTTTTCTACTGGCAAGTTTCCGATATTAAAAATTAAACTTCACTGGTAAGCACAGCCAACTTTTTCCAATGTTGTGGAGATTAGTTGAGCCGTATTTGTCCCTACACAATTTTCTATTTGGGTTTTCCTAAATGGTGAAAAAGGCTAAAATCTAAAAAGATTTTCAAAAAACCAACCTAATAAAATGCTTGCAGCTAAACTGGCTAGCCGGCAAAAATATAGCCAATAAGGAAATGAAATAACTCAAATGGCAACACTGATTCTGGCATATAAAAAGAGAAGATAGTCAAAGCTCGGATAATACTGTGGATGTAATCGGTTCATGTAAAGTTTTAATCAAAAACAATCTTCACATCAGTAAAGCTTTGAAAATTTTATATAATATTGCAAATTGAATTTGTTAGATTGATGGAATGCATTGATTCAAATTAACGCCGACATCTGAACAATCTATTTGGCACTTTTGGTGTGCTATTCACAACAACACTTCTGCAATAGAAAGCGTTGCGTTGCGTTGCTCTATGATTTTTATTTCGTTTTTTTTACGTTTTAGAAATTTTCGCTTCCCTATCTTTCTCTTGATTTTATCGTGTTTTCAATGTTTTCTATATGTATGTGGGGAATATATCTATTCAAGTGAAAATCGTTAAAGCCAAAAATTATCGCTTTTTCTTCTCGCCATATTTATTTGACCGCTTAACATTTTTAGTGGTGCTTTGTGCTTCCAAATTTTTTTTTTACTTTTTGACTGCATACGCCATAATTTTTCGATTTTAATGGTTGCTTTTATGTTGTCACTGTTTAATAGGTCCAGTAATATTTACCTATACAATAAATTTATAGAATTAAAATACATTTATGCAGACTAAATGCGTGCCAGTGTGTTGTCTATAAGTAGATACATATGTAGATAATTTAAATATATATATGAATACAAGCAAAAAAATATTATTTAGACCATGGCAACAACTCTAGCATTTCGTCGACATTAGCAACAATCTTGGCATCGTTTTGCCACCATCCACCTTCTCGACATCTACGTATTTATGTCAATGGCTTAGTTGTCGCCGTTGATGTCGCCATCGCCGAAAACTTCAGCAACGCAATCGCTGTCGCCACACAGTCACCCACCTCCCTCTTCTGTTCTCTTCGACCATTCCTATCAAACGTAGCATTGTTGGATGCTGTATTTAGTTGTTCGAAATGTTCTTGATTTCGGTGGTAGTTCTTCTAGTGCTTCTCTCGTACGCATGTCATTGATTTTAGCTGTCTGACATGAACTCGGAAATCTCCACAAGTGCTCTACATATTTATATGTAGTAAAATGTTGCAAAATCACAGGGTGGCTAGAAAATGGGCATGTGTACTCACATACTCCATTGTGGGTGGTTGAAATGCTATCTTCTGCCCATTTCTATCAATAGATGCTGCAAAATGACTGAAACCCCTCTCGAACCCCACATGAACGAGCAAATGACACATAAACTTTTACCATTATAGCCACGTTATTCAATCGTCTTCATTTTTGAAAAGGTGGTGGAAATTTCGAGTAATTTGATTGGTGAATTTTCGCACATAATTTTCGCCATTTTTTCTGCTTTCGAAATTGGGTTATGTTTTAAATATGAAATGATGGCAGACGCGGAATGCCGCAGTAGTTATGCAAAATTTTTTAACCGTGCCATCATGTCCAAACAAGAGTGTATAGTAATTTTCATGTAGTTTCTGAGACCTCCGAAAGACGTAGAGCAACTTTGGTTGCTATGGTTGCTATGGTAAAGGAGGCTGGTACACCCATCTTTCGCCTAAACTATTTTTCCTACGCAAAAAGTTAAGTTAAAACAAAAGGAACGAAATTTACAACTGCGACAGCTGTCCAGTTCTCGTTTCATTGCCGAAATCAAGTGGTTCTCCCCGTTGGACTTTTTAATACCGCGAAACAGAAGGGGATTTTTACGGCATAGTAAGAGATTTATCATGATCGATAAATAATTTAGCATATTTCATTTACAAACGGTGAGCTTTAAACAGCGTGGTATTTTAAGCACAGAAATAAATATAAGAGAATAGAAAGGAAAAATTGTCGATTGTAAATTTTTTGTCGAAAATACTTCTAGACAATATCTCAGTGAGGACGCGTATCAAATTTTGAAAGCTTCGGACGCATGCTGGCAGAGTTATGAGAAAAGAGAAATAGGTATTTCATATTACCCGAACTTATTCTAACTGCCGTTAAAGGCGTATCACTAAAATTTAATTATCTTGCTAATGGTGCCCTAAAAATGGATTCAACCACCAGTGTGACCAGATTAGCATTTTCGAGGATAGATTTAGCTTTTATGTTTATACTCTAGCCTCGGAATTTTATTTTTAGCCTTATATATAATATCATTTTTCGAAAAATAAGCTCAACAATTGATATGATTTTGGTTCCCATTTCAAATTGTTCGAACAATTTCGCGAAATATGTTAAATCAAAGTTGAATGAAGATAATATTAATGACGAAACAGAAAAACTAAATTGTAAAAATTGTCAACGACTTTTAATCGATTTGATAACCCAACGCCTCCCGTAAAATTTGAATTCTCTTCAGAAGATTAGTTTTTATTGTTGAAAATTCACTGAAAGTTCCAAGGCCAGATATATTTTTCCAAATTGAAGAGAAATGTTTAATTATTCTCCAATACAAATAACATATCGAACTACAGCGGCGAAAACATGGGGCTATCTAATATGACCACGTCTAAAGAGTTTTCGGTGAAAGCCCGAGCATTCAGAAATTCATTAAACGACAACCGTTATTCTGAACTCATCGAATTAGTACTTAGTTCTTGGTACTTTTGCGGTGAAATAAATTCATATGTATTAGACAAATTTTAAAAGGAACAGATTTAAAATAAAAACTCGCTACTTAATATTTGTTATATATTAATTAAAACGTTCATCTTAATGTTAAAAGTTGCTGCAATTTCGAAATTACCGAAACTCGAAATTACAAGCTCTTCTGATGAGCATGACCTTTTGCCTGTCATAAAATATCAAGCATAGGTATTTTTAGCTGTTTTTTTTATTTAATTGGTGCGTACAAATCGACCAACATTAGGCAAAGTTTTCAAAGTAAAACTTTTACAAAATTTGCTAACTCTTATTTAGCTTATTTTTCATAGCTTCTGGCATTTTCTTACCTTTTCTAAATCCAATGTAGCCAAATGTAGTAACTTTTTTAATAAATTGTTCCCACTGCTAACCACGCACAAATTTTGTCAATCACTAGATTTCTTAGTATTCTATGCTTTCTTTCATCAGCGACATTGCGACTCCTATTTTGAAGTGCCCACAATTTTTTGGTTCCAAACATCTTATTACATATTAGTTCTGAGCTCAACCATAGGCGCTATTTCTTTGCTGAAATTTCGTTTTAATTCTTAAAACACTTTGAATTATAGTCTGGTAAAAGCTTACGAATAGGAAATAACTCTGAAGTTCATATTCCTAGCATGTAATATTTATATGCGTACGACTTATTTCTTTCATTCAAAATTGTCGTGTCACAAACGCATACCACATTTGAATTAATTAGAGTAAAATTACGCAAAGCCCGCCCGTGGAAGCAATAATAAAAAAGTAATGACAAAAGCGCATAAATGTGTTTAAAATAAATGAAAAATTAACAAGGCAAGCCCTGCTCGAATTAAAGTAATAAATAGAAGCATTGAAATTTTACAAGCAAAAATGCATACCTGTGCAGGTAAAGTTTTACTGTTTTGATTAGTTGCAAGCATAAAGGGCGAAGAAGTGAAAAAAAACATTGCATGACTAGAACGCGTTGACAACCAACCGACCGGATATACCCCCGCATATCCACCCCCTATTCCAAACTAAAATCCAAACAAGCGTGCTAACCATCGATATGAAGAAGGGCGTAGCATGGCTTACAAAAATTTGTATTACTTGCAAACAGAGAAAATTTTTTTGGAATAAAACAACCACATAAATCAAAAAACTTTTACTTTTTATATGTCTTTCACGGATGTAGATGAAACAGTATTAGTGTCATAACTTTGATGCGATGTATAGGAAGAGCAGTTAGACCCACAAAAAGTAGAATTACCAAAGTGATTAGGACGACAAGCTGACCAGATTTAGACCTGGCCGTCTGTCTGCATGTAACTTGTATCCCAAAATTAAGAGATACATATCTCACTGTAGTTCGATAAGTAAGCAGATCTATTTATTTTATTGGGTGTCTTCACACCAAGCTCGGTACTTCTTTACTTGGCAGTTTTACTCTTCACCACCTGGACGGAGGACGTCAGGCTGGATCTCAACATCAATGTCGATGGCACCCCCATTCCGACGGTTAATCACCCTAGGATTTTGAGGCTTACATTTGACAGCCTTCTCTCCTTATCTGCGCACATAGAACGGCAACAAAATCGGATAATAACTACGCTCACATAACGGTGTTAAAGTCAAAATATTGCGATATTTTGGTAACGAAAGATTAAAGATAATTTCCTCAAATTTGGTACACAGGATTGGGTTGAAGAAAAGAGTATGGGGCACATTTTATTTTTAAGTAAAGTATATGTATATCCGAACTACCTTACCAAACTCTATCCAATTTAGTATGTACATAACGGTATTTTACGTCGCCAATAAAACCATAGTTTTTCAGATATTCAACAGGTATTTTATTACAGTGCTTTTGGGCTTTTACCTTGATTTAAAGAAAATATATCATATATGTATCTACGTCAAGTTGCTGGGAAGATATGGCGAATAGTGGTGACCTCTCAAATGGGGCGTGGGTCCGCCTTTTCCCTGAAAAATAATAAATGATACATATGTAGCTTGATCTATAACATATTTGTATACTATATAGGTATACAAATATAATTAATCTGTTTAGTTGCGGAGACGAATTCAAACTTTCCTTCCGTGGGGGCGAGCCACCGTCCACTTTCCAAAACTATATATATATATATATGTATATATATATATATATATCACTTGTTGGGCCTAGGGGCCACATGAACCAACTGTACAAATTCCATAAAGACTTTGACATCTATAAGGGGCACGCATTCATTTTCATATTTCAGATTAACTGGTTTTATTGAAGACAACAAGTGCTTGAAATAAAAAGTATTCGAAATAAATACTGGCTCCGGGTATTCCAAAATCAGTTGCACCCAAACCTAGACTCTTTCTTACTTATTTTTAATTCTACTTGTTTTTAAAATTTTCTTAAACCTTATGACAAAAAAATTGTTTTTTATTATATTAGGGTAGGTTTTGATATAGTCTGAAACAACTTGGATTATTCATTAACTTCAATTATCATTTTGCGGCGAAACTTTAATAAAGTTTGCCATGATTTTAACTGCTCGCTACGCCACATCACTATCTAAATACATTGAATTCATTGACAATTTTTAATCCATTATAGGTATTACCATTCCACCATTCTAAAAAATTTGTGTGAATAGAAATTTTATTTTTAAATTTTATAATTTGTTATTATTTATTTGATACCCAGAAAACATTGTTTACATTACATTAATTTTTTGTTTAGTTCAGATTAGATTCACATTCTGGTTGTAAGTAGATCGACATAGGAAACCCCGTGACACTTACATTTTACATATATTATGAAATGGGCAGTTACATGTAGTGTATGACGGAGAACATTTTTGTACAACATTTTAACCTTCTGACGCCTCAAATAATATATTCGCGTTTTTTGTATATTTTGGGAAACAAAGCAAAAATAACCATACAATAGGTATATAACCCCTTAAAAGGTACCACAAAAACATTTAACACAAAATTCTACTATAAGCTTGAAAACACAAAAAGATCAAACTTTAATGTAAGCATCGGAAATAAATCAAAACTGAAGGTAATTTCTTACTTATTCAGATTTGGTGCTAAAATTTTTAGAGGGGTTATTGTAAACGGAAAAAAAATTTTTTTTTAAATTTTTCTCTAGTGTCCATAAATAAAAAAAAAATAAAAAAAAATGTTGTGTTATAATTTTTATTAAACAAAATAATTTCTAATCGTTATTTCTTGAATTTTATTTTTGATTGCAAAATAATCGTTTTTTCTTGAGTTTTATTCATTGGTTGGAAAATAATAGTTATTCTTTGAATTTTATATTTTAATTGTGGAATGTTTACTTCTTATAGAGCAAATAACGCTGTTTTTAATTAAGTATTTGCTTTGAAAAAACTCCACAATTTAAGTTGTATTTTCAGAGCGAAAAAACTCAAAAAAATAACAATAACTCAATATAATAACCATTAAACTTGATTTTTCTAAATAAAACTTAAACTCCGTATACACGTAGCGTTTATCAGGTATTGCTTTATCAAATTTTTCATTTAAACTCTAGTCAATTTTATTTCTTGTCAAATCTATATATTCAGCATATTTCAGCTAAATGATAATGAATTTTATTACTTTTATAGTGCTCTTCAATAATCCATATTGATCGGAATCTGTTGGCAATTAATGCTCGAAATAAATATACATACAGTTACGGACAACAAAATAGAATCAAGTCGATTGCTGGGAAACAATCACCGGTAGAACCGGCTATTATATTTCCGATAACTTTTGTCTGTAATCGAATCTGTACCTACACTACGTCATAATGGAAACCCGTTTTCGTTTTACTGTTACTTTTGTGCTTAAAACTTGCAAAGTTGGGCTTTTACTATAGTGACAATATAATAGAATCAAAGAAGGGAAAAAGCTATAAAAGGGATTTTTGGTGCGTAAATTGTATTGTAGGGGTGGATTGTGTTATAAATTGTCGTATTTAGTGAAATTTGTTTTAATTACATATTACAGAGGAACGTAAACACATACAAAATTTGCAAAAAAAAATTGGTTTTACGCAAAGGGAAATTGCAAAAATTATTAACAAATCACAAAAATTTGTGTTTACTGCTCTTTCGCCTCAAAAAGAATGCAAACTGGGATGTTGGCCGAGAAAAACGAAATCGGCAAACGTTTGCGATAACTCACATAACTTGGTCCGGTCCAGAGAGTTCAAAAAAGTGGCTAAATATTTTATGGTCCGACGAATCTAAAATAAACACGGTGGGCAATGATAGCTTTTCGTGGTATGGAGTCGGACCGCTATTTTGGATTCGGGAAAATAGGGACTGGTACCAATACCTAAGAATATTTGAAAACTTTATGCTACCCTATGCCGAATGGAACATGGCTTTGATTTGAAAGTTTCAAGAGGATAATGACCCGAAGCATACATCGGATTTTGTAAAAACGTGGTTACAGAATCGTGGAATCGATGTGATGGTGCAGCCTTCGCAATCTCCGTATTTAAACCCGATAGAGAACTTCTGGAAGATTGTAAATGAAAAACTTGCGTCCCCTAAATCAAAGAATAACTAAGAACTTTGGCAAAGAATCCAGTTCCATACCAAAGTCGGTCTGTCAGACCCTAGTAGAATCTATGCCGAAAAGATGCACTGAAGTACTTGCAAATAAAGGTTTCGCTACAAAGTTTTAAAACTGTCTTTTTAATGGAATTTTATTATTATTTTCCAATTTTATTATATTTTTTGTCAATTAAATTTTACGACTATATAATTTAAAAGAGTGTTTTCAACAACTGTTTTTGGCAAATATATGTAGAGGGAATGCCTGATTCTATTATATTGTCAGTAACTGTATATTCGAAGTCAAAAAAAAAAAAGAAGCAGGCTGTGTCAGAGACACGGCCATTAAGTTTAACGTAGAATACGCCATCCGATAAGACAGAAAACATATGTAACAATAAATGATAAATAATACAAGCAAATGAATTTCTTTATTTGATAGTTACTTTGGATGATATACATAAGCTTATGATAGGAAAAATAGGATAAAAATGTTTTTAAATTATCAATTAAATTTCTCGCAAAAACGAAGTCAATGGCTGTTATCAATAGTAAAGAAAAATGATAAATAACAAACGCGAATCAATTTTATTATTTTTTTTGCAGTGCTTGGCAGCATTTTCTCTTCTTTTACTCTACATTAACTTGCCCGCCTAAAATTATGCAATACAAAGAAAGGGCTGCACGAGTACATTTAAATCGCCCAACAGCAAACACTCAACCAAACACCACACACATATTTGTGTGCATGGGTTTATACAATTTTCATTTGAGAAATTTAAATATTAGGAAGATATCAACCAACATGAAATGTATGTCAAACGAAAGCTAACATCTTCATTTGACTACAAAAAAAAAAAAAAAAATTAATCGAGCCGTTTCCTTATAATTAAAGAAATAGAGATTACAACAATAAAAACCTGACATTGGTGCCCATACCGTAATGTAAGACGTATTCTACGTCAAAATATTTTAGTTGAGATATGAAAACCAAGTTTTTCTTAAAAGTTGCACTTCCAGGCGCATTCTTGCTTTGTGGATCAAAGTTTAAAAACTCAGGGGCAGACTAATGTGTATATACACATACATATATGCATGTACATATATATGTGCGTTTGGGGGTGTAAACACACAAACAAAGTATCACATTCCAGCATATTTGCTGAAATACCAAACCAGCGCGCTTTCTAACGCCTTCCTTTGCCAAGAGTTTGTTTGCTTCTTATTAAAAAACACAAATAATGCCGCACATTTATTTCATAGGTTTTCCATCCATCTCCCCCTCCCTACATTAAAAATATGTATGTAAGTATCGGCTTCACTTCAATGCATGCTTGTTTAGTGGCGCCAAATAGCAACGTAACACCAAACAAGCCTCATCCCTCATTTCTCTCCCACCTCTAACGGTCGTACAAATTGCATTGACTTGCTCTAACATTTTTTTCCCTCTTTCCTCCTTCAAAATTTTTGTACACAAAATTAACTAAATATTTATTGACATGCATACATACATACCTACTGTGTTTGTAAATAACTACCCTGCAAGCCAACGCTAACCAGTTTATACAAAAATTCTAATACATTCACGCATTTTTTCTCTATATACCAATACCAATGCACATTTATGGGACATTTCTTTCTTTAACCTTAATGCGATAAGAAACAAATTGTTCTAAATTACTTAAAAGTTCGGGCTTCCGAAAACAAATTCATCGTACTAGGGTTAATGTATTTCGAATTTCCCAAAAAGAGAAAACGCTGGTGTTCCTAATTCGTCTTCATGAGTGAGAGTGAATGAAACAACATGATTATCATGGGAAATAAAGCAACGCCGGAAATTCCCGCGTCTTTTGCATAAAGATTTCAAAGAGGTAAGTTGAGAAAATCTTATAACATTTATAATATTTTTCCATTTTAAAATAGATTTTTCGCACAATCGTAAAGCTCCATACAGCCAGCAGATTTCGCCAGCTTATTGCATTTACGAGTATCACAGCCTGCACATTTCGCCAGCATATTTCGCCTTCTTATTTATTTAGTTCAACCAGCACAACCTGCACAGCCAGCACAGAGCCAGCACCGCAAGCATAGCCAGCACCGCAAGTATAGCCAGCACAGCGCCAGTACCGCAAGTACAGAGCCTGCAACAATATATCATTGAAATAAATAAATGAATATTGCAATAAACTGATTTTTGTATCCTTTAATTAAAAATTTGGTGGCTATCGTCTCCATGGAGTTAGCCACTTTAGCCGTTATCTTCACCAGGTTGTTAACGGCTAATAATATGGTTAACATGTAGTATAGTTAACCATATTATTAGCCGCTTTAGCCGCTATTTTTAGCCATATCTTCACCATGTTGTTAACCACTTCATTGGATATCTTTTACGACATGTTAACCATATTATTAGCCGGTTTAGCCGCTATTTTTACCCATATCTTCACCAGTTTATTAACCTCTTCACTGGATATCTTTTACGACATGTTAACCATAGTTTTAGCCGAAGAAAGGGAAATTAGAGGAGTGCAGCGATAGTTCAGTTAAATCGAACATTTCTATTAGTGCAAGAGAGATGCCGTATCACACGTATATGAAAAAGTAGCTAATATTTTCACACGGCTAGAACAAAATTAGCCATTTTTTTAACCACTTTATAAATGAACGCACCCCACCGGTTAACCACATTTCTAGCTGGTAGTTGGCTTGCAGGGTATGTATGTATGTTTGTAAGTATATGTATGTAGTATATGTTTTGCATGGAACCTCCTAATTTATTCCTTCTTTTTTATGTATTTGGTTTCCTTTTGCGTTGCTCTAATTATGAAATCATGCGAAACCTTTCAAGTATTGTAACAAGTACTATGAACTTTTGAGGGTCCACATTTTGCTTATCGCAAACGCAACTAAGTCAGGAATTAAAACCGGAACTGGCGGGGTATCCATTCCATTAAATAAGTACAAGGTGTATGTATGTATGTGTGTAAATATGTACTTTTAAGGCTTAAACCAACATGGAAATGTTTCACCTCCAACTCCGCCACTATCCAGCCCCATGTTTTCTATGTCTGCCGTAGGAGTGCAATTTCTATGAAAACATTCGACTGGTGCTTAGCATTTTTATGACCCGCTCTTTTTACACACATACATATTTATGTATGTATGTAAATATTCTTTCCATTCCCTGCCTTTCCTTTCATTCCTATTTCCATTTCCTGTACCTTTTTGTAGGTCACTTGTGTTTCCCTTTTTTTTGGCTACTTTTAGTTTGTGACATATTTCATTGTTTTAGTTAGTCTTCTGCCATAGCTCCTTTGCAGTGAAGAGGAAAACTTATCAACAAACATAGATACTTGATAATGGATTAGTATACAATGGGGATAGTCATACCAGTTCGATAGTGCCTAGAATAGTTCTATCGATTTTAAAGTTATCGCTCATCCGCTCAGGTGATTATCGACTTATGTATTCGATGTGTAGAAGCCTTGGTTGCGTAAAAATATTATATTTGAAAATACTAATTTGCTTTGTACACATACAATAACGGAAAGAATGATAAAATGAACTTTATTTTATAGACGATTAAAAATAATATGTACAATATTTGTATGGAAAACTAAGGATATTAAGCGCTAGAACTCTAAAATTTACAGTCTTGGCCATTGTTAGAGTTGTATTATGGGCCCGTTTCTTTGTAACCGAGTTGTAAAAGAACACTAGGTAGGATAACTAATTGCATGTAAAACAACAACACTAACTCGGGAAAACTCGGTTAAGTGATATCCGACCCGAGATGTAGTGTTAGGAAGTGAAAAAACTGCGCTATTGTGAATTAGACCTAAGAAAATACATGGGAAATTTATATTTAAATCCTAATTCGTTTTATTTGCATAGTATTGCATTGTATCATAAGCCTAAAAATTGCCGAAACAACTATTTTTCGTTCCTAAATAGCACTAAACAAATCACAACTTACATGAAAGAGGTGGGGTTTGCAACTAAAGGAGATTTTATCGGAGTTGGAGCGTTCTTTTGCAACTCGGTTACATAAAAATTGGACCTTTGTTATCGCCATATTAATGACTACCGAAAAACTCGTCAAAAACTAATCCATCACAGTTTGTTGGTATGTAGTAGGAAAATTTTCAAGGAATGAATGTAGTCCAAATTGTCTCATTCATATTGCAAGGAATGCTATAAATGATTTTCGCAGTAGACCTTGTATGATTTATACGTAAAAGGCCTTACAAGTTTTAAAAGTCTAAATATTAGAGTCAGATATCAGGAAATTAGTATAACGTTATGACTGAACAATCAGTTATACGGCAGATATAAACTTATGCCACCCATAACCCGATCTTGATAATTTTCAGTGAACACTTATATTTCATATAAATTGACAGGAATGCCTAGGGTACTTTAGTGTAGGAGTTATAACGGAAAAATTCTTGATAGGGGACAGGAGTGTTAGATTTCATGTTCTGGGCTTCTTTGGTGAAGGTTAAAACGCAAAACCTTAATAATACCTATGTAATGTCCGATCGGTCGATTTCGCGCTTCATTCGGTGGGTCTCAGGTTCGAATCCAGCTCGGGGCAAGTAACATCCAAAAATTATCGAAAAGTTTTTTCTAAACGCGGTCGCCCCTCGGCAGGCAACGGCAAACCTCCGAGTGAATTTCTGCCATAAAAAAAACTTCTCACAAACACATTCGCCATTCGGATTTGGCGTAAAACTGAATGTCCCTCAATTTGTGTTACAACATCAAGACGCACTCCTCAAATTGCAGGAGAAGTTCGGCCAAAATCGCTTAAGCGGTTATAACGCCAATTAAGTAAGTAAGTAGGTGACCCTTCCAACAAATGATTAATATATTATAGAAATTCATCTGTTTACTCAGTTTCAGTCAAATATATCTAAAACTGAATCACTCGTCATTGGAACACTTAACCCGGACCCGTTTAAGTAATTGGGCTCTTCAAAAACTTGAAAATATTCAGTGCTTTCAACCAAATTTTTGCCATGCCTATTTGCACTGAAGAACAGCCCTACGAAAGTCATAAGCTGTTATTACATGCCGAAAAAACAACACATTAATCGGTTCATACATATATCTTCTAAACTGAGGCGCCCGTTATGTATGTATATGTTATTTTACTTACAAAAATTTCATGTATTTTGTGAAATGATCCCTTAACAAATTGCAGATTTTTGGATAAAACAGTGATGATCTAACCAAGACTTAAAATAAACTTCTTATGCTTATATCTCACTTCCCAACACATTGACTGAAATGCCAATAGTGTACTGCAAAATACACATTTCGAATATATCCCGAGCTTGCACCAATTGGCACTAATTTACGAACCCTTGAGAAAAATTGTGAACATTACAGGACTGTCGCGCACCGATTATTTTGACAGCTGACAGTTGATTTATTGTTTTTGAACATTTTTAAAGAGTTAACGAAAGACAGAGCAAAAATTATCGAAAAGTTTTTTCTAAACGCGGTCGCCCCTCGGCAGGCAACGGCAAACCTCCGAGTGAATTTCTGCCATAAAAAAAACTTCTCACAAACACATTCGCCATTCGGATTTGGCGTAAAACTGAATGTCCCTCAATTTGTGTTACAACATCAAGACGCACTCCTCAAATTGCAGGAGAAGTTCGGCCAAAATCGCTTAAGCGGTTATAACGCCAATTAAGTAAGTAAGTAGGTGACCCTTCCAACAAATGATTAATATATTATAGAAATTCATCTGTTTACTCAGTTTCAGTCAAATATATCTAAAACTGAATCACTCGTCATTGGAACACTTAACCCGGACCCGTTTAAGTAATTGGGCTCTTCAAAAACTTGAAAATATTCAGTGCTTTCAACCAAATTTTTGCCATGCCTATTTGCACTGAAGAACAGCCCTACGAAAGTCATAAGCTGTTATTACATGCCGAAAAAACAACACATTAATCGGTTCATACATATATCTTCTAAACTGAGGCGCCCGTTATGTATGTATATGTTATTTTACTTACAAAAATTTCATGTATTTTGTGAAATGATCCCTTAACAAATTGCAGATTTTTGGATAAAACAGTGATGATCTAACCAAGACTTAAAATAAACTTCTTATGCTTATATCTCACTTCCCAACACATTGACTGAAATGCCAATAGTGTACTGCAAAATACACATTTCGAATATATCCCGAGCTTGCACCAATTGGCACTAATTTACGAACCCTTGAGAAAAATTGTGAACATTACAGGACTGTCGCGCACCGATTATTTTGACAGCTGACAGTTGATTTATTGTTTTTGAACATTTTTAAAGAGTTAACGAAAGACAGAGCATATGTTTTTCCGATTGATTGAAATCGTAAATTACAATTTTCGGTTTGAAAAGTTTTGTCTTTGATATGTCGGCATGAAAAGTAATTAGCAAATTAAGCCCAAATATATATGTTGCTTGTAGCCAAACCTTTTACATCTAAAATCGAAAAGTTCCAGATTTTCATGCATCACAAATAATATTAGAACTTAAACTTTTATGTTCATAGCATTTATTATTCGTTCGTTAGTAAATATCTAAAAAACATTATAAAATTATATTGTGGGAATATTTTATTTGAATCGCAATTAATTAAGACGGTTTTGTAATGCAAATTTTTAAAAAGCGAATTTGCCTAGATTTCTGCTTGCGTTATATGCCCACGCGCCCAAACCGAAATGCAGAATAGGCAATTTAGGGCAATCTGTCTAGTTTCATTTTTAATATACTAGAAAACAAGTTATTTTATTGTATTATTACCTAGTACTTACTCAAAATACGACGTTGAGCTAAGGCCGTAGCAAAACAAGCTATCACTACGTACAACACCTTTTTATTATTGGATCATTATCATTTATAATGCTTGATGAAACATAAGCATATCGGAACTCCTCCTGATACGTCCACAAAAGTTTCCAATCAATTCTCTTATGCGATGGAGTTCATAGCAGAAGAAAGAATTTAGAAATTGGCATATATTTTCGACGAGTAAAACACCCTTATTCTATTTAAAAACTCTCGTACGTTCAACAATGAAATCTGACGCATCTATCTGTTGGCGGAAATTTTGTAATTTTGTGAAATTAGTTAACCCCTTCGTCCCTGAATACGAATGTCGTCTCTTTAATTAAAATACGAGCTTAGAATAAATTTTACCTATTAATATATACTATACTATATACTATACTACGATATAAATGGTTTAGAAGCATTGCGTACCATTTTTCTCTGCATATTCATGCAATTTTTGGCCGAAGCAGGTTTTTCTTAATAAGACAAAAGACCAGTAACTAAACAATCCATTATATTTTAATTATTAAAAACAAATTACCTAACAATTTCCAATAATCACGGTTTTAAATAGCATTCGAATTCATAACTACGAAAATTTGCATTCTCGCATAGGGGTGAAAGTATCTGGACAACCGGTGATACCCGCTTGCGAGTAGGAACGCTGAACTCTATCTTGTTCATTAAACTTCATTTTGAACAAAGCTGTTACGATTATTTGATTTAGAAGAAAACTCATATTTGTTTTATAGCAGGAGAAATTTCATGAGAGCGCTTCGATATTAGCTGCTAGGAATTTGTTTCAAGTGAAATATTTATGTTTTGATATGAAACATTGCTTCGGAAATAAATTTTTTCGTTTCATGTGCGTCAGATTTCAATAAAAAAAAAACAACTTCACTTTTGTGACACTACTCTGGCTGGAAGTTGAATTATTTTAAATTGTTACGTCAAGGATGTACATAGGTTCTGGAAAATTCGCCAAGTATGATGTAACGGAATTGCATTCCCTGCATCGTGATAAAGACATTCTTAACAGCTTAACTTTCTTACTTCGTGTACTTTTTGACCAGCCCAAATCAAAACTGCATTAACTGTGAACTGCTTCCTGTACAGCCTACCAACTTGTGCAGGCAATGAAGTAGTTGCACTGTGCTGTAAAATAAAAGTTCCATACAAAGTATATATTAGTAACGTTTCCACTCAAAAGCTTTATTTTGCTTTCAGGAATTAATTAAAATGCGTGACGACACTCTAACTTGCTAACAAATTTGAAATAAATAAATAAATGACAATAAACTGTTTCCACAATATGATCTGAAAGCAACTAACCCAACAAATCAAGTTCGACTATCCAAATTTTGTTATTAAATCTATGTACCTAAATTTTAGTGACTAAATTAACGGCGTTTTCTTTTCTCGAAATAGTGTTGGTCTGTTTATGTTTCCCAGCCTTTTCACAGGCTTGCGTATTTATTTCTTAAAAAATTTGCAATAAATCGAGCTCTAACCGCGAAAAAATGTAATCGGAATTTCATTCTAAATTTTCAGTTTGATGCTCTAGGAGCACTTCTGCAATTTTGATAAACGTTTACGTTTTTTCATGGGTTGGGATTCGAAATACCATGTACTGTTGTTATTAACTGCATTGCCGACATATTCGAGTGATTTAGGATATTCCAATGATGATTCTGGCAAATTACATTTTGAATTGCAAAAATCAATTTTACCGTTGACAATGCTTTCGAAGAATTTAGCAACCGTGTAAATTTTTTGTTCGAGGCATTGTTTTTATTTCTATTTTTAAAATTGGGACAATATGTATGTGCACTTTTCCATTCACTTAAAAATATTTGCGTAGAAAGCGACAAGCTAAAAATTAACAATAAAAATAAAAGCTTAATAAGAGAATGGCAGTTCTTGAATATAATAGGAGATATACCATCTACATCAGCTAGAGGGGATGATTCTAGGCTTAAAATTTCCCTTAGCACATATTCCTCCGTGAGCAACAGTGAGCCAAAAGAAAACCATGTACCAGAAACTCTAGGATTACCAAGTTCAGTAACATCATCGACGAAAAAGTTAAGTATTTATATGGTTTAAAATCAATAACCAAAAATCAGCTGTGGGAATAAACAGTAGATACTCGAAAAGTCTATGGAATTTCCAGAGGAAATAAAAAATCGGATTTTTTTTTTGCTTTTGTTTTTTTTTTATTGATCCAACATAAATTGGCAATATGTTTTGTATGTATGTATGATATATGTATGTATTTGAGTGTCTTCAATCACCACGACTTTACACTAACTTTTTTGCTTGCGTAGCTTTTTCAAAACAACTTTACAGCAGAGAACTTGTAATTTCTTACAAGTTCTCTGTTTACAGTTACTTTCAAGCAAACCCCTTTGAGCTTTGTGAACTTTCATCTGTGAGCGTACAAAGCTTTCACGATAATTTGCTGTTCGTTCATTTTTTTTTCTTCCATGACTTGTGTAATAAGTGTTTGTTTGTGTGTGTAATGAATGGCATGGTCATTGCCTCCTTAATTCATTTTCAGTTTTATTTTTAATTTTTCTTTTGAGTGTGAGTGTAGGTGTATGGGAATAAGTATATATGACATTACGTTTTTTTTTTTTTTATGCATTAAAATTACATTTAAGAATATTCACTCTCATTTAATTTTTCATCTACTACTTTTAATATTTTTTTTATATTTTGGTTTGCGTCCATTTTCATCTACTTACTCATGACTCAGTTTCAATTGTGTTTTTATTTTTTTTTATTTTTTAAGAAGTTTAATATTTTTCGTAATAATATAAACCTTACATGTACACGTTTTTTTTTTCTAATTTATTTTGAATAGAGTTAGAGAGGAGTATGCAGAGGAATTGCATTGTGAGTACGCTCAGTTTGAGTTGTATTGAGTTCGTTCTTGAATGCTTCCTTGCGCTTACGTAACTTTTCATTCCTTTCATCGACTATGAATTATGAATCTCGTATGGATTTATTTTTTTTATGTATGTATGTATGTATGATTAGCGATGATTCTAAGCATGTGCGTGTTTTTTTTTAATAATTCATAATTCATAATTCTTTATATTTCTGTGCAATATTCATGGTATGTATGATTGATGTTATTATGTACTTAGGTTTACGTATTTTTCAATGAATTTATTTTGGATAGTACCATGATTTGTATGATTTGTTGTATTAGATGGCGTGATATTTTGATTCAATTCGTTTTTACTACAAACTATGTGTCTCTGTATATGTATGCATATGCTTAGTGGATTTTAACTCACTTTTATTTCGCCTTTCATCCTTTTGATGTATGTATGTATGTATTGATGTGCGATTATGTATGAAATATGAATAATCAATTTGTATAAAAAACCTATTCTGTTATTCCTTATTATATTTTCTCAAAACTCATATAAAAGCCTCTTGTTTTTAGCACACTAAATTGGTACAAATTTATTTAATTTGTAGCATAGGTTGTATTATATATGTATATAAGTATGTATTCATTTTTCACCATTAGCAATATGTTAATCTAATTATATTAAAATTTAATTCTTAATTATAAATAGTTTCAATTAAAAGCGTCTATGGGGCATGCAAGCAACACAAATAAAGCGAATTACATAATTTTGTTTAGGCGATTATAATATGACTGTAAATGTTATGAGTATGATTCATGATGTCTTGGTAGCGGTATGAGCACAGTAGATAGATGTAAGTAAGTAATGTGCGTATGTATGAATGTTCGATGAATTCGTTAGTATGTCATTTCTCATATTTTAGTAACAACAGGCTGTTATGGTTTGTTGTGTTTCCCCATCCTTTCGTAGCTGTTGTACGCGGCGGCGTATTTGTGTTTTCATCCATTCGACGAAAGAGTCTTTTCATGCATTTTATTTTCACACTTATACTTTTTTATATTTTTTTCTCTCTTCAAAACTTTTTTTTAAATTTAAATATCGCATTGTAAAATTTCATATTGTTTTTAACCATTTATGTATACATATAATATGTAGGTATGTAAAATGTAAAGTGAGAGTAGTTATCTGTTCATGAATTTTTTATTAATATAATCTAATAATTATTTTCACATATTTAATTGCCAAAAACACGAATTTTGTAAACATTTTTCTCTTATGGAATTTTGATTTTTGATTTCAATTTGCAAATTTTTTCAATAAGAGTATATATTTTTTTAAATTTAAATTGTTTTTTTTTTAGTTTTTTTCTTTAATTTCGCTGCCTAAAGTTTTACGTTTATATGATAAAATGTGTGGTTTTTTTGTTTCTTCAATAAGAAACGCCAATTCAAAAACAACCAACTGCAATTTTCTGAAAGTTCTTCACTTTTAAGTATGTGTGTATAAGTAAGCTAAATGCTAATTTTATATGTACGGTTGTTAATATTTGTAATATTTTGTTTAATAGTATTTTATTTTATTTAATTTTGTTTTTTTTTTTTGTATATACTAAGTAAGTATGCGTTTTGTAAGCAATAATTTCACAACACTACATTTATTTATTTATAAATGGTAAATCGACGATTTGTTTATTACTTTAGTTCTGTACTTGAATACTTTTTATTTATAATATTATTTTAATAAACAATATTGAAAGTATACTAATGACTCTATTAAACATTTGGTCTATGTTTCTTTTGGTTATAGTGGGTATGTCTATTTATACTTGGGCTTGGATATATTCAAATTTATAAACTAATTAGCAATTTATAAGAAAAAAATAATAATTTTGTCGTAGATGTATTACGTAAGTAACAAAAATGTCATTAAAAATAATAGAAAAGCTGAAAATAATATATATAAAATCTGAATTAGCATCAAGAAAAACGAATTTAATAAGTTACAAAATATTTTTATAAATTCCTTTCCAGACAAGTAAGTTCTAAATTAACATCAAAATAAAATTTTATTTTAAACAGTAAAAAAAAATTATTTTTGTGTTGCTGTTGGTATGCACTGCATTGCCAACAGTGTCCACTGATTTCGGATTTTGCTAAAATATAAAGCCGCAAAAAATTGAAAGTGTCGGCAAAGCAGAGTTGTTAACAGCGTATGCTTGAAGCAGTGCAGTGTAGTAACTAAAATTTACATCATAATAAATATATACGAGTAATTCTTATAAAAATATATATTATGACTATAAATACATAAAGAGTATTGAATAAAAAAACTTTGATACCCAAGGAGTTGCACGCCATTGCCATTTCATACGTTATGAACTCACTTATCGACAAACTACTTGCACAGGCACATTACGCCGATAAAGCAGTCGCCATTGGATGCCGATATGGCAGCTCTGCGAAACCTTTATTTGATGAATGGGAAAGTTTTACAAAAATAAAATAACCGAACAAGAAAAACTTTCTGCTGTAAAAAAACAGTATAATTAAAATTTTTTAATTATAAAAGATCAAAGCAAAACAGATTATTTTAGCTATACATTTTACGATATTTTGTAATCAGTGCAATGCAAATTGGGGTTCATTCTTTGGGAAATATATTAAAATTAAAGAAATATCTGAAAACTTAAGAAATAAAAAAAGGTTAAAAACAATTGTGAGAAAATACAAAAAAATAGTCGAATATATTGGTTAAAAACATTATCTCCCAAGAGCACAGACCTACATTCATACTTGAGCAATACCTAGTCACTTTTTGCTTTCGCAAATGTATAAAAATGTTTAATTTAACTAAATTTGTTAGTTTTACTTTACAAAATTCAGTCTTTGTGTATGAAATGTGTTTGAGAGTCAGTAATAAAAATCTCACAAGGAGGAAATAAAAGTATTAAAAAAATGAAGTTTCGATTGTACGAAATGGACATTATAAAAAAGTTGTACTCCCATTAGACTAGTCATTTAAACAGCAATTAAAAACATTTCTTTTATGGAAAGGAGAAAAATCTATTAAAAAGGAAAAGTACATATAAAATACTAAAAAAAGATATTAGAACAGTAAGACAAAGAAAAAATATGAAATACAACAAACGTGGTCCTTTGAAAAATGAGTTAACATTATAAAGAAAAACAAAACCCCAAAAAAAAGGTAAGCTGAAATAAGAAACAAAAACCAATTTTTATTTAAATATAGTAAAATTATTTTTATTGTAATAAAATAAGGGAAAAAATTAAATAAATGAAAGGAGTAAATAAAATAAAATGATCTAAAATAAAGTAATATTAAATAAAGAAATCAGTGTTATCAATGTTAAATTAAATTAAAAAAAAAAACACATAACAACAAAAAGCAAATCAGTGTTCTTCATTACCAAAATTAAGAGAATAAAAAAGGAATACCATTATAATTGAAAAAGCGAAATCATATATATTTTTAGCAAGTACAGAATTTTACATTTTACGAAAATAATTCGAGTACAGCTTAATTTTAAAATCTAACATCATAAACTTTATTATTATTGTACTTAAAGCTAAGAAACCTTAGAAACACTATTGTATACGCAACATAAATTATATAAATTACAAATTTAAAAAAAATATATTTTTAGTGCCTAAGCACTTAAAAAAAATTTAAAATTGAAAACTTTGTAGAGCTAACTAAGTGTAAGACGGTAATATGTGTTGAGGGTATATTTTGTATGATACAAATTACAGTGTAAAAAATTGTGTTGTTATATTTGCGTAGTGGGTATGTCTTGCGAGCGCGAATTACATTAAAAAGTAAAATTTACTTACATTTACAAATGTTTGTAAATCGTTTTTACATTTCAAAACCGAACACTTGACAATGACAACGAAGCGTACAATTTCGTACTTTTTTATTTTCTTTTGTTATTTGTAGGAAGAGCTCGAATAGTTTGAGTAGTTTGTGCGTGACAAAAATGTCGCTTGATTTTTGCAACTAAAAAAACCAAAACTCTTTTTTTTTTTTAAGAATATGCACAACAGTCAAAAGATGTGACTGCTTTAAAATTGATTGAATTATCAGTAATATGTAAGTAAAAATATAAAAAATAAAAAATAAAATGGAAGAACTTTTAAGATCTGCATTAAATGTTTAATGTAACTTTTTGTGAAAATTTAACGTGTCGAAAATTGGAACTGGTTGGCACTTGGCAAATATTTAGTATTCCCAGGTTTTACAAAAACAAAATCACGTTTATTCTAGCGAGCAGTGGGAAGCTTTTAAATAAAAAAATTGTATGTAATAAAAAAAATTATTATTTTAAAATAGATTTTCACCCCCTTTCCTTATATTTAAAAATTAATGACTTCATTGTTTACACATGAAAACAAATCTAATATCACTCACTAAACAAGTTGCAAAGCTCGTTCAGATTCATCAAGTCAAAATTTTAGATATTCTAATACAAAGTTATTAAAAACAAAATTTTGTAATTATTTTCAAGCAACGCAAATTTGGCTGTAAAAAATACAATGAGAATTAGTAGAAATTTTTTACAAGTTTTTAAAATTTTTTACAAATTTGGTTGTAACAAATACAGCAAGAGTTATTAGACTATTTTAAAAGTGTTTGAAATTTCTTTCTCGAGTGTCTCATTTGCCGATTTATAAAACCGTAGAAATCTGTGCAATAACGTGATTTTTTACATAAAAACTAATGTTTTACTGAGCTTTTTAATTTTCAATAAACAAATTTCTCGCAAGAAATTACATTTTTTCAACTTAATTTAGAGGTGTTTAAAAATATATACTTAAAACTAATAGGATACAATACAAACACTTTCGGCCATTTGCCTTTATAACGCATTATGAAGAAAAAAAAAAAAATAAAAGTAAAATTAGAAGAATAAAATTGAATGAAATTTTTGAAATTTTATAATTTTTGTTACATAAAATTTACATTTGTTCGCTTGCTTTGAAATATTTTAAAACTTAATTTTGTGATGAAAGTTTCGAAAAGGTAACATTTTTTTTTGTTTCAAAATTTTCAAGTATTCAAATGGTGTGTATATGTACTTGGAAGAAAGAATTACAGCAGTAAATATTTGCGCAAACTCTTACTATAAAATATCTCTAGTCCCCTTGCCGTGTCTCTAAGCCACCATAACACATATTTTGGTTAAAAAAGTTTGAGCAATGTTTTTAAGCTCGGATCGTATGGAGACAGTTACTAGTTACGAGTCACTTATGTATCAGCTCTTATAAAATTGGAGATATACCAGAAATCTCAATTTTAATTTAGAAGAAATTGGCAATTTGTTTGTCCAAATGTTTTGTGCACAAAGTTTTGGAAAACGACAATAAAAATCTACATTTTGTGAAGACAAATGACATTATCTGCTCATTTTCACTAAATTAAAAAAAAAAAATGTTCCAAGTCTCAGTTTTTCTAGACTAATATTTTTACTCATCCGTACTAAATGTTTAAAAAATTCCTTGAAAAATGTTCCGAGTCTAAGTTTTCCCAGACGAATAGTGAAATTTATGAACAAAGTTTTGCTCATTTGTGCTAAGTTTTTGAAGACTATATGAAATCTATATAATAATGTTTACTTATCACTTGCAAAATTTCCTTGTAAAATGCTCCAAGCCATACAAAAATTTGTGCAAATTATTTGCTCATGCTTAACAAATTATTATATAAATAAATTTTTGTGTATTATATAATATCATCTTTTCACGCATTTAATACATTCGAATTTAAAAAATAAGTTTGCAAAAATCTATGACTTTATTCACATATTTTTCATATTTAATTCATTCGGTGCAATTCTGAATATAAGTTGCACAAACCGTTTGAAAATATTTTGCCACAGCATATTTTGTAACTCGAAATTGACGCAAAGAATCTTAAAAATCCTATGTGTTAAAGTTTGCGCAAACATCGTGTGCCTGTTAAATGTGAAAGAGGAAGAATTTTCGCTAGTCTATTTGGTATGTATGAGATTTGCTTGTGTGCGATTTATGTATTTAGTTACATGTACTGTTCGTTTTACACTTATTTTAATTACACATACAAATTTATGGCTTATAAAAAAATTGATTGATTTTCCATCTTCATATTCGTTTCACATTCCTAACTGCTTCAACTATTTTGTTACAATAAATGCTTGAGTTTTTGTTATTTTATATATAATATGTATGCACGTTTGTACGTACGAATACTATACATTTAAATTAATCTTGTTGTTTTCTTTATTTATTTCGTTTGTATTTAAAAGTAAAATTTGGTTTTGTTTATTTTTTGCATAAAGCAGGTAAACGCAAATAATCTGCTTTGTATTTGTTGCTGGTTGTTTTTTCTTTTGTTTTTTATGTAAAACATTTTACTGGTGTTTTCGTCGTAATGAAGTAGTTGTTTCTCTTGCCCTTACTTCCCCTCCTGCTTTTCCTATTATCTTATCTTATTTTTGCTTTTCTTTCATTTTCACATATAACATTTAATAATTATATATTTAAATGTTTTTCTTTTCGTTTTGTAGTAATATTAATTATAGTTATATGTTGTATGTAATATATAATATAAATACGTTTCATATATGTTTATGTAGTTATGAGATATTTTTTAATTTTTTTTTCAGATTTCGTTATACAGCTCCTCTGTAACCATTTTTACTTATACTTCCTCTTTTTCACATTTTTATAATCAGTTTTTCGTTACGCTTTTTTTCTTTTATTTTTTAGAAAAAAGAGAGAAAGTGTTTGCATTTCTTATATATGCAATGAGTTTTTCTTTTACACTAACTGTGATATCCATATATGTTGTATGTATACCTATATTATACAATACATTTATCTCTTTCGCACAAATGACGCCCGTGATTTTTTTGAATTTACCACTCACACATTTCCTCTTTTGGTAACTCACTTATATTACTCGCTCTCTTACTCCCTTGCGCTGCCTAACTGTTTTGAAGGAGTGAACAGATATCTTTCAAATTTGCGCTACTAAAACTTTTGCGCCTTTTCCCCCCTATCTCTCTCTACCTTTTTATCAGTATCTCCCAGACGCTAACTAACTTCTGCTCTCTTTCACCAACTAATCCAACGAAAGAAATAAAGTTTGGGCTGTTGGTTCTCGCTGCTACTACTGCTGCTGCTGTGACTAGTGGAGCTGGGAGGGTTTACATTTTTCTTCTAGTTGTTGTTGTTGTTGTGCTAGTACATTATGGCGGTTATTACTACAGCTATCGGTTTACAAATTACACTGCCATAGTATCGTAGGCTGTGAATCCTGCGCCACTTTGTTGTTGGAGTTGTTTTGGACCGGCTTCGTTTCTGTTGAATTTGGTGTAGATGATGGAGAGTTGAAGAAAAACAAAATGTGAAGAATTAGTAAATGGAATAAAAGGAGTAGAGAATATAGTAAATATTTTTACATTTAAGTATGTGAACTAACATACATACATACATAAAGAATTATGTGAGATAATTTACAATTGAGGACACAATGTGTTTATATATATTTTATGAAATATTTAGCTATAACTCATTTTAATTTTACATATATGCGCAGACTCTGAAAACCGGACGATTTGTAATCACGTGACATACAAAATATTGATTTAGTATTTCAGATGCAAGGACACAATATTTTACATACATATGTATATGTATGAAAAACATAAAAAAAAATCTGTCACGTAAAATATGTACACGTATTTATGTACACATATCACTTCAAATATAAAATATTTAAGTTTTGTTGTGTAAAACTCTTCGACAGTATTTCTGGAGTTGTAAAGATTTTCGTTTAGCGATTTTCAGAGCCTGATAATTATTTAGTAATTCAATTTTACTTGCTTATATTAATAAAAAACAACTATTGGTTATACATACATATGTTTAGTATATACGCAAATTATGGAATTTAAGAGGTTACGGATTCCTGATAGACTCGTCGACTATTAACCAATTTTAGCAGGCTGAATGCCACTAGAACTTCAGTAATTTTATTGAGTAAAAAACAAGTACTAATCTTTATTCTTTTATACTCAAGAAGCTTGAAAACTTCGATAGGAGTTCAAATTTTTTTAGAGCTTCATCGTCATACTCGTTATCATTACTTTTTTATTGATATTCACAGCCAGGACTGAGATTGGCAACACTGTACAACAACCGAAATCAACGCAGAGTTTGTTAATACTTCCTCAAAGTATACCTATCCAGTAATAAAACACTCAATGGATTTGCAAAAGTTTGGTCGATTTTCGTTTGTGGGGCTTATTAAAGTTTTCATGTACAGGCTTAATTTGCTTTAAAAAAAGTGAAAAAAAATTGTTAGATTATATTTCTGAGCGCAATGAAAGTTTAAAATATATATACATACTTAGTATATAGTAAAATTTCGTTGGAAATATTTCAGCCGGAGCAGTTGTAAGGGATATCGAAAAAAAAATTATTCAATTCTTATGATTTGATTTTTATCTATTTCATAAAAGTTAAGAATTATTTTATAAGTTCTATGTTTGCTCGTAATATAATACTTACTTGCTGAGCTTTCATTTTCTTTCCATAAATAACGCTTATTAAATAAGTTTTAGAATGGGATAATTTTTTTGCATTCTAGTTCTTGAAAAAACTTTCGGAACATAAAATTGTGAAAACTTCAAACTCGCGTACTAATCAAATCAAAAAATGTTTAATATAAAATTTTATTTCTGAAAAACGTATGCTGAACCATTTTCTTGAAAATTTCTTCTACAAATCTTTCATTCATTCCGCAGCTTTTGAGTCTAGTCTGAGTTAATTGAAAAGTGTTTGCACTATTTTTCTGATTTTGAAATAATTTATTTTAAACAACTGCAATTTTCAATGCTTTCTTCACGCTGTAAAAAAATGAAACTTATGCGCAATTGTGAGGAAAATGTTCACCTTTAATAATCTGTAATCGGTCGCTCGAGATAGTTGCACTACGACTGAGTTTGTGAACTGTGAAAATAGTGAAAATTAATTCGATAAAAATCGATTTTTAAAAATTCCGTCTGCTTTACTTTTATCGCACCTGGCACACAATAATCGAATGCATAAAAAGTGTTTACATATTTCAAGGAGACATATTTATTTTTTAATTTTGTGCTGACCCTTACGTTCTTGTAATAGAGATATTGTCTGAGATTCGTTATGAAATTTTACGGCGAATAATTCTCTAGAGCATTTTAAGCCTCTAGCACCTCTCAAATTAATTTTATTCAGACTTAAAAAGGGTCAAAAGTTTAACTGTTTTTTTTCATTCTAAAAACACTAGCCACTCTTAGGCAAAAAAAGAGGTTGTCTTTCATCCTGATATGGAATCATTTAAGTTCTGTGCCTACTTCTTATTGTTCTGTCAAACTTTTATTTAAAAAAAAGGATATTTTGCATTTCCGTAACCCCTTAAAAACGCTCTATGTAAGAAAAGTAACCTTAAAATATAGCTGCACTGAATCTAACGCTTATTAAATTAAATATTTTTTTTTAATACATACATATATTTAAAAAATGACAAGCGCGCTGTAGCAATGTGTTGGAAAAAGCAAGCAATTGTTTAGAACTCTTGTTTAATATATGGAAAAATTTAGTGAGATTTTTGGTTATATTTTTTAGTGTAGACAGGCTTTCAAGGCACGGTGTGTATAGAATCAAGGCATCGCCCTTAAATATCAAGATAGAATGAGTTTTATATATATTGCAATTTTAAATAAACAAGATCCAAACTAATTTAAATATCTTATTACATCTTATGATACCTTTTCATATCACATACATATATATAAATGCTAGTGAAGGTATTGAATTTTAAATTATTATTTAATGCTTTCTATTTTTCCGTATAAGTTTTTAAATACGAGTAGGTGCATATATCATAAGAGAATCTGCCATTAGCTTTTGGATTCGAATTTTCGATCAAAAATTACTTGGAATTTTAGTGTAACCTTTGAATAGTTTGCATCTATCGAAAAAAATTGAAAACAATTTTGGGAAAATGATTGTTACTTAAATTAATAGTAAGAAATATATTACTTGTATTAGTTTACAGAATACAAGATTGAGTAAATTGTGTGGTATGGCATCATAAGAGGCAATTTAGATTGAAGGAAGGGGAATCAAGAAACATTGAAACACACAAATTTGGTTAGGTTGCGTCAAGAATGAATATTGTAAATTCGGCGAGCCGAACGTGTTTGAATATAAATTAATGCCGCGCAATTGTAAACAGTTCTATAATGGGGTAACAGCTCAACAGATTGTACCAAATTTGAGAGACCAAAGAAAAAATATGAAAAATAAACAAGGGGAAAAAGCGCAGCTTTGTTCTATAACTGGCCAAAGGCTTCAAAAAATTTGTCCAGAAGCGTAACCATGTTCGATTCTCTCGGTAAGGGAAGGGGTAATAGCAAGGTATTATCCAAAGAATTTTAGCACAGTGTACTGAATAGAGAAGGTTACGCCTTCAAAGGTAACACTGCTTTGGTTTTGCCGATTTTATTGTATTTAAACAAAAAATGAAATGAATTAAATTTCTACCTGTACATCATCTTTTTACATTTGAGTACAATTAAAATACGTTTCTCACTGATATATTGGAAGTTATTAATTCTTCTTTCTCCCAAATTCTTGTTTACTAATGACGAGATCTTTCACTTCGCCGCGGGAGGGCGTAGTCTTGTATTCTATCATTTTTGACTTTTTGCCGTTTCTCTCTTTCTCTGAGAGCTATTATGCTTTCTGAGAGCTTTTGTTCTTGTTATAGGAACTACATACACTCTGCTAACTCAGCTTAACTATGGTCGTTACCAAAGTGAATTCATATAAGGTAACGTTAATCAAGCCGCTGATTGAATTCCCTTGCTGAGCGGAATGTCAAAATGTTGTGTTTATTGTAAATCAAACTGTCATGCAAATAACTTTTTTATTTTGTTTCGCTATAAGTAGGGGTTTGATTCCAATAACAACATTCACGGGGCGAGAGTTGATGTCTGTCTCTCGATGAATGCTGTATTAGGCTTGTATGTTTGCTGTCGGATCCCGTGGTTGTCTAGTGTAGGTCCGGATCTCATCCGTAACTTCGCGGATATTAATTCTGGCGCGCCAGGGAGGCGCCTCATAGATGTATAGTAAATATATATAAGTGTAAGTAGTAATTTAAAGGGAATTGGTTTACATATACCATCCGGTATCTGGATAATTTGTTTTACGACTATTTGACTAACAGAGCACGAAGTTCTCGCTTTAAAAAATTCTTATTTTAGTTAAAAAAAAATACAGTGTTTGTTATGTATGTAAATATTAGATATGAGTATTAAGTTTTTTTTTGCTTCGTACGATTATTTGAGTGGTATTAGAGTCTTACTCAGCAATATAAGCATCAATTGCAACTTAATTTAAAATGTGTGTAACTTTTTATGCTGATTTTAACGATAATAGAATATGTATACTGCATATTTATATGTACTTAGTAGACTTTTTTACAATAATCAAACTGTGATTTGCCATTCAACTCAAAGAACAAGAAACAACAATAAATTATATTGAAAATAAGTGTACAATATTTAAAAAGATAAAAATAAGAAAACAAACACACACATGCAAATTGTAAGTGACTAACAAAACTACAAATTAAAATATTATTTTACCCATTTAATCATATCTTACTATGTGGCTACGCATGCGAAGAACAAACAAACAAACAAAATATTATTAAATATAGTATGGATAAATAGGTTTTTTTTTGTGGTTTTTAAATAGTTTTTAAGCATAAACAAGTTATGCTGCGAAAAAAATAATCAACTTACAATGGCCGTCGACTACGGTGGGTAAGTACGAGTAGTTTTATTGTAGGTAGTAGTATTTGTAGTAGAAGTAGTTTACATGGTAGTAGAAGCGAGTGAGTTGTACATCAGGAATTAAATTTAAAAAAAAAATATACCGAAAAGATTATAATTATAATAGAAAGTATATAATTTGTGCAGCAATTTAATCCTCCATGGAATATCTTATTTTTATTTTTAAAGATATATGTAAATTGTTTTTAATTATAATATGTAATTTATTTAACAATTTAATTGAACTTTATTAGTGAAAAGATTGATTTTCGAACTTTTTGCAATTCAAATTCAAACGAACGAATGTATTTTAAAAACAGCTATTTGATATTATTATTAAAATGTAGTGAGATAATATAAAAAAAAATTACTCTAATTAATTAAAAAACAGCATTCTTTAACTCCAATGCAACTCATCTAATTTGTTGATAAACTTCAAAACAATTGCTTTCAGTAAATTTCACAAAGTTGTGCCAAGTACTTGAACTACAAACAGTAAGTTTTAAAATTTGATATTTTAAAATGTTTCTCTACTTTAATGGAAATTAAGTGAAAGGTTTTAAGTTTTAAATTTCTACATCTTTTAATTTTTTTTCTTTTGCTTGTTTAGAATTATTACATTTTACTTAATTACATCTTTTGTAATAAATATTATGGGTGTTTTTTTCGTGTCTTCTATACATTACCTTTCAATCAGTTTGCGCATTTCTTCGGTTGTACGCTGATCCTTTTGTAGTGGGGATCTTTTGACAGCTGCTTACATTTAAATTTTATTTTATGTGCATTTATTGAGTTTTGAATACCAATCGTTTCCCAACCGTTAGCACAAATATAATTTAGTTTCAGTATGAAAAAGTTCCGTAATAAAATGATAAAAATAAAAAAAGGAGAAAGAAAGGTTATAATTAAGAAATTAATTAACATAAAATTTATTTTATTTTTCCTAATTGGAACTGTGGATTGATTCGTGAATTTTTCAGTATAAAACTAAGCTTAACTTGTGGTATAGATTCGTTAAATAAAAACATTTAGACAGATCTACAAATTCAATAAATATATGTGCATATTGTACATCATTGGTAAACTTTAAATTATGTGCATTAGGGTGGTTATTAAAAAATCTAATGAAATGAAGGTTTTTAGTAACACACCCTCAATCAGTAATACCACGGCCAAAGATATCACATATACATAAATATAGATCCAAATTGGAGACATTTAAGGCGTGTTGTAAAGGCACCAAAGGTCAAATTAATTTTCCTTTAACGTTAAGGTGCTTTGCATATGGGCCAATGAAGACTCAAAAAAATTAAAATTAATTTGTGAAATCTTCGGCTATAGTAGCACCGATTTTGGGTACTAGATAAAAATAAAAATTAATTTTAGTTGTTTGAGCCTCCATTGAGGATTCTGAACATTGAACTCTGTGCGGCACGTCTTAACCGACTCTACTCGGAATCAAAATTTATATGTTATATCTTCGAGTACAAGTAGTGGTATCGGCGTAGGGGTTGACATTTAGGAAATCCGATATAAAAATTTTCTTACTAAATTTCATAGCCACCCTAATGTATTTCCGTCATAAGTTGTCAAATTAGGATAGACGGAAGTTTCATTGCAAAATCTGTGAACTTCTACCCTGTTGGAAAGAACACATATCGTTTTTGAAATGTACGAAGGTTTAACTGACAATTACATTTTTATTTAAAGGATAGCAATATGTTCATTCCTTTGAGATTGTTAATTTTATAATTATTGCTATAAAACTTTAAGAAATCATGCGCCTTGATAAAATATTTCTGAGAAGAAAATACAACGATTTCGAAAAAAGGTCTTCTACATTTCATCAACGATATGTAACCCTATGAAATGATAAATAATATGTAATTTTCTGCATTCCACAATCCACATTTTCCAAGGTTATACATATATGATTTTTTCGAGTTTAATTATTTCATTATATACAACTAGTTATAACTAGGTTGCAAATCTGAACAAAAGATAGGCATCCCTTATACCAGAGGGAAGCTAAAAAGTTCGCGAAATATACTAACCTCAAAAACAAAAATATGCCGAACTTTGCTATGAAAAACTGACTGTAAAAGAGACGCTGTAGCCAATTTTACTGTAATACTAAAAGTTCTACTTCTATTATACATAATTTCTATTGAAACTTTTCAAAGAGGGCTAAGAGCCACCCGAGAACCTCACATTACCATTATAGAGTTCATGCACCTGCAAAAAGTTATCGATTATACATACAGACCTTCTTGCAAACGAAGAGAAAAAGGCAATTCATACTTTTTATGCTTCCGCACGTACGTATTCATCAAAGCATACTCGTATTTGAGTTTAATATTAGCCGTGAAGCGCAACGGACAAAAAGTGTGTGTATTACTGGAAAATAACGAGTTCTGTGAATTACTTTCTGTAAATGCAAAAAAGCGAAGAAGAGAATGGGTCATTTAATACCCGATGCCCATACTAAACTAACCGTCAAACTGGCCAAAAGTTTAAGTTAATTTTCCGCCTAATATAACCGTTAGTTATAGGGCAGGTTTCTTGCAGGGCATATAAATGTACTAGAGAAATCAGTCAGAACCCCCCCAAAACCTTAGCAACGCCGTTTAATAGCTTGTCTTCTTTCTTTGCGCGCCAACAATAAATTCCAAGTAAATGTGATGCTATCCAAGTCTTTAGCCAAGGAACACGAGTTTCGATGCAATACGATACTTTTGCCATTCGAATATCAATAGTTTTTAAAAATTTTTGTTTGGAATCGAGTACTTGAACCCCAGTATCTTGTTGAAATTGCGAAGAAGAAAAATTAATAACAGAAAACTATTTGGGTATGACAATATTTTATCAGATAGAAGCAACAACAAGTAAGCCGTAACCTAATGCCTTTCCAAATTTAGCTGCGATGTGTTCTGTCTTGTCAACTTTGAATTTTTATAATGCACCTCTGTTTGTGGTAGAGTATAGGGGTTTTTATGGGGATACATAAAATAATGGTGAAAAGTCAGAGTTATTCCCAAAAGGGGCCTGACCCTTATACAGCATATCTCTGTAAGTATTTGAGGTAGCATATAGGAATTTTGTGAGAAGATTTATGTTATAAATACCTCCTCAGTGAGAAAAGTGCAAGCTAAACAAAAATGGCTGCCACGAAAAAAATTTCTTATATATATATATATATATATATATATGTATATATATGTATATATATATGTATGTAATAAAAGGTAGGGTGAAACTTCCGGATATAAGCTAGTATGAGTCTATTGAGGATATTTGTATTCGTAACAGTTGCATGATCTTAGGGAAAATATTTGCTAACATTACCAGCTTAGTAAACCTCTGGTCTAGCCTATCTATAGCGCGATCTGTTTAGCTTCCCACTGTAATTTTAATTTTAAAAATATTTATGTAATCTAGCTTATTAAAATAGCTCCAAAGTCATACGAGTAATAAACTTTTTAGCGTGAACAGGAAAGTCAGTCTTATTAAGAAAATTAACAATAAATTTTAATTGCACGTCCTTCATAAAATAATTAATTTATACAGAGGTATTTTTTTATATTTTCTTGGCTAAACAGAAAATGTATTATATTTTAGACCTTAAACTCTTTTTTATTTGAATATTAAAAGTATTTTCACGGAAAGGTATATTCATATGTTTTTTGTTTACATAAAACTGAAACCAATTTCTAAAATAGTTTTCATTTATATTTTTAATATAACCGGTTGTCGCGCAGACAAGAAACTAGAAACAATTTTTTTTACGAACTTGAGGCCAATTTGTATTTTTGGAAATTTATAAAAACAACAATAGTTAAAGCGGTAGAAGTTATGGCTGATATTTAGGAGATCTCCTTATCAGACTTTTTCTTTCAATACTTGCCTGAAGAGAAGTTGTGGTGCTCTACGAAATGACAGCAGTTTTTCCAAAAATAAAAACTGGCCTCAAGCTTCTATAAAATATTGTTGATATTGTGTTAAGAAACTGATATGTAAAAAATGTGTGGACTTTGGAGCATCTTAATTTTAATTATCAATTAGCTAGAAATTTCTTTAAAACAATTACTAGTTTCCGTCGCTAGATTGAGCTAACAAACTTAAGCAAAAATAACTCGCTGTAATATTGGAACGATTTTAAAATAAGCAGTATAATCAAATATTTTTTCCATGACTCTTAACAACTACAAATAATATTTTTTTTTACAACTACACACGTATTTAGCTAACACAATTTAAATATCTACGATGAAATGAACATGCCATGTACAATATGATTTGACATGAAAATTTGAAAAATAAATATCTTAAAATGTTATGAAAAATTATATACAAGTAAATAAAAATAATTTATTCGAAGCTCGAATAAATTCGAATTTTAAATTAAAAGCCCATATTCTTTTAGTCACACATTTAAATTAAAAACTGAATGAAATTTCGTAAATCAAAAACATAAACATAAAATACAAAGTGGTGAACACGATGTGCTTCGAAATGAAACGAAATGAAAAGGTGCAAATTATGGTGAGGAAAATGGTGAAATTTTTATCCCAACCCTGCATTAATGAAAACTGTAACCAAATCATAAAATTTTGAAAAACAAAATTAGAAAAAAAAAACATATTAAACACTTGCAGCAAAACACAGTATGAATATTTGAACACAATTTTTTTTTAAGTTGATATATTTGGTAGAACTTTTGTAGGGCTATGAAATGCGGTTTATGATTAACGGTGAATAATGATTTAAACATTCGTTGAATTATTTCCGATTTAATGAATTTAATGAAAATAGGCGCCTAAAAGTAGGTTGCATTGTTAGCAGTCATTTTTTAAAGCACACTTAGCTTATATAGCGCGTATCATAATTATACAAGAGGGACTTTTGGACTGCTTTATTTGTTAATTACAAACTTATTTCTTAATTTTTTACAGAAAAACAATTCATTCTACAATTAATTCTGATTCAAATATATGAAGTTTTTATAAAATTTTTTATTATTTTATTAAAATTTATACAAAATTTAAATCTTGTGTCAGCACGTCTTTTATTGTATACTGATCTGCATTTTTATAAAAACAAAAAATTATTATAATAAGCACTATGTATTTATTTTGTTAATCTTTACTTGAGTCGAGCCTACTTTTAGGGTGATATTTTTCAAATGAATTTAAATAAACTGCGTTTAAGAAATAATTATATAATTCCTAAATAATCAACATTGAAATATGAATGCTTCTATGTAACGTAAATATGTATAACTTAATAACTAAAACTCCACGAACGACGAGAGAGGGGCTTATGAAATATGAGCAAACGAAAATTTTCAAAGTTATGATTTTATAGTATAAATAAATGAATGATAATTAAAATATATTAATCAGTGAATGCGTTCGAATGTGGTTGTTATGAGTTTGGGAAAACTTTTTGTACTAATGCATTTCAAAAAAGGGGTGTTTTTTTTTGTAATTACAACACTTCAAAGAAAAATAGTTTCTAAAAATTTGTGGAACACTTTTTCGCAAATCAAAATTTTGTGTAACAACTCTCAAAATTATGAACTTGCAATTATTGAAATTTTGAAAACAATCCGATTGCCTTTTTCACTCACCCTCATTGGAGTCTTCTGCACACATTTTTTTCATAAAATAATTATTGGAAATACAAAAATAGCATAGATTAGCATAAATACACAGACAAATAGTTAAATGCTTTTATAGTGCATATTCGCAATGCGGTTATACATAAAAAACTCTATTAAAATTTAAGCTTCAAAATGTTTTTAAATATTATGTTTTTTTGTTGTTCAAATGCTAAGTTGTTTTTGTATTCAAATTCTCCAATTAATTTTTCAAACTCACCGCCATAATTGCCGCGTGGTCCATGATCGCGATCACATTCAGCTTCTGAGATCTCATTGCTCTCTTTGGAGTCGTTGAACGATGAGTTACTCATATCGTGGTTGCGTGGTGGTGGTGGTGGAGGCTCTGGTGAACCATTGCCGGGATTACGTGCAGAACCTAGTCAAAAATTGCATTACATCCACCACGTCATCCCATTAACACTCACACTTCCCTCCCCTACTTACCAACACTGCGACGTCCCATTGAGCCACGTGAGCCATAATGATCGTATGGTGTGCCATATGGACCGCCATACTGTGAACCGTATTGATCTTCCTCGGGTGCGCAATTGGCCGGATCATCATATTCGGGTCCGGGGCCGGAGTACAAGCTGCCACCTTGCGAGTTGACTCGTGTGTAACGGCGCTAAATAAAAAATTAAAATAGTTACATCACTATTTTTTTTTTTACCCGTAGCAGTAATAAAATTCAAATTATCAGCTTCCACTCACATATTGATCCTCCTCGGCGCAATTGGCTGGGTCATCATACTCGGGTGCTGGTGTGTAGATCGACGACTGGCCACCCTGGCTATTTTTACGTGCATAGCGATTGGCGCGAGGCATGGATTGTGAACCGGAACGTGAGTGTACATGTCCGGGATGACCGGGTGGTCCCATGGTGCCAGCATGACCGGGTCCGGGTGCGTGTCCATTTTGATGTGGGAAAGTTTGGAAGTTCATTGCCTTGGTGGGATCCATTTCTTCGCGGAAGCCAAGCAGATGGAAAGTTGCATAGGGACAGATTTCGTCTTCCATGCCTTTTGTAGTTGTGTTTTAGAGAAAATTGTTTCGAATTAGTATTTGTTCAATTAAAGTTTTTGAAAGTTTACGGTATATTTTGTTTGGGTTCGAGGTTTAATGGGTTATGTTGTTACTGTTGTTACTTTGTACTGCATTGAAATTTGATTATTCCAAAGAGCATGCAAAATATTAATCACTTTTATGTATAAATATTTACATTTTTAGAAGTTACGCACACCATTACTTACTGTTAGTAGTTAGTTTATGACGATAGGCTTTGTTTGAGAGCCTCGGAAAATTACAAATCAAAAAATCAAAATAAATTAGACGATTCAAAATGCGTCATAGTTGGTCGTAAATTATTAGCTCTTAAAATTTTAGTTTTTCCTAGTCGACCAGGCACAGTTTGCAGCTCTCAGAAATGACTTGAGTTTGAAGCTCGACAAGCTAACACACAGTTTCTATCTGAAGACCAACATTCAGTTTCATTTATTTTATGTTAGCTTAATCCTAGAACCATACTCCGGTACCCTGCCAGTTATTTAAATGTCAAAAAACGCAAAGTGCTTATCTGTGGGCTATTGTTCCCCTAATGCTTTTGAGGTATTTTAATATTTTTTTTCTTGAAAGTATTTTTATATTTAGTCAATAAATAAATGGATGTTTAAAGCAACTGCTTTGTATTACTGTTCTTGAAAATATTGCCCATAAAGTTATAAGCTGCTCGAGCATCATGATTAGAGAAAATCAATGGAAAATATGATTGTAATTCAAATGAGACAAGTTTTCCCTTTTTTGGATTTTTTTGGCGTAGAATACGTCTTACCTTACGGTATGGGCACCAATGTCAGGTTTTTATTGTTGTAATCTCTATTTCTTTAATTATAAGAAAACGGCTCGATTAATTTTTTTTTTTTTTTTTCGTAGTCAAATGAAGATGTTAGCTTTCGTTTGACATCTTTACTATTGATAACAGCCATTGACTTCGTTCTTGCGAGAAATTTAATTGATAATTTAAAAACATTTTTATCCTATTTTTCCTATCATAAGCTTATGTATATCATCCAAAGTAACTATCAAATAAAGAAATTAATTTGCTTGTATTATTTATCATTTATTGTTACATATGTTTTCTGTCTTATCGGATGGCGTATTCTACGTTAAACTTAATGGCCGTGTCTCTGACACAGCCTGCTTCTTTTTTTTAATTTGTGACTTATGACACCTTGTGAATCGCCTATTGTAAATATAAAAAATATGCCAATCAAACTATTGTAACTTAAATAATTTGGTACAAATGCAAAGGTACAAATAATTGTAATAAAAAAATAATAATTAAGATCTATACTACATATAATAATACTGTAGAAAAGTTGAAATTGGGCATTATAAGATTGTTTAAATGAATGGCCGGAGGTAATGTAATATAATACATTTGGATCCTTTTTAGAATTTTTAGCAGTTTGTCCATCTGTCTGTTTAAACTCACTAATCTCCGAAACTACTGAATGGATTTTCATCCCTCACCTAGACAGCAACATCGGACATAACATTGGGTACATTTTATCAAAATATTAAATGCGAAAACCAAAAATTTTTCGTAGTACGGGTTTAGAATGATTTTTTTCGAATATGAAAAACGTTACAGCAAAATCTAATTTTTGAATGAAGCTGTAAAGTTTCCTGGCTTTTCGCACACAAATTTTGCTTATTTAATTAGTTTAAAAAAAATTAAAACATCCAAGCCAACAACAAAAAACCATGATTGTTTTGGAAATACCACGCCGAAAAGTTGTCTACATTTCATGTTCTAAAATAATGCTTCGATTTATATTTGTAATATGAGATAGCACTCTGTTTCAAATTTACACACAGCAATTATCATAAGAGTACGAATATTCCTAAGAATTGTTTTCAAAATTTTTCCCGCAAAGTTGTATTGCTACATGATATAATAATGCTATATTTACCGAGAAAAAATTTCTGGGAAATTTAAAAATGTTGAATCTTTTCCCAACAAACTTAGGAAGTGGTGGATGCAATTTAATGATTTGTTACTACAAGAAGCAATTTCGAAAACGTTGCATCATTTTATATCTAAAACTTTGTGCTAATTTCGATGTCATAAAATTATTTCAGTGCAACATTAAACAAAATTTGTAAAAAAAAAATGTTAGGCTTTGAGAACCATGAATTGATTAGTCTGTGGTTAGTCTCGAGCAATTAAGGATACAAAAAACTTGAATAGCCCATTTCCAACTGGCCATAATTGCAGTTTAACTAAATGAGGTTTTTGTTGAATGAAATTGTATCTGTAGAGAATGTAATTAAAATTTTTTGAGTACTAAGTTGTATTCTCTTTCTCGTATGAAGTGACTAAACGGATTAAACAAAAGCTCACCACGGCATGCAGAGATTCACAATATTTTGTGGGTTGAGTTAGAAAAAATTTTAACATTTTTTAATAGCGGTAAACTTATATTTGCAGGGTGTAGTTTCTTGCTGCTGAACTCTAAATTTTTGTGTGGTGCCTACGTGCTCGATATAGTGAATCCCTGTTTAGCCAAATCTTTCGAAACTCAATTGTACTAAAAATCTTAACACTAATATATCCAACTTTCCATTTCTTACAAGTTATCTGGCATCAGAGCGGGTTTGTCACGGTTTTGTTTGCCGAACAGAAAATTGAATAGTAATCACGATAGCTGTATTAATATTGTAAGAAAATTTCTTTCAGCTGCCAAACGAGGCAAAAGTTATATCCAATTTGGTGTACGTTCCGGTGATAGTCGTACTAATTTTTTGCATATAATAAATGTTATAAAAGAAAACTGAACACTTGAACACTTTACACTAAAAATACTCACATCTCTAATCTTTAATACAGTGAATATCAGTAAAAATCGTGCATCGAGTTTTTTTTCAAACAAATTTAAATGTTTCTTTTTTAATGTGGTAAAATTCTATATGAACTAATTTGCAAACTTTTTCATCAAAATTTAAATTTTTGAATTTAATCAGATTCTTTAGAACTTTTTAAAGTATGCAGTTTTCATTGAATTTTGGTGAAGTGCAAGTTTGAAAAACTGCTAAAAATTAGTGTTGATTTTTGATATTTTTAGCCGTCGTAAGAACTTCACATTTTTCTTTCTACAACTCATGCTCAAAATGTTTATATCGAAGAAAATGCTCAGCACCATTAGCAAAACAAAAATACTAAAATTGTGTGGTATATAAAACTGCTTGCCCAAAAAGTTTGAAATTGTATGGAAAATTTGTTAATATTTTAATTCTGTATGTATGTATCTTGGATTTATAAGTTGTTTTTAGAAAACCTTTTTTTTATTAAATAATGTTTTTACATAAAATAGCATGAAAACAAAATGCAACTGTTTGAATTAACTCAACTGCGTAGGAAACGCTTAGCATCTATGTTACTTAATAAAGCTCTTAAACTGCAGTTAAGATTTCGGTGGAAATGGGCTATAAAATTCAAAAAGTAAAATTGATTTTTTAACTGAAATAAAAGAACCATTTTAGGTACGTAAATTTTATAAATATGTAAAGACAAACTAAACGAAAAAACATATTAAATTTGAAAACTAAAAATTTAATGAAACCAAAATTTTTTTTCAAACATAATTACCACCCTACCTGGATGTCTGTAATGGCATTGTACATCCTCGGGACCATAATGATTACCGTGCAATGGCACTGGTGGCGCCTTCAGTTCCTCGTACAAGTTTGTACGACGCGGATCCCAAGTGGAGTGATTCGAGCGAATGCCACGTGCTACTCACACACACACACACACGCACAACCATAGCATGATTAAAATGTGTGGTACGTGACATAAGCCCATATTTTTATTGTTTTTTAATTTTATAAAAATTTCAAATTCATGTGTGGATGTATTTTTTATGTGTCGTTGTGTAAATGGTTGGTTGTTGATTGTTTACGTTTTTCGTTGTGATTTTATAAATTTCAGTACGTTAATAAATTTTCAATACGAAATGTATGTATTTTATAAAATATCAAGCGGTTGCAGGAGTAAAAAGCCGTTTAAATCGGAAACATATTTTGTTTGGGTTGGATTGGGATTCGATGTAGGCGGGTTTCATATGATGAACATAAAAATAAAGAAACAGATAAGTAAAATCGTATAAAAAGATAAATAAAAATTTGTTTACAAATAGGCATAAGCATTCAGAGTGAAACAAAGCAAAGGAATCTTGCATTTCTTTAATTTGTACCCCGTATTTTTTAGGCTAGTATGGAAAAGTAGGCTGCTCATTAATAGGAGTATAGGAACAAAACGATGACGAATACTCCGCATTTTCATGAAATTAAAAAACAAATATCACCGAACCCATCGTGGTCCTAAGGTAACATATACTTCAAATGTAACAATCCAGAGCAGATTGGATCCAGTTATCGCATTTTCGCAGTATTCCTGAAAATTCGGACTACGGTGAATTCAGTGACAGCCGTGACTATATAAGTAAATAATAAGTAAATATAAATTTCTATATTAAGGTAATTGAAAAGGAATCAAATTAGTTAGCAGATGCCTCCGGCATATCCCCTTTTTGATATACATTCGATCGGTGTGGGACAACAGGACAACAGATGAGACTCTGAAATACTAATCAGGGGTTTTTTTTGGAAAAAGAGGGGAAACCTTTCAAGGTACGTATCCGTGCAAAGCACCTAGTTTGGAGTTAACTTGAAGAGTATATTTCTATAATGGGCCGACGCTCTCATAAAATAGTAATTTTTACGATTTTCGAGGATTCCGGTAATACTGACTGGGCAACAAGGGAACACACATAGACCAAGTGCGTCCTTTGTGTTTTAAAACTGGCAATCTTTATCTCATGAACTGCCGGCGATACCAAAGAATATTACCGTCCTTCTGGCAAAGTGAAGAAGACTCATTGGCCCTTTGGCGATGGCCAACTATAGCCGCTCTTCAATCAGTACCGTAAATCGGCGCCGCTTCTTTCCACAGCTTACATTTCCTGCACTGTTTGTCTCTTACTAGACCTGATTTAGAGGCATGAGTCTGGAGTCATCTCTTTCTTTCATCTGTCGTTTAATTTATCCATCTCTGCATCCCCGCGTTTGCTCATACGCCCCGTCTGATTGCTGATACCTTCTAGAATCTAGATTGACACCCTGATTGATAAGGTCATCTGCCCTTTCGTTCCATTCTACAACCTTGCCTACCGTCTCAATGCCTCCTTACAATCGTCTATGATATATAACCGTTCGTTGAGCTTTGGGTAGAATTCTACCCAAAATTTAACATCAACATATAATATAGCCAATAAAAAAGTTTTGTCACGAAACTATTTTTCAACAAAATCTATTATTTTTGAGTATTATGTAATAAACAAGACGATTTTTAAGAAGAATTAAGTGTTTTCTCTCCTTATGGGTAGAATTTTAAAGTGGTAGTGCCGGATAATAAAACAGGGTGTGGACGGTGCGAAGGTTGTTACAAGGAGAGCATAAGCAAAGACACAAAAAATATATACGAAATATATGTATGAAATCTTAATCACATGGTCGGAAAACAATAATCGATTTTAAGGTCAACGAACGGTTAAACAAGTGTTACGCATAGAGGTTAGAAGATTAGAATATTCCAAAATACAAATTTCGCGTAAGTTTTAACGTACAGTTTTATTTATAATAACAATTTTTCGAGTAATTCTGTTACGTATGGTCTATAAAACTTTTTGACACTTAGATTGCCTGTTGCCAGAGCAGTTATAATATTTTTCAAAAATATTCCTCGTGAAATTTTAAAACATTTTATAAGATTTTACATATATGGTTATCTAAGTAAGTAAGCGGTTTTCATATTTGTTTCAAAAAGACTCAAGTAGATAAATATTTTAGAAATTGTAATAAAGTGAAATATTTGACCTGAGAAGGCAAAAAACATTAGGTATTTTACGTATATCTGCTACATGGGCCTAGCACTTTCAACTTGAACTGGAGTCTTTAGGCCCCCAGACATTGGATGACCCTGAAATTATTGCACTTACTTACTTACTTAATTGGCGCTATAACCGCTTAAGCTATTTTGGCCGAGCAATTTGTGCGTCTTGATGTTGTAACACAAATTGAGGGACCTACAGTTTTACGCCGACTCCGAACAGCGAATGTTATTTAGTGAAAAGGTTTTTTCAGGGCAGAAATACATTCGGAGGTTTGCCATTGCCTGCCATTGGGCGACTACTATTAGAAAAAAATTTTCTATAATTTTTGATGTTACTTGCCCCGTCCAGGATTTGAACCCGGGACCTACCGAATGAAGCGCGCACATGCTACACACTCGGTAACGGCACCGCGTTACAAAAACGTGCGGTCAAGAAAAATTAAGATTAATGATATTACTTTGTCTAATTGTTTTAAATTTTTCCACATTTGAAATTTTTTAATCTATTATATGTTTAATTTTTTATATTTTCCGAAGCTCAATAAGTAATTTACAAGTTTAAAAGGAGTGACTGAGGACTTAAGGGACAAGCCGATTAACGGTGCCAGTTACCGATAATGTAGTAAGCTACAAAAGTTTCAAGTCTGAACTACAAAATGAATGAGATCTCACACCACTCTTACTATTTTTCAATATAAGCTCCCTTCACTTTAACACCTTTTTTTGTCGCCTTAGAAACATTTTTATAAGCTTAAAAATTAATTAAAATTTTGCCGTTTAAATATCCCAAAACATCTGACTTCATCATCAGTGTAAACAAAATTTCTTATCAAGTCGAGTTTCAATTTAGAAAAATAAGTAGTCATTTGAGGCAAATTCGGTACTATATGGGTTAATGATTGGACCCAGTCAAACCTCATTCCTTAAATACTGCCTTAGAAACAGCATGTGGACCGCCATATAGCAACACTACTCCCCGTGACAGTTTTCCTCGACGTTCTATAATTCATAAGTAAAACTCCTGCGGAATCACAAAATATAGCATTCATCTTTTTCTGAGACTGACATTTTTTGTGCTTTTTTGATCACGGGAGACGATCAGACGACAATTGTTTCATCGATTCCTTTTTTTCAGAGGATCAGGATAAAGAATCATCGTTTTATCGCCAGTAACAATTGAATCACGAAACTTTTTCCTACCGGCTTTCAAAAAGAGACAAAAACTGAGCACAACACTTCACTCGTTCTTGTTTTAAAGAGTGTAATGAGTTTAGGAACCAATCTTGTACTGACCCAATTCATACGCAAATGTTCATGAATGATTCTCGGTACTGTTCCGTTTGAAAGCTTGGTCAAAACTTCCAATTCCTTAGTTTTTGAGTTATCTGTCTTGCATCATTGTATCTTCAGCAACTTTATGATGGATCCGTAGGAAAATCAATTTTTGAACCCGGGTTAGATTCATCACCAATTTATTTTCTTCCCGAACGAACGGTTGTTTATTTCCGCCAATGTTTTTGACAAACATTTAATAGCTCGATACTTCATTTTATGCAATTCGAATTTCTGACCAACAGTGTCAATTTATTAAACTACATATATCTTTGTAAATAAATTAATATCTTTTTCATTTCGTCAGGTGGCGAAGGCCCAGTAATTTTATGGCATTCAAGTTTTGTATGTCAGAATAATCTAGTATAGTTAGTTTTACTTTATTTACGTTGAAACCATTTCCTTAACCTTGTTTCACTCATAATTGAAGCAAAAGCTATAACTTAAATCTATTATCTAAATTTACTACAACATTTATGAAGCATGCAAAAAATACTTATACGATTTTTACCAAAAGGACATTACAAAAATTTCAATGAAAATTTAAACAAAACTATTCAGCTAAATATACACAAAACGCTACACCGTGAAAAATAATGTACCAAAAGTGCGTACAAAATAAGTGAAATGTAGATTTAGAAATCTCAAAAGAATGCTAAGAGCCTACTGGCATACATATTTTATATTACATTTACATTTTTAAATTGGAATAATTTAATATTTATTAATTTTTCTTTTGCATTTTGTCCTTTTTTACTTGTATATTGGATGTGCAAATGGCGCAAAGCGTAAAGGATTAAGCAATAAACAAAGAAAAAAAATCATCATTCAAATCCAGGGCAAATTTTAACTGAACTTTTTTGTCAAATGAAACTCAAAATATAATAGAAGAACAAGAGGATATTTGCTCGCATTAATAAATGTTGTAATTTGTAAATTTAGATGCTTACTTATCACTGTACCTCGCTTAATCCGGTCGCAGGTGTTATAATTGGAGCCGGGCACTGGTGGCAGTTTCCGATTGGGTGGTGCAATATAGCCGAGTTCATCGCGTAAATCGGGTCGTCGTTTGTCCAAAGTGGCGCCAGGTCCCATGGTCTGATTGTAAACTACATCGTCTAGAATTAATATATGATATGGCAAACTCAATATTGGGGGCACTGAAGATGCTTTTACCGATTGACTGATTCAATTTAAGTATTTGATTTATACTTCACTTTTCAAAATTTCTTACTTTACTTCTGTTTGTTTTTTTTTTTTGGTTTTTTTGTTTCGCCAGTTTTCAATTTTTGACTGCTAATTTTATTTAGTATTTTTACGAAACTATTTCGCACAGTGTACTTTGCAATACACTCACTCAAACGTACAAAATTTAACTTACGTGTTACTTTCTCTTGTAGTTGGTGCCAGGTGTAAAAGAAAGAGAACGAACCAACGAACGAGCTTAAAAGAATTAAGGTTGGTGCAACACATTTTATGCAACTAATTAAAGGTGTTTTAAATTTTTTTGCTTTCAAATATTACCAGTACATGTACTTTACGTTTAAATAAATTTTCTGCAAAGTAATAAATTTTAATACAATAAAAATATTCGAAAAACTTTCATAAATATACCAACATACGTACGATTAATTCAAAAGTACGACTAGTATCATGAAATGGATGATTTATGATTCCATATGCTATAATTTTGTATGTAGTTTATAAGACGGGATTACAAATTTTGCCAATTCATTTTTCTCATTTTTTGTTTTTTTGTAAGTAATTCGATTTTTAGAAAAGCATCTTAGTTTGGGGTTTTTGGGATATATTTCAAAATTAAAGATAGTTTTTTATATAAACTTAAATGAAATAAAATAGAATACTGTCTAGAAATTGAAAGTTTTATAACGATATGAGAGTAGTGAGTATTTAGAGAATTAAGTAGAAGGGTGTAGGAATTAACATTCGAAATTGGTAGTGTTGAGGAAAATATTAAGAGAGAACGTTTCGTGTTTGAGTATAAATTATTATATGAATATTTAGTGGGAAGAGCTGTATATTTGAGAGTACTGTAATTACAACAAAAATAGATCAAAAAATTGTGTCTAAGGGGAGCTAAAATTGTCCGAATTCCTACTACATAATTGGTATATTCAGAGCAATCGTAATGTTAGGACTCCGTTCACATAAAATATCTACTATGCAGGAATTAACTAAAACGTAGAATTCGTAAAATCAATACAAACTCGAAAATGTATTAATTAAAAAACTTAAAATTATTTATTAACAGGTATGATTAATTTATTGACGTTTCTGTTTTTCGGCTGTCTTCTAAGATTGCATTTGGAAAGGAAAGAGAAAACGGGTAATAATGAAGACAGAGAGCGTGAGCGAAACAACCAGTATTCTATTATTGAGCCATTACGGGCACGATTCATTTAAAGGTATTTTTTTTAATAAACAAAATAAAAAGTTCAACCTTATAAGGACATATTTATTATCATAGTAGAAACCATCACTTTCTAAAAAAAAGTTTCTTTCAAATTCCGTAACTACGGCTGGCATGTTCAATTATCAAGTCATTTGGCGAATGACATGAGTAATGCTGCCTTCTAAATAATCCTCAATACATATCGACTTATCCACTTATCCCCGAAAGATATGTATGTATTTCACTTGTAATATAGCAAAAACTTATACATACAAATTTCAAACTTCATACAAAATTTATAAATATGCAAAAAAATTCAAACTTTATAATTCGATTTGTAGGCATCTTTGGGACATGCAGTTTTATTGCTTATTTAATTTTAATATAACTATGTCCCAGCCTAAGTAAGGTAACTAAAATCTCCGGATAATTTTTGATTTTTTTTTTTTTAATTATGGTCGCACTTCTTCTGTATAACGGATGATTTTCCGTTGATTATTAACAGTAACAGTAATTAATATCATTTTGAAACCACCATATTATTTTACGAAACTTTAATTTCAGTTAGAATGTTTGAAAAACTTATGAACATTGGGCACTATTTACGGTTATTTTCCGGCCGACCCGGTCTTTGAGGATATGAATCGATGATTCCACCAGTTCATACGCCACACTATCATAGGCTTTTCCTTCAGCCCAAATACTACAATTTCATTTATTGACATAGCCATTAAAAAAAAATGAATATCATTACTGAACACGATTCTGTTCTCAACTAGTGGATATTCTTCAAGCTTTTCGAGTGTCAAAGGCCTTAAACGATGAAATGTCAAACAATACTTAACAAAAGTCGCATAACAGTTTGACAGACGCAACCGTGATATGTCATATGCCAGTATTATAGAACTCAGTCTCATCTCAAGTCAATAAATTTGAGACATTCAATTAGAGACATTTTTTGTGACTTAAGAAGATTTCAGTATTCAGTAGGCAACAACCGTAAAAAACGTAGATTACAAAGAAGTTGCATCCCATCTCCTACAGTTCACCATACCAGAACTAATTTGACTTTTGCTGATTGATATTAGAATCTGATAAGATCCCATGGATTTCTGTGTATGGTGAATTAGAGTAGAGCGAATCAGCTGATGGTATGTTCCGGCAAGAGATACATAATGGATGTGTATTAATCGATTCCACACAATAAACTATGTAAAATTTGTTGACGACAGCATTATTTCTTTAAACATTAAAAGATATGGTTGTTGTAAAATTAACATTGAAATTAGCTGTTAAAAATTCGTATTACTGAATTTTATCTTTTTTATTAGTCATATTGAAAATTAAGTGTTATTTCAATTCCTATGTTTTATGAAATGCTCATGGCCAGTTGACAAATTAATGAGTTTATTTTGAGATTAGAGACTCGAGTTGTCTTACTGAATACCGAAGAGTCTCAAAATCAATCTCACCACCGATAAGTCTCAATTAGTGACTAGAGATTGCTGACAGAACAGCGACAATAAAATAACTACTGTAAAATGTACCTCTAAATGAATCACCCGATTATAAAAGCAATATGTAATAATTTTTTTCAGTTCCCATAAAAATATGCCACTTGAAAAACAATATGGAAATAACCGATTATGGAAGGGCAGTGGGTAAGCAACAGTCATCTGGAGCTATTGCATATTTTTGGGTCCACCTGTTATTCACTTTTGGATATTTCATAATTTACAGCGGCAGTATATGTAAATATATTTAGTGGAATATAGACGTGCTATGAATATACCAATCTGCAAATTTGTTAAGCAATATATTTTTGGCTACAAGTTCCCGATTAGTTAATGTGATGAATTGATGGGGGGGAACGATTAACATTTAAGTACATTTATATATACATAGATATATTTTGCAAACATTTAAATTGTAACAACAATTGATAATATTTACAAATGTGATTATATATGAGTATTCTAAGTAATTCATATTTAATGGCTGATCTATATTTTTTTTTAATTAATAATACAGTTATTTTTCTATGTTATAATAGTACAGAGCTTCCCAAAGTATGCGCCATAGAGAACAAGCAGAGGAGAAGTGTTCGTTTACTCTTCTCCAGAAACTGAAATTACGTCAAATGAGCTGACTTATGACGCCTAGCTAAAATACAAGGCATTTTTGGGAACCCCTATATTATAGTATTGTTAGTAATTAACTGTTTTTAAAGCTAAGTGTAATTGTAAAAACATGTCGTTTCCTAATTGAATTCCTAAAATCAAATTCGAATTGTGTGTTGGTATATTTGTGTTGAATATTCTATAATTTTTGTAATACGCAAAAATTTAATCGTTCACGGGAGTGCATGCTAATGGTAATGCTTTTTTTATACAAGTGTATATGGTTAGTTAAAATTGGTAGTAATATATTACAACAACTAACGGAGTAACGTGGGATATGATATAGTACATACACACACACTCCTGTGGTATCAGGTATAAACGAAACTATTTACAAAACTTACATTTAGAATTTGAAAATAAATATATTCAAAAGCCCACCGGATTTGGGTTTATTTGAAATAGAATGTGGATTGCTATGGAACTAGCTATCAATTACATTAAACTCAAAATATTTTATAATTTTAGTAACATAAATCAATGAAAAAATTACAACCATACTTTAAATTTAAATTTTTTTAATTTCATACCTCACACCACAGAGAAGTAAGATTATTTATAAAAGTATATTTTTTAAATTACCGATTAAAGAGTGACCAGACTTTTTAAGCGCCAAATTTTACCAACTGGCTTCGAAATTAATTTTTTTTTTTAAACAGAAATAAAACTCGAAAATCAATATTTTCATGTAAATAATAAAGATAAAATAATAAATATAAATATATAGTATAAAGCATTTCGCTATGTACGCTCAAGCATAGTAAAATGTAAAACCTACAATACACATCCTTTTGTCCGCCTCTCAAATCGTCCGCACGGCGTCTGGAAAGCGCTACACATACAACAAGTATACCCACCGCTACCACAATGACAGTGGCTATTAGAGGCACCATAAAGTTCAAATCGAGCCATTCGGGCATCCAAGCGGGCAAACGTATGCGTGTATTCAAATTGCCAGTACCATGGCCATCGTCGAGTGGTGCCACGGTGCCTGATTTTTGTACGTACACATAACGATTCGTAGTGTTTTATGTTCGAAATATGTTTCATTTTATACAAACCCATAGTTGTATCGTGTTGTTTTTATGTTAGATTTTTTTTTTGTGTATATTACAGCGATATTGCATGCATAAATGCGATGTTCGAATGTTCGAAAATCGCATTTTTTGTTCATACCGATATTTATAGCAAGCCAAACATTTAAAAAAATTAATAATTTAAGTTTTCGAATAGTTTGTCATAATAGTAGGGAAAGGATGCATTTTTACAATATATGTATTTTTTTGTTTTGATTTATCGAATTAACGTTGAAACAAAAACGAAAACGAAAATAAAATTTGTTTTTTTTTTAAATTGTTTGTTGTTGATTTTTATGTTTGTTTGTTTTTTTTTGCGTAGGTACAATAAGCGTATAATATAGAATTTTCAGAGAGCGTTGGAGAATGTAAAAATGAAATAGAAAGAAAAAACGAAAAACAAAATTCGATTAATAAAATTCTGTGTAGATACCTTTGTGATGATTGCCTTTGCTACGTAGAATACAAATAACAATTATCGCTATGATAATAACGAGCAGAGCAGCTACCACCGGTACAACTAAATTTAAGTTGGAAAGTATGATGCGTATCGTATCCTCGGCGGTTAGTTCGGGTAAGTCTCGCGAAGGGGCGATTGTTCCTGTAACAACCAAAGTATGTAGAAACATACAAACACACACACACACACGCATACACAAAAAGAGACAAAGAAAGACACAGAGAAAGAGAGAGCCAAATTTAGGCATTACTCGGTTTAGTCGTCAATGCAATGTAGATTATTTCGTTTCTCGAAATTGTAAATATTTCGAACATTACTTTTGTACGCTTCGTTTTTTTTCATCTACTTAATACTTAAATATACAAAAGTTGAATTCGAAATTTTTGCTTGTGTATGTATTTATGTAAGTGGGAAAGAAACTTCAAATAGTTAACAAGAGTAACAAGTTTAAAACGTGTAACACAGAATTCGAAGAAAACATGTAACGGTATAAAGTGTTTAAACACATGAAACGACACACTCTGTGTCTGTGTATTTAAATAGTAAAAAATCGAGTAGTGTTTGAATAGTTTTGAAAAATTATGCATGTAGAAAAATTTTCAAAGTTAAAATTGTATATATGTAAGTATTACATATCATGAGGTGAAAGATAAAGTGAATTTTAACGTTAGTTGCAAAAATTTTGCGTAGAAAAATTAGTTTCAGAGCGTACAATATACTTGAGTAGTTACTTATAAGTTGATTTTTGAATTATATTGAAAACTTCGCTTCTCTGTGCAACGTGTAATTTTAAGGCTTACAAATAACTTTTTACATTTTCGAATTTTCTTGAATTTTCAAACAAAAATTCGAAATGTAACAAAACCTCTAGTTTTCAAATGTTTATTACATGTTAGGCGATCTCCGTTCAAATTTCAACAAATTTCGAATTTTCGAAAACAAATTCGAATTTGAAAAACTCGAAATTTGAACACGGTTCCAATGCTATCAAAATTCACTTTTTTTCGCATTCATGTAAAAACTAGTAAATGCAATATTATTAAAAAAAAAAAAATCACTAAATATGTATGTATGTATGTATGTAGATCTAAATGCAATTTGTTTTTGTCCATCTTTTGGCTAACTAAAATTCTAGTTGTAAAATTCACAGTATATTTTATTAAAACTATCAAATCAAAGCAAATAACAGCGGTAATTTTAACTTAATTAACTTTAATTTAAAACTTTGCAAACTCGAACAACATTCCTTGATTAAAAATTATTAATATATTGTGTTAAATATATTATGTATAATAGATATTTATTTATTTAACTTATTTGTTAGTTTTCAATGAGCATGTATTTATGCGTAATTTTATATGCATGTATTTAATTGATGACTATTTCACAAATGACAATGTATGTATGTATGTAGATATGTATATATGTATTGTATATGTAAATATAATGCTTAATAAATAAGTACGCCAAGTGATATGTTGTTTATGTACGTAGTATGTAAAACTAAATCGTAATTGAATTATAATCGAATTCAAATTTGACATAAATCGAGATAAAAAGATTCAAATTGAAAAACGAAATAAACTCAGAGATACGCAGCGAATTTCTTTCTTCTGTTCTTCGAAAAAAAAAGTAGAAGAATCAGTCATGGCACTCATGGAGGAAATGGAGGTTGAAGCAGCACTTTGGTTGTTGCAGGTATAAACAATCCCTTTTTTTCAAGAATATCTTTTCGTTAAATAATTCTCAAAGTATTCTTGGAATCCAAATAAAAATAAGAAGAAGCAGATCTAGGTATATGAATAGCAATAACGTGTGTTTTTATGCTCTGGTTGTTGGTGAGGTGTAGGACGCTGATTTTACGATTAGTAAATGCGAGTTTGTGTTTTACAAAAATAATAAGAGAAGCATAAAAAATTAAATAAATAAATTAATAAAAAATATTAATATTTCCTTAAACGCGTACTGTTGTTGCTAGTGTACCTTTTTAACATTGTTTTTTTTTGTTGTATTTAATGTTTTAATAAAGGGCTCTGTTTTTTTTTTTGTCAATTTATATGGGATTCGGAAACGCATATGGTTGGTGTTCACTTTGTTATATTGGCTGCCTTAACTTTTCACACTGCTATTTATTGTCTATAAGGCTTAATTTTTGTCTCATACGACAGTTGTCAGATAAGTGAAATTGGGAACTGTTACTATAACTGTCTTCAGAAATAAATTTTACCTATTAACCCAACTAGCGTTCAAGCTAATCTCATTATAATTGAATAAGTTTAATTTCGTTATAAAGCGAATACGTGCTCCAAATTTCTTGATCTACTTCTATAAAATAGAAAAAGTGAAATTTTCAAGGGCGCGTATTTAATTTCTTTTAGTTGGAGTAGCGTTAAGAATTCCCAACCTACTTAAATCGCCCGGTTAACTATTTAATAGCGCATCACGATTTTAGACTTGATGCCTTTTCCTATGCCTGAGATTACCATTGACATATTTCTAATGCCGTGAATTCAAAGCCCATACGATTAAAAATACTTTAAATTTGAACTCTCCCAGTTGGAAATAGAAAGATTACAACATTCCTTTGGTTATCGATTCTTTGCTCGTTTTTAATTTATATGAAGTGGACAGAATATAAAAATCTTCTGCAAGGACTTCTGCAATGAATTTCTCAAAATTCACAGGAAATAATAACGTAGAAATTTAAATAGACACATAAGAACCATTCGAAGATCTTCAGTACAAATTTTCTGGTTGAGGTTCTATGCTTTATTTGATTTTTCGAATATAAAAATATCAATATATGTACTTCTGTGGAACTTACTAATCAGATTTAATTTTTATTTGGAAGATTTTTATTTTAAATCGTTATCAAAAAATTATAGGAAAAATGTGGTATTCTAATACCCATCGCCCCTCGGCAGATAATGGCAAGCCCTCGGGTGTACTTCTGTCATAAAAAATTTCACACAAAAATCTTCAGCTGTTCGGAGTCGGCGTAATATTGCAGGTCCCACAATTCGTTGGAGAAGCTTGGCCAAACCTCAAGCAATATAATAAACAAAATTACCAAATTATTATTTATTTTAATCATTCTTTTATGATTGGGATTTTTTTCCATCGACGAGAGCTGGTTAGGTTAACAGTTTCGTTCCTAAATACACACTTAGGCTCAAGACACGTTGTGATGCCATATGGGGAGGCAAGAACTCCCAATCGCTCCTAAAATCACTTTGAATCTTAGAAAATCCACAATTTCCACAAATCTAAAGTCCGACGAATTATCTACCTAAAGAGAAGAATCTTTGTATGTATAGAACAAGGCACTGGCACAATCGTACGCCCAATCGATAGACACGCGTTTGGCGCTAAGTTTCGGCCACGATTGACTGGAAGTTTTACAAGTGATATCATTACGCCATCTGTCATTCGTCACTTTAAAAAGAATCTGGGAAACAAATAGCTTCCAAGTTCCTGTCTGTCTGTTGCAATAGCCTGGAACCCATATCAGTGTTGACTGAAATGACTCAGCCATCTCGTTAAGACATTTACGGCATTTCATCGCTACCATGGAGATTGTCGACTGTTTCATAAGTGATTTTTTTCTGCCTGAAGAGTTAGTGAAAATGTAGATATCAACCTTAGGTACCACATCGCACTTTACAAGTTTTGCTATCAGTTCCGTCTGAAAAACACTACAGTGGTCCGAAAGATGGAAGCTAGTAAAGATTTCCATGTGCCTCCACCAACCCAACCCTCGAGCTTTGAGCCATATGTGTACACTTGGATATACTCGTCATTTTCTACAGCATCCCGTTTTCACTTTTTCCTTGAGGGTAGGGGGTCATAAATGATGTAGCGAAAGTAGGGGTCGGTGGTACCTAGACCATAAGCCCTCGAAGCTCCTAGAACTCAGTCAATATCCTGCAATGACCATAATTAGTGTTTGACCACTTGTTTGAGTGTTCAGTGGAATTGCCGATAAGAGAGATAAATAATCTATTTATTTATTAGGAATATCGGGCCTAAACATCCCTTCCAAATCGACATCAATATCGGTACGGAAAAAGTTCTCAATCGAAAAATTGTATGGGATCATTGATGCCGTCTATAAACTGCTTTATCAACAAAGTAAACCTGCTTTATCGACAAATATGTCAATCGATATTATTTGCTTGATTTTTTGTTTTATTTATGGAATCCTCCAATTGATTTTTCTTTTTGTATATTTTTGTCCAGTACCTAAAACATATGTATGTGCACGTAAAAATATAATTTCTTTAATTTTACGTAACCAAGTCACCAACGGATAGATATCGACGAATATTCTCGATTTGACAGTCTCAATGATTCTGCAATGAACGCCGCGAAACTAACCAATAGGTTGAGTTAATTTTTCCACTAATATAACCGATAGTTATAGGTCAGGCTTCTTGCTGGGTATGAGCCACGGAAAATATTTTATCAAGTCGCGAAGTGAGTTCAACCTTATCGGGTATTTGGTGTCGATACGAGTTCAATGATTTCATCGCAATATTTGGCGTTCGATATCGACAAATTGTTCGCTCGACTCGAGTTCAATGATTAGACCCATTGTGAACATCGCTGAGGTTTAAAATATATTATCTACGAGTTTCGGAAAGCAATGTATTGCAAGTTTTGAAGGAATACCACTTATAGCAAATTCAGGTTATATTTATGTAGGTGGTCAAATTCATGTTAACAAAGTGAACTGTAACTAGGGATCAATTCAACTCGGTTATTCGAAAAAATTCTAGCAATGAGACTAGAGGGCTCTCTGACTCTACTAATATTGCGAAAGGTAAGGCGGTCGTTACCGAAATAAGTAAAAGCATCAGAAGTCAATTAATAAGAAATTAATTAGGTGTGATTTCATTTACTGGCTGAAGAGACGATTAGAACTTAAGCCATTCACAGTTTTTAATACAATCAACCTCGTTTTTCGGACTGAATAGATAATATCTACCGTAAGAACTGGAATATTTGGCCAAGGGATCAATTATACCATATCCATTGCTATCTTGAATTGTAGCTTTAAAAGTTTTACGTTGCTATAACAAATCTAAATTCTGTTGGATTTTTATAACACATAAGCTATGCCTAATATCTATACATATTTATGTACATTTTTTTTTTGTGGATTTCATTTCAGGATTTTGGGAATCGGATACAAATGTAAGAATATGCACAAATGGTATGTTTTGATTGAAAAAAAAAATTGTAGCAACTTAGAATACACTTCATTTCACTTAGCAAACAACATAACTTCTCTTTGCAAAAAACAAATAATACGAAATTAAAAAAAAAAATAATACTTTATTAAAATTTGCATGAAAAGGGGGCCAACAATGCTATGCAACAAATTAAGTAAACAAACACTGAAGAGCATTTAAACACGAAATCGAAATATATGTAAGTTGAATGCGATTTTTAATGGTTACTTTCGAACTGCAAAAATGCCAGTACAGATACGCTACGTTTAAATACTTTTTTAATGATAAACTCGCTTTTAGTGTAGAGGTGGCAGTGGTTGTGGTTCTCTACAAAAATATTTTCAAAAAATTTCTTATTTAAATTATATTTTTAAGGTGATGTAAGGTGGCTGGTGAGTTGGGATAAAAACAAATTGCATTTACGCAATAAAAATTATACATGTAAATATATTTACGAGTACGAGCAATAATAGTTTCAAGGCAGTATTTTTGTTGTTTTCTACATTGCACTACCAGACTGAACACAAAGAAAAAATCTTATAAAAAAAATAAAATCAAAGTTTTTAAAGCATCTACAGTAAAGAATATGCTTGCAACTAAAAAATTAAGAATAATAGTCAATTAAAAATATTCGCCGAAAATAATTTACAAAATTTAAAATTTTTCAAAATTGCGTGTTAGAAATATCTTACAAAATTAAAAATATTCACATTTTTTCGAGTGCTTTGTGGACAGGAAATTAAAACTATATATTACATAGCAAACAGAAATTATAAGAAATTGGCATAAAAAGCAAAAATTTACTAAATTCAACTTTGCATTTAATCATGGTGAATTTTTTGTGGGTTCATACTTTTTTTTGCATTTTCTTTATTTTTCTTCTTGCATTGGCAAGCAAGTTGCAAAACAAGTAGCATTCGGGTGCTTTTATCAACTAGCAAAATATTTATTTATTCTACAATTTATATCCACAACAAACTCGTTTCATTTTTTTTTCTTTCTTGTTATTTGTATTAGAGAGGAAAGTGCGGTGGAGAATTTTATGAACATAAATTTTATTACGAATACTAGTTCATGAAATAATAAATTTAAATATATAAAAATATAAAATTAACTATTAGTTAAATTTTAATTTACATTTACGGGGTGTTGCAAATTAAAGCCCATCAAAATTACAACAACTTTTTTCGGATTTCGAAAATAGCACTTACAAGAAAAAAATATTTCATTCAAAATTAGGTATTTTAAGTGATTCTAATGCGATAGTAAATTATAAATACATTTATTTTTCTAAATAATATTTCTATTAGGTATAGAAAATTATATTTGACTTTGTTCAATTTTTTTATTTGGAGTATCTTTCTTAAATACATTTTTTTTTGATTTTTTTTTTATTCCACAGCACTTTCCCCACTTCAATCGTAGTGTTCAAATGTAATTATGTACAAAAGCAATGCGAAATTTCATACGAGTTTTTCACATACATAGTTTGTACATTGGACACATACATACATATGCATCTATGCATTTACATACATATGTGCGCTCGTAAAGGCAATCATTAGCAAGATATGTATGGGTAAAAATTTACAAAATATACAAATACAAATTGGAAAACTGAAAATAAATACCTCCAGTCACAGTCAATGTGGCAAAATCATATTCGGCAACAGTGAAACCGGCAGAATTATGAGCGGTGATACGTAGATTATACCAAGTGGCTGGTTCCAAGTCCAAAACGACGTAATTATTATCGGGTTTAACATTATTCGAAATTTGATTCCATTCAGTTTGATCGCTAAAATGGAGGAAAAAGAGAGCATGAATTAATATGTACTACGCTCACAGCGAGAGTGAAAAGTTTAATTTTGGGATCCTAAAATTTCACAGCAACACCAACCGCTTTTTATTTTCAACAACAAAGTGAGACATAGGGCAGCCGCCATCTTTCCATGCCTTGAAATGCAATGAAACCGAGTTGGATGAAACCTCAATGAAACGTTGCTTCTCTGGCAGTTTGGGTTTATAGCCTTTGGTGCGAGTGTTGAGTATATCAGAAGCTTCGCCAGCGCCAATGCTGTGGGAAATTTTTTTGAAAATCAATATTTGTGAAAATCATATTTTCTCTATTCTGAGCGAGTACTTACTTATTGAAACCGGTAGCATAGACTTGATAGCGTGAGCCGCAGAGCAAATTTTCAATAGTGTATTTTTGTGCATCGACAGAGACCTCAGCAGTTTCCCATTCGCCGAATTCTGCACAGAAATAAGAAAAGTCAAATATTCCAAATTATATCCCCTAATCACCACCATTCCTACCACACACTCACCTGGCTTATAGTGCAGCGTATAACCATGCAGCGGTGCAGTATCTCCTTCATGTGGCTTCAATTTCACAGTCAATGAGTCGGTAGTGGTAGCCGAAAGTGATACTTGTGGCGATTGTGGTGGTGCAAGAACAATCAATTTATGTGTAATGGAATCCTTTGCAATCGAATTCTCCGCATGACAGGAATATTCACCGGCATCTTGACGATTAACCGATTTAATTAATAGCGAGCCATCAGGTAATACGCGCATACGATCATTGCCAGTAAATTCGACACCCTTAATCTTCCAGGTAATATCAGGTTGTGGTGCACCTACAGCCAAGCATGGCATTTTGGCATCTTCCTTGAAAGTGGCAGTAAAAGTATCATCGAATGAGGCAATCTTAGCAGGCACTTGATCGCTGGGCATGGCAACAATGCTCTTTGAGGGTTGACCTTCGCCGATGTTGGTGCTGGCGGTAACCCAAAATTCATAAGGTTTATTCTTTTCCAATTCGGTGGCTTCATAACTCATTTGGTAGTGTGGTATTTTTTGGCTTTTGGGTTCACCTTCGGCGCCTTCGACTTTTGAGTATACAGTGTATTGTTGTATGATGCCATTGGGCTGTGCTGGTGGACGCCATGAGACCAATATAGCAGCTTGACCTTTGACTAAAGCTTTAACATCGGTGGGTGCTTCGGGAACTACAAGGGAAAGCGAAATTTACAATTAAATTTGGTAAACTATTTTTGTTATAACGAATATTTTTCTTACCATCAGGTTCAGTTTGACAATGTATGGGTGCGCTGCGTACGCCATCGCCGCCAGCGGTGGTAGCAAGGACTTGCATGGTGTAATTGGTGAATTTCTTGAGGCCATGTAAAACGGTGTCGGAGGAGGCAGTCTTTTTGTAATGACGTTTGGTGTCATCTTTGAGGGGAAATTGATAAAAAAAACTATTCATCTTTCCTAAAAATTGGTAATGTAAATCAAAATGTAAATCAAAATGTAAATCAAAATAGTACACCCACCGACAAAATTAAACTTTATTTTGCACCCATGAAAAAATCCAGCATTTTCGGAAGGTAGAGGTTTTTTGCCGTATTTTTCGATTTTTCTAGATCAATTATGATTTCTAGGATAATGTATGTATGTCTTTTATAATTTTTGTATTTATTTTTGTTTAATTTATTTTTATAAAATTTGGCATCCAAAGGGTTGAGTCACTGATTACAAATCAGTTTTTTAAACCGCAAACTAACGAACTCAATCGCGAATGTTAAAAGATATCAGATTTTTATTATATTTGATATCCAAAAATATAGAAGACACTATTTTGAATTTTTGAAGACTGACTTCAGATTCGAAATCAAAAGGTCGGGATACTTATTTCGTTCCTACTTTCCGAAAATTTTTGATTTTTTCATGGGTGCTAAATCGTGTCGGGCAGTAGTGTAAAACTAAATTGCGAGAATATTAAAAAAATAAAATGTAAATATTTATTTGCAATACCCTCCTTTCCATATCCTTCTCACATCCTGCAAACTAACGGCTCAAAAATATCACTGTGTCGACGATCTCAGACCAAAAAGAGAGAAATTTTAAATAAGTTCGATGGAGAGGGTCTGTGAATAGGCGATTGGCCTGGAATATCCACATGTCGGATATGTATTTGGGATACCTGGGTTCTGGATAAGTAGAAGCTAAATGTGCTATAATATCTAGATCGTAATTGAGTAACGCGGGACTCAAGAGAGGTTGGAGCTTTTAGTGGTTTGACATCGATAAGGGCATTCGCTGGTCGAGACTCAAAGTTTGGTCTTGTGGAAATGTTATGTATGTCTGCCTCAAGACTGTTTCATACTAGAACCATAAGACCATATAGGGAAGTGCTGCCGACAAGCGACTTCAGGTGTTTGTTAGGGTTCTGACTTCAGGACATTATTTCGGATATGTGTGCTGATAAGGAGAGAAGACTGGTGAAAGTTAAAATCGATATCCTACTCTAGTTGGCCATTGGTAGTACACCTAAGCCATTCGACGTGGATATTTATATCCAGTTTGAGCTCCTTCATTCATATTGTGGGTAGGGATGCCGTAGAAGCTATAGAAAAAGGTTCTATCCCGCAAATCCATAACCAATGTTGGAGAAAAAACCTTTACTCTTGCGCACAGCACAGCACTCCATCCGATAGCTGAGAAAGCTCGAGAATGGTTAAACGAAACAGAGAAGACGACACCACCCTTAACGTTTTTTGGCTAGGAAGTTGCTCCTATGAAGCATACCGACGATTGGGCTTCGGTGTCGAAAGTGTTTGAGACATTCAACATTACTAGGACGGTTCTATCCCAGGGACAGTTGAGGTTAAAGCCACGATTAACTTGCGTGTTAATGGCATTGAGTGCTGCCGAGATGTGCAGCTTCCGAAAACCGTGTCGACGCAATAATTTCACCGCTGGTGAAAGCAAGGAAATTGGTAGATTCAAACTTGATAACCGGTTTCCCTGGTTTATGCTGCGGGTTCACTCTGCCAAACTTCTGTAAGTTTGCTACGAGGAGGGTGGGTATAGAAAAGTTTCTTTGTGAGAAAAACTACTCCCGCTAGACTAAAATTTGTCGAGACCAACATGCTTCAGGGCCAATGATATAGGAAGCTGTCGACTTCCCGTTAGGTTTAGGTGTTTAAATCGGATTCTAAATGAAGCTATAATAGCACTCGCCTCTTTTCGGGTGAGATAAGGCGCGATCTGCGAATGAGATTTCTAATCGGTTATCGAACTTCACAGGATTAGACAGGGGCCTTACGATGGGCCAAAGCTAACCCACACCCGCTGTCAGCCTATATAATTTTAAGTGCTCTTGCCAAAATATCCCTGTAGTGTTTTTAACTTTCACACTTTTGTCATAGTTATCCCTATTGCCATCGTATTGGAATCAGATTGTGGAACCACTGCCAACACTATTGTCGACATCTTTCTCTAACCGTCGTTACTTTTTCAATATCCCGTCGAAACCAGAGATGCTTCACACCAAATAGTTACAATAGATATACATAAATTTATTCGATAACCCCCCTCATTTGATACTCACCATACCATTCATCGCTGGGCGCATACACCACCTTGTAGGTCTTAATAACACCGTTAGCAGATTCCAGTGGTGGACTCACCCAACTGACGCGTATGGTTTGCGAGGTTAATGTTGTGCAGGCAGTGTCGCTTGGTGGTTGACTTGGTGTGCCCTCGGCAGTAAATTGTTTCTCCTCATCGCTCAAGGGGCCGGCTCCAATTTTATTAAATGCTTGTATCACTACCGAGTACTGAGTATAAACACGTAAATTATTCAATTCCAAGCTATGTTCCTTGCCCTCTTCTGTTAAAAAGTTAACAGTCTCAAAAACGTACGAAGAATTTGTATTCGAGAGTTTATAGCCAACATAGTAACCCAAAATTTCGCCATTCCATTCAGAACGTGCTGGTGGTTTCCATGTTACGCGCAATGTGGTCTGATTAACTGGTTCAACTTTGATATTTTGTGGCTTGCCAGATGGTGCTTCCTCAGCGGTAATGATTGTCACAGCTTCCGATGATTGTGAGGTACCAATTGCATTCTCGGCAACGATGCGAATATTGTAGGTGGTAGCGGGACTTAATTTCTGCACTTGCGCTTCGGTAGTATGTCCGGGTACCATAACACGGTCCACTTCATCCCAAGAGGCGCGTGAACGTTTGAATTCAATAATATAACGAATTAGTGGTGAGTTGCCATCGTAGGGTTGCGCCCAGCTCAATTGTACGGAACGTCCAGATTTGTCCAAAACTTTCAAAGCGTAAGGCATTTCGGGTACTTCCTGAATAATCATATTAATACTAGCGTCATCGGAACCAAAAGCATTTGTAGCCAAGCAAGTGAACAGTGCCGAGTCGGAGCGTTCAGTGCGTTTAATCGAGAGGCTGGACATGACACCGGCGGATAGAATTTCTTCGCGAATTGTATAGCGATTATCATTCTTGGGGTCCAAACGTACATTATTCATGTTCCAGAGTATACCAATGGGTTTCTCGCCCTTAGCTTCGCATTGCAGAACAGCGGGCTCGCCACGACGTGCAGTTTGATTGCGCAATTTCTCAGTGAACTCTGGTGGTGCCTGTACGCTGATCATAATGACGGCTGATAGACCAGAGCCGATGCCATTGATAGCCTCGCAGAGATAGTAACCCTCATTTGTCTTTTGAATGTTATCAATATGTAGTGTGCCTTCCTCTACACGAATATTATCGTTCTTCTTCAGATCCTTGTATTCGCCGGGACTATCGCCTGGTTTGATGAAAGAAAATGATTAATAAATTATAATTTTTATTTATATCATGCGCTCTAATTTCTGTTCGTATTCTTACCAACAGCTTTCTTCCATGTAACCTGTGGCTTGGGGAAGCCATCAGCCTTGCATTCTACTTTAGCATCAGAGCCTTGTGCGAAAGCCTTGTCGGTGGGTTCGAGTATCCATCTTGGTGGTACTGTTGTAGTTTAAATAAACCAATGGGTGTTTTATCGGAGAATGAGCAGAAAAATAATATATTAGCATATTTTATTAAATTGCTTGATTTTCCAAGTACATTTAAAAAGCATGCGGTAGAGTTTGGATCATTTCTCAAAACGAACGGACGGAGGACGAAGATGAAGTGAGGTGGTAATTTTGCGAGATTAATTGAATTTAAAATAGGTTTTAAATATAAGTATAAAATTGAAGAAGTGAAATTGTTTTTTCAAAAATACCAACTTTAGGCACCGCAAATTTTAGTTTTAGTGTTACCACTTCATTTCATCTTATTGCACTTACGAAAATTTTGATGTTTCTATGAGTTTATCTTTAATATCTAATTAACCATCGAATTTCCGTGGCATTGTATGAAGGTGGAACGATTTCATAGACGGAATCATTCTAACTCAGTATCACAAAAGTGGTAAAATGTCTAAATGTTTTTGCATTCTCAAGTAAAACTTTTTAAGTATTGGCCATATTAAGTTTGCAATTTTTTGTATGATGGTGTTCAGTTTAACTGGAGAAAGGGTTAAAAATCATATTCGAACGAAATATCTAATTTCGGTACATATGTTTAGTAAAATTTCGCGCGAAATAATTTTGTAGAAAATTTTAACCAATTAGGTCTCTCATGAAAGGCCGCTTTTTTTTAAGTCTGAATAAAATTAATTAAGAGGTGGCTAGAGGTGTAAAATGTTCTGGAGAATTATTCGTGTGGAAATTTACTAAGGAGGACAAAATCTGGGTACGATTTAAATGTTAAAATGATCAAAATTAAACAGCTCAGTTAAGTTGGAATGTTAATGAAAGCCAGCTTAAATAAATGCTGCATATTTTTGAGATGCATATTTGTTGTGTTTTTCGTTCTGTGGACTTTTTCATTCCTTGCATAAAAATTTTGTCTAAGAAGACCGCTTTGGAAATTTTTCGGCGAATAACTCTCTAATCTCTCTCAAATATATTTTATTGAGCTCAAATGTTTTACAAAATTATTCCTGGTGAAATATTACGATGTATAACATAGCTAGATATTTCTCGCAGATATTAATTTTTAACTATTCTCCACTTATGCTAAAACATTCAGTCAACAAATTAAAAACTTAATATGGTCATACAAAAATTTCATCTGGGACCCCAAAACATTTAAGGATTTTGTTAGTACAATTCATCCTGAATTGGAATGATTCCGACCCCAAAAATGCTGTAGCCTTGTGTTAAACAGCAGTCAATTAGCATCTCTTATCGTTCGGTGATGGTTACTTTTTCATGGATTGAACTCATTATATTTTATTTGTTTATTTTAATAAGTAACTATATTTTAGTTTTCTTTTGCAATTAACCTCCCAAATTTTGCGTTGTGCATTCAGCTCTTTATTGCCTCTTACCGACAAAGAAAAGTTAACGATATCAAGGCTTTTAATATGCAATCGAAAAATTTTGGCTTATTGTCCTTTTTTTATAGCAGATAAATCTTTAATGTGGTCAGTTTTTAAAGCATTTTATCGCGGTTCTAAATAATAAATTCATTGTAGATTAGCCAGATTAATTTCTTCCACAATTTCATATCAGTTTTTCTGGAGAATCCAAAAACATCAAAATTTTCTGCAAATACTGTAACTTAAAGGCTATGCAAAGCAAAAATTATTTTACAACTACAACTAAAGAAAGCAACAAGCTACATTTATACAAACAAAAGGCAAAAGGGACAACGAAATGTTGGTGGATTAATTGAAAATTAAATAGTAATTAAAATGAAAGTTTTAAAATCTGTACAATGCATGCGTTAAACGATGTGCTAAGTGATGCTGAAAAAGTAGCTGAGTTTTTATTTAAATTTGAAAATAAAAATATTTATAAAATTTAAGCTTTTCTTTTTTTTTCGTTTCCTTGATATTTGCAAAATTTTTTCCACGCTTTCAGCATCATTTAACAACAGGGTAATTATTTATCCCTCCTTTTCGTTTGTATACAGAAATTATGAGTTTAGAATGAAAATTAAAGTTAATTAAAGATAGGATATTTCTCGTGGGTGCGGATGGATGGTTGAAGTGGGCGCAGGAATTGCGAGAGTGGAAGCGACCGAGTTAGTGATCAGAATGGATGAATGAGCGCGTATCGGGAGAAAAGCTCAGTGTGTTGTGTGTAGAATACAAATTGTACACAGCTGTTGACCGGCTTTTGTACATACATACAAACAAACATATGTAAATATGTGATGTCATTATACGCATACATCAATGATGTGTGTGTGTGTGTGCGTGTGTGTGTGCAGCGAAGCCAAACTGCTATTAACAGCGCGATTTACATACGAGTATTTAACATTCGTGAAAGCCGATGAATACACGCAGCCCGCCTACACATTCCACATTCCATGTAAAGTCAGTTACAGAGTGTTGTTTGATTAGCAGTGGGGTGGTAATGTTATAATCCTGTTTTATGTTATGTTATTAGCATTCAGATGTTAGTGTACAAAATTGCGTGTGCTTTAGCTCATATTTTTTTTAAATATAATTTTATTGACAGTTCATATTATTACTATTAGTTTTGTTTTATCAGTGTATTAAATGTATTTTACAGAATTTTTGTAGTTAGTAAGCGAGGAACAGAGGATATTTTTGTAAGCAGGAAAGATGTGTGCATATGTATATATTTCGGCTATTTTTGAAAAAAATTATATAATTTGTTTGCAGCGCACATTTACACAATTCGCTTATTTAATTTTGCTGATTTTTTCAAAAAGTATTATCTTTGTGTGGCTTCCACTGTTTATGATATTTCAAACTTATTAAAATTATTTTAATAAAAACTTAAACCAAATAAAAGTTGATGATTTTTTTTTAAATATTCAAAATATGTACAAAATATAAAAAACAATAAGTAATTATGAAACAATAAAATTTACAAAATTAAAACACTGAAGCATTTTTAGTACTCGATTCCATACCCAATGTTGCACAGTGTATACTGCTAATTTTTGTAATCGGTTAAACTATTTTTAGTTCAATTTTCTTGCATATATTTGATGTTGGTGTAGCTTATCTTTTTTGTTTTTTTAAATAGTGCTTTTGGTGAGTATTTGCTTATACTGAGTGCCTTTATGGGTGTGTGTGCGCTGAGTATGTGTGTGAAAGTGTAGCGTGTTTGTTTGTGCTGCAAGTGATATTATTTGCTGTTGCGAATTTGAGCTGTTTTGCCATTTTCTTTTTACACATGAAATATTGAAATGAATGCATCATACAAAATTTTGTTTTTTTTTTCTTCTAAGCACGAACTGCAAACCCAAGCCACTATTTTAAGTAGACTTCTTTCGTCACAACATTTATGTTAACAGAATAAAATTTACATTTGACATGTAATTTGCGAGCGATTAGATTATATAAATTTGTACAAACTGTCACCCCTTTGTAGTCGCTGTTAAATTGTGTTTTTTTGTTTTTTTGCAAAAAAAAAAAATATTTACAAACAGTAGGGTGCAACACCTAACATTTTTTGTGAAGAAGAATATTCTCTTTTTTATTGTACACAAGAATCAAGCAAAGCGAAACCGGAAAACCAGTTCAATGAACAATTTTTCGATTTTAAAAACTTTTGGTTTTTAATATTTGCACGATTTAAAAATTTTTGTCGGCGATATTAATATTTTTGTATGCAAAAAAATTGGGTACATTTGAGTAAAGAATAATTCAATACCTTGCTTTGTAACTGCTTAGTCGAAAAAATCTGCGAGCATAATTTACAAAACAACAAAAATTAATTTTTTTTATAAGTGATAAAAATATTCATTCCCACCAGATTTGTTGGTACATACTTGCGTTGTATGGCAGGCAAAAAAGTTTAAAACAGCAGGCTAAACAAAACTCTCTGCTGTAAAAATAACGCGTAGCTGATGAATATTGTTGGTTAAACAATTTTTAGCTTTGCACAAAGAAAAAATTTATAGCATAGTTATTTTAAACATAATTTAAAAAAAAATGTATTTTCGTAATAGAAAAAGAAAAAAATTTTCCACAAATTTTTATATATAAAACCATAGGATCTGTTCCTTAAAAATACGTATGTAGTATTATTTTTTTAAAAACTTAGAGTTTTATTGATGTAAAAAAGTTAAATTTAAGACTTTATGAAATTTGTTTTTGGATTTTTTTTAAGTATTATTTCGTTTGAATAAAGCTAAATTAGATTTTTTATTTAAATTGAAGTTAGTAGCAATTGTTTTTTAATTTTTTTTTTTCGTTCAATACAGCATAACAAATTTCGAAAATTTTGCAATACAAATTTGAAAATAGTGAAAAGAGTTCAAAGTTATAAAAATTTCAAAATTGCAGCTTTAAAAATTATCTACAGCTTCTGCTAAGGCCAAATTCTTTTTGCCTACCATTCACCGTCAGCGCCGCTGTCTTGTTCACGCTGCCCGCCGCATTGGACACCTCACAAGTATAGCGACCCGCATGCTCCGAAGTGACATTATTGATTAACAAAAGGCTTGTGTGCTCGCCAACGCTGGCCAAAGTGGCCATATCTCGGCTGATGCGCCGCTCGTTCAAATACCAATTGAATAAAATGGGCAAATCGCCTTTGCTGACAATACAAGTAAGCTGGACATAGTCGCCCATGTGACAGGGTGTGGCCGATATGAAGAGTTTGGCCAGAAATGGAGACTCTTAATGGTAGTGAAAAAAATTTGTTTAAGCGATATTGAAAGATGAGAATTTTTTAAAATAATTTTTAAGATAAAAAACTATTTTTTAATTCAAAATTTTAGGTAAAAATTAATGAAAAATTAAACAAAAATTGTTTTTTTTTTAATTTTTTTTAAATTTGTAATTAAAAAAATTTTCTCAGTGGAAATATTATTACGAATTTTCACGCTACTCCTCAAAGTTCTACCATTCTCCCCATAACATAGTCCTTACAGCGCTGTAACTAAAACCCAGGTTCGTTACTTAAGTCTTTCGCACGACGCTCTCAATACATTCGGGATTCGAAATAATATAGTAAAAAAAAACAACACAAGATAAAGGAGTTCGCAAAAAAAAATAATATTAGCTAAAACATCAGAGACATGCTATGAAGAAATCTACACCACCCTCACCCTTCACTTTCAGCACCGACCAGCGACGCGCCTCACCCGCCGCATTGCGTGCAACACACGTGTAATTGCCCGAATCCCCAATAGTAGTTTGACGCAGCGATAATATCAATGTATATTCGTCGATTTTATGATAAATGGAACGCAACAATGGTTGACCATCTTTTAGCCAGTGTATATCGATGGGCAAATCGCCAGACATAACCATACACATGACACGTACCGCCTGACCCCCATTTACACCATTCGCATTGAAGTGGAATTGCTCTAGTTGGGGAAGGTCTGTGCGTATCGCCAAAAAAAAAGTTGAGTGGTGTAGTAGAATTGCGGGCAGTGCGTGGACAGAGACAAATATTTACATAACATAAGTGCTCGTTCGAATGAAAGAGTTGAAAAGAGTGCAAGGGGTGAAAAGGTTATCGTCGAAGACACAAAACTTTGTAGCGGACAAGTGTTGTAGCCTAAAAGTATGCAAAAGTACGAATAATCTCTAATAGACTTACAGCCCTATCCTTATCCAATCACAAAAATAATCTCATCTCTATTGTGATAATTACACTGCCTAAAGTAATGCTGAAAAATTGTCATTATTACATAGATATGTATGTACCAGATTTCAAATTTTTTGTTAAGCATTTCTCCATCACCTAAAATCAAGTCTCTGTGGTATCGGTTTAGGCACAGTAAGTATGACAAGAGACATCAGATTATTTGTTTTCAGGCTGAGTAAGAATTGGGAGATTAACAAAGTAGTTGCAATGTGAATCTTGTTTAGAAATATTATTAGTAGATTTTTCGCAATTGTTTAAATCCAAAAAAAAAGTATTTTACATCTTTTTTATTTGAGTCTATAAAAAAAATAAATCGAATACTGAGAGCCATGTCTCTTCATCAGGCAGATAAGATTTTTTAAATATATTAAATATATTAACTTTTGCATACTTTTAGGCTATTTTATAAATTTCGATATAAACAAAACGGATGATCCCATTTAGAGGTAGAGGCACGGCAAAACATGTGAGGACAGAGTTGATTAACCCAACACACATTCAAGGAAAAAACACCACAGCTACATATATTAAGGTAAGGTATAAAATGCGTACAAGCAGATGAATATTTTTCTCAAAAGCGCCTAAATATATGCAACACTAAATCATATGGGGTTTCAACCACAGAAAGTGTTAACACGCTAAGCTAAGCCATTCCACAAGAAATGAAGTGCGCCCGCAGCCATTAGAAACTATTTATTATTACACTAGAAACTATTTGGACTAGTAGAAAATGCCACTCTAATACTATTGTTTTAATTAAAAGCTTTAATTTTTTTCACAAACCCTTTACTGTTAAATTCGTCGACACTGTCGTATATCCCGCGTGATTTGCGCCCATGCACGTATATTTTCCGGCATGTTCACCACTCACACTTTCGATATTCAACGAACTGCTGCGTTTACTATGCATTAAAATCATTATACCATCGACCAGCTGGGCCGGCTCGTCATTGTAATACCAGGTTATGTTGAAGGGCGCATCGCCATGCACCACAGCGCACGCGAGCTGGAAATAATCGCCCACATAGAGTGGCGAATCGGCGTTGGTGGGAAGTGGTGCAAGTTTTGGTGGCACTAAAGTCGATATGGTGGAAAAGGAAGGAAGGAGTTATGTAAATAAATGGATGAGTAGGGAAAGGAAGTGTGTAATGAAGTTGCGGTTTGAGGTAACAACGAGCAATCATCGATCAATTTGAAAATTTGAGTGCCACACATTTTTGGAGAGTTTTTTTTTAGAGCAATTGCAACATTGGACGATTTGAAGAACATATGTAAATGAAATACAAAACAAAAAATAAAATTAGCAATAAACTTACAAAAGGCCTCACTTATAAAATTACTAAAAAAAAAAATGTTACTAAATCAATTAAAAAAAAAACTCAAATATTTATTTAGCATTTCTACTATTTTCATTGTACCATTCACAATTAGTTGTATCGTGTAATTCGTTACACCAGCCGCATTTTTCCCATAGCAAGTGTAATTGCCCGCATGCGCGCCATCTATGGACTCGATAGTCAACACTGAGCTGCGTGAACCCATTTTAGAAATTGTTATACCACGTAACTGTGCATAACTTTCATTCAGCGGCAAGCCATTGTAATACCAATATACCAAAAGCGGATGATCGCCGTGGGTTATAGAGCACTGTAGTGTGGAATAATCGCCAGGGAAAAATGCATCTGCACCAGAGGTGAATGGCGCGATTTTAGGTAGCACTAGATTTTGTTTTCAAATAAAATATGAATTTATGTACATTGATGAGTCACAGATAGATATTAAGCATATTTGAAGCATATGAAGAATTAATTTATCGATTTCTTTCAATAAGAATGCGAGAAACTTATCGATTTATGAAAATCAAAAAAAAATTCAATAGGTTACTTAAACAAACAGGATTTCGGTTACAGTTCCTCTTTTAAATTTTCGTTGAAGAAATTTTGGCGTAACGTAAACCTGCGCTATATAAAAGAATGCCTAGAAACATAAACTTAAAGAACATCCCAGTACAAAAGCATAATTTTTTCTAACAAATTTTTATACGGATATGAAGTCGAGATTTATGTATTAAATTTAGGTAGACTACAAGCTTTATTTAAGAAATGAAATCAATAAACTTTTGTTTAAAAAAAACTCGGATATTCACAGTAATACGTAAAACTGATACGTAAACTTTATAACAGTTACGATAAAGTTTTTGAAAATAACTTGCCTGGAGCTATCATTTTTCCATCTTGTTTTCTTCAAGCTTAAGACTACAATATGTTAATGAAATATTTAAATATTTAGTTACGCGAATCTGTAGTTTAGCAGACTATCTTGGAAACAGGTTATATATTGTTTTGTGAAATATCAGAATTTATTGGACTCAAATTAAAAAGTCGATCGTCAAATAAGTTTTTTTATCAAAACTCCACACATTTAATAGAGTTTAAAACTGGGATAATAAAAGATATATAGCATAGGAAGACCAAATATGGGAGGTGCTTTCTAAAGAGAAGAGTTGAATAGCAATCCGGGCGCAAAGAGTGCGGTGAATTTATCCAATTCATCACAAACTTCTCTGTCGCAATCCAAATATTTCGAGTTAATTAAGTAATCATACAATTTCGAATGAAAAGCCTTGTAAATCTAAAATACATGATAGAATAAAACTTGTACTTATTTGCACTGCATTTTAAATCTTTAAATTTCTGAACAAAGAACCCCCATATAAACTCATTCCTGATATTGTTTCTTTTTGCTTGATTTTGTTTAATATGCACATTCATTTATTTCAGTTCAATATTGACAATAAATTTAAAAAACTTAGCACATTTAAATACAACTCTATCTAAACTTTCCAAAACTTTCTACACGAAACGTGACATTTTTGAAGAGCGGCTTCTCCCTCGCAATTTGTAAAAGATTGAAGCTTCATTATCTCTATAACGCATTTAAACTAAATAATATTTAGCTTTATATTGCAAGAAAAGCTTTTGAACTGCAAATTTTGACAAATTGGAATATAACTGTACAATGAAGAAGTTTATGTGAAAATTGAATGAATCGAATTCCCATTTTACACTTTTGTGTAACACAAAATGTTATGTTATTGCTTATGTTAAATAAAAATATCATTAGAAGTACTTCATTTTTACCTTCGCATTTTGTTGCTGTTATTATATTTTATGTTTGAGCTGAGTTAGTGTGGACATTTGCTTCAAAATTACGTGTATCAAAGGACAGCTGTCAGATATCGCTCTTAATCTCAAAATATAAATAGAGTTCTTCTTTATTGCATAATCGATCAATCGGTTTAACTGATACTAAAAATGGCTTAAGAAATAATCGACACTTCTCTTCTAGTTGTACACTTTCGATTAATCTTCCATTGTCAACTTATAATTAGCAGTGACTAATCATTCACATATTCGACTATTAAATAAATTGTTTTCATTAAAAACTCCTTAAGGAGCGACGTTCTTGAAGATAATGTGTTAAGAAATACGAAATCCTTCTTATCATTCAAATCTAATTGCAGTGGAAATAAATTGAATTTTACAAACTGACGAATTCAAATAATGATAATTAGGTATCGATTATTGTTGATCCTTAGTAAATCGAGAGTAAGTTGGTCTTTAAATAAATATTTGATTTTACCCCACAGAAGCAGTTGGTATCTAACAACTCGGTTATTCGATTAGTCAAATATACATATGTATGTATGCCTGTGCATTAAGGTGGCTGAATTATATGGCATTTTCAGAGTCCACAGATAATTCTAAGCGAAAGGATAGAAGGAAAACTACCTCAAAAATAAGTTTCGACCCAGCGGATTTTTAATATAAAAACTTACCTTTGCAAAAAACTTTCAAAATTTTGGAACTTTTTAAATCACATTTTTAAAAAGAGCATTTTTGTAGCCAATCAAATTTTTATATAATAAAGTGCAGAAGAAAAAACCCATTTAAAAAAATTACCTCTTCAAAAAATTGTCGAACTTTTTAGTTAAGGCCAAATTTTACTTTTACAAAATTTTTAGAAAAATTTCAAAATTTTCAGAAAAATTGCACAATTTTTAGAAAATGTCCGGATGTGCAATTTTGTAGCCAATTATATACTAGTACAATACAGGGAAAGTTTCAAGTGGCTAAAAATCTTCGTAGATTGTTCATAATTAAAAAGAAACATATTTTCACAAAATTATCAAAATTTTTAACAAACATTTTTTTTTGGTGCAGTTTTGTATAAAGTATAGTTTCAGTGGGCAAAAATTTGCGTTAATTTTTGAAAATTTCTTTTTTTTCAAATTCTTTAAAAAGTTGGATTAAGAAGTTTGAAAAATTCGAGATAAGGTTCGAAACTTTTTTCCGACATGTGTTCTTTTGTAGACTAGCTCCTAGAATTATATGAAGAATCGAAAAAATGTTGTCTGAACAATTCGACCCACCATAATACACTTATATTGACTTCGAATACGAGTGCATAAATATAAATTAGTTATGAATATATGTATTTATATTAATTTTGAAAGGGTACGGCATTGTCAAAATCGTTGTGGATTTATTTATGCTCGACATGCAAATCTGTTCTCGAAGCTCCGTTCGATAGGAGTAGCAGTTCGCGGCAGTAATTTACATATGTAGGATGATAAACGGACTCTTCGCAGCAAACAAATTTTCGAAAATATAAAATAAATTTTAGTAAATTGCAAAGTGCAAAATAGTTAACAGTCGCCTTCTACTAGTAGTGCTCAAAGGAGAGAAAGAGAGAGACAGAGAGATGCAGAAAGAGAGGTGGCCATCAGTACAGAAAGAGCTTTTGCTACATTACTAATTTTCTACAAAAAAATACGGCAAAGCGTTCAGCAAAGAGTTAGTAACTGCCACGACATGTTTGTTAGTTTCCTTATACTTTCGCTGTACAAAGAGTTATTTTTTTTTTAAATCCGCTAACCATAGACATTCAACTCAGTTGAATAACTCTGCACGCCCGCTTGATTGCTTGCATTGCATGTGAAATTCCCAGCGTGTTGATGATCAACTGATTCAATAGTCAGCACACTGCTGCGATGGCCGACTGTCATTGTGGAAACGCCAAGCGTCTCGCTCACCAGCTCGCCATTCAGTGTCCACTCAATGACAAGCGGCAAATCGCCAGTTGGCACTGAGCAATGCAAAGTCAAATATTGCCCAGTCTGAGCGGGACCTTCTTCGAAAGCAAAGGGTATGATGCGTGGTAAAACTAAAAGCGGGGATTTTTTAGAGAAATAAAAGAAATTAATAAATACAAAGAAATACGTGTAGAAACAAAAAATAGTATTGGAAATTGGAAAAAATTTAGCAAGAATTCAACAAATCAACTTGAATACAAATTCGCGAACTTTTTATAATTAACTAAATTATTGTTTGCTTTGAGTAACCTATAACTTTGAGCTGTGTGCCATAACTCGCTTTGCCCGCCTCATTCGAGCCGTGGCAGCTGTAGTTTCCCGCATGACGCGCGCTGACATTCTCGATAGTTAGTACGCTGCTTCGATGGCCCAATTTCGAAATCAATATATCCTGATCATCAGCATTGACCAGCGGTTGATTGTTGAAAGTCCAGAGTATATTGAGCGGTAAGTCACCTTCGGTAATTGTGCACTGATAGGTGATATATTGGCTAAGATGTACGGCTTGATTGCCGCTAGAGAAGGGAGAAATTTGTGGAGGCACTTTAAGGAGAGAGGAAGTGAGAGAAAAAGTAACCGCAGGAAGACGACCGTGGGTGGTAAATGGGTAAAAAAATAAACACAAAGGAAGGAATAATTTCATTTGTCACGTAACAAGTAGAAGAACAAATCAATTAAAATTAAAGGTATTTAAAAATAAAAGCTTAAAATCTAGTCTTTCATTTCACGAGTATACTGCGCACCATTTACTAATAACGCCGCCGTGTAGTCATTCGCCTGTGCGTCATTTCGCGCTTTGCACGTATAGTTGCCGGCATTGTTGCCATTCACCGAGTCGATTGTTAAAACAGTTACTTTCTTGCCAATTTTCGATGTAGTCACACCTAAGTAATCGTTTATCGGATAATCGTTGAACAGCCAAGTAATATCGACAGGCAAATCACCCTTCGATATGGTGCATTGTACGGTTACCGAATCGCCGAAATTTGCAGGTTCTTGGCCAAAGTCGAAAGGTGTGATTTTCGGTGGTACTATGTGTGAATGGGATTGTTACATTTTTATTTAATAACATTATTTAAATGCGGAAATTAAACCGAACAATTTTTTTATTTTAATTTTTGGTTAGCCTTCAGCTGTTCAAAAAAAAACTAAATGAGGAAATAGGAGCTTTATGGTATTGTCAGTGTTTTATTAATTATTATTGTATGTCACAGCAGTAAAGAGTATTTAATACTGTGCATGTTCATTTACATAAATACAGTAGTTTCATTTTGGCTGTATGTATATTTTGTAAGCAGCATGCTTAAACGCTCATTTTTATACTTCCCAACTGTATGTCAACAATTTCACGACATGTTTATAAGCCAAACACAATTCAGCGCAATAAAAATATACAAAACATAAAAGTATTTAATAAGAAACACGAAAAAATTACTTATACGCAATTCAGCTATAATTCAGCTCAATAATTGAGTAAAAGAACCTAAAGACACGAACACTAACACAGGCATTGTATTTTAAGTATAAAAGCGCATGCTTTTCAGTGACTACAAATGTGTGTACATTAGAAAGGAATTAAGTCAGGTAAAGGGCGGCGTAATTGATCATAATTAATTTAAAAAAATCTATAATATAATTTATCGTTCATATGTATTACTCTAATACGCTGTCTGTATGTAACACTACCATTCACAATCAATTGTGCTGTATAACTACTCGACGCCCATAGATTTCTAGCTTTACAGGTATAATTTCCAACATGGCGCGCATTTACCGAGTCTATCATCAACACGCTCAAACGTTTGCCCATTTTCGTGGCAGTAATACCAGAGTATGAGTTAAGAGCGTAATCATTAAAAAGCCATTCAATATCGAGCGGTAGATCACCCGAAGATACGAGACAATTAATAGAGACGGAGTCCTCAAAATTCGCAGGTGTTTCGCCAAAGTCGAAATGTGCTATCTTAGGGGCCACTGCAAATGTGCGCATAAAAATTAAGTTTAAATTATTCACATGTGTGTATTTATATAATAATCAGTGGTATGACTGGATGGAGTGTCGTGGGTAACTTAAACGTTCAATAAATATAAATGAAAAAATTAAAACTCAAAAATATTGTGACGTTTATATGTCATTCAGCACTATTCAGCACAATTCAGCGCACTCTAAATGAAATTAATTCAAGCACATATACCATTAACTACTAATTCAGCTGTGTAATTCTCGGCCGCTGCATGATTTTTCGCCTTGCAAGTATACTTTCCGGCATGCCTAGCGTGTACATTGTCGATGGTCAAAATATTTGTACGCTTGCCACTTTTCATAACCGAAATGCCAGAGTACGAACTAATGCCGTAATCATTAAACAACCATTCAATATCGATAGGTAAATCACCGGACGAAATAAGGCAAGTAACCGACACAGAATCCTCAACATTCGCTGGTTCCTCACCAAAATCGAAGGGTGTAATTTTTGGAGGAACTTAGTAAAGGATTCAAATTAAATAGATAAAACATATTCATAAGCAAATATAAAGCATATATTGATAACAACTGATTTGTTAGAGATAATTAATATATCAACCATTGACAATTAGTTGTGCTGAATACTCATCAGTAGCAGCCTTATTACGCGCTTTGCAGGTATAATTGCCCGCATGGCCTGCATGCACCGAATCAATAGTTAACAAGCTTGTGCGCTTGCCACCTTTGATTACAGTCACGCCAGCAAAGTAATTAACAGCTTCACCATTGAATAACCATTCGATATCTAAAGGCATATCGCCGGAGGAAATAAGGCAATTCACTGAGACAGAGTCCTCAAAATTGGCGGGGACCGCACCAAAGTCAAAGGGTACAATTTTGGGCGCGACTGATGATGGAAGGAAAGGTATAATTTGTAAAATAATTTTCTAGATTAATAAAGGGGTTAAAATAATGTAAAAAACAAAAATGCAAAACTTTTCATACAAATAATTGGTATTCAGCAAAGTCAGCGCTACTTAAATAAATTATTTTACTCGTTTATTGTTATGTTTGTACCATTAACCACCAATTCAGCTGTGTAATTTACGGCCGCAGCATAATTTTTCGCCTTGCAAGAGTATTTTCCAGCATGTCTAGCGTGTACATTGTCTATAGTCAACATACTCGTGCGTTTACCGCCTTTCACAACAGTTATACCCGAGTAGGAACTTATAGCATACTCATTGAATAGCCACTCAATATCGATGGGTAAATCACCAGAAGAAATAAGACAAGTAATCGACACAGAGTCTTCAACATTCGCCGGTTCTTCACCAAAGTCGAACGGTGTAATCTTAGGTGGAACTTATCGCGAATGATATAAACAAATATGTGTATTACGTATGAAATAATTTGAACACGTTAAAATCTAAATTATAAAGTGTTGAATAAAAAACTATATTATAATATTCAGTTGGTCTTCCACATGCGCCGGTTTTTGGCCTAAGTCGAAATGTGAAATATGACGAGGAACTTATTGGGATGCACGTTAAAATGCTTAAATTACCAAAAAAAATCAGGCTAATCATCCCCTACTGGATCTTCGATATTGCCGGCTTCCTCCTAGTCGAACGGTAATATTTTTGGCGGTGCTGAATTGGTTTTTACACAATTGCTTTACTTTAGCCTTAGTAAGTTTTTAAAAAGTTGTAAGTACACGTAATTTTCATATGTAGAACCCTAGAAACCCTAGAAAAAAGATGTTTGTAGAAAGTTGCTGCATTTACTTATGTATATAGTATTCGATGATATTTTCAGATTAATCTTTTAAAAATCGCTTATAATCGTGAAATTAGCTAAGTAAGTTTTTTTCTTTAGCAAACGTTTTCTCAAGTTTCCCCAGTAAATTTTCTAAGCTCATACAAAGAAGAAGTGTTTCAACTATGTTTAATTACTTAACTACAAAACAGCTCACATTCTTCTATGTTTGGCAAAAAAAATCTTATCAGCACATCTGAATATATGTAAGTTGGGTATACATAAAACCAAACCCCAACTAAAAACTACTAAAATCATAAGTTAAAGCATATTCAGCGCGCAGAAAGTATACGAAAGTCACATAAAAAAGGTACGAATACCATTCACAATTAGCGTCGCAGTGTACTCCATTTCAGCTGCTTCATTGCGGGCCTTGCATGTATAATTTCCCGCATGACCAGCATGTACCGAATCTATGGTCAAAATACTGGCTTTTTTGCCACCCTTCACAATAGAAACACCTGTATAAATATTTATTGGATGACCATTAAAAAGCCAAGTGATGTCCATAGGTAAATCGCCCAGGTAGATAAGACAGTTTACAGAGACTGATTCTTCAAAATTAACCGCATGGTCGCCAAAGTCGAAATGAGCAATTTTCGGGGGAACTAAAAAAGTGAAGGAGTGGAAGGAATGTGAAAAAATATATTTTAAAATTAAAACCAGGATCAAGATTTTACTATTCTATATTTTACTATTTATATGCAATAAAAATACCATTGACCACCAATTCAGCGGTGTAATTAACTGAGGTGGCCTTATTGGCCGCCACACATGTAAAATTTCCAGCATGATGACCGCGCACGTAATCGATAGAGAGGGCGCTTATTTTTTTACCCAATTTCACCATTGAAACATCGTAGACATTATCATTGATCTGGCGACCATTAAAAAGCCAATCGAAATTTACGGGAAAATCACCAGAAGTCACCAAACATTGCACGCTAGCAGATTCTCCAAAATTCGAGGGTTCAACGCCAAAATCAAAATGAGCAATTTTTGGTGGTACTTAAAGGAGGAATTAGAAAAGGGTTAAAGAGGTTTTGAAGGTTGAAAGCAAAACGTTAACAAAATAAACTAAAACGACGTGTATAATAATTAAAGTGTATTCATCGCATTCCGCACCGTTAACACGCAATTCAGCGGTGTGATTTACGCGCCCAGCACGATTTTCCGCTATGCAGCTATAATTTCCGGTATGTTTCGCTGACACAGACTCAATTGTAAGTTCACTAATGCGTTTACCACGTTTCGTTGTTATAATTTCGAGGTAATCCTCGAAAGGTTTACCATTCAAGGTCCACGTGATATTTACCGGTAAGTCGCCACCAGCAATGGTGCATTGAATATTAACGAATTCACCAAAACTCATGGACTCTTCGTTAAACCAAAAGGGGTTGATTTTTGGTGGCGCTAGACAAAAAATGTCAAATTAATAAGTTTTAAAACATATTTAGCTAAAACAAAAACACATCACTTTTTACGACTATCTATGTATGACGAACTTATTCCCATAGTATAAGCGGGGCTGACAAGAATGGGGGTTTCTTTTAAATCGCAGCTTTAGTTCGTCTTAACTCAACGTATATTTTTAAGCAATCTTTCTTAACACAAATATATTTTTTTAATCGTATTCAGTTCAATTCAGCAAACATGTGTTATGGCTTTTAACAATTGTATACCGAGATTTATTAAACAGTAAACTCGCCTTTATTCAGCTTCTTTAGACACTGCTAAGCTCTATTCAGCACACATTAAATAATACCACCATTGCACAAGAACTAAGTACTTAGGTGTTTGCATAGGATAAAGCAGACCGGGAACGAAGAATTTACAGTAACTACCAAATTTCACTACAATTGAAACTTTTTCTAAAGTTTTTTTTTAATCGCACAAACCATTCACGACCAATTCAGCTGAATGTTCACTTCTGCCCGCTGAATTGCTTGCTATGCAAGTATAATTTCCCGCATGTTTAGCTTCTATTGCATCAATCATTAAATTGTGAATACGATGACCACGTTTCTCCGTCAAAATCTCTAGATCAGGCAGCAAAGGATGTCTATTCAAGGTCCATATTACCGAGACAGGTAGATCACCACCCGCAATAATGCAATGCACCGAAACAGGCTCACCGAAATTCATGGGTTCATCACCAAATGAGAAGGGTGTAATTTTTGGTGGTACTTAACGCAGACATATCAGGAAAGGCAAATAAACCATAAAAAATAAAAAAAATAAAAATTATTAGTTCAAGATATTTTTAAACAAACCATTCACAATTAATATGGCGGTATGCGCAGTAATGCCTGCTTTGTTTTGAGCGTGACACGAATAAGAGCCAGCGTGATGTGCAGCCACAGATTCAATAGATAAAACATTGATACGTTTGCCGATTCGCGAAAAAGATATATCGTGGTATCTATCGATGGTGGCGTTATTCAGCAGCCAGCTAACATTGATGGGTAGATCGCCACCGAGTATGGTACACTGTATGGAGGCGGGTTCACCATAGTTAAGCGGATCCTGGCCAAATTCGAATGGCGCAATTTTTGGAGCGACTTTTTGTAAAATAATTTTAGTTACTTATTGTAAGCACAGTAGTAGAAGGTAAGTGCATTAAAAAAAGGTTGGGGGTTTCAATAAAAAAAATCACTGAAAAACGCCAACGGCTATTCGGCGCAATCATTTCTCAATTAATTTCTGTAAACGAATATGAAACAACAGTCAAGCCTTGACAGATTAGCTGAATGAACGTTGAGTTAGTCCAGCGCAGTAAAAGTATCATTTCAGATGAGCCAAGCTTCTTAGTTATTATTCAGTTGGGATTTTGTGTTAAAACGAAAAATGGTAAAAACTAAAAAAATACAATTTATTTGTATGCAAATTTTAAATAACATATTGCATCTATGTATTTATCACAAACCATTTACAACTAAAAGCGCTGCATGCTCTGTAACCCCAGCCTTGTTATGCGCACGACATGAATATTTTCCCGCATGATGCGCTGCTACCGCCTCAATTGTCAACACATTTACACGCCTACCAATACGCGATAACGAAATATCATGAAAACTATCGATAGCCGCATTATTTAACAGCCATGTGACATTTATAGGCAGATCACCGCCAAGTATAGTACACTGAATTGAAGCTGGTTCACCGTAGTTCAGCGGTTCCTCTCCAAAATCGAAGGGTGCGATTTTTGGAGCAACTTTTGCGCCAAAATTTTGATGCCAAAACAAAAATGTAAAAAAGTAATTCCATAATAATAGCACGCATACAAAATGCTACGTACAGTAGATAATCGAAGAAGAAGCGTTGAATACTGTTTAGCGTAGTCAAATTTTTTGATATATAAATACACCTGTATATACATAAATGCTACGAGATTTAAAAAAAAAATATTACCACAGTTCACAAAGAATATGCTTTGGAATAATTAAGCTCAGTTTTTTTTTTTGTTTTGGACTATGCAAAGGAAAATAGGTGCAGGGCATGGGGTTTAATTTAAAATAAAACTCAAAAATCTCAGGCGACCAGTGTAATCACAAATTCTTTTCACACCATTCACAATCAAAGCTGCCGTATACTCAGCTTTTCCTGCCCAATTTTCCGCGACGCATGTGTAATTTCCAGCATGATCAGCCGTCACACTCTCTATAGCCAGTACGTGTGTATGTCTTGTGAATTTTGTAGTAGCTATATTCAAATGTGCAGGCAGATGATAATCATTCAGCAACCATTTAACATTCATTGGCCAATCCCCACCGGCGATGGTACATTGTATTGATGCAGGTTCGCCGAAATTTAAAGGTTCCTCACCGAATTGAAAAGGCGTTATGCGAGGCGGAACTAAGCAAAGATTTAAAGTATGTGCGATAACATTGGAAATTGATTCGTTTATATGTTGTATGTTGCGAAAACAGCATTCTAAATATGTGTTAGGCTAGTTAGAGAGTGTAGTAAATTTCGATTTTGTTATGTACCAATTTTTGTTAAAATATTACCAAATACAGTGTTTAAAAATAGTCAGTCCAGATAATAACGGTTTTTAGTATTTAGAACACCGCAACCGAACCCAAAGATATTAGAGACAATAGTTCAATTTAAGAGCGGTTAGTTTGGCACTGAATTATTCGTTGTTGAATAAAAAAAAAAAACAAGCATAATTTTTACCATTCACGGTAAGATTTGTGCTATAGGTCGTTGAACCAGCCGCATTACTGGCCATACATGTGTAAGTGCCTGTATGCGCTGGTGTAGCGCGCGGTATCGATAACACACTCGATTTGATGCTTATGCGATTTGTTCGCAATATTGGCTGGAGACTGTCGTAGCGCGCATCACCAGCAGAGCGTTCAAAACTCCAGTTGATTTTGATTGGACGATCACCTTTCTGTATTTGACAAAGCAAATCTATTGAGTCGCCAGTGTTGATTATGTCGTCGTAGCTGAAGGGTGTGATTTGCGGGAGGACTAAAGAAAAATTTTAATGTTTATTTAGATGTAAGGTACATATATGGATATTAAAAACGCATAAGGAAGTATTCATACGATTTCAAATACTTTTCAGTTCAATTTAGTGCTATTCAGCTCAATTCAGCGTTAAATTTTTATTTAATGTAACCAATGCTGTGACGAAAATGGGTTCTTATTTCACATTGTTTAAGTCAATTCAGCCATAACATCTTTTCTATTCCGCTCTATTCAGCGATAGTGTTACCGCTATCTACTAATGTCTTTTTTACGAATATTCAGCTACTGCGCAAAATATTGATTTTAATTCGAAGTTTGTGATCTTGTAGCAAGGTGGGAAACATAAAATATATAATAACAACGAAAAACTTGTAATGAAGATATAGGAAGAGCTTAAGCAAAGTATACCACTTGATTTTCCAAACAATAATACCATTAACCAATAATTCAGCAGTGTAAACATTCTGCCCTGCCTTATTGCTCGCCACACACGTGTAATTTCCTGAATTTGCCGCCTTCACCGATTCCACTGTCAATAAGCTAATGCGATCACCAATCTTACTTGCCAACACACCCATATGCGAAAATAATGGCAACTCATTATGGGTCCAACGAATTTTCAGCGGCAAATCACCCTTCGCCACATGACAAGTGAGTTGTACGCTGTCACCTTCATTTGCTTCAGCATCAAAGTTGAAAGGATGTATAGCGGGAAGTACTACATACAAATACATACATATGTACATAAATTAGAGGGGATGGGTTGGAATAGCCGATAAGCAATAGTGAAGGTTGCATAAAAAAGAAAAAAAATAGTGTAGTGTAGTTTTGATACAAAAATAAAGATTTACAAACAACCAGCAGAGTGAGTTAGTACTTCAATAATATATTTTAAAATAATTATTGTATAAAATGTTTTCAATAACCATTAACTTGCAATTCCGCATGATACGAACTCTCTCCCGCGCGATTCGTTGCGATACACGCGTAAATGCCACGATGTTCTGCGGCTATGTAATCAATATTTAAAGTACTCGACTTTGTCGACATGCGACCGATTATGATATCGTAATCGCCACTTTTCAATCTTTGATTATTCAGCGTCCACGTAATATTTATGGGAAGATCACCTTTAGTGACTGAACATTGTACACCCAACGAATCACCAGAATTTGTGGCTTCATCACCAAATGAGAAAGGCATAATTTGTGGTGGCACTGCATGTCGAAAAAGGATGGAATGAAGGTATGTAGGTATGTATGTTAAGAGGTACTCAAAATAAAAGCTAAAACAAAAACCAAACTAAAATTCACACAGCTACGCTAATTTAGTAGCAATTCAGCGCGCCAACCATTCACTACAAGTTCAGCTGCTTGCTCAGCACTGCCAGCGGCATTTGTGGCAATGCATTTATAGGTGCCACGATGATGTCCATTGATAGCATCGATACTTAGCGAACTTAGTTTCGGAGACATTTTTATAATCCGTATGCCGGCGTTCTCGTTCGTTATCGGTTGTCCATTCAGCGTCCAATGAAGCTGCAATGGTGTGTCGCCTTTGAAGACCATGCACTGTACCGCTGTGCTATCGCCGTAGTTTGAGGGTTCATCACCAAAGTTGAATGGCATGACTTGTGGGGCGACTAAAAAAAATGTACATACTTCGTATGAAGAGAGTTGCGTTCGTAGTTAAAGTATTCGGCGAGGATGATTGAAAATGTTTTTTTTTTTGGGAAATTCAAAAACCTCGAATTTAATCAACGTTTGAGACGCGTATTACCAATTTAAATTGTGTTCTACAATTCAAAAGTAATGGCAAAACAGTAAAAAGCCAAAGCACTCACACCACACTTTCCACATTCAGCAAAACATTTTGGTGTAATCAGAAACAGTTTTCCAGCGAATTCCGCAAATGTGCTCACAAAAACTCTAAAGCTTGATTACATTTATAACTACATACATACAATCTGCGCAAAGCAAATTCAGCGTGTGCACAAAATTAAAATTATTACGAATACAAGTGACATTAAGGCTACACAAACCATTGACTTGTAATTCAGCTACATATTCGCTAGTGCCAGCCTCATTTGTTGCGATACATTTGTAAGTGCCGCGATGTATTGCAGTCAACGAGTCTATATTTAGTGAGCTGGTGCGTTTATTCAGCCTCACTACTGTAAAACCATTTTCACCATTCACAATAGGCGCTGAATTTAGGGACCAGCGTATTTTTAGCGGCAAATCACCCTTGGGTACTACACAATTGGCACTCGCGATTTCACCCATATCAGCAGTATCCTCGCCAAAGGAAAACGGTAAAACTTGTGGAGGCACTTGAATTTAAGGTAACAAAAATAGTTTAGAACAACAGAAAACTACTAAAACTAAATTAAAATATAATTCAGCTACATTTTTAGCGTAGGCTTTTATAATTGTTTGCTTGCACAAACCATTCACATGCAATTCAGCGCTGTATTCAGCACTGCCCGCTTTGTTCAATGCAATGCATTTGTAAACGCCACGATGGCGTGCTTCCAACGAATCGATATTCAGCGAACTTGTGCGTGGATTCATACGCGATAACGAAAAACCATGTTCGCCTGTTATAATAGGCGCTGAATTCAAAGTCCAACGTATTTCCATTGGTAAATCACCTTTTGGTATCATACAAAACACACCAGCAATTTCGCCAGTATTCGCCGGCTCCTCACCAAAATCGAAAGGTTGTATTTGCGGTGGTACTTAAGTTTGATTCGAGAACAATAAAAAAGGTGGCATGAATGAGGGGTTAAATAAAATAAAATCTAACTTATATGTATATGAAATCTACAATACTTTCAGCAATTTAAAAACATAATCCAAACAAACCGTTCACTTCTAAAACTGCAATATATTCAGCATAGCCCGCTGAATTATTCGCTATACATTTGTACGTGCCACGATGCGTTGCGCCGAGTGAGTCTACATTCACCGAACTTGTACGCTTATTCATTTTGAATATATTAAAACCATTTTCGCCATTTACAATCAATGCTGAATTAAGGGTCCAGTAAATGTCGAGCGGTAAATCGCCTTTAGGTACAACGCAAGTAACGCTCGCAACCTCTCCACGATTGAGTGGCTCTTCACCAAAGCTGAACGGACTAATTTGGGGAGCAACTAAAGAGGTGAAAGTGGATAAAATTTACTTCAGCTCAGCTGAATTGGGCAAATTTATGCCGGTACTTTTAATAGGAAATAAAAAATTTAAATAAAAAGAATCGCACATAATTGAATTTAATGTATAATGTTCCAAAAAATTTAAAACCGTCGGCAATATATCTCTATTTTGAAAAAGTTCTAATCCACCACAAATCTAACCAATATTTTTTTTTTTTAATTTATTTGTCCCTAACTGCTTACAACAACTTCTGTAACTATACAGCGCGAATTCAGCGGGTTTTGATTCAAGTAGAAATGTGTAAAACTATACTACACCAACACCAAATGTAGCAACAAATAATGTTTTCTTTGAGCATGTGACAGTTGAGTATAAGAAGTATATTTTCGGTAAGCATAAGCGCCATTTTGAAAAAAGAAGAGAAAACGAGAATACATACGGATTTGTATATTTTATATTCACAAAATTTGTTAGTAAGTTTCACTAACTCAATCCAAAGGTCCATGTTTCTACTTAACGCACCATTAACCTGCAATTCAGCAGCATATTCAGCAAGTCCGGCCAAATTTACAGCTATGCAACGATAAGTGCCACGATGTTTAGCTTCCAGAGAGTCAACGCTCAAGTAACTGGTGCGAGCATTCAGTTGCATAATTTTGAAACCATCACTACCTGCAGTGATCGGTTCATTATTGAGAGTCCAGTGTATATCGAGCGGTAAGTCGCCTTTTAGAATCATACATGTAGCGCTTATCATATCACCCATATTGACAACTTCAGCGGGAAAGCTAAAAGGTAGAATATGTGGAGGAACTGCGCGGAATACAAAATTATTACAGTGCTTTTCGAGGACTTTAGGAATTTAAATTTAAATAAAAAATTAAGAAATGAAATCTAGGAAGATATTGCCAAGCACTAATTCAGCACAAACCATTGACATGCAATTCCGCTGAATACTCTGTGTAGCCGGCCTTGTTGTTCGCTATACAGTTGTAAATGCCACGATGCTTCGCCTCAAGTAAATTAATACTTAACGAACTTGTACGTAAATTCGTGCGCATTAACGTAAAACCCTCTTCGCCATTTATTATAGGCGCTGAATTGACGGTCCAACGGATATTCAATGGCAAATCACCCTTAGTAACCATGCATTGTACGCCAGCCATTTCGCCGAAATTTAAAGCTTCATCGCCAAAACTGAATTGCATTATTTGAGGAGGAACTGGTTTTCGAAAGGATTATGTGCAGAAAAGTAATTTATTCATAAATATTGATTGCTCTTACGGTTCGAAAAGGAAAACTAAATTAGGAACTAACAAAAAAAATTCTAACTTTTATATTCAAGTAAAATAATTTCGAAAGTTTATTTTCGACTGATGTGTATCATTAACATTCAGTTCCGAGGCGTAAAACGACGATCCTGCTTTATTTTCCGCGATACATTTAAAAAGTCCGCGGTGATATTCCTCGACGGCGGCAATATTCAGCACACTCGTTTTTGCTGATAATTTCAAAATTGTTATACCCTATTCACCGTTGATGATCGGTCTTGAATTAAGTGTCCATTTAAAGGTAATCGGTGTATCACCCCTTTGGATCATACATTGTACGCCCGCATTCTCACCATTATTTATGGGCTCCTCACCGAAAGAGAAAGGCATAATGGAAGGGGGAACTGGTGAAGGTAAAGATATTTCAAATGAAACAGAGGCATCACAGAAAAAATAACAATGAAACAAAACCAAATGTTGCGCGATTTTCTAATAAGCTACTTAAACTTATTTTTAAAGTACCATTAACTTTCAATTCAGCAACGTAAAAGTCGGCGCCCGCTTTATTTTCAGCGATGCATTTGAAAAAGCCACGATGTTGTTCGCCAACGGCTACAATATTTAAAACACTACTTTTCGGCGATAACTTGAGTATGGCGAGACCCTCTTCACTGTTTATAATAGGTCTTGAATTGAGGGTCCACTTTATGTTAATGGGCACATCGCCCTTTTGTATCATACACTGCACGCCAGCGCTTTCGCCAGTGTTCACCGGCTCCTCGGCAAAGGAGAAGGGCACAATTGAGGGAGGAACTGATGGAGGAGGAAACAGAACCAAAAATAAGAAATATCGCTTTAAGTATTCTAATATTACAAAATTTTGGAGAAAGAAACTTTAATCCCAACTACCATTAACTCGTAACCACGACGCATGTTCTACACTTCCGGCCGCATTGCTGGCCACACAGCTATAATTGCCCGCGTGACGTGATCTCACCGATTCTATATTTAACATACTAATACGTTGACCACTGCGCGTAATCACCACACCATCGTTGGAACCAAAAAGCCGAAACCCATTAAAACGCCAAAAGATGTCCAACGGGAGATCACCCTTGGTGACGGCGCAATTGACTGTAGCCATATCTTGTGCATTAACGGGTTCGCCGAAATCGAAGGGCAAAATTTGTGGTAGGACTGTGAAGGGGTAGAGGAAAGGAAAAAATATGTATTTGCAACACAACGAAAATTAACTTGAATTCGGATAAAACTAAGCTATGCTCTTAACCATTCACAGCAAGCAGCGCGGACTGCTTAGTGACACCGCCATGATTTGTCGCAACGCAGCTGTAATTGCCCGCATGACGCGCGCGTACCGATTCAATGCTTAAAACGCTAATGCGCTGACTGGTGCGGGTGACAACCAAACCATCGTTGGTAAAGACCCGTCCGCCATTACGCGTCCAGTAGATATCCAGTGGTAGATCACCCTTTTTGACACTGCAGTAAGCCGACACCATATCCATATCATTGATACTCTCATCACCAAAATCGAAGGGTAGTATTTGTGGCAGGACTGGGCGGAGAGGATATTGAGTGAATAACATACATATGTCGATGAATAACAGAAAACTGCTTAAAGAAAATTTTCTAAAAGAAACCTGACAATAATATGAATACATTGTTTAACCATTTACTGCCAGCAACGCTGACTGCTTGGTTACGCCGTACCGATTCAATACTTAAAACGCTTATGCGTTGACTGTTACGCGTCACAACCACACCATCGTTGGTAAAAACGCGACCGCCATTGCGCGTCCAATATATGTCGAGCGGTAGATCGCCTTTATTTACCGTACAATAGGCTGAGACCATATCCATTTCATTGATGTTTTCTGCGCCGAAATCAAAGGGTAGAATTTGTGGTAGGACTGCATAGGAGGAGGGCAAAGAATAAAAGTCAAAAGTAGCAAATCAATAACAGAAAAATACGTCACTTTTTCAAATTCTTTAAGTTTTCTGAAGTTTTTATTCTAACCGTTCACCGCCAAAATGGCTGACTGACGTGAAGCGCCGGCATTATTTGTCGCAACGCAGCTATAGTTGCCTGCATGCCGCGCTCGAACTGATTCAATACTTAAAACGCTCAAACGTTGACTGTTACGCGTGACAATCAATCCATCATTTGTATAAACACGTCCACCATATTTCATCCAGTAAATGTCGATAGGCAGATCACCCTTATTCACGGTACAGGAAGCGGATACCATATCCTGCTCGTTGACGTGCTCCTCACCAAAGTCGAAAGGTACTATCTGAGGTAAAACTATGGCAAAGGTGAGGGATATGAGGCCGCAAAGCAAGGAAACAACTAAGCAACTAAATTTAAAATAATAAAATTAAAATTTTGGTATCAGTAAAGTTAAATCTATATATTACGCTCGAAGCCTATATCTAACCATTAACCGCCAAAACCGCCCAATGCGTAGTCACGCCGGCGTTATTTGTCGCAACGCAGCTGTAGTTGCCAGCATGACGCGCGCGTACCGATTCGATGCTCAAGACGCTCATGCGCTGGCTAGTTTTTGTGACAACAACACCATCGTTCGTATAAACTCGTCCTCCGTTTTTCGTCCAAGCGACATCTATCGGAAGATCGCCCTTATTTACAGTACAAGACGCAGAAACCATATCCAATTCGTTGACGCTGGCCTCACCAAAATCGTAAGGTACTATCTGTGGTAAAACTATGGCAAAGTAGGAAAGTATGAGACCGCAAAGGAAGGAATTGAACTGAATTCAAATAAACGAAAATTATTGGATTCGAAGTAACTAAGTTAATCTATTTCGAATTGGTACTGGCATCTAACCATTAACCGCTAAGACCGCCCAATGCGTAGTCACTCCTGCGTTATTTGTCACCACACAACTGTAATTTCCAGCGTGACGCGCGCGTACCGATTCGATGCTTAAGACGCTCATGCGCTGACTCATCTTGCCTACAACAACACCATCGTTTGTATAAACGCGCCCACCGTTTTTCGTCCAAGCGACATCTATTGGAAGATCGCCTTTATTTACGGTGCAGGAGGCAGAGACCATGTCCAATTCATTAACGCTCGCCTCGCCGAAGTCGAAAGGCACAATTTGAGGAAGAACTTAAGAAACGTATAAGATTTAATTATGAAACAACGAAGCAGATATTTAAATGTATTCTTAACGATATTTGAAGCAAAAAGCTTTGCGTTTCGAAAATTATAATCAGCTTATTAGAAAAACTTGGGAAGTATCGGTGGAGCTCAAATCACTTAAGAACCCAAAATGTCTAAGAACCTAAAATTAAACGCTACTTGCTGATCTAAAAAAAACAAAAACTCATATTTTCCAATTTTTCAACAACGCGCACCATTAACTCTCAGCTCAGCGCTATGATACGCCACGCCCGCTGCGTTACGCGCTACACAAGTATAGTTCGCTCGATGTCGCGCATGCACCGACTCTATGCTCAGCATGCTAATCCTTTGTGTCGTCTTCGTTATGAGTATACCATCATTGGTCATTAGTTTGCCCAAGCCGCCAAGTTTGGGATCCGGCGCCGTAGTCCAATACAAATCGATCGGTGTATCGCCTTTATTGACAGTGCATGTGGCCGAGACCATGTCATTCATGTTGATCGCATCGTCACCGAAATCGAAGGGCACGATTTGCGGTGGTACTAGTATGTAGATGAAGGGGAAATAAGTTTACCAATGGTTCTAGTACACCGCAAAATGAAAACCTTTCAAACCACGTTGATACTCGCGCATCGGAGTATTTGACCTAATTTTCCTTATATTAAACTCAAAAAAAAATTACCGGTTGAGTAAAATGAAGTAGCAGTTTTTCACGGACGAACTCGGTGAACTCTACGAGTTCAATTTAGTATAGCGGACAAACTTTTAAACATACTGCGTCATTTAACTTCATTCATCCGGTTTGTGTTGCAATTTATTACATAGACCATTTCCCTAACTTCGAGGGGGAATATGATCTAACGCGTTTATGTGAAACTTACCCATAACTTGTACTTCTAGTGAGCCGCGCGCCGAATAACCTTCTACATTCTTAGCCACACAAGTGTAGGTTGCTTGATCGGAATTACGTTCCACATTCTCGATAATCAAAGTGCCATTGGGGAAGACTTTTTGTTTGCGATTGATGGGTAAAGCTCGATTGTCTGCAAGAGGGTATAGAATTGGCGTGTTAAATAAATTTTGCGCACTTCGAAATCACATTCAATTTTCCACTTACCACGTTCCCAAACAATCGAATCAATTGGATAGCCCGCCACAGGGCAGGTTACAATTAACGTTTCGCCCGCTACAATAGCTTTCTTTTCCATTTGCCGAATGTAAGGTAAACCGTAGACATTTAATTTCGCAGAGTGTTCGGCAACGCCCACTTTGCTCTTTGCAATACATTTGTAGAGACCGCCGTCGTTCGCATGCACTGAGGTGATATTCAAATAGGAAACCACATCACCATTCACTGTCACATATTGTCCAACTTGATAACGATCAATATTTGCGATTTTCTTGCCATCAAGTTCCCAGGATATTTCGGGTGTTGGATTGCCGCCAGCTACACATTTAAGAAATACGCTTGGTCCAGGTTCCATTGTTTCCTCTTGGAATGCCTGTCGTATAACTGGTGGATCGAATCGGCCGCCAAGTTTCAGTTCAGCGCTTGCTTCCGCAGATTCCTGATCGTTGCGCACGAAACACTGATACATGCCCTTATCTTCCTTCTTTACCGATTCGATACGTAGAACCTGATCGCTGTGTCCAATCGATTTGCCGTCCTTCATCCAGCTAATGGTCTTAATGGGATTGCCACTGTACTGGCAGGTAAAAACAGCAGGACGTCCAAAGTCGACAGTTTGTGTGGGTGGATCGATTTTTGCGGAGAGTGGTGCAGTGACGGTGAGCACAGTTTCAACGCTTTCGCCCCCCACGGAGTTATTAACCACACATAAATATTTACCAGAGTCTTCGACGACAGCATCTTTGATGATCAGTGTGCCGGAAACTTGTTTGACGCGATCATTTAAAATAACCGCTTGCTTGCGTGTGGTGCCCTCGATAAATTTGTACCATCTGTAAACAGAGAAAGGAGTTAATGAATTGCGAAAGTTTCAAACAAAGCTGGTTAAAAATGAAGAAATAAAATGCTTGGCGGTGTTGTTGGTGGCGTTGATGATCAAATAAAATTTTTGTAAGCCCATCGAATGTGAAGAATGGGATTGTATGCTTCAATAAAATTAAGTGAAGCTAGGCGTAAAATTTCAAAGCGACATCGAACGAACATGGAAAGACGTACAGGAACAAAAAACTCACCTCGCTGCATACATACTTACCTCTCGGATAAGTTAGATCGATAAGGTAGCATTTCATTTTTTCATTTTTAATCAGCTTCGAAATTTTGATTTGTTTTCAGGGCCCTTGACAACACCTACCAAAATCTAACAAAAAGGAAAAATATGTTAGCAAGCATTAAGATGCTTTTTTAAAGACTTTATGAAGCTGTTTGCGGGTGCTGGGTTGTCGGCTTTAACGCCACGGGTGTACAGAGAATGCCTGCCTAAGTTTGGCGATAAGGGATGGAGAAATTAAAGGGCAAATGCCTTTAAAACCTAAAACTTCAAAAATGTGGAAATGTACGCTTTTCAAAGCAAATTTCAAAGCTAGTATTATAGGGGTATGTTATTGAGCAGAAGCGAAAATGTGATAACTAAGCAAATGTAGTACAGTATTTTGTATACCTATAAACAGGCACCGGATAACCTTGACCCGGGCAATGCCCAACAAAAGTACCCTGCATCGGCACTTCAATTATTTCGATGCTTTTTGTTGCAATACGCGGCTTTACATGACCAACGGGTTCTACGAATACAAAAAATTACATAAAATAGCTTTAAAGCGAAAAGTAAGTAGGTTAACTTCCCGAATGTTTAAAATAGTTCGAATCTGTATACCTGAATAATGGCATTGGATAAGCTTGAGCCTGACAAAGTATGGCGAAACTGATGCCCAAATGTATTGTAAGCTCTTGAAGACGATCACCTGATACGGTAGCATTAAAAAATACTTGAGTATTGAAAGGCTTGCGAAAAAAACCGGTTTGGCAGAGTTTCCCCGATAAGTTTATTAATGCTTCCTAGATTTTTTTTTGTTTAATCCCTAAAAATTATGTTTACCGAAAAACGGGAGTTGGATAGGATTGTCCTTGACAGAGCATAGTTAGGCTATAACCAGCTTGTCTAGTCACTTCTTGTAGACGACCACCCGAAATCTTCGGTGCAACACTGCCAACAGGCTCTGGTTAAAGAAGTTTAATTTAAAAATATAATTAAAATTCTTTTATTTTTTTTCTTCTTTGAAGATTGCCTGAAAGTTACAGCTATGCCATGATGATAATGAAAGCTTGATTAACTTTTCAAAAGCCCTCAAAAACTTCGAAAGCTCCAGGAAGCTTTTTTACTGCATTTTTTTTTTAAGTTCCTACAATCGGCACTGAACACAGTCACGAAAAACTCAGTACGCTTCAATAGCTCTATATTTAAACTCAATCCTTAAGCTTCCTAAGTTAAAAAAAAGCTTCTCTAACCTTATAATTGGCACTGGAAAGGCTTGGGCTTGACACAATAGAGCAAAACCTTGTCCGATTTCTTTGACGAATGTAAAACTTTTTGATTCTCCAGAAAATGTTGGCGCTTTAGCGCCTACTGGCTCTGTAAGTGGCATAAAAGAAGCAATTCAAAACCTTCATTTGGGAATACGAATATTAGTTTAACTCGAATGTAAACTGCTGCAAATTTGTTATTAAACTGATTATTGAAAGCTAATTAAAATTTTAAACAAATATGTATGTATTAACTTTAATTAAAGATACTTTAAATGTTTCGTTAGCTACCTTATAATTGGCACAGGCCAAGCTTGAACCTGACACAACAAACCGAAGCTTTGCCCGAAGTTGCGCGAAAATGTGAAACTTTTCAAATCATTGGAAAATGTTGGAGATTTTGCGCCAACGGGCTCTAAAAAAATTAGAATCAAAATGTATTTTTTATATACATACATATTTATTGTTTTAATTCTATGTGAAATGTTCCTGATATTTTACAGAACCAGTTGGTAATGTTGCACTTAATTTTTTTTTTTTATTAACAAACATAACTTGTACCTTATAATCGGCACCGGAAAAGCTTGAGCTTGGCATAATAGAGCAAAGCTTTGTCCCACTGCACGTATATAGGAGAAAATATTTGAGTCAGTTGAGAATGTAGGAGCTTTAGCGCCGACGGGTTCTACAAAAGCAAAATGAACATTAAAAAAATGAAATGAAAATGAAAAAAAAAACTATGCAAAGATGAGTTGGAAATTTGCACACGTTTGCTGGATGGTAAACAAGAAAAAATCATCCTAACATTATATAAGTACACATATACCTAAATAAAGGCACCGGATAGGCTTGAGCTTGACACAGGAGCACCAAATGTTTGCCCTTAGCTTCCACAAATGTACTACTCTTCGCTGAATTGGGAAAGGCGGGTGCTTTGGCGCCGAGTGGTTCTTTAAGATGTGAAAAATAAAAAATAAATAAGAAAATCATACTGAAAATGCACGAAAACTGCCTGAGATGCGAGTTCAACCTATATACATACGTAACTTTCCGTAGCGAGCTTTCATAAAGCTTTTTGTTATACTAACTTTCACAAGTGTGTTTAGAACTTTACGAAAAACTTTCTTTATATAATAACAAAAAATACCTAAATATGGGCACTGGGTATGCTTGAGCTTGACATAGCAGCACAAGATCTGTGTCTTGTTTCTCAATAAAAGTGCCGCTTTTCAAGGCGGTTGGAAATGCGGGAGCTTTGGCACCTAGCGGTTCTATAAAAATAAAAAGCAAATCCTTGATAAAAATACTTACTTTGGTCAGAATAAATGCAGTATAAAAAAATGCCCGCCTGTTTGGGAAAATGCATCGATAAGACAAGATCTTATATTTTGAAAAAAACTCTACAATTTTTGGTTTATCGCATTCTTAATTTTATATGTATGTATGCAAACTTCACCTTGTCACTGGAACTGGAAACGCTTGAGCTTGACACAAAAGCACTATGTTACTAAAACTTTTACCCATAAGTGTGCTTATTTTTGAAACGGTCGGAAAGGTGGGAGCTTTAGCACCAACAGGTTCTACAAATATTATACTTTTATATAAGCAGATGTTTCGATTTAAAGAATATATACGCAATGAAGAGAAAACTGACTGAACGTGTTGGGAGGTGAGCTTTTTGTATAGATCAGAGCTTTTACGAAATTACAATATTGTTTTAAAATAATCTTAAATTTGTTTGTTTGTGTATTGTTCTAAGCCCTACCTGATTATAGGCACTGGATAAGCTTGAGCTTGACAAAGTAACGCAAAGCTTTGTCCAACATCACGTGTGTATGAAAATGAACTTGAATCGGTGGAGAATGTGGGTGCCTTAGTGCCGACAGGTTCTAAAATGATTGATTTGAAATTCTAAGAAATATATCCACCTTATGCAATAAAAGCTGCCTGAATTTATTTTTTCATACTAAGTACCTAATTTTTTTACTTTCTGTAAATTCGTTTGTGAAAGTACAAAAGCTTTCAGCTAGCGAAAACTTTACCTGATGATTGGTACTGGAAAAGCTTGTGCCTGACACAAAAGCGCAAAGCTTGAATTCACCGAGCGCACAAAAATGCTACCTTTCGAATCACTTGAGAATGTGGGTGCCTTTGCGCCGACGGGTTCTAAGGTTGAAAGAAAAATATAGTATACTTACAAAGAATTTTTAAAAATATGATTATGCGAGTATGAGAGTATAACTAACTATTTTTAACAAACCGGTTGGCAGATGTTGAAAGAAGCGCTAAAGCGTGATTTAAGTTATAATTAACATTTCAGATAAGATATTATTACATTTCCTGTCACAAATCATAACTAAAAATTTTTGACAAGCATGGAGATTTGGAGCCGGAATAACACACTACACGTTAAGAAGCTTTTGGGGGGTTGAAATGCACCTAGCTTGATCAGCAGAAAAAAATAACAGCTGACATTCTGCAAAATTCGAATTCCAATATAAAATTTTATAAGAAAACATCAGTCTATCCGGGTCGCATTCTGACTCCAAAAAGAATAAGAATTACCTTAAGAAACCCTACTTCTTGAGTAATCTCAAAGCAAGGGTGCTTCAACGTCAGCTATACTTTTATATCTTTCGTACACATTTTTCAAATCTTTAACCTTCTTCAAATGCATAACTCCCCTTTACCTACCTAAATATAGGCACAGGAAATGCTTGAGCTTCACAAGTCATTGCCACTGTGCTGCGACTATTTGCAGAAATAGTGAATGTGCTGGCAACGCTTGGAAATGCGGGAGCTTTAAACCCCACAGGTTCTGCGAAAATCAATCGATATGAGTGAAGTGAAAATCGAGACTATCGTTAAATCCATCCGAATCTCTGTGAAACCTACGAAAAAGCTATCACCTATTCAAGGTACTGAATGTAATCCTTCATAGCTATTAGGACTAAGAATAACGACGTACAATGAATTCAGCGTTAGGGCGAAATAAAATTAATTTCGAAGTGAAAATTACTGAATGTTGTTATTTTGCCTTTCCTTCAATTTTATTATTGTTGCATGTTTTAAATTTACCTAAACACGGCTACTGGAAATGCTTGAGCTTGACAAAGGAGCGCTAAGGTGGAATTTATGCCGGCGCGATTTGAGAATGTTTGCACCTCGCCAGAGAAGGCAGGTGCCTTTGAACCAATTGGCTCTGCAAAAAAGATTTAAAATAAAGTAGTGAATGATTCCGATAAAAAAAACAAAATGTTCACCGTTTTACTGAATGTTGGGATAAAGTTTTTATAAAAAAAATAATTATGTTGCTACAATTGTAAAATATTAAACAATCTACATATGTATACCGCCGTCGTACTCCTGGTGACAAATCTTATGGATTCTTAAGCCTAAAATTGTTTTTATCTGTGTGTATAAAATATGATTTCAAGTCTGCTGGGTATTCCAAAATAGCGCACTTTTTGAGTGTTTGCGGAGAGAGAAATTTTGAATCGAAAGTTCATTTTCAGCTTGGCTGAATATCTACTCATATCAAGTTATTCAATATTTTATTTTAAATAAAATAAAATAATTCTGTCAAAAACAACTGTCGAGCCCAAAAAGGAAACGCTTTGATTACTCATCTTTAAACTTGAATAACCCGGTGAAGATGAACTTTCCACTCTAAATTTTACTACATTTCAACCCTGAAAATTAAAAGGGTAGTCGTTCATCACCTTGCATTGTACAAAACAAACTGGAATAGAAATCCAAATTATTCATCTAGGATCTCAGAATAAAAAATGTGTGTCTGAAAAACACCAAATAATAGGCATCTCTGGCGTAGGCCGATCTAAACAGGGTTAGGTTGCCGAAACAACAGCCCTTGACCGGGTAAAACCGGGGGCATTCCGATACGTAGAACCGGCTGTCTTGGGAATGTGTTGCATTCCTAATTGACTTCACTTGCAATTTAAGGCACCTTTTGTGATTTTTTCCAACAAATGGTAGACGCTTTACATATTTTTTCAAACTAGGAATTTGAATTTGAATAAATTTTTACTACACTGAATTTGTGTGCACTAAGGAAAATAGGGACGGGCTTGAACTAAAATTTAATAGCCCGTCTTTAATTTCTCCAAAAAGTGTATAGTTTTTTTATACTAGGAAGATTTTACATATTTTGAACTACCGAGCTATCCTCGACTTCCATTACCTTATTACAGGTACTGGGTATGCCTGCGCTTGACATAGCAATGCAAAACCAGTGTGCTCTTGCTTTTGCACTTCAATCAACTTATATTCCAGCGGAAAGGTGGGTGCCTTAGCGCCGACCGGTTCTAAAAGTAGGGTTTAGAAGGGCGATTTATAAGAAAATTTTATTTGTAGAAAATAAATATTGAAAACTGCCACTTGAAAAAATTGGAAAAAGTTGATTACACTCTGCCTTTAATTGCAAAGAAACCTGCGATTTTTTTGTATCCATAGTAAAACAAAACAACAAATAAAACGAACTGAACATTAAGCATTGTAATGCATTGTAAAGTATCAGAAATTTTTGTAATACACAATAAATCGAGTAATCGTATGCATTCCGGAAGGAAAAACAATTTAGAGTCATTCACATGTTTTCTATTTCTAACCTTGACCTGTGTGAAATTTATGTCAGCTACCATAGTTAAAATTCGCGCCAGAAGAATATCAGGCTCAGTCGAAATACTCGTACAACACATAAACTTGACCCAGAACCTAAAAAGTGATAAGCGATGGGGGAATTTAGGTCAAATTCCAAGGTTACGATGCGAACGCAAACGAAGCAGGAAGTCGGTTGGAATATATGTACAATACAAAAAATTGTAAAGAGAAAGTGAAGGCAAATAGAACCGAAGGTAAGTTTGTTGTCACAAAATAAGCGCAAATTCAAGTGTGCCCCGAATAAATAGCGAAAGCAATAAAACTACAAAATGGAAATTACAATTTGGCGGTAAAACTGAGAGAGGTGAGCAAACCACGGCCAATTGAAATATTGCAAGCAATATGTGCGCAAATTTTCACATGAAAGTGAAAATGCTAGGAAAACCCGTTCATACGAAGTAATAAAAGAAAATGTGTGAAAATGCGCAGAAACTCAGCAACAATAAAAAGCAACCAACAACAACCAGTCAGTGTACATACATACATACATATATCAAACGATGCGGCAGCCACTCTACAACATTGCGGTCAGTGACCCAAAAACGTGACCGCTGTTCGGCGAGTACCAACAGCAAGCAACACAAACGGGCGCATAAAACGTGCAGAGTGGCAGGCCAGCGACAGCAGATGGGTTAATTCATTCATAAACAAATGCCGACCAGCAGAAATGTGTTAGAAGGCGATATCACGGACGAAGAGCATCAATACTGTTGTCACACTTCGCCATGCGCGCGCAGAGAACCAGTTTTTGCATACCATCTGTTTTGTTCAACAACTTCCAAATAGATAACAGAGAGCGTAAATTTTACAAAATATACGTTCTCTACTACCATATGTCGCGAATCATGCGACCAAAACACAAATATGCCGCGAAGGGGTAATTGTTTTGGGAAATTTGTGACGCAAAGCGCACATGCGCAAAACCGGTGCACACTGTGCGATTGAAATAGCATGCTACTGGCATTTTGTGAGCGAGTCAACATTTACGCTAACGAACAGCTGTATGTGTGAGTGGTTTATTTGTGACACACATTTACCCGGCGGTTGTGTTGATTTAGCAGTAAGCGTGCTGGTTTGACTGACAGTGGACTGAGAAGCTGCATCAAAAGAACAAAATACGTACATGCATACATATTTACAAATGTGGTTGTTCAGGCTGGTGATGATGGTGAGGTTGTAAAAATTTTGTGGTATGAGTTTGTAAACAAAAGCGTACGCTTTACGTTTTTTGTGTTTTGTTTGTTTGGCTTCCACGAGAGCGCTGTTGCCGCTTTTAGTTATTTTTATTGTTTTTATTTTGGATTTTTGTTGCTTCTTCATGCTTGCATTTGCGCTTTGTTTACTTTTGCTTTTGTTCGATATTATCTGTATTCGCGACAGCTTCCAGGCAGCTGAAATCAATTGTCATAAAGCCAATCGGCACACATTTCACATGCACACTTAATACATACAGAATTGTGCGTTTTATATTTGCCGAGTGTGTAATTTTTAGTGCCAGTATTTCTGTATAGAAATCATGAATGAATATTCTGAACTTATATCTTGCTGCGCGTCTCGCCCTGCTGTTATTACGGGAATCGTGAATAGCATTTGCACAAATGAGGAAATGCTTATTTGCTGAATTAAAAACATCACGTTAGACGATGACTACTATCATGAAGAGTATGACATATGTATGTATGTATGTATTTTATTCGACAGCTGATTCAGATTGTGCAATGAAATTACATCACTAATATTCATCGATACCTACATATTTGACAAGAATTTAGTATTTCCACACCATCTGTAGTACGTTTCTCTAACTCCTTTTGGTTATAATGACGGCACTCTCCCTAATGTGTTTTTGTAAAAAACAAGTGAGGCAAATTGATCCACAACTTTGCCTAGTCAAGTCAGATATTTCATTCCATTTCAATAGGAATACTCGATTAAATAGGTTGTTGTAACCAAATGAAACGAAATATTGACTATTATTAGTCTCACCTGTTTTTGAGTTGGTGACAACTGACGTCTCTATAATAGACAATTTTGTCGATTTCTTACAGAAATTACCTACTGAAGTCGCACTAGATTTTGCAATACAATCGATTCATTCGATATACTTTTTTCATAATTAAGTATTTTGTTAAGTTATTTTGTTATTACATCTTGCTGAGAATCAGCTTCATTCCGAAGATAGCGAAAATTTAATTTGAATTCCAATGTACCTTCACCATCTGGAATTACACCCTACAAAGATCAAATTCACCCATGGTCGTAGCCGTCAAACTCATCTAGAAGGAGGCCTTAAAAACGTGCTGTTTCGACGGGGAGGTCGGCTCTCTTGGAGAGATGTTAGATGAATTGGTTTGAGATAGTATAAGAATAGGTGATTAGTGTTCGCTATCCCAAACAAAATTCACGAGTTGGTTTATTCCATTCATTCACTAACGAGGTGTGCCCTAAACATTGTTTACTAAAAGTGTTTTCTGATTATTATTATTATTGCATATAATTTCATTTTTTTCGGATATCGGAATATACGAAAATCAATTCGTTGGGGCAATTATTCGCATATCCATACTATCTACATTTTATCCGTGTCAACCGCGTCGATATCCGGATATCCACGATTGTCTGATTGCATGAATTTAATTTGAAGGAAAATTGGAAGTTGGGGTTTATAATTTCAATATTGAAAACTATAATATACTATCTGTGTAAAAATTATTTATGCAAATACAGTCCACAACTCTTCAGGTGAATGTCAATTTTGATCAGATAACCCTGTGTAGTAGGCAGAAAAAATAAAAATTATTACAAATTATCGACGAATTGTACCTGCATACCATTTCATTTTATGGCAACATTAAAAGTTTAAAAAAAATTCACTGGGTTTTCCTTGGTCGCCCTTTTAGTATCGCATTAATTTCAAATTATCATCCAATTATTTTTTTTCTTCCTAACCTAAAAACTGGAACAGGATACGCTTGTGCCGGACATAATATAGCAAAGCTAGAAGCTTTCCGCCGCTCAATACCCGACCATTTGGTATCAACGGAAAGAGTAGGCGCTTTTGCGCTGACAGGCTCTAAAAAAAAAAAACATCGTTCATTAATAAATCAACTCAGTCGGACATTCGTTCATAACATATTAAACGTTAATGAAACTAGTAAAAAAAAATTCATTGATAAATATAATAAAATGCATTTTCCACCTGAATGCTGGCACTGGATACGCCTGCGCTGGACATATAATAGCCAAGTTGCGTCCCTGCATGCGCTCGATCCAAGAGCGACGCATATCGTGCGATAGTAGCGTTGGCGCTTTTCCGCCAACGGGTTCTGTGTTGCAGAAAAAATCACATTTGACTTATTGACATACATACATAAACGCTTGAGAGCTCTACTTTCAAATGCCATTAATATACCAATATATCGTATGTAGATACACTTAGTTAAACCCACGTTATTCAAAAATGGCGTAAGCAAACTGCCTGAAATTATTGTTGGGCAAATATAAATAATTCTATAAATTGCATACATTTGCTTTTAGTAAAAATAAAAAATAAAACAATTAGCAGTTATTCACCTAAAATTAGGCGCTGGATAACCTTGTGCCGGACAAAGTAACGATAAATCTTCTGTGGCGCGTAATTCTAACGGTTTTTGTACCAATGAGGGTGTACGCGGTGCACTACTAGAGATGGGTTCTAAAAAGAAAAGTCGATACATGGTAAGCAAATCTAGTTGTTTTCTAAACACTTTCTGGCTGAATGTTGGGGTATGAGCTACAAATAATTTGAAAAAAGTCTATACTAGTAAAAATAAAGTCGTTAAAATACCAAGTAAATATCTCAAATAGTTTTTGAACTACCGCCTTTCGAAGGACAACTGCTCGTTATTCAGAAACGTGGTCATTTGATATTTTAAAAAATGTCCTACAATTCTTTCCCGAGTGATAATTGAGTCTTTTTTTTATCGTATTTAGTATTTTTTCTTTATAAATGACTCTAGGGCTTTTCTGTAGCTCGTCCCGACCAATGTTCCCAATTTACATAATCGATTAAACGCCTGGTGTGATTTATAAGGACATGAAAGTATCCAAAAGCCAGAGAGGACTGAAAATTACTGAAAATATATACTTAGTGAATCGATATACATATAAGGTATTCATAGCCTCTAGCAAAAGTTAGAATCTGGCATATTTAGCTACATAATACGGACGGTCTGTCTTTTAAGTCTAAATAACTAATTGTCAGTTATTCTTTATGGTTTACATTTACTTACGTTTAAAAAAGCATAAATGTTATTCCCTTTTTCAGCAATTTCTACCATTTTTTGGTGCAATCAAATAAAATCACCTGTTGCGAGATACTATCTTAACACCAAAGAGATACACGGCATAAAGCTAGTTAAGTTAAGTTCTGAACACCCTAAGTATTGGAGATTATTCGATAAAAAAAAACAAGTTGCGGAACAAAGGAACGTTCTGCCGAAACCGGCAATTAAAACTTCAGTTTATTAACTTAAGTCATAAAACTGGCACTTCTAATACCATGGGGTTATCGTCTCAAGGAAAAAGCCTTTTTATTGTCGTAGTAAAAAAAAGTCTCAGCTGTCATTTAAAGTTGGCGCAATTACCGAAAAGTTGGGGCCGGAAATCCCTGCGCTGGACAAAGAAGCGAAATGCTACTGTCGTGGGCCATGTTCAAAGGTTTGCTCATTATAGAAGGAATTCGAGGAGCGGTGCTTGAAACAGGTTCTGAAATTTCATGACATAAAATTATTTATAATATTTTTTAAATTATCAATATAAACTGCCTGAACGTTGCAAACTCACAACAGCGGTTTTTTAAAGCTACATTTTTTAAAGTATAGATATTTAGTATATGAAAAATCAGCTGCAGTTATTAAATTTTACTTTTTTTGGATTATTTTATTTTAAGCGGCTAAAATAAAATGTGCCGCAGGAAAATCAACTCAAATCAATATTTTCACCTTTTTGGCAAATTTTTTCCAACTAACTAACTAACATTGAAATTCACTTTCTTTTGACTATGACTACGCGCCTATGGCATTTTCTTGCTGCTTACCGAAAATTTGGCGCTGGGTAACCTTGCGCAGGGCATAAAATTGAAATACTCGAATGGTGAGCAACACTCAGTGGTCGTGCACTTAACGGTGGCACTTTGGGTGCTGTACTCGAGACGGGTTCTATGAAACAAAATGTAAAATTGCCTTTAAAAACAAAAGTACAATAAAACTATTAATTTATAAAAGTATATGTTGTAAACTGTCTGAATGTTTTAAGGCTTGGAAAAAGCAAAAATGTCTTGCTTAAGAAGAAAAGTTAAAAATCGCGGCACATTAGTTTCACCTGTAAACTGGTACAGGAAATCCTTGCGCTGGACATAATAAAGCAAAAGTGCTTCCCAAAAAATAACTTTTCACATCGAATTTAGCGAGCGAAGCAACCTTGGGTATGGTACTGCTTACCGGTTCTAGGAAAAAAAAACATTTGCAAAAAAATACCATATATTCTTTATAATTTAATACATTTAAAACTGCCGGAATAATTACTTAGGTGTAAGAACTGGTGAAGAAAAAAAACTCGGCCGTAACTTTTAGGGTATGAGCTTCAAAATTTATGCTAATAAAACTGAAATTCTAAACTGCGACGAAACAGCTTGATGCCAGCAAAAAAAAATTTCTTATTTATCGGTGGTGGAAGTGTCATAATTGGTTTCCTGTAAAGATTATTTGGCAGAGCCGACTCCAGCCATGTGGTCAGATGTGTTATTACCGTGTATCCCACTTAATCAGGCATTCAGATTAACACAATATCTTTATGTTTGCCAACATGATTTAATCGAGCTTGTTTGAAAGTACTTGAGTATCGCGTATGCTTTGGCTTGGAATAGCGGAACACATTTCCCGAGAGAAAAATGAAGCCTATCCCCATTATCTTCGAAATAAACTCCTGATCCTGATTCAAGTGTCAAAGGAGCATTAAGTAAGGATTCGATAATCAGTAAGCCTGTGCCCAGTACTGAGATTTAGCCAACATTCCTCCCTAAGGAATCCGACGTTATAGAGTCTTCTCAGCAAAAATAATGGTAGCATACTGGTATGGCGCATGGTGTCTAGAGCGTTGCCAGCAGCAATTTCGGCCTCTATTCACTCAGTGACGTACCAAAATCAATTTATAGCGAGTCTGTAGGTGGACTTCGGGTCCTCACCACCTACAAAAACGCAAAGGGAGGCTAAAAAAGAAAGGCAGGGCTACGTGAAATAAGTCCGCATGGCATTTTGTTTTGAAAGATAATTTGGCCCGCATTCTACAAACCAAATATACTCGTGAGTTCTAAATTCATTGTCCAGCCGCAGTCGGAATATTTTTTTAATACATTTATTTCATTTAGATTCGTGAGTTAATGCCGCGTGGAATAAGGCGACGTTTTGTTTTTCGCTCTGAATAAATTTTGAAAACTGGATTACTTCTGACGTTAGCGGCCTTTTATCTTATTTCACGTGGTCTTATTTCCATCCATCATAATAAAAAATCAAACTTTGCAATAATGCGGAGATAGATTTCATCAATATCCTATGTAACATACTTGGTGCCTCCAGCAACTATCAAGACAAAATGTTTCTGTTCTACTCAGTTCTACTGTGCTAGAAGGCAAAATAAATTTTAACTTGAAGAAAATCTAAGCCAACTAAATTTTACCTTGAACAAAATCTTCGTTAAGTCAATTTGAATTTGGTGCCCAGAATTACATACCTAAACATTGGCACCGGATAGGCTTGAGCAGGACAGAGGAGCGTTTGACTAGCACCCAATGCAATATCAACATTTCGCGTTTTATCGCCAGATGTGAGGCGAGGACTTACACTGCCAACGGGTTCTAAAGGTGATAGAGTTGAGGAATTAAAAAAAAACAATTGAGTGGCAATTCTATAGAAATATCTGTAACTTTTAATGTTATATAACTGCCGGAATGTTGGAAGTGTTATAGAGCTCGAAATATTAACTATGGGAATCTTTCTACATTTAGTTAGCATATATTTTTCACAGATTTTGGGCGTTTATTAAAAAAACGGACTATTTACCTAAAGAGTGGAACTGGATAAGATTGTGCTGGGCATAGAAGCGTTGCGGTGGCTGCATATTGAGCGCGAACTTTAGTTAACTCATCATTGGCATTGATTTTTGGACCTACGCTGGCAACGGGTTCTGAGGAAAAATATTGTATTGTATATGGAGATGTATATAACAACATATTTGAAAAGCACACACTGAATGTTGGAATTTTGTGGTTATATTTAATATTTTATGATTCTTGGTTTTACATTTCCTAATTGAGATTACCGAAAAAGTGGCACAGGATATGACTGCGCTGGACAAAAGAGCGTAAAGGTGTGATTAATTTGTGCTTCCGCATTTTTCAAACGATTTTCCACGCTGATTTTTGGCGCCACACTACCCACGGGTTCTACAAAGCATTTTTATTTAAAAAAAAAAGACTTAAAACTGGTTAAAAATTATTTTTAAAAAACTGCCTGAATGCGATTTAATCTTTAGTTTACACAATTATCATTTAGCACACCCTTGCCAGATTTTGAATGAAAAATATATGCAAAAAAAAAAAACAATAGTGACTACTATAAAGTATGTTATTAGGTTTGCATTGCAACCCTAAAAAACTAATTTTTCCCCTCTACTTACTATGCGCAGAAGTTGTTTCAATGAGCCAAATGTTTTTAGTTAAATTTGTGGCGAAAACGGGAAAAAGAAGTTCAGAAAAAGCGCTTATTTTTCTTAAAGACGTGGATACCCGAAATTATTGATAAAATCTTCTACGTATACTTAAGACAATAGTTCCGTGATTAAAGAAGGTCTATGAGGATCGGATAAGTTCTATGACTGTTATTTCCACTGTGTTAATTTACCTGACTGAGGTTCAGGTACCTAGGCTCCTACTTCTTCAGCACCCCAGAGCTCTCGGGGGTGGAAATTTGCATGACTTCGACCGGGGTACGCAACGTTTTTCCGGTTAACCTTTCTTGGTTCCGAAGTACGTTACCGTTCAAATAACAGATGGTATCTTCTTCGCTATGTCTAAGTGAGATCCCCCTGCGGGGACTACCATATTAACCTAACCTAACTGTGTTAATTGGTGTGATGTTAAATGAAAAAATAACAATCCGGGATTAAATGCAAAAAGAAAACGGAAGAAATTTCTGTTCCAACATTTTGTTCAATCTGCGAGCCATCGTTTGAATAAAACTCTAATTAAATTAATAGCATTAACTCTGGAAATAATGATTCACCCGTACGTGAGGCGATGGATGTGGGAAAGCATAGCATCATAAATGCACAAAAAACATTAAATCTATTAAGTTCAATGGACGAGTAGGAACGCTCTGCATGGATTTCTATTGCTGAAGTTAGTACTAACTTTATTGGAAGTACCAAGTCAAGAAACCTATCTAAAATTGTAAGTCGATATGCTACCAGACTTTAAAAACTTGCACCCAAATTTATGAAAATTAAAGATGATTTTAATTGGTTTACAAATTGAAAATTTCTATGAAAACGTGTTTTTCAATCTATTTCATTTTTTATGAATGGGGTCAATAGGATATAGTCTCGCCATCACAGGGTCACAGCTATTTTGGAAAATGCCAAGGATTCCTTGGATAGCATAGTGATCAATATAGGGAGCGGTTTTACCAGGACCTAACGTATTTGTATTTTCGAAGCAGAAAATTTGTTGGATTGAAATAAAAAATAAAAAAATGACTGCGAAATTTTTAATACCTGTAACTTGGCATCGGATAAGACTGCGCTGGACAGAATAAAGTAAAGGTGGCACCGAATTTAGCGCCTGCATCGCGCAGACGTTCGCCTACACTAATTTTTGGAGCCACGCTTCCCACGGGTTCTAAAAAAAATATGTGAAAAACTATTTGGAATTTTTGTTTTGAAATTTATTTGAAATTTACACAAACTGCTGAATGTTGGGAATTTAAGAAAAAAATGTAAGACAACTTTGTAAATTTGAGTTACTATATTTTTTTCGCAACCAAATTTTGTAAATGTAAAACTCGTCTTAAGAATTATAGAAAAGTGCTTGACTTGAACGCTGAGAAGCATTATTATTTTTTTCAAGAAGCTCTTTCTACGCAAAACTCAAAGCTATGATGAGCTGCTGATATTGAAGAAAAATTGTATGCAAACTGAAAAGCAATTTGAAAAAAGCGAAGTGCATTTCTTAAATGGACAAGGATAACCGAGATAGCTACAGGATAGAAATCGTGAACCATAAACAATAGAAATGTTTGCTATTTCTAATAACCCAATCATTTATTGGTTGGGTGAGAAATTTTTTTTACATTTCAGCGTCTTCAGACAACAACAAAATATATGCGAAATTGTATTTGATCCACTGATACTACATGTTCAATGTGCCCAAATTATACCGAAAAAAAATTAAACCATAACTTTTATGAGCTTCAGGAAAAATCTTCTCATCCGACTTCTTCCGTTGAACGAACCCACGACCTCCACGGCTAACTTGTACTCGTACTCCTTAAGACATCGCCACTTGCCCGGAAGAAGTCTGATGAAGAGATCTGGTGATCTCCGAAATAGTTTTAACTTCTAACATTGTTATTTTTTCTATAATTTGTCTTATAACATATGAAAAAAAAAGTTGTAATTAAGTTAGCTAGGTGAATGATGGCAAACTATCGGCAAACTGACGCCATGGTCTATACTGCTGCGTCCCTATGAAACGTAAAGGACGATAGTTAGAAAAAATATATCGGCAACCATCGATGGTGTCCACTATCAATAATTTTCCACCACTTAGTAACCTTATGCTAATTCCAACCCTGAATTCTCTCTACTGCTTTAGAACTGACCCGATAGGCAGAGTATCTTGCCTCTGGGATTTCAGCGGGCGTTATTTCTCCCAAAACGGGGTAAACTTCACTGATTTCGGATTGGATTGCGCTCCGACGATAAAGCAAAAACTGCGTTGGTAAACCTCAAGTAAGCTAGTTCCAAAAAAGTTGTATATTTTCAGTCCATAATAAATTTGCTATATGCTTTTAATTTTTACCGAAATATTGGCACAGGATAGGATTGTGCTGGGCAAAATATGCTTAGTGTGTCGTGGATGGCTGCTTCGGCGTCATTTCGACGGTTTATAAGATTAATTTTTGGTGGAACACTACCGACAGGTTCTGAAAAGATTTAAGAGTACACGTCGAATATACATCAGCATTGCTGTTTCATTGCAAAAGGAAAACTGCCAAAATTTGGGACTATAAGTAAAACGATGTTTTAAAAACGATGTTCATTAGAGCAGGAGCTCATTTCTAAAAAAAATTTACATTTACTGCTATTAAAATTTAAAATACTACAAATTATTTTTAAAATCCCATTAAAAAAGTACCTAAATACCGGCATCGGGTACGATTGCGCTGGACAGAATATACTCAATGACGTTTTTACGTCGGCCTCAGCATCTTTACGCCTATCACCGACGCTTATCTTTGGTGCAACACTGCCAACAGGTTCTATAGTAATAATTTGCATGAAAAATGTTTGGTTTTAATTAAAAAAATACAAAATAAGTAAATAGTACAAATCGCGTTTAGCCTGAAAATTGCCATGAATAATTAGAATGATCCAAATGTTAACTGCGCCAAGCTGTTAAGTGCTACGAAAACTATCTGCCGCTACAGTTTTGAGCAAAACTTTTGAAAAGTCAATTGATTGGCAGAAGGACAATTACTTAAGCTCCAATCAATGCTTGTAAACAAATAGAAAGGATAACAACAAATACCTGTAAGCGGGTACCGGAAACGACTGTGCTGGGCAAAAGAGTGACACAGTTGAATTATTTTCGACAGCAGCATTTTGAAGTTGAGCAGCGATACTAACTTTTGGTGGAACACTGCCAAGGGGTTCTGCGGTATAGAAATTTGTTGATTTAATTATAGTTTTTGAAAATGTTTTTAGATAAATTGAATGCTCTAAGGGTAAGTGTATCGACTGCCTGAATGTTGAATGTTGAACGCTTTTAGTGTATACTATATTCGGGGGAGAAAATTTATAAATCACGCTTTCATTCTATCGGCGATAGACCACTTAAAGAAGCATCATTAATGGAATCACAAATCATGACTGTTAGCTGTTCACTGGCGTGAGAAATTTTAATAGGACGTTAACCAACGCCACTTAGCGGTAAGTAAAAATCATAAAATCAAAACGCATTTAAATTTGACTTAAGTTTATTTACCTAAAAAGTGGCACAGGGTACGCTTGTGCAGGACACATAATGGCGAGACTACGATTTTTCTCGATACTATCATGATTGTAGCCATCCTTTTTATTGACACGAGGCGCCACACTGCCCACGGGCTCTAATTTGAAAATAATATACAGATTTTTATTTTAAAAGCGTTACATAATATACACATTTACCGAGCAGCTAAAAACTACCAAATGTTGGGAGAGACACTGAATTTTGTTGTACAGCTTGAGGTTTTTTTAGAAAAAGTTTGACGTAATGTTTTTCAAAAGATTTTGTCAACTTTTTCTCTTAATCTTCGCCCAAATATATAAAAAGGACATGTGTGCCTGTTTGATTGTTGATTAAAATTAAAAACAAGTATTAGCCACATCTGTAAATATAAATATTTGTTTTGAAGATTTAACCGTCAGGTGGCGCTGGAGCCAAGATATCTCTTAAAACCATGTTCACAGGTCAATTTGTTTGAAATCCTAAAATGCCACGAGTATGCAATTTTGAATAAATATACACTTATATGTAAAAGCACTAGGGTGGTGTAAGAAGATAATGTTTACAAAATATTTCCTAAATCTCAATCTCAACATCGAAAATACTATAGTGGAAGACACCGCACACATAAATTTTGGGATCGATTGAAGTTAATCGGCGTATCGCAAGGGGGCCAATATTCATATTACCAAATGTAGACTAAAACATAAATATTTTAATTTCGATTGAATGTGAAAATGTTTCAATTGATTTTTAAGGACCACCCTACCGCACATATTAAGACATAATCGCAATCTATCAATATTTATAGTGTAGTAAAATGCGCCGGGTGAGCGATTTAAATTAATGAAAAAAGTTTGCAATACCTATAAGTAGGCACTGGATATGATTGGGCTGGACATTGTATCGAAATAGTGTGATTAACCCTTATTCGATCGTAATTTATTTCATCTTTGCGATTAACGCGTGGTGCGACGCTGCCAATTGGCTCTATGGAATAGAAGTTTAAAAAACAAATATTTGTTCTTTGTTCAATAAATTTAAAATACACGAGCTGATCAAAAACCTTTTTGAATGTTGAGAAGGGTCTGTATGCATTTTTTATTTCTTTTTGCACTTAGAATATAATAGCGTACTTTAAGATGCTACTTCTAACAGGTTCTAAAGTTATTTAATTATATTGCAGTTGACTTGGATCGCACTTTTTGTATTAAACCCACCTATAAACTGGCACGGGATATGATTGTGCTGGGCATTTTAAGGCAACAGTTTGATTTTCAGCCACACGATCATGACTGAATTCATCATTTTTATTGACTTTAGGTACAACACTGCCGACTGGTTCTGAAAATATCAACGCGCATTTGTTAATTTTAAAAGTAGTTGAATTTTGCAATTATCTAAAATTAGCGCAGAAATAACCTGAATGTTGGGCTTTTGGCGGAAATTCGAATTTGAATGAATGCATTTCACAATTATATAAATGAGGATTTGACGGTAACATAAACAAAGACTAGATTTAATGAAATGTGTGATAGGCCCTGGCGGGAATTATGAAAACTAACGTTTTTCACCGATAGTTCGATAACACAGCCACTCAATTTTTGTTTCGCTGAATTCGAGTTCGAGGTTCATTTAAGTGTCCGCCATATTGGATCCCCCATTTAAAATCTATGAAAGCTGATTTCAAATTCCTAGTCAGCCACCTAAAAGCCTCCTAGAATAAAAGGAATGTGTGGTTTACTGCTTCAAATTATAGAATAAATATATAACACTATAAGTAGAGAACTAAATGCCAATTTCTTGACAATTTTCAAACGATAAAAATTTCCCCAAAAATGTTCAAAAATAATATGTACATACTTATATAGAAATTGAACAATTTGATCAAAGAAGGAGACAATTCATACAAAATTTGCTAAACGCCAATTTCTTGAGAATGGTTGCTAATTAAATTAATATATTCGTCCTTATTAAAAATACCAGGTGGAATAGGACTAAGCTGCTGTTGGTGCTCTAAACTGAGGCCAGTCAACAACAGTTTGTTGTTTCAGTTGTTGTTTTGGAGGTGGAACAAATTGCCTGTTGCCCCAATTAAGGAGAAGAATGTTAAACGTATGTAATTTAATTAAAAAAGTAAATTAATTTCCGAACGGTACTACAGTTTTAAGGTTTTGGTAGGGGTTTGAACTCAGAGATCGTCTAAAATTCTTCAAAAGTTCAAAGTGGTTTTAGGAACTAAAGAGAGTTGCCTTGACCCTAAGTGTGTATTTAGTGACCATGACGGTAACCACTCTGCACCTTACCTATAAACCGGAACCGGGTAAGATTGAGCGGGACATAACAAAGCAAGTGACTTATTTACTGTGCCCAAAAATATACCGACTTTATCTTTTATCTCCACTTTGGGTGCAACTGATCCAACAGGTTCTGAAATTCCGAAATAGAGGAAAAGTTCACAAAGTAAAAGTAAAATACATACTATGTGTATGAGCAATTGTAATTTTTAAGCACCTGAATGTTGGGTTTAGGACGCAAAAACTATTAATAGTGGATTCGTAAAGTTATCTAAGAAGCCATATACATAACTTCAAAAGTAGTAATACAAGCTTCCAACATGGAACATTAACTATACTCTTAGTTCAGTAATCCGATTGTGAAACACTTTGTTATATTATCAAAGAAATTGATTTGAAAACTAGTAAAGAATGACCTTAACCAAAACCTGACGTCAATTATTCTTCATTGTGAAGTAAGTCGAATAATTAAATGAAAATATACTCTCTAACCGAGAGCTGTTGAACTTGTTCACGGATGGGGCAAAACTTGGCGGAGGGGTTGGAGGTGCAGTGTACTGAAACAACAATTTAGATTGCAAGATCACTGTTCCGTATTTCAGGTGGAGTTAGCTGTCACCAAGAAGGCGGCCGATTGGCTTCGGGGTTCCTCTGGACATCTGTCAGTTGCCCCTGAACAAATGGAATTGAGATCAACTTGGTAAACGTTTAGCACAGCTCTCATCATCCATCCAATGAGCCTCAATATCAGCGCTGATGCTACCTTCACGAGACAGAGACTTAAGTGTCTGGGATCGCATTTATTAACTCTCCTGCGGGCATTCTGGAGTGGAGATTTGCTAGCTTCGTAGCTTCATTTCAAGCATGCGGCGCTTTTCAGATTATAAATATAAAAATGTTGCTATGTTTTTATATGTGCTGTGGAATCACAATTTACCCCAAACCTACTTCTCAAGGTAGTTACAATGAGAAAGGTATTTATTCTTAGGACTTAACTATTCCCATACATATCTGAATAGGAGGGAACAAGTGGGCCTCTTTAAATTTCTTTAACTATATTCACCTAAAGGCCGGCATTGGGTAACCTTGAGCAGGACACAGCAAACTTAACGAAGCATTTGCATGACGTATGGAAAATCCCAGTTTGTCATTCATTTCAACCTTGGGTGCCACAGAGCCTACGGGTTCTAGAAAAGCAAGCAAAAAAAACGGGAAAAAGGCACGTGAATAAATAAATATGAGATATCAAAAGCTAGAATGCTGGGTGGGTTTAATGTTGCTAGCGACTTAACTAATTCCCAACAACAATTTCCAATAAAATTTTCCGGTTTTTTTTATAGAGCGTACGAGTATTCCTACCTAAACGCTGGCATTGGGTAGGCTTGTGCTGGACAAATAAGACTCAATGAAGCATTTTGCCTTTTAAAAGCCACCTTGACCTTATCGTTAATATCAACTTTAGGCGCCACGGAGCCAACAGGTTCTGAAATCATAATTATCAAACCACAAACTGTATATGCATATCTCTAAAAAATATTGTATAGAAGATTTAGGAAACTGCCTGCTTTGTTGGGTATAAATTTAAACAACGTGGGAACTTAAATTTTCCATTTTCATGGAATCATTTTTTTTTAACTTCACCTAAAAACTGGCATCGGATATCCTTGAGCCGGGCAAAGTAAACTTAGAGAAGTATTAGACTTTCGCATACCGAAATCCATTTTATCGTGCATATTCACTTTGGGAGCTACTGAGCCCACAGGTTCTAGAATGGTTGGAAAGCGATTAATATGTACAAATCTAAATGGTGAACATAAAGTAAATTTTAACCAGCATTGAAAACCACCTATTTATTTAGCTAGTTCCTAAACTTTTCAACGTACGTGTACCTACCTATTGGTTGGCATTGGATATGACTGGGCTGGGCATAATAAGCTGAAGGTCTTCCCTTGGGGCTTATCCAACCAGTTGATGCGATCTTTGACATCAACTTTTGGCGCAACGCTGCCGACAGGTTCTGAAAAATAATAATTTCATTGTTTTGGAACAATTTGTATAAGTGTTCGAATTCTGAGCGCAACTGCCGTTATGTTAGGGTGACCATTCCCTAATTTAGTTGAAGACATTTAATTGGAATTGATCTTGAATTTTTTTCATATAATTAGAAGTTCCGTTAAATCTCAAACTAGTGGGAGCAGTTATTAATTAATCTTCAGTATTAATGAATTTAGTACTCAGTAAACTTTTCAATTATTAACTACCTAAAACTTCATTCGGTTGTAACGCCCAACCAGCTCTTGATCATAATTTTTTTTTTCTAAAAATACTCTCAGGCAGGGTTTTTCTCCATTGCTGTAATCTCTGCAACGGGTTCTCAGGGAAACCCCGAGCTCCTTCTTTTCACCAAGAAGTATAAAATTCCTAGCGTCCCTCTGCCTTCGCTGGGTGGCGCTCAGCTCGTGCGTTCTAACAGAGTCAAATACCTGGGTTTAATATGCCGCCGCCAGGCTGCAGAATATTGGAAACAAATTTAACTCGAGGATTTTACAATGTTTCGACTTCATTCCGGCCGAGAACTCAGTCTAAGGAAAACCTTTGGGCAAAGGGATACCCCAGGAAATTGTGAAACAGATGAGTTAGAATGGGCTTTCGATCAGCTTGACAAGCACTGGCAAGTTACTGTCACATGTAGGGTCGCCAGACCAAGACCTAACCTATCCAAAAAATCAGCAACCGAACTCTTAAAACAGTATCCTAATAATAGTTAAGAACTAAAGCTTACCTATAAACTGGTACTGGATATGACTGCGAGGGGCATAATAAATTTAAAGATTTTTCAACTGGTTTGTCAACCCATTTAATACGATCGTTTGGATCCACTTTTGGTGCCACGCTACCGACGGGCTCTGAAACGTTTTGATATGTAACATTAATTTGGAAAAGCTGAAATAGCTAAATTTTTGAAAATGCCTGAATGTATTGGGAAATAGATCAAAATAACGCTATAGAAAATGTTACTTTAATTGTTACTGAAAGTTTACCTAAAACATTAAAAAATTATCCTCAACACCCCCGATACTATAGGAAGATATACCTCAAAATAGTATTAGTATTAGTATTTTCTCTCGGTAATTCTCAGACGGTAAGTTTTCAAACAGTTTCTTAAGCATCAAGTACATATGTATGTAAGTACATTAGACCGTATCGCGAACGTGTAGAGTTAAAATAAAGTGGAAGTCACTGGTTTAACACAAGGATTTCAAAAATGGAAAAAAATTTTGCCACCCTATATGATAATGGTTTCTATAGACAAAATATGCCTTTGGTCAATACCTTTACAACTTTATATCATTCATAAAAATCGAAGATCAAATAGAGAAATTATAGAAAAAAGAATCAATTTAGCTGTTAGCGGTGCTGAAAAAAAATCCCAATTTTGAAAACCTCATAAAGTAAGTGTGCAAACACGAATGGCACATTTTCAACTATTTTTATGATACGGTCTAAATTGCATATTAAAAATAATCCCAAACACTATTTCACCTATAAAATGGCACCGGATATGACTGTGCTGGACAAATTAAAGCAAAGCTATGGCCAAGTTCAGCGCGTGCATAATTTATCTCATCTTTAATATCGACTTTTGGTGCAACACTGCCAACCGGTTCTGGGATTATGAAGATAGAAGTTTAAAAGCATAAACATTTATGTTTCGAAATTAGTATATGGAAAACGGCTGAATGTTGGAATAGTTTAGTTTTAGAACCATTGGTCTAGAAACATAGAGATATACAACTTTAGGACACTTAACCTCAAAACATTGCACATAGCACATTTAAAGTATTTTCAAAACGTTTTTTGGTATTATAGTCAACGATACTTAAAGAGAGTTTTGTACAGCTTTCTGCTTAGTCAACTTTCATATCAATGGTGGTCTGCGCCCGCTTAAAATTCTAGTTGGAAGTACGTTTTTCTCGCACACCAATCGGTAAGCGACCTCTCGATTGCTTTCAACTGTCACTTTTGCAGTTTGACAGCAATTTTTCAGTTTGTAGCATCTTTCATTGTGGCACACCAAATAGGGCGCAGGGCACGGACCTTCTTACTTAACGGCATGTGGTTAATGAAAAAGTATGCTTTCAAAATGTCCAGTGAACAAAACTCGCTCTCGCTCGCGAGAAAAAAAGCAGAAAGCAAGAGAGCATTTGAGACAAGTGAAGACCACCGGTAATAGGTAAAAGTCAGACAGCCATCCATTCTTTTATATTTCCACATAAGTTCTTTGTAATTTAGATTTTTAAACATACATATGTACGTATGAATAATGTATGTTTTTCTAATATTTTTCAATACATTACTACATTAAAATCAATCAATAAAAAAAACTTAATTCTATTATAAACGGGACTCAAATAGGGGACCAAAAAGAGTCAAATAAACTATCAAAAAATCATCCAAGAAGACTACGAAGTTCAACTGAAAACAATTCTGCTAATTCCTCGAATTCATTGAGTTTCAATCATTTTATAATTCATCTCATTTCCAGTTCATTCAGGGTTCCCAAAAGAGCTTCATAAACCCCTTTTTTGATATGCTCATCAGAGCTCGAAGTTTTATAGACGTGGAAACTTAAAAAAATTTTAATAAAATATAACTTCGGTTCTTTACCTAAAAACTGGTTCGAATTCGATTGACCCGGACATATCAACGCTTTGTCATTGTGTAGACGAGTGCGAGCGAAAGTAAACTCATCACGAGTATCAACTTTAGGTGCAACACTACCGACAGGTTCTATTGAGAGAATTTAAGAAAATAGTTCAAAGATATAACAATGATGGTTAAAAAAATCCTATGACACGATAGCATAACAATCTTTGAGTCTGAATGTTGGAATAGGAGAATATAGATTTTACAAAATTTTGTCAATTAGACGCACCTTACAATTGGCACTGGATATGCTTGGCCGGGACATTGCATAGCATATTCTTGCCCCATTTTCGTCTGTATGAATTGGAATTTATCGTGTAAGCTATTAACTTTTGGCGGAACTGAGCCGACGGGTTCTAAAATGAGGTGAAAATTAACAGTTACGCACTTTAAAGGGGGTTAGGTGAAAGAGAAAACTGCTTGAATGATGAAGTTTGCATTGGGGAAGGACGTGTGATTGACTTTATTAATAACTTAGTAATGTTAAGGCTTTGTTTAGCTAGAAAAGGAATTTGTGAATAATTAAAGTTAATATATATGCAAGGTAAATGACCTTGGAAATAAAAATTAACAATCTCTATCCTTGCTTTAATTTTTAAGCAAAGTTCGACGATTCTGATACATATATTTTGTAACCAGGCGGTAAATATGTAATTTCGAAACGAAGTTGGGGTCTTTAATGTCCAAGAAAACCCACAAATCCAATTTTCCTTTTAGTTCTTTGTATAACTTTTGCAAGAGGAGCTTAGTTTGCTTCAATTTGAATTCGAAAATTATTATTTTTTACTTTTCTTAAATTTTGTATTGTATTTAGTATATATTTTAAACTTCTCTGCTAACTACCTTACAATCGGCACCGGATAAGCTTGCCCTGGGCATTGCATAGAATACTCTTGTCCCATTTTCGTTTGAAGAACTTGAAATTTGTCATGTAAACTCGTTACCTTGGGTGGTACTGAGCCCACCGGTTCTGTATAAGAAACATAATTTTTAAAACATAGATTCAAACAAAAAACTACCTTGAATGCTGGGTTGAAAACTGGATTTGCTTAAAAATATTTTAAATTTAGGTTTTCAAAAATTTTAACTGACTTAATGTTTTAGTTGCAACTACCTTACAATCGGCACTGGGTACGCTTGGCCAGGGCATTGCATTGAGAAACTGTGACCCAATTTGACTTGCATTAAAAGGAATTTATCGTGAATGTTAAGTATTTTTGGTGGTACAGATCCAAGGGGTTCTAAAATAGAAAACAATGCAAAAATTTTAAAGTAAAAAGATAGGGTTGATTCGAAGAATAAAATTTATAAGTTGAAAACTTGTCTGAATGTTTAATGGAGGATCGTTTTTTGACAATATATCCTTTATTTAACTTCTTTTCAAAAGCAACTGCACTTTTTATGAACTTATTTTCTGCCCTTATGAAATACGGCGCCTAAAAGTATGCAATCGGTGTAGTAAATAGGGTTTTTATATATGATTTTTTAGAAATTTCTTTCTTTTAACAATTTAATTTACACACCTTACAATTGGTACGGGGAAGGCTTGCCCGGGGCATTGCATAGCATAAGTAACACCTTGAGACACTTGCATTGTTCGCACTTTTTCCAAAAGATTCATTCTAGGTGGCACACTACCAATGGGCTCTAAAGATTAACAAAACCAATGCAATTTATTTTCTAAAACCATTTTTGAATTGATGTGTGGCTGCCTGAATGTTGCCCCAAATTACTTTGGAAATATTACAGAAATCAAACACCGAAACTTCTACAATAAATCGCCATTGCATACCTGTAGGCAGGTATCGGATATGACTGAGCTGGACATTTCAAACTAAAATTTTCGCCAAGATATGCGCGAACACTTGAGAGTTCGCTTTCCATAGTAACTTTAGGGCGTACAGCGCCGATTGGTTCTGTTAGAAAAGCAAATGTGTACATAGTAAACATGAATTTATAATGAAAAAATAATGTGGCTGACCAAAATGTTGGGAAAGCTATGTTTACATTTCCGAAGTTCGAAATTATTGTAAGAATTCAAAAGCTGCTGCTAAATATAAATCTACTTTGAACAATTTCCGTTGCCTACCTATAGGCTGGTATTGGATACGATTGTGCAGGACATTTTAAACTAAAACTTTCACCAAAACTAGCGCGTGCAATATTCAATTCGCTTTCGATATTGACTCTAGGCGCAACTGAGCCTATGGGTTCTAGAATAAAAAAATTTAATGTTGTACATACATAAATAAACTTTCGAAACAAAGTTTGCCAGAATGTTGGGAATTGAAATTAACCCTTTCAAATGGTGGCAGCTAATCAGCACTCTTGAACAACTTTACAAACGACTCTACATCTTTTGAATTTATAGCTTTGCATATTTTCAGGCTTCAACTTTCCCTAATAATTCTCTGTAAATATTTTCTGTAAAAATGTAAAACGTTTTCTACCTATGTGCCGGTGTCGGATATGATTGCGCCGGGCAAAGTAAAGCGAATCCAACTCCGCTTGCGATTTCGCGTGTCTGCAATTTGTCTTGCACGTTAATTTTGGGCTTGACGCTACCAACTGGTTCTGAGAAAAAGGAGAAGAGCTCATGTTTGTTAGCACAAATGGTGTGGTATAAATAAAGGGCAATTCCTAATTCAAACCGCCTGAATGTTTTTGTTTAGCTAAGCACTTACAAAAGCAAGAAAAAACTAGCAAAATAATTGGATGCAATTTAAGTTAAGAAAATTGTAATTTTTACCTAAAAGCCGGCATTGGATAGGATTGTGCGAGGCAGAGTAGCGCATATTTGTGACCCAATTCAACATCAATAAATTGGTGTTTGTCTTGTAGCTGAACCTTGGGGCGTACGCTACCAACAGGCTCTGGTGGCAAATGTAAACAAAGAATAACAATAATGATTGATATGCGCTATAAGTGGTTTAAAACTGGGTTAAACTGCCTGAAAGTATACTTCAAACTGTTCCAATTATTTGTACTCTATTTTTTACATAGTGGCGAGCATAAATATGTGCTCTAAGTGGTTGAGCACTGGGGTAAGCTGCCTGAAAGAATGCTTCAATTGTCTAAACTTATATAATTTTTTTTTTATTTCTACATAGGGGCGCACCTAAAAATAGGCACTGGATATGATTGTGCGGGGCAGAACAGAGCGCTGCTACTACCGCTAGCAATTTGCATCATTTTAAAACGTTCAAGAAACGTAATTTTAGGTGCAACGCTGCCAACGGGTTCTGGAAAATGGTTAACGAATAAGTTATTCTTTTTGTAGTTGTTTACTAAAGTGGCAAGAATGCTGGGATAGAGTGACCGCAAGTTCATAGATATACATATGTATATGTACACATATGTATATGTACATACATATATAAAACACACTGCAAGCCTTTTTTAATTATGACCAAAAATAGAGTTTTAATATCGATTGTTATTTAACTCAGTGAATCTTGAATTCTATTTCAATATACTGAGTTACGGTTTTCCCCCACCGTGCTCAATTTTTTAGAGCTGCCCGTATACTACCCGTATTCCACCGCTATGCATAGCTTTGGACCATAGTCTTGTCTTAATTTTATCATATTCGAAAGTTTCATTGCCAAAAAATTTGGGTTGAAATCGTGGAAAACTATAATTTTATAAGTAAACAATTAAAAAACCTTAATGCGTGGAAGAACTCAATTCATAGGAAAAATGCCATAAAGGAAAAGGGTTACAATATATTTTTTAATATATGTTTAATATACTGTAATGTGATCTAAATTATTTGTGCTTTACTGGCAACAATGCTGGCAACCCTCTAAAAAAATATTTTTCAAAACAAAAAACACTTTCCTATACCTTCTGCATTTGACACCCATATGTATTGTTCCATTTATGTTATTACGTTAATTGAATTTAGTTTAAAAATATTTTCGAAAGTAAGGTTTCTAAAATCTCTTTAATTTGGCAACAATATACATGCTGTGTAGCATTTCAGTTATATCGTAAAATTGAAAAAAAAAATTTAAACAAGTGGTGCAATGTTTTTGTATAAACTACTTTCGCTTCACATTAATATTCAAAAAGTTCATGCATTTTTTTTGTAATTTACATATATGTAACTTTATAACAAGATGGCAACCCTCTTCAAACATATTCGAAAACAATATTTTTGTAATCGATTTAATTTGACATTATTTCATTCATATTATTAAGCTAATTGAATTTTATTTCCCAAACAGGTGCCAATCTGCACTAAAAATATTTTCTTTAGTTTCGGAACTATGTACATATATACATATGTACATTTTAACATTTCAGTTAATTTATTAGTTAAATTTAATTAGCAATTTTAAACAGGTGGCAACCAACTTCCAAAACATTTTAGTATAAACTACTTCATATACATAAGTATTGTGATAGTTCATTAATTAATTTATATTTAACTTTTTAACAGGTGGCTACCATATGGCATATTTTCGAAATACACATTTATTAAGCTCGATCTTTCTCACATATTGCAATATTTGATTTAAATCATAAATTTCATCGAATTTAATTTTTTAAGCAGATGGCAACTTTCTTTAAAAAATAACCTATTGCTAGTCCAGGTTATAAGCTGTATTCGTCTAGCCAATTTGGCGAAAAGAGGATATAAATCGTATCGTTAAATGTTTACAGCAGACTATAAGAAGTTTTACATCAAAAAAAGCAAAATAAGAAATTTAGAACGGAAAATAATGAAGAAATAGAAAGCAAAATATGAAACTTTGTTTGGTGCGAGATTTGCTCTTATACTCTGGTATTTGGAACTATCCGATTTTTCAGATCTTTATAAGTAGAGGCGCGGAACTTACAAAATTGTCAGCGGTTATATTCGAATTTAGAACGACATTTTGAGTAAGAATCAGCTGAAATATAGTCAGCGCTGAGTTTCTGTACTCCAGTGTAATTTTAATTAACTAAAAACTGGTTGTGGATTTGCCTGTGCAGGACATAACAAACTTAAATCTTGATTCTGTTTGCCTTTAACATGTTTCAAGTCCTCGCCAATACTAATTTTTGGGCTAACACTGCCAACTGGTTCTAGAAAATGTGAAAAGTTATCAAAAATTTATATCTCTAAAGTTAAAATGCTAATTCAACAACAATGCTTGAAAACTGCCCTTTGCTGCTTTAATGTTTAGCTTCGATTACAGGAGTGGCAAGGTGTTCCGTTCTCTTTAATAAAGGGAGTGTGTGAACATACCCTTATCCAGCACGCATACCTCAAATGACCATTCGATAGTTATCGATATTCGATTCTAGAAAATCACTAACCACACTGAACTTATTTTCTTTCGCTGCTGTTCATTACATTCCAATTTTGCTTGAGTGCCTGAAAACTCTAATATTAGTGGAAAAACAACTTTAAATAATTTAATATAGCATAAAATGTCTAAAAAAAAATAAAAAAGATGCAACTAACAAGCGGAGAGCTTTGAATTTTATACGAATGTGCAACTAGGCCGAGAAAATTGCCTTTTTAATATGTTACAGCACAATTCCAATAATTCTTAATTTTTTTTAATTTCACAATAATTCACAACTGGAATATGTACCTAAAAATCGGCGTGGGATATGCCTGTGCCGGACAAAGTAAACTTAAACTACGATCGCCCTTTGACTTTAGATGATTATAGTCGTCGCCAGCATTGATTTTGGGACTAACACTGCCGACAGGTTCTAAAAATTTAAAACACAAAAACATCGCTCTATTTAAAAGCTTGGACAATGATGTAGGAATGCTCAGAAAACTGCCGGAAAATTGGAAATTTTAAACTTATCTAAATTATCCTAAGTGTATAAAATAACCACAATTAATTTATTTTTTTTTTGTGAGTTATCTTACCTAAAAACCGGGACTGGAAAGGCTTGCGCTGGACAAAGCAGCGTTACACTTTGTCCGCCATGTACCTTAACGGTACGCGAATCATCACCGGAGGTCAATTTTGGTGCCACACTACCTACAGGCTCTGGAGTATTAAAGAAAATGATAAAATTTCAAACGAATAAAGGATGGGGGAAAGTTAAATTGCTAAATCTTGAAAACTTGGTTGGGATAGTGTCTAATGCGCTATTTAACGAATACCATTTGAGAGAGGTAATTAATAATTTACTTTTACCTAAATACTGGCATCGGATAGGCCTGAGCGGGACACATTAACGTCGCACTTTGACCGCTTGACACTTTTGGAATTTTAATAGCATCATCACCGGCTGTCATTTTAGGACTAACACTGCCAACCGGTTCTAGAAAAATATGTATAAATTGGGTCAAAGAGGAAGAACGAAAGTTTTTTTTTTATATTTTCAAAGTCAACTGAATGTTGGAACAGACACGCGAGATCTCTTATGGAGGCCCCCTATATTCACATGCTTTTATTTAAGATAATTTTTCTACCAAAATTTTAAGGCAAACATCAAAAAGGCATGAAACAATTTTCCTACCTAAAAAGTGGCACTGGATACGCTTGAGCTGGACAAAGTAAAGTCACACTATACGTCAAAGGCACGCGTATAATTTTTATGTTTTCTTCATTGGCGAATATTTTTGGACTCACAGATCCAACAGGTTCTAATGGGGAAAGGAAATGATACTGAAATCGATTGTAAAAAGATTGCAGTTGAATAAGGCTGATGTTGGGATAGACGCAATATACGAATAACATATGTATCTCGAAAGGATGCGATTCGTATAATCATTTAAAAACTAAAGCATTCCGAACATTACCTAAATAAAGGCACCGGATAGGCCTGCGCTGGACAAAGCAGTGTAGCACTTTTGTCGGAAGCAATTTTTACGATGCGCGACTCATCACCAGAAGTAAGACGTGGACCAACAGTGCCCACCGGTTCTGAGAAGAACATAAACAGAAACACATTTTTATAATTTATAGATTTATGGGTAAAACCATATCAGATATTTTTAGGCCCAGTTGTTGGAATAGGTGTAAACACTTTTGAGAGTTTTTAGAAAATTAAATACGAATATTTTAACCACACCAAAATTTTTCAGATCAAGCGCTTACCGAAATATTGGCACCGGATAAGCTTGTGCTGGACAAAGCAACGTCACATATTTGTCGGAAGGTATGCTCAAAACTTTAATATCATTACCAGAAAGAAGACGTGGGCCAACGCTACCAACGGGTTCTAGAAAAATCAGGCAAATATAACCATTGGCTAGAAAAATTCACACAAGATTAAGGCACGAAAACTGAGTGACTGTTGGTGCAACGCACTTGTAATATTTCGAGCACTTCTAAAACTATGCTAACTAAAGAATTTTTACATACAAACATATGTATGTAACTCGACGTTAAATAAATTCAGTAGTAATTGCTTAGTAAGCCCACCTAAACATTGGCGCTGGATAGGCTTGCGCTGGGCATAAGAGCGTAACACCCGCTTGCGCATTCGCCGTAAAGCTGCTGCTCGTTTGCACAGTGGGAAATTTCGGTGAAACTCTGCCAACCGGTTCTGTAAAATCGGTTTATGAAAATTATTTTATTTTTTAATTTTTTATTTTTGGTTGGCTCAAAAATTTCTGTGAGCCTTAAAACAAAAGTACATATTATTTAATGAAGTAAACTTTAAGTAAACATATGAGTATTAATTTGAAATTTAAATTATTTTCTTATGTAAGCACACTTACCTTACACTTTGGAACATTTGCTTAGGATTAGGGTACGAATTTCGCAAGTGTTTATGTTTTTATTTTTCGCTATTGCGCTTTGCGTAAAATGGCACAAATAGTAATGTTTTAATTTTATTGTATTAAAAAATGTACAGCTAAACGCTCCATGTATTCAAGCTCAAGCCCAGCAAAATTTTTAGAGTAATACAAAATTTAATGCGATTGATATTTTTACTTAAACATTTGAATCTGATTAAAATGATATTTTCTTTAATTGACATCAAATCGCGCAACAGTATACCCTATCCCAACATTCAGGCAGTTTTCAATGCAGGCTAAGGTAGCAACAATTTTTGATGTGCGCGTTATGAGATTATTAATTTTAAATTTTTTAAATGCTGTGTAAAATGCAAAAAAATATACAGTACATCTTCAAAATAAAATTTACTTTTTCAAATTGTTAATATTATGAGCTATATGTTTGCAGTATTTCTTTAGTAATTTTCTACAGTTAAAAAATTTGTTCACAACACAAGTTTAATTGCACTTTTTTCTTTGATATTTACTTCAGCAGTTTTTAAATTAAAGATTTTTCTTTTCAATATTTCATGCCACCGCGTTCTGTGCAAAGAAAAAGATTTTAAGCAAAAATCTTTTTGATCGCTGTACTTTTTGAATATGTTTATCAAAAATTTGTTGCTATTTTTTATTTCGTATATCTTAGTGTAAAAATATTAAATAATTGGTAAATGCTGGATAATTATATACATAAAAATGTATGTATAATATGTATGTACTTATGTATATATGTATATTTGAACAATTTTGCCAAACTTATAATTTTTCGAAAATTCAAAACGTTTTTAAATATTTACAGAACTTTTTATATCGAACTTCATTTACCGAAAAAATTTGTTTAAAAGCATGCAGTTTTCTAGAAAATTTAAATGTAGATAATTTAATAATTTTTTTTCTTGGTATCTCAGTTCTTGTGGCACTTAAATTATATCTACGTGCTTTTGAACTTTTTTACTCTACTCCTGCATATATATTTTGTATCATTATGTTCAGTTCATTTTGATTTTGTGACAAAAAAAAATTAAACCTGTAAAAAACAAAAAAATGCGGCACGAGTTTTCCATCGGAATTATAAAATTTATTGGATTTTTTTTTTTGGAAATAAGCGCATTTACGATCCTATTTTTGTCGCAAATCCATATTTTTTTCAAATAACATTCAAATATAGTTTTCATCACCATATGCACATATGGACATACATATACATATATACATACTATATATATATATATATATAGATACTAAATAAATACATATACAAAATATTTTACCCAATATTTTTGTTATGAAAATTCTTATAAACTTTTTCAGTATGCAATTTTATGCATTATGATAAAATATATTTTTAGATAGAATTTGTCCGTATCTACGTGATATATAAGGTAAAATATTTTCTAACAAAAATTAAGCTCTCATATATTAACAAATAATATATTCATTTTAACCAATGCAACTGAATTTCGTAAATTTTTAACGACAGTTTCTGTATTTTTTTGCAACTCTCAATGCGAGTGATTTGATAACTAACAATATTGTTTTTCTAAAGTAAGTAAGTGCCGTTTACTCAATGTGCATATTACTTAATGCTTAATATTATTTCTAACCCAATGATGGGCTGACCGTCTGATAGCTTAAATTGTCGTTTTCCCCAAATCTGTTTAACTAGCGTCCGATTAATTCGCTTATTATTCCAATTGGCTTAAAGAATCTAATATCCAACAACATGTTTACAAAATAACTATTAAACAATATCTGGTTACTAATTTAATTAATTTCAGCTACCATGTTTAGTTCTGGTTAGCAGCTAATCATCCGATAAAGTAAATTAAATTTTATTTGACAGATCTCCTCTAGCCGGACATTGCGTAGACGCATTTTCAGCCAACGTCTAAATATGGTCTGATTAAGCGCGTAATCAAACATTGAGTAAACGGCCCGAACTACAAAATAGATGATGAATAGATTTAATTCAGTTAATTTCTTACACAAATGTATTACATGTAAAGAGTATTTCAACAAGAGGTCTCGCTTAAAATTTCGTTCCAGTTTTTAATTGTCAATACAACAACATATTGATAAAGAGGTTTACAAAAATGGTTCATTAAATGGATCAACGAACCCGAAATTGCGTAATTTCAGCAGTATTCTCAATTTCAGCTGAAATTGGGGCTAGATTCCCAATTTGGGTATACAAAAATCTGTTAGTTGTAATTGCGATAAATTTTACTACATTTTTTCTGTGCAACTCTGTAATTTACTTATTGTGACTGTTAGATAAACACGACCATGCCACAGTAAAATATGAAGTGAACCTACAAGTTCCGGCGTGACTTAAGGAGCAAGGTCCAATCGCATAGAAACAACTGTCAACGAAATTACGTTCAAATTGAAATTGAGTGGCGAAATTGCGCAATTGGGGCTCTTGAAAACGCTCCATAAGCAACGATAGATTGAGCAAAGAACATAGATTACAAAGATGTTGCATGCCATCCCACCGTTCCTTTCACAGAAAATCTAGTCAATCACATACCAGAAGTATTTTGACACTTGCTGATTGATATTAGAATCTGATTCGATCCAATTGGTGTTGTGTATGGTAAGTTGGACGAGAATTCTTGCCACAGTAAACGAAACACCATGCAACTTCTTTGTAATCTACGTTTTTTGGCTTGAGTTTTGGAAATTCATGAACACCTCTCTGGTTATGTAAACAAACAAACTTGCTGTATTTGGTGTTCTGGATCCTTTGATTTTTTAATGAAGTTGGTGCGGTCATTTGTTAATGGATTGCATTACATGACTATGTTGAATTAATTCGGGTTTGATTACGTGGAGGTGGGCTAAGTTTATTTCTACCAGGACTGCGCAAAATGTCACACAGCTGATGAAAAACAATGGCTCGATTGCGTGAACAATTTCCGGTTGTGTGATTTCTCGAAATGGCACCTTGAATTGGCCCCTAGATCTTACGAATTAACACTAGCCGATTTTTTGCTTAGGGATTAAAATAAATAAAGTTTAACAAATATTCCAGCATCAATCCAAGGGCTCAAAGGCAACAGGGTAGTTTTTTTCTGGAAAAAGAGTAAAAATTATGCTAGAACTAGGCTGTGAGATAAGCCGTGATGGGCATTTGGAAGAAATCTTTTCCATTATTAAACTCAAAGTTTATAATTTGTATTCAAATAGAAGAGTAACACTTTTCCCACGCGCTCCCTTTTTAATTTTAAAATGAAATTAAAAGACGTTCTGGTTTTTAGTAAGAGTTCATCAGAACCCGGTTTTCGTTTCTGCTTTCTTCTTTTTTCTAATTTTAAAGTAAAACCTCTTGTTGAAGGACCTTGCGATTTTTAGTAATAGTTTCCAAAATTTTATGAATTAAAACTAGAGAGCTGAATTTTGAGTGTCACATTACGCAGTTAAAATTAATTTTGCGAGTATAAGTTTTTAAATTAAAATCAATATATAAAAAAAAACATACGCGTGGAGTTTTGACAAAACAATTTATTTGACTTCAGGCCAATAAACTCTGATATTTCACATAAAAATTCAATATTTTAATACGAGTTTTACCAGGATACCCTATTAAACAACAGCTGGGCTTAACTAAGCGTTCTAATATTTGAAAAGACCATTGCAGTTTTCGACTTGAGAGGAAAAACACGATAACTCGAGATATGCTTTTTTGTCAAATTTCCACAGATATGTATTTCTTGTTTAATTTTTTATATTTATTTTATTTTTTTAATCATAATTTTAGTTTAGTTAAAAATTTTAAGATTTGTATTTTAACTGCGCAACATGGGATAAGAATATTTCAATAATTATTAGTATAATTCGATAATAGCTTTTACGCTAGTCATACGCTTAAATCATACAACTTACCTGTAATCACCAAGCGTCCTTTGGTCGCACTCAATCGGGTTTCACCAGTCAGACGATGCTTGGTGCGGCACTGGTAGCTCTTGTAGCCATCTTCAGGTCCAACTTCACGAATATGCAGCTCACCGGAGGGCAAAACCAAATATTTGCCATCTGATTTAAGTGAGTGAGTAGTAAGAAGATTAAGAAAAGAAAGAAAAATTCATTAGAATGCAATTGAAAAGTTTAGCAGAGTTTGTACACAAAACTAAAGATTTCTACATAACTACACTTTAAATAACAGACAAATATATTATCTAAAATTTTCGTAATATGCTGCTCACAAAATATTACAGTTACAATGGGTTAGTTCAAAATGGAATTTTTCATAAAATCTGTTATTTATAGTGCAGTTTTTCTCTCTAATTTTTCTACAAAAAATCATGCATAAGATATTAGTATTTAATTGGAAAACTGTTGCGCATTTGAGGGGAATACCAGTAGATTTGTCATTTGTTTTTAAATCGTTGCAGTAAAGGCGAATATTTCGAATTTTGACATTTATTTCATTTTCGCCTTTTAAGATGTTTAATACCACTATGGCTCAAATGCACCACAGCTTTCCAAAATCTGTTGATTATGTATGTATGTACATAAATAATAGCAGGCAAGCATAATAATGTATATAGATATTTTTACTTTGAACAATTTATTTCACAAATATTGATCGCATTTTACTTCACCGGAAATGCATTTTACGATTTCTTGTTGTTTCCGGGATTAACGGGATACTACACTTCACATTAACGCAAACATTTCATGAAGTAATTTAACTGTAATTAAGTCCTTTTCATGTAGACAATAAGACAGTGATGATACCAAATCGATTATTTCGATAATCTCGAAACCTTAATAATACAAAGTTAAATGAAAGCAGTATGTAAAACAGACCATACTTGCAGAAATATTGTAACTAAATAGCATTTTAATTAGCTTAGAAATATAAATATAGTGGCTCAAAGTTACAACGGAACAGTATGAAAAAACTTATATTAACCATGATATATACTTTAAGATATAAAGTGGCTCACAGTAAAAATGGTTTAGTACTATTTTTTACAAGATTGGCATGATTTTACATGTTAAGTTTTTTACAAAAGTATAGTTCATTCTATAACACAGACCTGTTAAATTTCAAGTACAATTAGTACTCAATACAAATACTTTTTAAAGTACTTATAATGAATACGTAATTGTTTTCTAGCTGAATTGAAATTAGGACTCAAGTACAAGTACTTGTAATTGGAAAATATTTGGAAATACCACCAAGTACTGAAAATACTCGAAAGTACTCGAAAATGCTCGCTAAAAGAATTGCAATCCTTTTCCAAGTACTTCAAAGTAATTGAAAGTACTTGGAAAAGGATTGCAATTCTTTAAGCGAGTATTTTTGAGTACTTTCAGTACTTGATGGTATTTCCAAATATTTTCTAATTACAAGTACTAGTACTCGAGTAGTAATTGATACAAATGTAATGTACTTGAAAAGTATTGAGTACTTCTCTGGAAAGCCAAAGTCCTTAAATTGCTACTTAGTACGAGTAGTACTCATGACTTAACAGGTATGCAATAACATAAATGATTTTTTTAGAAGTTCGTGTATGCAATTTTATAGCGCAATAAATTCCAGTAAAGTAAAGTTTAAGTTTCAAGTTCCTAAAAATTTTCATTGATTTAAAAAAAAAATTTCCTTACGATCTGGTGCATTTGCTCCATAAAAAATATCATTTCGTGCTTGCGTTATATGGCAGAAAAGGGCAAGCAACACCGTCTGCAAAAAAAAAAAATTCAAACATAATCCGAAATTTGTAGTCACTTAAAATTTGCAATTTGTTGTACTGAAATTGAATGTGCTACAAAATTGTGATAAAAATATGTTGAGTTTTCGTTAATTTCGTATAAAGTTTGAAACATTCATTTATATGGTTTATGTTAATAAATGAACTACATATATTTAAAACAAAATAATGAAACGAATTGTACATGGAAAGCATTGTCTCAATAATATAATAATAACAAGGCATACAATCGAAGGTTGCCTTTGCCTGTCGAGGTGCGATCGCTATTAAAAAACAAGCTATTTTATAGTTTTCGATGTAACTTGCTCGGCTCGGAATTCGAACTCTGGACGCTCCGAGGGAAATACGCTACGCTACAAAATCGATTACGGCAGCCGCGTTGTGTCAATATTGCTGCAAAATAACTCTGGATCATTTTCACTATGAATGACATATATCATATATCTATGTTCTTCAATTAAAAACTAGTTTGACAATTAAGTAAACCAGAGCACAAGGCGAATTCATATAAGTTGGTGTTGGGGAAGCAGCTGAGTGAATGTCAATGTTGCTGGACTGAATGTCAAAACTATGTATTTGTTGTAGTTCTCATGCGCGACAACGTAATTTACGTTCTCTGAGTAAACAACATTGCTAGACTCTCAAACAAAACAATTTTGTAAAAAAAAAGGTAATTTACTGCGAAAATTTCCATGCAATGATTTTTTTACGGCTTTAAGTTCGGCTTAACCCACAAACAAGGCTTGGAATAGCTTCATTCGGCTTTTGGATGCACCAAATTCAAACGTAAACTCGCGAGTCTCATTTTTTGAATTCCATGAATGACATCCATCAAATGCTGGTATTGCATCGAACATCGAAGATGTGTGAGAAATGATACAGACCGATTGGCATGTGACATGCCAGGAGATAGAGGTGTCATTTCGCATTGGCAAAAGTCAAATACAAACGATTTTGTGAGAGCATTTAGCACGATGAAAGTCTACAGTCGTTAGATTCTACCCGAGCTTAAAAAAAGGGATTGTGTGGAATGGTGCAAAGAACTGCAAAGAAATAATTCAGTCGGGTGCTTCTGCAAACGTTAGTAGTATTGTAAGAGGTGTCGTAACTTCGATCAATGCATATGACCCCGAAATAAAACAACAATCCCGTCTCTGGGAATTCAGCCGTAAAACTGGGACTAGCGACTGTTGCTCTTGAGGGGCGAAAAGAGTCACCCACCAAATCTGTAAAAAATAACAGGAAATTTCGCATCATCACGAGAGCACATGAAACAGTTAATTATTCGATGGGGAAATAATGGCTAATTATCCATATTCACCAGATTTCTCAACTAATGTCTTCGTCCTGTTCCTCTTTGTTAGGAACAAAATGTGTGATGAGCCTTTCTAAACATCTAAAAAGGCAGTTGAGGTACTCACTTCGGAGCGGAATAAAAGTTTCGGCAAATAGTTTACTCAAACGCAAAAGTGTATAGATCTTAAAGTCGAATATTTTAAAAGTCAATTTTTTTTAAATATTTTTTTTTCTATTTTACAGAAAGTTTCAGCGCTACCTTCGTAATGGAACACGACATAAAGTCTTAAGCAAAAAAATGTAAGCTATCTTGGTAATTGGATTTTTATTCTTTATGTATGTATATAGTCGGGGAGTTATTTTAGTTCTACGACAACTCTTAAGAGACTTGGCATCGGCGTCACCTTCTTGTTACCGAATGCTCCCTTAAAGCTCCTTTGTTATGTATGCGGTGACTTTTTTATCTTTACTCCAAAAAAAGTTACACATAGACGTACTCAATGAAATTTAAATATACATATATTACTCCGTGTCATTGTCAAAAATAGAATGATATATTCAGAGCTTTCGTACAATTTTTGAAACATATGACAGTCCATCTGTATGCCGGGTCGTATACGAGCACATCCGCGACGTCCGTTTGTGACACAGAATCCCAGAGCTTGGACTTTCCATTGACCGAGCGTGTGCCTCTTAATAATTTTATGTATGTATGTTGTTATATTTTCAAAGTTCGATGAATTTTTGTATCGCCTAATGATATTGAAAACAGTAGTCGGTTGGTCGTTTAACAACCTCATTGATGTCTGACAAAGATTGTCCCGATTTCCTCAAATTAATTGTAAGTACGTTTTTCCCATAACCAGGAGATCCCGCGGGTACCTAAACAGCCCAGAAAACGTTCCTCGCGCAGAAAAACTGCGTAATAGAGAGAGAAAACTGGTACGTATTGGATCGTAATTGTCTTCTTCGCCGTTGGGCTCGAAACAACCCGAACCTTTTTCCGGGCATCATGTGTCGGCTGCTTTTTTTTTACATACAAAATGAAGTGTTCTGCGTTCCTCGCGCTCTGGGCATTCTTAGCACTTTGTTCTCATTTTGTGAGAGTACGTTTTTGGATCTCTGCTAATTGGATTAAATCCGAACAACCTATTGTCTTGTATTGCTGAACCGATGTCTACTTACCGCGCGACGCCATTTTTCTTACTGCGAGACACAAAAATAAATAAACTCTAACGAATGAATTAAAACATAAAACGAAGTTACTTACATAGTTGGAGTGTACACGGAGAAAGTGTTATAATTTCATGTGTTATTCCATTATTATTTGATGCTAAAAGGTTATATATTTTTTAAATACAATTTTTAGAAAATATTTAAAATGTTTAAAAAAAAATGTTTGCCGTTAATAAATCACAGATTCTTTGATTCAAAATATTTTCATTGCTTTCATAATGTGTTACAAAATTTATAAATTGAGCCACTATATGGGCAACTTTCTTGCACATTTGTGAGTTTCTATATCTATTGGTACCGTCATATACGAGATGCTATGCGACAGCATTTCTTTAAAATGTCTTCGTTGAAATCTAATTGTTCAAAGTTAATAACATGTTGCAGAGTACTTATGAATACATAAAAAACGCCAGCATGCTTTAATGCGTTCAACAAAAATGCCAATAAAGTGCAATCGTCATTCTCGTATGATGTAATGTCTAATATGCCGAAAGTGTATATACAATAATTTTTTACAGTTCGTTATAATTTGTATTTTGTATTCCATATTTTTTTTTAGTAAGTATTAAATTTTATTGATATTAGCATTTTTGTTACAAATATTTACAACGTAATTACAAAATCTACAAAACTGTACTACATGAAGGGGGATTTTCATGGGTACAGGTAGGCTGGATGGGCCCGTGGAGTAAATGGATGACAACGGGTGGAATAAGGAATTGGATGGGAATGAAATAAATGAAAGAAAATAAAGAGAAAAATAAAATGAAATGGGCTTAAAACAGAAAATAAGAAAAATAAGTATCACGAAGAAAAATTTTGAAACATGAAGCAAGTAAAAATTGATAAGGAACGTAAAAGCCAAAAAGCAGAGATGGAAAGCCTAATGCCTAATGACCCTACACAACCCGCATCAAAAGGCCAACAGACTATAGTTTGCGTAACAGACACTGTGAGTTTTTATGGAAATGGGATAATCGCGGGCAATTTTAAATATTCAAAAATAAACATAAGTAAATTACATTGTTTTCCATAACTATTTATTTATTACACAAAAAGTCAGCGTCATCATTTACCGCTTTCAAAGTGTCCGACGCCATCGTTCGTGGTGAATATTTCGCGTTCCTCATCTTCCACCCATGAGGCTACCGATATGAAATCCGCCACAAAACTTGGTATATGACATTTGAGTATGGCGCTGTTGCCGCGCAAAACAGCCTCATCCATTACATTTACCGTATAGGATTGTGGAACAACTGTGGTTTGGGGAGAGCATGTGAAGCAGAAAAAAAGATAGCAACGAACAGTGAAAGAGACATTGAGGAACGTTGGCATTGTAAATGGCATACAAATAAAATAAAAGAGAAAAGTAAATTTGCAAAAAAACGGAATATTACATGTTTTTAGGGGGCATAAAATATTTGGTGGCAGTTCGAAAATCCCCCTTCAATTAAAGCCAAGTACGGTGTTATCAAGAAAAGTCAAAACTGCTTATAAAAACGCTTAAGAAATTATCAAGAAAATTTTCTTAAGCGGTAAGTACTACTAAAGTAATTTATTACACTTTCCAATACAATTTTCTAAACAGCACAAAAACTAGGTTTTTACATCATACATATATGTATGTCAAGTGCTATACGCTCAATAAATATCGTAATCTATGATCACGATCCAAATGCCATTTAATATTTATTGATCGTTAAGGTGTGTGCAACACGTTCAAAATTTATCGTGATAATGGAATAGAGGGGAAGAAATCCATATAGATGAATAACGCTCCGCTCGCGATGTGCGAAAAATATTAAGCGTGTAGGCTTTTTTAATACAGAATCCGTACATTTGGTCAGTACCCATACATCGATGCTTCACGAAGTCACACGAGAGACCAATTTTATTATTGAAATAATTGAGGCATACAATATGGATTGATTGGCCATCAATATGGATCACGGCTCAAATATGACAATATTTATTGAACGTTTATTGAGAAAATAGTGAAATAGTAAGCTTTCAAAAATGAACCCAGCAAAGACAATTATTGACTGGAGGTCACTTAGAGAACTACCAGTTTTCTCTAATCTCGAGCGTTGGAGTATGTTGAATTTTAAAATTTCGCATAAAGTTTTACGTCAAATATTATAAGCCAAAACATTGAAATATTTTCATTTGGCCTAATGAAAAGCAAGTAAAAGCTATTTATCTAATTACTCCCTAATGAAATTCTATTGTATTTATTTCACATTGTTCTCGATTCAAAAATCTACTTTTCTCTATCGTTAGATGTATCGTTTTTGTTCATAAATGTCAATACTCCTTTACCGCAATTTTTTCTTGAACATTTTCTTAACATAACCGTACTGGGCTTAAGTTCTAAAAAAACAAACAATTTAAAATTTGATCCACTCTATACTACCAGCACTATTTTTGGTATAGACGCCACCCTCGGTATCAACCCAATCGACAATATCTATATGATCAGCGACAAATGATGGCGTTTGACATTTGAAAATAGCGGCATTGCCTTTAATAACGTATTCATCGTAAACTTGTGATTCAAAGAATTGTTTGACAACTGTAAAGGAAACGCAAGAGTACGAGTAATAAAATTACGAATAATTAAAATGTAACCAAAGTGTGCATGAAAAATTAATTTAAACGAAAAGGCAACGCTGCATTGATAGAGGGGAATTTTTGGGGCCCAGGAAGGAGAACCTTAGTAGAAAATATTAGACTTTTCACCGTACAAGATTAAACAAGATTTTCCAACATTTAAACAATTATTCTAACTAGTATTTTAAGCAATTATTTCCTTATAAAAAATTACCCATCATTTCACCATTTTGAACACGCATATACTCAACGCCCTCCTCATCTACCCAAGATTCTACATTTATGAAATCAGCCACGAAAGAGGGCACCAAACACTTCAGGGTTGCAGAGTTGCCACGCAAAACAAATTCATCAATTACGCGTGTTTGATAAAACTGATGTACCACTAAATTAAAATGAAAATGCAACATGATGTAGTGTAATAAAATGCTAAATGAAATGAATGCTAAAGGGAGTGAAATAGGATATTATAAGCAACACATCGGAACATGCGAAACGTTCATAAAAAGTCGATGCTCTTTACTTATATTACTGCTATACCTATCTCTTTATCACTGCCCGGATAATAGTTTATGCCTTCGGAATCCAGCCATAGATCAACAAAAACAAAATCTGCTACATATGAGGGAATTTCACATTTCATTACCACCGAATTGCCACGTATGACATATTCATTATCGGCCTCAGACTCAAAACTTTGTATGACAACTGAGCGAAAAGCGAATGCGCGAGCAAATGGAAATGGAAAGAACGTATGAAATGAATAAAATAAAAGTGGGCAAAATAGTATGTAGTATAAGTATTTTATAATTAGGAAAGAATGGCAAGGAATTGCGTGGGAAATGGGCAGCTTAAAAACTTGAGAAAATTACACGCGCAACTAAGCGAACAATTTTGACATTCACGCATATACCATAAGCTTGTGATGAATTGCTACGCCACAATTCAACACCCTCCTCGTCCACCCAAGCCTCGATCTGTACAAAATCAGCAACGAATGAGGGAATTTTACATTTCATCACCGCTGCATTGCCTTTGATCACATACTCATTTTCCGCTTCGGTTATATAAAACTGAGAGACAACTGTTAAAGCAAAGTTAAAATATTGAAAAACGTTGTATGCAAAATAAATAAATCATTAGGAAAGACTGAATAAAAAATGTGAAGGAATTATGAAGGATGTGGGAAAATTGTTGAAACTGCGACTACCAAAACCACCTAAAAAAAGTGTGTTAAACAAATCGAACCGTAATTATCGGAAAATTTCAAAACATTGCCATCTTCATCGATCCACGATTCAACACGCACGAAATCGGCGACAAACGATGGAATGGAACATTTGAGCACGGCGGCATTGCCTTTAATGACATACTCTGTCATAATTTCCGCCTCGTAGAATTGATTGACGACTACAAGAGAATAGCGAAAGTAGTATGAGTACAAAATAAAATATACGTACATAAATAAAAGGGATGTGATTTGTAAATTCAAAAATACAATAAAAAACATCCTGGGATCAAAAAGGAAACTACTTAAGCTATGCAGTAATTTTGCGCTAACTATATTAGCTATTTCCACAAAAAAAAAAACAAAAAAAAACTTGTATGCCAACCATAGTTATCGCTGTGTCGCAAAACATTGCCCTCTTCATCGATCCACGATTCGACCCGCACGAAATCCGCCACAAACGATGGAATGGAACACTTGAGTACCGCCGAATTGCCCTTAATCACATATTCCATTAATATATCGGCGCCATAATATTGATTGACAACTAAAAGTTTGTGTGTGAATAAGGAAATATATTCAAAATTTGTCAAAACTAGAGCACAATTGAAAGCAAAGAATAAGCAAGAAGGCATGAGAAGTAAAAAAAAATTTAATGGAACGCTTGGGAAACGGAACATACAAAGGTGAATTCACGCCACACCACCACAACAAAAATGGAGTATACTTTATAATTATGATTTTAAAAAAAAGTAGAATTTTTTCGTTGTTTTCTTTAATTTTTATACCAAAACTGTCGGTGGGTAAAAATTGTACACCCTCACTGGACAACCAAGCTTCCACTTTTACAAAATCCGCAACAAAACTGGGAATGGTGCATTTCAAAACCGCTGTATTGCCTTTAATGACATACTCAGAAACGACTTCGGCCTCATAGTATTGGTTGACGACTGAAAATTATGGGTGTTAAAAAACAAAGTAGTAAAAAAATTAGATATAAAAAAGTGAAAAAATTAATGATCGGCGCAAAGTTGAAGTTGACGCTTTGGGATTGGGTGGTAGGTAAGTAAAAAAAATTTGCTAAACACTAATTCCATTTTCCGTTGTTTATACTTTTTTTAAAGAAATTCTCACTACCGGTGCCCTGTTGCTCATCCAACGTTGCATATAATTCGCCGCTTTCGTCTTGCCATGAAATAACCTGTACAAAATCTGCCACAAAAGATGGAATGGAACACTTAAGCACCGCAGCGTTGCCACGTATTACATATTCATTATTCACTTCGGATTCGTAGAATTGTTGTACAACTATATTAGTATGTGGAAGAAGAAGAAGAAGCAAATAAATGCAAAACTAGCGTGTAACGGCTAAATTTTGTATGAATGATATGCAGCTCATTGGGAGCCAATGTTTAATTACATAAAACATGCGGCAACTTTTACTGCAGTCTTGTTACCACTTTAGCGTCATGTTTGAGCGGAATTAAAGTGCTAAAAAGCAGTTAAGAATTAAACGCAGTATTGTGGGAAAATGCAGTGTGGCGTGTGAGCGCCGGACGCGCTTGTAAGCTTCTACTGCAAAGTCTTTAAAATTTTCACATGTACTGCGTCTAATTGAAATGAAAATCACGGTAATCGCTTACCGCGTAATTCGCACGCTTCCCTAAAGAATTTCAATGGCTCATATGTGCATACCACCTTTCTTACTTGTCTTATCTATAATTTCGAATGTTAATGCTCGCGTGTAGGCTACCGCTTCAATTAAGTTTAAAATATTTATAAATAGCTATTATAGACAAAGAATAATCGACACGAAAGGCATGGAGAAAAATTATAAGTGAAACGCCTTCATCTTCTCCCAAAGAATGTAGAAGAATACAATTATTAATAGACATTGCAGATATGTATTATGGTACAATTTTTTTTTAAATGATAAAGGTTAATGACTGATTAAATATGATTAATTAAGTGTAAGTGTAGAAACCAAATCAATTTGTGTAGAAAATCAGTCGAAAGGTCATACGAAAGAAAAGTTTGTGTAGAAAAATAATTTTAAAACAAAGAGCTTAGATTGCAAGTACGCTTCAACTCTTTTTGATGCACGTAACAGAACCATAGTAGGATTGGATTAGACAAAATTCAATACCGATATATTGCAATTTATTTTATTTTGCTACTGTAGTTTTATTATAGGAACGGAACGGACTCGCACCTACTTTGTAATCTATGAATGTTCTGGGGAAAGGCACTTATTGTAAAAACCAAAAATTTGTATTTTAATTCACCTTAACAAACTTAATTTTCAACAAATTATAATCATAGTCGTTTACTTGAGTTTTTGTGTGGTGAAATAAACTACTACGTGAAGAACACAATGTAAACACTGGCTCCAGAGCGTCATCCAAATTAAGTAAATATTGATTATAATGGTAGCGACGGCAACAATGTTACCACTTAATATTAAAAGAAAAATAAGGATGTATTATGAAACTATGACAAAATGTATAACTCATCACATTAAACTTTTTTATTTTTTTTTTCAATGTTTAAAATAGACTTAAATGTCAACGCTGCACAGTGGTCTAATTTGCGAAGCTTGGATAATTTAATTTAATCTATTTTTGTATTTTTGCTATTTAATTCTTATCAAATATGGAAAAATATTGCCTTCTTAAGAGGCAAATAAAATTTGTGCGAAAAAATTTGGCAGCATATAATCATAATGATATCGCAAAATTAATAGCAAGGCGAATTCATATAAGGCGATTGTGAGGCAGCTGAGTAAATTCGCTTGCTGGACTGAATGTCAAAACTATGAATTATGTAAGCACAAAGTAAACAAATAAATTCTACGTTAGTCTTTTGAAGGCTCAATAACTTTTTAAAAAACTTTTTTTCATTACGTTTTTTTTAAAGCAATTAAAGCAAGAATTTCTAACGAATACGAAATTACGCTAGTGCCTATAAAAAAATACCATAAATTGATTAACAGCTTAAAGATTTTTCTAATTTATGGTAGGTAAGCGTGGTCGTTATTCGATTTTAATCATTCTATGATTATGAGTTGATAATCAATCAAACATAATTTGTACAAAATTTCATCCCATACATATTTTACTTCTATATATAATAATTAATTTACCCTACTAGAACAAATTGGGCCACTTGCGGTGGGATTTTATTCTAAGCAGAAAAAGTGTACTCTTTGTCGCTAGTCGAAATAGAAACAGCTGTAATCTGGCGACAGTTATTTCATATAAAGATATGTATGTGTATTAATAAACTTATTGATGACGCACTGTAGCCACTGTCTTCATTATGTTCCACATATTTGAGTTCGACTACGTTCAATCAACTTCTTTGCGATATAGAAGAAGAAAGTAAGTCCAGGGAAAAAGTTGCCAAAGAATTATAAATAATTGCAAAAATTGTTAAGAGTTTCGGAATAGAGTAGTAAAAAAGACAGGGAAAGTATAAAAAGTAAAAGAGATGGAAACAAAGTCGAAAGAACTAGTAAGAAAAAAATGAAGAACGATAGAACTAGAGGCAAAGACCAAATATCACAAAAGAAACTTTATTGCGTCTTGTTTCCTGTGGCAAGAAATGTTAGCTTATTTCATTACAGTAAAAACTAATCAGATCAATCAGATTCCATTGTAATATCAATCAAAGAAAGACTAATTTTTTTTTGGTATGGTGAAATACGCTCGGATATTATGTTACAAGAATGGGTAGAGCGATGCAATTTCTTTGTTTTCTACGTTCTTCGCAAAGGGATTGCATGGCGCTCAGCATTCCAATAACAAAAAATATAGAGGTATTTCACTGCACCAAAACCAAAGAACGTAGATTACAAAGAAGTTGCATTACTCCCACCGTTTCTCTAATAGAAAATCTTGTCTTATTTCACCATACTAGAACTAATTGGACTTTTGTTGTTTGATCCATTTGGTTTGTGGTTTGGTGAAATAAGGCAGGAAAAGTATCTTGCCACATGAAAAGAAACGCTATGCAACATCTACTTTATTGGCTAAAACGAAGTTGAGCTTTGTTTGTAGCTAGTTTTCATTAGACTTTGGTATTCTATTTTATTTTTTTTTAACATAGGAAATGAAACGCCATGCATTTTTTATGGTTTTTTACGTTCTTCTGCGATCCATTTCTCTGATTAAACTTTAGTAGTTTATTTCACCACATAAACAGCTCATTTCAGCAATCCAACTGATTCTAGTTGATTTTAGATATGGTAAAAGAAACTACTCAAGTGCTATCACGTGAAAAGAGCTGTTGTGAACCATTTTATTTCTATAGGGGGCTTCACATCAATTTCGTTACTTGGCTGTTCGTCATAAGTGTTTCCCAGTGGTACAACAACGGTATATTTCTTTTGATATGGCCAAATAAAACTGAAGCGCCACACGCCGCTTGGTATTTTGCCTATTTTCAGTGAGAAGCTTAATAAGAAGACCTCTAATATCCATAAAACTGCCAGGTAACAAAGTAACAAATTTAGTTTGAAGGCCTCCTCAGTTCTTCAATAGAATATTTGCAATACGAAATTAGAACGAATGTTTAAAAAGTTATTAAAGTTTGAAAAATTAATTAATGAGCAACGAAAGAAATATACGAAGGAATGGAATTTCTTATTTTAAAGGACGATTTTCTGTGGATAATATTGTGGATGGTAAAGTTGGGCACAACGTAGTACATAAATTGTGTGCTGTATAAACTAAACACGGTCTTCCGTTATTAATGAAATTTCTGATGCAACCCATTAATGAAGTCACATTTTCTGAAAATACTAGTGTTTTTAGAAATAGCCCCCTGACTAATGCGGTCAAATACTTCCGCCAATGTCAGAAAATTAAAATTGGTTCGACTACGATTTTTATTTTAAAAAAATGTAAACGTCATGAAACAACATTTATTTATTCAGTTTTATTTTTAGGTTATCAAATCGCTAATTTTTTATAAAAGTTCAACATCATTTTTGTTTATTGTTTTCTTTTGTAATAATTATTTTTGTAATAATAATTTTTAAAAATTGTTCTTGAGTTAAATCGATTCATTAAGCGGGCCACAAACAGACAGCAAATCGAGCAATCGGTTGAAATATCAAATGGTTGTTGTGTCTTTCTTTTATATCGTTACGATTAGAGGCAAGGTTGTTTTCGTAATTTTCCAGTGAAGCTTTTAAAAACGAAAACTCTTCCTTTTGCGACCGAAAAACTCCACATACTACAATCAGTTTTTCCGCGCATTCTAAATTTTTGGGCTGCGCCGAAACAACATCAAAGAAAACGTCAACCAATCCAAAAGTGCGAGGCAAAACGACTTCCAACCGATTGCTTAAATTTATGACTTTACAATATTTTGTTGTTCCTCCTCATAATTGCACTATCGAATCCTTCTTACAGTTTTCCATCCTGCTCTAGTTTCTATTAATAGTTTTATTATTAGCTGGTTGATCTTTAGTCCAGCAACATAAATAATTTTAATCGTTATTTGTTAATTTGATACAGCACACTCTTCAAAATTGTGTCCAACTTTCATTGGTACTTTACAAAATATAAAATAATATATATGTATATGTGTGTATATTTATTTAATTATATTTGACAGCACACTTGACGCTAGGCAGGCAAACATAACCTAACAATGCAGTTTTTTTTCACGAACCATATTCAGTGCCTGGTAGAAAGTCTTCATTTTGATCCGTATGCCATGAAACAATACTGACAAAATCCGCAACAAATGATGGTATTTCACATTTTAAAACAGCCGCATTGCCACGTATAACATAAGCTTTATTTACATCGGTATCATAATATTGAGCAACAACTGAAGATTGATTAAGAATAATAGAAAAATATTTAGGCAAACTCAAAACGTATTTTTTTTTTAAATCAAGGAGAAAAATATACGAGTAAAAGAATAAATATCCCGTTGTCGCATTTAAATGTTTCACAAAGTATAACACAAAAAAAATATCATTTGGTTTTAAGGATTTCATAAATCAGCTGATTTGAACAGCAACAGCTGTTTTGTGATTAAGTGGTGTAATTGTGGTGAGTAAGTTGGTGAATTTCTGTTACAGTGAATATCAGTGTACTTCGTTATCTCACATTTTCAGTGAAGATGTTAAAGTGTTGCCTGTCATTTTACAGTGAGTGTGTTGTATAACGTTGCTTTAATTATTGTTGTTTAAAATTAGGTTAATCGCAACGTCACACAAACTGTTATTATTGGTGTTGATTAATTTAAATTATTTTTTGTAAATTTTGTGTAAAAGTGTTCATCGTCTTTTCCGATATTTTTCATATGAAGATAATTGTGTATTTTACAGGATTATTGAATCATTTTATTTTTTACAGTACTGTTTTTTACAGAATTAATAATTTTGTGAATAATTGACTTTCTAACTAATTTGATTACGATATTTATTAGGACATTAGACAATTAAATACGTTGTTAGAAGATTTGAATGGGAAACACACCATACTCAGTGCCCGGAAAGAAACTCTCTTCCTGATCGGTATGCCAGGATATTACGCTAACAAAGTCGGCCACAAATGATGGTATGTCACATTTTAAAATGGCCGAATTGCCACGTATAACAAATGCTTTATGGATATCCTCTTCATAATGTTGGGAAACGACTGCAACGATGTTAAGGTATTGGCAAAGGAATTGAAATGATGAGATAAATGCAGAGCAAACTTAGAAAATATTTTTGTGTATTTGAGATGAAAAAATGAAAAGGTGAAATAAATAATGCAACAATTCAAATAGTAAATGGTAATCAGGTAATCAGGTAATAGCAGAGGAGTAGATATGTATGATGAGCAGAGATGTGTTGAAAGAAAAGTAAGAAATGAAAATGAATTACTAGGACAGGATATGCTTTTTGTTGCAGGAAGTTTCTGCGACCAGCAGCTGCACGCAATTATGAACTTTACCAACAGCGTGCGGTTAGTGGAAACTAAGATAACAACAACTACAACCGTAAGTTTTCAAAACGAGCTCTGGGGAAGTGGATGCTTTGACCATTTCATAAAATTATCAAACTTTTGAAGTTCGTTATGTAAACATTTTCGCACCATATTCAATTGCAGGAAAATAATTTTCATCGCTATCCGTGTGCCAGGAGACAACTTCAACGAAATCCGCTACAAATGAAGGTATCAGACATTTGATGACCGCTGCGTTGCCACGTATAACGTGCTCTTTGTTAACATCGGCTTCATAGTATTGGGCAACCACTAAAAATTTGTTGTTGGAGAATTATTGTTGTGATTTCATGGTTTGATACAATTAGGCGGAGAAATTTCATATCGCATCTATTTTTAAATTAGAGAGTTGCTGTAGGTTTATTTGGACATTACGTTTGTGGAATGATATTCAAAGTTATTTATTTATCTAGTTATATGCAATTGTGCGTTATTTTTTGTTGTCATTATTGTGCAGTCATTAAACATAAAATCAAACTGCGAAAACTCATTCGAGCCGTTATGATACCATTCGGATCGCTCAAAAAAACCCCCCTTGAACCAGTTCCCCAATCGACGAACTACAGCTGCGCTCAAGTTATTTAAAAACCCTGCCCCCCGGCATTTTTGTCGTCTCCTGCGTGGGGCGGAGCAGTCACGAATTCGATGCCTAACAGTTTCTGGCTTCTTCCTCGTCATAGCAGCTTCTATAAAAGTTGTTGTGGGGGCTCCAGTCGTGGCACTTGTCTATCTATAGAAATATGTCCTGTATGTATTCAAATAGCTAGGGCTGATTGTCTCCTACTTAGCGATGTAAGTTCCTCAAATTTTCTTATGTTCCACTTGAGGAAGAATTTCCTAATTCTGATCTTGCAGAAAGTGAGCGACAACAGATTTCAGCCTGGTAAAAAAGGTAGGTCCGAAAGTACCCCTTCTTTCAAGCTAGTCTGCCTTCTGGTTACCTGAAATGTAACAGTGCCATCGCGTTTAGTGAACTGCGGCCGTTTTTACGTCGGTAGTTAACTGCAGTTTAATTTTGCCTCCCTGACTTTGCACCGCTTTAATCTCAAGTAACCTAACCCAGGCGTCCAATTGTACATTTGAAAGATTCGAAGAACAGTCAGCGTGCATGGCCCCAGAGACAACACCAAATCAATCGGTAAAGTCCATCTCTGTTGTACTTCTTATTGCTACGCCTTAAATATCAAATGTTATACATATTTGTATTTTCCAAGTGCACAAAACAAATTAACTGCTTTCACTAGCGCTTCGGTTAGAGACCGCTTTGCTACTACATTCAAATGATACTATTGTTATTTTGTGTTGGTGTTGTCTTGATTCAATGAGCGTTAAATTATAAAATTAACAGCATTTCTACAAATTTTCGTCTTTTTTCTTGTTCTTCCCTTTTCATCAACCTGCGTTCATGTAATTTAATTAAAATCGAGGCGAGGAAACGCGGCATCAACAGTTTATACCACACCCTTCGCACATGTATTTACTTATGTAAATATACTATCAGCGTTTATACAAGCATTTGAGTCTCTTTCGTATTTTAACTACTACTTCCTTTACTTAACATTCCCACTCGCTCATTTGCCAAGTTAGCTCGTTTGTGATGTGCCTATTAGCCATGTTAAGTTGGCGCGCTACATGTAGTTTATGTTGACGTGACATGCGACGATTAGTCGCTTCAGCTGCCAAAAGTTTTTGCAGAGCACCTGCTTTACTGCGCTTTATCGTTTAATATATTCGTTTCGACTGAGCTCATGTTTGAAACATTATCTAGGTAAATTTTTTTGGAAGCTTAAATTAAAATTAAGATCGGGGCGAGCAAACGCATGATATTATGAAAGTAGTATGTAGAGACATTCATAAGTATCTGGGTAATTGGACGAAAAGTGGTCAAAAGAAAGACAAAACGGAAGCAACACAACGGGAGCCGAATATGGCAAGGCAAGTATTTGTTAGTAGCAATCCAGCTCAGCTACACCTTAAACCCACAATACACGCTATAATGAACTGTCAGTTTGTTTTCCACTCGTTGTTTCTTTTACGCTAAGGTGTGTTCACCGCCTATTTATTTAGAGCCTAAAAATGTAATAATAAATTGAAATAGAACTTTTCGTTTGACGGCACAGAGGAGAAAAGTCTTAGCTTGTGTAGGCACGTCTTGCTAAACTATCTGTTTCCGTATTCTAATTTTCATTTATGCTAATGTGTAACAAGATATTTAATTATGTTTCGCTTTTTTTTTTTTTGTAAAGATTAATGTTACTTTGGTTAATTAGAGTTGTTTAAGAATGGAGCATACGAAATTGGGGAGTGGAGAAAACTGGAGAGTTGTTTAGTGTGCGTGTTGAAATTGCACATTTAGCAGAATAGCTTCAAAAATAGAGATAATTATATTTGATTTTAATTAAAATGGTATGAAACCTTTCAACAAAGCCGCATATTATGACAGCGCACTTGTTATAGGTTTGATATATGAAGGCAATTGTAATTTAAGTGATTTTTTACGATAGAACGCATGAAAGCAGATGGACAAATTGAGCTGCAAAAAAAGTATAGTAGTATTCAAGTGTAAAGGAAACATGTCTTATTATACTGCACTAGAAAGATAGACAGTTAAATGCTAAGGTGCACTGCTATCTGAAGGTCCTTCTTTTAACACTTCAGCACGCCCTTAACCCCAATTTTAACGGATGACTTCAGCTTTTCTAATGAATGCTGGAAAGTCCTTAATAAGCGACACTTTCCGACTATACTTGAATTGTAGTAACCCAATCTCTGGCTCGCCAAGGCCGGACAAGAACAAAAGATGTGCTCCGCTGTCTCCTCATATTCCAGATAAACCGGTATTCTGTCTCGGTAGACAGACCCAATCGATGCATGGGACAACACAGAAAATTGTGACCGATTAGGTAACTGTCGCGAAATCTGATATCAAACCAGCCAAGCGATGCACAATAGATAACTGAAAGGATAGCCGAAACTTTTGGCCTATTTGAGGCCCTCAACATTTTTGCTCTGCGTCTACCCACTCAGTAATTACAACTTTTCAGTGTGACCAGCTAAGGCCGAAAAATGGTTCCTTCAAGGGTTTTTTATCATTACCTTCGATTTCAACATGACCAGGTGCCTAGCACGGCATAACTACTTAGATTCCTCGTTGCTAGTGTAGCCTAAAAGGCGGATGGCCATTTGCCCATCGTGATGGCAAGCTTGATATCAGACCTTTATATTCCTGCGCGTGTCCATGCATGCATCTTTGACCCGTCAGTGTACCAAAGTATAGACCAGTAGTCAAGATGTGGGAACCCCGGCTCGGTCTGGAATTTTAACTTTAAACTTTCTACTGAAGCAGAGTTCGAGGGATCTCTTCGTGGCCCATAAAAGTCTCTTCAGATAAAGAGAGTTGCAGCTCTCTTGAAATCGTTACTGCCCGTGTAAATATGGAGAGGAGTCCAACTTAAAGGAGATTACAATGCCATGGCAGGTCAAGTACTCTTAAATTCAGGGACCGACAGATAGGCCAACTTTGCGTTTTTCTTAATCAGAGTATGGCGATTTTTAAGTGCATTTTGCCACCATGCCACAGAATTCAGGCCCCATGTTTAACCAAAGAGTTTGTTATAAGACCACATGGCTCATGTAACTTTACTTAAAGTTCTGTTAAGACGTGAATGCGAACTAAGCCTTCAATCGAGCTTGAAGCACAGGTATATATTTGGTTTCGTCAAAGTATTCAAGTACCGTCACCCAGTAAGATTCGGTTTGTATCTTAGGGTTCACATTGAAGATTTTCCCGTCATACCGACTATTTATCGGGTCATCTGTATGGCAACCGACATCGTAACCATATGCATGAAGCCTGATTAGAATTTTGTCTACTACGTTTTTCTCTACTACGTTTTTAAGAAAGAATTCAAACTTCTCAGCCTGTACGCTTTAAGCAAGTACAGGGTCTATTTCCCAATTTGGTAATACAAATAACGACTACCTTTCTTCAAATATAAGGACCGTCGACGATAATATCGAAGAACCTTTGGAACAGTGCTGGAAATACTTCATCATGGGCTTCGGAAGATTGAAAGGACTTTACTGCCACCGCACCTTATCCCTGTCGAAGAAGGAGCCTGATCTGCTGTAACTTCCTTGCTTAGGGAACCTATGTACGGAATGGGAAGAGGTCGGCAGATCGAGTTCTAACGCTAATTATTAATTATTCGTCAACCGTCAACTTTTTTGCAAGGGTATGACTTTGTACTTACGATGCACTGCAGCACAAGAAGCTGTCAATTGTTATGCTAAATGAGAATCGCTGCTAAATTAGCTAAAGTATTTATTTCACAACTTTGCATACTTCCCTTTGTGTCAAACACAAGCAATGGAATCCATTCCGCGCATTCAACATGTACATAAGAGGAAGTTGCATTGTGACGCTGTAAAAGGCTGCAACAGTGTGGCATAATCTTTTCAATGACTATGGCAAATTTACGCAAATGCAACATTGCTCTTTGTGTAACTAATCGCATAATAGAGTGTCAAGGCATTAATATGGTGTTGGCAATTAAACGCTATAAAAGTTTCAGTGGGAGCAGAGAAATGCGTAATTCATTTGAGTGTATGAGTACCTAAATATAGTTGAGTAAATGATGCGCGTGTGAACGCTGCACAATTATGGCAACCGGAAATATAATTTAAAAGCAATTAATGCTTCTTTTTTTTTGAATGATCAACCACAAACGAAATGTCAGCGTCGAAACAATAACAAAGGAGTTGGCAGTAGCATTTAAATTGGTTTCGCATTCCGCGAGTCTGGTTACAATGCGTTAATATAAAAATAATCGATAAATCAATTTCAAAGTTGATTAAAAAGAAATAAGGGGTGACTGCACAATAGTAATGGTGATTGAAATGGTTGAATGTTTCAGGCTTATCGACGCAGTAAATTGTGAGAATAATCGATAACTGATTACGACGTTGGTTTGCAAAAGAAAATTTATAGCTGAACAAGTGAAACACACGACAAGAAGAAATAAAACCCACGTTGTAAATAGCCCACGATGAAACAAGTATGCTGAGTTGTAAGCTAGAAATTGTAAATCAGGGTTGTATAATAGCGAAAGTTGGAGAACTATTGCAGTACTTAGTCCAAATAGACTTTATTAAGCTAGTATTGATTGTATTTAAATTTGTAAAACTTTTGTTTTTAACAATTGATGCTTTTTTAGCATACTATAAATCGATAATTATTAATTTCCAACTTACTATAAAAGCTTCTTCTATTAAGTGCCATCTCAGATGATGCATTCCAGTGGTCGAGACTGTTAAGTTGAAAAAACTTTATCTAGTTTCGGTAAGTGAGTGGCTGTGTAACGCGTGGCTTTCTTAGGATCAAATGTTACGTCCAATGTCGTCAGTTGAATCCAAAATACCAAAATTTTGACATATTTCGATTAGGCGCTAATGCCATTTCGACATATTGGCATTTCATGTCGTACGATTTTGTCGTCAAAAACTTTACTTAACGAAAACCAAGCATAGTAAGTAAGTCAAAGCGCCAGCCAGCTTTATGTAAGACCAACCAATTAAAATATTCAATTTATCGACCACCGCTTGAATTAAGTCCTCCAACTTTCAGATTTTTCACTCTCTAGAACCTTTCCAACTTACCCGCTCGCACATGAACATCCCGCGATATGATAGTGCCGAATTGATTACGCGCCAAACAGGCATAGACTTGAGCATGCACTTCCTGTCGATAATCTTCAGCGCGGAAAGGTGGGAAGACCAATTTGCCATCGGAGGATATCTGACGCAATCCAGGTACATCACCAACTGCAGTGCCATCGCTACGAATCCAAATAATTTCAGGCATAGGATTACCGCTAGCTTTGCATTCAATCTCGGCGCCAGTTGAGTTGGAGAAGTCAATACGATTGGTTGGTTCGTTGAGAAAAACGGGTCCTTTCTGGTCGGCATCGGGTTGGCTCGCCGCAGAAGCGAGTGATGTGCCTAAAAAGTAAGCAAACAAATAAATTAGTATGCGTCAGAATTAAAAGTGAATGACAATTTTAAAGAGTATAGGAATTTTAATGTAACCACATGTAATTCATTTAAATATTTAACTACCTTCATTCCCCTTTGAGCAATTCATCATTGCTCATTTCCATAAACAATAAAGAAAATATACGCAGAAGCGTAGTAGATATACATAAATTACGCGCCTTGCACTTTACACAGCGCCCACATTGGATTATTGAGTGATTGAAATAAAAAATAAAATGCCATAAAAAGAAAAAACGGAAACTACTTAAATAGAAGACAGTAGCATCGTAGTTGTACTAAGGATGTCGTAAATCGGACTATATCCAGACGTGAGTGCCACTAACGGAGAGGTATTTTAAACTGCAATATTTGAGGCAATATTTTTTTCGGAGTTGACCTTTTTGACAGCTGTTACTTGATTTATACTCAGTTTGGTTTGTCATTTAATAATGAACAGACTTACTCTGGAACAACCTTCGCAAATCGTCCAAATTTATTACCAAAATAATGGTTCGGTTCGCGCGACGCATCACGCGCTGCGTCCAATAATCGTTCGGCCCGGATGAAACTCAATTTGAATAGGTAAGTTAATAAACAAAATTGCAGCATTTGGAGTGTCGATAATCCACAAGCCATTGTTGAGACGCCGTTACATCCTCAAAAAGTCGCTCTTTGGGGTGCTCTATGGGTAGAGGGAATCAGTGGTCCATATTTCTTCAAAAATCAAGCCGGCAATAATGTTACAGTCAATGGGGAACGCTATAGAGCCATGATAAATAACTTTTTCGTGCTGAACTAGAGGATATTGATGTGGACGACCTTTGGTTCTAATAAGACGGCGCTTCATGCCATGCAGCCAACGAAACAATAAATTTGTTGAGAGAAAAATTATCTCGCGTCGTGGGACTGGACTAGGAAAATTAAAATTATGAAATGTAAAGTGTTAAGAATTGAGATTTCAGTCGCAGTTCACTAGAGAGACCTCTCGAAATACATAACTTCTACTTTATTGAATATATTTATGTAAATATTTTAGTCAGAAACAGCTGAGCATTTTATTAAAATACATGTCTACATACAAGGAGAATTCATATAAGGTAAAGTTATTAAAACAGCTGATATCTTCTTTTTCCGCTATATTTATATTTTTCCTTTACCCATGACATCCAAAAAACCAAAACTAATGGCGTCCATTCTTCTCTTTTATCGTGACATCCTAAAATTAAAAAATGCCTGTGTGTGTGTTATGCCACCACCTTATATTTGTTGTCTTTGGAGTGAGTGTCCAGCAAATGTCAACGTCGATTGCCACCGGCAGTGTTAACTTTAAGCTCATATCATCATATCATTCCTTACAATTTCATATGTATATATCGACCACATATCGGTCAACAGCGAACAGAAACAACGACATCAAATGTATCGGGTCTTGCAATAGGAACGCTACAAAAGTTTTTTTAAATATGAATTATATTCTTTATTCCTGTGAAAGTACATTCGATGCCATTATGTATGGAACTCGATTTCTTTTGCATGGGCACCACGGGCACACTTGCAGAAGTCCAGACGCTGAACCCAATTTTCGACGGATACTGCTGCAATTTCACGTTCGATTATCGTACGAAGTTCATCAATCGTCGCTGGCTTGTTGGCATAGACCATAGACTTGACGTAGCCCCACAGGAAATATTCTAACGGCGTCAAGATAACACGTTCACCAAACTTGGTTTTCAATAAATCGATTGTGACATTCGCTGTGTGGCTTGTGGCGCCGTCCTGTTGGAACCACACATTGTCCAAGTCCATATCATCCAATTCGGGTCAAAAATATTCGGTTATCATTGAGCGGTAGGGATTCCCATTCACAGTAACGTGCCGGTCTTGATCATCACGGAAGAAGTACGGCCCAATGACACCGCCGGCCCTTAAACCGCACCAAACCATAATTTTTTCGGGATGCAATGTTGACTCATGGAGTACGTGTGGATTGCTGCCTGTCCAATAACGCATATTTTACTTATTGACGAAACCATTCATCCAGAAATTACGACGACCAAAAATTGAACGTAGCACTCTTAAAGTTGAGGCCATTGACTCCGAATTTCGGTAGTAAATTTTAACAATTTCGACTCATTGTTGGATCGTATATCTTTCCATGATGAAATGGCAAACCTTACTGAAGAGAAATGTCAAAAGAGCGGGGGAAAATATGGCGTCGTTTGCTGTCACTATCGGTCTACTTTTGTAGCGTCCCTATTGAAAAACCCGTTATAAGTAATAAAAAGTATAAACATAAATTTACCAGGAAAGTGCATAAAATGCATAAAGAGTAAGAAAAAGCCACTATGTAAATAATAAGCAATAAAAAGAATTTATAACTTGGGTATGCTCTTAGAAGTTCCAAACAAACTAATCACCCACTTCGGGTGCCAAAAATAAAAAGCAACACAAATCGAATGATCGCCGATACGTGAAACGTGTCAATGACATTTTCATGATGACTACAATTTGCTGTCGTGGCATAATGTCATCAAACAACAACAACGAAGACAAACGTGACAAGGCAGCAATGGGACAGCAATTTGACAGCAATAAACAACAACAAAACTGAACGAAAGGAATACACGTGTAGGGCAATAAGGTTTTACTATTGAAGATTTACAGCAGGTAACGAGAAAGTGAAGTGGCAAAATTGCGATGGTTTTTGAAGTGAGGTGGCAACTCTAATTTTCACCACAGATATTTTGCTTGCCAAAATCCAACATACAAATATTAGCTACCGAAAAAGTTGCGGATAATACGAGTACATTATTTACTATAATGAAGATATCTGAAGGGAAGATATGGTAGTGAATAATCATGTTTGTACATTAGGGTGGTAAAAAAAGAAGTTAAGTCGGAATGTTAATGCTCCCACTCACTAGGATTGTTCAATATCGAAAAAAATTAAATATATATGTATATATATATATATATATATATTTCTCAATCGGTAAACTTTGTTTCTCTTCAGAAAGAAACAAAACCTGTCTGTTGAAAAATACTGATTTAACAGAATTATATACCATTCCTTTGAAATTTTTAACCCCCCTTATAAAATAAACTGGGGAAACTTAAACTTAGGTATGTCTCTTTTCAAGAGAGGACAATCCTAGAACAATATTAAATGATTTGTGAAAACATTCAAATCCCGACTTATTTCTCCCCATGCCTTTTTAATGTGCGTAAATGTAACTGCACCTCCTTAAAGCTACATTTATTTAAAAAAGGAATAGAAAATGTTAGATTCTATGAAAAAAGAAACTTAAACAAAGTCACACATTTTTCTACACTCAAAACTCTGGCAGTGGTCGAATTTGTCCACTGCTTCGCCATCGAACGGAAAAATATTAATATTTCGTAAAGAGTTCATATTATCCGGTAGATGTTGTCGTTATTGCGTTAACGACTCAATTAAAAAGCGTGAGCAATTCTTTATTTATGATGTTTATTTATTCAACTTTGAATTAATACATTCCGTGAAATTGTTTACATAATCTGGAGCTGAAATGAAAAACTTTTAAATTGAGGACGGCAAATGATCAAACTTCTCGGAACAACTTAATTTGAAAAAGTAGAAAGCAAAGATTTTAGGACAGAATTTATGGAAAGTTCATCATCAAAATTCAGAGGCTACAAAATGATAATCTGGTCGCACTGCACTGGTGTTCCTGTTTAATGCGATATGTAATCCTAATGCGAGCAATGATTGCCTTCCTTTGATGGTGGTGTGTGAGTTACATACATACCTACTACATAATTACGAGTATACGTTTCTGAAACAGATTTGGCAGCACCGTTGACATTTGCAAGGAAACAGCGCTTGCCAAAGAAAGAATTACAAGAAAGTCTTAAAAGCCTTGACGCTCTAAATGAAGAATTATTGGCTCAAAGGTATTTTTTTTTCGATGTATATATGTATATTGTAACTATTTTCCGGCATATATTGCCAAATTTAGAGACAAACCAATTTCGGCACTGAGCCATCTTCAGTGTCATCGTTCATTCAAATATATTAGCATCAACTTTTCACCCTGTCCGAAAAACAAAAAAACAACGAGAATTAACCTATGCACGAAATTGAGAAAGTGCCAACTTAAATTAGTTGGTTGGCAAATATAAGATACGTGTTATATTTGTCAAATTTTTATAAACGCTCTCATTTATGGTGGACTGAATATAAGAGATGGTGGTGTCAGTGGTACTGCTTTGATTTTGTTGGTTTTGACAATTCTCCAGTAAAAGTAAACAAACCCTTGTTTTTTACAAATGAGATGTAGATTCACTAATAAAATCTCTTTTTATGTTTAATATTATTACACTTTAGGAAAATTAAAACACCTTCCTCACTAGGAAGTTAAAAGTGAGATATGTCAGAAGCTGCAGGACGACACAATCTAGTATCCTACCGAGAAATTATAGAATTTTGTTATTTTTATTTAAAAAAAAGGTAGTTAAGTTTACATCACATTCATTTCAGCTTATAATATAAACAGACTGTTTATAAAAATCATATAAAAAACTTATACTAAAAATTTATGCATTTTTTTAATTAATTAAAACTTACAAATATTCGTAAAAGTTGGTCCTTTTTTTCGGTGAACCCGAACCAAACTTTTAAGGCCGAAGCCGAAGTTCGGTCGTTCCATAGCTACAATATAGTATGTATGTATGTATGTATGTATTTTCTATTATAACTGGTTATAATAATTTTGCATTTAATTTTTCAAATACCTGTCAGCAACATTTTCGAAACTAACTAAACCTTTTTTGTTCCACACCAGCATGTTTTTATCTTGTTAAATATGTGGCAACCATCGCCAAAAAAATTTTTGTGTGTACAACTTTCCTAAACCTTTTTCATTGTCAACGATATGCAATATTTCATAAATTTTATTAAGTTAGTTGAATTTAATTTTTCACATAGGTGGCAACCCTTAAAAATTTGTTTTTAAGATTTCAAAATGCCAACATGCTGACATTTTAGAACAGATGACCACCATATAGAAAAATATTTTACAAACAAACCTTTACTACGTTGTATACCCATATTTAAATATTTCGGTGATAATATTATTTTAATTTTATTTAATTTTTTAAAAAGATGGTAATCCTCCTCGAAAATATGTTGAAAATTATGCTTCTTTCTTCAGTAGAATTTCGGTTAATCTAACTAACCCTTTTAAATAGGTGGCAAACCTCTTTGTTTCACCACAGTATTAAATTCAGAAGTAATTTCGGAATCAAACCTTCCTTCCATTTCCGTTTTATCACCAATTTTCTAATTGTTGATTAACATTATTAGTTAATTGAATTTAATTTTACCAACCGGTGGAAATCTTCTTCAAACTGATTAGTTCAACTGAATTTCCTCTAATCTAGGTTATAAGCTACTTATGTGTAAAGTTATATTCAAATCCTTCTAGCCGATTAAGCGTGGAAAGATAATAAACCGCGGCGCTAAAAATTAACGTAACCGTCCCCCAAGTCCTATAAGAAGTTTCACTCCAATCAAATGATATAACTCAAAAAATTGAGAGTACTAAGCACAGTCACATTTTTTGTATGCTACGGGCTCTTATACTTATACAAAATTTAATATCTCAGCTGTATAGCAAATCCAAGTTTGAAATGGGCACAAATAAAAACTACCACGCTAAGTTTTACATTAACAGCGTTCTCAGCATTATTTTATTGTTTTTTCGCGCTATTTTTCCTAGATAATAGAAATATTTATTTCAAAAAATATGAATATGTCCTTCGCTTGCATTTGAGCGATAGCAATGTACTAGATGTCATTAGAAGTTACAATCCCTTAATCAGCTAATTCTACTGTAAAGCTCATAAAACGTCAGCAGTAATTAAGCGCACACAACGGGGTTAGTAATTAGTTGCTCTATTGCAAATGGGAATAGCAAACGCGAGAACTCATCAATTGAAAGCAATAAGTAATGTTGATAAAGAAGTCGGGCAATGCGAATCGAGTGAATTAGCAACCAACCATCATCCAACATAATTCCATGTATGAAACAAAACGCACAGCAGAACTTCTGTATATTCGTAATACAAACCATTTACGATTAATACTCAACGTATTCCACCTAGCACGATTTGAATGGATGGATGTATAGATTAAATACAATGGGCGGGTAGTGATGCGCAACGCAAAAATTTCCCGCCCCATGTCAAGCCACGGAAAATACAAGTCAGTAGTTTTGTTCGTCCTACGAGTGAGTGTGATGGCAGTGAACGACCAAGACCTAAAAACTGGCACAGCACAACTACATAACTGGCCACCAATCATCGAAGCGTAGCAGCAACAAAAGATTGGATGGCTATAGCAACAGTGTCGATGATGAGCTGTTGCTGTGAATGCATTAAAAAAATTAAACTAAATTAATTTAAATGACAATAAGCATGAAAAGCAAAACAAATAAAGTGTGGACGCTAATGAAAAGCGAGCGGATGCTTTGAAAACGGAAGTTCATATACAATGCGCCGCATGAATCGACATGGAACCGTATGGATTAATTGAAATTTTTAGCAGCATAAAAGTGACAATTAAATTTTGAGTTCATTGCCTCGTTAATATTCGTATGTAGTACATAGATGTTACTATAATTGTGTGCCACCTCCTTGTGTACTAAGTAAATGTTTGCTGGGGGCGTATTTGATGTCACCTCTTTGAGGTGTTACACGCTTCGATTCAATCGAAAATCGATTTGTTAGCGCCTACCTCGCTTTTATACTAACTACATATAGTAAATAAATTCAAACACGCAACACTTTGTTTTGGCCGCAATGATTACTATGCCAGACTTGAGGCGGTCACGTTATAGCTTTATGTGCAGGGTTTAAGTTAGAGAAGAAGAAGAAGTTGAAGTGCAGTGTTGTGCAAAAATTAAGCATAGGTTTCCTACTATGCGCTTCGACAAAATGCCAGCTACTTATCGTACAAATAAAAAAAAAGTTAATATTACAAGCCCTCAACTTTAAACTCAGTGGAGATTTAGCGAAGCCACTTGAATTATAACGAAAAATGGCACTGAGAATGGCACAACGCTGGAACTGGTTAGTCTCCAAACCAAAAACCAAAATCGTTACAATATGTATCAATTTTTCATCCTGCCGGAAAAACACAAGATCAAAAAAAATATTCGATTTAATGACTAAAAATCATTAAACAAATAAGTGCTGGTCTTTCACAGAATATTTAGTGTTTTGTTTAAACTTTTGTGAGGAAAAAATTATAAAGTTTCCTAAGAAATGTTCATTGTTTTCTTTTAAACCTGTGCAAATCTTACTATTTGCTATTTTTTAATTTGTTTTAATCGTTGCACGTTTGCGTCAGAGGTTTGTATTTATTTAGTATGTAGTCGAATACCATGTTGCTATTTACGAAAACTGTATGTAGATTTTTGTTTGAAATTTATTGCCTTACCGCCACCGGCAACCAATACATCAGATTGAACCAACTTAAGTCTTGTAAAGGGAGTGTTTTTTTCTTTTTCACTCTCGCTGAAAATCTTCACAGAAATTCAGTATTATATCTTCGCGAAACGAAGTGAATCGCTTTACACACGGCGAATTCATAGAAAGTGGAGTTGAATAAACAGCTGAGCAATTTCGCCTACGGCTATAAATGTCAAACTACATGTATTTGGTGTTTACGGCTTTTACGGCTTTGGGAAAATACCTATAAACATTGACAGCCGTAGAAGCAAAAACAAAAGACATGCGAATTTTGTTGTTGGGCATTCGTCACCACTTGATAAATTGAAAGGTATCGTTGTCTAAATTGACCGATCATTTTGCACAAGTGCACCGAAATTGGGTAAACCGACAATAAAGCCATCGTTAAATTTACCGGTCAAAAACGAAAGTGTGATGAAAGCAAAAAGATATCCCCTTTTCAAAAGATACTCATTGACGAGAAAACCTTTGGATTTGTGCCACAATTTTTGGAAACTTATTTACCCGCCGCCGTAGCCGAGTGTGTAACGTATGCGTGGTTCACCCCGAGTTCAAATATCTGCCGGAGAAAATAACATTAAAAAATAACTCTACCATTGTTGTTTTTTCTATAATTTTTCCTTTTATTTTATTTTTACAAATTATTGTTGGAAAAAAATATATGTAGAAAATGAATTTTCTAATAGCGGTCGCTTCTCGGCAGGCAATGGTAAGCTTGTTAGTGTATTCCTACTATGGAAGGCCTTCTTACTGGGCATCCCCAAGAAACTATATTGGGTTCTCGTACCAATTTTTGAGTTTTGTCGCGTAAAATTTCTGATCTGTACCATTGTGTGCCGGTGCTTCTATTCGAGCAAAGTATGTGCAGAAAATTCAAATTATTTTGTAGAACTATAAATAGTTTAATGAAACCGAGTACTAAAGTTATCGTATGATAGTGAAAAAGTTGTCACATAGTTACGCATGTTTTGTAAATTCGTATTTAACTATATGTTTTAGAATTGTGAAAGCATAACTGAGAAAAACTATATAAAAAGCACCATATGAAGGTTGCTTAAGTATCGCCCAATACTGTATATCCTTCCCAGCGAGCAATTGAATTGAGGGCGGTTAAAAAATTCTTAAACTTTTAAGACAGCGACATTCGAAAGTAACACCACATAAAAATTAAAACAGAGGGTAATAAATAACACGTAACATACTTGTTAGCACTTTTGTGTTTCATAAAAGTTGTATATATAAAGTTTTTCTTTAACTGCTTCAGCACGAATTTATTAGTAATTTATGAGAACTTAATGGCTTTCGCTGCCAAAGAGAAAATTACCTAAAGAGTACGCCTCATAGATATTTAGCACAATTCGATAATAAATAGTTTGATAATCAGGTAGGTTTGATGAAAGGCGAATTTGGTCGGAAATACCGAGGAAACAGCCTCCTTAACATTTCATAGAAAGTTCTATCGAGCGTATTGTGTGAAAGACTTAAGCCAACAATAAACGAACTGATTGGACCTTGGCAAATCAACCATCGACGAAATATTCACGATACGCCAATTCTTGGAAAAGACCCGAGATGGAAGAATAGACACACACCATGTTTTTGTCGACTTCAAATCGATAGCACGAGAAGAAGCTCTGTATCACGAATATCTCGCTTTATGCGCCACCTATCGTATATATTTCGTGTCAAACTCCTTTGCTTCTACGTAGCTAGTATCAGTATGTGCTGTATTTGTACCAAATGGGTTCATAAGTACGGGTTTTAAGAATATTTCGATGCATGCGACATATCACCGGGAAAAAAAATGTCCTACAGCCTATTCCAAGTCATATTCTATCTGTACTTTTTGCGTGATTTTCCGTCAAACATCCAAACGTACAGCCTTTCACATTTATAATATTAGTGAGAGTAAACGAAATCATATCTGTTTAATATTTTACTTGCATTTTTTCACTTATTTACCACTAATTGTATAAAAACCTCTTTCTTGGCAGAAAAAAATTGTACTTATGAATTAAAATTTTTGATCTTTAATCGGGAAATCGTGGCAAATTACTCTTGGAAATAATATTTCACATAAAATGTGGCAATTTCTTCAAAAAAAAAATATTTCGCGTGTGTGCAATTTGCATTCTAATTTTTAATTTTTTACTTCCTTCGCAAGTGCGACCTTTTGTACCATTATTTTCCAAACCTTTAATAATTGGATCATGGATATTTAGATAGGTTCATGTTTTTAATTTTTTATGCTAGTCGTCAGCTGTTTGTGACGTGTGTTTTTCGTGGCGGTAAATTGTTGCTAGTAAAAATTTGCGAAATATCCCCTTGAAATTAAATAAACCACTTTTCACTTTCTCAATTTCCTTTTCGTAGCCAATTCTTTGGGTAAAAGAACTTTGAAGAGAATAAATTAATTGGCACACATTTTGTATATTTTTTGACACTTTTAATCAAACTTGTATGTGTATGTATGTATGTATGTAGTAGTATATATGTAGTAGATATCTGCACGAATTTATATTCCCACACATGTGCCGCCCCACGAGTAGTGTTTCACTAAAGCCAAATTATGTCATCAACGCGTCAAATTCTTGTCAAGCTATTAAGGCTAATTATTAATTTATCATATTTTGTATGCATATGGGGAAGAAGTGTCGTATATTTTTGCACATCTATTTAACATTTTTTTTTTTAAATACTTGCGCCATATGTCATAAATAATTTTGAGCTTAAAAAACTGCACGTTTGAATTTAACGGACCGATGGGAAAATAATGAAAGAAATTTACAAAATAATTCAACGACAGCAAAATAAATTACTCAACTTTGCAAACAGAGTAAAAAAATTGCATGTCACGCATATTTTTTGCAAGTATTTACTCGTCTCGTGGTACGTGATCAGCAACGAATTTTAGGGATTGTTGTGGAATGCAAATATTTTGGAATTTAGTTGGTAAAATTTGTGGGATTTGGGGGAGCGAAGTTTTTTCAACTTTCAACTTTATTATATTAAATTATACATATATTATTATCGATATAATTCAGGTAAAGAATTTAGTTGCGGTAGAAGTAAAAAAATTAACTTTATTATTAAATTGATTTTTCACTGTTATGAAATAATTTAAGAAGTCTCTAATTTTATTTAAGACCAGAACACGAAATGACATATTTTTAGATATATCGCGAAAATTAATGAATAATTAACCAGAAAATGTCATTTCGGGAACGTTGTTAAAACTTAAAAAGATAAAACAAGATGTATTCGTAGTGCAGCTAAAATTTGAGAATATCCAACAGTTACCGCTTCTACATATTTTAATATTCAGAATAATATATGATTTTTACCTACACATCTTTACAAACAGCGTTCTCGAAATGATGCCCAATTGATGTACGCTATACACATTTGCAATCAAAACTGACTTACTTGTATTTAATTATTTATTCAGACAAACAAATAGACGCAGGTCACGTTTCATAATACACTTTGGAAAAAACTTTTGGGCGATTTATTGTTGCGTTTACGAAATTTCTATTGTCTACTTTTTAATTAAACCCAAATGGCGAAGTTTTCGATTTATTCAATGAAATGCATTAATTTGAAAAGGCAACTATGTATTGTAAGCATTGTTACGAATTTAGTTGCCCAAATTCAATTCACTTTAACACATTTTTTTGACAATTGAAATTCCCTTAATTGATTTTGGGAGCGATCCCGAAATGATTTTTTCGGGTTTTTTTAATGGAAGGAAATTAATATAAGAGTATCACTATCAACTATATTCATCGGCAAATGAGATTACATTGTAAATTTTTTGGAATTTTAGACAGAAAATTCTTTCCAACTTAAATTCTCTACTCCATGCTTTTAACGCCCACACTTTTTGGTTCCTTTAAAACTCCCCGATTAATATAAGTAGGTTAGATTAGGTTAGAGCGGCTGCATCCGTTCACACGTAGCCAACCAAAGCCCGTTGTGATACCGCTGGCGGAAGCCATGACTATCCGTCTTTGCTTCCCTTGGAAGATAGCTACCGAGTGCGCCTTAAGTAGCACAGAAAATCTGGAATGCTTGCCGAGCTCTGATCGGCCTAAACAGCCTAGAAAGTACTTATTGAAGAATTGGTTTCGGGTCTTGGCCGATTCGGGACAGAAGCAGCGATAGTGTTCCTCCTCGTCACTGCAACTGTGACAGATATCGTTGGTTAGGCTTCCCAATCTCTTTCCACATTAATAAAATGTCATCAAATTCTAGACTCAATTTGCAAACCATCAGCAAGCTTAAATGTATAAACATCAAAATATATTATAGCTTTAAATCACATGAACTTTACTTTTTCATTCAATTGCCATTTTGGCAAAAACACCTGCTGCTCTTAGCGAGCGCATACCTGAGTAGACGTGGCAGCTGAAACTCACACCAAATCAGTGTTGTTGGAATGAATTACGAAGAAGATAGAGGTACCTCGCTACAAAGAACAGGTAAACAAAATAAAATCTCGCTACGGATGGCAAAGGTGTGGATGCAGGTGAGTTTCATTGGTAGGAGTACATTTAAAATAAACAGAAATGAAAAGAAAAAAATTAAAAGGCTACATAGGTACAAAAAGGTGTTGCCGAAAGAGATCGATACACCAGCAAGCGGTTTGTGCAGCTCTGTACTCTTGAACGTAGCGACAGCTGCAAAATAAATCCAAAAGAACCTGCTATAAGCCATTTCGAACAAAAATTCAACACAAACCGGACAGAAAGTCCAACAAGGAATGACAGCAAATAGTACATAAAGTGCAACAATTGAAGGGAGGATGAATATTTGTTGCACTGTGCAAATAAACTATTACAATTTTTTCAGGTGCACGCTAAACGCAAATAAAACAAAGGTAAACGCAAATCAAGCGTAGAAAACTCTATACATTTTCAGTAACTAAATCGCTAGACAATTTTGTGTACATAAAACAACCACAAAATTGAATTGCACATAAAGAAAGCAAATATCGGAAAGGGCGCGAAATCGGTCTTTGCATCGATCTTGGAAATTCAGGTAAACAATGGGCTACATTCATTGCGTTTGTTTGTCGAAAAATCTTTAAATGGTATACGTTTCAAAGGTGTGTGTGTGACAATAAATGATTTTCAAATAAAGTAGGCACAAGAATGGTTGAATAATAAAACAAGTGTGAGTCAATAAGACCTCGAAAACTGAATTATTATTAGTGCATACGAAATGCTAAGGATATTCTGTACTGACACCTCAAAACCGCAGGCTTGGCAAAATATGTCGTTGCGTTATATGTGTCGTAATTTTAAAATCTAGACCATCATCCGAACCTTCATTAATTTAGAAAATTTGATATTTTAAACTAACTACAATAGCTTTAGTAGCAAACTTAAGGTGAAATGCAAGCGGATGAAATTAGACTACCAAGACTAGTTAGCAGGAGATGTCTTATTTCCATCTGAATTTTTCTATATCCTGACGGATTTTGGAGACTCCCACTTAAAAGTGAACAAAAAATGAGATTCAGGGAATTGGTTTACTTTTCTTCACAAGAGGTACCAAGAACTTAATGTCCTCCACCCGTTACAAAAGTAGTTTTTAAGGCATTGCTTTCTGTAGAAATTGCCCTTGGTCTACTAGTTGGCACTAAAATAAAAGTATAACACTATTCGACAATAAGCTAAGAGTGTTCATCTTTTGAAGAATGTATTATTGTTGTTGATACCACTGTAGAAGAAAGTTAAGAAAGCAAAAAATAAAACTTTATTAAAATTCAGTTCGGTTATTTTTGAGTTATAAAATATATTTCTAGGGTGAAATATTGAATATAGTTCCGCTATAATCTAAAAATCACTTTTGTGCCCTGTTTAAAAAATAAAATGTTGTTAAAAAGAAAATGATTCTAAACTTAAAATAATTTTTTCTCCATTTAATATTTCGATCAAATATGTATATCCAATGTTATGGACGAGGGTACAAACTAGTCATCAGTTTCAAACATTCTTCTCAAGAAATTTTCAATATACTGACGCTGTTTTTTACCATTGAATTATAGTTTAGATTATGGACCACAAGGTTCCTTCGTCTATTCTTACCAATCGGTATTCTAACTTACAGTATCCAGTCTTGGCTGATAAGTAGAAGTTTCTCAGAGACCCTTTGATAAGGAAATGTAAATCTTTTTAGTGTCTGTCTTCGGTGTAGCTCTTTACTAAATAAACCCTGAAAAGATCGGTTTGTGAATACCATTAAAGGTGGGCATCGAGGTAATCCAACGGGAAGCACTGTAAGCGTGACCTTTGGAAGAAATTAGACCAGCGGAAGAAGGACTTTTGACGATTTAGTTCTTGAGTTGGTCTTATGAACTCCACCTCTGGAAAGACATTATTTAAAGCACACACTTTGTCAAGAAAGATTCCTGAAATAAATGCATTAGGGGCATGCCACTTTTCAATTTCCAGCAGCGCACTATTCACTGATTTGTCTTTAGAATAAGCATGCTGACATTTCGAAACGCCCTCCAACAAAAGACGCTGTGGGATATAGACGTCTAGTAGTCTTTCTAGAATTTTAATAAGAAAAGAGGTAACTCTTATGCTTCTGAAGACATTGAATTCGGCATGACAGATACTTGATCAATACTTTCGCAATGTAACAATGAAATCTCCGAAATACACAATAGCTCAACAAGAGATTTCCAATAACTGACAATGGCATATCATTTGACAAGTAAAAACTAGGAGGTTTTTAAAAACAGATCGATATATAGTATTAGTTCTCAATCACCTATAGTAAATTGACATACAATAATTTTGAGCATCTGAGGCGTCTCAATGATCTGAAAACACCAACTCATGTTCGCCAATTGAAAATATTGCCGCCGTAGCTGAGAGTGTGGCCGAAAACCCGGCGTTACCAACTTCGATACGATCACAGGAGTTGGGCTTATCTTAAAACAGTTTGCAACGCATTTGGCAAAGTACAGCTGGCACGATAATTTAGACCTCAAAACCACGCAAAACGCTGCTTGTTTTTTAATTGTCAATACACCACCACCACTTGTTGAAAGATCGAAGAGATATTTCTTGATAAGCAAACTACTGGATTTGAAGTGGCATCGTTCCCACGACAATCGCTTTAAAAAGTTATGGGGAATTTGTATGCTATTTTCATCCTTCCATGGATTTATTTGCCCTTCCTTGTACAAATGATAGTTTCGACGTACACTGCGCGGCTGTAGCGGAAGCGAGGCGTGCTGCGAGTGGCAAAAATTTTTACAGCGGGTGTATCCACACTGAATGTGGACGTTCATATGTACCTAAGAAAGTGTTTGCAAAAGTAATGAATATAAAATCGAAAACGGTTGAACATTGAATGGCTGCCTGTTGAAAGATGCGCAGATGTTCAGCAGCTGCAAAATTTAATTTGTTATTTGTTTTTGTTGGTTTTTCATTTTTGGTTTTGGTTTGCCAAGTGAAGAGTTGGCTTATTCGCATTTTGTGTCATGTATGACTACGAGTATACCCACAACAATCGAAGCAATGACGGTCTAGAAATTGCGTTTGATTTTTTTCACAATACATTTGTAATTGCTGTGCGGCGGAAAAATATTCACATGAAAATGTTTTGCGCAACACACGGTTTCCATATGTATAATGATTTTTTATTACTCTTTTATTTCAGAACGGAAGTTAAGCCATCAAAATCAAAAAGGGAATAAAAAGAAAAAATGGTGCGTGATAACGACAAAAAAGGCTTAATGCGCCATGTACATTGATGGAATATTAAGCCTTCGCTAGCTACATACATTTGTGATTATATACATATAGTGTTATTACATTGGCAATAATTATTTGAGCGAAAAAAAAACAATTTTACTGAATTACTTTAATAAGTTCTATGTGTATAACACAGGGTGCCGATTTTCTATTACTCAGTAATGTTTGGTATTTCATAATCCAGCATTCTCACCTTTAGAAATTTATTTTAAAAATATTATTTAGTATAAGGGATTTTACTTCATTCGGTGGGTCTCGGATTCGAATCCTGGCCGGGGCAAGTATCATCAAAAATTATGGAATGGCAATGGCAAACCTCCGAGTGAATTTCTGCCGTGAAAAAAAAATGTTCACAAAAGCATTCACCGTTCGGATTCGCCGTAAAACTGTATGCCCCTCAATTTGTGTTATAACATCAAGACGCACACCACAAATTGTAGGAGAAGTTCGGCCAAAATCGCTTAAGCGGTTATACCGCCAATTAAGTAAGTAAATAAGTAAATAGATGTAGAGTGAAAAAAATATATTTTGAATGATGTTATTCAGGGTTGCTGAATATTTCAACTAAAAACTCATTTTTTAGATTTGTCTGAAAAAGAATTTATTTTAGTTATTTTAGTTTTATAGTCAAACTGAGCTTACTGAAGACAGAAAAATCCGAGTGCCAAAAATTTAGGTTTTGTTCTTAACATTGCATATAAAATCCTGTCGGCGGTAATCCGCGACAGACTAAATCTCTTTACAAACCAACTGATTGGATCTTTCGAATGTAAATATTAAACTGATCTACCAAATCCACCATTCACCAAATATTCTCGATGCGTAAAATCCCGAAAGAGACCCCAGATAAACAAGTCCGCAAATACCTCCCTTTCGTCGACTTTAAAGTGACCATATATAAATTTTGTTGTGGGCAAACTAGGATTAACACAGCGCGACTCACACTCGTGTGATTTCTTCAATCTGATACCAGAAATTTTAATACGGCCTGTCAATCTGAATCGCAGTATTTCTTGGCAACCCTTTCTTCGCCTCTTGGAACAGAAGTCCCTGTAGGCAGTTAGAAGTTAAAAACTTTGCATAGTTAGAATCGAGCAAAAATATTTGAACCCGCTCTCGACGAACAAATATATCGGTCTATAAATCCATAATCATTTCCGTTTTTATACGATGATGGCGCGTAAAGATAAGAAGAATTTGTTGGCTTTCGAAACCAAAAATTTTCTACGCCTGTTTTGCTTCGAAATAGCTTTCAGAACAGTAACTACGGGCAGACAGATAAAGCAAGAATGGCCACGAGCCTAATGGATGGGCTAATACCCTGACCACAAGGCAGTGAAAACAAGTTGTTTTTATTGGATATTTTCAATATTAAACATGGCCGCTAAGACAGCATTCCTTTTTACTAATTGGTTTTCGATGACATTTCTCTATATATTTACCTTTTTTCTCTAAGGAAATCCAGTACCCGAAATGTCGCCAGAGCTTCAAAATAAAAGCTTCGCTCTGTATACACCAACCAGTTCCGCGTTTTAAAATACTTCACTTTTACTTCACCAAGATTATTACTTATTATTGGTATTATTCCTTTCTCTAAACTAGTGATGGAAAATCTTCATTTTTTTTTTTTTTTGTAAAAAGTTGTGCATGGGAAAACACTACGAAAATTGAGATGTTTTCGAGATTACCATGATTTGTTCGTAATGAAGTTAGACAGTTTTTGTAGAGCGAAAGTATGTACTTTGAACTTATTTTCATATAATATCACGAATGTGTCATAACAAGTGGTTTTCATTATCGTGTGAACTTGGTATAAGTGAAGAAGGACCTACCTGTACTTCGTATACAAAATAAACAACTGACGAAGTTTTTCGACACCGGCTCAAACCGACAACGAGCTGGTTCTACTAACTAGTAAAAAATATTATTATTAAAATCCAAAATGTGAACATATTGTCCACGGAGCAATCATTTATTGATGATGGCTCATGGTGGCAATTTTTTTAAAATTGCTTTCCAGACGCTGGAATTTGCCAACTTGATCTAAGCGATCAATTCAACAACTACTTTAGAAGTGGGGCGGTATTCGCTACATGAATACCTTTAAAAATTTGTCGAAAATGTTACGCGTCTTGGAATGGCATACCTCAGACGTTACCGTTACACCCACTCTGATGCGTTGAAAAAAAAAAACTCTTAACCTCTTAATAAACACCCTGTACAAATATGGTATCAACATAGCAACCGTATGCAATCGTTCACTCTATCCAAGCATGATAGATAGATAGCCGTAATTGAAATGAGTTAAACCATTTCGTAATTGATCAAGTGTAGAAAAAATAAAATCGGCGCCAAATGCCATAAGTGCTGTCTTGTCAGTACGAATATGATGAGCTGTTGAAATTCGTTATAGCATTCTTCACACAATCGACCTTCTTTCGGATTTCTTATGTTGGTGGAAAATGGTGTTTCTTTAAAAAAAAAAAAAAAATAAAAAGTGCGCTTTTTTTACGAGTACCCACATATGTTAAATAAATTTGTTTACAATGCGGCAAAGTGCTATCTAAATACAAATAATTTGAAAGCATATGGTGCTTTTTTACGTTTAAATTAATAAATTTGCTCCAATTTTGCGGCAGTTGAGTTTCACAGCGGGCGTCATCGCCAAGCCAGTATGCAAATATTTTTCATATTACATCCAAATATGTATTGCTGCTGCTATTCATGCTCTTACAAATTCAAAATATAATGGGCACTCCATTTACATTGTTTGCATAGCACCCACGCTTTTGACGCGGGCTGTAATAATATAAACAGAGTTCAATAACGCGCGTATAGTTATTCACATACATACATACATACAGACATATGTACATAAATATATATATATGTATATATAATAATATTAAACATATAAACTATGTCGCTTGGAACACTTGGCATCAATTTTTTAATATTCATGTAATATTTATTTATGCAAGCTGTTTACTGAAAAATTTCATTTGTAACACAAAGCCCACCGTATGTGAGCTATTTTGTTTTTAAGTATGAATGTTTCTTATACTTTAGAACTCAAAGAATACGATTTATTGAGATCCTTATCGAAACTCACCTCGTTCAATCAATAGTCGTTGATGCCGGGCCATTTTTAAGATATACATATGTACTTTTGTCAAAGTACAAAGTACAACAAATCTACCTACGCCCTCTTCGCCCTCGGTAATTAGTATTTGGGTGATGGATTTATATTTAGTTCGCGATTATGTAACGTGTCAAAAGTTCGGCTGCCATCTTTCGGATAACTGACTGAAATCAATGATAAACACGAACCCTCTCTCTCTTAAAATTCATCCAATCGTGGATTTTATTGAGAGCGTTAAAGTGCATAGAAACTCTGGATTCGAATTTACGAGTTATACACCAGTAGTGCGACTCACTAACTTATTTTAACGATATTCGCATGAAATCATCTTAACGAAAATTTTAACGATGGTGCCATTCAGCAGCCATTTTTTAACGATTTCCGCTATCGCTGAATCAGCTGTTGGTGTTAGCTAGTCGATTATCGAAAACTAAACGACAACAAATTTGAAGATGTTAACTCAATCGAAAACTAAACGACAACAAATAATTAAAAACTTCAACTGATTTCAACTTAAATAAAAGGTAAATTTAAAATTCGATGATTTTTTTTCTTAAAATTAAAAAAGGAGCATTACATAATGGCGTTTGATGGTCTATGATTTATGACGAGATAACGAAGAAGTAAACGCTCCAACAATGGATCGACGTTTACTCCGGGATGTGGACAATTCCTTTCATTTGAATGCAACAGAATTTCAGAAGCTTTATCGGTTAACTCCAGACTTTGTTGAATACCTAATTTTGCAGGCTCCAGAATAAAGGCAATATCGACTGGGAAACAGGTAGCTCGTGTAATTTTTAAGCCTGTATGCAATTTTTAATTTTACTTTTATATTGCTAGGTTATAGCGGCATTGAGATTCTTCGCAATTTGTTGAATATCCATGAGCCAGTCATCCGTAAGTCGTATACCACATCGGGTAAAGCATGCAATCATTATTTCACCCAAAAGTGAGGTTTCTTATGACCCATGTGTTGGTAGCGTCAAGCTGCTAAAGAAATGTTTGCTTCAACAACGTCACATTTGGTGGGAGGCACTATTAAAGCCGTCGATTGTACACATGTATCAATTTTGCCGCCAAAGAATAATGAGGAGGCTTATGTCAACCACCATATTAATGTGCAAATGGTAAAAGCAAACTGATCCTAATTAAAAAATATTAAATATAAAAGCAAAGTACTCTGGAGCACAATTCATAATGGATCGAATTTTGAAAACGAAAACCAAGTCATGTTTGCAGGTGATTCCTTAGAATCGAGTTGATGACTCTTCTTCCAATTTACTCTTCTACCAGAGAGTCCGCAATTCCACTACAATGAAATATTGCAATATAAAAAAACAATTATAAATATTTGTAGTTTGAAATAAACTAGTATCTTATTTCTCTTTAATCAAATATAATAAAAATCATTCCATTCCTTTTTGTGTTTTTCACCTGTTTTGGCATTTAGTTTGACGAAGATGCCACTCTTTAGTACTTTGAATAAATACAACGAGACAGCTGTAAAGTGTCGTTAAAAATAAGTTAGTGAATCGCACAATCGTTACTGCAAACGACAAATATTGTCGACAAAAACTGCGATTGTCGAATCGTTTAAAGCTAGTGAATCGCACTACAGCTCACTACCAGTTGTTTAGCGTTGTATATATGTATATAACATTTTATCCACAAAAAAAATCTGATATTTTTAGCATTTTGATATGCTACGAATCAGCTTCAAACCATTCGAAGGAACAGCTCGAAATCGGAACGTATATAAATATCTCTAAAGGTACGATGTCGCAAAGAACAGACACAAAAGCAGGAGCAGAATTCAGTATATTTTTGACGATTCTGGTGTTGCTAGCGGCAGGAGCAGAATTCAGTACATTTGCAACAGAAACAGAAAGAAGTACTTTGTTTCTGCTGCTGGTGACAGGAGAAATGTCAAATATTTAACTAAATCTTTACCATACCCATATTTTGAGGAATTGTATACTATTATCCGTCTTGTTGAATTATATTCCATTAATATGGTTATATTCCAGTAATAACCTGCACAACGAACGAAAACACAAAATAATATGAATGACGCTTCGATTTTTATTTCTATTTTTTGCTGTACCAACCCGAAAAATAGCACCAGAAAAAAGCGGCAACATAATAATTCATATTCTGTTTCATATTCTGTTGCCTTAAGTGAAATAAAAACCAATGGGCATTGGCATATCAATCAGAAGATAATGGGCCAACTTTTCGGGCGAGATCCGATTTGGCTCAAACACCGATTTCAACCAAATTTATACAGTATAATTCTTAGATCCATGGTATGGGCATACATAGGATATATTCCCGTTAGGTGGCGCATGAGTATTTATAATTTTTGGTAGATAACCCATTAAAAATTATGCCAAAAACTGGCACTAACTTTAGAGTCGGCTTAATCTTTATTGCAAAAAATCGCATGGCTGTTTCGGTTTGAAAAATTAACAAATCATGTCGTTAAACGTTTAGCATGTGTTAACCACAAAATGTAATATCCTGTTAAAAGCCAAAATACAACCCTGCGTCTGCCGGTTTCAACATCAATTCAACCCTTTTGGATCGAACTCTCTTCTGCTTGGATAACTGAAGCTGGACAGACGTGACGGTAAAGAAAAAGCACTTATATAAATTAGTATTTCAAAACTTTAATTTAACTTGCACTTTTGCCAAATGAATCGATTGAATTTTAGTGAATACAAATAAACGCAACCATCGCCCAAGTGTAATAAGAAGATTCACTTCAATATTTTTTGTCTGATGGCAACTCTATCGAAATTTTGCGAAAAAAAATTATCTCAAAGCTCTTAAAAATTATCACAATAAGTTCGAATATATTCAAAATATCGATAAATAAATAATTTTATTCACCTCGTTTTTATTTAATTGGTAAAGTTGTTATTGAATAATCATCATAGCAGCTGAACTGCACAATGAACCACCGTGGTCAGCAATAAACCAACTGCATATCGATTACCTTAGCATTTTTTAATATAGAAATTTATTTTTATATATGTAAGTATGTAAATAGATGCCGTCATATTGACATTCTTCTAGGGTCTATACCTTTAGTTTTTTTTCTCATATACTTAGCTTGTTTGCTTTCCGATATTTATTTAACAAGAAATAATAATTATTTACTTTATTCGGTTGTGGATTGCAAAAAAGCTGCGATTAATTTTCGCTTATGTCTATACAAATGTATGTACATACATATGTATGTACAGATATAGCATACTCGAACGTGTGGATATTATTATGGAATTTGATCTCAATTGTGGTTTTTGCTGAGTATATTAGTGCCTGCCTTTCCACAATACACATTCTACATACAAACATAAGTAGTGCTTTGTTAACAGTTGTGTCGCATTGCGTACAATGAATGGCATGATTAAATTAAATTTGTGATTTATTGTTATTTTATTAAATTATACAAGTATGTAGATCATTACATGAAAGTTGATAGAATTAGTTAATATAGCAACATTTTTGTTTACTATTTAAATGGCACATTTCTATAAGCTGTTTCAGATCCAGTTCGGGGTTTCCAACAGGGAGAGAAAAAAATCAATATTGCAGCTCTGTAGTCATTTTGGAATCTAAACTTCCAGCTGTTGATTTGAGAAAAACACTTAAAAAGTGCCCACTCGGAAATGAAGAATATCAGAAGATGCCTTAACATCACTCTTTAGATTCAGTAGAAAGTTTATAAGTGCGGTCCCTTGCAGAGAATTCACTAAATACTTCATCTTATCCGCCTTTTTGCACAGGATGGCACATAAATATAAGTGGATACGTTTTAAAAATTGAAAAATATGAACAATAGTAAAAATTTGTTTCAGAATATTATTAGTTTATTCGAGCGAGAAAACAATCCCTATTACACTGTGCTACAGTGAAAATACACTTTTCAAGTGACTTAGTTAGGGGCGTAGATCTGGTCGAGTGGTTCACAAAAATGTGTTTGAGAATATCCAAACGCCATAAAATTCTTAACTTATTCATAAAACCCCCAATTTGGCGTGACCTCGTCTACAAAACAAATTTTCTAGCTTTTAATTTTTTAGCTATTTTAGGTTTTGATATATCTTTCAACAAAAAAATGTTGTCACTTTTCCGATCAATAATGACTTTCGCGAAAAAAGTTTGAATCTGTGAAAATAATCTGCAATCAATCTGAAATTTACACAATAAAGTATTTACATTAAATCATTTTCTGCCAAGGAGGTTTTATTCTGCGAAGAAAATAGTATCATTGTTCAGAATTAACTGAAGGGTTATGAAGTTATGACATTTAGTTCCAACAGGTAAAATAAAAAAAAATCGTAACTGCAATGAAAATTTTCGGTTTCATTGAAATCTCTGAAAAAAAACTGATCCACTCGACCAGATGTACGACCTCTACTAGGTCACTGAGAAAATTCGTGCATTTTTTCACAGTGCTACAGAGTTATTTATGAAACATAATTTCATTCATGTGTGTGCCTCGGTTGGCTATGACAGACGGACCAGGAACCCAGGTATATGTTGAATGGTAAGGCAGCTCAAGCTAGCTAGCAAAAGTCTCAAATATTGTAATCTACCTGAATCGTCTCTATTGGCATATTGGAGAAGCTTGTCAACTGTTTGAGATCCCCCACGAATAATTTGTGGAGTGTCGAGCACTATCTCTGTCATTGACCCACATTGACGGGAAAATGCACAATATTTAAATAAGCTCTTCCTTAGATGCTGTAAAACACAGTAAAAAATAATAACAACTCTCTCACGTGTCATCCATCACAGCGACCTTAGCTTCCTCAAAGAACATAGAACTATAAGAAGGGACAACACGTTACTTTTTCTTTCCTCGTTGATCGACAGGGTAGTGGATACTCTTTCGACCAAATGGTTAAATGATTGAATGAAAAGAGAAGTTGCTACCCTGTTGATCAACGCGAAAAGCAAAATTGGCGTGTTGTCAGATTATTGCTGCCACATGGCTGATTTTTCAGAGAATTCCCTTTTGAAACTCTTTAATTTTATATTAAATTTTTTTATATGAAAAAAATAAATAGTTTTTTTTAAATTGAATATTTTTACGCTAAAAACGAAAAATTCATAGCCGAAGAAATTACTTTTTTACTTGCTAATTTGTTTACAGGTCTCGTTGGCTTCGTGTTCAATTTTGTAAATATGTATACTGTATGTGCCACTTTCTGGATATTCAATCTAATATGCGAATTTAAATTTGAGCACTTGATAAATGGATAATCTCGACGAAATTTGCTCTCATAAATATTGTAATAAAACCAAAATTAGCACCGTATTTGCCACACCATATGGTACCAAAAGCAACAAAAAACAAATGAGCACATATACATGCAACTAAGTCCCACGAACGATAAATGCTCGGTTAAATGTTGTAAATCGGTGCGACAGGGTTAGATGCGCGGCTCGCACTATGGTCCTGTTTCATAAATGTTTTGGAAAAAATTATAAGACGCTGTCGTACGATTTCCATTTAGGATATAAATCAAGAATAAAACTAAATAAACCTATAAAACATATCTTTAAAGTTAGATAAAAGCCGTACAAATTAATACATGATTGTAAAATTTCGCCAATTGGTTCTGGTTAGAGAACAACCGAAAATTGATTTTTAGCCGAACCGAACTTCGTTCGTGGTTATGTTTGTAAAAATAGTTATAATATACATACATACGAGTATATTCCTGAGTAATCCCCAATGTTATATTGTAAAGTGAAAGTAATAGCTTATCGGCATCCTCAGCTTACAACCGATTCCGTATATGTATCTTATATAGACGCATTCGATGGCAGACATTTTAAAGCAATTTTTTCAGCAACATCGATCAGTATTAAAAAATTTAACAATTTCTTGGCAGCGATTTTTTTTGCCCGAAGCCGAACCGATACCAAACTTTGGTCGGTACATGTCGGAAGCCGAACCCGAAGTTCGGTCGTTCTCTAACTCTGATAATAAGGTAGCACGCAAAAAATGTGCATTGAAATAGCTCTTTACTTATAGATAAATGAAATGACGAAATTCGCCAAACAAAAAGATATTCTATACCCCCTCCCCATAACCTAAGCGTGGGTGTGGATGTCATATCTCAGCAAATGATATGAACTGAAAAATACTAGATTTTAACGTTGTAAAAATATTAATTGAAATAAAATCAGTTTTTTGACTTTGAGAGGTCAAAGACATTGGCGGGAATTCAGCAGCCCCCCAATAGGTAAGTAATGGCAAATGAAACTTCTTTTATCTGGTTTCAGAAGAAGTAAAGAGCATATTAAGAAAAGTTTTGGCTTAGAGCAAAGTGAACCTTTTTTTTTATTCTTTGTTTGTTTATTTCTTACTACTATTATCTATATATTTATCATTTAACACTTATGTACAGTATTTAGAATGGGACAATCGAATCAGTGTTATTTTTATATCCGAGCGAACTAGTACTTTGTTCACATAACGGTTGTTTGTAACAGCCTAAAGCAGCCCAGATAGATATAGACATACGTACATATGTATGTACCAAAATATTTAGAATGAAAAGCGAAATCGATTAAGTCATGTCAGTCCGCCCGTCCGAAACTCAGTTCGCACATTGCCCTCATTTCAAATTCGGTTGTTTGGAGAAAATCAAAAGGACCCGAAATTTCAGTAACAATTAAAGACAATAATTTTTTTGGGAAAATGACGTAGCGCAGCCTACTTTTGAGCAAACTACCTCACCAGACTCTATCAAATATATCCCACATTTTATGTTTTAACTCACTTGGGCTAATTTAGTTATAGAAATCGGGGGAAAAAACTACGCCCACCGCTCATATAACGGTAATTTTCAAGAATCAATAAATTCGATACTGTAGTGAATTGAATGTAACTTACTCAAACATAATTCTTTTGGAGAAAGGAATGGAGGATACAAAATTGGGGAATTTTTCACCCGCAATTCAGAGCTAATGGGTATATCTTCGAAACTACTGTATCAAAATGGAACACACTTTACATATCAAGTCGGTAAGTACAATTTCGATTATTATAGAACTGGAAGGAAAACCAACGAGCACCTCCCATATAACGGTACTTTACAAAAAACCAAAATTTTCGACATTTTATTAAATCATTCAAGAAATTCGTTTAAATTTGGTATGAAGAATTGAACTAGAGAGAGTAATGCGTAAACATCAGAATTGTGAAAAGGGGTGTGGTATGTTTAAAGCATAATAATTTATTTTTCCTTATACATATTAATATTAAAAAACAAGTCATTTACATTACAAACTGAAAAGTATTAGACGAGTTTTAATAGGTTTTATTGCATACAGCAAGTACTGTTCCTTTGAAATAAAAGCATTAGCCGAGTATTTAAAGTTCGGTTTCACCCGAACTTAGGCTCTTCTTTACTTGTTCACGGTTTTATTTTAGGCCTTGAATGTCAAAAATTTAAATATTGTTAACGAATATCCAGATTATTTTGTTGTGCGAATGTACCAATAAAAATTTTACAAATATAAAGTAGTGATTTCCTCTAAATTGAAACACGCCACTTCAAATATATTCACTGCAGCTCATATACTTATTATTTATTAAAAACTAAATGCATTTTCAGAACTCTCATTTAAACTTAGAGCTAGTTAAAATTTATTCAAAAACATTTTTCATTGTGCATTTTCCCCGCCAATGGACCACAGTGCAGCGCAGCAGCAAAAAAAGATTTGCATACTAATAAAAAGCCGCAAATGTGCCAGTGACGTTGACATAAAAATGAGCCACAACAACAACAACAACAACTGAGACTACCCACCACCAGTCAGTCGCCTACCGCCAACGGCAACGTAAGACGGATGCAGTCGGTAACATTTCCATTGATATCAATTCGCTCACTGCTACCCTAACCCTGCCGCTGAAACAACAAATGCGCACCACACATTTTGTGAAGTTTATATTTACGAATACGTGCCGGGGCATGAATTAAATATGTATGTATGTATGCCTACTGAGTTGCCCACGACAAGATTGTCGTCGCATGCAAGCAACCAACAACATGTGACCTTATCTGATGCCCGCATGCAGTAGCTGTCGTTTATTTAATTTTTCATTTTTCTTCGCTTTAATGTTGCTTGATTTTGTTAAGTCGTTGCTGTTGGCTGCCATGCGGCGGTGACTTATGAAGATGCATTTCATGTTGATGTTGCAATCGAGGTAGTAGTAGCTATAACACCCGCAACGTGACGCGCAATTTCAATTACAAGTAAACTGCTACTAAAAGTAAAAAAAATAAAAAATAAATTAAAGATTAATTCTATGTATTTGCGCTTTGTCACAGACGCGTCGCGTCTTGCCTAGCTTTGTTTACTTGTATCTGGAATCTGTTGAAAATAAGCATATCCGTTCTGGAGCGCAGCCATATTGATTTAGCATTGTCTGGAGGTGTGTTGTGTAAATGTAGCGTAGACAGTTTAACACGGTAGCAACCGCACTGTCATTTCCGACACTTCTACTCGTGGATACACTTGGTATGTAAATATCTTCTTCGGTCGCTCTGCTTTTTTGTGTGTTACCTTTGAGTGACTGCGGTTTTGTTACGCTTGCGCGCTGTCATGCTTGAATAGTTGTCGCTACGTAACAATTTTTGTTATTTGCTTTTGCTGAGGCGTGCGATGTTCAATGTTAGGGGAAACAAGCGACGATTCGACTGTTGCTGATAGCTCTGAACCGGTTTAGCACGTTTCAATTTCATTTCTTTTTTTTTTAATATCTTCTATTTAGTATCTTTTGTACTACTGCACGAAAGTTCGGCTTGTTTTAAGCTTGTGTTTGCTTTTTATAAATTGTTTTAATTTTATTTTTCATTTTTTAATACTTGATATTTTAACAATTTAGAAAAATTTTGCAAATTATGTTAAGCTGTGTGGCCTCAATTAAGATTGTAAATTTTATATAAATGAAAAATGCCGATTCTCTCACAAAGGTCTCGAGCAGTTTATGATTTGCGGGTGATTCGCAGAAATATGTTTTCTCTGGGAAGCAATAAAACAATCGTTTGAAACAGAACTGAAATGACAACAGTAAGCACCGTTGCGAGCCTCGGACGAAACTCCACTTTTTTGAATAAAGCGGAAATAGCCTAGTTGGTGCCATTGTACGAGCGAAGCCTAGCATCAGCGAGGTGAGAAACCCATCCAACTTTGCGACGTCTATTTCAACTGTCATGTAGAGGACTTGAGGCTGTAGGATCTTTCGTGTAAAACATATTTTATCACTTGGTACTACCACTTACAACCAATTTAAAATGAGATTATTCACAATCGTTTTGATCTGCGCCTGCGGATCGGTAGAAGAGTGGGAGAACGTGATAAAGTTAACCTCTATTGGCGCTTAGAATGCACGATGCTCCCAATTTATTTTTGAGCACTGTTCAAACTGTTCAATAAACCGACATTCGTAAAACATAGCATCACATTTCTCGCTTTCATTGGCCTTCAGTGAGCTCTTAAAATAACTGGAATGACAAATAATAAGAAGCTACCGCATAAAGGAAAGCGAGCGCAATGTAAACTTTATGCTATCGCTAAATCTAAAACCAGCTTAACCTCCTTCCTCCATGTGGTTAAGAGTATGCCAAAAATTTTGCAGGAGAGAACGAGAGTTTTTTCGCAGTGAAGAATCTGAAACATACATAAGGCATTTTTCCCCAATGTTTTCCCACCTGTCTAGAAATTTTACAGATCAGCAAACAATTCGGGGATCTCTACCTCTTACACCAGCTTTCAAACCGGAATTCTGAGTCAGTTTTAAAGCTTTGGAATAGCAGAGAACAAAAGAGCCCAAAAGATTCGTGAAATGTTTCTAAACAACTTCTGAAAGAAAACTTCAGAGATACTATCAAATAATTTATTGAGAAACCATTTTTCGGTAGCTACAATTACACGGAATCCTAAAGAAAGGTAACCACAGACTATAAAATCTATCTATCGAAAGTCAGCGAACCTAGCTTTTATTAAGAGTTGCGAAATTAATCATAAACGACTAGAAAAATTCAAACAAAATTCAAACAAAAAATTGACAACAATAAAAACGATAATAAAAGCAGTAAATTAGAAATGATACAAGTCCAAAAATACTATGAAGTCACTCATTTACAAGCAAGTTAAAAACCGGTGTTTATACTATGTTTTCTATATAGTGTATTCCAGAATTATAGCACCAGCGCATATTAACAAGTTTTGACTATTTATTTTTTTATTCCATTTTAATTCAATCCAAGTTTGAAACTGTTCAAATGGGCAAATATAGAAACATTTTAAGTATTCATTTTTATAACTCATTTAAGTTAAGTATAGCCACAAATTAACAATGATTTTTGATGTTTTTTGTAAATTCGTCCATATTTTTACAGGAAAAACAAAACCGCGTAACACCGTCAGTAAAAAAATGCGTCAAAAATCAACGGTAATGTATAACAACCTGAAACTTGCAGTTAATTATATTTACTTAAATTATTAAAAAAAATTTTAATCTAGTGTATAGTATGCTAATTTTTTTTCCTCATTTGCACAAAGTTTGAAACTTGGATTTAACCAGTATTTGTTGTAGAATGAACTATACTTTTATTTAAAAAAAAATTAATTAAAATTAAATAAAGAAAAATAACTAATCAAAACTTTTAAATATGTGATGGCGCTATAGTTATGGCATGCATTGTATATGTACATATGTGAATAGTTAAGTCAAATGACAACACAGCGCTGATCATAGTCCGCATCGCTTGTGCCACAGCAAATACTCGAAGTGAAGACTGGAAACAAGTGGAAAGGCTGACAACAATTGATTGATTTCCGTTGATTAGGGTGATGGAATAGATATGAAAAATTCGCTAACCTATACGCTACAATAATAATAGGTAGCTGAAACTGCAAGAAGCTTGGTTAACCCTTTCAGCGTTGAAGTTGCCTGAGAGCATTTTCGTCAGTTTCATATTTTACCGCAAAAGTAATGTTTAATTTTTTTTTTTTGATTTAAGCGAATACTAATAGGTTACTAATATTAAGAATGAGAATCAAAATAGATAAAGAACTGTTGTGCTATAGTTATTTCTAATAAAGTATAGCAATGTCGTTGCAAGCGTATAATTAATGATTTGGAGGCGTCGAATTTTTTTAAGAAATATGCGAAGAGAAAGGTGAAGAGTCTGAACAGTTGGAAGAACAAAATCTAAGTGAAAAAATTTATCAAAATTCTTTTTCTTTATACTGATATTGTAAAATATGCCAAATTGAAACAGAATTGGTCGCAATATATAAATTTCTTTATTAGGAAATAGATTAGTAGAGCTTAACGATAATAGCAAACAGTCCGAAGCGGAAAGTCCAAATTATGACAAACTTTATAAGATTCGTCATTTGTTAAATGTTCTTTCGGAAAAGTGCAACAAAGTGCCACAAAAAAAAGAACATCAAAACTCAAAGTGATATCTATATAGTACATAGTAGATCAACCAATGGGATATTACAGGCGTTGGAGTGCACAGGGGAAAAAAATTCCTAGACCTCCCGTTGTCGCTTATTACTATAATAAACATATGGGAGTAGTAGATCTTTCTGACAAAAAGTACAAATTTACACTTACAACTGTTAATGTCAAACTGTACGATCAAAACGGGCACTCAGTTGTGCTCGGTGAAAAAGTACGCTGTAGACTAAGCAAGACTGGGAATCCATTAACTAAATAGTTAAAGGGTGGTGTTCATCTTTGCAAAAACAATAAAAAAATGTGTTTAATCTTTCATGCAGAAATCTAGTTTACTGCCAAAAATCTCAATATGATAATTTTTTAATAGCACTATGGTCCAAAGTTGAAATCAAGCAAATTTTTGTACCGCCCAAAGTAACATGAAATTTTATAATAACATAAACTATATAATTCCAATACAATAAAAAAATCCAAAACCCGGAACGAAATTCAGGGCTGAAAGGGTTAACAATGTTTTACAATGTCTTTATGATTAAATATCAACGACTGTGTGAATCACTGCATGTCTGTACGAAGCAACATAACTGGTTTTTGCGTGATCTCTGTTGAGTCAATAAAATATTAAATAAAACAAAAATAACATTTCACGAACAAATTAGACAGGTGTTTTCGAATTCAGTATGCACTTACATATAACGTAATTTCTACCTAAAATTGTTAGAATATATTCTGCAAGTAGCTAATAGGTCCGCACAAAATAAACATTGCTATGGAGACGAGAAAACATTGCTCAATAATTTAGTCACTGAAGTGCAAAGCATTAAAAAAAAGCAATTGTTTATCCACTTAGTTATAAGCGAAAAATAATGTCCCCATTGAAATACCGCTAAACGCCTAATTAAAAAAACTGCCCAATTAGTAGCCAAATCATGAAAGTATTAACAAAGTGTGAAATCTGCTTATACATATGTTCATACCATAACGGACGTAACGTACATACATATGTATATCTCCGCCGCCGGACATGCTAATATTTCCTAAACTACTTTATAAGTTCTAGCACACCAACAACAATTAACTTGTCAATCAATAATACGCTTTCATTTTCCGTTTTTCTTCGCCTCGGCTGGCTAGCCATAATTTACACTGTGTTGACTATTTCGAAGAAAGATAACTCAACCTATACAATTTATTTATTAATTGATTAATCTTGAGCTCAAGCAGCAAAGTTTTGCGCTGCCATTTCCTTCCGCTTTGGCCGTTAACGAACCGAAATTGTGATTTTGTGCTACGTCGTTCGGCTTTTTTTTTTGTTTTTGGAGAACAAAGTTTCCGATGACTCTTAAACACAATCGTATTTTTTGTTTTCTTGTTCAATAATTGTGGATTTGTATTTACTTTTTGAATGGCGTGCGTAGAGGTGTGCCTCATACCTTGGAAATCGTGGCGGGTGTTGTAGTTTTGTTTAGTCACGCATCGTAACAAAAATGACAGTGTTTTGGAAATGAAAGGGTGTTATGGAAATAAATATGTTGCCCCCAACAAACTTACCGATACCATCGATTTCTTATCCATCGCACCACATTAGTCACCGCAGCTACTTTCGTGATAACCCATGACTTATTAGTTTATTATTTGGTACACAGTGAGAAAATTAGTTTATATTGGCAAAAGTGACAACGCATAAAAACCGCCAAAAGATACGGTTAAAAAATCTTCAACCCTTCGAATTCGGGAGGGAGATGCAAGAACTTCCAGAGGTAAGGGGTATTTTTCAGGGGTGTAGGTCTTTAAATTGAAATAAGATAATCAAATTCAGAGTATACTTTATTTGAAAGATATGAAACTTGATGCCATTAGTTTTCGACTAGTTTTGGAGGTCATATCTCGGCAATGGTTCGCCCAACTTTGCCTTTCAAGGCGTTCAAAGTAATTGTGCGTTAAATCGAGCGATCCGTCGTCCTGTTGATAAAACATTTTTTTTTCAATTGGGGCACAACATAATCGGCAATGGATCTGTAGTGCTCGCCAACCTAACATGGTGGTCGTGCTATTTTTTAATGAAGTAAGTTTCAAAGATTCCACCACTGAGTTTTTGTGGATGTAACTAGTTAATCTTTCATATATTTTCTTCACTTCAAATTCGGAAATTTTTCTGATCATCTCAACTTTTTTGCTTTACAACTGCTTGAGCCCAAACATGATACTCGCCACCGAACAGAGGTAGCGCACGCTAACATTTTCGAACTGAACAATGATTTTGAAAAAAAAACATTTCTACAAATTGTAAGTACAATTGATAATAGCGTTGCCAGATCTCACCAATTTATGGCCGTTTAATCATTATCGAAAAACGATATTTCTAAAAAAAACCATCCCTTAATATCACAGATCGGAGCAGCTTGGTCTAAACATCTTTTAAGACTGTGTTGATTTTTAAGGAAAGAGTCTTAATCTTTAACCATAAAGACCAAGTTCTTGAGATTTATCAACTCTATTAAACTCTATGCCTCCAAAGGTTTTAGTTGGTTTACACCCGACGCTGCCGGGTTGGTCTCCGCTCGGTTTCGTTTTAAACTCCACGCCAATTTTAAACTGGCAATGCAGCAACTGACAATGACATATAATTTGACAAGTAAAAACTGATTGGGTGCCGAATAACCACTTCATCAACAACGAGTGATAGCCGGTGGTGTCATTGGAACACTTTTTTAATGAAGCTAGGGCAGCCGTTTCAGTAATGGATAGCGTTTTCAGGACAGCGCAACATGTCACACAACTGGCGAAACTACGCTTTTTTTGGAGCAAGCTTTTCTGGACGTGTGATTTCTCAAAATGGAGGTTTCAACTGGGCCACGGGATCGCGCGATTTAACAACATTAGGCTTTTTCATTGGGGCTAGAATAAAAATATAATTAGGTAACTGCGCCAGCAATGGCTAAAATAACAAAACTCAACATCAGAGTTGTTATTCGGGCATGTTCGGCATTTCACTTCCGAGTGAATATGCATATTAAGCCTATCTGAAACTGTCGGGTGAAGTGAAATAAATAAAGCCGCACTTATGTGAATGCGCTATTAAATATTTCATCAAAAGAATAAAAACGGAAAAGAAAACCTGTAGTGGATATGCGAAAATATTTGTTTTTTTAACTATAACTCTTTTTCCAACACTCTTTACTTTCAATAGCTCATGAATCTAACGAGTGCAGCAAACCTAACCAAGTGGAATGAAATATTAAAAAACAAAGTTCGGCATCGGAACCATTAATCTGAGTAATTTAAGCGTTCACTCGAAAAACAGAGTTCCTGCCAGGCTTTAAAATGGAACCAGTAATAGGCTCAGAGATTATAGTAGAAATTTTTTAATTTTTAAGTAGCAAATAAGAAATTTAATTCGGAAACATTTCGCTCATTATCAAATATATACATATATGTATATATATAAGTAAAGCGTCCTGTTCTTTGCCACTTATCGCTAATACCTATTCCGTCCTGCGGCAGGCTCCTTACTGCTAATATGCGTGCACATATATATACATATAAAATTATAGATATATATATATATAGAAAGATTCGTCTGAACACTATATTGGCGATAAGATTAACGAATGAATATGACATTTCTTTACGGTGTATGGGCGACGATATAAAATCATTGCGGTCAGTGAAAATAATAAATAGACCGAGGGTGTTGGATGATTTTTAATATTGTTTTGGAAAATTGATATATGCCTTTATTTTATGGCACGCAACGGTATCTAAGCATGTGCGTATGTGTATATGTGTGTGAATAAACCAGGTTACTTGCGTGTAAGGATATTTTATAAAACAAAAAAGCTGGCATGAGAATGAGAAATAAAAAGACATTCACCCTAAAATTATGGCTTTACGTACTCAGAGTTTTCGGAAATGGTTTAGTGACACCCTTAAGATTGCACCATTGCTACAAAATTAAAAGAAGTGCATAGACTTTTTAAAATACCTAGTACAGTTCCTGCGGCAGTTGATAACGAAAATACCCGAATCCATATCCGGCCAGAGATTGTCACATCCGCAATTGTTTTCAGAATTTAACGCGGATTGTTATATGATGGTAAAGCAACAAAAACATCGAGTAATTCTCGAAAGTATGTACAAAAAATTTCAAACATCTTCAAATACTCACCGTAATCATAAAACCATAACCTCATACCTTCGCGCATAAATCATGTAAACAGTTTTGGATGATTTAAAGCTATGCCACATAAAAAGGCGTTGCTATTTGAGGCATTTGTAATTTTGTCAGATAAGCGAAAAACGCAAAAAAGGAGGCAACAATAAACGCGTTGACAGCACTCAATTGTTTATTGTGAAAGGGAAAATCAGCTGATTGTTAAAGCGCGCATAAAAATGAGAGTTGACGAACTTTCAGCTTCGTTTTGGCGTCAGCGTTGCATATGAAATTTTGTATAATTTGTATGTATTCGTACTCAACTTAGTTGTCATAGCGTAATTGTCACGTAAAGACAAACAAGCTTTTTATGTAGCATAGCCCTAATTACAGCTTTTGAAGAAATAAAATTGTTTCGATCCGCATTGTAAAAATGAGAACAGTTTTGTTTAATTTATGGACTTTAATGATTACAAGTTTTATTTTATTTAAAAAATTAGTTTGCAAAAATTAAAGGCAGCTAAGGTTAGTACGTGTAACAAGTAGGAATGTTTTGAGGGTTACTCCTTATAACCAAATTCAATATATTACATTTGGTCACTTACGTTTTATAATAAATTTTTTTTTATCATACTTCATTATAAAAGTATAACACATTCTGTAACATAATCATAAACTTGTTACAAAATTTACAAAATTCATCAAATTTCAAAGAATTTTGTAACTTTTTAATTAGAATTGTTAAAAACTTTTCAAGCACGGCCATTCAATTTTACTATAACAACGATCAAGTTTTAAATGACTAAAAATTCGCGTTGATTTTTGATAAACACTCTAAAAATTTTGAAACTTTCAGCTATATGGTTTATGTTATGGAATCAGTTATACTGTAATATTATAATAATAATATTTTTTTTCGAAAATCTTCAATCGATACCTTAAAAAATCTTCTTCGTACCCCAAACATCTTCCCTTATTAATTTCTAATGAAAAAAATAATAAAAATAGTGAGTCTTTGTGACATTTAGCAATTGTTGTTTCCTTATTGAATTTTTCATTATACAATATCATTCCATAAAAATAAAGTATAAAGCGTATTATGTACATAAGTACATATGTATATCTATGCAAATACGCATTAAAAATTTGTTGCTTTTTATATCATGCATTTGCTGATTACAGTGCATTCCATTTTTAAAATAGAAAATCAATTATTATCCATTAGCACGATATGGCAGCCGATTTTTTTTCTCTTTATAAAATCTATCTTATGTAAAATCGTCTTTATTGTTACTTCGCCTAGTTTGATTCTTTTTAAAGCAATTTGTGAAAAATTCTCTCGAGTTAGCCGTTGATACAGACCAAATTAACTGTTTGAAAAATTGAAAGCAGGACGACGAGTCATCCATTGCAATTAGTTTATAATTTATTGAGCAAAAAACTTCTTGTCAGTTAAAAGCGTCGCCGAGATGCAAAAGATATTTTCTATCTACCAACAGTTGTATATATTTCCTCAGCACACCCTGATTCAGTGAGTTGAAAAAGGAGAAAAATATGAATGGAGTGAATCACGTGCTGAGAAAAAGTAAGTGAGAAATGTAAATGTATAATTTTAATGAATGAACAATATTTAAAATGTTTAAGATTTTGTCAGAAGAACAACGTAATAAAAAAAGCGGACAGAAATTGAATGCGGAAATTCAGCTGCTTAAGAAAATCGGTATTGTACAATACCCTACTTGTTCATTTTCAGCTGGCGTTCACAGTCTCCGAATTTGTCATATAAATTTTGGATTCTACCATAAATCCACACCCATTACCGCCCCACATACAAAATTAACAAACCATGTAGTGACAAGTTTTGTCAACAAAAGTTTGGTTTTGCTTACCAAAAGCGCAAAATGAAAACAGGACTACAACAACAGCTCAATAAACCACAACAAAGCAAATATATGTACATATATACATGTAAATATGTATATATTGTATGTATAATGGAAGTTATTCAACGAATAATTGGGACAACATAAGACATAAAAAATGACAAGCCGAGTGTGAAATGTGGCAACGTTGCATGGCATATTAAAAGCTTGAATATTTTCATTGAAGGGTTTAATAAGGGAAATACAAGTGCGCCTATAAATGTATATGTGAAGTATAAATACAAGTAATACTTAGGAAATGAAAATTACAATTATATTTTTTGGAAATTAGTTAAAGCAGCCATTGCTGGACCATTAGTATACATTTTTTTAAGTTACATTCAAGTTTGTTGACATATGTATATGTATGTATGTAGCTAAAAGATTTTTTAAATAATATAAAAGTAAGTCAAATATGAAAATCAAACCATATGTATATTTGTGTACGTAATTTACGCAAGAGCCCGTAGGGACGTAAAATCAGCGTTGCAACGCAAAGTTGCAGATTTCCGAGTTGGAAAGCAGCTAAGAGAACAAGCAGTTATCACACCTGCCGGAAGTGCAGGGAAAGCCTAGGTAATGATGCTAACTCTGCATTTGACATCTTAAGTGCATGTGGAAAGTATACAAATAATTTTGCTTAATAATATCAAGTGTATAAAACGCGTCCACGTGTAAAAAAAAATCTACGAAAGCGCCACTTGTACTCATTTCTCACTGCCAACTAAATACCAACATTTTTTCTTACTTCCCTTACATTTTCGCCACCCCGAATAGTAACGGAGATTTTACAACATGAATGCATACATACATATGTATGTATGTATGTACATATGTATATACATACATAAATAACCGTATGAGATATGAGAGCGAAGCTGGTCGGTCATCATCTGTGTGTACTGAAGTTGTTCAAAAATTCGAAATACGCATGTCGAGACGGATGGAGAGACCCGAAGCAAGAGCAGGAAACTGCAACATATAGCAGTATATACACATTGCATATAACGCAAATCCACTTGTTTGATGTTGAACACGAAGGGGTGTGCATTTATTTAGGGTGAAAAGTGTAACTATAGTAACAAAAACAAAAAAACAACACGAAGAAATAAAAGTAAAAAAGAACAAAACAACATTAAGGAGAGCAAAGTAGATATGTAAAAGCTGGAAGCATTCAAACACGAGCGGAAGAATGTGAAAAGGGGGAAACGCACAATACTTTGTGTCATGGATATGGCCACCCATGGGGATGTCAGTTCATATGAGTACTCTTATGTATAAATGTATGTATATGGAAAATCAAGGAAAATGTTTTATAGTGTGCGTAAGGCGAGTGAATAAATTTTCATTAGGGAAACTCATGCGTTGTTGCCACATTTCATTGTTTATGTAAACTGCGTGGATTGGTGTTTACTACCAGGGCAGCAGTGCTGCAGAATACATAATACAGAAACTTAAAGCACTACATACAGTGCGGAGTTAGAATATTTTTCATATTGCAACCAATATTGGTGAATCGGCTGGTTTGACAAAACTATTGCTCAATTTTAATCTCGTGCTGCCCGTATTTTAGGTAATACAAAATTCAGTGAGCACGTTATTTTCATACAAAACCCGAATAATGGTCGCGACTCTAAGTCTAACTAGTAAAGAGCCTTATTATTACTATGTTAACCCTTTCAGTACATCTTTTTACTGAGCCGTCCAAAAAATCTAAAATTTTACGCGAGACCTCTTATTGGTTCCCTTAGCAATAATAAATAAAAAAAAAATCAAAATTATTTTCGGAAACCCGTTTTTTTCAATGTTGCCATATGGCAACAAAATTCCTTAAGGGTACAGAAAAACACATATATGTAATATTTGAAATAAACATGTTTTATTCGATTTATTTTGTTTTATTTGTGACATGCAATGCTGGAAATGGAAATATAAAATCAGAAATTAAAAAGTATTCATATAAACATACATATGTACGTGCATATAACATTTTTATAAACACTTCAATTTAAGTAATTACTAAGAACAAATTAAAAAGTAATGAAGATAATGATAAAAATAATTAATACTGGAAATAATAATAATAATAATAATAATACAAATTAATAATATTAAAAATAATAATTCATTTTTTTATTAGAATAGTTGTAGGTTTTTAGCTTATATAATAGTAGTCCTTGAAGCAGTCCCAAGTTCCATTAGGGAGGCATAGGTGAATATTGCATTTAGAACACTTGAACCTGGTATATTCTGAACATCCGTTGATTTTGCATCTGGTTTTCTCTTCTGTATGCTCCGGTCAATGTTGGTTTCCATCATATCGTATGGAAACAGCAGGCGGTGTTTCATTTGTTCGTCTTGATTTAGCTACACGTTCTTCGCTCAAAGCCGCTTTTGGCCGCCCACGTTTTCTAGAACACTCATTTTTGTTGGACAGAGCAATTAGCCCATCAGCAACATCTTGTCGGAATTCTAAAAGGTCCATGTGCTTTTGAGTATTTAGGTCAATGCTGAACAAGTCTCTTTTATATTCTAGCCATGAATTGCATATGGCCATGTCTATGAAGTGGTCAAACACCTTGAGTGTCCATTTTCGCGATCGTATTGAAATACGGTATAGTGACAAAAGATAGTCAATTTTATCCACTCCCCCCATGTTTTTATTATACACTTTAACAATGTTAGGCTGAGATATTTCAAGTTTTTTCTTCTGTTCAGAACAATATCTTGTAACCTTGTGTAAAGGTTCATCACCATAAATTGAAGACACAAGTTGAACGGTACCACCATCAAGCCATTTCATAACAAAGATATTGTCTTCTCTTTCTATACGAAAGTCGAAGCTACCTCGCCCTTCTTTTTTTAACTCCTTCTCAGATTTGAGAGGCACTTTACCAATCTTATTTCCTCGTATGGTACCGGCAGCCCAAATTCCCTTTTGTTTTAAACATAATAACAAATTAAGAGAAGAAAAATAATTGTCAAATGCACTACAATATCAGCACAAACCCCTAAATTTTGACTAATTGAAACAGTTCCCTTACCCTGATATATTTCAAAATCGTAAATCATGCCTTTCGAACTGCAAAGACAAAATACTTTAATACCCCATTTTATGGCTTTTTTTAGGCATATATTGCCTTAATGCAGTCTTTCCTTTAAATGGAATCATCATTTCATCAACACAAAGATTTTCGTCTTTAGGGATAGTGTAAAGTTTTTGGGTAAAAGCATCCACGAGTGGACGAATTTTATACAGTTTATCACTATTGGTTGTGGCTTTTGTAAATTTCAAATTATTTCGTATGGAATGAAATCGCGGTCTTGTCATGCATTGTGAGAAGCACGGAATTACTGTGGCCTTTGACCAGTACATATCCAATCTAGGATAGCCCAATGTGCCAATTGTTATCTCTAAAGCAAGAAATTTCAGAAACTCTTCCTTAGAGAGGTTTACAGATTTTCCACTTTGCAATAAAGATGTTTGATTAGTGGCTTGCAAAACTTGGTTTAGGAAATTTTCAGAAAAATACCCCAAGAAATAAACAACAGAGACTTTCATTTCATTATTTGCGTAAGTCTGAGTAAAACACGTATTGGGAGGAGTCCATGGTGTTTTCTTCCATCGGAACTCACAATTTTTTTTCGGAATGAACTTTGAAACTTGACCTGAAATTGAGCTAGGTTCAGCTATTGGAGCTTCACCCAAACATACGTTTTCTTCGACGTCAATATTTGAAATATTAATTTCATACTGATCTTGCCAGGAAAGCTCTTCGATCAAAAAGTTTCATTTTCGTCAAATGCATTTATTAAATTATCAAAAGTTTCTGTTTCTTGTGGGTCCTCTGTGTCGGATATATCGGATATATCCGAGTCGAATTTTTTCGATATCAGCTTCTTTCATTTTCCGTGACATGTCTAAAAAATGTTTGCTAAAGCTCAAAAAACGTCTAATCGCTATGAGTTACAAGCGCAAATGAATGTATGCTAATTAAAAATTGGCCGCACGTTATTGAGAGTTTGAACACCTTAAAATGCATATGTAGTCTCTAAAGCAAATATTTATGGATGCATTTTCATCAAAAATTTTTCAAAAAGTTATAAAACATTTTTTCCAGCTGGAAAACAAAAAACTGCCTTTTATTGAAAAAAATCGCAATGAAGAGACTTGGTTCTTTCAAATAGCTCTATGAATTACAATACACTAAAAAAATGGTATTTTGTAATTTTGTATTTTACTGAAAGGTTTAAACAACATAATTACTCATAAAAATAATAGTTTTTTTTGAAATGGTGGAAACTACGCTGTCCCAAAGATTGATGTTGCCATATGGCAACAATATAGCGAAAGGGTTAAGTATTGGCACGCCAACAGAATAATATCACTCAAATTTTGATACACATAGATTTTTTATTACGCTTTGAATCTTTAAGTTTGCTGCTACTCTAGCTTCAGATTTAGTTACGTATGTATATGTACATATACATACATACATACATAAAATCAAACTCGAAAGTGTACAGAGGGCTGCCTGCATTCTAATCACAGGAACACTTCTATCTACCGCAGCAAGGCCTTGGAAATTACTACGCCTTCTACAAATGACACATGAAGAGAACATATCGCACCCTAAATCAAAAACAGTCACAACTCAGAATTTTTCAAAATCGGTTTTTTCCCATAAACTAGTTTAAAGAACACATCTCTAGCGACAGCAAAAAAATCTTTTCCATCACAGTCGCCTTTAACTGGAAAAATACCGTTATGCCTGTTTATATGGTATTTGCGTCGTTTGTACAGCATCAACTAAAGAATCACGCGATGTAGAAAATTTGGATTTCGGGAGTAAAATATTCTAGCCTTTGTTCTCTTTATTCGGAAAGGCTACCGTTATCAATAATAAAGCAACGAGACATAAAGGAACTAGTCGATAAAAATCATATCCCCAAAAACTTCTATGAAGCTTATTATAGAAACTTATTATGTAATTAGTTTAATGAAATTTTGAAAATCAAATTTAAATTTGTTTTGTAAAGAAATGAATCATATGTATGTATGTATATTATTTGTGTTCTATGGCCTGAATAAAAATTAATTTCAAAATTTTTCACAACTCTAAATTACCTCATATTTCCAAAATTACAGCACAAAATTAAAAAAAAACTTTATATAAATCATCTTCTAAGAAGGGTGTCTTCACTGTGTAACTCAATTTGACTATAAAATGACAATAATATTTGTCAAGACAGTTTTCTGCCTCTTCTGAACATTTAGGGTTTTTTGAGTTGTGACTGTTTTGGATTTAGGGTGCGATATGTAGGTTTGATCACTCGAAAATTTTAAACAAAATTTAATAAAAATTCCAGAAGCGAGTGGATAGACGCTCGGACTCAGATGTCGAAGTTTACCACTATTGGCCAGCCAGCAGACCGAGCTAACAGGATCTCAGGGTTTTAGTATCTTTACAGTATGTTACTATTTAATTTCTTAAAGGTAACGGTCGAATTTGGAAATACTTTAAACGACTCAGACACAACTGTTAAAATTAACGAGCTCTGGGGGCCACGGCACTGCGACATTCCTGGAAACTGCGCCACAGAAAAGCTCTCAAGCGAAGGGGCCGACCATCGCGGAGCGTTCCCACGACAGTCGGTTCTACGATACCGGAACGACCCGGATCTACATAAGTATATCCGGCCAAGGACTGTCGCTTCAGCAGCATTCCCCAAAATTTTATGGGGAATTTTTTATGCTGTTACAACAACAACAACCATCGCAGAGCGTTCTCACGCCAGTCGGTCGGTTCTACTATGCCGGAACGACCCGGATTTATATCTGGCCAAGAACTGGCACCTCATAAAGTTTAGAGGGAATGTCTTATGCTGTTACAACAACAACAATAAACTTCGCAGATCTAAACCCTACGTGTAATGCTGGTGTCCTATTGCATTCGTGCCTGCACCGACTTAAATCATCTTCCATTGAATTGGTCAACAAAATCCGCCTGCTTAGTTACTCAACAGGTCTGGCCCAGTATCAATGAAAAAGGATTCAAAACTCGAATACAAAGTGGCCGCCCCATCATCAATTCGGTAGTCGATATTATTTATGTGCACTGCTTAAGGGGGCGTTCGGGAGCCGAATGGGATATCTCCTAACGATATCTGTTCTAGCTGCTGGGTAGTGTTCTAAACTGCCAAAAATACGAAGTAATGCGTTCTCCAAATATGTACTTCTTTCAGTGTCTAGCTGATCTCAAATCTGTGGATGTCCGCCACATGCAACGCTTTAAGTAGGAAATAGCAAGAGAGGCCGCTGAAGTGGCATCACAATGTGCCTAAAAACAACAGCCATTACGAGTAAACATGATAAATTATACCGTTGCGTGACAACTTATTAAAGCAGAAACGCATATTTCAATAACTATTGTATATCTGGTGCATGTCATAACTATGCCACACATATTATTTTTACTGCATAAACAAATTTTTTTCCAAAAAAATTCTAATTCAAAAGTAGTAAAAATAGTAGTAGTAATCAGTAGTAGCTTTTGTGAAAATAGTAGTAGAAATTAGTATTTAAAAAAATAGTAGTAGAAATTTGTAGTCGCATTAGTAAAAATAGGAGTTGAAAAGAGTGAAAATTCTAGTAGCAATTAGTACCTAGCACTATTAGTAAAAAATAGTAGTAGAAATTAAAAAACTAGTAGTAGTAATTAGTAGTAGCATTAGTAAAATAATAATAGTAATTAGTCAAAATAGTACCAGAAATTAGTAGCACTACAAAAATGGTATTAGAAAATAGTAAAAGTAGTGCTAGAAATTAGTAGTCGCATTAGTAAAAATAGTAGTAGAAATTAGTAAAAATATTACTAGTAATAAGTAGTTGCATTAGTAAAAATAGTAGTAGTAATTGGTAGTAGTTGGTAAAATTAGTAGTAATCATTAGTGGCAGTAGCAGTTATAGTCGTAGTGATGATAATAGTAGCAGTAGTAGTAGTAATTAGTAGTAGTAGTCGTACTAGTACTTAGTAGTAGTATGGGTAGTTAATAGTAGGAGTAGCAGTAGCATTAGTAGTAGTAGTAGTTAGCGTCATGTGGTGACTTTGTGACACGATATCGACGCGACTTGTATTACGCGATGTTAAAAATCACTTCCATGCCGCTAAAGAAGTTTTACTTCAAAAAAATAATTAAAATCAAATAAAGAAAAATAAATAGTCAAAACTTATGAATATATGGTTATGCTATAGTTATGCAAAGTAGAGCAATAAAATCTAGCCACATTTTGTGGTAAAATGTCTGATATTGCATGCATACCTTAACCAGAGATATTCAAAAACTAACAAGCGTTATTATTTCAGCCACATATTCAGCGAATGAACTACTCTCTATGTGTGTACATGAATTCACCCGTGTATTCGCCCACCCACTCTTGCACGACTCATGTCACGACAGTGTACGTGAAGTGACGCAGGTACACGCGTTGTTTGGACTTCAAATCGTGTGTGTACGATGTAGTTACATACATACATAGGTTTACTGGAGTGGGTGGTGGAGTATAGATTCGGCGCTGATAGGATGACAAGATGGCAAGCGTTGAAAGTAGGTGAAGCTGTGTGAAAAATAAATTTCATGCAATAAGAGCAATGTGTCATCGCTGAATGCGAGAGGTGGTGTCAAAGAATTTTAGGTGATACTTTCAGTTAGTGGTATGGAAAAAGCAAAAAACAAATTTAATAGTACGGGCAGTGCTCAAAACATTGCTAGCTACTGTTATATTTGCCAAAACTGCTTGTTACACAAAATATATGTACCTCATGATAGCCACATGTTTTGCATATTTAATTAACAGATTCACAGTTGTTTTACATATTAAAAATTAATTTAAAGCTTTTATGTGTGAACGCAATTGTTTTCAATTTCGGTCTATCTAATATTTGTGTGTGTGTGACGTTGAATGTAAAAAGCATTTGTGGATTGCATGTTAATGTAATTTTAGAACGCTTTTACAATATACTTATTGCTGTGCCTTGTTTGTGCTATCGTTAACGTTTGAATGGCTTAATATGTATCACAGGCAATCAACGCCAGAGATTATGACGTGAAGATATGATTTTCTTGAATATTTCTTTTGTTCTAACTTATGGCGAAAGTATTTACGATTGTGCTTCAAAATCCAGAAATTGTACAAGTTATGTCGCGCCTTTCCCTTTTTTATGTTTATCTCAAGCTGCTGCTGCTTGTTGTCTTGCTTGAGTTAATTTTATGAGAGCCAGGTACTTGCGGTAATACAAATTGTTATAAAGAACGTGACTGCGTGCGATTGGACGCGGAAGACCATTTTTATGATGAAGGCGTGCGTGCGTGGACGAGCATGAGCCGCCACATCAAATGGTACAAATAAAAATCAATATACATACATACATATGTATGTATGTGAATAAATAGGAATATTTAGGTAGCACACCCGGTGTAACACTTTTGCCGGAGGTTTGTGTTATACCTATGGCTTCTACTTCATTTAATATAAGATCAAAATTTGTTGTAATTACGATAATGTCACTTGACATGTAAATTAGTTTTTGTTTTTTTTATAAGAAATTAAGCCATGCACACTAAGGTGCTTACCACTGAAAAGGGGCGCGTAAATTTAAGCCAATCAACATTATTTCCTTTGGATACGAGTACGAGTTTTAAGATGGTTACGTTTCGATATGCCTTTTAAATTTATAATATGTAAATTCTCTTGACGGCTGCGAATTGTTCGTGCTATAACTCGGTGTGGCAGTTCAAAAAATCAACTGCCGTACGAAGGAGGCGTAAAACTATAGGTCTCCCAATTTATAATTTTTAGTGCAATTTGTTAAAATATTCTGCCCCACCTATACATATATTGCATTCTTATAAGTAGTGTTGAGCCTATCGAGTGATATCAACTATCGATAGTTATTTACTGAATGGTTTTGACTATCGAATGAATTTTTTCACACATTTATTTTTTATTTATTTTTTTAGTAATGAAATAATTTTGTTATTTAATTTTATGCTTAAACGAAAATTGTCTTTAAATTAATAAATGTTGGTAGATTTAACATTATACAGGGGAGGATCCTGAAACGATTATTCGGGAGGAAAATAATTTTATACCTCAAATCTGAGGAAGTATTATTCGAAATGATAGTCGGTGTGACGTTCAATCGATTAGCAGAAAAATTGATACCTAATTAGCCGCTGTATCCACAATGGCCTTTTTCCCCTACTTCCCAGAAAAATGTTTCTTGCAAAACAATATTGGTACTAAATGGCACTAAAAAATGCAACTAAAATTACAGTAATGCAAATTTATGATATTTTTATATGGCGTATTCCTGAATGATTCCAAAGTAAATTTCTGAATTCGATTTATCTCAAATACAATATTTTTACGGTATACAAGTCATCTATCTGACTTCGAGCTCTTGGGTGGAAATGCCCCCAATTCCTCCTGCTGGATCCGCCCCTGTATTATAAAACAACTTCGAAGTATAAGACAAGTAAAATTTTTGATATTATAAAAAAATTTACAACTTATATAATTAGCTTAAAAAGATGTGCAATTTTTTTAATTTGCTTATTATATTATAATATTATAATCGCTCGTCAGTAATACACTTACGTTAATTCGCGAAATCATTCATTAGTGGATAATTTTTATGTAATCAAGGAGCAAATAGTAATGAGTATTTCACTTGTACAGAAAATTATTCCCTTTTTCTTAAAAATCACTCACTACTAAAAAAATAAAAAAAAGTGATTTCTTGGCAAATGTCGGATCGATAGGATTTCTCGATTTCCATCCCGACAAAACTTGGTTGGTTTGAAAAATTTTGCGTTTGACTAATCGGAATGAAAATTAATTGGCATACGAGTATATGTTGTTTGTCAGTCACATCTTTTAAATTTCAAAATTCATATTATTGGGAATTTCAACAAGTCTGTATTGCTCTAATCTGTATTCAGTTAGTTAAATTAATCTGTATCAGAAAATTTATATTTAAAAACTACTTAGATAGACAGAGCGAAATAAAATCGATCAGTTTTTGATTTCACTTCAATGCACGCGCAGTAATCACCGAAAAGTTCCACATTGCCACGCTTCGCAAATAATATTAGAATTTAAACTTTCATCTTCGTGAAATTTATTATTCGTTCGAGCCTTAGTATGTAAATTTTTGAAAAACATTATAAAAATACATTGATGCTGTTAAATTAATACGTTTTGCGGAAATATTTTATTTGAATCACAGTTTTTATATAGAATCTGTGAGTGGTGTCACCCTACGATCGTACCACTGAGATTAGCTGATTATATTTGTAAACTAGCTTCTTTAATTAAAACCAAGGAAGAAGGTTTTATATGCCCGCGCGTAATTTCAGCTCTGATGGTTTTTGTTGTTTTGAAAATTATAAATTTAAGACTTTAACCAAGACATCCAATCTTTGGATTGGCTTGAAATGAATTGTGTACTTCAGAGCTTTTCCAAGCCTATGTTTAATGTCAATTATATTTTCTTTGAAAAAAGCTGACTTAAATTATATAAGTATATTGTTATGTATCTTTTCGCCAGTTTCTGACTGATTTTCAAATTATTTTAAAATAAAAGGTGCACACAAATTTGTATTACTAAAATTAAACCTCGTCGTAGCCAAGTGAGGAGAGTATTCGTACTTCACTTGGAGTACCCCGGGCGCACATCTAGTCCAGGATATATGTAACATAAAAAAATCGGAGCAAAGTGTTGATAAGATTTAGGTTGGGAAACTAGCAACTATTAATAAGATACATAAAATTGTAGAGATATATACATAGGTAATATTTTAACAAAACTCATTAGCTTTTTTGGCAAAGGACAACAAATAATAATTTTTGAGTAACTGAAAGTAAAATTTTATATTGAAGAAAAGGGCTAGTAAAAAAAATCTCATAAAATTTAATATTTTCCAGAATCTGATACGGCGAAATAGCTGTAGAAGAAAGGTATCAATGTTTTTTTAAACATTTTGTCGAGTACGCAGTTTTGTAGCCCATTTAATTTTTTTTATAATAAAGTGCAAGTTTCAAGTGGCTAAAAATTCTGATTGATTTTTGATAATTTTTTTTGCTGACGGTGTAGGATATTTTTCGCCATGTAACGCATGAACAAAATTTAATTTTATATGACGGCTTAACAAAATTTATATTACAACTTTTGCGAGTCGATTATTACAAAAAACTTATATTATCAAACACAGTGTAATTGAATACATAAATGCTGAATTGAAATGAAATTGAACTTTCAATCCTGTAAAACCGAACCAAAGACAGTAGGTCAGGCAGCATAGCGCAAAAGTGAAATATGCCCATGGTATGTATCGGGTGTTTTTTTTAGGGGTATAGAACTTCGAATTGAAATAAAACACAAGAAAATCGTTTTAAGGTCCATCAATTTAGCTTTATTGGAAGGATAATTTTATGCCATTAATGTTTAAATATGATTTCGGGCATGTGGCCGCCGCGGCTGGCTCGAATAAAGCCAATTCTACAGGTCCAATTTTCAACCACTTTTTCGAGCATATGGGGCCGTATGTCGGCAATAACGCCACGAATGTTGGCTTCCAATTCCCCTAACGTTTCTGGTTTGTTGGCGTAGACGAGCAACTTCACATATCCCCAAAGAAAATAATCCAATGGTGTCAAATCACACGATCTTGGTGGCCAATTTACAGGTCCATTCCGCGAAATTATGCGCTCATCGAATGTTTCCTTCAATAAATCGATTGTGACGTGCGCTGTGTGGCATGTAGCGCCGTCTTGTTGGAACCACAACTCATCCACATTCATGCCATCCAATTCGGGAACAAAATAGTCGGTTATCATGGCTCTATACCGGTCTCCATTAACGGTAACTGCCACTCCAGCATTATTGCGGAAGAAGTATGGCCCAATGACTCCACCAGCCCATAGAGCACACCAAACAGTCAGTTTTTGTGGATGTAATGGCGTTTCAAGGGTCTCATGTGGATTCTCTTCACTCCAAATGCGGCAATTTTGCTTGTTGACGTAGCCATTCAACCAAAAATGAGCCTCATCACTGAACAAAATTTTGCGATGAAAATCAGCATCGAGATCAATCTCATTTTCGGCCCATACACCAAAATCACGACGCATTGCATGGTCTCGCGGCTTTAATTCTTGCACAAGCTGGATCTTGTAAGGTCGCAAGCCAAGATCTTTGCGCAAAATCTTCCATAAAGTTGATGGACAAAGCTCCAATTGCTGTGCACGGTGGCGAATCGATTCATTCGGGTCCTCTTCAACTTTTTGCTCTACAGCGGCAATTGTTTCTTCGGTGCGCACTGTTCGACGTCTCTGCGGATGCGTATTCTCACATAGAGTAAACGTAGTGCGAAAACGATCCATGGTTAACCGAATTAATTGCTCTGATGGACGATTATGTCGACCATAAAATTGACGGAGCTCGCGGTAAACTTCGCGAACTGAACCATTATTTTCGAAATAAATTTGCACGATTTGCAAGCGTTGTTCTTTTGTCAACCTGTTCATGATGAAATGGCAAACCAAACTGAACATAAATGACATTAGAGTTGCCAGATTTGACCACAAAATGCCAGTTTTATCTCTATTCGAAAAACAAACCTGTAAAAAAAACACCCGATATATAAAAAAAGATCAAATATTTTATGTCAAAGCAAAATAGAGCTCTTCATACATACAATGTAGATATTTATATCAATTGGAAGATGAAAATATATACGTACATACACACACTCAAATTAGATCAGGTCGCAGCTTGTAAATCCTAAAGTCTTCGGTGTCTCGAGAAGCCATTTCTCCGGAGCAACTCTTTCTCACGAACTTCTCGTGTATCATAAAGCTCGTAAGACTCGCGAGCCTTTCAACATTCAATTCGATAAGGTAACTGTATTGGTTGCATTAATTTTGCACTAGCCGTCAAAGCAATAAATTTTAGAATCTTATAAAATAAATAAATTAAATTAATAAATTTTCTCGCGAACTACTCGTAAGGCTCGCTAGCTTCTCGATATTCGATTGTAAATGCAGACGCAGCATTCGTCTCGATATATACTCGAGATCTCTCGCGACAACAGTGATACCAGAGATTGTACCGAGAACTCGGTTTCTCGACTGCTAGAGTGAGAACTTAACGATCAATTAAACCTGCGAGACATGTAGATTATATTAAAGATATAGCAGAAGATGCTGCAACTAAACGAATTATCTTGAAACAAGGTTGGTATTCTGACCGCTGCAATGATTTTATGAGTAGAGTTTTACAGGAATACCAACTCCCGTTGCCTCAAGCTTCCTGAAAGCTTCTACATATTTAAATCAAAAATCATTTTCGTTTGGGAGCTATAGCTTGGAATCTTCAATAAAATTTCGTTCTATTGATCATAGAGTCGGCAAGCACACATGTTTTCAATCTCGGAATAGTCGTGATAAAAAATTGATTGCTTTTTTGGATAAAATACCACTTTTCGCTTTTGATGGCACTAAAATTGTCTCCAAATAACCAAGTCTATTATTAACTTTGGAATGTTGTTGTACCTCGCGCATAAAGAGGTTTATCCTCAAAATTTCTAGCCAGATACTTACATTTTTTTCAAAGACTTCATACTTAACTAATTGTAAAGGTAGGTAAATATATATAATTTTTGGTAAAAAAAAATCTAGCTACACATCTTTGATGTTGCATCGTAGTGGGAGCCCAAAGTACGTAAATAAATATATCAAAATTTTGTCAATTGAGAAAGAAAAAAAAAGAAATGATAAGAATAAGAGAGAAGAGAGAAGAAAACATGGAAATAAAAAAGTTGAAATTATGAAAGATAGCAAATGGGGATCGGTGGGAAAATCGTTACGTATCAATTTACTATTTTTGATATATATTTTCGAAAAATACTAAAAGAAATGAAACCCCAAAAATATGTGGCTAGTGCCTCAACCAAAAAATTAATTAAAAACACATTTCTCATTATACTCTAAGTATAGAATACATATGGAAATTTTAAATTAAGTTCACTCATAAAACACACACAAATAAAACCAAAAAAATTTGAAGTAGCCACGGGCGTACGCACGCCTCTCGTATACTTAATGCGTTTTCAATTTTTTTTGTGTTTGTTTCACAGCTGGTAATATTTACGCAATGCATCTACGATTTCCGCACACTAAAACAAAAAATGTGAAAAATGCATTTTCTACGCAATACTTGCCGATAAAGAAAATAAAAGATGGAGATGATGGAGCGTTAGATACTTTTCAATTTATTGAGTGCCACATGTTAAGCAGACGAAAGATTAAGACAAATGGTGTGAATGAAAGGATGAGAATTTTTACATACATACATACATACATACATAAAAATTTAGCTCATTCCAAACGTAATACAAAGAGTAGTATATTTTTTTCTACCTTTAGCGAATTGCTCAGGTTAAATAAAAGCCTAAAAATAGTTGAGCGGTTTAAATTTACATATGTACATGGGGAAAATTCACAACAGTTAAGTAACACCAAACGTTTGTTGTTCAAAGGTAACTGACCTCACATAAATTTACTTATGTAAATATAATTTTGAGGTGCACACACACATACATACATATGTAGATTCGTATGTACATATGTACATATGTAGTATACAAATTGCTAAGCTACAAAAGAAAATTATACAAAGATACTTTCGTGACTACCAACTAAAATAATTTCCGTTTCAATGCATTCATTGCATCGGTCCGCCCACGGTCTTTCAATTGCTGGATGTATTCGAATAACAAAAAAGAAAAGAGCGTAAAAACTTTTGAATGATTCTAACGATAAAAACTAGTGGTTGTAATTATACGTACCGATGATGTATGTAGGTATAAGTTTTTGAGCGCCATAAAACATTGTACATATGAATGTAAGGCATGTGAGATGCGGCTAATCGAAGTCTTACAAAAAATACGAAAGCCAAACACCAAAATTTCTAAACAAACCAAAAAAAAAATTTTTTTAAATTATCCGACAGGGTTACGTGCAGCAGTATACTCGTAAGAACTATGAAAACTTCAACAGAGTAAAAATAAAAATAAACACCGCCAAACAGGGATGTCGTGCCACAACGAACCGCGTGAAAAGTTAGAAGTGTCAGGCAAAATCATGAAAGACACGCACGCTTCCCATACAGATGAAAGCACAGACACAGATGAAGGCGAAGGCAAGCACATGAAAACTTTGATCCAGCTAGGAAGTGAATGCATGGGGATACGGATAAAAATAATAGAATAAGTAAGTAATTGTTCGCCTATTGTGGTATCCTCGCTAAATGTATGGCAACAGCTTATTATTTATGTACCTACAATATATTGCACCACAGTTTCTGTCTGCAGCGTGTCTGAATGGCGTCTGGATGGGATAAATGTACATACAGTTAGTTCCTACGACGCACAGTGGTATTTTTGTGTTAAAAAATTAAATATTTAGACCATCGAATTTCAAAAATTGAATGTTGCAATTTGAAGGAGGAATGGCTGTCTAATTATTTTTCCAACAAATCAGCCTCCGAAAATTATCGTTATTTTGATTTTTCGGATAAACAAATCATTGGGAGGAGTTCTTCAAAGCAAAACTCTAATATATGCTATGCGAATCGGATCTTATTTTCATTTAAAAGATTTTTTTTAAATTAGTGCATGATCATTATTTATTTTTTAATTTAATTTTTTCGATTACATTTCATCGATATTTTGTGATTTTTATTGTATTTTGATCATAAAACAAAAATCGTATTATTGGTGTTATTGCTATTACTGTCTTCGCCGACAAACGTTTTAGCGTTTTTATGATCGAAAATTTTTAAATCCAAGATTATTAGATTAATGATTATTTTTAATCGGAAAATAATAATATATCTATCAAATATGATCGGAAGAATAACGATTATTTTTTATCGACAAAATTAAAATCACAAAGTATCGATAAAATTTGATCTAGAAATTAAAAATTAAAAAATTACTTTCAAACTTGATTGTAAAAATAAAACCCACAAAATATCGATTAAATTATGATTTTTTTTTAATAAAAATTATCGACGTTACGGTACCTGCAAAAGATTGTACTGCGAAGAACAATACAATTTTTGAAACATTTCAATATCGTACTCTATATGAAGATATTATTTTGCTCTGATTTTAATTTTGTATTGGTATTTTCTTAACAATTTGAAGAAAATAAATATTATTTGTACATAACTAAATTTAAGTTTCATTTAAAAAATGACGGTTTCTTACTACGCTCAAAAATCCTTTAGTCAATCGTAATTAAAAAAAAATGCATCAGAGCAAAGATAATTTTTCTTCGGTAATTTTATTTCAGTGTATGTAGAACTAACTGCAATGCGAGAGCATCTTCTTGAGATTTACGTATAAAAACTCACTGTATTTCACCGATAACTGAACAATTTTATACACTTTCTGACAAAGGTCATGAAGTTTGTAATCCTTTTTATTTCGATTAAGCCAATTCTGAATGCCATCGATACTTTTGATAAGAGTAACTTATTCGCCGAGCGTCGTTACGATATTTTCTTTATTATGTGTAAATTAAGACATTTATTTAGGTCCAATGGAGATATGTGCCCCTATAGAGTGTCCGATGTCCACCATTATTGGATTTTTTCTTAGCTATTTTAAATTAAACATTCATACAAAATTTCACTATACTTTGAGCACTTCTTCTATTTTTTCTATGATATGTATGAATGCATTAAGTTATACCACTATGCAGCGCCGCTGATTTGCTGCTGTCAAAAGTGACGTTTTCGGAGATATTAATTGATGACGAATTCATGCAGCTGCTGTTGGCGCTCTGACAAACTTACTCAACTCTGTATTCCCTGCAGGCAGGCACTGCTTCTGACGCTATGTATTTGTTTTTTTTTTAATGAAATTTAATGAAAATAATAGCAACCGAGAAATTATTTTATGCTAAGAACTGCAAGGCGGCTTCCCAAATTTAGCTACCAAAGACGTGATAGGGAAAGAACATAGGAGCGTTTGATAATTGTGAGTCTAATAAAAAAATTAATATTACATCGCTTTCAAAATATCATAGAAGATATATTTGATCACCAACTGTACAGTTTTTTAACTAGAACGTATTGCAAAATTATGCTAGGATCACAGGTGAGATCTTACGATCACATGAAACAAATTTTAAAGCCAAACATTTCCCGTAATTGAAGCCGCCCTGAAAAATTGATATCACCACCTTATTCAGCACATCTTGAATATCATTAGTAGGTAATGTGAGTCGATTATTACAAAAAACATATATTATCAAGCACAGTGTAATTGAATACATAAATGCTGAATTGAAATGAAATTGAACTTTCAATCCATCAAAACCGAACCAAAGACAGGAGGTCATGCAGAATAGTGCAAAAGTGAAATATGCCCATGGTATGTATGTATATAAAAAAAGATCAAATATTTTATGTCAAAGCAAAATAAACGCAACTAGCATTTATGTAGTTGGCAATGATCGTACAAAAGATCATCATGCTCTTCAACTACCATCGCGAAAAATATATGCGCGAACAGTAGCAGAAATTAAAAGCCTTCACACATAGTACAATGTACATACATATGTATTTGTATCAATTGGATGACGGACATGCAGATTAGATATGGTCGCACAGCTTGTTACATAAAAAAAGGTTGTCTGAGTACTTTCTTCAAAATGGTTCTAGCTAGACGCTATAAACAGCCAACTCGACTTAAAACAAATTTAACATGTACGCCTTTGTTGGTCGATTTGGCTATAAATTTAATCAAATTTTCCAAGTAGTTATGGAAAAGAAAATTCCAAGCTGTTCCTCATTTTATTTCAAAAATGTTTATAGTCACTGGCTGATGTACTTAAAAAATTGTTCTTATGAAAACCAGATGCGGCAAATTCATCGTGATTTTGATATTTTCCAAAATTTGTATTTAAATTATGAAGTAACCCACTAAAATTGAATGGCAAGTCAGTGTACATGTAGGGAATGTGGATTAGATTAAATTTTTTAATTTGCTATTTACGATTCGTTATAAGTGATACATACACAGTTTGATGCTACAATTAAATTAAGTTTTGATATCCTTACGAGATTGTCGATACACGAAAAACTGTCTAGAAAGCGGTTGTTGCGAGAAATTGCTTATCGAACAGTAACGATAAATATAAGAATCTTAAATTTATTGCTTTTGCTGCTTGACTCACTGTATATATTGCGGGTTAGTATAGGCAGCGTAAAACGTGCAAGCAATCCAGTTATCTTACGAACTGAATATTGAGATGCTCGCGAGCCTTACGAGAAAAGCTCGATACACGATAAGTTCGCGAGAAATTTCTTCTCGCCCAATGAGGCGGTCTAATATTCACATGGGTATTTCCTGGGAAGCGTTAACCAAGCACATCAAATTTATGCCTCATTAGAGCAAATATTTTGTTTTTCATACACCATAATATTGCACGCATTGGTCTATCCTATTTCTATGTAGTCATCTGATATTTTGCAAAAAAAAACCCACCAAAAAAACTACGCATTTGTTCGTAATTTGCTTTGTCGAATTTGAAAAAGAATGTCGCATATAAATCCATTAGATCGAAGGAAACAACAGTTCAACAATTTACTTCAACTGCATGTTACTATAACTTTTTTTTGGTTTTATTGTTACGCTATCAAAGAAAAAATGCATCGCTTACTAAAACACTTAATTTTATAAAGAGTAAAATTGTACTTAGTGGCTAAGGAGGCACTCTAGTGTAAAAGGATGTTTTAAAGATATGCTCGTCTTTATAAATTATATTTTCAATTATATATAACACTTTGGAATCAAGTAATAAATAAAACAATTATGTTGATGGCAATTTTTGGGATAAAGCTGTCATAGGCTTGGACAGAAAATATCGGTACATCGAAATATATATATAAATATATTTGTTTGAAAATAATGCATCGATATTTTTAATGCCGAAATATCGTTATTTAGTTCCGAGTATCAAATTCGAAACTGTTTGAAGGTATTTAAGAACCCAGTTCACGTAAATCTTAATGTTATTCGAAATATTTTGGATTTTTTTTTTGTGAGGCACTCTAATGTTCAGATGTATATTTTTCTATGTTGAACCCAAGTTTTGTTTTAATAAATTTTTTCAGTATACAAATACATTAAATTTAATACGATATGTATATTGAAACGTCGATAGTTTTTACTCTGCCTATACCGAAATTGTTTAAAAATACCTGTACGATATATATCAATTTGTTTTTTTTTTTTCATTTTCCCATCACTAAATTTTCAAAAACAGTCAAATGTACATATCGCGCCGCTACCTCCTGTTTTATGTGGTGTATATTAAAATTTACTTAGCTCAATTAACAGCAGCTTAGTATAAGAAAAGTTATCTTAATTTTTTTAGAACCTTCGATTTCTCGGGATTGCTCGCGAGGCTCGGTTTCTAGCGAGCTTCTCGTGCCTCGGGATTCTCGTAAATTTCGCAAGTTTCTCGCTACTTAACTTCATTGTTACTTTGCACTTGTGCTGTCTTATTTTTACTCTAAACAATGAAGTAAACTCGTCTCGATGAGTACTCGACATTTCTCGCGAGAAAGGCGATACCAGAGATTGTGTCGAGAACTTGATTTCTCGGTTTCTCGGGTAACGAGAAGTCGTAATTTTTACTCGAATAAACCTACATAAATACAACAAATTCGAAACCTTTAAAATATTTTTCGAGTTTTGAAGTAAACCTTATGTCAAAAACTAGTCAGACGTAGTGTTGCCCAGTGGAAAGTAATTTGAATACCCAAACGGGAATTTTTACCAACATCCAAAACAAATCTGATGTTGTCTGCACTTACCAAAAAGAATAAAGTAACTCCAAATGTGACGAATGTAACACAGGAAATACCCACAGGAGCTTTGTATACATATAGTAAATATCGTATGCACATACAATAAATGTAAAGAAATAGAAAGATAAAAAAAAACTCACATCAAATTGCCGCGAAAAATGCTTTTAATCAATTTCAATTGAATGATGACCCAGTACAAATATGAACGAGACGAAGAGTGTTTACGATTGCAAGCGGTTGTTTATTGCTAGCGGAGTGACTTTACATATTGGCTGCAAAATACGCAAAGTGGCGGCAGTTTCTGTGAGTAAGTAAGTGGTGATATGTGCGCAGCTCTGTATCACCGCTTATCGAATCCATCCATGGCAGAACTTGGAAATATGTTACTTTGTACTTTTTTGTACGTTGGTAAGCATTTATCAAATTTAATTTTGCTGACTCTTCTGAGTAGCTTCGCGTGGGAAAGAGAATGAAACTATGGCACTAAGAGCACAACGCCAAAACCGGTTTGCCGTCTCCAAATCAGACTTGACAAGGATGATGGAAAATCGTTCCAATATACATAAACTTTTCCCTTTGTCGGAAAAAACAGAAGATAAAAAAGAAACGGAAAGTAACTTGTTCATTTTCATTGTAGTGGACTAAAAAATATGCGACCTCTCTTTAGGGATGCCGGAGAAGTACAAGAAACAAGAAACATCCTCAGTCTCCAGACAGATCAACGGTAATGCGTGTCCATTACATTTTGTTCTACAATTAATTCTATCAGAGTCTGTAACCAATCCTTCTCTGTTTAAGGCTGAATTTTGACACTTCCCTCACTTGCATTTTCCGAAAACAATTGTTTGTTTTTCGGGTGTCAATAATCCACCAACGATTTCACGACTTTTCCCCGCAATTATGCAGTTCACTACTTTAAGCAAGTTCTCTCTTGGAGCCGTCGGTGTTAAATGTTTTCACTCGGCCTCCTAACACGGTACTGGATCTCTGCGGATAGTGTCTGCATCTCTCCTTTTGTCTATTATAGGACAGCGCACTTTCTTCCTAACGAGACGCGGATAATATCTAGATCCCTTATTTCGTCTCCTGCAGGAAATCGCACGACGTACACTATGGTAAATGAAAACTCGGGATATCAGTTGTTAATTGGCGACTAAACCCAAAGTCTATTATTCTGACAAATTTCTGAATAACCCAGCATGAAAGAAGAATAACTCTTAATATTGTAACCATCGCGTCGATTGCACCCAAGTACCCATTATAACTATCCACTTTTGCATTCCTTTTAAGTTAGAAACTCTAGATTTTGTCATAGACGTTATTCGACACAGTCCCTCGACAGCTTCCCAGATATTTCGCTTCTTCGCAAATGCTTAGGTTTATGGCGTTGTTCACAGGAATCCCCTACGCATTTCCATGGACTTCCTTGAGAGTTTTTCTTGAAACTACAGAACATGATTGATGTCTTGAATTCGCGTTAACAGTGAGTCCTCTGCAGAACATCACAAGAGAAGGGAACGCTCTTTAATTGAAGACCGGGTGAAAATCAAAAGTCCGCAACAAACAAAAATCAAAGAAGTTTTGTTATACAAATTTTAAAGAAACCCCCGAAAAAGTAGTTTTTTTTAAGTTGAACTATTATATAATATATAATTGACCTGGAAATAAAAACGTTTTCCGAAAATATTTAAAACAACAAAACTCATCACACAAGCAAAACCTCCCACTTACGAGTATTAATAGAACTATTTGAGTTTTGTTTAAACATTATGCTTTTTTTTTTTTATAAAGAGGTTACATTTCTTTAATTCTATGCTAATGATCACCCATCGCTACTGCCATATGCAGATTCAGCTTTAGCTCAATTACAAAATCAAGATTGCTATTTCTGTTTTTGAATTTCTTATTTGGTTATGGAACTATGGAGTATAATTTTTCACGTAGCCTTTAGCCCACGCCAATGACTGCTTACTATAACAGATTTGAAGAATTCAACGTACATACAAAACTCAAATAAAAGCGGAAGTCATATCAGCAATCACGATTTCATTATATCTATACATAGTAAAGAAAAGAGTTACCAAATTTGTTCAACGTTTGGTAATAAATGTTCATATTTTGTATGCCAAGCTCATCAAAGCTTTGCATAGTAGAATGAGCACCTGTTTTTGGTTTTAGAAAATATTTGTTAATGGCAGGGTAAAGGCATTGGTCAATATGTAATTGAAATGACCCTCGCGAACTTTGACGCCAAATTGAGATTGTTAAAAAAAAAAAATATCATTATAAAAAAATTTTATAAAAATGTACTTCTACAATAAAAGTTAGCGAATTCGGCCAGTGGTTTTTTTACATCGCTTATTAAGAACTTTGTTACTGTTGGCATTAATTTGCTTTTGGTAATTGTTGAAATAATGAGCGAACGGTATTACAAAAATTTTTGAGTATGAAGACCAAGACACAAATAGACATAGACCTAATATTGCATGAATAGGTTGCACCATTAATACTTTGTACGAAGTATTTATTCTGAGTGGTTATCAACCTATCTATTCACCTTTTTACCCCAGCAAAGATTAAGAGTCATTGAAGAGCCCGAGGCTCCTAATGAGTTCATTTAAGAGTCCGCAATGAAGTGTTTGCCTCTTCCGAAGGGATATCTATAAAGAATCTCAATTCATATGTACATCAAATAAGTCTAATTCCAAGTCATATCCGATTGTTTATGCATCTCATTGGCGATTTATTTTAAAGTCTTATATTTTTTCGAGTTCAAAATGTAATTTGGAGATATTCTTCGTTTTATTTGACCCATAAATTCAAAGCTGTTTACCGGAACTTCCATAATCTTGCTTGTATGGGAAGTGAGCACTTCCATAGGAAAAAGCTGGAAATCAGGAGAATTTCGATAGGCAAATCGATTTCAAGCACAGTGCAACATTTTTTTAATATTTTTATTTCGCAATGTAATTTAGCACTTATTATTTAATTAAATAAATTTCGGCACAGCTGAGATCACCTTATGTAGCAACCCTCCCCACCCTTGTGTCATCCACTGAGCGAATTTCTATGGCTGACAATTAATAATAGCCATTTGTGACATTTAATATCAGCCGCCGCCATCTTTAATTTAGAAGACTTCTCACTTGTATTTATTCACAATGACAATTGATTTCTAGAAACAACCGAAAAGTTCTATGCGCGCTCAGCGGAAAATTCAATTGCCTTGAAATCTTCACTACCCGTTAAGCAATAATTTCAGTAGCGCTTAAAACTTCACTGATTGTTCGGTAAATTTTTCAGGCATTAACTTCTGGACTGAATTTCATGACATTTTTCGCATTGAATTTCCAGGGCCTTACCCCATATATTGTTGGTTTTTATGATTAAAAATTTATTTAAAATAATAGCCGAGGGTCATGCAGAGAATGTAATGGAATACATTTGAACCATTTTTATAAATTAGGTCTGTTTATCCGTCTGTCAGATTGAGCTCACTTATTTCCGAAACTACTGAATGGATTTTCATGAGGCGAATAAACCTCGGGCATAACATAGGGTATGCTTCATCAATGGATTCATAATACTTTAAATCTTATTTTTTCAATAGCAATAGTATTTAATTTTGCATGTACAGCATGTGCATGATTCATTCGGTAGGTCCTGGGCTCAAATTCCGGTCGGGGCAAGTACCTAACATCAAAAATTCCAGAAAAGTTGTTCCTAATAGCGACAGGCAATGTCAAACCCCCGAATGAATTTCTGCCATTTCGGAGTCGGCGTAAAACTATAGGCCCCTCAGTTTGTCTTACAACTTCAAGACGCACACCACAAATTGTAGGAGAAGTTCGGCCAAACATCAAGCAATGGTGTAAGCGCCAAATTATTATTATTATTAATGGTGTTTATTTCCTCTTGTTGAGTAAAACTAGTTTGTAGATACATTTTATTTTTCGATTAAAAAAAAAATTAAAAAATAGAAAGACTCCAACAAAAACGGTCCAAATTAATTTAGACGCAAAAAGTTAATTTATAAATAAAACTATTGGACAGCTCGTGATAGAGTCTTTTAGAATCTTTCAGATCAGCTACGTTCTATGTAGACAAATTGTCTTTGATCGTCGTCGTAAAAAGCGTTGAAGTTATAGCTGCGATTCCATCAAATTTCATGTTTATTAATTCTTTCATTTGCTAAAGTTTATAGCACCATATAAATTAAATTTTATATTTCCACTAAATACAAGCTAACATTTAATCATACCAACTATTAACACATTCTAACCACTTTTCATTAATACTACGTACAATTTTTGTGCGAAGACGAAACTTAATTTGACAAAGCCAAAAATATAATAAGAATTTCAGAGTATACCTCAAGTTCTGTCATGGCATGAATTTCGTGGAATTCCACCTTGAATTCGCAAAAAGGGTGCATAAGGTAAATAAGAGCTTCCTCAATTCACTTTTTTAACTATTTCTTTTTTTTCTTTTCGCTACGCGTTTACTTTATTTTGACAGCCGCATAAAATTGCTGCTTCTTTAACTTGTCACTTACTCATGTACATAAGTACATACATAGGATTGTATACTGGAATGTCATTATTACCAAACTGCGCCGCACTTGCGCGGCCTTATGGCTGACTGGAGCTACTCTTCGCAAACCAAGACACTTTTTTATTACACTTAATATTCTTTTAAACTACAATCGTGAGAACAGTGGAAACATTTTGGTGCTGGTATTTTTTTTTGTTTTAAGTATTACATAGAATGTATGAGTCTAAAATTTGCTTTGCTTATCTCTTCCATGGATTTTTAGTTTGTTTAGCTTTTAGGGTTGGTAGAACAATGAGAAACATTGTTATGATTTCTTAAGTAGCTGGAAAGTGTTTAATTTATTGTTGGTGTTGTGATGTAACTTATTGCCTTTAAATTTAAACATAAAAAAGCTTAACATTTTTAGCGAAATTAAGAAGTTATGGGTCATGAGTTAGGAGCCAAAGGAATGGGACAACTTAAATTTCACATACTTCGCCACAGCATTACGATTGGTAATTAATCTTCCAGAATTTTTAGTGGTCCCATAAAATATTTTACCATCTACAACTATATTAAAATTAACCTGCACCCTGTCTTCTTAGATTGATACATTTTTTTTTAATAAATGTTATCGGCCAAAGCCGCTACGTCTACGGAAGGATTTTCAATAATGACGCATTAAAAATATTGAAGATCAAACTTTTTAGGCTTAAAACTCGTGGCCAAAAGGTCGTAGCCACGAGTCAACCGGAGGGGGTTGGTGTATTTTCAAAAACTTAGCCAAACCGCTCTGCACCTTCTTTTCAGCTGCCTTGCTTGACCAAGGTTTTAAAATCATGGTAAGCTTGCAGTACAGGGTTCGCTAAGCTGATTAATTTTTCGCCTGTCTAGGAGTAGTCCACAGGCAACCAAAAGGCCTGACACACTCTTTTTGGTTCGAAAGAGCTCCTCAAGACTATACAGCCTTGCCCATTCATCAGACATTTAATTACCAATATCACTATGGTGGCCCCAGACATGCTTCGTTGCTAATAGCAAAATAATCTGATGCGATGGGAAATCAGGCATTTCCCTGATTAGCTTCGAGCACCCATGAATGACTCTAAGTTTCTAGTAGTCAATTAACTGTCTAACCAAACCTCTGCTTAGAAAACACCGATACAATTTTTAATCCTTCATCTAATAACTAAAAGTATCAAAGGAAAGGCTTGTAGTTAGTAGTAAGTTTTCAGGGTTTTTACCGAAGGGTTTATTGAATGTGATAGCTGCTTGGTTTTATCGAAAAGTTAGACATAATAATCAGAAACTGCATTATACAAGTCAGACTTCTAGATTTGCCTCTCGAAAGTTAAAACAAAATATATACGAAATGAATAAAATCCAAAAAGTTGCAAGCTAAACCCTTCTTATAAACTTGATCCCTCTATCTATGTAGATATAAAATTGCTTGGGTTTTATTATTGTTTTTATTTTACTGCAAGTTAATCTCTTTTCAATTGATTGACGATGCTCAGGATATCGATAACGAATCAGGATATCCAGGATTAAAAGACACCTCGACAGACACGACAATTTTCAGCCGAATTTGACGAGTGGTTTGAGATTTTCTAAGTGTCAGTTTTACTAACTGGTTGAGGAAATTCTTCGTTATCTTGTAGCGAGGTGTCATCTTGTATTGCAAAATAGTAGTTAGAGATTAATTCAGGCTTTTCCGATACAATGGTGTTTTTAATGTAATTTAGTTATTTTAAATTTGACTACTGTTGTCGCTTTAATCGGCTGTTGAGACTTAAGTTATGCTCAAAAAGTGTTGGCGAAACGTAAAAAAAAATAAACTAGACTTCAGTTCAACTTAAAAACTCATTGTAAAGCTACTAACGTGAGATACAATATTATTAAGTTGTGTCAGAAAGATTCCGAAAACCTAATATAACAAAGTGGTTAGACCAACAGGAAAAGGCTTGCCTTTAGGGACAAGTGGAGAGTGGGCACACTAATGGGGGATGTTTAAAATATTAAATAGGCAACAGGTGATTGAACTCCAATACGGTATATATACAGCGGAAGCTATAGATGTTAATTGTCTCACGATGAGTAGAGTTTAATGCCTAACTATAGTCCGTCGGGTCCCGCGGTTGGTAGACGTATTGCTGTGCCTAGCTCCTCAGTACCGGAAAATGCTTTCAGTAGTAGTGCGCTGGTAACAACCCAACAGAGAATGTCTCCTAGCTTTCTGGATATTTGTGTAAGCTGTCCGTTTTAGAATGGAAGAGCTTTCTACATGACAATTATGTAAATAGTTCGTAATCTCATGTAGTGAAACAACTACATCGCGGAAACCAAAACTTCGTTTACATGGAACAAGTTAGCAACGATAATGTTCTTCTCAAAATACTACCGAGAGAATCGTTTGTCAACAAATTCTATTCTGAACTGAGGAGATAGTAAAGACATAAAATCCCCTCTGGCTGAGTCAAACCCCCAAGTAGCTAATCACGTGAGGCGGAAATGCATGGACAACGGCTAGACTTTGGAACTTTTCACTTTACCGAATATGAAAATTATATGCTAGAGAATAAGCGGTATAACCTTTACATAGGCATTGAAGAATTGAAGCGACTTCCTCTGAAAATTGACATTAGTTTGCGTTCGAAAGGAGAAGTGACTGTCACACATTCGGTGAATCAAGAAGTTGAACGAATTCGGTCGACTAACGATAACTACTAGATAACAGCTGATTGTTGCGTGTGAAAACGTAACAAATGTGAAGTTTCTAATACGAAAACGACTTCAAATGACGAAGCGAACTGTCAAAATCAAACGAAGAAACTAATGTTAACAAGTAAGCCGCTAAAATGCATAGTCCAAGCAAAACAGCCAAGAAAGAAATAATGGTAAACACATTCACATTACTTAAACTAATTGTTTAATATATTTTGCAGAGTTGATAAAAACTACCAGCGCTATGTGCTAGTAAAAGAGTTGGAGAAAAATCCAGATTTACACAGGAGGTGCTTCAATGTTTAGTGCGAGTAAGAATTAGCCAAAAAAATTAAGAACACGGGCCTCCACAAAGAAGTGATTCAGATGATTTAGTTTGGACACGAATCGCTCGTCTGGCTTTTCGTTCGAGATAGAGAATAAACAAATGTCCTTCTCTAGCCAGAAGCTATGACCAGCTGCTACTCGGAAAGCTTAAATAATTTTAAATGTTGAAATTCGCTTGAAGATATTTGTGTGTAAAATATAACGCCTAGTTGAGTTTTACAGACGTTCAAAATTTCAAGTTGCAGACATATGTACATACATATTTTCCGCAGCCATATCTACATATATGCTCTATTTATAAAATAAATAAGTGGTGCGCTCGCTTGCTGCCGTAGTGGTATGATAAAAATTTTCCTAAATTAGTACGGGCAATGCCACATTTTCAACTTGAAGCGATTTCTCAAGTTTCCAAAGATTAAAGCGACACATGCTTGAACTAAATACGTACATATATATTTACATATGATCTATGTACATATGTATGTATGTAGTAAGTATTTATTTGCATCCCGACCAGTGTTTCCACTTAGATATGACTTATGTGGCTGACGGGCAACAAAATGTAAAAAACCACAGTGCATTTACGAGCATTTGCTGTACGTTAGAGATTTGTAGCAAAGCACAATTGAGGCTATCAGCAAACAGCACTAAAACGGCAAACCTATGTACTATGTACATTTGAAGCACACATGATATGCTGGGATGCAAAAGGGCAGAGTGGCATGTACTACGGAGAGAAGGCAGCCAAAAGTGTGTGGCTGAGGTTGTCAAGATAATCGCTTGTAAAACAAAACGACAAATCCACCAATTCATCCGCCATTCAAAGTTTATGGGAATTAGTTGGTACATATTTACAAAACATCATAATAGATACTACATATGTACATATGTATGTATTTAAATGATTTGAGAGAGAAAGGCAAACCACAGCGACGTTTGTGGTTGTGGTAGAAATGGGTAATGGTGTTACTGCACTTTGATTGTGAATGCACAGTGCGAATTTTTAATAAATTTCTCCGTCGCCGCATAGCTTAGTAAAAACGAAATAGGAAAATGTGAACAAAAAATTTAAACATATTTCAAAACAAAAATTGGACTTGGTTAACATACCCTTCGAAAAATTTCGTATGGAATATGGAATACGGTAGCTGCGATGCTTGCAGGATTTACTCTACATGTTCAATAAGCCTTTTATAAGGTAATTATACTCCAATATTCTAAGTTTTTATAATCTGAGCTATTAGTTAGACACATGCGTTCATAGGTAAAGTGAATAAATAAATATTACGGGATTTATAATCCTTATTTTATATAGCATATAAACCAAAGATATAAGGCTTGTAGTCAGAGAGAGAGAGAGAGATGAAATTTAGTCTTATGACCAGGGCTGGACGAGACCAATATGATGCTTGAAATACAATACTGGCGAACAGCGAATTTGTCGTCGCGAATGTTCGCTGTCAAAAATACTGGCATAAGAATGCGCATTACCAATGCGAACAACGAATTTCGCCCGACGATTTATAATTTTATTTTTATTATCTTCGCTGGCGACAGCGTCAGAATACAATCCTTTGTGGAAAAAATACTATATTAGTTTTTGGGTACCAGTACCAGTAACCGGTAAAGATAATTTGCTTAAACTTGATACATAGGATAGAGTAGGAAAATGGTATATACATATGTACATATGGGTAAAAGAGTTTCGGAAAATGGCCGTGGCCGTAATTTTTTATAGCAAATAGGTATAGTTCCTATATATCATTATCTAAATCTATATATCAACCAAATTTAGTAAAAATTGTACGTTTCAACGGAGTAAGCATAAACCCGATAAATTTTAGAAATAGGAGGAAAACCACGCATAGCCCTCATATAAATCAAATATATAATTTAATGAGAAATGCCTAAAAATTAACATTTTCGAAAATGGCCGTGGTACGTTAAAAGCATAATAATTTCTTGTTGTTTACATATAAATAAATAAAAGATGTTTATGCTTTCATAATGAATATTATTATTGAACTGTTTTTATTGCATGCAATAAGTACTGTTCACCCGGACTTGGAGGGTGCCGCCGCAGCCGAGTGTGCTTCTTTGGTGTATCCTGGTCTCCAATCCTGACTGGGGCATTACAAACCAAAATAGAAAAGGCATGGCGGAAATTCTACCCTTGAGTGTTCCCAATATTTTTGCGAATACCATCCAACCTTTTATGTATAGCGCTCGTAGACTATCCAGATGCTCGAATTTCGAAAATTCGATTCACTGTGCTGATCTTGGCTGCACTTTTATAAACACCTATGCTCCGGAGACTTATAGTTTTTAAGGTATTCGTTGTTAAAGTTGCAAAAATAATCAAATTTAACCTCACTTTTTCCTCTGTAGTTGAATTGGACTGAAATTTCGTGCTACCAGACAGTACGAAAAAATGTCGAACACGAATTGGTGCAAAAAAGAACTAATAAAAACTCAAATAATAAAGTTTATATATATATGTCCCTGGCTGGCCCAACTCCGGCTACGCCGTCCGCAGTATTTATGAGTACAAAATCCTCCTTTATTTTTACAAAATAGTACAAATTACAAATTACTTATGGCTCACATATTTTATAGGGGAAATTTAAAAGGATCTGGCATCACCAGCAATGAAGTATCGCGGCCATCTTTCGGCAATTGTGAATTAACTTGCATACGCATGAAATGTCATTAAAACTATTATTATTTGTGCCCGAATATCCGTCAGTGGGCGCCTACCCAACACCTCCTGCGAATTTGTCTAAAAAATGCCACGTACTTTGGCTAAACCAAGGAATGCCTCCTTATTGGAAAGACGACTCAGAAAAGAAAACGCCATACCTCGTATGAGCAGATACGCTGCTCATTATCCCACCACGTACTTGAAACACCCATCGGATTAAACATAACCATAAGCTCAATATGGCAGCATACTGCAATTCAATTCGACATCAATAGTTTTTCACACCACATTTGCATTTTTGTTTCACAAATACATATGTATTTTCCAAATGTTTTGCCAACAAATTCGAAATTTATTTTTAAAAAATAGAAACACTACATTGTAAAATATTACAAAGCTTTCATTGACGCGATTTCGGTGCGCTTTTCACTTAAACTGCTAAAGATGCATGCACACTTTTACATAGTATATGTATGTGACTCAATTTCCGAGAAAAATTCCAAACATTTACACATTTGTTTTGTTTTCATACGTGGAAAGAATCCGGAAAGCTTGCAGTTTGATGCAAGCATTTTTGAAATTTTCCTTAATTTGTACGCAGCAAAGGGGGGCTCATAAATAAGTAGTTCTAAATATGTAGATACATACGGGAAATGTAAATATATACATTTATACTTACAGAAGGCAGCGATTGCTGCTAGTTGTATTAACCATTTCATGGCGGTCAAGCGCGGTGGCGGCAACATTTTACGGTTTTTCCTGATGTTTTTGCAGCTGTGCGTAATTTGCTTTACTTTTGGTTGGTTCGCCTCTGTGTGGTTTATATTTTATTCAAATTTTTATCCACAATATGTTTCAATATTGCGCACTGAATATGACGTGCGAACACTAATTTAACACTTGTTTATCAATTTTTCGAAATTTCACTTTCAACACGGGCACAATTTTTTTATGGCTTTTATAGCTGGTTAGGGAGAAAAATAGAACAAAAATTAAATAATATAGCACTAATAGAGACAAATTTGATTATAAGGGAAATAGCTTTGGCAAAAACACTTTTTATAGCAAATATTTTGTGTGGAAAACGCTATTGAGTTTCACTATAAAACACTGCACTTTCGAATCTTCTCATCGAATCTATACATCACGGAATTTTTAATGGCGTGTTGCTGCTTTTGGTGTATCTGTAAAAAAGAGAAAAATTAAAGAAAATTATTATAAACAGTGTCAGATAGAAAAATACTATATTTTTATATATAAAATCAAGTCCAAAATTACGTATGAAATGCCATAACTTAAAACCATATTAACGGATTTTAACTAAATTTGAGTAGTATAGTCCTTATATTACTTGTTATTTTCCACCTTGTCAATATCGTGCCAGATAATTTTTTCGATTGACTGCCGGCGTCTAAAATGTATACAATTATATTGTGTATATCTGGGAAAATGGAGTATAATAAACAAAAAGCGACGTTTCTTTGGTACCTGCAGCAGATGAGGCTTTTATAGATTTGTGAGAGGAAGGAGACAGCGAATTGAAATTTCGCATATACGTATTTGGGCAGAAATGGCGCAGTCACTGCTAGCTTTCAGAATTTTCACAATTCGCCCTTCACAATAAAAAAAAATCTAAACAAACGAATGGCAATTGCAACTTAATTTCCACCAAAGACACAGTGGAAACTGTTGGCTACTCTCTCAAACCCAAAAGCAGCAAACCTTCGGTGGAAACGTGGTATAAGACCCAGATGTATCGCTACTTTGGTTTTTCAATTCAATTTTTGACAATTCTCAACTGCAACTAGACAAAGCTTTTTCTACAAACGGCGCAAAGAGCCAAATTTATTTATTAAATCTCTGCTTATAAATCATCTTTCTACACTTTAGCACAATTAAAACACGATTCTCACTGAAATATTAGAAGTTATGCATTCTTCTTTATTCCGTATACTTCTTTACAAATGGCGAGAACTGTCACTTCGCCGCGAAAAGGCGCAATCTTGCACTCTATCATTTTTGTAAAAAGCTGCAGGTGGTATTAGGATTGATTTCATAGTCCAATTTATATTAAATTGAAAGCATACCTACATGTATATCGTATTCGTATGCCATATTTGCAAAAAAATATTAATATTATTATACATAATATACAAAAACTGTGTGGTAAAAATTATCTAGAAATATAAAAATATTAAATAAGTTATTAAGTTACTAGCAACATTTTCAACAAGGTACCCGTAAAATAAAATAAAAAGATATTTTTGCGGTTTTAATTTATTCGATATGCAATTGTGGCGACCAGCTGGCAGTCAGTAGTTTTGCAAGTTACCGCAAATTTTGCGCTCGCAAGCATCTCTCATTGAGCGAATACGTCAAAACTCTTTGGAATTTCTTTGCTGGATTACCCTTACTGGATTTTTAGACGACCACATCTAATATCAAGAAATAATTTTCCCCATTTTGTTTTTATTTTTCTTCTAAATTTATGGGAGCGATTTATTTAATAAATTTTATTCACATGAAAATTTCGGCAGTACTGATTATTTTATTTTTAAAGTGAACACAGAAGGGTCCTAGGAGCATATCCCGCTTAAGCAAAGAAAATATGATACGAAACTCTCTCATCTGTCTGTTGAGAGCGTCCCCTAAGCTCGTGGTTTAAGCTGGCAACAAAACCGAACCAGGAGACCGACGAACAGCTGACACGCGATAACTGACCTACCAATGGTTATAATTAAAATCCACCACTTTTTAAACCGAAAATATGATGTGCGATTAACAAAAACACTAACTTAAAACAAATTGAAAAAGATTTTATTAGTAGTTCTGAAAAATGGCAATACTAAAGGAATGGATATATGTATGTACATATGTCGAAATTATATACATATATTTTGCGAGTTTTACTGAATGAGTAAAATCACTGAAATTCCTCAATGAATGACCACAAATGCGTTTTTGATCTAGTGGCACTATTGGAAAATTTTATAAAAAATTCACATTTTGACAGCGCTTTCACGAAGCAAAGAGTTTCCTATCATATTATCTTTGGCTTAAAGGTTAAATAATAGGTGACATACCATAACGCCATACCCATAACCAAAATTCAATTGATAGGTATGGTTATGGTTATGACAGTGTTGCCCATAAAGTTGGTTCGATCAGCTTTTTAATATGGTTATGGCACCTATAATTTAACCTTAAGTTCGAAAGCGCGCATCGTACGAGTATATATTATATAAATTATTTATGAGACAGCTGCGAGCTGTAGACTTTTTGCAAAGATGACTAAATACGAAACTCTTTGTTACGGGAGAGCGCAGTCAAAAGGTGAATTTTTATTACATTTTCTACTGGTCCAACTAGGATAAAATAAACACTTTTTAAGAAGGAGAAGAATACTCGATTATAACTTGTACTTTCAAAATTAATTTACTATTTGCTATTTTAATTTAAGCTATGATTAAGACTTGTTGAATACTTAATGTCCATAACAAAAATTATATAAAAATCTCAGATATTTTCTAATGCAATTGAAAAGGTAATACCGGAATAAAATATTTTACCATAGCGCTCTGACAGCAAGTAAAGACTTGCACGATATATTAATTGACCTCTAAATAAGTTATGGAGTTACGCAAAATACTCAGTACTTGTGTGAAATCGATCGAAAAACAATTATTTTCCCCACGTGAAATACATGTGAAGCTCCTCTTGCGTCACCAAATAAAAAAATACTAGGCTCTACGTTTCCTTTTAGTCAGGGCTGGAGGGTGGCTGGAGGTTTTTTTTTGATACCTAAGGGACACTTTGGATATTCGATATTTTCAGAAGAGGCAATGGTTTCAATTTTTGGAGAAGTCAAATAAATTGTATACATCTTTTAGTAAAGTAAAATTTTCCGCTGAATGCAATTAGGGTAGTCGCATTTGTACTATGAAAGTGGAACGGTTTTCGAGATATTATAAATTTTTTTTCGGCTTAAGAAAGAGTAAAACAGTTAGAAGTGGTTTTCGTCGTTTAGCTGCATACTAATTATACATATATTAGAATCAGCTCAAATTTTAATATTAGATGGATTTATCAAATGTCGTGGTTTTCGTTTTTTTGTTTGTCAAATAGTGTAATCATAAACAACAGCGTGCAGTCAAAAAAATTTAAATCAGCGACTCCTCCTCCTCACATCTTTTTAAACAAATTTACTAGGAAAGCAGACGTTACAATGGCACTTTAATAAAATTTTCTTTCCGAAGACGATTAACATACATTTTCTTGATTTTCTTTTTTTCCGAATCGAACAATCGGTTTATTTGTATTTTTATGCGATTAAGGTAAGATGGATGTGATAATTAAACCTTGCTGGACCGGAATTTCCTTTATAATAAAAAAGGTAAATCAATAATTTTGGACAAATTTTTATAGTAAATACCCCATAGTGCGCAGCCACAGGTACTTGAAAAGTTCTGCACATGCTTCAAGCGTTTGACATTTATGCCAAGCTCTTTTGAATCCTATAAAATGTCACACTGAGATGTTCATTTGCTAATGAATTGGAAATAATGTCATTAAACACCGCAAACAACCCCATCAAAGCTTCCGCTAGTCACTTGTCGCCCCATCTCTTACGTAAACTTTGAAGTAAACTCTGAGGAGTGATTGAATGTAAAACGCACGCACACAGCCACCTTTTGCGAGTGGCACTTGAACATTTTGAACAATTGTTTTTAGACCAATGCATTTTCGGTTAAGCGAAAGCAATTAGCAAGTATGGGGTTGCTGCCTCAAGTATTGGTGTAATGCGAAAACTAGGAGAGCTATTAATAAATAAAGTGCTTTTAAAATAAAAATGAAGAAATGGCGGATAATGAGGAAAAAATCAATGCGAAAGTGGAGATTATTGCGGAATCATTTAAAGTAGAGTGGCGACAGTTTTGGCAAAATGCTTGCTATACAGAAATGTCAGTTGTATGGAAAATAAACCAGTAAATTAATTGAAAAAAAATACCTTCATGCTTTGCACATCACAGGTTTGTGTGGTTAAATAACCGTTTTAAAGTTTGTTTATTCAAATGGGCCCGATCGCGGGAAAAGACAATACCCACCCCAGATGTCCCTCAAAAAAGGTGTAGCAAAAAGGGAAATCAACTTTGAAGGCATTCTCAAACTCGAAATATATATAACTCAACCTCTAGGCAAAAAATACCCACTTGGAGCAGTACCGAAAAGCCATCCGAAGCTACTTAAAATGTCTTCGTTGCTTGGCGTTTTTACCACTCCTATTTGTCGAAAGGAAATGCCAACAATCCCTGGCTATCGCATGCGGCAAAGTGCAAATAGCTTGTCAGTCAGTTAGTCTGGCCAAGGCGACAAAAAATCAATACTTGGCTACTCTTCATCTAATATCCGCATTAAACCTAAAATCGAGCAGTATACTTGTCAGGAGCATTTGATGGTGGGGCGTAGTAACAAGTAGCTCTAATGACAAAAGTTGAAACGTCACACTGCTTATGCAAGAAGGAAAACAGTCGAAGAAATACGGTCGCCAGTTTGAAGTGAACGAATAAGCTCAAACACACTGGGACTTCACTCTACTACTTACATGAGTAAAGAGTGTGTATATCTTTGTGTGATCTGTAGTATGACCAGTAGTAGTGCCAATGTAAACATCTTTTCAATTTCCGTTTGCTGAGACGGAAAGAAATTTTGGTGTTGAGGAATACAAAAAATTTGGAATGGGAGCAAACAGTGGCATAGGAAAAAGTGATTGAGGTTGAAAAGGTTTTACTTCAAACCGGCATCATAAATAAGAGAGTGAGAGAAAGAGAAAGAGGCAAGTATTTTTTTTTTTAATTTTGTCATCACTTTTAAAACAACAAACCTTTATACATAATATAATTTAAAACATTATAATAAACTAAAAAACCACAGCATCCATCGTGTTGACAGTATTACAGAGTATTAATTAAAATGGATTTACAGTAGAAAATATATAAATTTGAAAATTGAAAACCCCACCCTACTAAGCCAGATAATATTTTTAGTTAAATCAAATGGAAAAAAACTAACAAAAGCCATAAAATCCAACAAATTATAAATACAGTGGTATGTTGAACTAATTTTAATATTTCTAAATGTTGTTTGTCATTTTTATAAAGTCCCCATGAACATAACTACTCATACCAAAATGTGTGGATTCACGCAGGCTTGCGGTATTGAGATTTTCATCCGCGATTAGATTCACTTGAATATTGATCCTTCAAAGGTGATGATCCTTCAAAGATCGCCTCGGTTACAGAAGTTACAGAAGGCCCGACTAACTCGAATGCTGAAGATTCTGGGTCGGGATTTACTAGGTCTCAAGACATAGGGGTGTGAGGCAAGATTTAGTGGGCAGGATACAATCCAACAAATTATCCAATTTAACACTTCTGCTATCGGGCATCGAGTCCTGTGTCCGTTGAACACTTTTGAAGAGTAATAATTATTTTCTAGGATAAAGTTTCAACAATATAGAATCTGCAAGATAGCTCTGATTCAAAAGACGTCTTGGAAGTGATAAATTCCCGAAGATCACGCTCATTTGACTTCTGACAGTCTGATAATAGTAGCGTTTTCAAGGCTGAAGTAAAATGAGCAGAAGTGAATAGAATGGAACTACACTTAAAACTCATCTGGATGGAAGAAAAACAGATCCCACCTTGCTTCTAAATGTACCACATTATGGGAAACGACCTCAAGTGGAGTTACAAATTTTAGTTAACCAGAACCTAAAATCGATTGAATTAAATTGTATTCTTAAAACAACTAGATGCTTCTTGAGAAGTGGGGAAAGAAGTGGCGAAAGGCTTGTCAAAATACAAATGCGAACTCACACGGACTGAACAACGTGGTACCATCGTCCAGATAATGGAATTGTTTCTGTCTAGCTCTTGCTAGACTAAATTGGCATTTTATTGTATGGTTTCGACTTAGAATTGATAAACTACATTATATAGCATTATGACAACTTTCTAACAAAAAGGAAGGCGGCTCAAGAGAAAGAAGTTATTTACAACTATCTCTCTCACTTTCGTTTCTACGAGTATCATCATATCCCTTGTTAGGACTTAACTGAATTTCATGCTTAGGCGTTAAGCGCAATTGCATATTTTGCTTTCCTTATGTACTAAAATGAATCCACCCGGCCATTCGCCGTGTTTTTCACTAAAAGCGACATATGCTCAGAAATATGTAGTTGCTTAATTCAGTAAACCAAACCAAGCGGCAAGTCTAAGCGCATGCGTAAGGGTGTGATTAGAACTCAGAAAAATTCGACTATTTCTTTGTTAACTTATTGTACTATTTCAGCACGGAAGTACTATTTATGCGTACAAGTAGGGTTGAAACCGTTTTTACTTCAGAGCTTTAACTGCATAATAATTACTTATAAAATAATCCGTTATATAACCATTACTGCTTTGTTAGCTTAGCCGAGGCACGCAGCTGACGCGTGACAGTTAAATTACAGAGGATATGAATTTAGATACACACTAATACATATACAAAATTAGAATTCAAATATATATCCCAGCAAGCGTTTTGGAAAATCATTTCCCAAAATGAAGACTTCCAGCTAATTTAATGGCGGTATTCTATAACTCAGTCTCATCTCAACTCACCAAATTTGAGACTTTCAATTAGAGATTTTTTTTTGTGACTTGAGACGATTTCATTATTCAGTAAGCAGTAAGTCTCAAAAAAATTTTAACAAAGACTGTGGTGAAAAGCAGTAGAGACAATCAGCTGATGGTATGTTGAGCTAAAGATGCACAATCAACCTCAATGAAAATGCGTTCATCGATAGCACACAATATACTTTTTCAATTCTTTGTTTCAGTAAACAAATAGTTTTGTTTTATTGTGTGTATGAAAAATTAATAATTTAAGCAAACATAGCGCATGACCCAGCGGCAGATCAAGTTCGTTTCGAGCTTGTTCAATACTTTCCCCAATTTCTTTGTTTTGTGACCTGCTCAATCTAGTAAGATGACTTTTTTTGAGATCAGAGACTTGAGACGGTTTTCGGAATACCGAATAGTCTCAAAATCAATCTCAACACCCTCAAGTCTCAGTTACTTACTAGAGACTGCTTACAGAATACCGGCATAAAATTTATTTTTGAATATTGTAGAAGAGCTGCGGAAGACTAATGCTTGATTTTCAGTAGGGCAATTATTTGACGAAAAAATATGACACGAAATGCCAACAAGTTTACCCTTTTTTAATTTTTCATTGGCGTCAAATCGACATTTGTCACAACGTTGGCTGTTTTCATTCAACTTACAACATTTGACATCAAATTTAAATCAATCATAACACGCTGTAAAACTTTTTAGAAGTTCATCGCAATGTTTTTATAATTGGCTTAATTAACAGTCACGCTTGACGAGATAATTAGGATTGGTTTCTGCGATGCCAACAGGTATGAAGAAGAAACAAACAAACAGCTTGAGATCCACAGGCGGCAGATCCATCCCTGATATGCTCATCAGTGAAAGAAGTGATGATTTTTACTTCGACATTTTCAATACAGCTATCATTGTGTGGGTCCACCTTATCGCATTAATTTCCTTCGAACAGTGCCCAGTTAAAACTCCAGCAGTACCAGAAGTAGCTTACCCCAATGAAGAGTAATAGCGTTCGAAAATTTAGCGGGAATATAAAGCAGCTTTATTTCGAAGATGATTGAATCCACAACTCATCTAGAAGATCTCTTGTATTTCATCAAAATAAATCGAAAAATTAGTATATATTTTTTTGATCATTGATCTTCCAAATGCTGACTGGGTTTGAAATTTTATACATTTTCTTTTCCATTCCAAAATAATGCCATACTTAATTGACAGAACTAGGGTGACCGAACTTTGCAAATGAGATGTGAGGGATGAGCAAAGAAAGAATCTTAGGCATATAAATGTGCCTGATAGGCGCATGCCATCTGGTCTTCGAGTAGATTGATTTCTCTTAAATACGTGGGGCAATTAAATTGACAACCATTTAAGGATTTTGGATTTAATTTCTAATATGGTAACTGAAATTCAAAGGTAAACCGAAAACTTATTTGACGCCTAAATATTTTTGATTTCATAAAATCATGGAACAATACTACGAGGTGAGAGCAATAAATTCCGGTTTCACTTGTTTTGTATCATCCTAATACATGCAAAAATATGTGGAAAAATTTTTCGTTAAAATTAGTGAGATACAAATTTATACAATAAGAAACTTGGACACAACCCTCAAAAAAATATATATGGATTAAAATATTAAAAATGTGTATATTTTATTGATATCCATTTATAATTACGGAATTTGTTTGAAACATATGTATTTCGAATTTGTGGGCAATAACCAAATAACGCTATACTCTCCTAGGCCATTTAATATTACGTTTTGGCGACATTCGCTGGTGGGCGAAAACGTGTAGCAGACTTTTTATGACGTTTTTTAGTCAAGAGTTTATGTCAATAAGCCCCATCGTCTGGAAAAAACACAGAACTTATCGCCAGAAGTGTTGGAAATGACCATAGAAAATACCAGAAAACTGGCACAAATGTTGATGAAATAGCGCCGGTCGCTTAACTCATATCATTTTCTCGATATAATGAAAAAATAAATAAGACATCATATTAAAAAAATCCAAGAGACGAACCAACTTTTTGCGCCACTTTCTACGAATAGTCTATAGGATAATGCACACCAACCTTAAAATTCAAAAGATTATTTAACTAGGGACGAAATTTCATCGGAATCGTAATAAAATTAAATGACAAACTTTGCAAATTATTAATTGTTTTTTTAAATAGACAAAAAAGCTCTGCAATGAATAGAATCTAGAACCAAATGGCGACAGAAAGTTCATAAAATATTATCTTATGCGCCTAGATAGCGCTTAACTATTATGTAAAAGGTCAAAGCGCAGTGACACTCCAAAGTGCATTCAAAATGTGGAATTAAAAAAACATTAAAAAAACAAAGCATGACAGATTAAAAGCTTGTAGGAAAATGCTTGGAATGGAATGCTTGTCCGCGCGGTCCTCTTGTGTCAAGTCTTAGTACAAAGCGCATAGCCAGTAGCATTTAATGCCACTTCATATGTCATGCTCTGCAACCAACGAACAACGCACCAACTCGCAATCGGCTTTGACAAGCACTCAGCAATGGAAAACAAAAAACGAAAAGCAGCGGACGATACAGCGGACGTTAAAGAAAAAAAAAAACAAAAAACAATGCAGACAATGCGTTATTTTTTGTGACTTCCGCCACTGTGTTGCCATAGGGCGGAGTGCGAGTGCGAGTGGGAGTGTGATTGTGAGAATGTGTTACGTACATACATACCATATTCTGAGTGTGGGTGGTGCTTGAGGGGATGTAGCAACAAATAAGGAATTGGAATGTTATTGTTTGAATTAAGGTATGACGTTAGTTTGATGACTGACTCTGTGCGTGACATTTTATTGACGAAATATCTATGTATGTACATATATAATAAGCCCATGTGTATTTTTGTGTCTCCATGTCCGTCTGCTTTTTGATTGCGGCAACAAAAGAAAGCAGCATAGACGTACAGCAATTGAAGAGAATATACAATTCGGGATATCATATGCATAATTATACATTAGGGTGTATCACTGCACATACAAAAAAAATTGATACTGTTTTCCATCAGAATTATAAAATGCATTATATTGTAAATCATCAACCAAATACTTATATCTAAGTATTTGCCCATCTTGCAACTTGAATTGAAATTACCTCGAAAAACGGCGTTTTTTAATATATAAAACTAGTTTTTAAGTTTATTTTTCAAAATCACTGTCACGGGGAAGGAATATAAAAAATTATAGAAAAGTGTTTTTCTAATAGCGATCGCCGCAAGAATTTTCAAACCTCCGGTGATTTGATTATTATTGTTATTATTTTTGTACCTTTTTTGAAAGATTGGTTTAAAAAAAATTTAATAACTCAGCCAAAACTTGGCAGATTTAGACTTGTAAGATATTATTGGAAAAACATTTTTTCACAGTTTTTTTCTTTAGCAAATAAACTCAATTTGTTCCCGCCAATTTCATTGTTATGATTCCGTAGAACAAATTTTTAAATATTTTTAAGCAGACTTTTTAAACGGTTTTATCAACTCATTTAGAAAAAACCCAGAGATCTGGAATAATAATTTTTTGACCGTCGAATTTTAAGGAAGTCATCCTTATTGTGATAAAAGTTATACAAGTATTTTAATAATAATTATGAGTCAGACAAATTTTTTAAGTTTTCGATTTTTATTATGTTGAATCATATATTTTTAACGGCTTTTCATAATAATTACGAGCAAAAACGATTTTTTAAGTCAACAATAACTATTATTTTGAGACTTATACATATTATAAAAGTATTTGCATAATAATAAAGATTAATAGAAAAATTTTTATCTTCCTATAATAATTACTGATTAACTTTTACTCTTTTCTCTTATAGTTATGTCTCTATTGGAGTTATGTTCACATAAACCGTAATATATTGGCGGAAGTTTTGAAAGATAATAAATTGTATAAATCCTGTGGAAAACCTGGAACTTTTTTTGTTGAAACACCCTAATGTACACGTATGGATTCTACAAGAAATAAAAATTATTGTAAATTTGATTATAAGCTTTCAAATTGAAATTAAAATGGGAAATTTTTGTGTCTATAAAATTTGTATAAGACATTTGTAAATCTTTCATGGTTCGTAGTTTCCGAAAGACATGCAATAATAATTAGTTCGAAGAGTTCATTTGCGACAAAATAAAATAAAAAGATAATGTAAATTTAGGTTTCTTCATAAAATGTCAAAGAGAATGATTTGCCAAAAAATTTAGGGGCTTCTCGGGCAAAATCTCTAAATACATAAAAATAGGATAGCAGCTATGTTCATTTGGTGGTGATTTTCTCTCGGTGGTCATTTTAATGAGTCAGCTCAGTGAGCTAGCCAAATTAAGTTATGACGCGTTTTGGAAGCATGATATTATAAATAAAATAAATAAATGGTAATTATTAAGTTTTAGAATATTTCAGTAATGCATATTGATATATTTCCTTTGCTAGTTCCTAGTGAGTCACAATTACATATTTTTGGAAGTCTGCTGTTGTTGTTGTAATAACATGAAATATTCCCCATAAAATGTTGGGGAATGCTTCTGAAGTGACAGTCCTTGGCCGGATATAAATTCGGGTCGTTCCGGTATCGTAGAACCGACTGTCGTGGGAACGTTGGAGTCTGCTCACTAGCCCTACTGTTCGTACTCCATGCGGTGGTGTGGATGTTTGTGGTATGTCTGGACTCGTCGTAAAGATGTATTCTGACGTGCCTCAGATGAACACAAGCGCACTTTGGTTTGTTTGTATGTTTACAACAATATTTCTTTGTAGTGGCCTCAATCACAGCCGACGATACTGAGAAGAAGAAGAAACTATAGGAGGTTACCCCAGGATTTTCGGGTGGTTAACCGTTTCAATCTAAACACCTATATGCCGGTTTTAATCGTTATCGATATAACAGACATTATGTTTATCGTTGTAATTGTCAAAATCTACAAACGTAGTTATCCTGTCATCTTTCCGGGTGGTTCAAAGCTCAAAGCGAGGGTTCACCTGGTGTTTTCTCGCAAAACATTCTCTATTATGTATCTTTCGATTACTATGTAAATCACCTCAGAGCCGTTTCTCTATAGAAATAATATCTTAATTTTACTTAATTACGCGCTATACATTTAACTCAAAAATAAACTAACACTAAACTCTTTATGAAATGATTAAACTCAACAAAATGCTTCTAAATTAGATCAAAAGAGGGGTAGCAATAGTCCCACCATTTGTAAAAGTCACCTGCATGAGTCATTATTTTTGCGTGAACTGTTCTACTCGGCGACGGGTTCTGAAACCCAATTTAACCTAAATAAACAACCCATATCTATAATGAATATAGATAAAATTCTCAATAATGTTATCGAAACGTTTTATCACAATGTGATGCATGTATTGCATGTACATATTATAACTTTTGCGATATAATTATCGATGTTATTATTGTTATCGCTATAATCAAGGCTATCAACATTGGTAATTGCTAATAAAATAAACGAAATCTACTACGATAACCACAAATATAGAAACAAGGGCATAAGCAACGAGTCCCGAATGCCACTAATGTATTATTAGTAATTTAGAAAAGCAAAAGGCTTGCATTCTAGAATAAAATAGAATTTAAAATAGCTAAAATCATTTCTTAACGAGGCTGTAAATATGTAATTCAAATAATTACCAATAAGAAACATTATTTATAAAACGAGACAGCTCGCCTACACATTTATTTAAATCGTAACATTTAACTGCAAATTGTTATGGATTTTAAAATCGAATTCTGCATACACATATCTCACACCTATTCAGAACAGAAGTAAGCTGTTCACTAGGGATCTTCTCAGATAAAATTTGTCTGCGATTAAAACCGAATGCTACACAAAAGACCAGACAGATTCATATAAAAATTATTTAGTAGTTAATATTAATGAAGAATAGTACAAATAAATAACTGATATTTCCAGAGGACATATTTCTTATTTATTTTTGTGAAATCTTGCATTCCTTGTATAAATATTTTGTCTGACAAGTCGCTAGTAAAATTAACTGAAGAATAGTTTTCTAAAACACTTGAATCCAATTTTTTTTTTGCGGGGTTTTTGATGTGAAGTTCACAATGATACTTTTAGGTGGGAACTAATGGATTAAATTATGCTACAAATATATAGCCTGTGAAATTTTTGTGTAGGCCTAAAAAAGAAAACTTAAAAAGGACATGAAAAAGAATTTCGAGCTAACTTTTGCAAATCCATCAAGTGTTTCATTACTGGATAAAGTGGTGCACAGTGAAAAATCTTTTAGAAGAGGGTTTAGGCTAATTTAATTTAAATAAAGGAAATAAATTTTTTAGATAGTCCTACAGTTTTAGGATTTTGGTATGGATTTGTACCCCAAAAGCCTCCCTCCCCCCTTAGGTATGCCAATGACTAGATAGGTATATTTTCAGAAAATATTAGTAAATTCCGGAATGGTCTCGGTTGTGGCACAGTGTAATTAAATAGAAACTACGCACTGTGTTGCCTTTTCAGCTATAAGGAAATTAGAATAGAGTTAATGTGTTCTTTTGTATCGCGGTAGCAAAAACAGAACAGGGCTTATGTTAAAGCTTAAGAGGTGTTTCAACGTTGACACCGCTAACGTCTAACGCCACATCCACATAAAAACCCTTTCATTGTATAAATATGTTGCTGCCGACCGACAGGCAGGGACAAACCACATTTTACCTACACAAATGTATGTACATGTGTACTTTCAACCAGAAGTGTCGAGCTCAAGATTTCATTACCCATCGGGTTTCACGACATGCAAGTAGTAAAATAAATCAAAATATTTTACGCTATCCCCTTTATTTACATACGAACAATAGCAAAAATTTAATTTTAATAAACTCAACAAAAAAAGCACACATTGAGTGGATGTGTGCAAAAGCAAAATTCAAGCAGCCGCAAGGGGACAAACACCAAAACCTCAATCAAATTTAAAAGCAAATTTTCACCTTGTCATGGACTATTAGCTTTTTTCCATTTCCTTTTCGTTGTAAACTCACATAAATTTTATAATTTAGGGCGCATTGTGTTTGAACATTTAGAAGGGATACTATGCAAATTTCGGCCAATTTTATACAACACAAACATCGCGAGAGTGGAAAAACTTAATTCGCGCACACCACAGTTTGGGGCACAGATACATATGTAAATAGTATTAGTATGTGCGTAGTAAGGTGCAAAAGTTGCTGAACAAAATGAAAACACTATTGTTATTTTTCAATATACTTATAATCTCTCTTTATTTCAGTATAATTTTCTCTGCGCTTTACAAACATTTCAATACCGTTAAAAAATAGTCTGTGGTTGTTCGTCAAAATATCCGGTGATAGCTGGTTTCAGTTAATATTAGTGTTAATTTTTGTTTTCCTTTCATATAGTTTTTCAATTTAGAGAATGAAGAATAGTGGTCGAACTCAATGGAACTTCACTCTCCAATAGCAGCCTTAGAATCAGCCCAAATGTGAACCGATACGTTGTAAATTTTCCTTCAGAATCCCAAAATGTTATAGCCATAATCTTTTTCTGAGATTGGGTCACCTTTACATTTTTTGGTCGCTTAAGTGTAGCGCTTCACGTTCTTGTTTTCGAACAGGGTGCGGTCTTGTGCGGTCGGGTGGTCGTTCAGGGTGCGGAGCATCATCGATTGCTACGGTTTCACTCTTTTCTACGATGGGATGAGAAGGAGAAAAATGGGCGTTTGATTTCCCCAGTCTCTTCCCCTCTTTTGTCTAAAACTTTTATGCAGTTCTAATTTTAAATCGCCTGTCTGAATTTAGGCACTAGATATAGCTTTATTGAAGATTTTTTTGTGGGTAGATAAAAAAAAGTCCAGGAAATTTTAGACTATACTATGTGCAAATTGATGCCTGTATGTATGTATTAGCAAACAATGGCAACAAACAAAGGCCACTTGAATTAAATTTAAAAACGACAACGCAACGTTAAAGCTGTCCATCCGCCGCAAGAGAGGCGACAATATATACTCGTAGAATGTATAGAGGGAATAGACATGGCGCAGAGCGAAGTGACGTTAGTGCCACGAATAGTGGTGAACTGGCGGTGACTCAAATTGATGGTCATATGTCATCTGCAGCGGACGCTGCTGCTCAGTAATGACGCCCAAGTGAATGAGTGGAACAAATTTGTGGCTGGACAACAATAGGGAATATAACGTACTAGTACGAATATGTAGGCATCTGTGCTTTTGTCGAGCTTCATGTGCTCATTGCATGCATTGATGGCAACATATTAGCCGGTCTGGCATTGCACAAAAGCCGTTATTTAATGCACATGCTCAGATGCAATGTACAAGTAGCATCGGAGCATTAAACCCGCGCAACTTGCCGCCGTTCAACGGAGGCAGTTGTTTTGGGATTTAATTAAGTTTCAAGTGCACTCGGAATGCGCTGGCCGTCGCGTCGTGCAAATGATGTGTGGCCTGGCCTGGCCGTCGTCATAGCTGAACTTATGTATAGCCGATCACTGGACTTTTCTTGACTTTGGCTTGACTTCATTGAACTTAACTGTTCGGCTACTGTTTACTTAATATTTCGTCAAGAGCATAGCGATCAAATTTTATATGGAGAACTGTTCCACAATCTCTAGGCATCAGATCAGCTTAGGCAGATGGGCGGCATATCTACATACATATAAAATATTAAATTCAATGCCATAAATTTTTTTATTAAAGCTTACATAATGATAAGAATTATCTCATCTGTATATTCTAAGTGGAGATAGCAAGCCATCAGTCATAATTACAATTTCTGAAATTCGTTCACGAACCCCTGAAAGAAACTTTGCAGTGCCGCCAAAAAAAAATTTACTTTACTTTGTTACTGCCTTTTTAGAGTAAAGCTAGTTGATGCCCGCCGCTTCGTCTGCCATGTTGAATACGTTTCGATACACTTACATAAAATTTTTTAAACCAAGCCATACAGCTGCGTTGAATTTAAATACAGTGTCCCATAGTCGCAGCAAAAATGAACTCGACTCTTTAGTAGCAATCTTTTGATAATATTTTCAATGGGATATCACCCCAAGTTTGTCTCGACTACTCTAAGTGCCATTGTTTTTAACCACACAAAGCTTAAAAGAATTGCATGAAGTCTAATCATTAATATGTTGTTTCTGGAATTTTGTACAACAGATGGATTTTTATATTTTTTGCTTTTTGCAAATATCGTATAAGTATTATACCATTCTAATATCATCAATATCTAACCAAAAATACGGATTTTCTCAAGAACACGCCTCTAGCGCCATCTAGCGCTTTTAGATTTCATTAAAGTATTTTCACACCTTTCTAATATCATCAATATCGAATAATAAATATTGATTTTCTGAATATCACGACTCACGCGCCGCATAAAGGATCAAAATAGAACCTATGACCGTGCCTTCGTGTTTGTCCTGGCGAGGAGGTTTATGGCTACATATATTTTGGACAGGGTTGTCAGCTGTTTAAAAAGTCGTATTTAAATAAATACAACTCATATGAATATTAAAATATGGATGTCAAACGGTTCGTCGCTGCGGGTGGAAAGTCCATATCTATATCTTGAGTAGGCTTGCCACCTAGTAATAAGTCGCATTTATTTAAACTATAATTCAGTTTTATGTAAAGGGTAGTCTTAGTAAAGAGCAGCTACATAGCTAAATTTTGAACAGGAATGCCAACAAATTGGGAAACTCGAATTTGATTTAAATATACTCAAGTAAAACAGGGTTGCCTCCTGCTTGATACGTCGAGTTCAATTAAAATATACTTAAGATTTATGAAATTTTAAATATAGATGTCAAATGACTTCTCTTGGTGAAGAGAAGGTGCATAGATATATTTTTAACAGAGTTGCCAGGGTTGTCGAGTTGAACTAACTTATATGAAATATTAAAATATGGGTGTCAAGAGGTTCGTGTCGGCGAGGAAAATGTGTATAGTCATGATCTGAAGAGGGTTGCCACCTGTTTGGATTTAATTATATGTGAGAGAAACTAAACTGCGTTTTCTGATTACATATACAAAGGCAATTAATAAATAAATATAGGCAGGACAACGTCTGCCGGGTTTTCCAGTTACATATAATACTTTATAATTATGTATGTATATTTATTGTACTCGTAACCAGTTTTTTATTAGGGAATATTTGGAAAAAGTAACAATTTCTCAAAATGTTATAATAATCAACAATTATTACACAAAGTGAAGTACGCAGCTCAGATTGCAATACAAATACGAAATTTACATGTATTTCGTTTTTGCTTTCACGTAATAAATAAATAAACATCAAGGTTTTAAATTTCTAATGAACTCTTTTGAAGTACTCGTATCAAACAAAAATTGTATTTCAAATATAAAGTATCGTTGATTATAAATTAATTTTAATCCAATTTGTTTCAATTTCAAAAAATACTTCCCCTACTAACTTTTTCATTGTAAGAGCATTATTGCAATTAAAGCATCCATTTACAATTACTTACTTACACTGAAGTTGCTTTATTGCCCCCCTATGATCATTTATCAGTTTGGATTGCAAGTAGTGGACGCGCCTTTGATAATTTAAACAAATTACTGCCGCTGATGTTGCCATCACCAAGGCATTCCTACACAATGCATTTATTGCTTCGTTTAGCTGACATTTGGCCTTAAGCGGTGATAAAAGTAAATCTGGAAATGTTTGCTTAGTCAAAATATAATCAAATTTTAAAGTAATTAAGTTAATTTGAACAAATTGCTTTAGGAAGTGCTTGATTTTTATGACACCAGCTATCAGTTGGAGAGAATGTTTACATTAAAGTATATGTAGCTTAAATTTCGGAAGATTGAAGACAGAATTAAATTATTTGTTCTCTACTTCAATATTACGAAAAGTAATATACATACATAACAGTGTGAGAATGATAGTGCATCCCTAGCCGTATTGGGCCTAATGGGTGATAAAATAAAATGTTTATGAATGGATTTTTAAACCTCTGGGCATTACGAGAAAAATCCGGGGTTTCTCAGGTAAGCTTCAGCCTATATGCCACAATTCGTACAAAAATAAAATTAAACTCAACATACATTACCACCGGCGCAGTAAGCTTCGATAACGACTTCGATGAGCTCTTTATTATACAGTGAATTCGATAAAGTGCATCTTTGTAATATGACTTCTTTAACCATTTACTACATTTACCGGAATAACTTAAAATGCAATGCAAATGCAATTTCTTTTTGCTACCATCGATAAAAAGTAGCAAACTTAACAAATGGTATTTCGCTTCTAAATCCATGAATATCTTTCCTTCGTTGATTTTCCTGTGTTAAAAAACCCCCGAGACGCAAAACAATATTTTAATCGATTCCATAGGGTAAAAGCTAGTCAATTTTAACCGAAAGGTAAAATTGTCGGACTATTTTGGGGACCCAAAGTAGTGAAAAGTAAATCTCAATTTTTCGTCCAATGATCTCTTCATTTGAGGTGATAAAGAGACTGCATTCTTTGCAGGGCGAATTCATATAAGGGGATGGCATAAAGAAAGCCATGTACTTTGTTTTTGAATTTTTGTGGGATAATTGTCAAAGTAGTGTGTATTTTATTTTTGCTTTTACGGCTTTGACAGGTGTTCTACTGGATGCAAAAACAAAATACACGCACGGCGAAAGAAAAAAGGACAACTGGCTAGTGCTATGAATTCGCCTTGATTCTTTGGGTTTGGTTTTTCACTACTGAAAAAAAGGAAGATTCAAGTCAGAAATTTTTGTTAGTCAGGTTATTAACACTTGGCGTAAACTACCGAAAAGATCTATGTATTTTTGCCTGTTTGTGGCAGCGAAGCCTGCAGACGATGAGACGATGAACTCCGTGGTAGAAATGTTCGATATTTGAGAAAGTATCGATATAATGAATCGTTATAATTCAATGCATGTGAAATTGATATACCTACGTGATGGCCTACTAAGCCCAAAGTAGCACTTGTTTGCAAGAGAGGTTTAAGTGGAATTTTGCGGCTGACATTATTATCGGTGTACATGCTGGTTCGCAGATAGACAAAGTCCTCTACTTTTTCAAAATTGCAACTGTGACGTGGGAACCAAGACTCGAATGCGCTGAATGTTTGTTTTATGACAGCATGTACATTGTTCACCTCCAGATCCATTCGCTTCGCTTCTTTATCCTGAGTGAAAAAGGCAGAAATTAACTGTCTGAAACCTCGTTTAGTAAAAAACGGAAAAGTCCTTTCCAATTCTGACGCAGTTGGCGGTGTTGTTCAATGTTATTTTACAAGGGATTCCAAATTCAGATATCGCGGCATATAGACAACTTCTTCTCGCGCTGTCGAAAGCTGATTTAAAGTCGACAAAGAGATGTGAGTGTCGATCTTTTTCTCACGGGTCTTTTCCAAGATTTGCTGTACCATGAATTTCTGCTCGATGGTGATGATAGATGATAGATTTAACAGGTCAAAAGCCACATTGATAAGGCCTTCAATGTCTTTCACACAATACGCTCGATAGAACCTTGTATAAAATATCCCGATCCCGCTGTAGTTGGCGCGTAGTGTTGGATCACCCTTCTTGTGAATTAGGCAGAGCACACTTAAATTCCAATCGGCATGCGCTTTGTTGTTCCTTATCCGCGTTATTGCTATTCGTACTTCGTCGAGGTTGGGTGACGAGACGTTAATACCGTTATCAGAGATTTGGGGTTCTACATCAGCGGCGCAACATTCCTCATCGTGCCAGTCATTCTTTAATTATCCGAGTCGATGTTCGGTCTTCGAAATGTGCGTACGTCTTATTTATACAATTGAAACTTGTCTTCCAGCTACCACAGTTTGATCGATTTTGTAAATTGGGCCCGGTGCTACAGGCTACCATGTTTCGGATCACGACAAAGTCGATCAGTATCAATTTGTTAGAGGACTCTCCAAATTCGATAGTGCTAAATTAAGTAAATTTTTAAAACTTCAATCGCTGAATATCCACGTGAACAGATTTTGCGTTGGAAATTCAAAAGACCACGTATGTATATATGTATGCACCTATGTATATACATATACCCAAACCTGTATATACCCTGTCGAAGAAAATAAGTCAGTCGCAGGAAAAAACATATTTAAAAACTAGTCTCGTTTTTATATTATCATTTGACGTGCTAATTTGAAAGGAATATTTTCTTAAGTTGTTGAATTTAAATTATAAGTAAAGTTATTGAAAACATATTGAAGATATTAGAGATCTGGCATCGTCATGTTAAATAAATCAGTTTGTTGTATGGAATGGCCATTAGTTGTCATTGAAAAATAGTAGTAAAGCCTACCTTAAAAATAATTTCTTTCCCCACAGGGCATATTCAAGTTTCTATACATACACCCAAACATATATGTACATACATATGTGTACATTTTTGCGGCCGAATTTTGAATAAATAATGTCCACATATACACAGGCATCCTTGGCTTGCACTTAGCAACAGGATACTTAAAGTTAAGCAACAACAAAAAGTAAAACATAATAAACCATTACAAAAGTAGCAGCAACTGCAACAATACCAAGAATCATGGCTGCACAACAAAGATTCGCCCTACATGGTGACTAAATAAAAATAACCTGAGAACTACATATGTACATATATGCACTTTAGTTACATCCCCATGTACATACATTTACAAGTAAGAATCAACTTAAGACCTACAATACTTAATTCCATACATACATCCATACATAAATGCATATACTGTATATGTAAGTACCAAGAAAAATGTCGAAAATGTAAAAGAAAAACACCAGCAAAAATAATCTGAACAAATCCAACAAGCACCGCAACTAAATATATAAATATGTATGTATGTAACCAAATTGGAACTATGGCGACAACAAAAATGAAGTGTACAAGTATGGGTGTAGTTGAACATCAACGGGACCTTCTACTTATAAAACATTGGCAGCACAAAGAATGATGCACAGCAAATATAAATACTATCCACCAAATGGCAACGGCATCATCAACGCCACTTGTTTTGCCTGCCTGGCTGCCTGACTGCTCGAATGTCGGCACATCTGCCTGCTAGTGTGACTATGATGCTAAGGGTTATTATCCTGTACCGTGCAAGGATAATACGAATCACCACTACAATAAAAGGAACTCAGTAAAATTATCCACACACACACACACACATATACAGCACCAAATGGAGATAAACTACGATGCTGCCAGTGAAAAATAATAAGAATCACTTCTGAAAAAAGTGAATACACTTAAAAATGGATGCATGTTGACAGGTCAAAGCAACGGTGGTGAGTATTGACAAACACACTGAGAGATATAAAATTGTTAAAATTTTGTTTAAGCATCGCCCTCATGATTCAATCATTTAAGGTTCTGTAAATGGTGACAGATCAATTCACGATGCAGAGAAAAGAAGGTGACGTCCAAAGCACTTCCGTTACTTCTTACTTACCTCGTTTGAAGTATTGACGTCACGAATGGCTCTTAAAAAGTTGATTTTACTGAGTTTTAAATGGTTTTTACAAAAAGTTTAACATAGAATAATAAATGTGTAGTGCCGAGCTTTGTATTATAACAGTTGCAGCGAAAATAAAAGCCTAAGTGCAGTTATCACCTTACTTTCCTTCTCGCTTTTCCTGTGGTATGAACGTCTGTGACGTGTACGCTGCCGGCGTTGTCATAATCTGGTTTTCTATCATTCTTGAGATCAATTCCGATGCTGCACAATCTTACGCTTTGGAAGTCTACTTCGTATTTTAAAACCGTATGGAAAAATTATGTACATTGGACCCGTTTTATTGTACCCAACTTGTAAAAGAATGCTAAAACTTGGATAAAATTTTCTTTCCTTGCAAAAGCAACCCTGTTTGGATCTTTCATGAAACATGAGATTTGTTTAGGGCTATTAAGGAACACAAAATAGCCTGTGATGGCAAATTTTTTGTTGATTTAGTTATATATTTAAAAAAAACTGTACAAATTAAAACGAACTAGGTCTTAAACTGAAATTTTCCATGTATTTTCTTCCGGCTCATTCACAATAGCGCAGTTTTTTCATTTCCCAACACTACATCTCAACTCGCATATTTTTCGGAGTTAGTGTTGTTGCTTTACATGCAATTTGTTATCCTACCTAGTGTTCTTTTGCAACTAGATTACAAAGAAACGGGCCCATTATACATATTTTACCAGATCCGCCACACAAATTTTTCAAGAAGGCTGCTTATTTACAAACCCTTTAATTATTGAACCATGCTTCGCGCTAAGGTAAATGGGGTATTCGTGCCAACTTGCTTTCGGAAAATGAGAGTTAAGTCCAGTGGGACTCCTCATTCATCTCCGAATGGCAGAATGCACATTCATTTTAGTATCATATTGTATATATAAAAACAGCACTTTTTTCCTAAGTCGGCGTGTGTATCACAATTATTCATAAATTATTTGTTATCATAACTTTTTCATAAATGAAACGAAATAGTTGTTTACGATATCTGTATGGTTGTCGATATAGTTGCCGTTATAAGATCGTTATCGTTTGAGATATCATCTTGTTATGCCTGAGTTGTTCAAGGAATTCAAAATCGGTTAGTATTTCAAAGAGAGATAGATTTTGAATTAGAAATCTGTATTTAATTGAGCTCGGTTGTAGTATCTTGGGAAGGCAAGCACCAGATTTGGTGAAAGTGTGCCATGCATTTTGGAATTTCAGGTTCTCATGGGCTAATATTTGGTCGAAAAAGCTGCTAAAATTATATGTAGCTTTGATAACAATCTCTTAGACACGTGATGTGCGTGACCTTGCCTCATTTTTTACTCCAGGAGTTTGACTCGGCATGGCACAAAGCCTCTCTCCAGAGATAAATTCATTACATACTGAAATTTTTAACATTATGCGAATTATGCGAGCTGAAATTCAATTTACTGGCGGATAATTGGAATAATTGGGACTACTTCTTGGATGGGTTACTATAGCTAAATATGAACTTAATATTATATAATAATAATAATTTGCCACTTTTATCACATAACGAGCTTATCCTGCAATTTGTGATGCATGCCTTGATGTTGTACTAAAAATTTAGGAGCCTGCAGTTTTAGGTGAGGCGACTGCTATTAGGAAACAGCCTTTTTCTATTATTTTTTTTTTTTTTGCTGTTAGATACTCCGGCGGAAATTTGAACCCGGGCCACATCAGGCTAGCGAAACACACTTGGCTACGGCTGTCAAAAATACCTACCAAATTGCATATTAATCTTTGAAATCGGTACATAAATAGAAACAAAGTTATGAAAAAAACTCGACATTTGCCTGGTTTTAAAGCGAGGTTAGGGAGGATATTAACATGCACCAAAATTATGTCGAACTGAGATCTCAAACTACGAGGTAATTAGAAGCTTTTTTCAATGCCCAGTGCAATATACCTGCAGCTTTTCACATAACTTGTCACATCAGAAGTAGTTCCAAAACCTACGGTTTCAACTTGTTTTGCAGTATTAGGTATTTATTTTGATTTCAAATTCTGAAAAAGTTTTGGATACACTTTCGTCGCTCTAAACACCGATCGAGGAAGGCATGTCCACAGCCCCTAATGACTCGGTAATGAATTTTTAACTGCATATTTAATATAATAGAAGACATTTTTCCAGCTCGAAGCAAAGAACATCCAAAAATGGCAAACCTCCGAGTCTATTTCTGCCATGAAAAAACTTCTCACAAAAAAAAAACATTCGCCGTTCGGAATCGGCGTAAAACAGTAGGTCTCTCAATTTGTGTTACAACATCAAGACGCACACCACAAATTGTAGGAGAAGTTCGGCCAAATTCGCTTAAGCGGTTATAACGCCAATTAAAGAAAAAAAAAGAAGAAGCAATTTTCTAGCTGCACATTGCACAATCCCAGAGATTCGAATATACATAGGATTTGTTTAAATATTTCAGTGAAATACCAAAATGTAGTGTAAATGAATATTGTCTTGACCATCAGAACAAATGTTTTAGTTTTTAAATATGTTATTTTGCCCCTCGGAAGCCATTGTCACTTTTCACAAAAATCATGTGCCGTTCAGAATCGAAAAATTGCAGATCCCTCAATTTACTTTATGATGTAAGCGCCAAATTATTATATTATTAAAACTTCGCTTTCAGCTCAAAACAAACTGTATTGGGATTTTAAATTTACTGTTTCTGCCAACAACGGAAACCTCTGCGGCTTTCCTTTGTTCAAAGGTACTTTGTAAATTCTCAGACCATAGTACATGAAGTACGAACGTAATTTTTGTAAGTGTGTTTTTATTACATAACGAATATATATCGAAAATGATAAAAATCGTACCGTAAATATGTGTTTTCTAAATATCTTGACCCCAGCGCTACCGCCAGGCGCGGTATAAATATATTAAAATCGTTCCAATATATAAAATTAATTATTATTAATTAATTAGAAATTATAAACAATTCAATTCAATTGAAAGTTAATAATAATAAGCCCAACGGTTACCCTCTTTCCCGCCCAACCGACACGAGGGGCACAGTCCGCATGACGTACGGATCTTGTTTTTTTTTTTTTTTTTTTTAATATTTTTTTTTTGTGCCGATATGTTAAAAGGAAAAAGTTTGTTAAGCGTCGAGATCCAAAACTGCTCAGCTACAGAAAAAAACTTCATCAGCTGAATCAAATATATATTATACCTCCGTTAATCATTTATTGAGAAAGGACAGTACAGCTCTTTTTATGGTGAAAAGTGAGTCCGAAATATCAAAAGTGCTGGAAAGACAGTTGAAATCTTGACATAAACATCGGAAAGGTTCATTTAATTCATAATTGGTTTTACACTGTTTTAAATAAAGAGGTTTAAAGTGTCTTGAAATCCGAGAAGGAACATTAAGTTTAACTTCGGTAATAAGAAATGTGCTTGCGATAGACCCTGTGAGTAGTTTAGTAATGAATATTATGCCTAGCATTTCTCTACGGCTGGAAAGAGTAGGAAGATTTATTAGCTTCAAACGATCAGTATAATGAGGAAGATTAAGCCGAGAATCCCATCTAAAGTCTCTTAGGGCAAAAAGTAAGAACTGTTTTTGAATTGATTCCAGCCGATCAATGTGAACTTGATAACGTGGGTTCCAAACTATCGAACCGTATTCTAGCATAGGTCTTACTAAAGTTGTAAAAAGAGCCTTTGTTACATATGGGTCCTTGAATTCTTTTGACCATCGTTTTATAAAGGCAAACATCCCTCTAGCCTTATTAGCTATAGCATTAACATGACTATTGAAATTAAGTTTGGAATCCATTGTAACTCCCAAGTCAACAAAGTCAAACACTTGATCCAGAGTATAGTTATTTATTATGTAAGAAGCTGGCTGAATAGTTCTTCGTGAAAAACACATAAATTTACATTTTTTAAGGTTAAGTGGCATATAATTTATGTTGCACCAATCAACTAAGCTGTTAATATCTATTTGTAATAAATTTCTTTCTTCAATCGAAGCGTATGATTTAAAAAGTTTTACATCATCAGCATACATTAGTATATTCGAATATCTTATTGCAGTAGTAATATCATTTATGAATAACAAAAACAGAATCGGGCCTAGATGGCTGCCTTGGGGAACTCCCGAAGTAACATTAATGACATTGGAAAAAGCATTTTTGAATATAACGATTTGAGATCTATCATGTAGATAAGAAGAAATCCAGCGGAGGAGAGAGGGTGGAAAGCCCAGCAGATCAAGTTTGTGGATGAGTAAGGGGTGACAAACTTTGTCAAAAGCTTTACTGAAGTCGGTGTATACAACATCTGTTGGAATATTTTCTCTAAAACCATTTGAAACATGAGTTGTGAATTCCAGTAAATTGGTAATAGTTGATTTGCCCTTACAAAATCCGTGTTGAGAGTTTGCGATTGATGAAGAGATCGTATATTTTAACTGATTAGTAATAATTGCTTCAAATAGTTTTGGAATTGCCGATAGCTTTGCTATTCCACGGTAATTTCCAGTCGAAGACCTATTGCCGCTTTTATGAAGAGGGATTATAAAAGACTTTTTCCAAACAGACGGGAAATTACCTTGTTTTAGCGACAAGTTAAACAAGTTTGATAAAGGCAGATATAGATAATCAGCAAATTGTTTAAGAATACATGTAGGAATCATATCAGGACCGTACTTGAATGATTCTTTTAAAGATTTCAGATAAAATAATACATCTTCAGAAGATATTACTGGAACATTAATCGAATTATTGGTATATAGATAATATGGATATTTATAAGGGGGAAGATTGACTTTAGTGAAATAGTTAGACTCAAAGAATTGTGCAAATAGGTTAGCAATGTCTTCATTGTCGCTGGACTTAGTGTTCTGATACCTCATATTTGAAGGAAAACCATTTACCTTACGCTTTGAGTTTACGAAACCATAAAATGATTTAGGGTTACAAATAATATTCTTTTTCATTTTATTTAGGTATTCTTGGTAAGATTTCTTATTTAATTTGAAATATTTATGTCGCAGGACTGAGTACTTTAAGTAATCTGTAAGTAAACCTGTTTTTTTATATTGTTTGAAGATACGCGATTTTTTATTTTTCAACATTCTCAGTTCCTTATTAAACCATAACTGTATTGGTTCGTCTTGAACGCATACACGTTTAGGTACGTATTTTAGAAATAAACTATACAAAGTGGTATTAAAATGCATTACGTTTTCTTCAACATCACCACTATAATTGGGCCATGTTAAATTGGAAAGTTCATTTCTAATTTTTTTTAATTCGGCCTTAGCAAAATCAAAGCGAGTACTAGAACCGACTGCTGTCGTATCATACCCCCGAGCAACACCCATGATTTCGAAAGTTATCTCAATTGCAGGATGGTAAACGTCTTCTGGCAAAACTAGAGGATCACATCGATTTAGAGAAGATCTGGAAATATCATCAACGAAAACCAAATCCAAAACCTTCCCAAACTTATTTGGAAGAACATTAATCTGACTTAGGCACAGTTCAGCCATCTCATCCAAAAAGTCGCAGCTACCCAATCGCGTAGAAACTGGTACAATGTTATAGTCAATCATCTTCCAGGATATGTGCGGGAGGTTAAAGTCACCCAGGACAATCATAGAGTCAGAAGATTCAGTCATTGAACTAACGATTTTAAGAAGAGAAGTATGTTGGGTATATACAGACAAATCAGACTGAGGAGGTATATAACAGAGGGCTAAGTAGATATAACCTGTGCCAAGCTGCACTCGGAGGCACATAAATTCAATGGATTCCATAGCAGGGACACAAATTTCTTCTGAAGGAATAGAAGAATGAACAGCGAGTAGAACACCACCCCCAACTCTGCACAGGCGATCATTTCTGTAAACCTGATATTCACTGCAAAAGATTTCCGAATTAAAAAGTGAGGCTTAAGCCATGTTTCGGTAAATGAAATAATATTATAATTGCACTGAAGGCTTGTCAAATACAAGTCAGTTAATTTAGTGTTCAAACCTCTTACATTTTGATAATAAATACTCAAATCAGACTTAACAATCAGTTTTTTGGCTCAGTGTTTTGACGCGAAATCTTTACAACATTTTGGTCATTTATATTAGTTTTGTACTCGAATTCGCGGGCTAACGCCCCGATCGTCCAGAATGAATTATTTAGAAGAGCATCGAACTTTTCTAAAGGAACATCAATTTTAAAAGAGGAAATACTCCTTTCATATTTGAAATTAAATTTCCTGATTGTTAAGTTGTCAAGTTTAATTTTTGATGCGATGTAAAACTCAATGTCCTCGACAGTAGTGTCTTTGGCGAATCTTGACACAAAAAAACCAGCTTCTTAGTAGTTGTTTCAACAACTTTAGGCGGTATAGAAAGTTCGCGGTTTTTACTGGCAATTGACCTTGCTGAAGAGGATTTGGATGTGGAAGGCTCCACTATCTGCGGAATTGGTTAAGCTAAATTAATTAGTTGTAATGAGGGAGTTGGAATAACGACCGGAGTTGGATTTAAAATCACTGAATCAGACGGACTCTCAGACGGACTCTCAACTCGCTTACGTTTATTCTCACGATTAGAGTTATTGACAGGAGGTGAATCATTTAAGCATTTAAACGACTTAAACATATTCTCATAAAAAGTAAATTTTTCGGTAAGTACCATTTCTTTTATTTACCATGTACACTGCAGATATATGTAGATTTAGTAAAATTGAAATTCAAAGGATCAAAGTAGCAGCGCTAGTTTGTTCAGCAAAAATCTGGTGAATCTGCAATTGCAACATGTGGCGCTGTGCGAAACAGGGATGACTAGTGTACGACATCCAATTGAACGTACAGATTTTGACAGTTGCAATTTGACAGTTTCCAAAGAGATACATGTGTGTAAATGCGGGGCATGCGCATTTAATTGCTTTATACAAACGAAAAAAAAAAATATGTTTTGCAGTCAATGCGAATGCATTTTTTCATTTGCAAATTTATGAATAAAAAATATATGGGTAAAATAAAATTTTGCAGGCTTATGGCAGGAAATCCTCTATATTTTAACGTTCAAGTTTTTCTGAAGCGCAGAACAATAGCTTTTTTCGATTTCCAAGCAAACGGAAGGCACCGCACCCATAAAAATTTAGCAGCAATCGGTCACTTTTCTCTTCAAACACTCTGGCCAAAAGCACACAAGTACACACCCTTTTATACGCATGTTTGTAATGTTGTGTTTTTATGCTATATTAGCGCAAGGGGTTGGAGACGCATTGGAACATTTAGGAGCAAAAGGGTGCTGCTGTGGAAACTCATTGCTTACTAGCAGCCGCAGGGAAAATTGGCGAAAAAGTGAAGCGAAAAATCAATAACTGAAACTTCAGTGATGGAGCTCCAAACTTTGCCAACGCGTAAATAATTCAAATTTTCACTTCAAATTTGCACAACGAAATATCTATTTAAACTGTTACAATAGCAATAGGACTAGATACATATCGGAACATCGCATAGGGTGGCAGCTAGACTAGTTGGCCACCCCCGCATACAAAAAAATCAAAAAGTGAAAGAATCTGGCGAATATCTTGCAACTACTTTCAGCTCTTAAACCCACCTTTTTTTGAATGCTTCGCTGTTTTCTGCAATGCTCTGCCCGCTGTAACTGTATATTTCATTGAAAATTATCACAATATTTGTCAGCCCAATATTGGCTATTACTGCGGGGCGCGGTGTGCAATCGCAAAGAGACCACTAATCCACGGGGGTGGCTCTTCACAAATTACACACACACTATCACTATGCCACGCCACAGAATCCAGCGCTGTAATTAGAATTTTTTCAAACTTTGTAATTAATTTTGAGCAGTAAGCACGCCATTTTTCAATAGGTAGATACATCTTCATATTCACTTCACTTAATTCACCAAAAATTTCATTGATTCTTTTGCACTGTCATATTTTCCACACAAAAATCGCCAAAATAAATACACTATTTTCATAAAAATTTTATTTATGTTTAAAGCACACCAACCAAATTATACACCTATGTATTTATGTAGGTGTGTGTATATGTGTGTCGCGCACACGCACACAATTCAACAAACGAACGCGTAGCACCGGAACCGGTTTCGCTTGATTGCTATTTCTGTTCGGTGTCGTTGTTCTTATTTTTTGTTGTTATTGTAGTAGATACACCGTCTGGGGGTTGTTGGTGTGGTTGTGTGATTGATTCACACACACACGCACACAATCTGACAAACACTCACAGATTCCCTAAACGTACGGTAAACGTGAACGACGCGCAGCCTTACACTTCCAAAACAAATCCAAACGCTAACTGAACCGAGCTATTCGAGCGATGCTTGCTAGAGCCTGCCGTTACTTCAAGTAAAATTTGTAGTATATTTACTGCTTTTGTACTTACACGCCAACACTCAGCGGGGAAATTCGTTGCAACATGCAACCGATTTGAGTTGAGTTCAAGCATGTTCGGAAGTTCGTAGGAAGTAGTGTTAGCATATTTTAAAATTTAAGTTTATTTATAAATAATCCCGAATGTTTTGTAAATAAAACAGCCACGTAAGAGCTTTGACAAATGATTCTTAACAGTAAAAGCTAAATCACTAAACAATAAGTAATCACCTGCAACCAGATATTTTTCAAGCTAATTAGTCACTCCGATATACCCCCAATTCACGATGCAGAGAATACGAAGGTAACGAATTACAATATTCCCCACTTAATTGGTTTTTCGGTTTGCCCGCATAATTGGTTAAAAATAGTGTTATCGAAAACAACTTCCCTTTAATTTTCATCGGGTAATTGATGATCTGGTAAATTGAACCTAAACTTGTGAAATTTCATAGTGCAATTAAGCAGGGAATACTGTAAACACTTCCAATACTTCGTGCTTGGTCAATTTGATAGAATTTGCTCCTTCTGTGAGGAAACAATTTAAAATAATAAATTTCCAACACTCGTATATTAGAATGTTTGTGAGTTTCCACTTATTTTCGTCATGTTAATTTAAAAATATACAAAATACAAAAATATTTTTGGAAAGAGAAATATTCTGAGCGAAAATATTTTTCTTTCCCTGAAATATTTTGTAAAATAAAATGTTACTTGCATAATAATATTTTAAGAACTTTACCGAATTTTTTTGTATTTTCTGCTGAATGTTATTTTATGAGCGCAACAAACTTTTTGGTAATAGAGGCCGCACTTTTTTTCTTAATATTTATTGAAATATCTGGAAAATCGTATTAAAAAACAACACTCATTTAAACACTAAAGATCATAAAAAAGTTGAAAAAATAAAGTTTGCTATATAAATAACAGAACAATGAACTATTTTTTTTTATTAAAAAGGCGCAAAATATATGGCACTACACTCAGACGTTTAACTAAATTTATACAAATCCTTCAAATTCTAAGTGTCCAATTCGTAAATTTTCTAGTCTAAGAAAAGCTTGCGTGAAGAGCCTTGAAGTATTTCTTTTTTGAAGACAGAAAAGTCATACAAAACGCTCAAATAGTAAATTTTCTAGTCTAAAAAATGCGAGCGGTAAGAGCCTTGAATTGAGTATGAAAAGTGCTCGTTAGACTATTGCGTTGCTTCTTCTTTGCGTTATTTCCTCTTTGCGTACAGAGCAGTGCCATTGAAAAGAATACTATAATCACATAGCAAAGTTTTCGATATTTTATCAAAGCGTATGAATAAAGTGTGTTCATAGAGGCAACGTTGTCAATCGGCAGAATTGTTATAACAAATTATTAACCCTTAAATGAAAAATTGATTTTGAGTGTTCAAACTCCTCATTAAATTTTGTGAAAAGAACGACCCAATCGACGTAAGCTTTGAGATGCATGCAGTTCCCCGTTGGGCCTTTCAAATTTTGAATTAAGCAACTTAGACTTGAATTAATTAATTGACCAGGAAACCCCGAAATCAGAATTGTTGTCCAAAATTGTATGTTTAAGAAAGGTTTTAATTTAGTAATGGGGGAGCTATAAACAATATTAATATTAAACAAATTTATGGGGATATACATATATCTCTCAGCGAAAAGCGAGGAAAAAAATTGAGAATGATTTTCGATTTGAGTGTTTAAACAGAAAACTTAAACAACAGCAAATACGTAAAAAACTAAAAAAAATGTAAAAATGTGACCTAAAAGCTAATTTAAATTTGCAGCGGGTGCCATTGCAGTGATCCTTTCAGGATAAAAGCAATGTGAAGAACCTTTCGATATGTTTATTTACATTTAATAAGACTGTTGTCAGTATATGTCACAAATTATATCATTCACATTGATGTTTTATAAGCGGAAAAGGTATATTCAGAAACTTTGAATTTTAGGTGTCAAAAATACTTGATAATTCATTTCACAAATATATGTATACAAATTGAAAATTTTGAGAAAACTCAAATTAATAATGGCAAGTATAAATTCTTAATAAAAAAATATAAACTTATAATGGGAACATAAAAAATGAGAATAATGAAGTGCCTCAGGTGCATTGCTCTGGAATCCGCGAGCTAAGGTTACAGGAGCTCGATGGTGCAATTATCTTTAAATTCCATCGGTTATTATTATTACCATTACTCCTTCTTAAACAAAAACTGAGTAAAATGTATTTTTTCATTATAAATTTGTATTTCTCATTATCAGTTTGCGTTTTCTTAATATGAAATCATTTTTCTCATTATAAATTATTAATTTGTATATTATTAATTAATATTAATTTATCAATTTGTGCTTTCTCATTATAAACTTGAAAAGGTGTAATTGCTCATCAAAAAATGTATTTAATAATCACTCTAATTTTATAAATATCTAAAAGTATACATTTATAGAAGGGCCTATACATATATCTGCATGGAGATCCCAATAAAACCATTTTAGAATAATTTACTCAGAATCTTATAAAACCCCTATGAGGGCACAGTCTATGAGTAGATCCTTATAAAACCAATTGTTCTTCAAACTTTGTTTTGTGTTATCCGGGACATAGTATATTCTCCTCAAATGGTTATGGGGTGGCAGTGCTTACTTTAAAGTTTTCATTAAATTTTTTTGACTTGTATGCATTTTTTGATAAAACCGAATTTGACTCGATAGAGCTGCCATTGGCGGCACTACATTGCTCTCCTAACGTCCTGTGTCTTATAAATAGAAGGTCTGACCTATGATACAAGTGGGCCGGGTTCCATTGTAAGAAAGCCCTATGATAGTTGCTATAATTTTAAGACGTTTGTTTTTGGTCTCCTGAGGAATTCTGTGGTCTTTATTCGGCAATAAATAGGCCAAGGTTATTTACTATCTTAAATGTTTCATAGTTTGATCATCTTTGGATTAGTTTGAGACTCAAAATAAGTTCATTACTGCCTTGACAAAGTTTACCACTATCTCATTTTTTTCTATGTATTTGTTGAGTTTCTATTAACAGAAATAGAGAAAGAGGACATTACACGAAAATTTCAGAAGAACAAAAAATATTTAAACTGTTTAAAATAAATGAATGAAAATTAACGGTTAACAAGATTTGTACGTTAAAAGTTAGTGTTTTCAAGTTCTTCAGTTTTTAGCCAAATTCCATAAACATGCATAGATATTATGAATTTATATTCTAATCGATTTAACTGAGACTTTTTAGGTCTAGTCTAGATGCCCAAAAAATATGCTATACTCAACCCTACAATCACGAAGCAAAAAACAATGAATTTACATTCAGAACAAGACAAATATTGCAAGAATCTACATATATCGACGAGCAATAATTCACTACAAAGATGGGTAGTCATTCTATCTGACTCACTAGCCTTAGCCGAACAGTAAATAACCATAACCAAGAATGATAAAATGCCAAATTGCGCCTTCCCGCGACGAAGTGACAGATCTCGTCATTAGTAAACAAGTATGTATGTGAGAGAAAGAAGAATGAATAGCTTCCAACGGGTTTTAATTAAGCTAAAGTGTAGAAAGGCGATTTAAAATGAGAAATTGAATAAATAGATCTGCAAAACCCTACAAAAATTGGCTCTTTGCCCTCATTTGTAAAAAAAAAGCCTTATCTAGTTGCAGTTGAGAATTGTCAAAATTGGCAAATCTTAAGTAGCGGTATCTCTGAACGTGTCTCCTTCTACATTCAGTACAAGGTGGTAAATAACAGAAATTTTATTGCGGAAAGCTTAGAAAAAAATACGAGGTATGTCAAAGGTACACAGAATACTAAATTTATACCCTGCTCCATTATGATCTCCGTCAACATTCAAATTAGATCTAAAATCATGTTCACATTACAATATAAATTACTGATTTTCGTCCAAATTTCTTTGCATAAACCACATGTGTTCACATCTGTCATTCCTAATTTATATTCACAGCTCTGTATTCATAGGGTTAGTTAATCCTTTGATCAAAAGAAAAATATTATTAATAACTATGTGCAAATTCTATTGTGATGATGCCTTTTTTCAAATTTACGATCACGAAAGAAAGCTTCTAGAGGCAATAAAAATCAATGCATGGTACAATTTGGTTATGAGAGAATACGGCTTTCTATTATTATGGCTAAAATTTAGAGACGACACTGATTTATTCTTGATTTATGATAAAATAGCTCATTTCATCTAAATTTAGTGACAGTTTCTACAAAACGAAATTTTTAATTTCATCGTAATTTACTTATCAAATTTACCGCAACACAAACTTCATACAGAAAATAGTTGGACGCGTAGGGGAAGTTAGTTCGATGCAACACGAGTTTGCGCAAAAGAGTCTGCTTGTTTTGGGAAATTTTTAGCCGGCTGTTTTTGCTTTTTTATTTACATTAATTATCGCCGCTTTTGTTTTGATTACTCACATTTGTGGTAAACAGAATCAGAGAACGTATATTAGACAGAGAAGCATTAAGTTAGGATGCCGGTGTGAATTGTCAAAATGCATCAATAATTCTCGTCCAGCTCACCATTCTAATGGCCGACAGGGGAAATTGTGAGAGTGGCGAGTTAACAGAGCTGAGCGAAGGCAAAATTTGTTTAACAGACTATGATTTCTGATCATTTTAATTGTTTTGGCTCGAATTTTAGATTTTGCCAATATATTAACAAATTGATATAAACGTCTAAATATTTAATTAGAAGTGAAATTTGGCTTTGCTTAAATATGTGCATGATAAGAGTGAGCCTATTTTGGTTATATGCATGCATTATATAGATATGTTTTATAAGCCTAATAATCGTTATCATACTAAGTATACATACATATGTATGTTAATATGTATATGGATAATATGTAGTACATATGTATGTACATATATAAATATCCAAATATACGTACGTACGTATGTATATATATATTTACATGTTCATGCACATGTATGTATGTACATACGTACATACATATGTACTAAAAAGTCAACAAGTGCACATGCATTCATATGCATTATATCTATCATCATCATATATTTATTTATTGTTATGTACATAGATATATGCAGCATTTGTTTCATCCCTCCGCCAGCGTGTCTGTTTTCAACCGCAGCGCAACTGCAGCACAGCAACAAAAAATTCATTCATAAGCGTACGCGCAGAGAACGTATATTAAATGAGAAGCTTCATGACCGAATTTCAGTGTGAATTGTCAAAAGTCGAAAAATTTTCAATAGACCCACTCATGAAAATACACCACGTTGAGAGCGGCAAGTTAACAGAGCTGAGCAGAGACAATATTTCTTTTAACAGAGAATAAATTCAAATAAAAGTTGATTGTTCTTGTTCTAATTTTAGATTTCGCAATGATATATGTAAATGAATTAAAGGAAACATTGAAATAGTTATATTTTCATATTTAACGAGACATTTGGTTTATTTAAATATGTAAATGATAGCATTGAGTCAATTTTGATTGTATGCAAGCACGCATATGCCAAAACAACCTGGCTCACTTGCTATTTTACCGACGGCATTTCACATTTGCATGTTGTGTAGTTTTATGGCTTGTTTGAAAACATATCTAAAATTTAATATAAGAGGAAAAAGCTTAAGAAATACTTAAAATAAATTACTTAAAATAAAAGAAAAAAATTTGGCTTAAACTAAAATTATATGTCGAATTTATTAAAAAATGAAAAAAGTGAAATATTAAAAAAATCTAAGCATATTCATTCTTTAAAATGATTTTTTATAATATAATAAATATTACTAAGAGTTTGCTTCCAATTTAATATTTCATTTGGTTTCCTATGTTGATTTCCTTTTTCTGTAGATGCGAAATAATATATTACAAATTTGTTCATTTGCATCAAAAATTTGTCTTGGCAAAAAATATTCACGCGAAACTGAATCAAGTAGCGATTAAGTTGAAGCAAGCCAGTTGCTTCAAGAGGCGCCGCAACGTTCTTATGCTTTCGTTTTGCGCGAGTTCGGAACCGGGCCACGCGCTTTTGACTTAAAATTTATTTAAATTTTTACTTTTTTGTAAATTCTTGCACTAGCATATGTATGTATACTTCCCGAGAATACTACATGCATAACTAGTACATTTGAATGTAAAGTCGCAAATAACTAAAATGTCATCAAGTATACAATCATATGTATATGCACACATCCATAAATATTAATATCTATGTACATACATATGTACATACATCACAACCGCAGCTGCACTTGTGCCTGGGCCAGCGCCAAATATTCTAAAATATCTGAAACTACATACAACAACAAAAAATTCATTCATAAACGCAGGCGCGTATTCGTGCAAACAAATGTCTTTCATTCATAAGCGCAAGCATTTCATCTCCCCGCGCACGCAAATGTTCCCCTCAACGATCTTTTTCGCGACGAACACAAAAATGATAAAATCTTCAATTTTACAAACCATCGACGGTCATTGAAAATTTCAACACCGCAATATCAGACAATAATGCAATTTGCCAACGGACTCTGACAAATTGCTGGCATTCTAGAATGTTCTAGAACATTCTAGAACTTCTGCCCAAATGCGCATCAATTCATTTGCGTACACGTGCACTCGCAATTGGCGAATCGACACAAAAATTGCCGAAAAACAGAAAAGAATATTCTTTTGCTTACCGTTCCCTTTCCCTTTCAACCCTTCTCTTATCCACAATTGCTGCATAACTCGCAAAAACAGTTTTTTTCTCGGGTTACTACTTTTTCTTCTTTGTTTCATTTTTAGTTGGATTCGTAAATTGATCTTCTTTTTTGCGCACACATTGCTATGATTTGCATAAATAGCCGTATAAGCGAACGCCACCAAGTGTCTGCTGTGGCTTAGTGCGTTTAGTCGCCGGCTGCATTATCTATTGCATGTTTTAGCTTTTAACTCATAGTTCGAATCTCAGCTTTTTTTTCGTACCATGTCTAATTTTTCTGGATTTTTTTTTAAATTAAATACATACAATACATTTATTAACTTTCATAAATTTTTGGAAATCATTTCGTTATGAATGAATATACATACATACAAAAATATTGAAAAGTTTTCATTTACATATTTAAGTAATTTAGGATGTGCAATATAAAGAAATTGCATTAAATTATTTTTTTTTAATATTATGTTTGCTATTATTTAATATTAGAAAAAAGTTTAAAAAAAATTATCTTAATTAAAATTAAGTTTGAATTTTTTCACATTATCAGTTACTAGACACGGAAATTTTGACATAAATTTTAATAAAAAGATCCATTATATTAAATTCGTTTATATTACATTATACATAAAAAGGAAATTTCAATAAAATATTTATTTATTTGCATGATAATAGACAATTTTTATATTATTTAAACCAAATTAATCACCTGCAACACCAGTGATAAGTTACATTATTTTTCTCTCTAACTACAAATTCACGCTCTAGCACTGTTAATATGGGTCTCTACTGTTAAATTAAGTGGGTCTGCTGTGTATTAGCGGTGAAAAAAAAAGGAGTGTGGTGTGTACAGCAGACCCCCCTGGCGCGGAACGAATCACGGAATGGACTGGGATGAGGCTTCTCTATAATATACGTTCTCTTGTTTCGCGTGAATATTTTTTGCCAAGACAAATTTTTGATGCAAATGAACAAATTTGTAATATATTATTTCGCATCTACAGAAAAAGGAAATCAACATAGGAAACCAAATGAAATATTAAATTGGAAGCAAACTCTTAGTAATATTTATTATATTATAAAAAATCATTTTAAAGAATGAATATGCTTAGATTTTTTTAATATTTCACTTTTTTCATTTTTTAATAAATTCGACATATAATTTTAGTTTAAGCCAAATTTTTTTCTTTTATTTTAAGTAATTTATTTTAAGTATTTCTTAAGCTTTTTCCTCTTATATTAAATTTTAGATATGTTTTCAAACAAGCCATAAAACTACACAACATGCAAATGTGAAATGCCGTCGGTAAAATAGCAAGTGAGCCAGGTTGTTTTGGCATATGCGTGCTTGCATACAATCAAAATTGACTCAATGCTATCATTTACATATTTAAATAAACCAAATGTCTCGTTAAATATGAAAATATAACTATTTCAATGTTTCCTTTAATTCATTTACATATATCATTGCGAAATCTAAAATTAGAACAAGAACAATCAACTTTTATTTGAATTTATTCTCTGTTAAAAGAAATATTGTCTCTGCTCAGCTCTGTTAACTTGCCGCTCTCAACGTGGTGTATTTTCATGAGTGGGTCTATTGAAAATTTTTCGACTTTTGACAATTCACACTGAAATTCGGTCATGAAGCTTCTCATTTAATATACGTTCTCTGAGTTTGTGTGTATAACGCCTGTTTGAGTATTTTCTCTAAACCCATTTCAAACACGAGTTGTGAGTTCTAGTAAGTTTGATAATAGTAGATTTGCAAAATCCATTTTGAGAGTTTAATATTGTTGAAGTGATCAAATATTTTAACTGATAAGTAACAGTCGCTTAAAAAAAATTGAAATTGCAGAAAGCTTTTCAATCGAAGACCTACTCCCAATTTATGGAGAGGGATAAAAAAGAATGTTTTAGTGACAGATTGACCAAGTTCCATAATATGGGTAAAGTTTATTGAAATTTTTAAGAATGCAGTTTTTGGATTCTATATTGGAAATTGTTGCTGTTTCCGAAGTTCTTCGTTTCGGAAGTGGTTACTTTTTCATTGAACTTTGCTACAAGATTTATTACCCTTTGCGGAAGTATCGTTTATAAAAATTATATTGTTCACTATCGCTTCTGCGCGTTCATAATTTTCGTTGCTTATCCAGCGGTTGAGATAAATTTCCAAAAAATGCTTTTAATCTTCTATGCTCGGCGCGTCCACGGTTGTAGGAGTAGCTCATTCAGTTTTAGAAATACCGATTTTTTTCTGGGGTTTCGCGTTCCATTTTCATATTCTGCTCCAGGGGCGAAGATTTGAAATTGTTTTGCAAAAAAGGCATATAATAACACAGATATGTATTAATTGAAACGCTCCCTGCATATATCACGTCAATGCATATTTTTAATCGGTAACACAGCAACTGTTATCAAACGTGCCGCTGCATGAGAAATTGATTATTTGATGATCAAACGCGCAGTTAGTTTTATTATCTTTTTTATTGCGTTTTGCCTTAAAATTTCGAATTATTATTGCGACAATTTTGCAAAAGTATTTGAAACCTTTTTTGCATTTTGGTTATTAAGGACATTGAACAGTTAGCACGAGTAGAGTAGCAGGAGTGCAGCTAATTTGATTTTTTCCTCTTTTACGGAGAAACAGAACTGTTAAGATTTCTCTAGATTTAACATTTCATCGTAATATTGATATTTATTTGTGCGATTTGATTTTTTGCGTGCGAGTTTTTATTGACATTTCAGTATCCTACGACAACAATAAAAAAATATAAGCAATTGTTGTTTTTTGCTCTACATAGTATACGAGTACTGATTGCTCAATGTGCCTTAGTACGAACATTTTCGTATCATTTTCAAAGACTCTACTCGTAGTTGACACCACTACCCGAAAATTTTGCATACATGTGGCTTTCCATCTCTTTTGTACTCTTGCTTTGCGTTTTCATGTTTTCCTTAGTTTTGGAATCTTTCGCAGACAAATAAATACAGGATCGGGTATTTCAGTAGGAGGATCTATTTTAATCGCCAAGTGTGTGGCTTAACCCTTTTGTTTTTCTTGGGTTTCAATCAGGGACAACAAATAATTATTAATACAAAATCATTTGAAGATATCGACAAAACTTAACTTTATTTTCATTGGAACATTTTTAATTCATATTAATAACTCCCTTAAGCATAGAGCTGTTGTTGAAACTCGGCACCTTAGCTCGCGACCTAAGACATTCAACGATGACTCTAACTGCGTGACTCATTGTTAGTGTAAAGAACAATCGTATTTAGCCTAATGAAAGAGTTAATATAATATATAATTTTTGCCTTCTTTCGTATTTATGTTAGGCTGAATTATTGGATGCTATTCGGCCGCCACACGGCGGGGGTGGGGGACCCTGCGTTGAAAAAATTTACCATGTTTATCTCAATAAAATTTTCCGAATCAACTGATTTCCAAGCCCCGACTTTTAGGATTGTATCAAAAGTTATCATACTACTTTTGCGCATATATGTGTAATCAAGCTGGACTGTAATCATATAATGCTGGTTCGACTGCAAATTCCCGATGAACACCAATACTTGCAGAAAGAGTCACGCAATCAAAATTGTGCTCAGCGACTTCAATGATAGGGTCGGTAAGAAAGGTAAAAAAAAGGTTATCGCACTGCCCAAAAATTTAGTCTCCACGACGAAATATGTTTTCCTCAAACTGGCAAAAATTTTTTACTCATTTTAAGGGAACCATGTCTATGGGGCCATGTCAAGGAAATTTTATACGTAGAACCAGATAATTTTTCCTAGCGTCAAGGAATTTTTTGCTTTGGCTTCAAATCCGCTTAGCACGAGAAAAAGTTGTATATATGTAGATATGTATGTCGCAATGTCTGAATTTGGTATCCCTGTTGAACTAATAAGGCTATGTAAAATGACGCAGACCTTTACGAGCCGTTTGATACCAAACGAGATTTCAAACATGGTAACTCCCTATCGTGCGACTTCCTTAACATTATTTTAGAAAACATAATTTGAGCTGCAGAATTAGGCCGTTGCTGGCGTATGCTGATGACATCGATATCGCGCCGTTAGTTCTGCCTTTTCTAAGTAGGATAAAGAAGCGAAGTCAGCGTGTCTTGGCTACCGCACCACTGTTGGCAGTTACAATTTTGACAAAGTAGAGGGCTTTTTTATCTTGGAACCACCATTAGCACCAACAACAATGTCAGCCTCGAAATCCAACGAAGAATCTCTCTTTCCAACAAGCGCTGCATTGGGCTGAGTAGGCAAATTAACAGAAAAGCCCTCTCTCGACGAAGTCCCTCTATAAGTCCCTCATCATGACTGTACTATTGTTTGGCGCAGAAGCATGGACACTGTCAACATCAGATGAGATGACCCTTGGAGTGTTTGAGTGAAAGATTCTCCGAAACATTTTTGGACCTTTACGTCTTTACGACGGCGAATACCGCAGACGATGGAACGATGAGTTGTATGAGCTTTAAACGACAGTGCCATAGTACAGGGAGATCACCACATATCCTCATCAGACCTCTTTTCTTTCTAGACTTTATCAAGGTTTGAACCATGGTACACGGAGTTGCTAGGCGAGCACGCAACCACTCAGCCACGCTAACCGTGTGAAAATCGCTTTCTCATTATCCCTATCTTCAACCATACCAATTAAAACCTGACCTCGAGCTCAATAAATTACACTTGTGTCTAATATATAAGGCCAAAAATAATTTAATAATTGTAATGTAAAATGGTTTAATTGTTAACCAAAAGTAAAAACAGATTATTTCCGCAGATTCTATCAACTTCGGATGAGATGACCTTTAGAGAAAGATTTATCGAAAGAATTTTGGACCTTGGACGTCGAATACCCCAGACGATCGAACGATGAGCGATATTAGCGTCACAGCGGCGTACACATATGTAATTCATCGAGTTAAGATTGGAAAAAGGCAACCACAGTAAAAACGGTAAAATTCATACCTGGAATTTTGGAGACCACCACTTTTCCTCATCAGATTTTTTTCTAGAGTCTGCCCGGAATTGAACCATCTCATCCTTCTGATGAGGGAATGTGATGATCTTCTTTATTGCTCTTTAATGCATCTATATCGTAAAATTGCTATTTAAAAGCTACTTAGGCGAAAAAACAGAAATCGATCGAAATGAAACCGCCCTGTTCTTGATTCCGCCTAAGCACATGCGCAAAATTCTATATTCCCATGCATCATATTATATGATATTCGAATATTTTTAAGGTTTGTTTCAGAATCTTTACCTTTAATTTGAGATATATAACTTGAAAGTTTTTGTTTTATAAATAAAACTTAAAAAATTTAACTATTTCTATTAATAAAACTTACTTTGAAAGGATTTCAGGGGCATGTATATTTTCGTCCTTGACGTGTCGTAAAAGCAGCCAAAATCGAATTTTCTTCAACACTTTTTTTACTGGATTCAACCGTGCGATATGTCATTGAAAATATAGTTTTGAATACTTTATTGTTACGTTTCCAAAGAAAGAAATTCGTCGCCAACTAAAACGTTTAAATTTATGAAGAGTAAATTGTAATGGCTAGAATTTAAGTTATTTGAACTTAGTATGCAAAGGAGGTGTTTCCCTAAAATCCACTCAAAGTAAGCTTTCAAACCTGAGTATATGTAATTGCTAGCTTTTTCCCCGCAATTCCGTCTAATGGAAATCTACATATCTTCCATATAAATAGAAAGATAAAGCAGGACCTGCTAAACGGATTTGCAGATTCGAGAGCTCAAATTAAAGGAAAAGATATAAGCAGCTTTTCAAAATAAGAATTATAAATATTTAAAATAGTTTTGAATTATTTCAAAGATTTCTTTTGCCACTGCAAACCGAGGTGGTATAAGGCGATAAAAATTACTGATAACATTTTTTGGCAAAATAAGTGTCTTTTTATTTTCCCTAACTTATCAGTTCTATGAATTTCGAAGGATGAAACATTATTTAATTGTGTTGCATTGTATTATCGAATCGAAATGAAAAGGATTTGAAATTGATTCCGAATCGATTCGATCTCACTCGGAATTCGCATTGTTTTACTTTCTAAACCGGATCAAAATGCTGAGCAGGCCCTATACTATTTTTCTGCTCAGCTCGCGCGGGTTTAAGAAAGAAAATTCTTTAAAAATCGACCATTAAATACTTTCATTACTATTCATTATTGCATGTTTTTATTTAACTTGATAGTATCTATGAATATGGTTGTATACTGTATGCACATATACGTGCATACATACATAAACATTTAGTATAATTTATATGGCATTTAATTGAAATCATTTTGTCGATATACATACATATATGTATGTATATTAAATATTATTAGAAATACATAATGGCTTACTTAAGAAGTAATTGCTGCAATAGGTGTGTGTATGTGTGTGTGTGGGTGTGTGTGTGTAGTAAACACATAGTAAATACATAAATGAGATTCAAAGATAATGTTTTATTCACAAAAGATAAATGCTTGTCTAAAAATATTCGAAAACTTTTGTAAGCGCATGATGCATATATTTTCGAAAAAACAATTGGAAAGACGTGTGTATAGTTAAAACTAAATGCATAGTACATATATGCCTTTTTTCTGTGAATATATGTATATAGTGCAAAATATATATGTATGTAATAACATAATCTCACAATTCGTAGGGTATCAAAAGTTAATTTTTCTTACATCTCTTCAAAATGTTAAATATCAATTTTTTTGTATATTCCTTTGGAAGTTAAAAATTGTCATGTATGTGTGGTTGTTACTCTGTTCGAGAGTGCGCTTTTTTTGATTTTCACTAAATTGCAAATAGACGAGAAATTGCTTAAATGCCGTTAAGTGGGTTTGAGTATTATTACAATGTGAGTTTTTTTGTTTTGTTTTTAGTACGTTTGTTGTTTGCTTTATTTAACAAAATTGTAATATTCCGTATTCGTATTTAAAAATTAATACTTCATACAGTTAAATGTAAAAATAATGTAAACAACTCGAGCACGTTTTTCAATTTGTAAACTAAAAATATGTAAACTATGTCACTATGTCATTATGTCCAAAAGAAAAAAGCTCGTAAATATTGAGATTCATAAAATTAGCTTAATACAATAATATGTGTACAAAAATTCGCTTAACTATAGGACTTAAATAAATTTTACAATTAAGTTGTGATTTGTACGCAAAAATTTTGTAACAACTGAAGTCGGTATTATTTCTTACTTTCCCTATGTCTATTAAAAAATTACAAAAACTATAACTAATTCATTGAGGAAGCGCATTTTTAAAGTACATTAAATTTCACTTAAAATATTTATCTCAAATACAAGCCCTTATAATAATAAACTAGCAAATATTTTAGGAATATAGATTGAGTATTATTTTTAAATGCTTTTTGAATCACTTAAATATAATTTAAAATAGAAAATAGAAACAATATTTATTTTATACTCGCTTATTTATAGTGAAATTTGAGCACCAAATGAAATCTAAAAAATAAAATAAATCAAAAACTTTAAGAAAATTTTTTGTTTAAAAGAAAAATTTTCCCAAAAAATTTAGATCCTAGCCGCATTCGAATTCATTGATTAGAAAATTACGTTGAGGAGTAAGGCCCCTAATAATACCAAAAATTAAGTGGCATTAATTTTAGCTATTAATAAAAAATTAAGAGATTTTAAGCCTTACTAAGCAAAAAACAAAATATTATATTCGCAATAGTCTTCTTAATTTCGCATTCCTTAAGAAAGCAACAGTATAAATTTACATACTAAAAAATTAAATAGAAGCCGATTTCAAAAACAAATTGATATTCTTGATTGCAAACGCATTTTTTTTAAACTTTAAATTAAAGACTATTCCACAAAAAAAAATATTCAGCTTAACTCCGCTAATTTTATGCGCAGAAAAAATATAAACACATATTTTATAAGTACAAAATCACCTAACAAATAGGAAAACAATACGTGTATAACGCCTGTTTGAGTATTTTCTCTAAACCCATTTCAAACACGAGTTGTGAGTTCTAGTAAGTTTGATAATAGTAGATTTGCAAAATCCATTTTGAGAGTTTAATATTGTTGAAGTGATCAAAATTGTAATATTCCGTATTCGTATTTAAAAATTAATACTTCATACAGTTAAATGTAAAAATAATGTAAACAACTCGAGCACGTTTTTCAATTTGTAAACTAAAAATATGTAAACTATGTCACTATGTCATTATGTCCAAAAGAAAAAAGCTCGTAAATATTGAGATTCATAAAATTAGCTTAATACAATAATATGTGTACAAAAATTCGCTTAACTATAGGACTTAAATAAATTTTACAATTAAGTTGTGATTTGTACGCAAAAATTTTGTAACAACTGAAGTCGGTATTATTTCTTACTTTCCCTATGTCTATTAAAAAATTACAAAAACTATAACTAATTCATTGAGGAAGCGCATTTTTAAAGTACATTAAATTTCACTTAAAATATTTATCTCAAATACAAGCCCTTATAATAATAAACTAGCAAATATTTTAGGAATATAGATTGAGTATTATTTTTAAATGCTTTTTGAATCACTTAAATATAATTTAAAATAGAAAATAGAAACAATATTTATTTTATACTCGCTTATTTATAGTGAAATTTGAGCACCAAATGAAATCTAAAAAATAAAATAAATCAAAAACTTTAAGAAAATTTTTTGTTTAAAAGAAAAATTTTCCCAAAAAATTTAGATCCTAGCCGCATTCGAATTCATTGATTAGAAAATTACGTTGAGGAGTAAGGCCCCTAATAATACCAAAAATTAAGTGGCATTAATTTTAGCTATTAATAAAAAATTAAGAGATTTTAAGCCTTACTAAGCAAAAAACAAAATATTATATTCGCAATAGTCTTCTTAATTTCGCATTCCTTAAGAAAGCAACAGTATAAATTTACATACTAAAAAATTAAATAGAAGCCGATTTCAAAAACAAATTGATATTCTTGATTGCAAACGCATTTTTTTTAAACTTTAAATTAAAGACTATTCCACAAAAAAAAATATTCAGCTTAACTCCGCTAATTTTATGCGCAGAAAAAATATAAACACATATTTTATAAGTACAAAATCACCTAACAAATAGGAAAACAATACGAAAACGCATTTGAGACAACTTGAAATTGATTTAAGCTTTGTACCAAAAATAAAAAACCTGTTCATGTGAAAATGAAAATTTTGAGGGAAAAAGTAATTAAAAATGTGTAAAAAAAATAAGGAAAACAGTAATGAATTAACAAAAGTTTACAACAAAGTTGTACAATTTAAACAAAATTAAAAAAAAAAAAGTTATGAGGGCATTTTTTTTAGAGCAGTGTTATCTCGCGAAAGCTCCACAAAAAAAAACATAGCTTCTTTTGAGCAGACCATGTTTACTAAGTGCTTTTGGGGTCGTTAAATCCAAATTAAAAAACGGCAAAAAAATAAGAAAAAAAAAAGATTCTTTTGAGTCGGTTTTTTAGGTTATGATAAAACGTTGGCGCAAAACTGACCTTGGAGTTGGATTCAGCGACTCCAAAAACCTGCAAAAAAACATGGTGTGCTCTAAAGTAGCTATATTTTTTTTTGTGATCATTTTACAGAACATAGTTGTATTCCAACACGCTTGAGTTTGCTTTTATTTACATTCAAAACCTTGTATGTATGTTTGTGTTGTTGGTACCAGAACTACAAATTTTTTAACACCTAGAGTTTTGATGCCTGAGGAAATTATTTTCTTATTGAAACATTTGGCATTTCGACTCACCATAATTTTCGTGGTTTTTTTCTTCAAAATGTACTAAAAGAAGTCTCAAGTAAAAATACTACGCTAATAAAAATACTACTCTAAAAAAATAATAATATGAAAACAACGGAATTCGAATAGAGCTTTTGAATAAAAAGGAAACGGAAATTCATCAGAAAATTTTTGAAGGATTTGATTAATATTTTTTTGTTAACATTTTTGTGTTAAGTTTTGCGGAATGTTGATTGTTTTTAGTTAACAAATCATTTTTTGCAAGGTATCATAAAATTGGTACATACATATACCAAGTTAAAAAAAAACAAGATCACGGTAGTTTTTTGCAATGTGAGTGAAGAAGAGCTGGTGGTGGATGGAAGGATGTCGAGGTGCAAAGTGTTTAGCATTTTTTTTTTTTAAATAACCTATTATAGCTGATCTTCAAAAATTTCTAATAACAAAGCCCCAGACGTGATTAACTATAACTTTGTTCTGCAAATATGATCAGCATATTTACCTCTTTTAGAAATGTATAATATTTGCTCTGTTACAAAAACGCTGTTGGACTGTGTTACTGCTCTATTCAACATTAACCGCGAGCAGCTATCTAACGGGCTCGACAGAATTCCGCCGTTTCGCCCGTTGCACAGTGGGAAATTTTCTACCAATTTTGTTCAAAATTAAATAAATCTTTTTTTTTTTTGTTTAATGAACGGAACGGAACGGATTTTGAAAAATATCAAAAATCCATCAAGAGTAATATTTTTCTAAGAGGTAAATTTCAGATTTTAAAGATCGCATAAACTCTTTGGAGATCCAAAATGGCACATCCAGTACTTTTTAGATAATGAACAGGATCGTGTTCACCAACATCAAACACTTTTTTGCCAACTTTGAAATTTGAAATTTATTTAAAAAAAAAATCCGACTTTTCACCATAGATAGGCTGAACAAATAAAATTAAAAATATTTTTAAATTCGGCATTAGACTTTTTTAAATCCGTTCAAGTATTTAAAGAAAAACAATTCTTATCTAGTATTTTTGAACAAAATATGTCAAAAATGTCCCACAGTGCTTAGCTTCTAAGTACGTGAAAGACAATTGAGTGGTGTGCATTTGACGCACGGCGAGTTCGACAAAACAACAATGTATGTAACGAACGAATACATACAAATAACCGATACGCAAGAATGATCGAAGGCAAGATTGCGCCTTCCTCGCTGATAGTAACTGATAGGGGCGTAATAATAGCTAGAGAAAAGAAAAAATTATAAAAAAGAAAAGGAAGAAGCGCAAAAGAGGCGGAAACGGCAGAACGATTGAAAGTTCGTTAGCATCGTTTGTGTAAAATAATTTTATTTCGTCAGCGGATTAGTGGATGCTGTCAAATCGGCAAAAAGACTAGCGGCTACCGGAAGGCGCAATCTTGTATTATATCATTTTTGAAACCAATTTACTTTTAATTTTCACAATCTATGCTAACAATGCTAAGAAAACTTTCAATCGTTCTGGCGTTTGTCCGCTTTTTCTGCAAATCCTTCCTCTGCTTCCTTTGCTCTCTCTACTTCTCTAGCTTTTCTTACGTCGCCTTAAGTTGATCTCAGTTTCTTGTTTTCTACCCTTCTTGATCGATACGTAGTCAACAAATATTGAAAAATATAACATTATAACATCTACCTATCTGCGTTCTCTGTTATATGTCATTCAAACTCTTCTTGGCACGGACATATTCTCCCGAGGCAATAAAATTATGATTAACGTAATTGAGACACTTCAATTTCTTACTTTTCCTTAGCCTAATTTTTGCGTGTGGCATCCTGTATAATAATTTTATTCTTTTGTCGTGTCACTTTTGTGGTGGGAGGTGTTGATATTAAGCGTTTTAGGTTCTCTTGTGGTATGGCTGCCGCCAGCTGCTCCTTATCTTTCTTGCGGCCACTACTGCCTGCCTGTTCGTCTGCTGCGGCGGAAACTGACTGGCCGGCATAGCGTGTGAGCACTTGAAATTTGGCAAATAGTTTATTCTTTGAATCGCGCTCCTTATCTTTGAATTTGTCCAACGGTTTGTATTTAGCTAGCGCATCGGGCAGCGGACAGATTTCCATTTCACCATGTTTGGGTGGTTTCAAAATTTTACCACTTGCCGGTATAGTGGTATTTTTGTAGAAATCTGAATCAAGTTCAGAATCCGAATACTGTGATGAAGGATTAATGATATTGCCGCCAGCTGCATGTAATTGTTGTTGCTGATGCGTTAGTGCCAGGTGCGCGGGTCGCAAGTAACGTTGTTGTTGTTGCTGCTGGTGCCCCTCATTAAAACTAGCCGAGCTAACCGAGGCTGAAGCTGATGTCTCCTCAGCGAGATGACGTAACATCAAAGTGAGCTTCATTTCGTGTTGTCGCTGCAGTAGCACCGCATTGCGCTCACCTTCGAGACGCGCTTGACGCACTGCATTCGATAGTACGCGCTCCTTCCACTCCCAAGCATCACGTTCGCGTTCCAACTGCATCAATTGCACCTCCAATTTCCGTGATGAGTCGCGTAAATCAATCACTTTTGTAAAGTATTTATACAACAAGGTGCGCATTTCCTCTGGCGAGAGTTTATTCAGACGCGCCATTAGCATTTGCTCACCTTTTTCGCGCTGTAATCGCTCGCTGGTGTCAATGGATTTATGTCCGCAGATAAGTTCGTTTTTGAATTCAATTGCTGCATCTATAGCTTCAATGGCCTCGTCGCATTCGAGCAGCTTGCGCTCCTCGCGGTGTGACAGCATTTTCTCTCGTTTCAGTTTGCGGTCGAGCGAGCAACGCTGTTCAAGTAGGTGATCGCGTGTGCGACGTAGATTGCGTATTTCATGTCGCAGACCTTCCTTCTCGCCAGCGCCCTCTGCGTTATCGCCATATTGTTCCAAATTCTCTGATTTCTCACGTAACACGTGATCCAAATGTGATATACGCGCCTGTACTTCTTTGAGATTCTTACCGCGCTCTCCAACTTCCCCATTGTTCAGGCCTCCATTGGGAGTATGCGATTCTAACTTCACCAGCGCCTTGCTGTTGCCGTTGCCACTATTTTCTTTCTCTTTTAGCACCTTCAGCTCGTGTTCTAATTGTTCGCGTTGTTTACGGTCTTTCTTTAGCTTCTTTTGCAACTCTTCGATGAGTTTTTTAGATTCGTGCATTGACTGTTGTAATTTCTTTACCTTTTGACCACTTTCACCAGCGATATGCTTCATCGAAGCAAGATCCTGTAGACGCTGCTCTATGTGTGCGATTAATGAGCGTAAACGTTCCACCTCAGATTTATCTTTGCCCTGAACTATGGCTTTGGCCAATTGTTTTTTAGTCTTTTCATATTCAGACTCAAGTTTGGATTTTTTCTTATGGAACCGTTGCTTGGCTGTGGAGCGTGTGTCGCTGTTTTTTACAAGTTCTGTTATAATATTTTGCTTCAACTGCATGGTTTGCTCTACCTCCTGAATTTGGCTTTGTCGTGCTTCAATATCTGTATCTAATTTGCGCATTTTTTTCTGTATATTCTCCATTGGTGAATTAATGGCGGCGCGTAGTTGTGAGGCATTTTGCAGATCACCTGAACTCTCGAGAAAGTCATCGACCGCTTTAGGCGCGGCTTGTTCACGTGAAGCTACGCGATTGAGCATTGCAATTTCTGCACTGGACAGACTAGCGCCTGGCTGTATAGATCTGCGTCGACCTAAGTATACAATATTTGACGTTATGAAAGAAATTTCTGATTCAAATATTAAACTTACCACAAATCGATGCCTTACGTTCATCCAACTTTTCACACGGCGCGTTTGATTCGCACAGTACTAATTCCATGCTATTCGTAGACTCCTTATGTCTTGCACTTTCCTGACTCTCCATGACGGCTTTAGGTTGGGTTTCTATAAATTCTTTATATTTGTCCTGTATTAATGTATCTGTTTTTAGACGTAGCTCGTCCATTAGCGCCTCTAGTTTCTCCATCAAATCTGGTCGTTGTGACTCACAATCCGAATCATTGTCTGAATTCTGTTGCAATGAGTTTTCTGGTTCGCTAATCGCCTCCTCAGGCTCGTCTGCCTCCTGTATTGGGCCTAGTTGTTTTTGTGAACGTATAGCTTCCGCAGAGCTTAAACATTCCTCGCATTCCTGCTTGAGAAATAGCCACTCCTCTATTTGCTCTTTATCCAATTCTGTGACTGCGTTTGAAGATGCCAATCTGTCAAATAATTAATATAAAACAATATTAATAATGTAGAGAAAGAAAAAAAATCCATTTCTCTTACTTTGAGAAAAGTCCCTCAGCATTTGCTACCAATTTGTACCACTGACTGGCCGCGAATTGCAATCCAAATGTGTCTGTAATCACTGGAACGCCGCTACGTCCACCGCTAGCTGGCAATTCAGGCACAACCGCCTCTGGGGATATGGGTGTGTTATCATCGGAAAACGTATTCATTATAACGTAATTTCTCACGCACTGCACTTTGAAAGTAAATTGTAAATTACAAATAGTTTCATTGCAATCGCGCTCTAACGGTGACACACTTAAAATGAGCAGCGTCTGTGCGCGTCCACCGAACGAATCTTTTAGAAGTGTTGTCAAAGTGGTTTGATTATATGGTATATTACCATTGGCACCATACATTAGTGCCGGGTCGGTGAGCGTATTTACAACTTGTTCCAAACCCTGTATACCTACATCCTTGGGCAAGCTGGTAGGTTGATCCAAAGAATTCAACATAAAAACCCGATCTGTGCCACATAAATCAGAAAAACTAGCCGTTGATAAGCGATGTTGTATGAGACCTTCTTTTGAAACCCATTGTTGTTCGAGTGTAAGCGTAAAAAGTGTATGACTAAGTGGCGCATCATCCTCAGCTTGATTTCTTAGTTGCTGTTTGGCGGCTAAACCCAGTTGTAGCCAATGAAAAACATCATTGATATTGTTACAATGCACATTGCCCACACCCAATAGATCGTGGATACCATCTTCAACTATTTCAACCCAACCAATATTTACAGCGTACGTACGTTCTAATAGAAGGTACAGTAAATTAAAGAAACAATAAAAAATCATGTATATGATATGTATAGTTTGCAATTACCTGGGTGATTTGACATATGTGCAAATATTTCGCGCACACATCGCTGCACCACACCCTGTTCGGATTCGCTGTATACACAATCCAAACCGGGACCGTAGAGAGTATAAGTTTTACCTGTTCCTCGTTGGCCATATGTTACCACCGATGCGTCGAAACCCTCGGTGAATAAACTTATTAATGGAAACACCGTTTGATGGTAAATTTGACTCTGTGTACAATCTATGGGAAGCGCATGTGTTACTGGAAAGGAATGTGGTCCCACCTGCATAAGACCGGCAGCAATGCCATTGTCCAATTGTCCAGGCAAAGCCGATGGAGCTGTATTAAGGAAGCCTGGTGTTGACATTGGTATGGCTTGCACACAAAAGTTAGTATGCGGCTCATTTTGTATGCGCCTACCAACATTTTCATCTGTTTCAGCTGCACTAAAATTGCCATTATCATCTTTTTGCGTTGTCGATTGCAAACGTTCGTCTGCACCTAATTTGGATTCCGTATCTACAACACAACCAGCTGATGGTTGTGGTGGTGCTTTCACTGGTGTTGTTACAGCCGGTGGTATGCAGGGGTAGATACGCACAGCAACTTGTATCGGAATTTCCATCATATTCGGAAGTGCTGAGTGTACACAAAGTTATGATATTGGCTTTTCTGTTTATTGTTCCATAGTTATAAACTCATTTCACTTTATTTAAAGGAAGATTTCTTTAATTTTGGAATAATTTTCACGACGTTTCTCCTAGCACCTATTTTATGTTTTTCCAATATTTGTATGCAATGTTGCATTTGGGAATACGAGACAGTGCAACACAGCAACACTGTAATTTTTATAGTGTAGCCAAATCTTTGTACAAGGGATTCATGTTTTGATATACAAGGTGGTCAAAATGGCTGTAACCTGAGAACTACGAACTACTTCTTCTCTCAGTCTTTGCAGGCTGTTGACCGACTATTTGATCGGCAGAGTCCGCACTCATATAAAGCACCGTGGCATTTAAACTATCGGCCGATAGTTTGCCAACTTTTTAGTTAGAACGCAATCGGTCAAATTGACACTTTGAACAAGTTAAACGTCATTTAACTGGTTAAATGGAACTACACGTTCGCAAACAAGTTAAATCACATGAAAATTTTGTTTGAAAACCAAAACCATATCGTTATCACACTGCGTGTATCAGCAAAATATACAGAAAAAAGTACTTTGGACTTGTTTCTGAAGCTGCTGATTGGAGAAATGTCAAATATCAGTCAGATCCTGTTCTTATATTTGCGCACTTACGTTTAATTTCATGTGATGCAAAAGAGACCGTCTAAATAGTCTGCCGTCCAAGTCTGCAGTGTGTGCACCTCCTAAAGGTTTGCGAAGCAGCCTGCAACTTTTGTCGTATCACAGCTAACATCGCGTTCCTCGTTTTGCAACAAAATCTGCGTATTCGGAATTAAACGCGTGCTTTTCGTGTGTATTTTTGTGAAATATTGTTCGAAAACGTCTAATAAACGTATAAATTCATTTATTTGACTAACTTCAGCAAAGTTTCAGTTTTTAAACAGCGTTTTAAAATGTCGAAAAGGCGCATAGAAGTCGGCGAGACGTATACCACAAAGTCGAAGAAGTAAGTAACCACAGGGTACAATATACAACATGGCGCTAATTTTCATTGCTTCCCTCGAAGTTTCACAACTAGATTATGTATAGTATATGTAATTACATATCAGTAGCTTATTGATATGTTATTCTTTAAAATTTTAGGGAATGTGATCCATCTGCCTCGACATTTAACAACACCAACACATTCCACAATCCAAACACAGTGGCTCACATAGCAGGCGCCGTTGGGGGTGCTTCGCGGCAGCCAGGGACGATAAATCCCTACAATATGAAACCGTTTTCGCAGCGCTATTTCAATCTCTATAAGAAGCGTATCGCGCTACCCGTATTTGAATATCAAGCTGACTTTATGCGTTTGCTAAGTGAGCATCAAAGTATTGTTTTGGTGGGTGAAACCGGTTCCGGCAAAACAACTCAAATTCCACAATGGTGCGTTGAATTTGCTATGTCAAAAGGTAGAAAGGGTACCGCATGTACACAACCTCGTCGTGTGGCCGCTATGTCGGTTGCGCAGCGTGTTTCAGAAGAAATGGATGTGAGCCTTGGTGAGGAAGTTGGATACTCGATCCGTTTTGAAGATTGTTCATCAGCCAAAACAGTGCTGAAGTATATGACAGACGGTATGTTGTTGCGTGAGGCTATGTCCGATCCGATGTTGGAGCAATATCAAGTAATATTACTCGATGAGGCGCACGAACGTACTTTGGCTACAGATATTTTAATGGGTGTTTTGAAAGAGGTCATAAGGCAACGGAGCGATCTTAAATTAGTTGTCATGTCAGCTACCTTAGATGCTGGAAAGTTTCAACAGTATTTCGATAACGCACCTTTGATGAATGTACCGGGTCGCACACATCCCGTCGAAATTTTTTATACGCCTGAACCAGAACGTGATTACCTAGAAGCAGCAATACGCACAGTCATACAGATACACATGTGTGAAGAAATTGAAGGTATCAATTAAACGTTTCTCATTTCAAAACGAATTTGACTAAAATTCTAAAAAAAAATGTAGGTGATGTTCTAATGTTCTTAACCGGTCAGGAGGAAATCGAAGAGGCATGTAAGCGTATAAAACGTGAAACTGATAACTTGGGCACAGATATAGGGGAGCTAAAATGTATCCCACTCTACTCAACTTTGCCACCGAATTTACAACAACGCATTTTTGAGCCAGCACCACCGCGCAATGCAAACGGTGCCATTGGGCGCAAAGTTGTCGTTTCTACCAATATTGCTGAAACGTCGCTCACCATTGATGGTGTAGTTTTCGTAATTGATCCTGGCTTTGCAAAACAAAAAGTCTACAATCCACGTATTCGTGTAGAGAGTTTACTTATTTCAGCCATTTCAAAGGCATCAGCACAACAACGTGCAGGTCGCGCTGGCCGCACACGCCCTGGCAAATGCTTCCGTTTATACACAGAAAAGGCATATAAGAATGAGATGCAGGATAATACATATCCTGAAATTTTGCGTTCCAATTTGGGTGAGTAATTTGAAATTAAATTTAAAAAAAAATTAAAGAAAAACAAAAACTGCGAAAACTAATTCATTTTTAACACAAAGGTACTGTGGTGTTGCAATTGAAAAAACTCGGTATTGACGATTTGGTGCATTTTGACTTCATGGATCCACCTGCACCGGAGACGCTTATGCGCGCACTGGAATTGCTCAATTACTTGGCTGCACTTGATGACGATGGCAATCTTACCGATTTGGGTGCCGTTATGTCTGAATTTCCTTTGGATCCGCAGTTGGCTAAAATGTTGATTGCCAGTTGCCAACATAATTGCTCGAATGAAATACTTTCGATAACGGCTATGCTGTCTGGTGAGAATGCATGCATTACTACTAAATGCGTGCTTAAATTATTTTTTTCTTTTTTGATACTTAAGACCAAACTACTAACTTTGTGAGGAACTAGTTTTTGTTTAATGTTTTTTCAAAAGCAAGAGATAAGGTATTTTGTACGACAAGGTAAATTTAAAGATGGATTGATTTAATATCCTCTCTATGCATGATTTTGCAATGCTGCTTTAACCACAACAGTTATTTTATACTCATGAAATGGAATGTTGTTATAAAATGTATGTACATATATGTACAAAAGTGTAATACGCACAAATTTTTAACTATTTATTCTTTTAAATGTACACAAATCGAATAAATTCACCCTTGTCTCTTGCTTCTTTGAAAAATACTTAGGGAGGTTGTAGCTAGACGGAAGGCAAAAAAAAGCTCATTTAGAATGTCTTATTTTTTTCTAGTTGTTGCCGTAGCGTAAAGTAAGTAAAGTGCAAGTTTGAAGTAGCTAGAAATTCGCCTTTTCTTCCATACAAAACATGTAGAAAATTTACTTTTGTATGGAAGAAATGGCGCAACTCCGTAAGTAAAAAAAAATATGAAAAATCAACATAATTGCTCGAAACTGCTACAAAACTGTATACCTCAAATTTTCTAAAAATCCGGATTAAAAAGTTGAACATTGTAATTACATTTTTTCTATGTCGAGATTATCTAAATTCTCTAAAAAGTTTGCAATTTTGATTTACTACATATGTTAAAAAAATAAGACAAATTAAATACGGAACAAGTCAATACGGTTGTCGTTTTTTCCACCGGAATTATAAAATTCATTTAATGGAGGTTTTTATAAATAACAATATTTTTTTAAAACAAAAATTGTCTCAGATGATAAAACAGTTTAAGCTTAAAAGCCAACGGAATCTTAATATTTAGATTTGCGAAGAAAAGCTGGGACGTGAATGGGGTTACGGGGTAAGGGAACATACCTTTCCATAACTCTGTTAATTTTTGGCGGCGTTATTCAATTGTATCTTAAACAAACTAGTTTTCCAAAAGAGATCAAAAACAGCATTAAAAATATCATTATTATGATTCCTTTAAACAACTTTTTCTTTTAATTTGCATGCGGACTGCTTAGCTTAAACTTTTCTATCATATGAGGTGACTTTTTTGAAAAATGTAAAAAGCTACAACTTTTAATATTTTTCATAAATTTTTTGGCGGAGACCAAGGCGAATTTATAGAAGGGGATGGCATAAGACCAGCTGATTTGATTTTTTTTTATTCACCTGCATGTATTTTGTTTTTGCTTTTGCGTATGAGCTTCCAACAGCCGTAAAAGCAAAAATAAAATGTATTTAAATTTTGACAACTCTTACGCAGAAACAAAAACAAAATACATAGGAATTTTGTAGTTGTATTTATAACACCTTGGTGGAGACCTAAAAGTATTATAAATTGTATAGTTTTGATTGAAAACACTACTGTGTTTTTTTCTTTGTATACCTAAATATTGGGTATCTTACCCGTAAAAATGCATAAGCTGAAACCCGATTTTTTTTTTACTCCTGACTGGGCGCAACCTCCTTAGTTTGCTTATTTAGAATTTAGCGCAGGGAAATGAAATTGAAATAGTGTAGTATAGAGTGTGTTTTTTTAAGCTTCAATTATTTTTCACAAAATTTACCAGCAGACAAGAAATTTGAAGTTACTCTGGTTTTTTTTTAATAATATTTTTTTTAATGCCATTGCGTTTTAGACTAACATATTGTTCCGTTCCGTTTCCAATGTACACCTAACTAAGTACAATACAGAGGCATGCTTATTTTTTAGTAAAAATGCAAAAGAAAAATTTTCTCAATTCATTTGTCTTTTGCATTCTCCACTGAAAACAGTTTCACGAGCGATAAAACAACTTTAAACCACTTTCACCATAACAGACAAATTTTTTTTTTTTTGTATATTACTGCAATTCAATCAAAATATTTATGGTTTAAAAATTGTGTGCTATGTTTTATGCACCGCGAGATGAAATCGTTCTTGAAACTCACGACAAAATTACTCAACAAAAATCCAATTTCATTTGCCAGTGTAGGCGAGATGTCTTTAGTTGCGAATTGCGTATTTTACTGAAAAAAAAAATAAATAAATTACTCGAAAGGCGCAATATTTGAACACTCATATCAGCAGATGTTTGCAACCACTTAAAATTCACAAAACCAAAAAATATCAGAAAAAATAAATAAATAATGAAAAGTTGAAGAATTTTGCTCAAAATTAAATACGAAAATTAGTAAAGCAAAATAGGATTCTCCTTCAATCATCAAATTTGCTGTGAAACATAACTCAACTGCGTTTGTGTGGGATTGTGCTGCGTTCAATGGATACCGTTACGCCGCCAACCCAAAACCAAACCATTTTTTCTCTCTCTCTTCCTTTCTACTTTGTGCCCACAATGCACAACTACAGTACCACAATGCTTTGTGCGCCCGAATGAAGCTAAGAAGGCTGCCGATGAGGCCAAGATGCGTTTTGCTCACATCGATGGAGATCACTTGACGTTGTTGAATGTTTACCACGCTTTTAAACAGAGTAAGTTTTGTTTGTTTTTTAAATTTATTTATTATTGAATTTACCAAGCATTATTTTCTGCTTTTTCTCAGGTGGCGAAGACCCCAGCTGGTCTTATGAGAATTTCATAAATTTCCGTTCGTTGAAATCAGCCGATAATGTACGTCAACAACTTGCGCGTATAATGGATCGTTTCAATTTGAAACGCAGCAGCACTGAATTCACATCCAAAGATTATTATGTCAATATACGCAAGGCTTTGGTGCAGGGCTTCTTCATGCAAGTTGCACATTTGGAGCGTACCGGCCATTATTTGACCATCAAAGATAATCAAAATGTGCAATTGCATCCGTCTACGTGTCTGGACCATAAACCCGATTGGGTGATCTACAATGAATTTGTGTTGACCACGAAAAATTACATACGTACAGTGACAGATATTAAGCGTAAGTTTGATTCGGAATATTGTATTGTAAAATTTTGGAAATTGTCAGTTGTTTGTTAAAATTTCCACCTCTTATTTCTCCATTAGCCGAATGGTTGCTCACTTTAGCGCCACAATACTATGAAATGACAAACTTTCCACAATGTGAAGCTAAAAGGCAACTGGAAATGTTGCAGCAGCGGATCGAATCGAAACAATTTCAAAAAGGCTTTTAGTTTGGACGCTTGTAATTCCAAATGTGTGTTTGGCTTTTTTCATATATTCTCTACTAAGTTATCAGTTATGTATATCACCCTAAAAATTGTTTGATTGCAATTAGTTTACGAAATAAAATTTATAACTTTAACACATAATTATTATAATGAGGGTTATTTCGAAAAACGTAAGAATTTCTTGAAGTTTTTTTTTTAGCATTTTAGCTAATAAAAATGTATACAAAGCATGAGCTTACACATATACACACATACATATAAAAATAATTACATATATGTATAGATTTATAACACATTGTTTCTATGACAATTTTTGATTTCTATATAATATATCTACTATTGCTAAAATTATAGCATATAAAGTCGTTTGATGAATTTTATTTAAATGGAATGCCTTAAGTAAATAGATAAAGGAATATTCGCGAGTGCTTCTTTTTGAGGAGCAGGTACACACCCACTGTTGTAGCGCTAAGCTACATATTTAAAATAGTCCAATTTAGCTTTGGCCGCAACCTTCAAACTCACCTAAGCGGATATCTAAGAATCGGGCGCTTTTGTCGGGATCGGACCGGGTGTTAGATGGCCAGGCTTAGGGGGGTATTTGAAAAGGTGGTTGTTGGGATGTTGGGATTTGATTCTGATGAAGTAGGATTTAGTTCTTCTAAAGTATTCTGATCGATGCTGAGGCGGGCCTCAAATGTCTACAGCTAATAAAAGGAGGGAATCATCATCCTTTCACTGATAGGAGTCACCCTTGTCACCTTTTATGCTGTTACAACAACAACAGCAACCCTTGTCGGCAGTTTCCATTGTTTCAGCAACGGTATCAACCTCCAAGCCTTCCATATGTCAGGAATGATAATCGTGTCCATCGACTTATTGAGGATTCCTGTCAAATACGCTACTCCCGCGGGCCTCCACCTCGCCGCAGGTGAAGGCAAGGGCCGCTCTGGTATTGGACGATTTGCACAGCCTGCTGGCCAACTTCCACTTACCGAAAGGCGTAGAATTCTCTGTCGATTAAAGTATCTCGATCATCGCTTCGGATCCGACGAAGGCGAGTATGCAGCCGCAGAACAAACTCGAAGTTACCACTCATTTAACAAATATTTGAATATTTGTAAACTAGGAAAATGCTAACTACTTATTTTGTTTCAAATAAATAAAATCGAAGTAATAAGGAGTTGATGCCATTAGCGAGGTTCTCGTTGTGAATTTGACAATACCGATTTGCTTATTTCAGAGTGATGCGTACTCAATTCTCCTATGCTTTTAACTCAATATGCATGCCTTAATCAATGTTTGGGAAATAAATAATATATTGCACTCTGAAGGTACATAAAATTATCAAGGAAATAAATTCCCAAACATAAAAAAGATTGATATAGTAATAGATAGATGATAGATGTGGTAGATTTTTTTTTAAATATGTAAAATTGAAAATGTCTGCACTAAAGATTACCCCTACTTTTACACAGTCGATGTAAGATCGTTTCCTCCCCTTCACTGTTCTTATAGCTTCTACCTCTTCTTTGTAAGCGCACGCTCGGCCTTTTTAGCATGTTTCCGTGACCGGTTAGAGTCCAACAACGTTAGAATTATTCATTCGTTTTACACGCTTCCTGGCCGTTTCCGGCGCCATTTAGGCCACGTCTTCAACAAGTCGACTCCATCCTTCACCGCTTGTTTATATACATATATATATCCTCCAGGCAGGGCCGGATTAAGGGCAGGGCCGACGGGGCCGCGGCCCGGGTCCCCCACAAAATAAAAGAGCAAAATAATTTTTTTCATCAGTACAAACGATTTTTTTTGCTTTGACATTTTTATTCCATTTTTATTATCATTTTTGTTACTCAGTTGATTTGAATAAAGTTTTATATTACTCGACATAGTTTATCTTATTATTTTATTTTAACTTGACATAACGAAATTTTTGGTTAAAATCGTGTTACAAATAGGTAACGCGATATTGGTTAGGTCATATATCGTTCAACTTTCCCTCCACCTCTCAGCGTGAGCAACGCAGTTGAACTATCGACTCATATCGAGGAAATCGAGAGTAAGCAAAAGTCAGTTGAAATAACGGGGTTACACTTAAAGGAAAATTTGTCTCACTTGTCTTACTGTATTAATTGCTGTAAAATGAATCTCATTAATGATATTATTGTCTCGGAACCGTTTGTTGCTGATGTTCATATAGAATTGTTCCGTTCGATTAATTAACATCAGCTAGAAAGATAAATGAGTCAATATCACAAGTTAATAACGCATCCGCTCATACATATATCTGCACGTTTTGCTAAAATAATTCATAAAATGTTATTTATTTTTAATTTGTCAAAATCAAACGTGTAAAATTAGCTTTCCAAGAGCTTAAATTTTATTTTTTGAATGTCATTTGTAAAAAATAACCTTACTCACCCGCATTGTAACTGAGTTAACCTTGACATAAAAATACAATCCAAGTTTGATTATTAAAAAATAATCGAATCATAACTATTATAACCTTACTTACATTAACAAACTTTTGAATAATAAAAAATTAGTTGTGTCCAAGCAGCTGCGTTAGTGACTATATGTATATACATACATTGTTTTCAGTTTGCCTTAGGCAAGGGTAGGCCCTAAGAAATTCCAGAATTTCATTTATCGAATATAAAATGTCAGGCCCTCCGTAATCGTCCATTTCGCACAGACACGGTCATGACATAACATAAGGATTGTTCAATCTACAAAATTTAACGGCAAACTTCTATAATAAATATTAATAGGGCCTACCCTTGTCTAGAGCAAGCTGAAAACTCCATATAGTCAGGTTCTATGCTTATCATATCATTATTCATGTTGACAGTTTGAATGTGAATTGCTTCGAAATAGTATTTTTAGTCATAAAAAGGTGTTCTTTTTTATAATTGAACTATGAGATCTTTTATATGGCCGGCAGTGAAAATGTGTTTGATTTTGTTTATAGATAGATATAAAAGAGGGGCCCACACGTATCCCGGCCCCAGGGCCCCCACATTCTTAATCCGGCCCTGCCTCCAGGTAACAATTTGCAAGAGGCAAACGGTATACCTATTCGTTCTTTATCCTGAAGAATCTGCTGGCCGTGCCTTGCCTTGCAAGTTCATCTGCCATACAGTTTCCTTCTATTAAAGTTGTATTTTTTCGATAAACATATTAAATAAAATTATGGGTTTAAACCAATTCAACCGTTTTCCCCTGTTAAACGGTTGATACCGTTACCGATACAAACAATACTTGTTTAATGCAATACATGATTTTTATTTAAGTATATAAATAAGAACAAAACGCCCAATTTAATAAATTCTAATATTTACATACGTACAAAATTTGAGAAAATGTTTAGTAAAATATCGATAATTTAGATTTTTTGTAAATTATCTTCAGTTGTCTGATTTCTATAATTTTCGAAATTATACTTACAGAGTTGAAATACAAAGTGTGAGATTCGGAGATGTACATACCTATTTAATTTAAAGTGAACGGCGCCGCGCATACTTTCAAAATATTTTGTTTTTAATCCTTTAATCCAGGTGCGGATCCAGAAACGATTATTAGGGGGGTAAAATAATTTTATACCTCAAATCTGGAATAAGTGTTATTTGGATTGATAGACGGTGCGAAGTTCAATCGAAAGCAGAAAAAATACACAATACCCCTTTTCCCCTACTTCTCAGAAACATGTTTCTTACAAAACAATTTTGGTACTAAATGGTGCTAAAAAATGCAACTAAAATTACAATTTGCATTTTACTGACATTTTTATATGGCTTATTCCTGAATGTCCCCATCCCCCTGCTGTATCCGCCCCTGCTTAATCGAATTCGATAAAATTACGTTTAAAACTCACTAAAATATCACATCCAATTTTTGTAATTTTCGAAATTATTTGGGCGTAGCTATAATCTTATTTCGCCAATTGCCACTAGGGATGTCAAGTCTCGAGGTCTGTTTGAATTCCGTGATTCGTGAGTATAATTTTTTTTTGATCAGATGCAACTAGTAAAATTTTCATCATAGAAAGGGAGCTTTCTTGCGGAAACGCTAATGAAACCAACGATGAAGTTGAGTTAAGTGAAACAGTTAGCCCGATGGATAAATTATATAGAGCCTTAGCTAGTATTTCGCAAACCTCACTTAATAGAAAGTCGTATGATAAGTAGTTTAGATTGAACAATTGACATTTATCTAATGAGTGTGATAGAGGCTTTTACCTGCAGGAAGCATTTAAATATCTATCCATAATCCACCCAACAAAAGTTGAAGCAGAATGGTGTTTCACATGCTGGCTTGTAAGCAATAAATTTATGTCACGCTTGGAGGATAACACAACAACACACATTACTTTAATTATTCTTAGAACATTTTGGTCAATACAAACAGTAACAAAAAGTAATTTGCTAGTATACGGGTTCGGTAATTGAAGTGTGTTACTAATCTTACATCGGTCATAGTTGCTAAAATACTCAGGGCAATTACATCAAATTTATTCTGACGACAGTGAGGTAAAAAAATATGTCAGTATGTACGCCCTGAACAAATATATTCAACGCGAATATCTGCGAAATCTCATTCGTCCAGAAGGCACTGCGGATGGGTTCCAAAAGCTACAGTCAAATCAAAGGTTGTCACATCGAGCTGAAGTAAATACATTTAGCCTAATTGTTTCATTATTTTCACACAGCTTTACCCTTCAAATCATTAACAATTTGATTTGAACGTTGTGTAATCTGCAGAATTAAAGTTATTTTATATTGATCTCAAACAGTGATTCAAAATAATTAGAGAAACCAGCAATAACTGCAAAAAAATAATAATTTTGTACTTGTGGTACAAACACTTTATTATAAAATATTGAAAATTTAAGTCTGCCAATTTTGTTTTTGTTTATGAAAAAAGTTTATTTGCCTTCTTAATAAATATCTGAATTGCTTAAAAAATATTTCTTTCTTAATGTGCAGCTTTAAAATACAATAATAGGCTGCCCAGCCTATTGATTTTCTTTCATTTGTTACATTTTCAAAATCACCAAAATTTACCTCCTTAATGTCAACCTACCAATAAACAATATGTGTACCAACAAGTTTCGTTGAGATTCTCAATATTCATTCGATTTATTGGGTGTATGGACGGGAGGACAAACAATATGGCTTAACCAAGTTCTGTTGTTGTTGCCGTAGGAGGTTATCAAGCCCTGCAAAGATCGAATTGTCCACTAAGTGCTTTCATCCATATCATCTAACGGTAGTCCCACGAAACGAGCTGCTTCGACGTGGACGGACCCAAGGAGAGCGGTGTTAGTGGAGTAGGTTTTTATGAGCATGTGTTCATATGCGAGAACTATTCACATGTAGGAATATGTCCTCGATAAGTAGGAGTTTAACCTGCTACAATATTCGGAACGTAATTGAGCCAAATTAAAGCAGGTCTCAACTCGCAACTCAAGCTCTTCGTCTGCAATGGGTGGTGATTGAACTCCGATAACGACATTCGCGGGGCGGGAGGGGATGAAGGTGTTAACTGACTCCCGATGAATGTCGTTTAAGACCTGTCTATAGTTGGTCTGGTATTGCTAGACCTGGTCGTTCAATTCCATGAGATGGCTCTTGATGTAAGCCGGGGTGATACTTGCGATAAGAACCTGCGAGAAACTGCTTGTTAAGCATGTTCTTATGTTCCCTGACTGTCAGCATTTGCGCCTCACTTGCAGCTGGTGGATGGCCGACATCAGGAGTCATCCCGTGGAAGTCCGAAGTACAGTATTTTGGCAAGTCTGGAGCTTCGTTCACCGAGCCCTGATAATCCCCAGCGACCACACTGGCGCAGCGTATTTAGAACTGAAGCGATTTCTCTTTAATATCGGTTGATTTACGCTGTTACAAACGACCTTTATGTGAACAAAGTTATAATACCCTACTGCATTCCAATACTCGTATAAGAAACTGTAAAGAGTTTTTTATTATATTACTTTTATTCAATTAACACTTCACTAGTATAAATTCTAAGTGTGGTGGTGCACACAAATTGCAATCCATGTACGGTATATGTATGTACATATGTATGTTATTTGTATTTCTTTTATATAGATTAGCAAATATCGCGCTATTTAACCATTTGTATTTTGAAATTGTATCAGAATTACTAGATATGTGCAAATAGCCGAGCCGAACTGTAATTAAAAAACAAAAATATTATAGAAAATGATAGATGTGGTAAAAGATAGATAAACAAGTTAAACATTGTAAGCCAAAGTACATATGTATGTATGTATATAAAACTACTTAATAACCATACGTGAATTTACATATGTATATAAAGGGTGTTTCTTTAGAGATTCCATTTACCGAATACGATTAAACACAAATTGGCCAGGTCAATGTCTCAACCTCACTTTCGGAAAATGTTGTAAAAAATGCACATTTTGATAGCGCTATCTCATAGCAAAGAGTTTCATATCATATTATCTTTGGCCTAGTTTATCATGCATAGACAAACGGCAGAAAAACGGTTGGAAATTGTGCAAATTTATCTCAAAAATGATGGTTCCGTTCGATAATGTTACCGTGCGCTAAATCTGTACTGTTGAAGAGAATCCACAAGAGATTCACGTGACAGTGGTTGGTGTATTTTATAGGCTTGTGGATCCATTGTTCCATAGTTCTTTAAAAATGAGCACGGCGAGAACGTTGACATCCACAGGGAGCGCTATAGAACCATGATTGCCAAAATGTTGACTAAGAAATGTTTTTCAAACAGGATGACACCACATGTCATACGGCGAGTTAACAGTTAAACTAATTTTATATGCCCACTCTAGCAGGGTTAAACTTAGTTTAAGAAATTCACTATAGTTAAACTCGCACTGAAAGTCTGGCTCTTAATGAACGAATTATTTGGTAACCGCGTTATTTCTAGAAATGGGCTAACCAGTTCTTTCGATTTAACGCCTCTAAATAATTCTCTCTTGGATTTGTTTATGCGAACAAACCGCTAAGATATTGCTATGGTTGCAAATGATACGACGACGTTTCTGTAATATTTTGTGAAAAACATCGATGTTTGCCATAGATTTTTATTATCTAGTCTGTTTTTTTCGATTTTCATCAAAATTTACTCTAATCCTTTCAATTATATTCTGCCGCAAGCAGCTACATTGCACAAAAGATTAAAATTACCACATTTAAAAGATGCCTTGGCTAATTTAAATGGTTTTATAAAATCTTTTGATATTTAAACATATCATTGAAAATGAGCTCACCAGAATATAAAATCTAAACAGTTGTCTTCTGTTGATCAAAATCCAATCAAAAATTTTTTAAGATATGAAAAATATTTTTTGAATGAACGACTTTTTTTCTAAAGCAGGAACAACTATCACGCAGCAGCAAAACCGTATGCCATGGGAAAATACTTTCCAAATTGTTGTTTTTAAATTCTGTGACAAATAAATATTTTTTTATTTCAAAATCCTTGTATTTCTGTTACTTATAAAGGTAGAGGCTTCTCGGGAAGAACTAGCCATAAAACTACCCGTTTTTTCTCACTATATGAGTTGCCGTTGAAAAATTTCGGTGATCGAAAATTGTACCTCCAGATTACGCTATGTGCGTGCTATCCAAAAACAATGATTACAATTAAGGGAATTTCAGTGTGAAATTATATAATCTAATTTTTTTCAATTAAAATTTGTTCCCCTCCAAAAAAATACCCTTTAGTTCGAGTAAACAAGAATACGAATTTTCACGTTTTTTAAAAAGTTATTCTTACGCTACTTGCTTATTTGAATACATAAGTGCAGTAAGTAGCTCAAAGCGAAAGTCGTATAGTGATTTTTATTTTTACATAGTCGCATTCTTTTCAAGAATTTTTTTTTTTAATTATAGTTTACTTTACAACATAGACCAAATGAATCAAAGTTTCACAATTTATACGAAATTCACAAAACTTAAAAATTTTTTAAAAAGTTGTCATACATTTTTCAAACTTTTTAAGCTCAATTTTTAGAAACTCTTCAGATATGCAGTTTTTTAGCTGATTTCAGTACAATAAAGTGCGAGCAGCAAGTGGTTTCACATATATGGATGAAACTGCTGAATACCATCAATAATCTGAAACCTGCACTTATTTGGATTGAATTGAATTGAATTAATTCAATTGACTAAAAAACTGATTATTCGAAAAGTCTCTAAAAATTTTCTGATTAAGTTTGAATATTGATTACCGTTTTTTTTAACTTTTTGTTTAGGTTTTCTGAAATTTTGTATGATGTTTGAAACTTTGATTTATAGAATAAACTATACTTTAATATACAATTAATGATACAAATGGCATTACTAAGATTGGGAATATTTAAAAAAGATAACTGTACGGTTTGGAAGCTTGGATATACTGCGTATACATACATACACACTCACATACACACTCACATACACACACACAAATATACGCACCGATGTCAGTAGAGTTCGATTAACGCGGCACAGACCACTCGCAGAAAAATCGACATCAACAACAAGTAATTGCTGCCAGAACTTTTTCACCTGTTATAGACGAACAAAAAAAATATATACATTTTTCAATCAAGTTTAGCATAAAATCAATATCTTGCGACAATTTTACTCTTAATTACCTCTTCTGCCAATATAGGATCGTGTATTTTTCGTTCAATCTCGCACACTATTTGTATAGTTTTTTTAGCCTGCAGAAAACATGCAATTTGTAATAAAAAGGGTTTTATTATTTAGTTATTTTTCATATACATACATACATACATATGTACATACATACTCAATACGTACGTAGATTTCACTTGCAACAAATATTTACTCACCTCTACTGTCGCCAAATGGCATGGCTCCACTACCAAAATTAAACGCAATGAATGGAAAAGAATCCACAGCACTTGCAACCATACCATTCCGCTGTCCTTCTTACTTAACAATTCAAGAAACAAAAAATATGCCGTGGCTACCAAGTGCAGCAAACAAGAGACCAATATGAAGAGTACTGCAATACCCTGGGAGCTAAGTGGTGATTAATGTAAAAATAACAAAATTTAAAATTTAACGTTGAAAAGAGCAAAAACATTTGTTTTATTATATAAATCAATTCCATACTTACTGGGATACCAGAATCATACACTTTCTCAATGATTCGTGGGTTTCTTCAAGTAATTTTAGCAAGCCGACTTTGTTTTTACCTAAATTTGGAGAAATAAACAGATAGTTGTAAATGTTAGGAATTGATCTTTTCGCTGGTATTCAGGGGTGGACAGTTGAAGTGTTACCAACCTTACAGTGATCATAACTAGTTAATAACTACTCATTAACCTATTACGGGATTTGCAAAGTCGTTTTTTTAAGAGCTTGCCAATTTTCATACAATTATACTTTCGTTTATGCGGTAGTCGAGTTTTTCGCTGGGAGGTTATCGCATCCAGCTGAAGTAAATATACCCTAACTGTTTGATTATTTGCATACATTTTTGTCCTTCAAACCATTAAAAAAAAATTGTGCCACAAAAAAGATATGAACTTTTGAATAGGTAACACTTCAAATACCCACCCCAGTATTGATTTATACTAGTGATCATTTTGATGTGATATACATTTTTCGGATTCAGTAACTGGGAGTCTAATACAGTTCACCAAATATCGTAGTGAAAGTAATTTTTTGAAATACTGAACCCCAGCAACAATTATGTGACGGAGTTGTTTCTAACCTTCTTGTTTCATTCTATGTTATTTTATTTTATGTCTTTTTTGACTTTGCAATTAATACTATTTTTTATTTTGTCTTATACCATGTATTACGTAACTGCTTTACTACCCCTTCTAAAACATATGGCTGGTATACTTTTGACCCAGTTTTTGGATTAACATTTTTTCGTCTTTGGCAGTGTTTGCGTAGATTATGTCGTTTTGTTTATTAAAAACTTTTTCAACAATCCAAATTTTCTCATCTCTAAAAAGCATAATTTCATGGCCGTTGACCGCGTACCACTGAGGGAGACACTTGCATCTGTTGAGCCTAATTTGCCTCAAGCGCGTTGCCAGAATATGACCAGTTGACCGACAGTAGGCTTTCATGTGGAGATCATCTCGAAAAAGTCTTGACATTGAACTGGTCGATATATCCATTCCCTTGACATAATTTTCTGTTATCCAATGGGATTTCTGCGAATGCATTGGCGAACAGTTTTTATGGCTGAATTCGTACGAACCATGCGAGGACGACCACTTATCTTTCTGTCACTCAGCTTATTATTATGTACATATTTATGAATAGATACGGCATACAAATTATAATAAAATATAAAGGCACTTTTTTCTGCGAATTATTTTCGCTGTATGCATTGTAAACTTTGTAACAGAACTTATGGCAGGACTAAGTAGAAATATATTTTACACTTGTAATAATTTATTCAAAATATTATGTTTATTTTTGCACAGTGGGGCCGTTTATAAGTAAAGTCATGTCATTGATTCCCTTGACATGATTTATTTTGCTCCTAACTCTGCAAATCTTCAAGCACGCCCTTTAAGGCAAAGCAAAAAAGACAATATGCCTGGAGAAACTTTTGGATCCATATTAAAAACCTTCTTCAATGTCCTTATCATCGCTTCTGACTCTATGTTATCTTTGGAGTTGTAATTTTTTTTATTTCATTCGAAGAATTGAAATATTTAATTTGTTAATGAAGAAAGTGAAATCAAATTAAAAATAACTCCCAGTTTTCAGTCAGTGTTCAGATTAAATAACTGCTAATTATTTTGCTTGGTGTACTTTTCGGGATTTCTTATTAAGTTTTAATGTGTTTATTATATTTTATTTTGTTCAATATTATTAACTTTCATGTTGCTTTCTTTTACATTTTCGTTTCTTTTTTCCCCAATTTTTGGCGTAGAATACGTCTTACCTTACGGTATGGGCACCAATGTCAGGTTTTTATTGTTGTAATCTCTATTTCTTTAATTATAAGGAAACGGCTCGATTAATTTTTTTTTTTTTTTTTTTTTTGAAGATGTTAGCTTTCGTTTGACATACAATTCATGTTGGTTGATATCTTCCTAATATTTAAATTTCTCAAATGAAAATTGTATAAACACATGCACACAAATATGTGTGTGGTGTTTGGTTGAGTGTTTGCTGTTGGGCGATTTAAATGTGCTCGTGCAGCCCTTTCTTTGTATTGCATAATTTTAGGCGGGCAAGTTAAAGTAGAGTAAAAGAAGAGAAAATGCTGCCAAGCACTGCAAAAAAAATAATAAAATTGATTCGCGTATGTTATTTATCATTTATCTTTACTATTGATAACAGCCATTGACTTCGTTTTTGCGAGAAACTTAATTGATAATTTAAAAACATTTTTATCCTATTTTTCCTATCATAAGCTTATGTATATCATCCAAAGTAACTATCAAATAAAGAAATTAATTTGCTTGTATTATTTATCATTTATTGTTACATATGTTTTCTGTCTTATCGGATGGCGTATTCTACGTTAAACTTAATGGCCGTGTCTCTGACACAGCCTGCTTCTTTTTTTTATTTACGTGAAGTTTTTGCTTATATATTTTCGTTATTTCAATTTACTTTGATTAAGTTCAGTTTGCTGCACATCATGCCATTTGCTTGCCCTTCTCTTATTTTAAATTTATTTTCTTATTTTAAGTTTTCATATCACATTTTATGCTTTAAATAATTATTTTATTCAAAAAAAAACCAAACTATTTTTAAAATTATTGCTTTTTATTTATTTTTACCTTGACCCTATTTTTACATTACCTTCTTTTACTTCTTTCTGGATCGTTTCATTGGTAAACTTCGACAGACTTTGGTGCAGCGTCAAAGGATTTTGTGATACTACTTTGACAGTTGTGATTGACGGCTTCGATGCAGCTTCATTTTTATTGCTCTCGACTTTGTCAGGAATGTACACGCGTTTTATAAATACATATGTTTTGTTCTTTTGAAAATTAATGCGAAGAACAATTACCTTTTAGAAAAGTATTCCTTAACATCACGTTTAATCGCCGAAAGCGTCTACCGAGACCAAAAGCCGTATTAGCAAAATTAATTTGCAAGCCAATCAACATAAAGTAGAGACTATAAAAAGGTATGTACCATTGAATATTAATCTCTACAATTTAGCAAAAAAAAAAACGTATTTTTCAGATTTCAAAATAGTTAGCATTATATTGCAGTTAAAATTACCCGCATCGTTTTTTGGAGTTTTCATGCCAATGGCAAAACGCAACCACGTCACAATATCAAGTGCTATAAAATGTCATGTAATAAAATAAATTTAAAAAATACAATATTTTTAGTACTGGCTTGCTAAATACAGTACGCACGAGTATAAGTAGTTTTACTTTACCCAAAAGCGATGATATTGCTAGCAAAGGGAGTGCCATCATTAATAATGCCAATATACGATCGCGTTTGAAGTTCGAAACTGAATACAAGGAATTGTCGACCTATATAAAAGAAAAACACTTTAATGCACGTCCGCAAACTTTATCAAAAACTTCACTTTACTTATGAATGTAGTTAATAATTATTTTCTCATTTAAATACCTTTCGCAGCCACGTATTCAGTTCACGGGTCGATCGCAATCCCCACAAGCCACAACCAACTCCCGCCCCACACGCAAACACCACCACCGAAACATCCAGCGCTGTGACCACTTTCGAAGTTGCAGATTTCATTCTAAAAGATGGTCTATTATTGTTGAATTTTGACATTATGTGTAGTAGTGCATTAGACGATACGGATTTGTTGAGAATTGTGGATAGAAGTTACATGTGTACATGCGGTAGGCGAGCAAGAGGCGAATAAGAAAAAGAAGTAAAATATTAAACTGAGGAAAAGTGTTCAAAGTAAGTAGGCAATAATTTTAAATCAGCTAAAATCTATAGGTAGATCTAAGTAGTTAGTTAAGGAGCGGCTCAGACATATTAAAACTCTCTGAAGGGCGATACTTAAGGAGTTTAGTTGAAAATACAGCGCGAAGCATTCATTTACACGCTTCTATCCGTTGAGTGTCAATATTTTGTAACAGTATTGAGCTAGATTTTGGAATACTATGCCTTGTTCGAAACACTCAATCCTTGTCGCAGTACTATAGTCGTAGTAATCATCAACAACTCTATCGTTTTACTTAAAAAAATTGATTTCACATCCCCACTCATGCAGTGTATGTAAATATTCTTGTTGATGATTATCGAAACGCGCGATCTAAACGGTTCATCCAAAAACCGCCTCCAATATCTTTTTCTGACGATAACTGGGTTGTTGCAATTTATTTATAGACACACAATTAAAAAATATTATCATAGTACTCTAAAACAAAGTATTCATGATTAATGGAATTTACCAGTTCGTAGATGGTTTATTCAGAATAAGGACCCCAAGCAGAAACCTTTACTTATCTAGGAATGATTGACATACGGGCTACCATCTAAATGAGTATGGAATGGAATGGAATGTAATTGAAGTCGGCCGGAAATCCAAGTACTTAGACATAGTTGTCCATTGCACTTAAGGCCTGGGATGGAAGAAAGGAATAAAGTATAGAGGAAAAGGATAAGGGAAAAGGTGGGAATGGGACTTCATTTCTCGTCGATATATCTTACAGATTTTCTTATGAATCTGGGAAGTTCGCTCGGCGGCCGCCGTGCCGAGTGTGTAGCGTGTGCGCGCTTCATTCGGTGGATCACGGGTTCAAATCGTGGCCGGGTCCAGTAACATCAAACATTTTTAGAAACGTTTTTTCCAATGACCCGGAATTAGCCAATCCCAGCGGTGACCCCTCGGCAAGCAATGGGTAACCTCCGAATGTATTAAATGCCATGAAAAAATTGCTCACAAAAAAACATTCGCCGGTCAGAGTTGGCGTAAAACTGTAGGTCCCCAATTTGTGTTACAACATCAAGACGCACATCACAAATTGTAGGAGAAGTTCGGGCAAAATTGCTTAGCAGTTATATCGCCAATTAAGTAAGTAAGTAAGAGAAGCTTGCCGAGGAATTGAGAATGGACGTATGCCATTCTCAATATATCTAAACCAAATATACTCCATCTCAACCTATCAAAGCTTGACAGATGCCGAGGAAATACTCTGTGTAAGATGTGCACATTAGGTCATAGATGATGCTTTTCGTGGCCACGTGTTGTCCCCTTTTCTTTGATAGAAGGAATTTCGCCACCATCCTGTCCGGTGTTTTCAGGAAGCACCTGGTTGTTTTGCAGGTGTCAGTAATGCACCAAAGGTTTTCATGCGTCTTATGTATGACATCTCTAATGCAACTAACGGTCCCTGCTATGTTTGGTCGTATACTTGGCTGGGGGTCCAACGGGATTTGTCAATGACCCGCAATTAGCCAATTCGTCAGCGCGGCATTTTTGCTTGGTTGGTCAATATTGCCGTGCAGTATCGCGTCGCGTAGCTTAACTGCTGCCACCAAAGAATATTTTGGCGTACTATGTAGTGTCGTATCGCATCGCACAATGCTGGCCGTGCCTTAAGTCGTCATGAATGAGTAATCCTGAGACGCCAAATAATAATATAGGTCGATGTTTGGCTGCACTTCACCTAATATATCACCATATTGTACCACAAATTGAAGGGTCTGCAGTATTACGCCGACTCCGCCATTTTCAATCTTCGTACGTGCACTAATAAGGACCTTCAGGCTTCGACTAACGAATGTTTTTCCGATTTAGATTCACCATCTAACAGTAAAACCTACTCCGGCATCTCATCATGGTTAAACATCACATCACTTTGGCAGCACAGACAGCGCCAAGAAAGCGTTGGAACCGTTATACTTTGAGGTTTTTAAAATTGTTGTCCAGCCTTTTAACGTAGTTCAACTCTAGAGAGACATATTCGTCGCAAATCAAAATAAATAAATTGATGCAACAAAATAGTTTTAGTAATATTTCAATATATGTACACTTCTTCAAGTATTTTCAGCGTGTATAATGAACGAATTTCCAACATGACTACGCACGAATTTAAGTACCTCAATCTCTGTCTGACCAATGCCGGAGATCTACAACTGATATGCTCAGTAGCCAGACCTAGACAAGTAAGGCAACTGGCAAGAAGTCTGATATCAGATCTGCCGGCCAAGCGATGTGATGTCTTTTCTAGCCGCCACACTTCTCTGCGGCGCCCAACAGTTCCCCAGTACTTACAGTATACCCTGACTTATTAACCATTTGGATAGATTTATTTAATTGTTACTAGCTGGCAACGGTTGCGCGAGGCTTCGCCACGCGCTTTCTGTTTATGTACATACATATATGTATAAGAAATTACTTACTATTAGTTACTTTGGTTCTGAAATAGTTTGATTTTGCATTTACCTTAATTCCTAAATATACAAACTCATAAAAATAACAATGTTGTTATGTTGCTACAATTGCAATTAAAACTTTTTATTGGACAAACATCAAAAAATTTCTTTGTATACAGTATTATGCGAACCTCCCTCTGCAAGTACAAAAAGGTTTCTTCGCGATGTAACACGTGATAGGGCTACGTACACTTGTCCGTGTGAAAAACATGGATTACTCAAATCCACTCCGGTTACATTAAATGTTTGCCCCTGTGCCTTGTTTATGGTCATTCCAAAACAAACGTTTACCGGAAACTGAAGTCTTTTAAATCTAAATGGCAAATTTGTAGGTATCATCGGAATTCTAGGTATTAAAGTAGATTTTCCAGTACCACAACCAGTTAAAATATTACATTCAACCAGATAAAAATGTAACCTTTTTACCTGCAGGCGAGTTCCATTGCATAACAGTGGGGGACTTAAATTGGAGCTCCAACTTCTAAAGTAAGTTTGTGGGGAGGCATACCTGAAGGGCTCATAGAATTTAGAAATTCCGTTGGGTAGTACACAGCTTCTTCACCGTCGACTACTGTATCCACTCAACTGTAGTCAATTTGTTTTGCCAGCTGAGTATATTCATGCTCGAGCTCAAACCACTCACCTTGGGCGTTTGCTCATTCGGCTCAACAATGATCGTGTTGAATCAAAAAAAACTCAAATGAGCAAACTCAACACGTATGAATAAACTCATTCAGTTTGAATATGTGCGCAGCCAGCAGCGCTGCCTCTGCACTGCTGATGTATATTCATAAACACATAAACAAAACTAATTTTTGTATGGAAGAAAATGCGCAACACCGTAAGCAAAACACTAAAAAACTTTTAAAAATTCAGCTGTAGTTTCTAGTTTCTTGTATGATGATAAAACATCTGAAAAACAAACATATCTAACAGTGTGGATCAAAGCTATCATTTCGCCTTGCATCGGTTTATCAACGAAGTCAACAACACAGCTCTCTGCGCATAGCTGTCCGCTACGACACTGATATTACATTCGGTTGTAGCACTTAGTGTAAAATTTTTTAAAACTTTACACTTAAATATTTCAGAAATGAATAGGCTAATTTTTAATTTAAGTAGCGATCATTGTAGTGCTAACTGCAAGCATTAATTTAAAAAAAGTTGCATCCCAATCCGTTCAGTAGTGCCCGAGATTAGCTGTTTCCAAAATTTTAGACTTTGTTTTATAATATGTAAGATTTCGCAGGAATTTCTCATACTGAGCGTAGGTGGTAACCCCGATAAAATTAAATATAGTTATCCTATTAAATTATCCATATATTTAAGTAAACTATGATTTCGTCCAAGCCGTTGTATGGAAGGAAATAAGCAAAAACCGTCAGTAAAATAAAAATATATACATACATATGTAGTATATATTAAAAATCCATGAAAATTTTTAGAAACTTATTGTACTAGAATTAAATGTGCTACAAAACTTGAAGGAACTATAGGTATTTTTATTTAGAATGAAAAATTTAAAAAATTAGAAAATAAATTTCCAAAACTATTTAAATCTAACACGTCCTTCTGTTTGCAAATAAAGCATTTTTCTATTTTAATAAAATTCGAAGCGCATTGACTATAAAATAGGGAATGTGTGTTTTTTTTAATTTTAAATTAAATTAAATCTCTGTAGGAAAGCTCGCTGTCATAGAAGCCACAACCTTAAATAAAGCAACTACAACTACTTTTAATTAAAATAAAGTAATGAAACTACACAAAAGCATAAGCTTCTACGTCACTACTGCTAAATAGGAGTTACTACACAAGTTTATTAAAAGAATAATACAATACTTAACATAATGCGAAATATTTACATACTCACCGCACAGGCACCTGAGAATTGGCATCGAACAACAATCCCCGATAGGTCAAAAAAACTTGAAGAAATTGTATAAAATTAGCCGAAAGATTGCACAATTTCTTCGAAATGAAAGATTGAAAATTTACCCATTATTAAGCATAGCGATGCTGAGTAAACCGAGAACATAATACTGCGTCGTATTTCAAGAACACCTTTCGAATTTCTGCGTACCGAAAATGGTGCTAAAGCCAAAGCTTTGCTGACGTAGAAGATACAGAGTGTATGCTCGGTGATTTCCATACTTCCAGAAAAATTATTATTGTATCCGAGCGCACTGCAGCCCAGGGTGTTAACACTTTTTTTTTTAAATGGAGTTGCGTTGCAATAATTTGATTAATTTTTTTAATGCATACGTTTTTAATTCATATTATTTGAAATTTCTTCTACAGAAATATCGTATTAATAATATATTAATTTTAAGTTAAAATATATACTTTACATTTGTTTTTTTTTTGTATTATTTATACTTCCAACCTTTCCGCCTTGCTGCATCGCACTGATTGAGTTCTCGTGTGGTAAGTTGGCGAATTTCGTGTCGTAGGTAATTCACAGTATCAATCGTAGTGAGAAGTTGTCAACAAATTGTTGTACACTTTGGCAAATATTTGCTTCTACGCTTGTATGCTTGTACGTTTGTATATTATGTATTTAAGTATATGTTATTATGTGTGCTTATATGCATGTGGGCTTTTTACATAGATATCAAATGTACACCGCCTTTAAATATGCAGCGGTGTACAAACTGGAAAATAATGACCAGTTAAACGGATTTAAAGGGATTGCGCTTCAAAAGTATACCTACTACGTACAGTAATATGTGGAAAACTGTAAGAATATTAAGGTGATATTAGGGATAAGATGATGCGAGTAAATACTTTTCATTCGATACCCAATAATTTTCATTAGCATGGAATTAAGGCTGTTAATAATTTTTTTTTCGTCTATTTTTCGGTACAATTTCATCCATTTAGCTGGATCGCTGTAAAAATTATGTTCTCAGAGGTTGCCGATATGCTTAGTTTAAATTAAATAAGGGTGCATTAAAATATGCAGTACCTATAGACGAATATTACCTGCTCTTCATTCTATCGGAGTTGGGGAATTTTATATTGTATATATTTTTTTAAAGACAGCTTTTTTAAATTCTAAAATTTTGAATACGATAACTTATGACAATAATAATTTGACTCTCAAGTCATATATGTAGCTTGATGTTTGACCGAACCTTTCCTATAATTTGTGATGTGCGTTTTGATGTTGTAACACAAATTGGTGAACTCAAAGTTCTACGCCGATTCCGAATGGCAGATGATATTTATGAGAAGCTTTTTCATGACACCAATATACTCGGAGGCTTGTCATTGCCTGCCGTAGGATGACCGCTATTATTTCTAGATTTTTTGATGCTCCTTTTTACCTCGCTACGGCAGACAATAACTTAGCGTTGCCACAAATGTGTTTCTATTCAAAGGTTGTATCGAAAATCATAATTTTTTGATATATATACAAAGTGAAAATCTAATAGTGCTATTAAAGACCAAAGTAGTTCAATAAATTTTATTTGATTTATTTGATTACATAAAAATCATCACACGCTCTTGTGACAAAAAATTTGTATTTGAAAACCCTTAAATATAGTTATATTATTATTTCTATGCCCAAGCGCACTAGTACCAAGGGTAGTATAACACTGTTCAACTAACGATTGTCTGTATCAGTGTCTGTCTGCCAATTCGACCGAACGTGCATTGGAAGTTGTCTAGTATTACAAATGAACAAAATCGGATAGTAACCACGCCGGGAAACTCTACACAATTTGGTACACACTTTCCGCTTTACCTCGATAAAATTACGTTACAGAAGTCGGACAAAAACCACGCCCATCTGTTACTTAATGGTATTTTACGAATACCAAAAAAATTAAATATTTTGGTTACCATGAAAGGTAATTTACTCAAAATTGACATAGATGATCGGGTAGGAGAGAGAAGGACGTTGGGTATTTAGAGCAAATACATATATCACCGAAACTACCGTATCAAACTATCAAATTTGGTATACCATTTCAATTTCAAATCAGTAAGCACAATTTGGAAATTATAGAATTTGAGGATGAAACAAAACAAAAAAATAAAAATATTTGAGCAAAATCAGTCAAATTTGGTACAAAAAATTTGATTAGAGAGCGAAATGCGTAATGTGTAGAAACACATTTTGAAAATGGTTACACCCAAGCTGGGACTCTTCTTTACTTGTTAAATTAATATTTTAGACATTTATATATCAAGAATGATAGAATACAAGATTGCGCCTTCCCGCGGTGAAATGACAGATCTCGCCTTTAGTAAACAAGAATACGGGAGAGAGAAAATTGAACAACTTCCAATATTTCATTGAAAAACGTGTTCTAATTGTTCTAAAGTGTAAAATATGAATTTATAGGCAGACATTTAATAAATAAATTCGCAAAATACTAAAAAAAGTGTCTCTTTTTCTTAATTTGTGAAAAAAGCTTTGTCTAGTTGAAGTTGAGAATTGTCAAACCCGGCAAAACCAAAGTAGCGGTACTTCTAAAGGCGTCACCTTCAGTATTCAGTACACCGTGTTTATATATAACCTTCTCCAAAATAATTAGTGACATTAAATGTTCTCTAAAAAATTTAATAACAAAAAAGGCTTCCCACCTGCCACTTCTAAAAAAACCAAGCTTTACAAATCCTTCACTTTCATTCAACAGTTTGAGATTACCTGTCTACAACGCTCGTAAATACTAAATACTATTTACAGTTTCGCCGTTTAAATTGTAAATAATCATTAGGGTTCGTGACAGTGACAGCGAGGAATAAAATCAGTTAAGAGCAAATTATATGTACAATTAAATTGTCAAGCCGTCGGCAATGGAACAGCCAAGCGAATTTTGTGGAAAACTTGTACATATACATATGTATGTACATATGTACATATGTACATATTTAGTTTTTCGCAATACTAAAAAGTTTCGTCGCAGAAGTCGAGTTCAAGTTGAAAATTGAAAAATTTTAAAGTACATACTTGGTGACAGGATGTGCTGGATGATTTGGGTAGATAAAATTATAAGTTGCCTTCATGGTTGCTTGATATAATTTCCTATATGTGTGCATTAATATGCATGCATGTATGTATGCTTGCATGTGTGTGAAAATCCACATACTAAAATAGGGCAGCTACAGTTAATGTGACACATATTTAAGCGCAAACAAATGATTTGCAATATTAGTGGTCATTGTGATGTTTGTGCATAAAATGGTTTAATATTTTTGTGTACGAGTTGATTATCCATTTGGAGCGAAGTGGTCAACATTGTTTGAAGTAGGCGTGATGATCGATTGTTTAACAAATTGTCGTTTACAAGCACGTTCGTGCGTCTACCTATTCAGATATGTATATATTGTATTTATAATAATTCCTCGCCAATAAAAAGGCCCACAGAAAGCTTATTTTTAAAATTTCAATACATATTGCATTTAAAATTTTCGACATACATACTTAATATTTGTTTATATGTCAAGGTCGTACTTGCATTGAGGAGATTTTCAGTTCAGTGCAGTTGAGTTTGGAATTATTTATTGTAATACATTAAATGAATTGTTACAATATATGTACATAGGTGTGAATCGAAATGGTTTTGAAAATACTTCATTACTAAGCTAGTTACATGTAGGAGGATTTTCAACTGTTTAAAAAGTCAAATTGAGCTTGATTTAAGACAATTAGGTAATTGAAATATGCATGGTTGTCTGACAAAAGAGGTTTAAGAAGGTTGTATTTTAAAAATATTTTGAACACAAATTCTATGAAATATTTAAATGTGGGTGTCAAACGAAAAAGGATGAAGTAATATTTGGTTTGAGTTTTGTGAATATTTTTGAGATGTTTGGAGAGGGCTACCAGCTCTTTAAAAATTAAGTAAAATTAAAATTTTTGAAATAGTTATATGCATTATTATAAGTACAATATGGGTTTGAAAAGGCTTTAATTAAACTTGAATTAAGGGATTATATTTAGATAATTGAAATATGTATCGCAATATGGGAGTCAAACGAAAAAGCTTTGGCACAGCTTTATTTGGAAAATATTTGAAAAGATGGTTGCCAAACGTTAATTTAATAAGATAAATTCAGTTGTGCAATATGAGTGTGAAACTAAAGGTTTAAGAAAGTTTAATTTCCGAAATATTTTTCCAGAAATTTAATTATCAAGTTAAATGAAATATTCCGTATTCAACGGAAAAAGGCTTAAGGCGGATTATTAATAGAACTATTTTTAAAGATGGCTTTCAATTGGCGAATTCATATAAGGTGTAGTTACTATAGCAGCCGATTTGATTTTTTTTTATTCACCTACATGTATTTTGCCTTTGCTTTTCCGTATCAGCTTTCAAAAGCAGTAAACACAGAAGCACAAACAAAATATCTACATGAGAATTTTGTAGTTGTATTTATATACACATTTGTAGTTGTAGGTATATACACCCTTGAGCAATAAGACCCAGAACCAAGGCGAATTCATATTAGGTGGTGGTATAAATACAAAAACAAAAATTTACACTAACAAAATATAAGCACAATGACAGTATGATTTACAACTAACACAACATTTTGACTTAACTTTCACCAAACGAATTCAATCATCTGCTTGATCAATAGTTTTGTTTTTATTAAAAAAATATACATAAAAATTAAATTGAAAGAAAGTGTCAAATTTGGTAAAACCATTTATATCATTTTGTGTTGCATTTCAAAGCACGCCGTTAAGCCAATTGCAGTGCGATGCCGTGGTGAAAGTTAGTGTATAATAAATTGAAATTATTGTATTATTTGTTTGTATTTGTAATCAAAATTCAGCTTGTTAATAAGTGGACAAATTTCATTTTATTCAATGCTCCTTGTAGTTGTATTGATGTAGCTATAATTGTTGTTTCCATTTCAATCGCTTTCGAGATCCTGGAGCTGTATTAATAAAGCGATATTCGTAGCAATCCAGAAGGCAAGCTGCAAGTACAAAAAACAAACTTAGAGCTAATTAAATGGGAATTATGGGAGTTATGTTTAGAAATGATAATTATTAGTTAGATTTTTTGTAATTTCCGTATTTATTGACATATGCAAACATTTCCGAAATCCTCATATCATTGTCTCAGCCCTCATTTAAAAAGTTCACTGAAGATGGAAATCTTCTAACTTTACGTTTGGAATTTGCAAAATCGTAAATAATCTTATGCTAAGATCCCACCAACGGCGCAAATAGCACAATCTGTACCGATTGTTACGAGTATCACGCTAAATCGGTACACATTTGACAACTTCCGTAATCATTTGGATTAAAGGCTGGTTAAAAAAGTATACCAAAATCAAAATTTTTTTTTTTTAAATATGCATATATATATCAGTGTACTTTCAACGAACTAATGGAATTAATCTCGTTATACTAGGTAGAATAACAAAATGCATGTAAAACAACAACACTAACTAGGAAAAATATGCGAGCTGAGCCAACTCGTTAAAATGATATCCGACCTGAGATGTAATGTTGAGAAGGGAAAAAACTGTGCTATTGTATGTGAGCCGGAAGAAAATACATCAAAAATTTCAGTTTAAGACCTAATTCGGTTTTATTTCCGTAAACCTAAGATATGTTTGCACAACTATTTTCCGTTTTTAAATGGCACCAAGCAAATCGCATCTTTCATGAAAGGTTGGTTTTGCATCTAAAGGAAATTTTATCCGAGTTGGAGCGTTTCTTTGCAAGTCGGATACAAAGAAATGGCCCAATTAAAATGCAAGCTACAAATTTCAAACCAACCCAACTGTGGATTGAAGTCTTCTCGAAGTTTCTCCACTACAAGCTGGTGGCAGATTGCTGATTTGTTTAAATTTAACAGAACTTGGGGTTGTATACATTTTATTGTAGAACGATACAAATCGGCGCACTTTTCCCATTTTTAGAACACCTAGACATATCGCCTGAATTCGAAAAATGGTGTACGTTCACGCTATCGGTTCACAAATGATCGGCAAAAAGTCGCTGATTTTAATATTTTGTAGATTTATTTATTAAATCTCTGTATCGCACTAAAAAGATGAATTTTTCAAAGTCATCACTCAGAATTTTTAAATTAAATACATTCGATTTAAATAAAGTGTCAGTAAAAACAATAAAGTCCTAGAAATAATTAAATATCTATCTTAAATGACGAAATATTCCGTTTATAGTTAAAATTAAACTTCATTGCTAAAATATTAGTAGACTGAATCTTCGATGTCAGTAGTCATATCACTTGAAAATTTCCGCGAATAGAAAGCAAGCAACCCTCACAGCTTCATCCAAACCAAAATGAAGAAATTTTGAACAAATTAGATTGAAATTTAACATATCAGTTCCTTCTGCATAATTTTCTGTGCAAAGAGCAAATAAAAGTTAAGGTTAAACTTTATAAATATTTCAACAGAAACTAAAATTCAACAAAATATATCGATTAAATATTTGCTCAACACACTTCCGCTTACCTAACGAATATGAACCAAATGAGGTTGTAAATAAGATTTTTATTGAAATCTCGACCCTGACGCCACCAATTGGAAACAAGAGGGCATTCAAGAAAAATGTTATCTTAGGCTAGGTAGAGGAGAGGGCCATTTCGCAAAAGCTGCGAAGAGACGAATTTAAGCCGCACTGAAAATGGCACAGAAATGTGTAGCTCTTACTTCGCTCCTTTCTTCTGATCTTAATGAAACGCGGAAAATTAAGGACAGTAGCAGAGTATAAGCCTGCTAAGTATTCCAAGAAGCTTGGTGTCGCAGTTTTGCAAGAGCGGCACAGTGGCAAAAGTATCTTTTTTTCTACATCTTGCACTGTCTCTTCATCTCAGCTGCTACCGCAAACATCGTTGTAGGAAAAACCAATGATACAGTGCCCAGCCATAATGCAAACCATTACATTAATGGAGTAGTGAAATGTATCTTCTAGACTCCATCTTTAGCCAGATTTGATTCACACGGTTAAAGGTCTCCGAATAAACGTTAACATTGTAATATAGGTTTTATGTAAAATTGAACTTCTTGTATTTATTTTTGATTCAGTTTTATTTTTGAAAGCACTAAATAGTTAATTGAGCTTGAGACACTTGTTTTTATATATTAAAGAATTTCAATGAAATTAAGATATTTCGCATGAGTTAAACTGCTTACCGTTGCCAATAATTGTCGATTAACACCACAAAACCCGAAAGCTGAGATCTCTATTTTACTTATAAGCAGATGTTGCCAGAATTGTTCAACCTGTGGATAACATAAAAAGGACAGAAAGATGGCATTGAAAATGGTCAATAGTTAAAGATTCACATATAAATGTATTCCGTATGAACTAACCGCCCCCAATTACAAAATTCATCGTATGACTATTGCCATAGATACCGCGCCTAAAGCTATGGCGCAGAATATACATAGTTTACGTCGTTACAACTGTACTTATTATATGGCTTAAAATCATTTTGGTCGCTTAGGTTTAGGCACAGTAGTCAAAACAATTGTCATTCGATGGCATTTGTTATTGTCGTGGCAATAGCCCATAAAAATAAAAAATGCTAAAATTGTAAAGGCAAAAGTTTTAAATAAAATAGATAGTCGTATTCTTTACATCCAATAATAAACCACGCGATGAGTTTAAATAAATACTAGAATTGTTCATTAGTTCCATGAACTCGTATAGTGATTTTTGTTTTCATAATATTCACAATGTTTTTATTAATTTTTCATTAATTTTTCACTGAAATATAGTTCATTGTGTAACATAATAAATATAAGCCAAAGTTTCAAAATTTATGGCAAATCCACAAAAACTCAACAATGTTAAAAAAAATTTCAATCACAATTTTTAGAAACTTTTCGAGTAACAAAAAAAAAAGAAAAGAAAAAAAGAGTGCAGCACCTTCAGCTAAACAACTGGTAGCCATTTGAAACTTGCACTTGATTGGCTATAAAACTGCATACTCGAAAAGTTTCTAAAAATTCTGATTAAAACTTTCGAAAAGTCGATGACTTTTTTTTTAATTTATTGGTTATTTGTGAAATTTGTATACAGTTTGGGACTTTGATTTATATGATTTACATAATGAACTATATTTCTATACAAATTTACGAAAATCATAGTGAATACTAAAAAAATCACTGTCCGAGTTTCGCTTTGGCCGACTGTAATCTATCTGCGTATTCGGATATCCCGATGACCCGGATAATATCCATATAATATGGATATCCGGTTAATATTCATTGGTGAAATTATCCGGATATAGGGATTAACGAAAATCCGGTCAATATTCGTATATTCGGATATATTCGTATATTTGAATATATACGAATATTGACCGGATTTTCGAAGCTATGATAATATCCGGATAGTTGGAAAATCCGGATGGAATTCACAGCCCTCATGCACATAGTACACACACCTACACATATACATAAGTTGATTTTGATTTTACAAAATGTGTATTTCGAAGTATTTCAGTCTAAAATTGAATTATAAATAATCTTTAAATTTTATTGTGATTTAGTCTGGCCATTAGTGCAGAGATATTTTTATAATATCGATTTGAGATCAAGTGAGAATAATTCATTCATTTTCAGAATTTTAAATGATTTATAAAGTATTTTATCGGAAACTGTGTCTAAAAAAATACGATATTTTCACCACAAATTTTATGTATACTATATGCTCAGGTAAGTAAGTGAAATACTGTAAAACAAGTAAAATTCATCTAAAATTTTTGTGTGTTCAATAAATGAATTGGCGGTGCATATGTGTGTGATTTTTTTTTTGTTAGAAAAATATTTAGTATCTTAAGATGTAATCCACATTTTCTGTCTTAAAAAATCGCCTGTAAAACATCTGATTTTGAACTCTAGAATACAAATGAGTGGAAGTATTTTCCAATTCATATTTATATATACAGTTCAAAATCGATAATTTTTTTGACAAAAATACTTCTTTTAATGTACATATGTATGTATGTATTTGTATCTGAAGCCTTTTATTGTTTATTTATATCGTAATATCCAAAACAAAAAAATGCTCACCAATAAAAGTAAAGCAAACTAAATATAAATATTAATATTTTTCTTAAAAAGCACGAAAATTTTATTACTTTTTAAGAAATTTTTTTTAAGTAATATATGATTCATTTCAAGGTAAGAACTTGTTTAAATTGAGGGCAAATATTTCCATTTTCTAATGAAAACTTTCTATTTTTTAAATAGATTTCTTAAAAATAAGAAACCATGTACTCGGTTAAGACAATAGGAGGATTCTCTAAGTCTTGCAAAGTCCTTGCAATCACACAAAAAAAAATACTAAAAAGTGTGCAAAATAATTGCCAACCTGTATCAGCTGTCTTTTATTGTTCTTTTGCTGATATTTTGTTGGAAAATGTAAGTTTCATACATTTTCATATATTTTTATTAATTATTAAACATTCATTTAAGATTTTTGGATAAAAATTACTGATACAGCTGCGCCACCTATTAACCGTAGTTCGAGCTTTAAAAAAAAATTAATAATTCTGGCTATGTATCATTTTTGATACATACTGAAATTTATAGAGAAAAAGTATACTATTATTTTTACTAACTCTTTTATTGAAGATATTTTTTTAAATTTTGACAAGTTTAAATATTATTTATGCATTCTACGCAAATATTTTTGTTATGTTTATTATTACAACATGGTTTTTCACATAAGTAGCAGAATGATGATGTCCATTTATTTTTATTTTCTCCGGGATGATAACAACATTGACATCTTGCGCGGTTTGTTTTTGGAGAATCAATTTTTTGTTTCTTGGATTGACCAGCTTCGCTATCACTATTGTTGAAAATGTTTTTGGATTGAATTTTGAAAGAAACGTAGCAGATAATTCGTTTCTAGGGCCTCTCTTTCGTTTTTCTATGCACGGCATTGCCAATGACATTGCTAGTTCATGCAAAAAGCATTTACGCTTTGTATGTTTTTGAGTAAGCATCCAATTCGGATCAATTTCGTTATATATAATATATGCATTCAAAGCAAATATATCGATTATGTTAGAAAATACAGTCATAGGCCATCGATTATTTTTGAATTTGCAGCTGTAGCAGCTCAGCATTTTGTCAACAGTATCTACACCTCCCTTCGTTGAGTTATAATAAGAGATTATTTCAGGCAACATTTTGGAGTCATTCGCAGCATTAGATGTGTGATGCATTGTGCTCATAACAATTGTACATTTATTTTTGTGACTAATGTACGAAACGAGACTGGTATCAGGCGTAAATGTAAACGTTGATTCATAACGCGCGATGTTTTTACACAGCAAAAGTTTTGGAGGAATAAATCTTTTATTTCTACGCATAGTTCCAACCATCGTCATGTCCTTCTGTAACAATTTTTGTCCAAGGGAATGTGATGAAAAAAAGTTGTCCATGGTTACGTTATGTCCTTTTAGTCCATGAACTAAGTCAAGGACTACTCGTCCCCTTGATTTTTTTCGACAATACCTGTCTCATTTTTTCCCAAATATGGCTGTATTTTCCATACGTAACACGTTCGCGAATCCACAAGTAGCCAAAATTTCAAACCAAATCTCTCTGGTTTCGATGGTATATATTGGCGAAATTTACATCTACCAAGAAATCCAAGCAATTGCTCATCCACAGTGACATTATCATTTGGATTGTAGAATGTGGGAAGCCTCTCAGACCACTTTTCCCAAAGGTTTCGATTTGGTGAAAATTTGTCATCGGTTCTTTGACTGCGTGGGGTAAGCACATCATCGAAACGAATAATTTTGTGAACGTATAAAAATGTTCTTTCAGACATGATTGATCGAAATACTGGTCGGCCAATATTTTCATCAAATAAGTCGTGTAAAGTTTCATTTCTGGATCTGAAATGATAAGGTAGATACTAATGATCTTTATTTCAAAATTTCACTACCATACTCACTTGTACACACCGGCCAATAATAATATAGCTAAGTAAGCATGAAATAGTTCCTCATCAATTTCGATATGGTTGGTGCCATGAAAGTGTTTTCCATAGTCGTTAGAACTGTCAATTATAATTTTCGATAGCGTCGAAGGAAAAAGTAATAAGAATGAATCACGGATGTTGTTCACTCTGCTTGATGCATATCTGGTTACACCTAAAAACCAACAGACTTCATTTCACATCATTAAAATAAAAAGTAACTACCAACCCGGACGTAACCTAATGACGTTTTCACCACCCAATCTACGAGTGACGTAGGGCTAACTGCGCCAATTAATTCAATCTTTTGAAACATACAATGGATCACCATCACAGTTATTGTCAAAATTATCGCCCAACTCCGATAAATCACTTTCAGAAGAACTGCTTTCTATATCTGCACCAGAGCCAGAAACATCGTCATCTTCTTCACTTTCATCTAGTACTTCACTTACTAGCTCTTCGAGAGTTAAAAACTTTGCACGTGACATTATTTTTATTGATGTCCTCTAATTATATTGCAAAAACTTTGAAAACACTACAATAACTGAAGCACTACGAAATTTTTACAAATCGCGTCCCGAACGGTAAGCAACGCAGTAAAAACTCATATGAAACACCTCATGTATCAAAAATGATACATAGCTTAAATTATGAATTTTTTGATTTTTGACTTTATTTAACGAAAGTTATGACCTCACAAAAAATGAAATGTATCATATTTGATACAAAGCTCGATCTACGGTTAAAAAGAAAGAGCAGCAACCCAATATGAAGAGGAGCGAGTGGGATGATTCTGCAATGATGTATTCTCATACTCTTACATATTTGGATATAAGGGGTTTGTATTTCTTTTTTCTTGCAATCTTGCAAGACTTAGAGAATCCACTCTAATGTAAACAAGCTTTTGACATGTCTTCTTTAACTTAATAAGATTACCGCTAGTACTTGATACACCTGAGAGGAATAAACACGATCGTTTGTCTCAATATTTGATAAGAAACCCTACACAATTTCTGTAATAAGGCATAATGTATGAGTTATATATATTGTACGAAGCATTTAAGTGAAAATGTACATATATACATAAATACTACATACCTCTAGCGAAAGTAATGGCTCATCGGTTTTCCGCTTGATTTCGCATATTATATCTACCGTTTTCTTGAACTGCAAAGAGTAGAGATAAGAATTAAAATTTTACAATTATTCAAAAACATTTCACGCATTTCATTCACCTCCTCTGTTGCCATATTGCATGGTTCCACAAACAAAACCAATCTTATTAAATTGAAAATAAGCCACACGGTTTGATCGTATGCGAAGTCTGTGCTATTTTCAGTCAGCAAGGCTAAGACTATAATAAATACATTACGCACCAGCTTCAACATGACGGAAGTCAAGATGAGAAGTACCGCAATACCGTAGGTGCTGGTAAGAGTGAACGCTGGTTAGTAACCACTTATTTAGGTACATACATATATGCTAATAAACGGGGACCGAAAATAATGATTATTTTTAAATGTTCAATTAAACAAATTTACGAGCATATGTGTATAAATAAATTTCAAATATTTTTAGCGGTTTCTATAAAACATATAATTAATAATTAATTCGCGTAGGCAAAATAATCATATAAACTCGATTTTTCGGGTGTTAAATTTTCGCTCAGAAAAAAATGATTTCGTGATTTGTGAAGGGGTTTTTCGTAAAAAAATTAAGTAATGCATATATCAAAAATCACCGGTAAGACTACAAAACTCAAATTATCGATCTGATCCTTTTATTATACAAATCTCAACTTATTGTTATTTAAACAATTTTTTTCAAGTCATTGCATCGTGATTTTTATTTTTTCGATAAAAAATAATCGTTATTCTTGGATTTAAACTATTTCCATCAAATTTAATGGTTATTTTTTAATTTAAATTTTTTTCGATCAAGTTTGATCGTTATTTTGGGATTCTATTTTTCGATAAAAGAATCTTTTAATTAAAGTTTTACGATAAAGTTTTATAGAAATTTTGTGATATTTTTTTTTCGAAAATATAACATATTATTATCATCGCTAACAAATTGTTTTGCGTTTATTATGAATCAAAAATTTAAATACAAGACTATCAGTTATTTTTGATCGAAAAAATTAAAATCTCAAAATAATGATCAAATATGATCAGAAAATTTTAAATCCAAGAATAACGATTATTGTTGATTTTTGAACAATCAAACTTGATCGAAAAAATCAAAATCCAAAAACATGATGATGAATGAATGATATTTTTCACGTTTTTGTTTTAACTATGATTTTTAAATATTTGATCATCAATGATCATAATTTTGTGAGAATTATTGTTTTCATCAAAAATTATAATTTTGAATAGCAGCATTTTTTGTGTTGCAATTGTTGGGTCTTGTGAATACCCTATTTACATTTTGTGTACTTTTCGTATTGAGAATAATACAAATTTCTTAGCGTTATTTTACGTCTAAGAAAACAAGTTTTATATTTTATATTCAGTAAAAAAAGTGTGATTACGGTATGATAAGGAGATTAACAAGAAATCATTACGTGCCGTAGTCATAAAATCATAAATTTTTAAAGTGGCGTAAAATGTTTTTTGTTGCTATTGTTGGAATGCAGAGAAAGTAAATTAAAATAACAAAACAATGAATTTTTTATATGTTATGATTCTTCTAACTGGCCAGCGTCACCTAGCTTAAATTTAAATATTTCTAATCGCTTGTGCAGCACACGTTTTTAATTTCATCGAAACCTTACGGTAAAAGTAAATTTTAAAATATCTCGACACTAGCGCCATCGAGTGGATTAATTTTTCGTACCAAATTTCATACAAATCCACCCCGGTAATTTGATAACATACAAAAATTCTAATTTATAAAAAATATTAGTAAAAAGTAAGATATTAATAAGATTAAAAGTATCTTATGAATCCCCTCTACTACAAATAATTAGTTATATTTCTTTGCTCTCCGTATGCCACCATGTACAATCAATCGCTCGCTTATTCCGAAAATAAAGTTAATTTTTGTTAAGTATATATTTTCGAAATCCTTACCAATTTACCTTTATCGCCTAGCATCCTTCTCTTAAGAAAAACAAAAAATTCACATAAATATTCTAAAATAATGCAGATAAGATTTCAGAAATCAGTTTGCACTCCTCTATAAGCAAATACTTGTATATATATTTCTTATGGAAAATTTTCAGCAATAGCAAAATACTTTTCCATGCAAGAGGTGGAGGCTAAGCTTAAAAAAGTGTTTCGACCTAATCACTTATATCCTACGAATGAATTGGGCACTTTTAATGCGAGATATAGCAAATGACAGTTAATCAAATCCCGATAAGTCTAATTGTTTCTCAGTAATTTTGTTGATTGAACTCAAAATAATAACGGCCCCCGCTATGCAGTGAAATTTATTTTACGGGGTAGTTTTATACTTACTCCGAAAAAATTTTCACGCAATTGCCCAATGATTTGTGATTGTCACTAAGTGATTTCATTAGATCAGCACCTATTTATGAAAAATATTTAAAAAAAAATAATAATAATTGATTAATAATAATTCAAGGTAGTCCGCTTATTCCATTCGTTCCTTTCAAAAATGTGTGCAGAGCATTATATTATACTTTTCGCAGTTAAATCATTTGATTGTTTAGTTTATAGCTTGGACCCACCTAAATTTTCTTCAGAAAATGATTTGGTGTCTAAATGGACGGAAGCGTCATGCAGTGATAACGAACTTTCCGTAGTGATTTTAATACTATTTCTTCGCATATTCATTACGCCGTCAATATTGGTATCTGGGAAAAGTAAAATTTGTTATTATTATTCATAAAATTTGATTTCCTATCAAAATGAAAAATAGATAAAAAAATATCGGTAATTTTAAATATATATAGTCCATCGCATTATAACCGCAGTACAAATTGACAAATTTTGAACGAATTTTGAACAAAACAAAATTTAACCAACTTTAATCAAAATGTCTTCATTGCGGTGTACAGTGCGAATATCTGAGTCTGAAACAAGGCCGAAATCGACTGTAAAACGGGCAATTTTCGGTTACGTTTTCTATCCGTTTTTAAAAAATGTTTTGTGATACCGGTAGCGTTCACATAAATACCCACAAAACAAATTGTTCCGATTTATTGACGCGAAGGTAAAATAATAAGGAACAAAATGTATTTATCAATGTGGAATAAATATTTGACAACATGAAAATGAACAATTTGTGTATTTGTACACATTAAGCCGTTTGTGTTTTTCTGTAAATAAAGGGTAATTTTGAACAATCAGTCGGCAAAGTCTCTTACTTTACATACATATTTATGTGTGTTACTTAATACTGTAAAATAAAGGCAAATTTATACACTCTCAACGATATAATTAATTCATATTTATTTTCTGATAAAGGCATACATATATTGTGTATACATAGTTTAATCAGTGGACTCTTAAGTAAGCGTATAACATTTGTTTTGTCGTTGTATAGTTTTTCATGTAACTTCTTATTTTTTCAAAGTCTTGTTGCTTTATTCGAAAATGAATCATGCACCTGATAAACAACTTACTGACATTATCTTCAAGATCAACATCTCTACATTTATTAAAAAGTATATCTACCAAATTTTTGTCACCGCAAATTGCGTTGTCGCATTTTCCAAAAGTTTTAGCTGTTCGTCCGGTTTTTAAGGACTGTCCCTCCTTTCCGGCCGACCAACATCTATGTACTATCTCTTGAAATCCTGCCATCTAAGTTTAATTTATGTATTAAAAAACCACCAAATCAATCCTCGAACGAAAACAAATAGGACGTAATTGGATAGCTTTCTCCATTGGGCCATATTCATAGCAAGAGGCTATTTTCATCTCATCCATAGAGAGCACACAGAGTATTTCTTCCTTAGTTAGCTGACTACGATTCATAAGTTGAATAACATTTTCTAAAAGCCCTTCCTCCAGTTTCAACTTCCGCACACAGCTATTCAAAGTTGCCACGCAGGGAAGAGGATACCCATTTTTAAGCAAATGTCTATATACCCTCAGTCCTGAAGCATGTAAGATTACAGCCGATAAAATATCTGACCAAGTCCAATGTATATTTTGATTCGCAATTAACCTCTTCATCTGACCTTCGTAAACAATTTTTTCACAGCGGTTATAAGTTTGTCCGAGGCCGCTAATTCATTCTCTAGCAATCTAACTTGAAATTCTGATTGTTTGTTATCCGCTACAATAAATTATACTGTTTTAAGTTCAGAAGGATATTAAGAACAAGAAAAAATCGATGTGGGGAATGCTTAATACCCTTAAAAGAAGGAGTTATAATGCAAAAATATCTTTTCCTTATTGTTCTTAGAAACATCGGAACACAATACATGGACACATTATTTGCGTGGGTGGTCCTGCACAAATAACAACTGTTCGGCGCTATTTTTCCTTTTGTCAAATAATTGTTGTTTTAGAGTTAAGTGAAGTGTAGAGTTAAGTGAATCAGAACATATGTATGTACATGCCAAATAATCATATAGAAAACCTAAATGTCATATACTATTTACTTCACTTTGTTAAATACACTTTGACAAGGAATACATCTTTTATAATCGAAGATATACTAAAAAGTGGGAATATGGTACGAGTATTTGAGACACATATGAAACTTTTGACATCAGTAAATTAAAAAAAAAAAAGTTAAAATAATCAGCCCCATCGCTGAATCCATCGTGAGTCCGAATAGTGATGGGTTTTCGTTGATTTCACGAAAATTCGAATTACGTTCAGTTATAACCCCAATTAAAAACCAAAAACTACTTTTGCTTTGGATGAATACGCATTTTAAATTATTAACATAGTTAAATAGTAAATCTTTTAAAGTTCGAAATACTTTACTTACCAGATAAGTAATTATTATTTAGCATTGCATTCAAGCGTCGAAAACGACGTGTAAGTCCTAAGACGACGGTAGCATGTAAACTATGAAACCCGATTTTTAAAATTTGATGTACATACGAAACCGACCGGATGAATATGCAAGTTTCTGGAATAAAAAAAAAATATGCATAGTTATTTCAATTCTATATAGACAGTCAAAATATCCTGATGAGATTGATAGATATATGTTAATTCACAAAATGGATAGTAGTAGATGCGGAAAAAAAATATTTTAAATTAAAACTTTGCTTAAACTTGATATACAGGATTGCGCTGAAGGAGGGAATTCGTAGATACATTTTTGGGAATCGGCGTGACACCACCCACTTCAAAACAAGAAGGGTATAGCTCAGAAACTACTCTATCAAATTCTACCAAATTTTACACATACTTCATTTTAAGTTAATAAGCAAACATTATTTGCCAAGCATCGACAGCTACAAAATTCACATGTATGTGGGACCGGGTTAATAGCAAAATGCAACCCTGCAAGCAAACCCTGACACTGGACGAAACTTAACCCACGCGGACGATGAACGAGACTCAATCAACTGGAATGATCGAATTTGCGGAAAAGCTGACGAGTTAGTTAGTGACGAACCACCATAAACGCCGGACCCTCACGAAATACGCGCTTCTTAATACTACGTGTACATGTATCTATATTGTTTTTGCTTTTGCGTTAGAGTTGTCAAAATTTTCATGAATTTTTAGCTTTTACAGCTTTTGAAAGCTAATAGGTGAATCGAAAAATGAATTCGCCTTGATTGGGAATAGTCGACGCTTGGCCAATGCGAATTCATATAAGGTGATAGCATCCCATGAGATGAATGCTGGGTTTTCTTCTCCAATTCGCTGTGTTGTTTTGTTTACACAAACAAAATACAAGAGTAGTGGTCGAATCCAGATTGTGATTTTCACTCGCAAAGTTACCAAAATAAAATACACAACAGATTCGCGGTGAATATCCTGCTGTCATCTTCTCTGGATCTACCTTGTTCCCAGTGTTCGCAATTATAACTATTAAGCCTAAAGGTTATAGCCTAGCAAGAGCTGCTGTTTTTCGAAAAGATGATTGTTTTTCGATGTCACAAAGTGGATCGCTAGGGATAAGAGGTGCATTGTTGTATGTAGATGAAATGTATGTACCTATGTATGTATATCTAGCGGATACTACTGGAGTGACGCGAACAAGGCTCGTCAATGGAGGAACTGTATAGGAGGGAGGCTCTAACGTCACAGCGTCTGCTGACGACCATACTGAAAATTTCCACGAAGCCTATTTGACATAGTGCCCGAAATATAAAAGTGATCCGAAATTGTACCACAGAAAATGGGCTTTCGGTCAAGTCAAGCTAGTGATACCGGCTGATATAGACTACTGCGTATGGACATTTAGTTTTAGAAACAATACAGAAAGGAAATCGCGGTCATGGCGGGTTCCCAGATAAAATAATTATTTTCAGTTCAACACGGGCGGTTCAAAACTAAGGAACAAAATTGGAGGTGGGGTTATTCCGACCCACTAGAAATCAATAAATTGGTCCTCACACCTGATCATTGTAGTATCTTTCAAGCCGAACTAGCGACAATAAAAGAGTATGTTGAATGCTTACGATCGCAATGGATCGCAAATAGACACGAAGCAATCACAAGAACTCTACATGCGGATAGGCCCCTGCAACATTTTATGTAGAAGTTCTAGAGACAGCGCGAGTGCTCCGCCCTGTGGAGAAGGAGAAGAAAATGCTCGGGATCAGAATTCTTCGAGGTTCTAAGCTGGGTTAAAGACGGGGTAATTGCTTAGATTCATAGACTCTACGATTCAAATACGAGAGAATGGAGATACAAGTGGTATCTGAACGGTCCTTTTTACGTGCAGTGTTGTAAAACACTCGGATACACAATTTAACTTATCTTAATCAAACCATATGTATTTGTATATCTGTGGTATCAGGTATGGATTTGTTAGTCCCAATTCATTTGGAGAACAATTTACACTTTTGAGAAACTATTCAAAAGTATGCAAACCGAAACTTATAATTGTTCAGGAATATTACTGCTAGAGCTATTATTTACGAAATCAAAATGAAAACGCAACTACATACATAGGTCAAAATGTAGTTATCCTTTTTATACTTAACACTACAAATATTTTCATAAATGTGTATGAGAAATAATGAAAATTACTTACCTTTTCCCTTTCCCAAATCAGGTAGAATCCACATAGAGATATCAAAACCTTTAAAGTGTTGTTCAAATATAAATTATGTATAACATTTCTTTGAAAATTTTGTAACCTATTAGAGCTCCACAAATCAGAATTGAGATTGCAGCTATTATTCTGTTGATTTTGTGATCGTAATTAATGTTCGATAAAGAATGTAACGTGGCGTCAACCTGAAATAGAAGGTACATACATATATTTAGTATGTGTGTGTGTGTGTGTATCTAGCATACTCGTAACATAATAGTCGTAGAGAACAGAAAGCACGATAATGACCGAATAAAAGAAAATTATAAGCTTGAAGAACTTTTGTTTTTTATAAAGGTTTCTCTTCCATCTCATGATTAATGCAATTTCAATATAAATTTTATTCATTCAGAGCGATTAACCAAACTAATTTTTGCAGACCAATTACTCAGCAACAAGCTATTGTATTATTGTAATTGCGTATTCTCTTTTGAAAGTAGGATTTGTCTTTATAAATATCATGAACACCTACAATCTTATCATTTCAGATTCCTTTGTTCTTAAATCCATATACCTCTATAAATTTTCCTCCGCTTTTTGAAGTTGGATACCTCTTCAAAAGGATCATGCGTATTTTTTCATATTTTAGTACATAACGTGAGAGGACTTGATTTTCGAACAAATATATTCAATAATGATTTCGAGAGTTCTCTCTTTTCAGCTCCGTATAAAATACTATTTCCCGACCCCTAACAATCTGTAATTTTAATATTTTTATTTCAATTTTTAACTGTGAGTGGTGCGACTGATTCTCAATATTTCAATTAAAAGAAATTATAAGCAGGATGCAGTATGTGGCAAGATCCAATAAATGTGTGGATTATTATACCTTGTATTTCACAAACCAAGTTCGCCTGTACAATTTTAAAGTAAAACCGCGTGGAAGGTATTCCACTTTGTTTTTGTTACATATTTCGATACGCGTTAGTACGCGCTGTATTTAATATACCGTCCGGTCCTCATAGCTGCCTATAATAGATGATCATTGTCTTAAAGAACTTTCGCTTAGTTTTCTAGCGTCATTTGGAAACAGATCCCTCCAAATTTTCCACCCGAATTTCCATTTCACTCACATTCTCAATTGAGTTTGCACCCGGACTTTGTGAAGGCCAATCAAGCTGTTGTATGCCTTTTTCTGCTTTCCAAGACGTACATAGTCGACTCCGGTGTTTTGGGTTCTTTCTAATGTTAGATTTTTCAATATCCGTAAGATTGTACAAATGAAAACGTCCTTATTTCTAAATGAAAGCTTCTGTTTCGTTTGCCATAGGCTAAGAGTAGCATTTAAAACTTTTCCAGACTTTTCAACGTTTACTTTTACGTACTTAGCGGCCTCCGTTGTGGACATTTTTGGGACTTTGGGATGGCTTACGAGGAAAACAGCTTCCAAATGTTTCTTGTAAATAGCTCTCATTGATCTTAAAAGTAACCACTTCAAAAGATAACATAGAAATGAACTACTCATTGCCCGGCGTAATTCAAATTTAAATACATTTTAAAATTTACTGCTTTGCTGGTTGAGCTATCATACTCTGCCTGCAATGTTTGGCAAATCTTCTTTATGAAGCACGCTGTAAGTGCTCTAATTGGCAAGTCAAGCGGCAATGTTAATTGTAGGCTTGAATTACACAGACAAATACGTCGACAAGACGCGCGCTGCGTCCAATATTCGGTCGATATAATCGGTAATTCGAGCAACCATGGATCGGTTTCGCATCACCGTTACTCTAGTGGATAATGTGCATCTTCAGAGATAACGTACAGTGCGCACCGAAGACGCTATTGCTGAGTCCATCCGCCATCGCGCACAACAATTGGAGTTGTGCCTATCCTCTTTTTGGAAGATTTTCCGGAGGGTTTTTTGTTTGAGGGCTTACAAAATCTAACTCGGGCAAGAAATGAAGCCGAATGATCGTCAAGTGCGTCGCACGTTGGTGAATGAGTTATAAAAAAACTGTCGCATTTGGAGTGATGATAATCCACAAGCAATGGTTGAGATGCCGTTACATTCTCAAAAAGTCACTGTTTGGTATGCTCTATGGGCAGAGGAAATCATTGGTCCATATTTCTTAAAAAATCAAGCCAGCCATAATGTTACAGTCAATGGGGAACGCTATAGAGCCATGATTAATGACTTTTTCGTGCCTGACGGTGCTACATGCCATACAGCCAATGAAACAATAAATTTATTGAAGGAAAATTTTGGTCAGCGCATTATCTCGCGTCGTGGGCCTGTGGCGTGGCCTTCAAGATCGTGCGATTTAACACAGTTAGACTATTTTCTGTGGGATTATGTGAAGTCGCTTATCTACGCAGATAAGCACGAGATGATTGACGGAATTTATTCGAGGCAGCCGCATATACTTAACTCATGTACCATTTACTCAGCCTCTCAATTACTGATCTTCAACTCAAATCTTACTGTAATATTTTGCATATATATATATTTTTTGCTCTAATTTACTGTAATATGATGTACGAACATTTTGCTATATAAAAATACTCATTCTAGTTCATGTAAGTAGTTGGAAAATTCCACTGTCAAATAAAGAACATCGTGGTCGAGACAAATCAGTCTCCAGACTCCTAACATTGGTGACCCCGACGTGATCAAGCTGATCCGTTCTACAAAAAAAAAAAAAACATTAAGCTTTGCTGATCGACTGAAGCATCGGATGTTTAAGTAAAATTACTTACATAACCGTTGCACACACGGTCCGCTACTCTGGCCTTCGTGACTTGGTCACTTGCGCATAAAAATACAGAGAAGATTAGTTGAATTATTAGCCGATTCTACTGCTGCTCTTGTATCATACTCGGCTCGCTTTTTGCTAATCGCCATCACAAGTATTTCAAAATGCCGCAGGATGAGAATTCTCCAACCGGGCAACCAGGCGTGTTCCTTAAGAAGAAAAGCGAAGCAATCTTTAGGCAAATGGAATCGGTGTCTCGTCTCACAACAATCGAAGCCCTGCTCTCAATGGATCAAGTGGATCTAAACATGAAGCTGGAACTTATAGAAATTATTCGCGGCAACTTCGAGACCACACAAACTCGACTGGAGGAAGGAAATCCTGACGAATTAGACTGTAACACTCGCCAGCAGTTTTTGGATTTCTTTATGTCGGTCGAAGGTGCTGTCCTTCGCGAGGTGCAGTCATCCGCATTCATCCACTCGCAATTTTTCGCCTCAGGACTCACAATCGGTGGTTGTTCTTCAGCAGCCAAAATCTTGCTTACCGGGACTGAAGCTACCAACGTTTAGACAACTACTCAGACTGACCTCACTTTTTCTCTATGTTTCACACCGTGATTGATAGAGAAGCTGAATTAACGAAAGTGGAAAAACTCCAACACCTGCGCTCCTGCCTTGCAGATGCTGCTCTCGATACCATCAAGTCATTAGAAATTCGCGAATCAAACTATGATAAAGCTCTCGAATTACTTAAGAACAGATTTGATAACAAGCGTTTGATTTTTCAGGTACATATCCGGGAGTTATTTGGACTCGAAGGTGCCGAAGCAAAGGGGGCTGGAAATCTCCGACAGTTAACAGATAAGTTTTTGGCACATATTCGCGCGTTACAGACCTTAGGCAGCAGAGAACAATTGGCCGATTTCTTGCTGATACACATCGCCATGCAGAAACTTGACTGCATTACGTAAAACATGTGGGAAGAAAAGGCATCATCCAATGAGCTACCTACATGGGAAGCCGTAGCATCGTTCCTGGAAAAAGGTGTCAAACTTTAGAGAACGTGGCATTTGCTACGTTAGGCAAGACTCCAACTAAACAGGTGAGCAAAAATATTTATCGCAACAAGTCTCTTGTACTTTCGAAGCCTGCACAGAATTCGTGTGTATTTTGCAAGCAGCATGATCATCTCATATACACATGCCCAGCATTTACGAAACTTTCCTCGAGCGAATGATGGAAAGAGGCCAAAAATGCTGAACTTTGCCTGAACTGCCTTAAGCGTGGACATCGACTACAACAATGCAAATCTACTCACTGTTATCGTTGTAAAGCAGCTCATCACACACTCTTACATCGGGACATTCCAGAGCAACCCATTCAAAATCACTCATCAACAGAAAACCCCGATCAGACAAAATGGCGCCTGCATGCGTATCAAACACTCAAGCACTCAGGCAAGTGAATGCGTGCTATTGGCTACCGCAACTGTTCTTGTAAAAAACAAGGATGGATTTTTCATCCCTTGTTGCGCTATCTTAGACTCAGCTTCACAACTTAATTTCGCTACAAACAGGTTGTCTAATCAATTACAGCTGAAGAAATCAAAATTCCCAATTGAAGTTTCGGGAATTGGACACTCAGGTACAACAGTTGATTTCACTGTCGACATTACCTTTAAATCTATCCACAGCGATTACACGAAGACTATTACGGCATCAATAATTCCAACCATTACTGAGCGGCAGCCAAACATTACTTTCAGCATCGCACATTGGAAAATACCTACTAACATAAAACTGGCTGAACCATCATTTAACACTTCCCGTCGAATCGACATCTTGATTGGAACCAGCTTATTTTTTGATTTATTGTGTATCAGTCAAATACATCTTAAGGAGCCAACGCACATTTTGCAAAAAAAACACGACTTGGCTGGATCGTATCTGGTGGTAAAGAAGGTTCCATCACAGACTCGTTGTGCGCCGTGGCGTCAAAACTTGTCGAAAGCAAAAAACCATACGAAGCCCTTTATCAAATGGTACGTGGGTTTTGGGAGACCGAAAATTGCTTCGAAGGAGCTACGAAGGTAACGAAAGAAGAACTTGATTGCGAAATACATTTTCAGAAAAGCTACTGCCGGTTGGGTACTGGTGAGTATTCAGTCCGCCTTCCTGTCAAACAGAGCCTGAACTTGCTTGGTGACTCATACCAACATGCCTTACGACGACTGTTTTCTTTGGAACGACGTTTGCAGCGGAATGACAACGTAAGGTTACAGTATTCAGCGTTCAAGAGAGAATATCTTGAACTTGTCTCTTGTGGTCGCTCCCGCTAATGTACCAACATATTACCTTCCGCACCACTGCGTTTTCAAGGAAGATAGCACAACAACCAAGCTGCGTGTAGTCTTCGACGGTTCGGCTTCTACAACGAGTGGATACTCACTAAACGAGGTCCTTATGTCAGGCCCAACGATTCAACCAAAACTCGCAGAAACACTAAATCGCTTTAGATCCACACCCATCGCATTAACAGGTGACATACGCAAAATGTACCGCTGTGTACGCATCACCTCACCAGATGACTACCTTCAATGCATTCTTTGGAGGGAAAATCCACTGGAAGATGTTAAAACTTACAAATTAGAGACCGTTATATATGGCACATGACCAGCCTCATTCTTAGCAATCAGAGCTATGCATCAACTAGCTAAAGATGAAGCTGTGTCATACCCGCTAGGAGCTCAGATAGTTATGCAAGATTTTTATGTCGATGACATGATCACTGGGGCGGGTACTGCTGAGGAGGCAACTGAAATAATGCGCCAAACTTCGCAATTACTTGCTAATGGTAATTTTAAAATACGCAAGTGGTGCTCCAATGATCAAGATGTGCTAGCACAGATTCCTCTTCGCGATAGGGAGACACTTCTCAAATTCGATGACGGCAGCAGCATAACAAAGGCTTTGGGGCTGCAATGGAATACAGATCAGGATTTATTTTTCTTTGCATTTACTGCATTTCAGAAACCAACAAAAATAACCAAACGCTCGACTTTGTGACGGCAGTTTGTCTGCTTATGGTGCGTGTATATACATATGTATGTACGTGCTAGCAATAATGAAGGCTCACATACAAATCTACTTTACTCGAGGTCTCGAGTCGCTCCAATCAAGTTGGAAAATCCCACTGTCAAATAAAGAACATCGTGGTCGAGACAAACAAGTCTCCAGACTCCTAACAATAACTTTTTGAAAACGGGCATGACGTCCCCTACCTTAGAGCAAATAACTTTATCTCCGAAACTATTTTATAGAACTCTACCTATCTTAGAGCACACGTTATATTAGGCTTTATCAAACATGATTTTGAAAATGATAGAAATCGGACAAAAACCATGCCCACCTTCCATCTAATTAAACATTTTTTAAAAATCTGAAATGTGATATTTCTGAATGTAATACCTACTCGTAAAACAAATTAAAACAAGTAAAAACAGCGCTGTCTTCGGCTATGCCGAAGGCTTCATACCTTTCATGAATTGAAGAATAGTAAAAAACGTGTTATTGTATTACAATTTCGTATTACCTATAGTTAAAAGCGAAAATTTCCTTCAAATCAATAAAAATAATTCTAGTAAAGGCATTGTTATAAATTATTTAATGCTTTTCCTTATGTAATTAAAAAGAACTATGTTTTAAGAAGGGAATGGTTTTTGAATATTTTTAATATCGTATCGACGCTTGATATTCAACATTTAAAAAATACAAATAATTAAGTATTAATATGTAAGACCTACATATGTCGGTCTTTGAAAACAGTTATCAGATCCGTAAATAGTTCCCAAACGTTTAACGCTATGATTCATGTGATATTGCGCTGAGCTTATTACTTTTCGCAATAAATATTTGTCCTGAATTTATCTTGCCGATTTACACTGTGAACTCCGATCTTGATGAATACTAATATATAGCTAATAATGGCTGATATTTCTGCTAAATTTCAAGCCTTTAGCTGTTTAAATGGAGGAGTTATGGTGCAAAATGCAATATCTGAACAATCGGTTGTATGGGAGCTATATGTTATATTTCTCCGATCTTCATGATTTTCAATACTGATACGTAGCTAATAATGGCTGATATTTCTGCAAAATTTCAAGCCTTTAGCTGTTTAAATGGAGGAGTTATGGTGCAAAATGCAATATCTGAATAATCGGTTGTATTATATGTTATAGTCACCCGATCTGGCCGATTCCGACAAATGTTTAATCATTTGTACAACGACACCTGCTCACCAAATTTCATCAAAATAGCTCTAAAATTGAGGGACTAGTTTGCGTTCAAACAGACGGACAGACGGACAGACGGACAGACAGACGGACATGGCTAAATCGACTCAGCTCATCGTCCTGATCATTTAGGTATACTTTTTGATGGGTCTATCTCTTCTCCTTCTGGCACTTACAAACATCGGACCAAACTTAATATACCATTTCATTCTCATGAAAGGTATAATTATGGATAATAGAAGGTAGAAGAAAACTTGGTACGTAAGTTTACTGTTAATCCACTGCTTTTGCTGAACATCGACATATTATGTATTTTCTTGAAAATCTTATTCTATCCCCTGTATGATTCTGTTATAATTTAGAGTTTTTTGAGAGATATCTATGAAGTTTATAATTAATAATTACTTTTAAATTTTTATTAGCCGCTCAGAAAAAATAACAATGCGTCGAGTTACATTGTTTTGAACAAACATAACTCTCGATTTTCAAATTTTATTTCTTTTAACTATGAATTGTTATTTTTCGATAGAAAGTAATCATTACTTTATGCGCTTGATTTTTTTTTGTTCAGAAATTGTCATATTTTAATATTTTTATTTCTTTTATGTTTAATAATTATTATTCAATTTTTTTTTTATCGAAAATAAAACTTGTTTCTTTACTTTATAAAAATCAATTTTTGAAATTATTTACCTTTCGTAGTTGTGCATTGAACTCTTGCGTTGATTTTATACCCCAAAGACCGCATCCAATAGCAGCGATATTCGATGCTACCATTAAAGCCACGTCGAGTAAAGAGATCAATTTTAATGGTGGTGAACGTTTTCTAAAAGATTGGGTATTGATTTATTGAGGGAAGTTATGTGTTATGGTTTAATAGAAATTACTGTTTATGTACAAAGCCCTCTATTCTGTAAATAGTATCCTAATTTTGTAGATTTCACTTACCTTAAAGAATATTCGCAAATCGAAAATTTATTGTAGTAGACTAAGATCACTGCAGAGAAAACAAACCACCATTTTTATATAAAATTTGTGTCATTCTACATTAGCCGGCTCGAGGTGAAGGAAAACAACAGTTTTCTCTATTTTACAATAAACTTCGGTTACACCACAGTAACCGTCTCTCCATGACCTTGAGCCGGCATAGCACAAATTTACAAGTGAAAGGTGGCCAAAACAATTAGTTATCATATTTTCAATACTCGTAACTCTTAATTAGTACATACCCATACACAGGCTCAAAACAAGCGAGTATATGGAGAGTAACATATTACGTCGTATCTCTATATCCCCTTTTGCATTTCGACGAATAGAAACCGGAACTAATGCCAAGAACCTGCTGATATGGAAAACACTTAATGTTGAAGCGTTTATTTCCATGCTTTACAATTCTCTCCGAATTTCAAGATCGGTCAATCAGACTTGCTGTTGTTCGATATGACTAAATTTTCTTAACTGATAGTTTTGTTATATTAGAGCTGAGTGTGAAAAATGAATAATTGCTTACCAACCTTTAACTATTTAATTGGTTTGACCCATAATAAAATGTGAACCAAATTAAAGTACCTTTCGACAGTTAAAATAAATAATTATGGCTCATTCCTATGTAGCCAACCAAATGAAATTAATTTTATTAGCTAGGGTATATTACTTTCAGCACATGAGGGTAAATGTGTCACTCTTTCAGCAGTTTTTTTTGTTATATTTAACATTAACTGTTTTTTCAAAACATAGCGAGTGTATATTTTTCAAATATCGCCATCGATAATTGACGATCCTTTTTTTTTTTAACTATCGATGGTAATATAGTGATAGTCTTATTGCGCCAATAGTAAAGTGCGATTGGATTTTATTTAATGTGTATACAGCCCGAAAATAGAGCTTTCGATTTCTGCTCGCATATTCGAGTATCTCTATACTCTACTTCTCGATACAATCTGGGTATCGCCATTCTCGCGAGAAATGTCGAGTACTTATCTAGAACAGTACTACAAAAATAAAAGAAAAAGCGTAAATATTGCACCTTCACAGTAGAATTAAATTGAGTATCGAGCCTTGCGAGAAACTCAAGAAAAAGCGATCCTCGCGAGAGGAATCGAAAGCTTTATCCGAATTTTTATCCGAAGTATAAACGAAAAACACCTATACACTTATAATTTAATAGTAATTTAGAAAAACTAATTAAAATAAAATCAAGAACTAATTTAAAAAATGGATTTAAAACCTCATTTTACAATTCATTTTCCTTCTAAATATATAGGGCGTATGTATAATTATTTATCAGTGCAACTTTATTGAGAGTACAGTCGACCAGTTCGATCCCCATCCGCAAAGAATTTCAATAATTTCCATAGTTTCAAAGCTTACTGTGAAACATTTTCGTCCTCGTTGAGTCCTAAAAACAGCCAAAATCGTATTTTCATCATATCGGCTTTATTTATTACTCGATTCCAAAGGGTGAAATATCGTGGAAAATATAATTAGAACTATACTATGTCCTACACTCTATTGCGCCGCTTTATTCTACTAAATTCCCACGGTCATTATAAATAAGACCTAAGGGCAAACTCTGAAAGTTACAGATATATACTTCTGATACTTCTGAGCACTCCATCGAAACCACAAAACAATAAGTCCCGGAACGTTGTTTACAGAGATGTATTGCGATCGATTATTTTGTTTTAGCAAATAGGAGCTTTACTACCTAAATATCTTAATTGCAGGTTCGCAAACTCTTGCAGATGCTGTTTGATAACCTGTAATCTTATATAAACAAACGGGCACTTCTTTCGAGAGATATCAATGTTAATTTCTCGTTACCAAAATCTGGTGACTTGATATATAATTCGAAGACATGTTTCCATTGCAGAAATGATCCGACAACCGAAGGAGATCCTACGATTGAGTCATTTTTTGCTAGAACTAAAACATTTCATATCTTAGTTTTGTAAATAACATAGACATAGTTATTTCTGCAGCCAATAATAATTATTTATTTATTTGCTCGTAGAGGCCAGATGCACTAATTATTGCTTTTATTCAAATTTGTAAAAATAATTTTGACTTCTGAACCGTAAAACTACAGAAGAAATGATTTTTATAGTGATGTAGAGGTGGGCAGAACGTGTGATTTCAATTTCAATGAAAAAATCACGTGAAATCACGAGGCCGTGTGTGACTGTTAATTTACGTACGTGAAAGTGGGTGAACATGATTTTTCAGTGCGTTTGCTTTTGTACCCCTTTTCAAAAACTGTTTAGAGGCTTTTAGTTCGGAACTTAACCCAACAATATAAGTACATGTATATTTTTCTCGATGAAAATCTTGAGAAAGAATTGTTAAAAAAATGTGAACTAATGTTAATTTAAAAGTATGATAGGAATGCTTTTTATGTTGCACACGTATGTATGTAAAATAAATTATTGGGTATAGTAGAGAAGTAAAACGTGATTAAGCACATAACTGAATTTTTAATTGAAAGATTTCTCCGTGAAAATAATTGACAAGGAAATTAGCAAGTGAATGTGGTCTTGATTTACGAAAGTGTTGCCGTGAGCGTCCGTGAACGTGAGCCAAAATCAATCACGCTCCCATCTCTATTGTGAAGTACTTGTGGATCTATTAGATTATACCCTTGAGGATTAGTCCATAGTAGTGCTATTTACAATTGCATCGTTTAAAGTGTAAATAATAATTAAAGCGCAATACAACGACACATTATTTACACAAATAATAAAATTGTTATGGTTTAGAACTTCGTTCATTATAAATCTATGTAAGTATACCTTTTATGCATTGCCCTATCGGAAATAGACTTACATTAAAAGCAATTTAAAAAGTACTTGTTTACCATCAACAAGTCGTTGAAATTCTTTTCTTTTTCTAGTAAGCTAACGAATTTTATTAACATGGTGGTGTCATTGGAACACGTCAATTATCTGACTCTGCATTTGATTGCAACTAATTTTAAATATCTTTGACAGAAAGAACATCAAAATTATTTTTTTTTCAGCTGCAATAAAATATTTTTATTTCCAACTACAGAAAATTCCGTATTTTCGAATTGTTCTAACTACCAACTACTGATTTGAACTGCCTGTTTCCAATTATTTAAAATTATGTAAAGATGTTTACAAACTTTTTATTTTCTTAAACAAAAAATAAATTGTAATTTCAATTTCGTATACAAATGAAAAATAATTCCACCGCTATTTGGAGCATCAATTCTCGAAAGTATTGTGAGTGTCGATTTCTTCTTTATAGGCAAACAAATTCAAAAAATTGAGATATAGGGGAGATTAGTACGTTCCTTCTCGGCCCAAATAAATATTTTTTTTAATTTTTTATATGGGCAGAGGTTACAATTTATAGTAACTACCAATTTTTTATTTCTTCGTTTAAACAAAAAATACATTTTCGTTATAGGCAAAAAATTCAAAATATTGAGACATAGGGGAGATTAGTGTGTTTGTTTTTTGTGTTTATACACACATTTCTTAAATTTGTAGCTGCTCAAAGTGAAACCTTTTTAAGTTTTGGTTTAAAAGTTTTTTTTTTATAATTTTTCCGATTTTTTGATTTATGTCAAAACTAATCTAAAACTAAAAACTTAAAAACAATCGCATTAGGTTTAAAAAAATACTTTTAAAATCAAAATTCAAAAAACAGTTTCATTTCGTTTCATTTAGGTGTAGCTAGTATTTATTTACAAAATAATAATTAATAAAACCCATTTTATTTTTATAGATATAATTTATTGATAATATATTTTATCACAGAAAAATTAGAATAATATACAAATACACATATATACTTGGGGAAAGTTAGATCAGCAAAATTAATTTAACATGCATTTGTTGTCAAGCAGTTAATTTTCAATTCTTTTTAAATTGGAAAATTTTTTAGACTGTCTGCTTTTTTCGGACAGGGTGTCCTTACCCTTCAAAGGTTTTCAATAGAAAATAATAGAAAATTAAGGTGATACATTGTTTGAAATAAATGCTGAATATGGACGTCCAAGAGATTAGGGCGTCGCATATGTATGTATATCTGTTTGTATGTAGACATGTGTGAGTAATTGAAAATAAACACCTCCCACCTAGTCTAGGATATTTTTAATACACACAAATCGGATCATTAGGTTGTTTAGCTGTCATACTGCGGGTAGGTGATTTAAAACGCCAACTTTTTCGTAGCATGTGTAACGGAATGGTAATTAATAAACTGGTACTTGCTATGTGGGTAGCAGCATATATCCATATACATATATGTATGTGTATAGTATATATGTAATATATGATTTATCGCGCTGTGCGACAATTTAATGCCAACTCAAACTAACCTGGAATGTGTTAATATATTCTATAATTGACGCTATAATGACTAGCTATTTTGGGGCATTCTAAAATAGCACGCCAGACGCTTCTTTGCATTGCTAACTGGCGTCAACTGGAGACACCAAGATAAGTGAAGTCTTTCTCCACCTGGTCTTTACAACTTAGAGAAAGCCTACATCTTCCTCTGCTACCACTCTCTTTACCGCGTTGAATTCTTTCAGTGCAAAAATCTTTCGCAGAATCCTTCTCTCTACCACTCCAAGAGCCATCTCATCCGATGTTGATAGCATCCATGCTTCTACGCCACACAATATCATGGGCATGATGAGGAATTTGCAGAGCGTAGTTTCCATTCGTCGAGTTAGGGATTACTGTTACTTGTAGGAAAGAGAGATTCTTTGTTGGCTTTCAAGGCTATCATTACTGTTAGTCTTAATGCTGGTTGTATTAGTCGTATTAGTTTTGCAGGAATAGCAAATTCAGACATCGCAGCATATAGGCAACTTTTTCTCGTGCTGCCGAAAGCGGATTTGGTGTGTGTCGATCCTCTTCTCAAGGGTATTTTCCAAGATTTGGAGCATAGTGAGTAATTGCTCAATTGGTAGAATTGCCAGCTCTATCAGCCACCAGGTTACCGTTCCTAGCCTTACAGGAATTTGCTCTGGTAATAAAACTCTTCGCGCTTACGTATTCCGGCCTTTCTTATCTTTCTTCGAATAATACGTCTTTCTTCCTTTATCAATTCTCGGTATCCCTCCTAAACAGCATCGCAATAACAAGATGGTAACTCCCTATAAAAAGTCCGTTCTGTAATAACCTATATAACAAACTATATATGTGTCAAATCTAATCCAGTTATGCCCAGTCATCAAATAGGAGTATGTGATTTAACTTATTTATTTAATTAACTATAACAGGTGGCAACTCTCTTTAATGTATAGTCTATATATTTCTGTGCGGAATTTTGTTAAAAATTTTGTTTCATGTAGAATTCGGATAGGTATACTTTCAGACAATATTAAAAAAAAAGTCCGGGCTGGTTCCGGTTATTGCACAGTATTAAAATTCAAATCCAAAAATCTGTTAAGGCATTCAAATTTAATTTAAAATTAATACATACTTTATACAATTTAACATTATGTAGATTCACATTCAATTTTAAGCATGTAATTATTATTATTTATTAATTATTTTTAGTTTAAAATGTATACATCACATGTCTAACAGTACTTAACTTAAATACATATTTAAATAGAAATGTATGTTCTACATAATTCGGTGTTAGATTTGCACTTTTCCTTTTCTCGCTTCTTATCGGCATTGCCGTCGGCTTTTAGCGCATCCTTTAACCGCTGGCGTTTTGGAACTGTATTAAAATGACGAGATATGTTGCAATCGCTGAGCTAAACTGAATGTAAACAGAAAGCAGATAGAAGATATATCAAACTTCTGCTTTTCGACAGAATAACGACGGCATATTTCTGAAAAAAGTAGCTATGCTAATAATTTTTCCCTGATATAGCATTCATAAATTTGGTAGCTTTTTTGTAGTAAAAAAATTTAGCACCAAATTGGCGAATTGTTCGCTCTCGAAAACCGAAACATAAAGAAAAGTGAGCAAACGCAGAATTTCCAAAACTTGCAGCTTTCCGTAACAGCTAATTGACGTCTTGCTTATATAAGAAGTAAAGAGAAATGGAACGTGAATCGGACGTGAAAGTTTTATCCTCGAACATTTTGCAAGACTACCTTCGTACCTTTTTTAGTTATAAACAATAATACTTATTTCTGCATGATTTCGGTCAAAGTCCCGGACCATTTCAATCCGAACTAGTACGAAAATGATCACGAACTTTCCCCGAAATAGTAGTTCAGACTTAGTTCCGAACTAAGCCCGAAACAGTTCCGTATTTTAAGACCTAAAAAATTTGTCCTCACTGATAATTATTATGAAAAAACGTTTATAATATAACCCTCAAGATATAAAAGTCTTTTGAAACCTTAAACGGATTTTTATCGCACATAACATAACATCACCATAAATTTCACGGGGTGTTTAACATAACCTAAAAACCCAATATGGCGGACACGTTACTTGGCGATTACGAATTTGCAGACATTTCGCAAAATTCAAAATAACAGATCACTTTTTTCAAAAATTCATCAGCTTTGCTTACCGCACTTGGATTGAATCTACTATTGAATATAATATTATTTAGCCCTTAAATGAAAGTATTTTTTATTACTTACAGTTGCCAATATGTTCCTATTAATACGACAAAGCCCCAGGGCTGAGAAATCTACATCGATAACCAGCAACTGTTGCCAAAATTTTTTGATCTATAAATTCGAAATTAGTTTATAAAAGATGGAATGCTATGCATAGTTATTACAAATAATGTCACCTCTTCTGCTAGTATTGGTTCACGAATTTTTCGCTCGATTTCGGATACAATTTGTATGGTTTTCTTGGACTGTAAAGTTATAATAGAAATGCAAACCTAAAACGATGCTATTCGAATATATAATTTGACAATTTTCACAAACCTCTGCCCTTGCCTTGTGACAAGGTTCTACCACCAGTAACAATCTGGATATATGATACAAAATCCATAACGATTGTCCCCAAACATAGCCAGTATTACCTTGTTTCAATAAAGCTAAAAATAGAAAATAAGCAGTTGCCACCAAATGCATCAGGCAGGATACCAGAACAAAAAGCACTGCACAACCGTAGGTGCTGCAATCATTTAAGGTATTATTGCCAATATTTCTCCGTTACTTAGATTCATATGTACTTACTTGGAAAAAATCTGAGCACACTTGCCCAACGATTCATGATTATCTGCTAGTGATCTTAATAGAAGAACGCGCGTTTTGCCTGTAATGAGGATAAGAAGAAGAGAAATAGTAAAGAGCAAAGACGAGAAGGCGAAATGAGAGTGTTAGTTTTTATACCTTTCATTAAGATTAATGGCATTCTAACTTTGGTCTGATGTTTGTAAGCATGAGATGAAGAGAGAAGCTAAACTCATACCCAAGTATATCTACCAAAATCATTCGATTTAGCTATGGCACTCCTGTTACCTATTATGAATACTATCAAGATCGCATGACTGTAACTTATACATAGTTTCGATCAAATGATTGTTCAGATATGAGTTTTTGCGTTATAACTAAGAACATAAAATTTGGCACTGCTGTCATTTACTATAAATAGAAACTGTTCACTGAAAATTATCAATATAGGATCTCTTATACTATAAATTATAGTTCCCACACAACTGATTGCTCAGACTTTAAAGCTCCTATATTTAGACAGTTAAACACGTATGGGCTATTTACTTATAAATCATACACGATCTACTGATGAAATCATCAAGAACCATTTAAAATGAGCAAAATGATCAAACCACGAGATAAATATTGGAATTTGTATCCATCCCGATATGTGGCAAGCAGAATCGAAACCCGGAGAAGCATGTAATTGCTTGAATTATAATTAAATATATTCACGAAAAAAAAACAAAGTAAAATGTTTCAATTTGAAAATATGAAGTTATTTCGCAATAATCTTTTTCTAAAAGACGTACTGAATTCAGTCCAGTGACAAGCCCAGCTTTGCAACAGTTCCTTAAATTAAAAGATATATTGGTATATTACATTGCAATACCTAATTTCCTCAATTTTGATAGTTACTTTTTTTTTCTATAGCAATAAAATTTATTTTATTACACTTCGCTTTATTTTAGGTATGCATTGTTTTTTAAATTGAATATTTTTTTTTACTAACAACGTAATAATTTAGGTTATATTTTTTACATTAATGAAAGGTATGAAGGCAGAGCATTTTCCTCCATTCGTACCCACTGAACTATGCCACAATGAAGCTCATCATTCCATCGTCTACGTCATTTGGCGTTGTAATGATGTATTGGTTTCAAAATCTTTCAGATCCCAGAGCCATCTCATCCCTTGTTGACAACTTTCATGCTTCTGCTCCAAGCAAAATAGCACGGGCATGATGAGAGACTTGTAGAATATAGTTTTAGTTCGTCGAGAGGCTTTATTACTCAATCGCCTAATTAGCCCGAAGTACTACACTTGTTTGCAAATGAGATTATCCGTTGGTTTTCGAGACTGTCATTATTATTGGTGTTAATATAGTTCCTGGATAACCAAGGTCATCTACTTTTTCAAAATTCAGATGTCGGAGGCAAGACGCGAATGCGCTGACTGTTTATTTAATAACAGGTGGTACTTCGTTAACTTCCAGACCCATTCTTTTTCCTGATGTCGATCTTATCATCAAACGCCAACAGTTACATGCTCTTTTAAAATAAGACCAGTTTAATTCTGTAGCTGAAATTAAATTGATTTTCCAACGTGAGGTTAAAGAAGTCGACCAATAGGGAGTCTGAAATTTCGTTTGGTATCAAACGGCTCGGCGAAGTTCTTCCAAACTCTGGTGTAGCTGGTGGTCATGTCATTATACATTGCCGTATTATTTTTGCCCATAGATACCAAATTCAGATATCAGGGCATATAGACAACTTCTCCTGATACTTTCGACACCTGCAGCTAATTTAAAGCCGCCAAAGAGATGTTGGGCTGAGCAGGCAAATGAGCAGTAAAGCATTCTCTCAGAACATCAGAGGAGATGGCCCTTGGAGTGTTCGAGTGAAAGATTCTCCGAAACATTTTTAGACCTTTACGCCTTTACGACGGAATACCGCAGACGATGGAACGATGGGTTGTATGAGCTTTATAACGACAGTGCCATAGTACAGCTAATTAAGATTCAGCGGCTACGTTTGATATGATATGTTGTACGTATGGAAGAAAATGCTCCAGCCCTGAAAGTATTTTACGCGGCAGCCGCCAATAGGGGCAGATTAAGAGGAAGGCCTCCTCTACGTTGGAAAGAGCAGGTGAAGAAGGACTTGGCTTCACTTGGTGTCTCTGGCAAGTGGCAGTTAGGGAAACAGAGAAGCAACTGGCCCGCTATGTTGAAATCGCCCAAAGTCACCTAGGCGGTTATAACCCAATTAAGAAGAAGAAAGAGATGTCAATCCTCTTCTCAAAGGTATTTTCCACGATTTGCAGTTTTGTGAATATCAGGTCGATGGTTTTGTGAATGCCAGGTCTAAATCCACACTGATGAGTCCAAACAGCTCGTTGACGGTTGGCTTCAATCTTTCGTACAGCACGCTTGAGTAAACCTTATATGAAAATATTAGGGTTTGGGAGAGCTAACTTAAATTCCAGTTTCCGTTCAACCATATTCTGCAAATTAAATAGCTCAGCGTATGCGGCTTTGGGACGGAACGGTTTGCGGTTCATAGCACCAGTTTTCCGCACACAGTTTTTGGTATTTGTTTTAGTTATTGTACAAAAATCACAGGTTTGGTTATTATACTTCACTTTTACTCACCAATACTTTCTTTAGGTAATGATTCATGGTTCAACTGGCCTAGGCTAGCGTGTAGAGACATCGCAATATCCGGCGTGATTTTAATATTACTAATCTTAGTCTTCACTGGAGAAGATGGTATATTATCTAAAAAATGTGAAAAAGTGATGAATTTAATTTTAACAAAAAATTATTTTCAAATAACATAAAAACAGTAGCATTTTACTTGATAAGAAGCGGGACCTCAACATTTCATTTAAACGGTAAAATCGTCTACTAAATCCGAAGGCGGTGTTGGCGAATAATACATGGAATCCAAGCATAACGAAATAAAACAAATAAAATGGTATATACCATTTAACGCTGGTTCCTAAAAACAAATCCCAAATAAAACATAAAAGGAGTTTCAAATAAGGAAAACGAGTTTACTTAGGGGATTCACAAAGGTCGTAACGTGTTGCCATGTTATAAAATTATACGATTTCAAAAGTACAAAATTTTGATATTTTATTCTCTGTTTTTAATCTAGTATAATCCAACAATTACAACAAAAATAAGTTTTAATCTATTTTATTTACGATATCTTGTGAATCCCCGAACTATGTACTCAGGTACATGTTAAATGAATTACTTACTGGTGCCATTTTCCGGCCCAAATTCAACTTGAAGTATCCATGTCCAGATGTCGTAACCTTTTAAGAATTTTTAGAATTGTAAATAAATAGCTAATACTAAATTTTTAATAGATTTTATAATAACCTATTAGCGCAGCACTCACTGTCAACGGGATTGTGGCCAACATTCTAGTTATTCTGCGATCTCGCTTGTAATTCGAAAAGGAATGCAATGCGGCATCGAACTAATTGAATAAAATAAGTGTTTACCTATGTATGTATGGATCTGTTGAATATTTGCATGTGCATATGTATGTTTATTATTATTATTATATTTATGTATTGAAATGATATTAAATTACGGTACTTTTCATTACCTACCCACAACAAAAAATATTAAATTATTTACTGCAATTTCAAATGAAAATTTGTTGAAAAATGTCGCTTAAGCTTTGTTCGATATGTCCTAACCATCAATATAAATTTCAGTAAAATCAGTCAAGTAGTTTTTGAGTAAAACGTGTTACACCACTGTTGCTTCTTTACTTTATATGTATATTATAACTTTATATATATTTAAATTAAACCTTTTTCAAATTAAACGTAATTATTTTAGTCGTCTGGAGTTCTGACAATGATCGGACATAGGATTTTAACTTAGAGAACGCCTTTTGAATAAAGTTTCAAATTAATTTCCGTTTAATTTGAAGCAGGGTTCGTTTAGTTTCGAAAAGGTTTAATTGAAAATGAAAATACTATAAATGATTCGTCATATTAAGTGTTTTTTCTTATTTGACGACTAATACGTAGATTATCTGTAATTTAATCAACTTGTCGTACAACGACAAGGTGCACATTATAAATTGTAAGAGAAGTGCGACCAAACATTGAGCGTAAAATTATTATTATTAAATATTACTACACTACCAGGAATGATAAATATGTAGAATACAAGATTGCACTTTCCGCGGATCGCTAGTCCTCTTTTTGTCAATTAGGCAGCATCCACCAATTCACTGACGAAATAAAAGAATTTTACACAAACAATGCTAAGAAAACTTTTCAATCATTCTTCTACGCTCCTTTCTCTTCGGTTTTGGATTTCTTTCTTTCCTCTTTCCTTCTCTAGCTATTATTACGAGTACGTCACTATCAGCTGCTCTCAGCGTGGAAGGCGCAATCTTGTTTTCTATCATTCTTGGTTTTAGTGATTTTATCGCCTAATTACCTTGGAGTTCTAACATGTGTCAGTCCGAGTATATACTGGAAAGTGGAGAAACGCTCTTATGTCTGAAAGGGATGCGAACTCACACGTACAAGAGAGTTTCTAGTAGGTTTTTTCAATCAGCCTTAAGAAGGTAATAGAAACTCAGTCTCAGAGACTACCTAGAATTTCTATTAACGGGCTACCTAAAATGCATGTGAAACTACAAGGGGTTTAACTAGTAGCGTTCTTGCAGGGGTGTCTTTCCCACAAAAGTACAAATAACCTCATCAATCACCATTTAAATTTTGCACTCGTAGCGATCGGTCATGTTGTCGTCGTCGGACCGAAATCGACTACACTCATACAGTTAAAGCGTTGACCAAGTTATTTTGTCAAAGTATTATTTCATACCAGAGGGTTTAGTTTCAAAGGGTTTTGCGAAACCTTCTAATGTATGTTCATACATATGTATGTAAAAATGGCCCAGATGTGTGTATATGAAAAGGAAATACAAACATCCTCGGTATTCAAAAGAAACAAATTATTATTTCAACTAATTCACGCGTCCAAAATATACATATTTAGCTCTTTCGAATTCTATTTACATAAATTCGGATGAACAAATGGTGACATGGTTACAGTTATTCATTTATTATCGACTTAATTAATTTAAGAATGAAATACAACACAATTTTTTTTAAATCTTGAGAACCTTATACCGAACAATTTTTTAGTTTTTGCTATTAGTTTCCGATGTAGTGTTTATAAAATCAAACTGTTTTGTTTACCTTTCTTAAACGCGCATTGAGCTCTCGCGTTGGATTCACGCTGAAGAGAGCGCATCCGGTTGCAGAGACGCTGCACAGAGCGACCATCATCACATCCAGCGCAGTTACCACGTTCGAGGTAGCAGAATTCATTCTAAGAAATTGACTATATGTATTAAGATCAAGAATAATAGAATACAGGATTGTGCCTTCCGCGAACCGCGAATAAAAGCAATTATTTCTTTCTTTGCTCACTTACTCTCTAACTAAACTAAAAGTTGATCTCAGCGCGGAAGGCACAATCTTGTATTCCATCATTCTGGTATTAAGATGAATTATGTAAAATAGTAGAGAGGTGGACGTCGCAACAAGATGCATATGTTCATACCTATATGTGTTTCAGTATATATGTATGTATGTATGTATGCATTTATGTAAATTAGGATACTCAAGATCAGCGTTGGCATACGATTTTTCATAAATTCTCAAGTTAAATAAAAATTCGTTAATTTAAAATTTACCAACATGCGTCGTTGGGTGTAGCAAACAAAACAAGAACCAACAATTATTATGTTGAAATTCAATCATGATTCAATAACTGATTGAAGGCTTCATAAGTAAGCAGGTTTCTTTACCACTCTTTATAAATGGTCTCCCTTGTTGAAAAACCGTGTTGTTTTTTTGAGTTAACTTTGTAAGCTATTTTTAAATAACGGTGGCTAATGAGGAGACGTGGTGATCTCCGAAATAGCTATAATTTCTTCCGCATACTGGCCTTGAGCTCACAAATTTATATTGTAGATAGTGGTGGAGCGTTAACTTCCATGTTAGAAATGATTTGTGAACATAATGTTCAAAAGCTTAATACCTGTGAAGATAACGTAAATGTAGATAAAAATACTTTTTCATATACCAGCTTTTGGAAACCTTAAATGAGACTAATAATCAGAAAGTATCAGAGAAGAAAATAAGGTAAAAAAATAAAAAATTATATAAGCGAGGAAAATAGAGCTAATAAAAGTGGAATAAAGTATTAAATTAATTTTTGAAATAAGTGATTTTATTTCGGTTTACTGGCGCTGTTTTGCCGCAAAGTCGTGACTTGGCGATATATGTGTGATTATTTCGACTGAAGGAAACATGCCGATATATTTTCTATCAAAAGGGTTTGTCTCTACGTTTCCGATATATTAATATATGCTATACTAGCAGCCCCGGCGGATTTCGTCTCACCCAAAAATACAACGAATCTATTGCAAGACAATTCAATTCTAACAATGCCACTTCAACTTTCATAATCTGGCAAATGACGTTTCGAATTAAATATGGCGGCATTGTACTATTAAACTAAACCAAAAAATTTACATTCCATTAAACTAAACATTAAATAAATTATTTTTTTAAATAAAAAATTTTCTTAGCAAAAAAACATTTTTATTCGAGTACTTTGTAATACACAATATTTTTCGTTTTTTGTTCCGGTGCCAACACAATCAAAGCAGATGGCTTACCAACACGTGAACAGGCTACATACAATTGCCCATGTGAAAAACATTCATTTTCTAAATTTAGACCACAAACACCCAATGATTGGCCTTGAGCCTTGTTAATTGTCATGGCAAACGCAAGACGAACCGGGAATTGAATGCGTTTGAATTCGAAAGGCATGTCTGTCGGTATCAAAGGAATACGCGGAATGAGAACTTGTTCTCCTTTAAACTTGCCATTGAGAATTGGTGCGTAAATTATATTGTTCATGATTTGCTTCACAATCAAACGCATTATATTGTCAAGTGCAAAAATTATAACGGTTATTAAGAAGTGAGAACAGTTGCTAATAATAAATCTATATACATATTATTATATCAAGTGATTATTACAAATTATAAATCAACTACGATACAGTACAGCCACCTAAGTTTGTAATTCTCAGAGAGCCAGAAATTTATATATTCCAAAAAATAACAATAATTCCTGAAACATTGTTTAGCATGTAAAAAAATATTTAGGTAGCAAGGAATTTTCCTTAATTGCTTAATTTGGGCTCTTTTCACTCTTTTCCACAGAAAACTTAGCAGCGCTAATCACTTGCGCAAGAAATTAGGAAAAAAGGGTTCTGCAGTATAATGCATTTTATTAAACACGCAGGTACATACATACATATGTACATATGCAGCTGTAACACATGCATATGTATTATATGTATATACTTTATTTGGGATCTTTTAAATAAAGGATTCTGCAGTAGGTATAATGAGTATACATAAGTATATACATACATATAATATATATGTATATTTTATAGATAATTATTAATATGTATTTCGTTAGAGCGTATGTACATACATATGTATTCAAGAATGTATGTTATTTAAGGTATTTAGAAGTTGCCTATGTAGGTAGATATGTTAGTTAAGGTTTATTTACTGGAATCTCAATATGCAATGTATTTTCGGCCGTTTTTATAAATATTATTGGAGCAGCAACGCAAGCCAGTTACGCTAGTTATATTATATTATCGAAAATGGCTTATTTAATATTATCTTATAAAGAAATTTCTGAAATGCTTTTGATTGCGAGAAAGATATTGATGTTCTTGTTGGTGTTATTTCGACAACTAACGCTAATACATATATCTACGGAAAACATTGAAAAATTAAAAAAAATGTTGGTTAACATATTTTTACAGCAATTTAAATTGAAATGGAAAAAAGCTAATCGCCATATGCAAAGGTTTCTAAACGAAAATGCAGATCGGCTGTCAAATATTTATGCTGTTATCAGAGGAAGCACAGGAAGCCAGAAATAAAGATTATAGAAATTATAGACTCCATCATTCGAGAAAATGTTCAAGGTCGTCCTCCAATGAAGACGTTATGCATCATTTGCTGGTGTTATCAGATCCATTTATTAACAAATTCAGAAAAAAATTTAAATTTAAGAAATTAGAATATCATGATGAAGTAAAGGATATGTTAATGGAATATGATTAAAAATCAAATTATTGATGTTTTCTCTATTATTTTGAAATTGTTGTTAAGTACGACGCTTATAACTTCAAAGTTGTATGGGAGGTGGACGTGTTCGTTGGCAGATCACCTTAATATTTATTATGGGGTATGCTATTGTGGAAACAAACAATCTCACAAAATTTTGTTGCTCTAGCGTGAAAATCTTCAAAAATAAAGCACTTTTTAAGTTTCAGTTGTATGGGAGGTGGGCGTGTCCGTGGGCGGATTTTCCAAAAAAATGTGTCAATATTTTATTTTTACCTAAAATGCATCTGTGCAAAATTTCAAAGCTCTACGATACCTCCTTCTATTTATTGCCGCACCTCTTAACAAAATTTACCACTGTGCGGCGTGAGCGGCGACCATGCGACATTTTTCAAATAACTTACATTTTTAAACTTGTGATATCTTTCGAATGGAATGTCCAAATTGAATAATTCAAAAAGTTATGTAATGGTATTGAAGCAGACTTAAATATGAAGTCATTTATTTTGATAAGGATTAATTCCAAAGTAGAAATAAAAGAGCTTTTATAGCGGTAACATTTATGTATATTTTTTAAAATGAGAAAACACTTACTGTGACATAACTACAATAGTTAGACATATGCTGTCACGATATTATTTGTAGATAATTATATGTTCTGCAAAGACGTAGTATATTATTTTGTTCTATAATCAATAGTTTTTGCAGCGCACGCGATGTAAGAAAGTTTTTTTGGTAGTTTTTTCACACCTTGGGTTACATTATTGGAGTTTTACTGTAGATCCCTAACTGACCTTTTTTTCGATTTTTTTTCTTTTTTTTTTTTAAACCCGTACTGAGAAAATACCTTTCCATCAAAAAACAAATCATCAAAATCGGTTTCGCCACTCTCGAGTTATAGGATTACATCGCTTCGGACACTTTCTTTTATATATATAGATATATATATTACTTACTTACTTAATTGACGCTATAACCTCTTAAGAGATTTGGCCGAGTAACATATATTATCCAGATCGATATTATCCAAATGGATTCGTAAATACGATTTCTACGAATATCGCCTGTCGGATCTATTTTGTGTTAAACTCGTTTGCTTATACCAAATGGCAATATGCCAAATGGGTTCATAAATACGGGCTTTAAGAATATCTCGGCTCATGCGACATACGGCGAGATAAAAAATATCCCATAACCTATTCCAAGTCAGGGTCCATCTGTAATTTTTGCGTGATTGTCCGTCAAACATACAGACATTCACATTTATATCACATCACATCTCTTTACTATTTCTACTTGTTTCGCAAATGCATCCTTTTGAGCGGGAGAGCTAAAACTTAGCTGTCATTATTTGCCAAACCTTTAATAATTGAATCATAAAAGTTTTGATGAAAGTTTGTTACATTTTTATAAGTTCTGTACAAAGTTTAAAATTTTGATTTTTATGAATTTCTTACTATAAAACTTTAATAAAAAATTAACGAAATAAATTATCATGAATAGCGCTTTATTATTTTTTACTACTATTTTACTGGTCCTTTGCTACTCAATTGGTTTCATGGATGCCAACCGTGCCCCAGGTGCTTAGGTAGTACTGAACCCCATACATATAAAACCGACATACAACGTAAACCAAATTAATTGTTCAGAAAAGCGTTACAAAATAACTTTGCCTTTGTTTAGCGTACAATACAAAGAAATATGTGTGCGGCTTTGCTATATATTTTTTCCAGTCGAACCGACAGAAAATGTTTTTTGGCACAACGTCAAAATCGGTTTGTCTTCTAATCAAGTTTGACAGCGGATAAGGAAACTCGCCCATGATTTTTTTAGTATCAAATTACATCAGAGCGGAGTTAACAAAACCTAAGTGCGTGCCAGTTTTATTTGAAAACTTATATCGATACAAAATTTTGGGTGTTAGATACCAGTTAAAACAGCTGAATGACATTTCTTCTAATAACTTTCTAATTCGATATTAATTTTTTCAAATCTATGTACATGCAGCCAAAATAGACTAAAAAATTGTTTTAATTTGATGCCTATAATAATTTTAGAAATGCATTCCTAGTTTTTTATTTGTATATTTTAAATCTGAACCTGTCAAAAAATAACGAAGGCTTTGTTAAAAAATAATGGTATTCTTTATTCACAAACAAAAGAGTTATAATAGTTTTAAGATCCAGCAAACAAACTGCAACGTTTTTGTCTTTGATGAATAATAACACTGTCCAACAAATGAAGACTTTTTGAATGGAACAGAATAGCGACCCCCTAATTCTGAATGGGTATGTTGAGTAGATCATTTTTGTAGAACAAACTTATGGTCCAGCACGTCTGAGTTTTTTTTTACAGTGGGTCAAAATTTTCATTTTTTGGTCGAAGGGAGCATTATACTATATGAAAAAAATGTTGTAAGTTAATGTCTGAGAGAATTCTTATGGTCAGAGTTGTATTGTGGAATTGTATGAGGATTATTTTTGTGGAAGATCTTAACCCTCTAACTGGTCTCTTTATGTGTCAATTTGACCCTTTTTTCGAGAAAATCAAAAAATATCCTTTAAAAAAGGACATTTAACGATTAAAATATTCTACGAAAATGTTTGGCGGAAAATTTCAGTGGGGGTCACCAAAGACACCATTGTTGTAAATAAAGCTCTTTACGATTAATTGGCAAAATTACACGCCAACATACCAGGTTGTTCAATAACTTTTGGTGTTCGATAAGAAAACACAATTTTATGGTTCAAAATACACTTTATTATTCAGTATAATCTCCCTGAACATTAATGCACTTGCTCCAACGATCCTCCAATCTGTGGATCCCATCCCTGAAGTGAGAATCCGGTAGGTCAACAGCCGTTATGAACAAATGGTAGTCGCTGGGGGCCAAATCTGGTGAATACGGTGGATGCTCCAACAATTCGAACTTTAATTCATGGATTTTAGCCATTCTCAAAATGCTCTTGTGACACAAGCTTATGTGAAGCTTGGATACCAAAAACTATATGTACTACTTGCGAAAGTGGTCTTTTGACCTGGTACAAAGGCGGTACTAAGGCGCTGCCATTTTCTGCGCCTATTATATGGATTGAACCTGAAGATCACAAATCAGATACATGCTATTTCTGCGTAAATTACAAATTTGGTAGAGGCCAAAGGCACTACGCGATAATGACATACGAAGCAACAAATAATGTCATTTTACCAGAAGTGCGCTGTGAAGGTGTTCCGGTGCCTCAACCGCCTACACATACATTTTCGGCCATTATGACATACGCCAATACAGAAATAACAGCGATGGTTGAAAACATATCAGATATAAGTTACTTGCCTCCTGATGGTTTAAACATACATATGTCCTAATTTGATAGACCAAGCTTATTTTGAAGATCTTGTAAGAGATTTAGGACTAACAAAAGAGGAGGCTGAAATATTATGTTCCAGATTGAAAAACAGGAATTTGATAAAAGCCAATGTAAAAGTTACATCGCCAAGAAAAAGACACGCCGTTCTGGAAAGTTATTTTAAAAAATCAGAAGAACTTGTATACTGTTGCAGTATTGAAGAGGTTCTAAAATATCTAAAGCTTCCACTGGACTCTTCCGCTTGGCGACTATTTATAGATAGTTCAAAACACAGCTTAAAAGCAGTTTTACTGCACAATGGAAATCAGCATCCATCAATACCGGTTGCGTATTCCACAAAAAAGGAGGAAACATACGCAAATATTTCAAATCTCTTAAATAAAATTGAATACTACAAATATGAATGGGAAGTATGAGCAGACTTAAAAATGATTGCAATATTGACTGGAATGCAAACAGGATACACAAAATATATGTGCTTTCTTTATAAATGGGATTCACGTGCTACCAGCAGCCATTATCATATTAAATATTTCGAAGAACGTAAAGAAAATATTATTGGTGACTTAAATGTAATCCATGAATCCCTTGTCCCAAAAGATAAGGTCATACTTCCACCGCTGCATATTAAGTTGGGCGTGGTGAAAAATTTTATTAAAAGCTTAAATACACAAGGAAATGCTTTCAAACGCATTCAAACAATTTTCCCCAGATTATCTGCAGTAAAATTAAAAGAAGGTAAAATACGGTTTTAAGAAATAATTTATTTCATTTAATGTAAATTACCTTTTCTAGGAATGCTCGTTGGACCCTATATAAGAAAATTATTACAAGATGAAGAATTTTATGGTCAACTGTCGGATATGCAAAAGACAGCATTTGACTTTATGCAGCTGGTTATATCAGAATTCCTTGGAAACTCAAAAGCACAAAATTATGCAAAAAATATTGAAAGCATGCTAATCGGTTTTAACAATATTGGCGTTAAGATGTCACTAAAGCTGCATTTTCTGCACTCTCATCTCAATTTTTTTAAAGAAAACCTTGGAGCGGTTTCAGATGAACACGGTGAAAGGTTTCATCAGGATATAAAGGTATTGGAAGAAAGATTCAAAGGGAAATCCCAAAGTGTAATGCTTGCTGAATACGTATGGGGCTTGTACAGAAACCTTGACACATCGGAACATTCACGTCAAGCTAAATACAGGAAAGCATATTAAGTTTAATCTTTAATCCATTGTCATACTACTGCTGAAGCAAAAAAATAAATATGTACATACTATAATAAACCACTATTAAAACAAAATTATAATTTTTTTTATAGAAGTTGGCGTGTAATTTTGCTAATTAATCGTAAAGAGTGTTATTTACAACAATGGTGTCTTTGGTGACCCCCACTGAAATTTTCCGCCAAACATTTTCGTAGAACATTTTAATCCTTAAATGTCCTTTTTTAAAGGATATTTTTTGATTTTCTCGAAAAAAAGGGTCAAATTGACACATAAAGAGACCAGTTAGAGGGTTAAGATCTTCCACAAAAATAATCCTCATACAATTCCACAATACAACTCTGACCATAAGAATTCTCTCAGACATTAACTTACAACATTTTTTTCATATAGTATAATGCTCCCTTCGACCAAAAAATGAAAACTTTGACCCACTGTAAAAAAAAAACTCAGACGTGCTGGACCATAAGTTTGTTCTACAAAAATGATCTACTCAACATACCCTTTCAGAATTATAGGGTCGCTATTCTGTTCCAAAAATGCTGTTGGACAGTGCAATTTATGTTAAGTCTTTTTGCGATTCGAGTACGCTGTATTGTCTTGTTAAGTTTTGTGAAAATATGCCCAAGAACTTCGTTTCCAAAACTGCTGGTGCAGATTCACTTACAGCAAGGGCACGGATGCTTAGTATTTTTTACTATGACATATCGCTTAAATTTATGAAATTTCTCATGGGCTGCAAAGGTTGGTTTTAAGGTCAACAAGTTTTAAGTACCAATTGTTCGGTCGTTTTTCATTATAATTTGTTTCGTTCAATTAAAGAAATTTTAATCAAAATTTTAAAAATTTTAATAAGAATCTTTAGAAATTAGAAATAACATGACTTGGTCATTGGAGTCATTGCAATATGTTTTTCAAATAACCTTTCTCTTGAATTCTCTCTGCGTTTCCTCATTTTCTATTGTATACGATAAACATGTTGACATTAAAACACGTCATCAACGATATAGCCGTAACTTTGGAAACTAACTTTTAGCTCTCCCGCTCAAAAGGATGCATTTGCGAAACAAGTAGAAATAGTAAAGAGAATGTTATTTAAATAACTGCACAAAACTCATACCACGGTAGTCGATAACAAACAAATAGAAAAAAGTTGTACAAATTGTTATATTTTTTATATGTAACTATGGAAAAGTAAATAAGTATATCTATGTTTGAAAACTGAAAGCCGAAAAATGTGAAATTTTTTTTAAGCAAGAAAGTTTTTTCCTGTTTGAACATTTAGGAATTCCGTAGGTGCATATGTAGGTAGAATGTTTTGCTATTTAAATGCAATGGCTTTTAAAAAAACTGTACAATAAAATATGTATTTTTGTGCTTAAACACAGCATTTAAGACAGTTGGCACATATAGTGAGCTAAGTCAAAAAAGGTGCATTTTTCTAGAAGGTTTGTGTATACTTACCGCAAAGGAACTTCTGATTTTGCATCGATCAATAAACCCCCATAGGAAAGTATGCCTTTATAAAAAATAACACGATTTTGTATAATTAATTAATATATTATCTATTAAATTACTGCAAATAATTGTATTTATCTGCAAGTTTCACATTTCAAATTCTCCATTTTCAATTTAAAAAAAAAAACAATCCAAATCGAATTAAACTTTTTTCAAGAAAAAATAGTCTTTCTCCAAAAAAAAAGTGTAAGTATATTCCTATGTGGATTTTTACAATAATTGAGTCTACAAAAAAATAAAAATAAAAAAAGAACCAAGCAAAAGTTTGTTTGTGCTTTCCCTCCTCATAAACTGGTAGCACTTTTACGATTATTTTTCGGAACATATTCTTAACAATTTTGTCCGGAAAAGCAATTATAAACTAAACTTACCTCTTTGCCGTCGTTTATCAAAGAGAATAAAGTAAGAACAAACACTAACTGATCGATGGTCGGAATGATTTCAGTTCCGGATGAAAGTACTAGACCTATATGAGATCTTCAAGGCTTTTTATTCCGAGGTCAAAATTTTGTATGACAAAAATTTGGAATTACCTGAGTGTTTTTGCAAGAAAATATAAAACGATTAAAACCGAGTGTGTATGTGGCAGGTAACTGTTTTGGACCTACATTGTGAAATTTTACTAGGGTTATTTTAGATTTGACCCTTATTCCGAGAAATAAGCAATTCATGATATTCGAATAGTACTACGTGGTTCTAAAAAATAATTCCTCAGAAAATTACACCAGTGGTCTTTTCCAAACCCTTCTGGCATAGTACAATCCTTGCCCAAAATATTTTTGCTACGTATGGCTGCATAATCTCCATCTGCACTCAACTTCGGTTAGACGTAACTCATGCACCGTAACCATCTTAACACATATCCGGGAGATGACATACGAGTATAGGAGAGAACTAGACGTTACATGGTCCCTTGTTGGGCGCACCCTGCAACGTGTAGTGCCCTAATAAGGCATGCATCATTCAGGGATATTCACGATCCAACGCAATTAAGTTATATCCTGGCACACCAAATCATTTATTAAAAATATGCAGCAAAACAGCACGCGGCAAATGCAAATGCGGTGGCATATACTCCAACATTGAATAGGTAATTCACTCACCATCCGAATAACGACATGTCATCTAAAGAAATCGACAGCTCTGCATTACTTTAACTACAGCGAACTCCACGCTAAGTTTCATGTAGCGACATGAGAACAAGATAGCTGCAGATTATCGAGCCGCACTAAATAGAACTCAGATTTCTACCGTATACCGTTCAGATTCTTTTGACGAACCAAGATATTGATCGTAGGGATGCTTGCCCAGAATGTTATTGCCTATCCGGTCAGATGTTTATAGTTCGAATCATTTTAAACTCTTTGGCCATTTATTATCCTTCGACACATCTGCTTGATGTAGACGCGCTACTAAAAAAATAAAATTCGAATGACAATATATGACATTATTGCGTACCACGATTTTAAGCATTCAAAGCTGCACCATAAATGTTGATACCTCCATCGGTATAGTGGTTAATTTAAGCTGTTTGGTATTTCAGTTGCAAGCGGTGGTCTGATAAGCTTTTTGCTGCCGGACATGTTGCGAACATCTGCAACAATTTCACTCAATGAAACTGCTGGCTTAGCAAACGAACGTTAACTGGTCGTCAGATTGATAATCAGATCAATTGTGGCCTATTTCCGGAACGTCCTTGCGAGAGCCAGGTCTTGTCAACCATAGATCTTTCGAAAATCGTCCAAAAGTTCAAACACAAAGAGCTTCTTCAATCGTAACATTTTTAAATCAGCGACTTAAATATAATGTTTTCTCTGCCGCTTTTATTTTATTAACGTTTTATTCTATTTGGACTAAAGAGTATTACTTAGAGTTTGAGATATCGTCCAATTAGCACTTGGAGTGTTTATTCTAAAACTCAAACCGCTTTGAATTTCAAGGTGAGTCTTTAAATGTTATTCATAGAAACCTTCTTCAAGTCTTTCGACAAGGAGAATCTTAGTAACTGCCGTCTAGAATGTGTCAGAGCTGGACGCTATGGAAGAACTGTTTCTCTACTATCCTCGAGATTACAGTTCTGATATCAGGTGCTGTATGGTATACCTATAGCCAGTGTTCCGTGGGTGGCTGTCAATCTGAACATATCTTTTCTTGTCCTAGTTAGCAGTTTGTTTTTTACTTCCCAAAAGTGGGTCAGATTTCTATTGGGATTTTGTCATTAGTTAATCTACTTCTTGTCCATCTTGTTTCGGTCAGTCATATGAACTGCAAGTGTAGTTTTTGGATTGCTTGCCCCTCAGATTCATCAAAAAAGGCTATGATTCTGTCCAATTCGCCACCTTTCCCGCCGGGAACCCAGCCTAGAAAGATGCCGCTTCACTCGACCACCAAGCTTAACGCACGTCTACTTACAGACCCTGATTATCTTGGAATTTGTCATTGGTGATGCTAATACTAACAGTTCTGATTGACTATAAGAGAATATGCTTGCTTCTGGTGCCCCTCGCTATTTTCTATCAGACTCTAAATGACCTGTCAATTCCTAACACCTCGGTTTGGTAAGTAAGTAAGGTAGCCGGATGCAGAGAAACGCGGATTTGTCGGGAGGAAAACTGCACATTATTATTCAACAAGGAAAAGTTGTCGCAAAGTGAACCCTGAGAGCACTCATTAGTCTTGTTAACGGAGTCCGTGGTTATCTTTGAGGGCTATAAATGCGGCTACTGACTACAGAAAGATGGAGGATGAAAATATGAAATAAAGCCGCAATCAAAAAATTTAATAAATGAAATTGAATTACGCCCACAATTCAAAAAATTCGCAAACTATTTTTAATGGCATAGCCAGTGTTGGACCGATCAGGGTTATTTTTCTGCCCTAATCCACGTGTGCCATGTGGGCGATGAAAATAAGACCGCGTGAAATAAGGCCGCGGCGATCGGAGCCGAAAAGCTCTTACTTTTTTTTACAGCGCATTCTATGATGAGCCCATCCAAAAAACCTATAAACCGCATTTTGCAGGAATAAAAGGCCTACAACTCAACTGGAGTACTGAAATAAACTAAGAAGTTTTACTTTATGTTTGGAGAAACCAGAGCGAAGGATTGATCCCCGTTTCCAGAATTCATGAAGAGTTTCGGTCCCTAACGCCAGCGCGTAGTAGTAATTTTACTGGATTTACCGTACTCTAGATGTCTCGATGAAATTTTATTAAATTTATTTCACTCAGTCTTTCAAGGATTGCCTAATAGAGTTTTTAATTGATTTGAAAAGGTAGGGATTGGCTAGGTGTCGAGAAATATTGAATTTGAAAAAGAATATTATATATGTATATAATAGATAACTCTATTTCTAGAAAAACTCTAGCCAGATGGAGTCGAGCTATTTTGAGTAAAAATATTTGTTTACTGCTACGATTCCCGCAGCTTGTAGCAGATTCAAGCACATCGTAATATACTGACTCTCGGCCAAATGTTTTTGATATCTGTTGAACAATTTGGAAATTTATTCTGCCACAAATTGATGAGGAAACATTTCAATAACTAATGAATTCTTTTTCACTTGCATACACTTTTTGAAGAAGTATAATTTGGCTTGCAAAAAGTTTACTTTGATTTGGAGAAATATTCCCTGCTTAATTTCTACAACTCTCATACACACCCAATGTCAGACAAAAAGCAATCGAGTATATGGTCATTGCAGTGCTGCGTTTTATCTCTATTACGCCTTTCGCATCGCGTCGTATCGAAATCGGGGCCAGCGCTAATACCTTGCTGATATAAAAAACACTTAAAGATGACTCGTTGACTTCCATTTTGTAGATTGTTTTTTTTTTGTTTTGTAATTAAAACGCAATATATTTTAATAGTGATACAGCTGTTATATAAATGTATATACAATATATGTATATAAAAAACGGTAAACACTCCACCTGTATTTCGAACTTTGTACAAACATAAAAAAAAACAAGCGAAAAAATTAAACTTTTGAAAATGATTCCTTAAATAAGGAATTATTTTTTTGACCGGCTACGAAGAAATTTTTTCAACATAAATTCATATTTCCAAAAGTGTAATGAAGTGTTAATAATTAGTTTGTAAATTATATATAAACTATTTCTTTTCACTTAGCACAGCAAAAATTGTATCTTAATATCACTATGTGGCTTCTGTACACGACAACTTAACGCCGTTAACTGTCGGCAGCATTCTTTGTAAGTTCTTGTCTAGCGCGAGTGTAAAAAATAAATTTAAATTTCTTCACTTCACATTTCTTGAGCATAATTTTGATAAATGACCAAAAGTTGTGGTGTACAAACAGCAAATAACTGTAAACACTTTGTTCGGTTCTCTTCGCCACTAATGTGATATATATTTAGGCGCAAACAAGCGATTTATTGTTGAGGTAAACAAAGCGTACACAAGCGGTAAGTATACCGTTATAAAGGAGTTTCAGGCTATTTATGTATTTTCACATGTATGCGTATGTGTGGGTGTGTGTAACAAAATGTACAATGTATGTATGGCTACAGTTTTAAGTGGTCATGTCAGTATTAATTACACTGTGCGACAATTTTATGGCAACTTAAATCAGTTCGCACTTTGTTAATAATTTTATATATCCAGTAATAAAAAACTCGATTTCTTTTATGGTCTTCGAAAGCTTACATGTCCCGGCCTAAGCTGTTTTTAAAAAAACGAAAAATGTTTAAAATTTCACGGGGATTATTTTCGTTGAATATTAATTAATTAATTTAATTTAATAAATGTTAATTTTGACGGAAGCTCAACTGAATAATAAATCAATTAATTTTTGATTTTTTACACCCGTTTTATAAACATACTTCTGTATGTACTTATATTTGTAAAAATATCAATAAAAAGTTTATATTCTTCATACTCGAAAATATAACTTTTTTGTTGTAATGTAAAGATAAAAGCCTCTCGGAATTTTCACGGTGCAACCGATTCCATTTACCAGTATAAAGCTGCGAACTTTGGTGGCCGAACATGAACGAAGCCGGTTCCGAGTATTTATAAAGAACCGATTCTGTCGATCAGGTTCAAATCGAAGTAGCTGAACAAAAGATTTTACAAAAATTAAATAAGTATAAAGTAAATAAAATAAATATTACTTTTATTCCTTCGCTGATATTTGTGTGGCAAAAATTTAACAAAAAAAAAATTACAAGAAATTAAGTTTAATATCGAGAATCGAGTTTAATTTAAAAAAAGGTTCGATAACGGCATGATTTTTTGAAATCTTTGTACGGATCTTTAATCTCATTTTTCGGTTCTTCTAAACCGGTTTCTTCGAATCTCTTCTTGTAAGGCCCGGACTGGTCGGTTCATTGAAGGTCTCGGTTTTTCGTATGCGGTTCCTCGGTTCTGTGCATCAGTAGTTAATATTGGATATTCCAAGGCAGCATATTGCATAAAGATTTTGTCTGAGACGACCCCTAAATCGATCGAGTGTTTTATTACCGTATAGGTATAGGTTAGATTATAGCGGTTGTTTTCAGAGACACACTTAGACCTAAGGCCCATTGCGATAGGTATCCTTTCAGAAAATATTAACAAAGTCCGTTCTGGTTTCGGTTGTTGCATAGTGTTATCAAAGCATAGCCATGTAGGAGGGCGAACAATTATTTGCAAATAACTGTGTAGATGCATATCTTAAACGCTCTTTAAAGCTTGTACACTAAACGAATCAAAAAGCTAATACGACTAAAATAGCTGTGAAAAATGAGTGGAACACTTGTTGTTAATGTTAGTGAATATACGCACATAGTACGCAAATACATATATATATATAATTTTAATATTTGCCAATGTTTTAATTTAATTCAATATTATTTTTTTTTTTTAAATATTAGTTCACAGATAGAAAAGTATGCAGTTGGCGCTTAAAGTAAATTAATAGGCATTTGTCATTTCTCCTTTCAACGCATCACAATGCCCCTGTATACTTCTTTCCTAACAGAGTATATTATTACAATTTCAAATCTTGATTCGTATGTCGTCGATATATAATTGAAATTTTATAATGCCCAAGGAATGTGTATATAAGTACATACTTTGGGCTAATTTCAATCGAATGTGTTATTTGAAAAAGGGTTTTCAGAAAGTTTTGCATAATAACTCTTGTCAAAGTTACTTAAAATATGGATTGTAATGACTCCTCTAGAAGAATGATGAATTTATCGCATTGATGATTCAATATAAAAATGAAAATAATGTTTCACTTGTTTATTTGATAGACTTGAGGCAATCTTCGTCAAACCATATTTGAAAGAGTCGTAGAATCATCGAGAAATATTCTTTCTACTTACCAAGACTCAAAGGTGTACGCAGCGTGGGGCAGGGGAAGGCAAATGTTGTCGACTTTTTATGAATTTCGTATAAAGTTTGAAACTTCTATTTATATGATTTCTGTTATAGAATCAGCTATACTTTTTAAAGAATTATAAAATTAAGAAGAGTGAAGGCTTGGTTGGCTTCGTTCAACTATGATCGATAATCGTTAAAATGGTAAATAATTAAAGCGAAATTAAACTAAATTATTAATAGCATATGTTTAAATAAATAAAAACCCCTAAGTCGTGTTAAGATAAAATCGAGTCACGTATACCATCGTATTCTGTATATACTATTGCATGGGTACCTGAAATCCCAATCTTGCCAATTGGGCTATTTTTAAAGTTATGGGCACAAATATTTTGGTTTCCCCAAAAGGCTATCATTGCAATGCAAATGTATACAACTATTTTTCTTGAATTCAAGTTTTCCTACTTAAGGGGTTATTGTTTAATTTAGATCGGATTTTACAGGATTGTGTATGCTGTGTGTTCATAGATAAATCATATCGGTAGGCAATTGCAAGCTTCCGAGTGTATTTCTGCCATGAAAAAACTTCTCACAAAACTCATTTACCATTCGGAGTCGGCGTAAAACTGTAGGATCCTCAATTTGTGGTACAACTTATTAGAGATCTTGGCCACTCGAAAATTTTGGCAGAATTTTTGCTGACACGTTGATGACATATTATATTATTTTGCTAATCTGTATGTTTTTGTAAATGTTTCGAAATAAAATGATTAATTTTTTAATTCAATCTGAAATGATTTTTAGGATAAAATCTGCTAAATAAAATGCGGAAGATTAATATGACATGACGTCTAAGTGCGCAGGAAATACTCTGGAAACATACACCGATCTTCGTATTAGTTTCGGAATGTTGATTAAGCTCTACAAGTACATTTCAATGACGTTACCCGTTTGGATTCTTGGATCGATTGGCATCGTCACAATTCTAAGAAATTTTGAAATTTTCATCGAAATTTATTTATAAATTAAAATAAGACCATTCAAATCAAGATTATTTGTATAGACGTTTTGAAGCACAATGATTTCTCCAAAAACTCGTATTCTCGATACTTGGTGCTTAACAAAAATGGATGAGAACTGCGAAAATATTTCGGTAAAATATTTAAGTACTGAAAAAATGCTTTTAAAATATTTTAATAAATATTTGTTCTCATTAACCAATTCAACTAAGTTAATGCATTTTTTAAATTCAGATGAAAAACAGCACCAATTTTTTTTTTGTATGCATGTTTGTTTTTCGCGAATGTTTAATTAAAAAAAAAATATTAAAATCAGTTCAATACTTTGAGAACGAAATCGTTACAAGCATTCCCTATATAATCGATTTTTTTATAATAAGTTGGGGCGACGTGTTAAGAACTTAAGTTCTAATCTTACCAAACCAAAATTTAATTCTCCGACAAATTCTGTTTAGTTTAGTTTCAAAATGCCCATATGAAATGTTGTGTATTAGTTGCTGGAAGCGGCTAATTTTAGGCAGAAATATTTCAAAGAAAATTTTCATTATTGAATATTTTCTAAATATCCCTCTTCTGATGACATATGCATATGCAATTTTACCATTTTTAAGTTGAAATTTACAAGAGACGGAATCGAAAACGACTTTTAATTTTATAACAAGTTAAAATTTTTTATATACAACTTTAGAAATAAGCAAATAATAATACGATTACTAAAAGTGTTAAAACATTATTTCCGCATAAAATCTATGTAATTTCATTAGACTTTGGGTATTTAGCACACAGTGTTTGCGTTGAAAATCTCAATCCAATAGCCATCGGGATCCTTGATGAAGGCCAAACCCTTCATACGTCCATCGTCGGGTTTTTTAACGAATTCAACGCCATGCTCCTCGAAACTGAAAATATATAACAGAAACAAATTGAATATTATTTAAATCAATAGTTAGCTTAACCCCTTACATATAAGCCCTGTTTTTTTTTTATAACCGAGTGAGAAAAGACCACAGCAGCTGATTTAACATTTCTTTTTCGTTGCAATTGCAGCCCCGTTAACATTTTTCATGAAATATGCGATTGTTAATTGTTATGAGCTCAGCTTGGACACGCTTCATGCACACTAGTTTTCGTTCTTGAATAGCTTGAAAGAAATCAATGAAGACAGGGAGGCGTAGAGGAGCTAAAGTTGAAATCTGCTCTCAATGAGTAAATTAATTGCTGCCTTACGGATCACTTTTCATGCAAACAACTCCGATTTATTCAATCAAAATCGAAAAGATTTAACATAACAAGCAGCCTGAATACAAATAGGAATTTTGTTGCACATTTCATGGGGTGCTATAGCTACTTTTACAGAAACCAACTATGAAACAAATTTAAGTTGTATAATTACAACTTTTTATTGGCTATAATTACCCTAAAGACAAATATGATTGTATGTATGTATGTACGTACATTCCTACCTCATTGTAGTCTTAAATTGTTTATTTTGCCACAATTACCACCCAAAACGATGATAATAAAATTAATCGGTAATAATTGTGCTCAAAATTCACTAAAGGTGTAAAAGTTGCCTGCGGTTTTTATTACCGGTAATAAAAATTTTGCTAACGTTCGAAAATATACGTGTTTAAATTCTTATATATGGAGAGTTGGTGAAGTTAAATTCGAATGTACTTCCCAAATCTTCGGCAGTATTTACTCGTGATAAGCAGGGCAACCAAAAATTTGCATTTGATATTGTATAATTTGCGAGGATTTCAAGGAAATAATTAGATATCTGAGGTTTCCAGAAAATATTCTTAAAAAGTAGCCATACTTTTTGTAAAATTTTTTAAAATTTTTACCCCAAACTTACCACCCTATGCTGATGAACTGACAAAATTTCTCAACCTGAGTTATCAGGTTTACTGCGCCTAAAACTATGTCGCCGAATAAAACGTCGATATCGCATACTCAGTATGGCATAACAATAATAACGACTGTTGCATCATTAGAGAGCTGAAACCAGTTTTTGCCGCATAGTTTATGCGCAGCAAACCTGACAACTGTCAGGTTGATAAGTTTTGTTCGGTCATCACCATAGGGGGGTAAGTGTAGTGAAATTGACTGCATTTATGGCACTCAGAAATTGCAAAAGAGTTATTTGTTGTAAAAATTGCAAAATTTCCATTTAGGGTAAAAAACTAACCCCGTCTTTTACTTGCGACGAAATCAGGCGCCGTAGAGTTTCATTTGAAAACAGCCAGATTGGTACAATACATATATTGAACAATATGCCGTCCTTAAAACTGATGACAAAGTTTAGTTTTTCAAAGTATGCAATATGAAGTTCATGATTGTAGTTAAAAAGTTGAACTTGTGGGAGTGAAAATATTTTTCTAAATGAAAATATTTTTCTGGTACTTGAATTGAAGCTATAAGCTATTACGCTAAAAATTTTGAAAAACAAAAAAATGTAGAGTATTCTGAATTTGTTAATCGTAAATGATTCAAAGCGTATATACAATCGTATATATCTACATGAAAAAAAACTTGCGACGATTACAGCTAAATCAAAACATTCGAGTTATTGAAAGCTAAAATAAATGTGGCTATATATACAAGCATTTGAGAAAGCAAAATGTGTAATGGTAATCTAAAAATTGAATTGAGTCCTAGAAAAAAATAGAGGATTTGGAATTGACAAACATTACTAATCAATTGTCAGAAGTCAAGCCCGCTGAGTTAAAAACAAAGCATAGTCTATTTGAAATGTTATTCCTATGGTTAAACTGATCTACATACATATATATTTTGCCATATTTCTATTAATTTTTAAGCAAATACAGTTTAGTATTGCAAAATTGTTGGGTTTTCGATACAAATTTTTGGCGCTATAAACACCTTTATTAAAGCAAATATTTGGTTGTCCAATTTTTACTGAAATGTTTTCTTAACTACAGCTAAGGATGTGGCAATGAAAATTGAATTGTTGACACCAAAAAAGAAAGTGGTTTAAGTTGTTTCGTTAAAATACAGGCATGGTCAAAACAGATCACACAGTGATATTTTCACAATATTCACATTGTTCTTCTTGTTAAACTGTTTGCTAAAATTTTATTCTATTAAATATGTATAATTCATACAGTAACGAAAACTATTTGAATCAAAGTTTCAAACATTGCACAAAATTTATAAGAATTCCAAAATATTTGTAACACAATTAAAACGTTTATTGAGTATGCAGTTTTAAGTCATTTCAATTTTAACTTTCAAACAAAACTTTGCGTTTATTTTTAGAAATTTAAGTCTAGTATTCCAAATTATTACAAATAAACGGTAATTTTTATAAATCGTACGTGTTACATAGAAATAAAGTTCGCAAGACCAAATAAAATTTACGTACATATATTACGAATAACGCAGGATAAAACTGTGTTTCGATTCTAGGATTAATACTCACCGTTTGCAGGCCGCATACACATCAGGCACCATGACACCAATGTGACCAAAACCGCGAGGATCTGAATTGCCATTGTGATATGACTGACTCTCATCATTTTCAGTACCCCAATTGCTGGAAAATATTATTATTTATTATCACTTATTGGTAACTCTAAAGGTAAATGTAAACTATAAAAGGTTCACTCACTGTGTCAATTCAACAGTAGCTTTGCGGCTCATAGCCCAACGTCTACGCTCCAATGGATCTTTAGGCACATCTTCGGGATTTTCATAGCTGAAAATGATGTATCAATTAAAACTTCTTTTTTATAATTTGAATAGTCTTTTATAAACATATTTTATTCTATAACATAAACTATATAATTTTCAATCGAATTTTTAGAAAATTTCTAGCATACAGTTTTATAAGCGATTTAAATTAGACTGTAATTATTTTTTTTTTGTTTTTTGCTGACGGTTTCGCACGTTTTCTTCCGCATAACATGAGCAAAATAAATTTTTTAATTTTTGTGAAAATTTGTTAGATGTAGAAAAATTCCTCTTTGGAAATTCATCCTCAATTCAGCTACCCTCCTCAATTCTTTCTACCCTAGAACATAAAGTGCACGCCTTTGGAACACTCTGTGCTTGAACTAGCATTAAATATTGAAATACTTGCTTATCAGCAGCACTTCAGATTGATTGCCGATAAAATATTTAAATTTTTTACTTGCACTTACCCCATGAAGTAAAGTGAAAATTTTGCTTCTGGGAAATCTAATTTCACCAGCAATGACATGCCCAGCACACCAGTGTAGAAAGGCAGTGATTTCCGTGGATCTTTGATGCGATACATTGTTTGTTGGAAGAGAAAATCCTAAAAAATAATTAATTAATTATCTCATTTCTACGATAGATAACTATATTAGAGTTATTTATAGACCTAAACAGATGCCATATGTTTAGTAATAAAAATAGTCAAATGAAATTTTATGTTATTTCAAACGTTAGTACTCGTATACAACTAATTAGCTATATAGGGAGACTTCCGGCAGAAACCCAAATTCCACAAAGTATATATATATATATATATATATATTTATGTTTATCATTTTCCGTACTAGTTTGAAAGCGATGGGCTGTTTTGTACCCCGGACGCGTTTCCATTTTATTCTTAACTCCAGCTAACATACGAAAGGAGACACTTAGCAATCGAAACGCGTCAAGTATATATAAAGTGAATAGAAAAATTAGAAACGAATTACTGAACAAAATATTAAATATTTTTTTAAAATAAAACTTCGCTCCCTCTGCGTTTTCCCACAAAAGCAGAATTTGATTTACTTCTCTTTAAAATTAAACGTGTGATATGTACATATGTATAATTGACATTTGCAATAATTTTGGTAATCATTTTTTCGTTTATTTTTTGATAAAACTTTAGTTCGTAATTTGATAAAAGCATACAAATCAGAGTTCCAAACTTTGTACAAAATTCATGAAAATTAAAAACATTTCATATAAATTTTGCACCTTATAACTCGAAGTTCTGGGAAACATTTTTCAAAAATTTTTTCTAATTATGATCTTGGATCATTTTTATCATATGGCGTATGCAATTTATATGACAAAAAATTTGCAAGACCGTCAGCACAATAAATTTTTAAAGACAACGGGAACATATATAAAATCCATAATCGCAAAGAAAACACGTTGGCGACATTTTTGTTTTCAAAATTTTCTTTTTGATGCAGAAATGAATCTAGATGCTCTAGTAACAGGTCTGGCACAAGCCGAAAATATGCATATGCTATTTTTTTTCGCGGTTAGAGCTCGATATGGAATGAATTTATTAAGGCAGAAATTTTAAAAATTGTCAAAAATCAACAGGAAATTTTAACCACTACTTGCACATTATTATAATACTAAAGTTGAAAACCCAAAAGTTTTCCAAAAGCACAAAGTTTGAAATTGCGATTTTTATGTCTTTTCTTATATTACGAACTAAAGTTGTATACAAAATAAAAGAAAAAAGTTACCATGATAAACATTGAGAATATTATTTAACAAAAAGTCAACATAAACAATTGACCCACTGTAAATACGGTATGTACAAACTATACACAATAGGTGATTTCGTTACGAGCGTCCAGTAAGAATTAGCCAGTAAAATAATTTAGAGAATAAGGCGTTTTAAGTTCTGTTTTCGTATCCACTATCCAGTAAAAACCAGCAAGAACCAGTAATAATTTTACTGGATTTTTACTGGATAGCGTGTTCGTTTCGTTTCCAAAATTACCAAGAAACTAGCAAAGTAGTGGAAATTGAGAGAGCGAAAATGGCAGCTGAACTTGCAAGTTTTATTGGATTTTTACTGGATAATTTTCTACTAGCAAGAATTTGCCAGTAAGATAAACAGCTGATTGAAATTATTCAGTTGATCACAAGTAGAAAACAATTATAAAAATTGTTTATTATTCCGAAAGAGCGAAAATTGGAAAAAGTGATTAAATAATTAAATATAAAACAAAAAAGAAAAAACTTGCAACTTCTTACTGGTTTTGCGTTTTCTTACTTTCTTGCAAGTTTCTTTCATTGAAAACAAATTTTTTTTACGCTCTGCAATTTAGTTATTGTCAAGTTACTGGATAATTTTTTTTTACCTGGAGAATACGAAAACATAACTTTACTCTCTCAAAAACAGAAACTTGCAGAGTTTCTCGCGAACAGGATTTAGTAAACGTTTTCAAGGAGCCCCCACAGTTGCGTTTGAATTTATGCTTTTGAATTATTTTACTTATACAGCAGATTTTTGTTTTTGGTGTTCCCCTTATTCGTTAATAAATCGCCTCCTATTTCGTTAAGATATCACACATATTTATGCTTTTGCATATTTATAATTTGAAATATCGAATTGTTTTGTTGACTGAATTGCAACCATATGCCACAATCAGCTGTTTTACTTGCTTCGTGCACGAATTAGCAACTTCCCCTCCAAATGAAATGTAAAAATTGTGCTCTCTCCTTGCAAATTTTGCAGGTTTTTGGACTAAACGAACACTCATAATATTAATTAATACATATTTAAAGAAACACATGTACTCCATTATTCTCACTGCTCAATATCATAGTTTGCCAACTAATTGATCATTAATGCACCTTACCTTAGTCGCTGGGTCTGCGGGCTTGCATAATTCAACCGCCTCCTCGTTGGTCAGTCCTGTTGCGTCAGCCATTTTCACTGTTTGCGTTGTAGCAAATGTTCTCCAGGTTTTTATAGTTTGCAATGAATTAGTTACTGTTTTTACTATGCGGCCGGCACTACCCAAACGAATACAATGGAATGGCACAAATCCGCACACAAGGCGCATGAAATTTGACAGCAGCAGTTTGGCACTCATATTTGATCAGATTTAGCGAATGGTGGTGGCGCTGCCACCTATTGGTAATTACCACAAGTGGATTACTAAATTTAGTAGTGTACTAGTAGACTGGTGGTAGAACGAAATGGAACGAGTGAGTAATGTTTAAAATAAATAAATCTCTATTATATATTTGAAAAATTAAGTGATAGGAAATGAAAAAGAAATTTAAATAATGTGCTTGATTAAATATAAAATATGAAGCTGTTTTGCTACCAAAATTAAAAGTACGTAATTTTTGAAATATTTAAATCTTTCGTCGGAAGGCCTTGTAGTCAGTTTTGGATTTTTACTCTTATGTGTATAGTAAATGTTTGTATTAGTCTTATAAAAAATAGTAATATTCTTTTCGATATGCTATAAAAATTAAGTCAATAAACATATAAATAAATAAAGTAAATAAACATAATGTGGAAAGATTTTTAAAATATACTTTTATTATGAAGCAAACTATTTATAAATTTTATTCAATTAAACCCAAATTCATTATGCAAGAAATTAAAATAGGTGAAAATCTGGAATTTACACGAAATAAAAAATTTTTTTTAACAAACCATATTTTTGATAAAACTGCTGAAAGTCAATAAGAATTGTTTAATTGAATTTATTTATCATAGTAAGGTTGCTAAAAACTAAAGCCGTGTTAAAAAAAATATAGTTTGGTAATTTTTTTATTGTCTAGAAGAAAGTATGAATTAGTAAAACTGTCAATAACTCTTGAAAATTTTCTCTTCATTTATTAAAATTCCATTCCGATTACGCAAAAAGTATATATCGATAGGGAAAGGAAGAAAATATAGTCCGATCAGCATGGATTTAAGGTTAGTTATGTGAGTCCATGAGGACCTATGGCGGCTCTTCCATACCCCCAAATTCGGCTAAAAGAACTCAATTTCAACAAGGTATATTTTTCATATAAATTAGTGACCTGAATGCCGATCATTTGATGTTGAAGTAAAATCAGCAAATAACAAAATAGTCTTTATATTGCTATTTTTTGTGGATAAAAAATAATTTAAAAAATGTACAAAATAAAGCTGTCCTTTATACATATAAAGCATGATATTCTACATTATTTTAATTCGAAAGCTTAGTCGTTTCAAATTATTACCTTATTTTGGAATGTATTTGATAGTTTTATATATTTTTTCGATTATATAAAAATTATTTATTGCTATGTCTTATTTTGTTTTGTCTACAATAATTTTTGGTTTATTTTCTATCTTCTGTTGGTGTTAATTTTTCTGTCACCCCTTATCAAGTTTCGTTTGGAGACAAACCGGTTTCAGAAAATCGTTCCAATATGCATCAATAATTTGTAGCTTACTTAATGCATTTTTTATTTGAAAATATGTAAATTAAAAACGCAACACCAGTCAAAACAGTAGAAAATATAGATTATCACATCTGCTCATCATACTTCTTTCTAGACTTTGTCGGGATTTGATCAGCGGCTTTTACAAATGCATTCCAAACACACAGCCGCTATGCTAAACTGACGTTTGAACTGTCTGTTATAACCAACAATAACATTTTGTCAACCTAATCTAATACATTCATGCCCTAGTTTTAAATAAAACGCATTATTTGATTTGTTGTGTTCGTTTATGTTTCACAATTTATGTATTTAAATTACATGTTACTTCTTTCTTTTCCCATTTTGTTTTATTGGTCTTAATATTAGTAATAATATTTAATTTTAATAAATGTTAAAGGCATTTAATTTGAGGGGGATATTTGTAACTTAAAAATTATTTGTTGTTGTTGGTTTCATTTATTTCTTAACCTCTTTCTTTTTTTTACTTCGATGCTAGCGGCATTTTCATCAGCTCTTATTACATAAATAAACAAATCTACAACAAAAAAATCAATAACGCCATCACTTTAGACTAACTATGGGTAGCTGATTACGAGACTAACCTGCATTCTCTCAATTACCTATGGTTTGTGAATTGCGAAATTTGTCAGTTGGAAAATTTTGAAAAGCTCTAGTTTGTATCTTCATTTAAATTTTTTTAATCTAAATGGTAATGAAAGCTTTAAGAGATTAAACACTAGAAAATCTTTGTTGATAAACTTTTTGGTATACAAATCGATATTTTAAATTGTACGTTCTGGCTGGTCTCTGAATAATGGCGACTCTTGAACTTCATCAACGTAGATGTTAAGAGGGAACTGGGCCTCGTCGGTGATTTCCTTCCTATTATGGCGACCTGCCATAAAATCCCTACTGAAAAAAGATACAGAATTGTACAGCGTCTGTATTGGGTTTTTATATTCTGCGATTATTCCAACGAATAAGTTTCCGAATTTTTCCTCTGTGCGTCATTCGGGCACCTGGATCAAAAATTCCGATTACGTCAAATTTTGGCTAATTGAGTATTTAAAATTATTTATTTGGAATAGTTTTTGATCTTTTCGAAATCTATGTCTGATTAAAGTAGAAGCGTGTAGCTTTTTTTCAATGATTTTGAACAAAATTTTTACCAAAAATTTGTGTCTAACTTTCGCATAGCTTATACTCGTAATACTAATAGGGCATGAAGTTTATAAATTTCCCAACAATTCGAAAGTAATCAGCGACTCATATAATTCCTATATTGGCTACCGGCGCTCTTGCCTTTTCAAAAAAAAAAAAACTTTTTTCGTAAACCTGTATTATTTATTATATTTATTATATTTAACATGATCATTTTCATAACGTAATTTCATTGTATTATTTATTAGTATCGGCTTAAGATTTTTAAATTCTCAGGCCAATCCGCGATTACAGAAAACCATGCTCCGATAAACCGCCAATCATATGTACATTGGACTACAATATGACTATATGGGTAGTTTCTTTAAAAATAAATGTTTTTGTTTTGTAGTACAATAATTAAAGGAATTTTTGGTGAAATTTAACAAAAGAACAACAAGTTTTGTGCTTGTTTTTTAATTCATTCAGACATACATTCTGGAGTATATATTTTTAACATATATTTCATTTTTTTTTTGACAAACAATAACCTTTTATTGCTTTTTAAAGTTCTCGTATTCCGCATACTTTTTTACAACAAAAATCGGTTTGATTTGATTATAAAATATTTCGGTACAGATTTTCAGTAAGAAATTTTAATTTTATATACAATTTCTAGCAGCAGAATATACTACTCGTTCAATCTTTTTGAACAAGAAAAAATAAAACAACAAAAAAATGGGTTTTAAGACCTTCTAAACTATTAGAACTTAAACAGTTTACATTAAATATTTTTTTTACTTTTAGGAGCGTTGTCAAAAAATGGACGAAAAACTAGTGGACAGTACAAATAGCAATTCATACATACATAAATTCTTTAAAAAGATGGATGGCATTATAAACTCGTTTGTTAGTCGAATACAATATAAAGTAAAACAATTGACCAAAAACGCTATTATTATTATTGACAATTATACGTACGTATCCTAAGACGGTGTTTACTGTTTATGTTGACGGTTTGCGATAAATTGTAGTGATTTTTTGTAAAAAAAAAACTTGAGCTCAGAAGATTGTTTGGACAAAATTGTAGTAAAAAGTTTGCGAAAGTAACGAAAGTGATACAGAGAACTTTGGTAATCCATAAAAAGCATAAGAAAATACATATATACAAATTCAGCAACCCAATTTAATAAAAATTTAAAACTTGAATCTATGTAGAACAAGAAAAAAAATGTTTCTCAAAAATAGAGATGTTAAAAAAACAGATGAACGGAGGGTCTATGTATGAAAAAGAGGTCGATCTCGTTTTCGAGATCAAATTCGTCAATATTTTGTTGAATCGTGTAATTGCTGTTCGTATTTGGTGCATTGAGTTTTGGCCGGCCCTATAAAACAAGAAAATTAGAAAGCAAATAAAACTATCAATATGACAACTAATTAATACACGTTTACTACGAGTATATTAAAAAATGTATAGGAACTTACTCCAAACAGGGTACTAAAAGATATTGCATAACATACATAAATATTTAAAAAAAATAAACTAGAAATTAAATACTTACAAAAATGCTCGAAATTAACAGTAAAGTTTCTTAAAGTTCGATTTAAAATTCCGTTTACATTTTTCACACTTGCTATAGAAATTCGTATTTTACTCTAACGGAAATAAAATTAAATTTATAATGTTCTCCCTATACTGAAACACTGACAAAACTCATCAACCTGACAGTTGTCAGGTTTATTGCGCCTAAAACTATGCGACAAAAATGGGTTTCAGGCCTGTAATGATAACAACAGTCATTGTAGTTTTGGTGTCTGACTGATAATGCGACAATGAAGCTATATTTTGTGTCATAATTTTAGGGGCAGTAAAACTGACAACTGTCAGGATGGTCAGTTTTTTCGGAGCATCAGCATAGAGGTGGTAAGTTTATATTATTTCTTCTTCTTATACCATTTGAGATCAAATACATAGGGTGTGACTGCAATGGTGTATATTGTGCATAGGGCAAACAAAAATTCCAATAGGTAACGCTGGAGTAGATATTTCTAGAAAACGTAATTACCATCCGATTTGATTCAAATTAAAAACATGTACTAGCCAAATAAAAATAAATATTGCATTTCAAAAATGTACCAATAGATAAAATATATATGTATTTGTAAGCAACTAATAATAACAAAAATGTTTTAGAACAGGATTACATTTCACGAATACATTTTAGACTGGAAAAATACAATATATAAGTTTTAACTTGAATGTATGTTTTAATGAACCATTTCTATAGCCAACTATTGATTTAATAATAAAAAGGTTTGATAATTAAACAGATTTTTCACTCCCTCTTGGCAAAATTGGCTCCCTTAGCAAGGTATTGTGTTGCTAAATCTTCAAATTTACAAGTCAAAACTCAAATGCCATTATTTACCAAACCTTTAATAATTGAATCATGTAGCCAACTCTAATCCTAATCGTCATTTATGATGAGCAACAGATCTAAACAAATAAACAACATAGTTTCATAGTAATGTTCAACAGCTAAATTGTTAAAAAATTTGGAGGCGATGATTAATAATGGGCAGTGTTGAGCTATGAATAAACGCACGGACAAAATTCGTTTGTGTTGTGATGAATGTTCTCTTAAAAAAAATAATGAGGTAATAATAATAAAAATTAATTGAAGAATTTTACAACGTTCGCGTTCGTGCACATCTTTGTAATTTCGGCCCACTGCGTGTGTGACGATGTTGGTTCTACAACGTCACCACTTGTCGTAGCCTTGCACTCTATAAACCTACTTTTTAATTGCGAAATTAGTAATTGAACTAATAATTTAGATTACATTAGAAAAAGAAGCAAAACTAAAAGACTGAAAATGTGTAATACGATTTTTGGAATAGAGTTCTAGGCAGGCATAAATAAAATAAGAAAAAATATAAAAAAATGAATGATTGTACATGGGCCAGTCAATCCATGTAAAGAGACGAACGCTTGGTATACATCATGCTTAATTTGGATGCATTTTGGTAACAACTTTTTTTTTAACTGTTTTTATACAAAAGGAAAAAAATATTTCAAAATTTATATTTTCACCATTTCTCGTATTGCTTATTTAATTTGTCGTCATTCCATAGTCACAAAAATTGTTTTAACTTGGTTATGATGGTGATATTGGGTGCTATAAAAATAAGTCTTTCGAAAACTAAAAATATACTGAATTTACACAAATCTACATATAATTTTAAAAATCCAAAAAATTTGTAGCAATACTAACTAACTGTTCTTAAACAAAAATCGGCGAATTCCAAGATTTTTTTCCATTCGAAAAAATTAGTTCTGTATACACAAAAATTCTTTTTCGAAATTTGTTTTTTCGAAGTACTAGTATACTTCTTTTTATAGCCTTAAAAATGCCATTAAAACGGACGTAGAATGATTTTCTTTAAATGCATTACTTTTCGAGGTATTCCACAGTTTAAAAGAAAAAAACTTTTATTCAAAAAACTATCCCTTTGAATAAAAAAAAAACAATTTTGAAAATTTTTCGATCTTTTAAAATTAAAAATTAGTTAAAGGCATTGGTATAAATAAATTGAAGCACAAATTAATTATATGACTTTGATTTTTTTCTACTTTTTAGAATGTCGAAAGTCATAGCTTTATATTCCTTTATATAGTTTCAAACGAGCCTACAACCATTTTGGTAACTAAAGAACTACGCGAGTTAATTAAGAATAAAAATGGAAGGATCCGGGCAAAGACCAAATTATCATAATTCCATATGAAAAAAAAAATCTGACCAAAATTTAACCCAACCAAAAATCTATTCCAACCAGTTGTTGATTTGACATGGATTGACCCAAATTATTATATTTACATCACTTGAAATCAATAAAACGACTGTCTCAAGCTCATATATGTATAGTGCGATAATTATATAAATGTCAAATTAGGCATTTATATAATTTTTAAGCTTTTATTATAATTATTTTTTGCATTTCCTGTATTATATTTAATAGGTAATCAACTCAATAGTAATTAAACTAAGGACTGTAGCGTGACAAGCAAAAAAATATCATTACTAATAACAATTGATTATTTTTTGCAATAAATCGTATATTTTATATAGGTAAATTCATATAATCTTGCGCTAAAAAAAATTATTTAACAAAACAAAATAATGTCTTTATGCGATTTTTTGTAACAAATTACAAAATAATAATATTAAGCAGTAGCTCATAATAATATAAAGTTAAATTGTATAATTAATAATTAAAATTAAATGGTTTTATATATAAAATTTTTCAGAAGAATTGGCTAAAAATTGGGCGTTTGAAAGAGCACACAACAGGGTTGTAAAAATGTACAGTGAATTTCGTTAGGAAGTACAAAGTGATAATTTTAAATTAGCAATTATGGATTTTTTTTTACATAAAAACGAGTATCTTAAATTGGAAAAGAATTGCCGTCTCATGTAACTCATGAAAACAGCACAATTAGTAGGTGTTATGTGCATGTATGCGTTCAACATTTGCATTGTGGACCTAACTGTTTTCTAGCTGCTTCAAGCTACAATAAATTTTACAAAATATATGTGCAACTAATTTTTAACCGGATTTTATTTTATTTTATTTTTTATTGTGTAATACGTATCTACGTGTCATAAAAAAATTTTACAACTTCTATACAGTTGAGATGGCAACATTAACTTTTAAATTTGTTGTTGAGTAATTGCTCTTCAATTGCTGTAGCTGCTAGGCAAGCTATAAACTATAGTTAGCTATGAAGCGATGGAATTGCCTGAAAGTATGCTATACAAATCGAATTATGGATATTGTAGTTGCGTATTAGCTGAACTGAATAGTAAAAAAAGTTGTATTTTGAAAAAAGAAGCCATTACATATTGTTCGCATAAAACATGCTCCAAAAACATTCGACTATATGGATTCATAAAAAATTATGTCGAAATACATTGTTTAATATCTGATACATATTTCTTCCGCTAAACAGCTTCGTTGCTTCTAAAACAACACCATTTTTTCTATTGCATAAAAAATTTAATAATAATTAGTTATAATGTATAAACTAATAATTGCAAATATTGTAAAAAAAAAGATGAGCATATGTTTAACGATGTTTCAATTTTTAGTTAAAGAAAATTTAATTTAATTTCCAAATTATCCAATACACAAGAGAATAACATAAGGCATTTAGTAGAGAACGACCGAATCGTTAAAAACGAATGCAATTTGTTATTTATAAGAATAAAAATCGATATTTTTTAAAAACTTAATGAATATTTATTATACATATTACATCTTGAAATGTTTGGTTCGGCACAAAAGGTTGTTGTTGTTGTTGTTGTCGGTTCGGTCGTTCTCTAGTATTGAGTAAACGGATATATTACTATGGGTATTTAAAACTACCTAGTTATTTGCAGCAATTTATCGGTATAGCTTGACCTTGCCGGAAGATACCAAATATACTGCCACAACCAAAAGCATATCACATGCAACAAATGTAGTCTTCGAGCAAAGACTAATTGACAATAACGAGAACGATTGGATTTTCTTCGAAACATTGAAATCTTCCTTTGAGCTTTCATAAAATAAAGAATTTGAAAAATGGCTACGACTTTAACAAGTTGGCATATGAATCTCATGCATAGTTTATGCATTATTGTAATGTTGATGAATTTTTATAACATTTTCAGGTTCTTAAATACAGCTCACAATGGATTTCAAACAAATAGTAAAATATACATACATTTCGGGCTAAAGCAAAATCTTACAAAAAACTTAACTTTCGGACTCTCGTCAATTATGGTAAGATCTAACAAACATAGTGTGAATTCATTGCTTATATTGAAATTTTCTTACAAATTAATTTTAATATATAAATACTAGAAATATTAGATTATCGACGTTCCTAATGTTTAAACGACGTTAGATTGAAATGTATACACTTTGAAAACAATAAAAAATGAAATCGGTTCATTAAAAAAGAGGGCTAAAATAATTTAAATTACGAAGTTCAAATTCAGAAGATCAAAATTATATAAGAAAATTTTGAAAGTAATTAAAATATATTTATGTTTTCCGTTTTATAGTGGTTTATTTCACACGAAGAAGAAAATCAAACATTTTAGTATTTTCGATTTTAGCTCAAGCACTTTATATGCATACATTTTGTACAAATATGCAAAGTCCGATTTACGAATTACGCGTATTTGTGTATTTGACTGAACGTTAGGTCTGTTTTATTTCGAAAACGGTCACTTAGTTTCAAATTTTTACAAAATGATACATATATCTTAGGTTTTAGTCCATTTTAGGCTGTTTCATGATTTTTCATAAAGTTTGAAAAAATACTAACCATTTTTTCCTTAAAAATGGTATTTAAAAATTTAGTAATTTTATTTTTTTCATTAATTTTTTTTTAACCAAAGCGTACTATTTCTTGCTATGTTTAACAAATGGCATGGATAAGTATTCCGAAAATGGCGATACACAGTGCATAATTTTAGCGATTTAAGGAAAGGAAAATGAAACACTGAAAGCTTATAAGAAAGTTAATATTAAATAAATTCCAACACTATGTATGCTTGGTGTCTGATAGTTCGAAGATCACCTGTGCAAACTTGACGGGTTTGAAGATCTATTAACCATCCGTTTGCTAGTGCGTATCATTTTCAAAAGGAGGACGACCTCTTATATAGTATTTATTTTAGATTGGATCCTATATGGAATTTGTATATCTAGGAACAACAGTAAAAATATGCCAAAAATTTCCCAATTTAAAGAAAAACACATTGCATTCAAAAATTTGGGGTTTCTCGTAATTTTCATGACAACAATTTAGTTATTATTTTTAAAGAACGTATATATTATGCACATATCACATGGAGGTGGAAAAACGCTTTTTAAATATTTTGATTCCAGTACGGGGTTTCAGACGATCTCGCTTCCAGCGTCATCTAGAGGGCCACTTTTTTTGTAATACTCCTGTCTCGATAGACCTAAATATAGAAATACAGAATATTTGTACAATAAATCTTGTACTGGAAACTCTCCTCGAAAAAACCCATTTTTTCAATATGGTAAAGGGAATCTCGGAAAAACAAACAATAAAAAAAATTTGAGTCGACATTGTTACCATCATGCAACTTAACAAAGAAAATTACACATTACTAGCTTTTGAAATAATAAAAATGAAAATAACTGAAAATAATATAATTTGGTTGAAAACAATAAAAAAAAAAACAACTATGCAATATTGTAAATGTTATTTTTTTCAAAATGTAGTCGAGTGCATCTGTTTGAAACTCGTAAAACATGCCCAGAGCTATTACATGTCGAAATACTCAAATTTTTAATTTACCGGTTTAATAATTTGAAATTTTTTTCCGAAAACTAAAACTTTCTATTTATATAGTTCAATTTCCATATAGCCGATATGCAGATTCGAATATGCCACGTAAAACTTTTCATAAATCGTGCAGCTGTAAAATGTGTCTACGGTGGTAAAATAATTTTGAGCCGTGGACTAAAGATATTAAAAAAAAATTAAGCACTTTGCAAAATCTCTATTTTACCTAACATTAAATTTGTCTCGTTTTCGAATTTACATATCTACATACGTATGCACATAGTATATCGTTACTGAACTATAGAAAGGTCCTGGCATTAATAATTTTTTACAAGAGAATAAAAACTGTTTTCAATATAAAAAAAATATAGTGTAAAAAGCGAGCTTTTGGTTCACAAATTTGAAATAGTGTTAGACCTTTTTGAAAAGTGCATAAAAACATATTTCTTACTCTGCAGCAGAGCTGTCAAGTTTTCGTGTTCTTTTCTCAATCTCTTGGAGCAACGTATCTTTTCTTAATATTTTACTTTTACAGCTTCAGCAAAACTTTCGCATCAGTCCTGAGTAATTCGTAGCCAAATATACCTTAACTAACTGTTTTTGTGAAACAATTTGGGTGCAATCAGTCAATAATTTATCTATATCAAATAAACATTGGAAAAATACAACATTTTTGCAGGATTTATAGGCAAGTGTCATTACGTTTTTGTAAGCCGTTTACAAGGGGAAAAATAATAACCTTTGTTCTAAAACATCAGAGCCTTTCTTCTTCATTTCAGCAGACGCATACATATGCACATAATAAATATATATGTACATATGCATATATACCTTTATATGCATTTATGTACATACATATATACAGTTACTCGCAAAATTTAGTATACAGTACATTTTTTTACAATATTCACAATGTTTTGTATTGTAATTTTTCAAATTTGTTTAAAAAGTAGTCCATTCTATTAGGAAAAAAGATAAATATTATAATAATTTTTTTTTTCTTACAATTTTGTAATTAGAAGTTTTAAAAATGTTACTGCCAATTAATTTAAGTATTTATTATAATGTATCGCAAGCTTGAAACTCCTAAAAATGCTCGTTTATTTTTCTCATATGTAACACACAAAATTTTAAACTTAGATTTTACATCGTTTTCGTTATAGAATGATTTAATTGAAAACATGAAAAACATTTGCAATATTAAAAAAAAATATCACAGTATACTCAATTCAGTGAGCAACTGTAAGTAAACGCACGTATTTAATTAATGTAAACCTAATTATTTGCCATTTTGTTTTAATTTAATCTATTTTATTTTATTTTTTCAATAAATCTCATTTCATTAATTCTCATTACACAGTTGCTGATTGCATATTTGCTGTTCATTGTTTTCGTTTGCTATTTCGGACATACTCGTTTCACACAAATTGTATTTTTTATTTAATATTCACCATATCTCAGTTCATTATTTAACTAAACTTACTTACTTTATTACAAAAATAAATGACAAAAAATTATTTAAATATACAAATTGGCAATTTCATTCGTTTGTTTGTTTGTATGTACTTTTTTATGCTATTTTGCTATGATTTCAACTATTCTATTTTATTTTCCCTTTTCGCTTTTTCGCTTTACTACAGCACATTTTTGTCTTCTATTAGTTTATGGTATGCGTATTTTTTACGTTTTGTATTTACTAATTTCATTTATACTTTATCAGTTAAATCGCTGCTTTCTACAAAAAAAAAAAAATGTTTCACAATATCTTCTTTCGTTTCTTTATTTTCTTGGTACACAAATATGTATGTATGTATTTATGTACATTCGGTGCAGCACTTTTCATAACTTTTTAAATTTTACTAGTATTAAATTTTCTGCATTATTTCTTTGTCCATTTACATCTTATCTTCCTTACTTCTCTATTCACTTTCACTGCTTTTCTTTTATGCTTATATTACAAGAGGAAAAATTAAGAACAAAATTCAATAAATTAAATTCTATACAACAATGGAGCACAACAAATATTGAGTTTTGCAAGCGATTCGTTAATTTGAATTTATATTAAAATCAAAAATAAAAATAAAACACAAATAATAATAATAATAATAATAATAATTAAAAATTCCTAAACAAAATTAGTTGCCTAAATTATAATCAATAGCTATGTACATATATAAATACGCTTTATAAACGCGCGCACAAACGCACACACACACACACTGAGCGAAATAAACAATTTTAATTATAGCAGAATATTTCTATGTGTATGTGCGTTGTAGTTGTCTTCATATACTTATGTAAATGTAGCGCGTATATACTATATATGTATGTATGTACGCATATTCTACTAATCATCGTCGTCATCGGAAGAATTTGAGGACAATTGCAAATCGTTTTGCAGCAGATCACTTGTAAATGCACCGTTATTGCTGTTGTGGCTATTCATATTGTTGTTGTTGTTGTTTGACGCATAGCCAGACGAATGAGGATTACGATTGTGTTGTGGCACAGCTGCAGCCATTGGAGGAAGCACTGACATTAAATTTGGCAATTGATGCATTTGATGTTGCTGCGCCTGTTGTTGTTGTTGGTGAGGATGATGATTGCCAGCGCCCCCGTCATCATCGCTGCTATCATCTGAGTCACTGCCGCTATCACTGCCGCTCGATTCAGATCCAGAACTCGAACTGGACGAGCTAAGGCCAAGAATTTGCTGAAGGCGACAAGTTAAGAAAGGTAGAAAATAGTTTTAAGAAACGTATACATATATGTACATACATATGTATGTATGTAGAAATATATTTGTATTAAAAAATTTTTTTTAAATTTATTTGTTATACATACATATAAAATTCTCGTACATCAATAAAATTGGGTTATGTTTTCGTTGTATTGAAAAAATATATATGTATAAACAGATATTATAAAGATATATGTAAATGGAATCTATCTCTGTATTGAACTTTGCACTTTGCGTCACGCGCATAACTGCTTTTAATTTGATCTTAAAAAATAAATCCATTGAATCTACTTGAGTATAATAATTTGTGTAATCAGCTAAGATTTGAAAAAAATTTGTTTAATTTTCAAAACAAAAACCGGAATAGTTGTTATTTCGCTCGTAAAGAATTCAAACAAATATAAAATATATGTTCGAGTTATGCTGCGTGGCAATCTCGAGAAGCGTGTTTGGAAATAAATCCGTTTAAAATTTTGACAAATGATGTGGGGGCGGTCTGACGGTCTCCGCTAAAGCTCGAAATTTTTGGAGAACATTTTTTGATTTATACAAGTTTTTCTCCAAAATATCATCTTATCAAAATCTATTAGGTTCATAGTATATTTCACTCTTATAAAGAACTTGTTGTTTCTTTCTTCAACATAAAACAGGGACTTTAAAACCCCCATAATTTTGTATTGGCTTGTTTGAATTTTTATGTAGACATAAAATTTAAAGATTAAAATCTTTTGAATAATATGGATAATATAATAGTCGAATTTGTATTTCTCTTTGACATCAATTGACTTTTTATCGTTGGAAATAAAATTTTTGTGAAATTAATTCACGCCCACTTACGAGAAAGCAGGTTAACTATTTAACGCAGAGTTTACCGGTTAAACCGATAAATTTGCTTGCACAGCAGAATGTTAGGCTTTAACGGACGAGTTAAAAAGATAAATACTTATCCTAGCAGTTATTCAGGGTTAAATTTTTAAATTTGTGAAATTCTGTTTTAAATAAATAAAAACTAGATTTGTCAAACAAATTTTTTCGAAATAAACGAAAAAATTTGAAATCAATCGCTTTTTCTCAACAACAATGAGGATGTCATCGAATACGTTGACTCCAGTTCATTTACCAGAACTTTGGCAAAGACAGCGATCACTTCAAGAGTAGAGATCAGGCATACTAAGAATTTCGTCGTTGTACTAGAACCTTCGAAAATTCTTTTGATTTTAAGTTTTAATAAATTCATCAAATTAAAAGAAAATGTACGTAGCCCGGGTTACTGGATCTATTTGATACAAGACAATGTCTGGGTTACGAAGTTAAAAATATAACTCTGAGTTACATATCTGTTTATTTATAAATTTAACTCTGGAATTCTCGCAAGTGGGCCTTAGAGTTTTTCCATGCTATGGATTAAAAAATTTTAGTTCTGAAAAGGATCCATTAACACAACTCTTAGATATTGGCATCAGAAAATTCTAACACTTGCAGGAAATTATCAAAACTAATTCAAAATTAATCTTTATAAAAAATATTGCAATTTTTGTATAAAAATCTATTTCCGTTTTTTCTTGTTTACATATTTTCCTAACTAAGCTGACCATGACGAAAATTAAATTTTTAGTGAAAGAGAATGGTTTTGTTATTATATGAATTACTTCATTTTGTCCAAAAAAAACTTTACTTTGTTGAAAATGTTGGTTGCTTTTTCTTTATTTTTGGCATTATAAAAGTGTTAGAACTTGCAGGAATTTATACGTAAGATTAATGTAATTGCATAACGGTGGAGGATCGAAATTATGCTCACAAAGTATCGGTTCTCTACCAAGTGCTTCTAGAGAAATGCATTATGAAAAATTCTGTTTGGATATTCGAAGAAAAGGCTAATAGATGTCGTTTGGAAAACTATCTTTATAAAGTTGTATTACAATTAAATTTGGGAAATTCGGTCTTTTTAACCATTCGGTTATCGAAATTTGTCTAAAATTTCTTAAAAAATCGATCTGAACAGAGGTGATCGAAAGCGACGTCGTATTGTTGATTTTACCTTGAAATCGGTTTTCGAAAACGAAAAATAAAAAACTATTTTGAATGTGGAATAGGAATTTGCAATGTGGAAGTTTTAAAATTTCCTTTTCCTAACTTTGGAAACATTGCTGAGTATTTCAAGATTAGTAAAGCATTTCAGAGCTAGGGGAAGAGCTTTTAAAGAACTCTCACCTGCTCCAGCTGCGCAGCCGCATTTGCCATGTCATCAAGTGGCGATAGCATGCCTGGCATATGTTGTTGTTGGCTATGTTGCTTCTGTTGCATCTGATGTTGCTGTTGCATTGGAAAGCCGCTACCGGTGTGATTGCCTATGGATGAATTGTTGCTACTGTGATAGCCACTAGGGCCACCATTGGACATGTGCGCCGAGGATGTAGAGTTTGAGGAGTACAGGCGATTATTGCTAGAATGCTGCTGTTGTTGTTGTTGTTGTTGTTGTTGTTGTTGATGTTGATGTTGCTGTTGCTGTTGCTGCTGCTGCTGCTGATAGTGATTGTGCTGCTGTTGCCTTTGTTGTTGCTGCGCAAAGTTGTGTGGCGAGGAAGCTAGAGAAAAACAATTAATTGTGATTTAAAAAAAAAAATACACCAAATTATTATCATTATTTATACACACAAAAAATTTTGTACTTACTTCGTTGCTCCATACGGTTGTGTTTCGTTTGTTTGCTGCCATGACTCGACGCCATCGTCGTCGACGCATTTGTAGGCGCCGCTGTCGCTGCTGAGCTAAGATTATTGTGCCGTTTTTGATTGTTGCGATGCGATTGCTTGGATGGCTTGGTTGGCGAGGGCTGGTGATGTTGTTGTTGTTGTTGTTGTTGTTGCTGTTGCTGCTGTTGCTGTTGCAGTTGCTGCTGCTGCTGCTGCAAGAGATATTCAGGTGCCGAATTATTGTGACTCGACGCCGAGGATGATGAGGATATATTCGCCCCATCACTGCCACTGCCACCAAGCGTGTGACTATTGCCAGCGACAGAGGAGGACAGACCAAACATGCCATCATCGTCATCATCGAAGATCATTGGAATGCTAGGCAATGTAGCTTGTGCATTGTGCGCGTTCCAGCTGGGGAAATAAATTAAAAATTATTATAATCAAAAAAATTATATGCAGCACTTTATGAAAATGAAAAATATCTATATACTCACGCCGGAGCTGATTGTGGACTTTTATGTATGGATGGCGGTGCAGACGGTGAAGCTGAAGCGGATGGCGAGTTTCTTGGTTTAAAATCAACTGGAAAAAGAGGAATAGGTGTGAATAAATAAAATACAATATAGTGTAACCGTGCTAACTTTTTAAAGTAAATATTTATATGAAATAGTTATTTAAAAACTTACTTATATTATTCCGTCGACTCCCTGTCGACACTTTCGTCTTCGTTGAGATGCGCATCGTACTATTCTCTAGTCTCTGCTGTGACGCAACGTTTGCGTTAGCTGCTGTCGCTCCTGGTTTGTTTGTCATTTCACTCCTGAAAATTAAATGAACAAAAATTTAATTCAAAACAAATCATGGTTCAAAAGTTATACAAATAATTTCGTAATTTAAAACTTAGCGATACATTTTTTGCACAGATTTTTCAGCAACACACGACAAATTGAAAAGTTAAAGTAGTTAATTTACCAATAAAATACAGATGAATCCAACTTTTAAAATTTTTTTAAAATTTAGATCAACGAATTGACATCAAAATTGCACAAAAAATTGTATCCGAATTTTTCGTAATATTTCGGCTACGTAATTTTATAGTTTATTTTCGAAGTGGTTGGAAATTGCGGTAATTATTAGTAATTTTCAACCACGTTAAGCTTTCACATTGGGCCCGTTTTATTGTACCCGAGTTGCAAGAGAACGCTCCAGCTCGGATAAAATTTCTTTTAATTGCAAAAGCAACCCTGCTGGGATCTTTCATGAAAGATGCGCAACCAAATTTTAGGTTTACGTAGTTATATATTTAAAAATACTATGCAAATAAAAACGGATTCGGTGTTAAACTCAAATTTCCCAATAGCGCGATAGCGCATTTTTTTCACTTCCCAACACTACCTCTCAGGTCGGATATAATTCAACCGTGTTGGCTCAATTCGCATATTTTTCCGAGTTGGTGAGTTGGTGTTGTTGTTTTACATGCATTTTGTTATCCTCCCTAGGGTTCTTTTGCAACTCGGTTACAAAGAAACGGGCCTATTATTATACTAAAATAAACGAACAGCTACAAAATCATACCAAAAATATTCTTAGGAAATGGAAATGTCGCTCCATATTTAACACTACTTTCATGTTTGAATCAATATTTCACTTTAATATAAAGTTTTATTGTATTTGCTTCTTTTTTTTTTTGGAAATTATATAGAAAAATTTGGTTTCAATAATTGTTTGAAAATGTCATTTCGATAGGTAGTAGTTTGGAGTAGAATAATTGTATATATAATCGACGTCGATTTTGTAAAAAGTTATTTTATGCTATTTTTTGTTTTATACAAATTTATGAGCAAACATTTTTTCTTTAATTTCTGTTTTAACGAAATAAATAGATTACATTACCGCCAAAGAATATTTTTTATATTTTAATTAAGTTAATTGAATTAGTTTTTTTTGTATTTTTTTATAGGTCTAATTTTTTCATTACCGGCCGCCGTAGCCGAGTGTGTAGCGCGTGCGCGCTTTATTCGGTGGGTCCCAGGTTCAAATCCAGCTCGGGGCAAGTAACATCCAAAAATTATAGAACAGCTTTTTTCTAATAGCGGTCGTCCCTCGGCAGGCAACGGCAAACCTCCGAGTGAATTTCTGCCATGAAAAAACTTCTCACATAAATATTCGCCGTTCGGATTCGGCGTAAAACTGTAGGTCCCTCAATTTGTGTTACAACATCAAGACGCACACCACAAATTGTAGGAGAAGTTCGGCCAAAATCGCTTAAGCGGTTATAGCGCCAAATAAGTAAGTAAGTAATTTTTTCATTATTTCAAGTAATATTTTTTATATGTAGTAATATGTATTTTTTTCTGATATTTTAATCAAAAGTGTTTTTTTACCGATGTTAACGCCAAACGCAAAGTCTGATTCTGTATACCGCGTAGAAAGTTAAACTTAATTTCTTGCAATTTTTTTTTGTTCATTTTTTTCACACAAAATATTTATTATATTTACTTTATAACAAAAATATAAAATTATATTTTGTTTTGAAGTTTTTTTTTTATAATTTTCAGTAGATTGTCCTTTCTTTGTTGAAAGATTTTGTCTTCCCTAGTGAAAGTTTTCTGTTTTTGTTTTTTGTAGATGTGTTTTCGAAAATAAAATAAACTACATTTCAACTAAACTTTTCAAATTAAAAAATGTTACATCAATTTCTACATTTAAGTATTTATGCCGTATAACAATGTCGTTTGTTGCAAGTACAGAAAAAAAACATTCGCCATCGATTTTCAATCAGTATCTCTTTTATTTTCATTTATATTTTGTGACTTCTTTTACTTTTTTCTTTTAGATCAAACCGCTCTTCTATTTTTCGCTTTATGGTAATTAATATTTTCCTTTTTAAATTTCTTTTAACATCTTTCACGGTTTTCTTTTTTATTGTATTTTACTTTTTTAGCATTTCCTTTTTAAAGGGCCCTTCTCTTTTTCTTGCTTCTTTTTAAATACTTTTTTTTTAATATTGCATTTAATTTTTTTTGTAATTTTTCTTTTATTTTACTGTAACAAATATTAAATTTTTATTTATTTGTTTACTTTTTAAATTTTAGTTAACACCTTTCGGTGTCTTTATTTAAAAAATAATTTTTTCTATTTTTATTTTAATAGTTTATTTTTTAAATACCATTAAAATTTTCTTTTATAGTTATTTTTACTTCTGTATTTTTTTCTTTTTTATCATGTAAAGCAGCTATAACAACCCTGTTGCTGTCTAGACAAATATCACATCTCTGTACTTAAAACATCATGTAAATGCAACCATGTAGAATAAGAAAAGGAATAAAAGAAAAGAAGATGGCCACTTCCTTTTTGGTGACTAAAATAAAAGATCGTGTCTTTGACTTATTCTTCATAAATCGAGTAATTTATAGCAAACTACGAGACATCCATCGAAATTTACATCTCAGGTGTGGGGTTTCTATGGGTCATGTTGACGCCCTAAGTAGGAGACAGATCGCGTCAATCATAAATGCCGATAACGTGGAGTTCCGGATTCAAGTGGCTCAGGAACGAGATCGAGACATTAAAGATCTACGATTACGTTTAGAAAAAGAGGATCTTACAGACTATGGCTTAATAGACGGACTAGTTTACAAAAAGAAATCTAACGGCAAGAACGCACTTTACGTACCTCAGGAAATGGAACATAACGTGATACAGTTAATACATGAAAAAATAGGTCATCTCTCGGTGGATAAACTCTCAACAAATTAAATCTATATTATTGGTTTCCAGGGATGCGAATGAAAGTAGAAAAGTTCATAAAAAACTGCTTAAAATGTATTATGTATGCAAACCCGCCTCAATCAAGAGAGCGGATTCTATACCCTATTCCGAAGACGCCGCTACCTTTTGATACCATTCACATTGACCATTTTGGACCACTGCCGTCCTTACGGTCCAAAAGAAAACATATACTGGTAATTGTTGATGCCTTTACAAAATTTGTTAAGCTTTATCCTACTAATTCCACTAGCACCCGAGAGGTTATAGCAGCCCTCCAGAAATACTTCAATTACTACAGCCGACCAAGGCGTATAGTGAGCGATAGAGGGTCATGCTTCACCTCATTAGAATTCTCCGCCTTTTTACTAAAGGAAAACATAGGTCATGTTAAGGTTGCCGTTGCCTCACCCCAGGCCAACGGACAAGTTGAGAGGGTAAATAGAGTTTTAAAAACTATGTTAGGAAAATTGACGCATGAATTAGACCACAATGATTGGGTTACAAAGCTTCTTGAGGTTGAATATGCTATGAACAATTCTGTCCATAGCACCTGCCGGGATACTCCAAGCCGATTGCTGTTTGGAGTTGAACAAAGAGGTATAGTAGTAGATGAGTTCACTGAGTACTTCCAGGATAAATTGTGTCCAGATGCAGGGAGAGATTTGACCCACATACGAACTGACGCATCCGACCGAATGAGAACTAAACAAAATTATGACAACAGCCGTTCTTCTCAAAATAGAATTGAACCCAAGACGTATAATGTGGGTGATTACGTCGTCATAAGAAATGTTGATACTTCCACGGGAAGTAATAAAAAGTTTGTTTCCCCGTATAGAGGCCCGTATGTGGTGCACAAAGTACTCGGCAATGATAGATATGTCATACGTGATATTGACAATTGTCAACTTACCCAACTGCCTTATGATGGAGTGATAGAGGCCCATAGAATTAAAAGTTGGCAACAATGGCCAGATATTTATGCAGAAGAACCGGGGGAAGCAGGCACTAGAAATTAATTAATTAATTAAGTATTCTGTGATCGAGGTCGATCATAATGTCAGATTGGCCGAGTTGTAAAGCAGCTATAACAACCCTGTTGCTGTCTACACAAATATCACATCTCTGTACTTAAAACATCATGTAAATGCAACCATGTAGAATAAGAAAAGGAATAAAAGAAAAGAAGATGGCCACTTCCTTTTTGGTGACTAAAATAAAAGATCGTGTCTTTGACTTATTCTTCATAAATCGAGTAATTTATAGCAAACTACGAGACATCCATCGAAATTTACAATCACTAAATTTTTTTTGTTTTTTTTTTTTTAATTTTTTTTATTTGTAAATTTTTTTTATTGACGCGTTTTTCTGTTTTTCGTTATTCTCTTTATATTTAAAACTTATGTAATTCTTCGAAAGTTGTAAATTTTAATTCTTTTGATCTACTATTTTTAAAATATATTTTTATTTTTCACACTTTTTATTTTTGTTAAATTGGTTTTTGTTACGCAAATTATGAAATTGGCAATGAAATTTAGGTAGATATCTACATACTTGCAAAATAAGTATTCCTTCACTTACCTAGTCTTTTTCACTTGTATATTGTGATTTAACTTCTCGAATGTAATTCCACCGGTTTTTCGATCGTAAATTAATAAACATTCTTTTGTGTATTTTCTGTGATTTCCCTTATAAACTGTATGAGGCACACCGGAACTTACTGTAAAGAAAAGAAATACGACAAAGATGTTAAGTAAATTTTCACATATTTAAACAAATTTAACAAATGAAAAATATACAATAAGTTTACTAAGAAAAACTGTATGAGACTCCATACTTGTTGCATGAATCATAGATTTTTTCTTGTTGTTTTTTTTTTTTACATTTTTTACTTGCATGATTTTATCTTTTATGTGAGGGTTTTTTTCAAGCACTTGTTCACCCTAACAATGATTTGTTATTTTTAGCATGTGTTTTTTGATTTCAATTTGTTTGCCTTTTTATCAGTAACAAGAATCGCATCTTACTAAATTTACTAATTTATTTATTGCATTAAAATTACAAACTGACAGAAGTAAAACAAAAAAAAAATGAATAATAAATAGCCAGCCGATTTTCGAGTATGTAATTATTACAAGTCTAAGCTTTTTTACAGCGCCACATTTTTTTTTATACGAATGTTCAAACGAGGAAAAATCCAAAATTACTGATTGATGCAAAAACGAATAATGGCAATTCAACGAAAAATCTTAGGTACAGTGCATTTTCAACGACGACAGGTTTCCTGGTGTGGCATAAATTATGCAACACCAAAAAAGCAGCAAGGCAGCGCACGGCAAAACACACCTCAAATGCCGCAGACGGCCAACTTTAGCTAACTAAACAAACAAAAAAAAACAACAACACCATCAGAGTATCAAAACAGAGTGAATGGAAAATCACAGAAAAAAACATAGCAAACAAAAAATGCATAAAAAATTATTGTAATGGAAATGTAATGCAAGTGCTGTAATAGCAATAAAACCGCAAGAAAAACAAGCGCAAAAAAAATACACATAAAACGATTGAAATGCATAGCTCGTACGGTTCGTAATTGTTGGGTGCATATATGCAAACATTTAGATAGATAGATACATTTGTATGTATGTGTGTATGTTTGAGCATGTTTGACAAAACTACCGCTTCGGCTTGATCAGGTTTTGTATTTGAACCAATAAATTGCTTAAAAATATTTATTTTCAAATTAAAATTTGTGTATTTGGACATACAATTTAAAGAGTTAAAACAGCATACTCTGTGAACAATTAGTCTGCAAATGTGTATGAATAATTACTGGGAGATCAATTAAACTATTTGCGCATGCGTAGTTGGAAATCTAAGAAACTGCTGGTATGATTGCCTAGTATATCGCTTTAGTCAATCAACGAAATCATAGAACCAGATTAAACTACGCCCTGTTGTTGCTGTTGTTGTTGTAGCGGCTAGTCACACCCTGTGAAGAACGGATTCACCTATGGTCTTTCTCGTCAAACTCATTTAGGGTGAGGCCCTGGAAATGTGCAGTTTCGACGGAGTTGGACCACAGGGAGAGGGGGGTTAGATAAATTGTTCCCCACATGCCGGACATGTGTTTGGTATGTCGGGGTTAATTCTGGATAGGTAGGAGTTAAGTCTACAACAATATTAAGATCGTAATTGGTCGCGCGAGTACCGCTGGACTCGCTGGGTGGTGTACCTCAAACGATTTTTATGAGAAGTTTTGTAATGGAGGAAATGTAGATACACAATGTAATATTGACTTAGTGGGCGGTCTTCGTTTGCTTGAAATTCTCGCTTACTTGAAGAAGGAAGCGAGATGCCGGACGTCAGCTCTCGCTTGCTTTCAATTGTCATTTTTGAAGCATAACAGCTATTTCTCATTTCTCGTAACATTTTCCATTCTAGTAAAGTCGTATAAAGTAGCGTCGCATAAAATAGCGCGCATAACTCAAACCTTCATACCTGACGGCATGATGCTAATGAAAAATTATGCTTTCAAAATACCAGCGAACGAAACTCTTTCTCGCTTGCTAGAACAAAAAGCAGAAAGCGAGAATTTGAAGCAGGTGAAGACCGCACGTAACGGTTCCTAAAATAAAATTTTTCAGCTTCTATATTGAACACAGCATTGCATTTACATTGGAAGGCAAAAGTTGTGATGTAGCGTTAAGAAAACACAAATTAGGAACATTCGTTAATATGCAAGGTCTGCTCTGTATTTCTCACTGCATTTGTTGAGGAACAATTGTCAAGCCACCTGAGCTAAATAACTTAACTTTCTAAAATAATATTACAGGTATTTATCAAACTAGCTGAGCGCCTTTGATGTCTTTGCTTCATACCGTATTGTGCAAATAAATTAATACTCTAGGTGACGCTAGTGTCGAGATATTCCGATTTAGTTCAAATTCACGATGTTTGCACATAGAGAGATTTACATACTTAGAACTAAAATTCTAACAAAGAAGCGAAATTTTTTCTCAACTGTCTGCACGAAAACTGTTCTTCTGGAAAATCCTCATCAAGACAGGAAGGGGATTGCCATGTATGCCACGGGAAGTGGCCAGTTATCAGTCCATTGACACCTCCAGGTCGAATATTCATTCGGTGGCATCGATAACTGAAGGTGGGGTGCTCTACCTGTTTGTTGATCAAGAATTACGTCTAGCCAAATGGTCAGATGTCCAACATGATTGAATTGAGACTTGTTTTTCAAACAGCAATAGCATTTGGAATGAATTTTCGATAACTCCTACAGCTGTCAACGATTTCTTATTTTTGGTTCTTGATTTATGATAAACCAAGTCATTTCTTCTAAAACCACTGACAGATTTTACAAGCCGAAATTACTTAAATTGAACATAATTTATTTATGAATCAAGAATGAGTTGCAAATAACGATAGTGTGCGTGAGCTATTATTTACATTAAAAAAAAAAAAGAATTGTGCTACATTATTTACTTCTTTTTGAGTGCAGGTAAACACACTTCAATCTTGAGGCACAATTATATAAAAAACATATGATTATGAAAATTATAACATTCTATATTGAAGAAGGTCAGTGGAAGACTGACTTAATATAAGCAGCACAGTTGTGTATATTTGTTTTTAAATGATAAAATATCTTTGAGTAGACGATAAGCAACTGTGCAGTTAAAAAAAAATAGCACAACGTTGAAAACAAAATAAATAAAACCCCATTCCAATTATTAGTACGAGTGTTGTTCAATTAATATTGAAGAAATTTGCACTCGGTGCAGTTCTGCGACATCCAAAGAATTATGACAAACCAAAACTATTTATAAAACAAATTTGTAATTTATTCCTTCTACGTTAAGTAAATATGTGGTATTTGCAGTTTTGTCTTTCTGAGCGTTTCTTTTCGCTTGATTCAGTTCGACTTTTTTGACATGGGCGTTTTATATTAGTTTCAGGAAAATCTACCAATGCGTCCTTACCCAACAATCTTCCAAGCGGATATTAACGCAATTGAACTATCGTGCCGGATAGTCAGGCAACTTTAAACAAAACAACGTTGTGGTGGGTTTGGGGACAACGAAATGGCTAACGGTCTCTCAAAACTTGGCGTCCAATGTTTTCCGCATGGTTACCTGACAGAACGCTGCAAGTTAAGAAGCATTTTTGTAAAATGGGCCCAACTTAAGAAATGAGCTGCGGGTTTTTTGGATTGGCTGACGAAATGTCAGAGCCTATATTGCGTGGAAGTCCAAGTGTTGCAACTTGTAGACCCGTACTACTACTACTTGTGGAGCGATTATCATCTCCATCCAAAGTGCTAGGCTTGATAAATAACCTAAGGTTGGAGTGTGAGCTCATTTGGAGGCCAAAAGTTCTGCGGGATTTTATTACATACCCTTAATGTACAAAAAAGATAGGAGAGCGAAAGGAAAAAAGTTAAATTTCGCAGGCCTGTGTTATTTAAGGTTGTAAAAAGTAAATTTGAAAAATTGTATAATTATTTTTGATTATTATATAAAAATACGCCTTTCTTTTATTATTTTATCATTTTATCAAGACACCAAAAAATGATATATTTTTTATATAGACGCATGAATAATTTTTCGCGTCACTTCTTTTGCCTTATTTTCTCATCAGTGAAAAAACTTTCAGTTCGGTTAGGTTGATGTGGTCGTCCCTGCAAGGGAATCACTTAGACATGTAAAAATTAAACCATTTTGATACCATTTATTAGTTTGAACGTCAAAATACAGTAAAACCGAGACCTCTACGGGGACGTTAATGAAGGCACTCCGCTTGGGGTTAACCTAACTGCGTGAACGGCTATAGGACAATGTCCGGTCAAAACCTCAACGAGGATCTAGAGTTTTCGCTTTGTTAGCGCACGAAATTTCCTTGATTGTCTACAGACCACCACTGTCCAGAGGGTCCTTGCAATTTTGTATCTCCTAGTTTTTGAAACGCGCTTGCTAAGCCGACAATTTTTTCCTGACGGAGAACTTTTTCACCAGACCTGACCGTGAAAAAGTTTAACTGCCCCGGTCCCAAACGCTATAACTTTCTATAAGTGAGTGGAAAAGGATCCGTTCGTAGTCAGAAATCACAAACAGCAAACAACGATCTGTTTCTTTAGCGGCAAGTCGAAATTCCCAATGATTTCAGAATGCACTTGGACTGAGCTAAAGCTATAGGCAGCCTATCGCTCTCTGGTCAACTTTGCTTGCAATGTTCACAGGCACCCAATTTAATTCACTTTGGGGGAGAGGTTCCAACTCTTACGAATGCCACCTCAGCAACAGTATGGAGCACCGATACTTTTTCACTGATTCCTTAATATTAGGTGGCTCCTAAGAGTACCGGAGCTCAAATACCTAAAACGGTGGAAAATCACAAGCGCGGCGGAAATGCGGCGGCGGGGAGAACGAGTATCAGGCACTCCGATTCGCTAGCCCTAACAACAAGCTCACACTCCGAGTCACATCACACTTTTCGTTGAATAGGAGCGCTCCCCGCGGATTATAATGATTTTGTGGATCACACAAGTATAAAAAATATCTATAGACAAATTTAAAAACTACAAGCCAAACCAAGATGAACATTAAACAAACAATGGCCAAATGAGTCTCACGTTCCAATAAACTTTTATTCAAAAATTACTCAAAACCTTATGTAGATCTCATTTCGGTATTTCAGATGTTCAATTTAAGCAAAAAAAAAAATAAAAGTGAAAAATTTAGTATATTCATAAATGAATAGGCTTAAACATTAAATCACCGTATTATTCATTCAAAGAACAAAAGGTGACTCTGGCAGTCCGCAAGTAAACCACCAACAAAAATAGCTAGCCATTCATGCCACCAAAAAAAAAAGACTGGACAATCAAAGAATCAAGCTCTTGCATTAACCACCAACCAGCGATCCATTAATCCATCCATCTAGCTGTCCTAATGTCAGCTGCCGAGTATGACTGCATGTTGATTTCTTTTTTGTTTTTGCTCTTTGTAGTCGCCCGTTCCGTTCACCAGTAGTGCTTTAAGCGCTTTGGTTAGTCATTAAAAGCCAAGTAAACTCAAGGCCGAAAAAAAAATGATTGCACTCAAAAAATTGTGGCGCTGGTAAAGTAATAAAACAAGAAAGAGAAAAAAAATGAATGAAGAATTACCAACTATCTTGTAATATTAAATCAGCATATGTGTTGGCACGGCCAGGTTAACGTCACAGCCAGCGTCCACGTTCACGATCTGTTTGCTGCTATGTAATATCAAACTCCAACGTCATAGGCTATGTGCGACTGCGGCGCATTCACATTTCGATTCACCGCTGTAATTGTACTTTGTGTCGCACACGTAAACTGGTCCGGTTCGGGGCCATTAACGCACACAAAGCTATGAGTATAAATTTGTATGTATATATTTTTAACACGTCGGAATGGAACACCACTTGGAAGTGGTGTGTAAAATAACCAGATGCGTGTTCGATGACGGGTGAGTGCGTGCAAATCGAGCAATGCAATGCAGATTGCGACGATACAATAACTTTTTCGGCGCTATGTACACTGCCTGTCAACCAGCACCTCTCACTCCCCATACAATTCATTTGCAACTATCCGATTCTCCTACATAGCCATCTATCTATATGTATGTAAGTATGTATGTATTGTAGATTGGTCAATGATGTCGTCCTCTTATGTTTCCAACTATTATTTTTTGTTGCTTCCCTTTCCACTCTCTTTTCACATCACAATGGCAATAGCAATCAGCGTGTACAAGTTATATTGTTGACAACAAAGATGTCGTCGCGTTCACGTCTACAACGTGAAGCACTTTGTTTTTGTTTTTTTGGTTTTTTGTTGATAATGAAAAACATGTCCAATGTAAGCAGCACGCTTCAGCGCATTTCGAGGCAGAGACGTTGGTATGAAAACGTTGATTACTTATGTTGGTTGCCATTGGTGCATCTTTCGAATTCGCAAGCCTTTATTCGTGGCAAAAAAAAACTAATTTGTTTATTTTTAGTAAGTATCACAAATGGGCTTAAGAATTTTAATTAATTTAGCTATTTAAAACATGCTCGCTGTACGAATACGTAGTTGTCGGAAATTACTCGAATTTGCGAGTAATGGGTTAAATATTATTACGCAATATTACAATTTGGGTTTAAAACCCATATCTTTATAGCTAAACGTAAATGACTCAGAAATATGTATGTATGCACTTACGTATAAAATAAAAATCAAGCATTTAAGTTTTGAAAAGGTCAGACGAAGATGGCCTTGTTGTCCAGTGATTCAATCAAAACAAAAGACATTTTTGGAGAATGACTACATTTGCAAATTAAGTTAACGAGTTCGAACGAAGAAAGGGCATATAACGAGTGGTCCATATAAGTGATTTCTTTAAAATGAACTAAACTTACATAATTTGATCGGTAATGTGGCTACCTTCACTGGCTTCGTCGCAGCGCATGCTTTAACTCAGTTTTCCAAATTTAATTTATAATTTATTAAATTTATTAAAAAAAAAATCAAATATTCATTCTTTATGGAACGAGATTTCATTAATGTGGCTACCACGGCTAGCTTCGCAGTTTTCAAGATGTTGGTGACGGTTTCTGGCTCTATTCACGGTTTGCTCCATATTCGCCTTGAGAGTTTGAATTGTTAATAGAAAGTTCGCATAACATCGGTTCAATATTATTGAACTATGTGGGTGAAGGTTCGTTGGGCTATGTAGCATGGCGCGCGAGACTACTTACATACATATATATTAAGCTAATGTACAATATTAATAACTAAGATAAAAAATACCTGATATGGTTGATTAAGGTGGCATAAGGCCACGCAAAATCACCATCTGAAGAACTGAAAAACAAATTTAGTTTTAGAGAAACCAATTATTAAGATTTCGAACTGTTGAAGGTTCTTGTATGGAATATTAAACTGAATTTTACAATTAATAGTCCCAGTAGTGATACTAATAACAAATGAGCACGATAAAATGGATATTCTGCTTGTATGTAGTGTAGTGTAAGGGTAAGGGTTCTGAAAAGTTTAAAGATCGGAGAGTACTCTATCAAATCTATTTGGTATGGTCTCCAGATGACAGTGGCATACTTTAACCTCGATCTAACAAAAGTGTTTTGATAGTGTACGGATTGGTGAGTGCAGAACGATTTCGACGTACGAATGCAATCATATAATAAAACCGTGTAACAACCTTAAAATTTAATAGATAATTAAATTTGGAAAACTGAGTTAAAAGCACGTACGAATGCAAGCATCGAATAAGACCGTAAAATATCGCCGAAGTCTTTAATTTCATCAACGGATTTCAGGTGAGAGCCATACTAAACGAGGTATGTAAAGTAAAAGCCGATTTGGTAAAAGTTACGTGGATGCAAACGATTCAAATAGCAACAATTGTGAACATTGTGTATGTCAGATTGCAACTTTTCAGGATCACGAGTATTATTAATAACTGCGAATATTATAAGGTAATCAGCAAACGAAAAGCAGGAACCAATATCACCAATAAATAGAATAAAAAAGAGGGGCCCTAGAATGCTCCCCTTCGGAACCCCTGAGGACGCAAAAAGCGGTCAGGATGTGGCATTATCAACGGCAACAACGCAGCGTCTATTGGATAAATATGACTTGATCCACGACAAAAACGTGGAGGCAAAACCTATTGACGAAGGCTTCGACGAAAGTATTCGGTGGGAAACTTTGGCAAATGCTTTAGAGAAATCAGTGTAAATTATGTCAACTTGAGATCTGTTTTGGAATGCAGACATGCAATATGGGCCAATGACACCACCGCTCCAAAGTGGATAGATAAAAATCAGATACGATGCACAAGTGAAAGGTTAACTTCGATCCAAAAATAATCCATTTAAAGTAGCCCTAATGAGACCGTTTTCAATTCATTATAAAGATTACAGGAATCTTTGCGGTAAAACCAATGGCTAAGATTATTTTTATAAGATTTTCACGTGTAGAACACCAAATCCACCGAGCTTCGTAGCTACCGTCGAGTTCATCTAATGGCGAGGTCTCGACTGGGTTGGACCATAGTGAGGATGGTATTAAGCGAGTGAATCTTACGGGCATATGAAGAGGCGGTTCCTTTGGTATCCACAACTAAGCTGTTCCAGAGTAAGGCGGTTATCGCGAGACAATTAAAGCTCTGCAGTGGGGCAACAACAATTAAAGTATTCAAGGAACTAATGGTCGTGAAGTTGTTAGTCGGTTTTCGGTAATTGTTTTTTATGGCCCGTAATTTAAGCGTGCTCTACTTTGCCCATTTAATAATATTTTTGGATGCTGAAATCGTGAATTTATAAGATCACAAAAACTATTTCTGATGGTTCGAGAAGATATAAATGTAGAAGTTAGACAACAATTGGATAAAGGTACACCACCCAGTGGGAGCCTATGCTTGTTTTCCTTGGCTGACCCATTCGCCGCTACCCGCTCAGGCAAGACGCATGAAAGGTCAATATCTTTGCCACAGATAAAAGCATTGATAACTCCTTTTGTTTCAAGAGTTCAGCAACAAATTATGCTCACTTCATATAGTAAAAAGAAATATCTTGGACGCTGAAAAACTTACATCGGACTCGAACTCAACTGGTATAATCTGAAAGCTGAATAATTTGCGTGACATGCCTACTACAAACAGTTATGTCCTCCTTTAATTTGAATTTCTAAAAGTGTAGCTTTTATTAAATGGGCACCAAATTATAAGAAAGAATAGAAAACAAACCAAAGAAAACGGGTAAGCAAACTAAGAAATTGTGGCTACGATAAAAATTTGCAACTCATATGCCTGCCACCGTAAATGGTATCCCACATTTTTCTTGGTAAATATTCTATTTTTATGGTCGTATCGATTGATTTGAGGTAGCTCGCCACACACCTAAGCGCCTAACACGTGTCGCCGCTGACTTTTAGAACCCTATTACTGTATAAACAAACTTAGCGGGTAAAAAAAAAAGAAACAAAAATAATAAAATCTAAAAATAAAGAAAGAAAGTTATAATAATGAAATCAGAGCAGAAACCTTAAAAGCCGTCTCTACCATATTTTCAACAGTTTCGCCTGTTCCGGTTTAGCACATATGTACATAGCTTCATGCCTTGACTTGTTTGCAAGTGCATACATACATACATACATATGTACAAACAAATACACACACATTTTTTGTACGAATAGTCAGTTATAAATTTGTTCCGCACACCGCCGCACACTTCCGCTACCAGTTGCCCGTTCAATTATTTGTGGCAACCAAGATAGCCAAAGACAGTTGGCTTTCACAAGAAACGTACGACCTTGAGCGGGCGCGTGTCTGTTGTGAACGAACGAGTTGGAGTAACGTTCGGCAACACTATGGCAAGCAATCAACTAAGTAAGCAAGCAACCGGCTGAATACTTTGGACGAAGCGACAAACAGCCTGTCTTGCCGGCAGCCAAAACGTTCACTTCTTCTTTTCGGGTTTACGGCTGTTGCTCGGTCTCCTGATCGTAGGTATACAGTTGCTGACGTCTTACCTTTTTATATTTATTTTAGTTTTTCCCTTGGTTTGTTTTTTTGCCTCTACACCAAGCTTCCAACCGCATACTTCGTACTTCAGACTACGCGGCGTGCTCTTTATTTTTATTTTTGCTTTTAGCATCTGGTTTTCTGATTTGCTAGCACTGCTCTGTTGAAGCAGTTGAAGTATTTTGGAAAGTTCGTGCGCTAACCAGCCGGCTTGACCAGCTGTTGCTGGTGTTTCTACGTACAAATGTATGGATGTATGCACGTTCGTACCAATTTTATTTTTACGTAGTTGCTACTTGACCAGGAGTAACCTGTTCTTTAACACATTTATTAAAGCTACATACATATGTATGTACGTAGTAGCGAAAACATTTGTCTCCATTTGCGCTTTTTCATTTTTTTCGTTTTATTTCATTTATTTTTCTCTCTACACTATTTATTCTTAAAATTTGTTTTAGTGCATAGGAGTGCAACCAGAGTTATTCGTAATGCTCGCAATCTCTTAATGAGCTAATTGAAAAAACGAGCGCGGAAAAGTGTTGCTGGTCAGAGTAAGTAATAGTTATAGGGCAATCTGTTGGTAGAAATACCCTAGCTAGCTACTATTAATGGGAAGATTTATCGTTTTATGCCCTAAGATTAAAATAAGGTCTCAATCGGCGACCACAAAAACATAGATTCACGTCACTGGCTTCGCAGCTGGATTTATTTCATTTCGGCAGTAGTTCTTAAAGTACTATTCGGTAATTTTCCCAGCAATTGGAAATGGGTATTTTCAATGAAAACATCAAACAAGCCTCGAATAATTACCCCGCAAACGGAACAAGGTCTACGGTTTACGTATAACTATCTGCAATGTTCGGCCCCTCGATAGGGCTGATGTCTCTATCCAACTTCGGATGCCCTAGACTGCTGGGAACACCAGAGTAAAGGAGATGTAATGGAGCATGGCTGTAATAAGTAAACGGCATGCGACTTCTGGTTCCGGAATGCTCCGACACCTTATCTGAGCCTGAACTTGGTTGTCACCTGATCGAAGACCCAAATTGTTCACGTTGTGATATATGCAAGATACGCTTAGACTGCGCTTGACGTTCTTTCTATCCGAGAAATCAACATCGACTCGGGTCACTAACGAGAGCCAGTAAGAGCTTGAGATGATGGCGGGCAGCAATGCCATCTCAAAATTTTATCGAAAAATAATGTAGCAATCTAACGGTTTCAAAATCGCGGGTAGTTCATGTAAAAGCAGAGATGGAAATCTGGTAACAGACATCCAGACTACGCTTAAGATATGGAGGGAGCTAGTGAAACCGAGTATTTATACCAGTTCAGAATATCGAAATAGCCAAACAAGAAATTATAAAATTCTCTTTATTTTTATATTTTTGTTACAAATATAAAATAAAAAAAATATATATTACATTCATTTCGCAGTTGAAAAGTGTGTGATAAAAACTGAATAAAAATAAAATACATGGAATTAGATTTAAGTATCTACAACCTTTATCCAGGACCAGGTTTCGTTAAAAAGAAAAGTATGCTTTTTTCTATATGGTATGTTCCTTTGAACCCGTTTTTGTATTCTTTCAGACTAATTTAACGTTGTGTAAGAAACGGCATCTGTTCTTTTGTAATAGTATTTCAGTTCTTTGGAGTTATTTCTCGGAGACCATTACTTCTAAAATGGAATTGCCTTTCGCTTCTCTTGGAGCCCTTTTAGAATCGAATTTCAGTTCATTCAGACTCGTTTTTCGGTACTTGTAAGGCTTGGACCGGTTGATTCATTACACCGACAAAACGTTTTGAAACCAAATAAGAAGAAGAATAAGTATTTGGCTAGTGGTCGACGGAAACATTTTTATGATCTCGGCCGCCGTAGTCGAGTGTGTAGCGTGTGCGCGCTTCATTCGTTAGGTACCGGATTCAAATCCTGGGCGGGGCAAGTAACATCAACATTGCCCCTCGGCAGGCAATGGCAAACCTCCGAGTGTATTTTTGTCATAAAAAAACTTCTCACAAAAAAACATTCGCCGTTCGGTGTCTGTAGGTCAATTTGTGTTACATCAAGAAACAAACCACAAATTGTAGGAGAAGTTCGGCCAAAATCGCTTAAGCGGTTACAGCGCCAATTAAGTAAGTGAGCAAGTAATAGAAAAACGAAAATTGTGTTTTTAAAGCTTAATGCACATTGAAAGTGATGCGCCTATGTATATCGCGGAACCATCGTATAATCACAAAACTAATCTAAAAATATTATTTTATAAATCTGTTTTTTCTTCCCTCAGGCATTTAATCATTTTATTTGTACGAAAACATGCCAGCACCAAGTGAGAAGCTGTTTCTTTGCTGAGTTTCGCCACTTTGCTCGCTAACTAACTACTTTAAGCTAACCGCTTTGCAGGTATCCGCTAAGCGATTAGGTATGCCATAACCATTTAATTGCATGTCAAAAAAAAGTTCGTTCATTGTCTACTCACTGTATTGGCATGTTATAAGGGGCTGGATGGACTGACTTTATCTTGTGGGAATTGGTGGTTTGTTTATTGGCCTTTTTATAATGCCGTTAACAATGTCTAATTCTAGTTCTAAAAAAGAAAAAAAAAATACTAAAAAAATTAAAAAGTGTAAAATCATGCTTTCAATTTGTTTCTTATATAAACTCTAAAAACCACTTCGCTTATCCTATTCTGGCTTACAGCCCAGTTGGCCATGTAATTTTTATAATCCGCTAGTTGTTGAATTTTTAATTTTGACTTTCCAGTTAGCTTCCATTCTTGTTGAATTATTTGGTATGCTTTTCTATTTACTTTTTGGTAAATGGCAAGGCAGTCTATGGCTTTGAACGTTTTTGAAATACCGGCTTTTAGTCGAGATTAATTTATATTCACTGCAATAAATATTCTGTTTGTACTTACTAGCTTTTACGTTATTTTTTTTTCTTTTCTTTGATTGCTTTTATTCTACGCTTTTCAACAGTTTCGTTTTCTCCATATTTTCCTACAATCTCACTATCACAACGAATACTGCCTTTAAATTGAGGAAAAAGTCTCGATGACCAGTGTTTGTTTCAGCTTTCTAAATAAGTTAAGTTACATCCGTTGCTCTGCGTCTAGTTTGTTATTGGTTTCATTTTTATAATCAATTCGACTTGCATTTATTTTCGATGACACGTTTTACTTCATATAATAGACTAAACCAACTTTAGAATCGCATTGCCTAAATATTTAAACAGCTGTGGTGACTAACACTAACTCTTTTCTCTTTTCACAGAGAATAGCTCTCAGGTTACTCACTCTCCCTTGTGCTAATTTCCTCTTCCTCTTCCTATCATTTGAAGTTTATCTATAATTAATAACTCAAATACTTCTAATAAATTATTAAATGAGTTACAGTCACGAACATATTGTATAATCGTAGATAATCAGTGAAATCAACTAATGGTATCGAAAGTCGATAACTAACAGCTGGGATATTTGAAATGCGGACGGTTAACTAATGAGGGTGTGTTTTGCAAGTTTCAACAATTAACTGATTCAAAGTTAGTTGCTCAAAAAAAAAACTATCAACTTATTTGTATTCAATTTGATGAAAAAAATCGCTATACCTTCTTTTAAAAACTAAACAGACAGAAGCGTTTATAAACTGATTTCTTTTCACAATAAAACAAGTATTGTTCCATTACTTATAATTGCAAATGTAAAACGTGCCACATTACCAATTCAAAACGTGCTAGCCAACGGAAAATTCACTGCACCGCACAGTAGTTACTATCTGATAGACAAAACCACATACATATGTATGTGCATACTTACAAATAAACACTTCATTGCATTCGTACAGCAAAAAAAAAGGAAGAAAGAAAGAAAACGGCAAACGCGGAATTGCGTTAATGTTTCCGTGCAGCTGATGCATGTTTTAAAAGCGAGCACGTGTAACAAGCTTTATATAAAAACCTCAATAGAGAGAAATGCATGGCAACTATACATTTGTGGTGTCAATTATAATAAAAATAACTCCATTTCAATTTTGGTATAATAAAGTGTCAGTTTGCAGTGGTTGTACATTTTTTTCTTCCGCATAACGCATATTCGAAATAGTTTTTTCTATTGAAGCAAAAGTGCAACACCGCTAGCAAAAACAAGATTAACGAAAACCAACAACATGGATATTATTGTACTACAATTGATTAAGTTTAAAAACTGCAAAAGGTTTTGGCAATTCTGATGAAACAGTTTGAAATTTCAAGAAAATTCGTTGAAATTTCGCTTTTTTTAATTGTAAGTCCATCATATCATGCTAAGTCATTAATCTTTATCTTAACAAACAAAATTTCACACGTGATCATAAAGCCAATGCATCCTCAGAATGTGGTAGTTTGGTCCGGATTTTGGAGCGATGGTATCATTGGCGGAGATTGATGTCTAGTACTTGGAGGATATTTGGTTTCGACAGGATGACGTGACACGCCACACAACCAACGTCACAATTGATTATCATGCGCCAAATTTGGTTATCTTTTATTCAGCCGTCTTGGCGATGTTAATTGCCTCCTCGGAGTTGTGATTTGACGTCGTCCAATCAGCTGTGACGCCTTGTTGTTTTTAATGATTGCTCTTCTTACCTCATATTGTTAGAGTGTAGCGTCGTAAATTTTCTCCATAAACATTAGAATGAGTTGTTCTTCAATAAACGCGCCACGCGTTTGAACTCTGAATGCCTGTTACGTTACCAGAATTCCATTTTTGTATTTGAAGGAACCACTCAAGGAATCTTTCAACAGAAAGTGTTTGATTGCTGCCTTGTTTTCTAAAAATAATTCTCGCACTCACTAACTCAACCTAACCAAAAAATTAAACTGAAAACTTAAAACCCAAGTTGAAATTCACAAACCAGCTAGTAAAGTGTGTTCTCCTGAATTGCTATATTCCTATGCTAAATTAATTTTTTTCTATATTTTCTCGATTCGATTTTCGTTTTTTATGAACGATGTATGGACTAATTTTCATTTTTAGTTTGTACTTTAGTTTGTTGTTTATAAGTAAATATTTTTTTGTTTAAAAATATATGTACAATTTTTCAGGCAGCTTATGTTTGTAATATCGTGACTTGAATAGAGGGTTATATTTAAAAAAAAGCTTGCATAAAAACTGAGTTTAACACGATAGGTGATTTTGGCTAACTCCTTTTGTATATATATGGACCGTACTATAAAAAAAAGAACATTTAAATCGACTGATTGCATACAAATTTCTCACTTTTTAATAAGAATTTTTAAGAAATTTTTGGTGTAGTAATGTCCAAGTCTCAAGGATCTAAAAATTCTGTTTGATTTTTAACAAAATTTTAAAATTTCGGTGAATTTTCAAGTGCTTCAGACTCGCAAATTATTATACAAAAAATAGATACCTAATTAAACTTCATACACAAAAATTCCCTACAAAGTTTGTATTAAAAACTTTGAAATTTTTATGAAAAGCTGTTGAATTTTTATAATTTTTTTATAAGTTTTGTAATTTTTTATTCATATACTTTCTGGTAAAATACTAACATATATACATATATGAAAAACGATATAAAAGTATGGCTCAATATATAACACCAACCATAAACTTCGTAATAAATTTACAAAAATTCAACAGATTTAGAAAAGTGTCCTAAAATTTTCAACGTTTTACATCGGAATTTCCGGAAACTTTTCGGGTACGCAGTTTTATAGAGTATTCAATTTTACTATAATTAAGTGCAAATTTCGAGTGACTAAACATTCGGGTGGCTTTTTAATAATTTTTTTAAAGGTGTTGCGCATTTTCGTCCATATAACACATGCCTAAAATTTATTGAAATTGAATGGGCTACAAAACTGCATATCCAAAAAATTACTAAAAATATTGATTAAAAATTTTGAAAACTGGATGAAAGTTTTTTTAAATTAATTTTTAATTTCATTGGATAAAGGCAACAATAATTTCTCTACTAAAACTGGCCTGAGCTCCAAAATTATTGTTGATTTAAATAAATTAGGCCGAAAAATCAATAAATAATAAGCCATACTTTTATAAAAAATTATTAAAATTTGGTGCTATAGATATGACGAACACTGTATGTGCGCTTTTGACTTTTTTTGCACAGCCATACATATCGGAATTTCCTTCAACACTTTGCTGCCTCTTTTCAACGCATTTGCACAAATACGCTCACACACTCACACACGCACACACACACAGCTCAACATGCAAACGTGCATTTAATTTTCCCAACATTTGAAATAAATCATGCATTTCGCTCATTGCCACTGGCGTCAGGTTGTTTTTGTCGTCAATGCAACACGTGTACAGTGGCTATCTAAGCGGCTTAGTGTGTGAGAAATATTGTAAATATGTATGTATGCAAAACCAACGTCAGCAGCAGCAACATGTGTCCACTTTTTTTTAACATTTAGTTTTTTTTATAACAGTATACATACATACATACATGCACATTTCGCTATCGATACATTGAATTGTTTTCGTTTTCCTCACATATGTTTGTGAAAATAAGTTATTTGCTGTTCATTTTGTTTATATCCCATATTATCTCACCATTTGCATTCATCGACTCAATTTTATTTTGAATTTTTTTTTGTCATCTATGTACATACAAACATACATACATATATACATATGTACACCTTTACTGAACCTAAATTCCATCGTCGCGTCACGCCGCTCCTTTGCCCTTTTCATACACTCGCCACACGCTTCAAACCGAAACGGGAATGCAATCAAGCTCAGCACAAATTTAATTTCAAAGTTTTCATGTAGTTTGATATTGTTGCTATTTCTTTTACTATTTGCCCTATACACGTTTTATTGTTATGTAAGCCTTTGTAATAATTTGTGCCATACATATTCATTGCAAGTGTGTATGTGTGTATGTTTTACTTTTTCATTTAGGTTACCCAGGAAATTCATTTGTTGATACATGTGTTTTATTCTTGAACTTTTGTTGTTATTTAAGATATATTCATGTATGTACTACATACATACTTACATATTTATAACATCACTCACGTTATTAAACAACTAAACTACGAAATGTGTCAGTTTGTTCTAATTCCCGCACCCACACACCTCCTCTACACGCATGTCGACACACTTTGTACAACTCCGCACACTGGGTCACCCTGTCGGTCGCGCTCTCTTTCACTGACTTTGTGCCGATTTCTGTGGGTGTGTGCCGCCAGTCAGTCCGGGAGCATAGTCGCCAATCTGTGTCACAATGAATGTACATTCCAAGTAAATTATCTGTAAGCTATTTTGGTTCTGCCATATGTAGGTTTATATATTCATACTATTTTTTTTTTTTGATAATTTTTTGTCGTTTGAATAGTTTGCCAAGAATAGTTTTCTAAGCAACCATTCATTTTATAATTGAATTTATCCTACATTCATTGTTAGGGGGCGCAGCTCCAACACGTTATATTAAATTTAATTAAATTGAGTTCTTCGCGATCGATGCAGTAACATCCAAGGAGTTGAAGCTCTTTCGTGAGTCATAATCCCACCTAGTTTATCGATTATTACATTTAAGTAGACATACATACATAAATAGGTACATAACTGTGCGAGCTCTAAAATGAGGTTTGTATTTGCGTAGTACTTGGTTCTAGCGGTAGATGCTGGTTAAGAAATCGGAACACTTTCGATATAATTATCGTTGCCATTATAAGCAGTAATCGTTACCATTAATATCATTTGATGAGCAACTGCTTGTCTAGGAAAATTCGAATAGACTATAGACATAGCGTTGTGCAAAAAAAGTAAAAAAAAAAATATCCTCCCGCAATTTCAAAGCTAATAAAAAAAATATATAATATTAATATAAGGCATAACTCAACTAAAAGTGCCACAGTATTTAAGTAAGCGGACGTCCCGTTAAACAGATATACAAATTTTGAATGAGGTTCTTGACTTAAACGTTCACTGTCCGTAGACTTATACAAACATTTTTGGAGAGAAGAGGTTATTACATAATTTATAATTAGTGCCTGCCATGTTGATATCTCTTTTATTGACTGAATTTCGCGATTATACATGTAAATTAGACCGTTGAGAAGTGGAGTCGAGAGTCATTCTCGTTTGTAATGTTATCGATATCGTTATTGTTATTAATTTCTGGTTTGTTATCGATATCGTTATTGCTTTTGTTATTATCGTTATGGTTAACGATATCGTTATTATTTTTCTTGATATCGCTCTAGTTATCAGTACGACAGACAACGAAAAAAACAGTTTATACAAACACACCCGGAGAAGATGTTATTGCACGTTTGTTAATTAATGTCTGCGGCCTTAACATATGGTTTTTTCGCCAGACTACATATGTATGAAATGTACCGTTGAGGAGCGGAGATTCGGAGTTGTTCTCGCTAAGGTTATTGCTATTGTAATCGATATTGCTATTGGTTTAATGTCGTCACTGTTATGGACTTTGATTTTATTGCTATCGTTACGGTTATATTTATTGTAATCGATATCGTTTTTTTCTGGTTATTGTTATCGATATTGTCGTCACAGTTATTGATATTATTTCTGTTGATTTCCGTACTGTTATGATTATTGTTGTCGATATTGCTATCGATATCGCTATCCATATATTTATTGTTATCGAATACCGATATTATTATTACCAATTTTATTATTGTTACCATTATCGTCATCGTTAGCCATATATACCGTTTTTATATGAATGTATTTGTTTTCTGGCGAAGTTCCTTCATAACGATAAGCATAACTTACGGACATAGAATTGAAAATTCGGAACATTTTATTGAATATCAAGGATTTATCGGTATGAAATTCTTGTTTAGCTAATTTAATAACAAGAATACGTCAACATATTAATTTTGTGTACTAATTTCTTTTAAAAAATTCAAATGAAATTGTTACAAAGCGAAATTCGAAGCCTAATTTTACAGTTCTCACAACAATTTTTCAGCGAGAATTTTTTAAAATTATTTTCGTTATATTTTCCCACAAATACGTTAGCTTTCCTAAGCAATGGCATAGCACATTATCTTTAAATAATAAATATTAAAGAAAACCCGTTTACATCATTTCTTCTGCACTTTTCACTTACTGTTGCCAGCTATACCCAGGAGCGTTAAGTGCGTGCTGCATGCAGCTTTATGTCAACGACGTGTCAGCACACGAATATCAATGCATTGAATAACTTGACTTGAGTGGCGATTACTTGCAACACCAATAAAACAATATTGATTCACCATGTCACTCTACACTGTCTAACATAATGCGTGATTCATTTAGAGGTACCTACTTAAAAAAAGATAATAAAAATTCCATTTCATCGTGTATTCGTTTATTCTTTTTTTAATTTTTTTAAGATTAAGTAATAAGCTCGTAGTTTCACAAGATGTGTAGCAAGTTACAGCGTCTTGTTCGAACTAAATATCGTCTAGATTAAGGACTGCAATTTGAGGCCGCCAATAAATCGTTATCGTGGCGCGATAACGTGCACCATTTACAGTTACGTGCTGAGGGGGCTAATTTTTATTTTAAGAAATATGCAGCGACGATCGTTGTTTTGTCTGGATGAGATGGCAAGTTTTGAACTTATTTGCCAAAATACGACAACTGAGAAAGAAATGAAACTTAATGCTGAAAAACAAATTTGCTCGAAAACATTGGATCTTATTCAAGCCTTTTAATAATATTGTGTATTAGGACAGTTTGACAAACGCCCACGTAATCTGCCAAAAATCCCTACATAAAAAAAATACCTCTAACTAAATCAACCGATACAAACGTACATAGGTGAGTTGAGATGAGGTTAGGTGAGGTACATAGTACATACGCGCATCACAACCGACACCGACCGATGAGTGTGTGAGAGTGGGGCAAAGTGATTGCCAGTGGCTGTTGGTTGGCAATTGACACATCACTGCTGTAATTGACATGCGACAGCAGCTGTTGATGGTAACAATAGGAGCAGTGTTGAAAAAATAAAGAAAATGATATGTAGTAAAAATAAATACCAAAATTGCTACATATAAAAGCAGCAAGTGCAGTGTAAGCGACGGCTAGCCAGTTGGCTAGCAAAGTGAGTGCGATATCTTTGAAACAACACCAGACAGGCAGTCCAACGAACCAGCGTACTATAAGCTGTTGGTTGTTTTCGTTACGTGAGTTGATTCCAAAACATTATGGCATTTAGTGCATAGGTTTTTTATTTCAAATTTAAATAAAGCTTGAATTACTTTTTCAACTGTAGCACAAATTCAAAATTTGAGTTAAATAAAAAAATGTGATGTATTTAGAGACAAAAGTGACTAAATACACAGTGGCAGAAAATTCGTCTACGAGTACAATCAAATTAAAGTCACACCATGCCACTCAGTGGTTGGCAGAAAAACGGACTGCTTGCCAGCTTGTTTGATAACAAATTGTTATCGCTCGGTAACTTTTTTTTTATTCTGCTTTTTACTTCCATCACCACGAGTATTTCGCATAAACCACATACGCCACGTCGCACACTAAACTAGCAGAGAGCATTCAATTTTACAAACAACAAGCCTTAACGTATTGAGCTATTGACTATTCACGTGTGTAAATATGTAGCATTTCATGTACATATGTATGTACGTACAGCGACCGCACCAGCTTATTGTTGCCATCGCTTTTATTCTTCCCACATGTTTAAAGTCTACATTCATAGATAGCAATAAAACAAGAAGAAGAGAATACAGAAAAAAAACCGAAAGCTTTTTAATTATACATTTCGTTCGTTAATTGTGAAGTTTTCGAATGGCGATAAGTAAGAATATTGCGGTGTTTTTCTAATTAATTTGAGGAATGTATGATTTCAATTTAAATTAAGGTTTGATAAGAGTTTTGGTGAGAACGCAAAGTGCACATAACTCAATTTACATATACATTTTCCCACTGTTGCTAGTTGAAAAATATTGTATCTAATTTAATTTAATAGTAATATGGGCAATTTGCTTCATTACTTCATTCACAAGTTGAAACATATTGCTATTTTAGTTAGTTAACTTAGTAACCATATGTATGTATCTACTAAAAAAACGCTTTTTAAAAATTTTTTTAGAAAGTTATGCCAGATATATTAATACTCTTGTCTCCCTCAAACAATTCCCTATGATTCCTCGAAATAAAATTTTTTCCATAAAACGAATAGATTTTATATAAATTCTAGTTGATTTTAATTTTTTTTATGAAAACGGTCTGTCGTGCATGCAGATTTGTTAAATGAATATTAGTCAAAAAATTGTCAAAAAGCGGCAATTAGTCTACAAATTTGAAAATTTTCTAAAAATTTCTTGAATTTTCATACAAATTTTTTGAAGTTTGAAGTTTGAAATTATGATTTATATGCTTTTTTGTTACATAACGAATAGTATTATTATAAAAAATTAACGAAACAAATATATCATGAAAAACATTTTTATATTTTACATAAATCACCATGTAGCAGTTGTTCCACTATATAAGTACTATATACTAAACATACTCGTACATACTTATATTGGAGCGTTGAGCGTTGCATTTTCGACAGCCTTGAATTAATGCTGAATCGGCATACCTAAATAAGAGCGCCAGCGCTACGCCAAGTGAATAAATCACCAATAAGAATTTCTTCAATGAAAATTGGTTAGTTCGGAAAACAGCAAAAACCAGCCAATGTTTTCGCATATAGTAAATGCCGTGAACATTCCGAACAATAGCTTTCTGCAGCTAACATTGAACATAATTTTTTTTTAATTTTTGATCGATTGAAATGAATTGAATTGAAATGACTTTGATTTAACTAAATTTATTTTAATTAATTTTAATAGAATTAAACTTATTTTCTTCAGATAAATTGTATTTAATTTATGTTAATTCAATTATATTCAATTAAATCCCGATTCCATCCTGATCCATTCAAATTAAAATAAATTAATTCATATTCAATTAAATTCAACTAAACTCAATTCAAATCAATCAGTTCAATTCAATTAGTTTCAGTTCCATTCAATTCCAATTCCGATTGAATTCAATTCAATTCCGATCCAGTTCAATCATTTTCCACTGCAATTCTAATTCAATTCAAACTCCATTCTATTAAATTTAATTCAATTCCGTTATATTTAATCCTGATCCAGTTCAATTAACTTCCAATTCAATGCAATTAAATTAATGTAATTCCATTCAATTCCGATTCAATCCCGTTCCACTCCAATTGAACTAAATTAATTAATATTCGGTTCAATTATATTCAATTCAATTCAACTCAACACAACTCAACTTAATTCAAGTATTTCCATTCAAATTTTTGACTCAATTAAATTCACCGCAATTCAATTAAATTCAGTTAAACTATGTATATTCAATTCCGATCCAGTTCAATTAATTTCGAATTTAATTTCAATTCAATTAACATCAATGCAATTTAATTTAACTCAATGAAATTAAATTAAATAAAGTTAAACTCAATTCTACTCAATTCAATTCCGATTCAGATACAGTTCATTTAATTTCCAATTAAATTCTATTCAATCAAAATTCAATCCAATTCTGATTCAATGCTGATACAGAGTTCAATTATATTATTATTAGAATTAATTTAGTTTAATTCTATCCAATTGCGATTAATTTCAATTCACTACACTTCAGTTCAGCTCAATTAAAATCAATTCAATTCAAACAGTGTCCTTGACGGTCTTTTAAGAGCGACTTTGAGGGCACGACTCCAATTTTAGAAAGGTGATAACTTTTGCATACATTGATGAACTTCTAATGTAACTCGAGCTTTCGTTCACATTCTTCATTTTTGCTATGAACTGTGGAGGGTCGAGTGGAGGTCAAGCAGTTAAAGGTGATTTACGTAATTATGGAGAGTAGGTGTCCAGCAAGCGGGAAATAGCTCACCTAGTAGATCAATTTCTCTAAAGCAGGCCCCACAAATGCTGAACTGAACTTCATTGTCATTATTCGTTAAATGTAGTATACAATTGTTTTATTCTCATTCCACCTTTATTCTCAAACAACCTTGTGATTAATTTGCTTATATTGAAGAATTAGCAGTTTAAATTTAGAAAAAAAAAATATGTATATACATATGCGCTCATTTTAATGCTGTTTCGTGGTCATTAAATAGATTTAAGATTTTGTTTTTTTCGTTATGCAATTTTAAGACTTTTATTTGGGTTACTTCATAATCGAGATTTCATTTTAAATTTGAAAAATTATGCGCAGCTGACTAAGCAAATTTTAACAATGCAACCGCCTTCCCATGATAAATGTATCTACTCAGTAAATCGAAACCGGTATCCAATCAAATATGTATGTGTGTATGTATGTATGTATAAACCACAGCCTACTTCATTTCGCTTGCCTTCTCCCTTAATCGATTTGTTTCTCACTTAATGAACCTTGATAGCGAACGTCGAAACAGCATTTTAATCAAAAATTCATCATAGACACACCAGAAAAAAATGATATCGAGTATTTGTATGAAAAGTTTTTGGTGGGAAATTTATTGCTAAAAAGGTTTGTTTTCATAAGGAGCTGTTTGAAGTTATGAAAGATGTCGGCGTCGCATGTGAAATGCAAATAAGTATTGAAACACGATTGAATAGAAAAGTAATTAAAACAAAAATTGAGCGAGGTGAAACGAAAGGAAAAACTGAAAAAAATGAACATGAAATCGAATCGCAACAATCAACAAGAAAGGCGAAATGAAAGCAAAAGATATATGCATATTTCCTTCTACCTCCCTCCCTCCCTCTTTTCAAGCGCCCCACAACTTGCATCCCACATTGTGCCAACAGCGACGTTTAGCAAAGTCATTGACATCAATGTTGACTGCTGTAAACGTTGACTTTGGCGGCAGAGACGTTGACGTTGACGTAAATACTCAGATTGTGGCTTGAAGTCACGTTTAGGCGAAGTAAAAGTACGAAAGCAATAATGAATAATTTGATTGTAGGTTTGTGTGACATAGTCTTTCATTCAGGCTCCTCAAATAACACAACAACAACAACAATAATAATAGAAAAGGACGAAACTGCATAAGAGACCATGGTTGATAATCAGATTGAAAGATTCGTTTGGCATGTTGTGAAAGTGTTGATACTGTAAATGAGTTGAAAGCGGATGGTATGAATTGTTGAAGGCGATACTCTAATTGAGATTGAAATTAAATGGATGAATATGTATTCCATAAATTTAAAAATATATAAAATTAAATAAGACCACGACAAACAAAGTAATGAAAGAATGAACATAGAATAATATAGAACAAAACAACAAATTGATTTAAAAAAATAGTAGCCAAAAACACATTAGGATCACATACCACAAAATAAATAAAACACCAAACAAATAAAATAAAATTAATAACACAAAATAAAGCAAAATCAGATGAAACACAATAGATAAAAAAAACACATTACAGCTAAATAAAATTTCTAAACGATTATATAATCACAGTTAAATACAAATAAAAACATGAACGAATAAAATTAAATTAAATAGAACAAAGAAAATAAATATAATTAAGTGAACTAAAATAAAATAAAAACACTGATGGAAAACACAAATTTAGAATGGTGTTTTTACTGGGATTTTCACTATTTTTGCAACATTTGATTTTATATATTTTGTACCTGAGAACGTATTCTGAAATTTTCAAAATTTTACATTTAGCATAACTTTCGAAAACAAAAATTGTTTCCTATTTTCCTTGGCTAAAACTTTGTTATATGAAGATAGAGATGTTCTAGCCAAAATCCATTCAAATCAAAAATTTGAAGTGAAATCAATCGCATAAAAAATATAAAATAAAGTAAAATTTAATAAATTACTGAATTGAATGCAATCAAAAAAAAAAAACAAATTGTTGCACGTTCTCCTATTTTCTTTTCTGAGTGGAGTTTGTGAATCAAAAAAATAAAATTAACCAAAAAATTTAATAAAACAAAATTATATAAACTACAAATAAAATGAACAAAAAATAAAGTAAAATAAAAACGAAAAGTAAAGCAAAATAAAATTCAATGCAAAACAAACAAAGTAGCGTAAAACCAATATAATAAAATTAAAAAAAATAAAGGTAATGAAATAATACAAAATCGAGCAAGAAAATCAAACAAACAAAAAATGCGAATACACACACACTTTATACACAAATCAAATATATAAACATTTTAAAAGATAATATAACCACCGCATAATAAACAAACCCCCTAAAAAATAGTACAATATAAATATAACGAAATGAAAAATTAAATCAAACAAAAAATGAAATAAATTTAAATAAAATAAAACAATAAATCATTATCGAAAAAAGTACAAAAAAGTATGATGAAATAAAATAATGAATAACGTCGGAAAAAACACTCAAAAATACGGTAAGGTAAGTAAATTAAAATAAAATAAAAGTTCTTAAATATTTCTATTAAATTAAATACAGTAAATATGAATTAGTTTATTACAATATTTAAAGAAACCAAATAAAGGATCATATATAAAAATAAACACAAAAAACAAAAAAAAAAAACAATAATATATACCCACAATCAAACAAGGTATTTTTTGTAAGTAAAATGAAATAAACTGGAAATTAAAAACTATGTATGGTAAAACAATATAAAACATACCTAGTGAAAAAATAGAATAAGGTGGAGTGAAAAAAACTATTTCATAATTAAAAATAGGTAAGCATCTTTAAACAATGTTTTCTTAATTATGCTTTAATTAATAAATAAAAACTGCCTCTGCTTCATCTTTTTCTGTTTGAGTTTTCTTATGTAGATGTACTCGTATTGAAAGCATTACACTTTTATAATCCCACTACTTGAAGCAACACTATATTTTACTATAAGCACAAATGTACAAACATATATAGTACGTATGTATGTATGGATATCAAAATATAACAATGGGCACTTTAATTTTAAACAAATATTAAATGACGAAAAATTTGCGTGCTTAATATTTCAAATTAAGGCCATTGACAACAGTAAAACAAAAATAGTAATACCCAAAAAAAAAAAAACAAAGAAAAGTAAAAAAAGACATAACAATAAAAACGTGCGAATAAATCAGAAATTTCACAAAGAATTACAAAACTGAAAAGGCTAATTCGAAAAGAGAATTAGCAAATACAGAAAATTAAATAGCGCACACACCACACGCGGATCAAAAGTATATACAAAAAAATAAGAACATTAAAACAACAAAACAAAAACAAACTAGAAAAAAACAAAACAAAATTCAAGTGTCTATGATGTGTGTGTGTGTTGATGAATCAAGGAGATATGTATGTACATATGTATGCATTTATGTATGTATGTATGCAAATGCGAAAAGCGACCAGCGGCGGCTAAACGAAAGCACTCAATGAGCCGGCAGCCAGCCAGTGGACACAGACAATGGATTAAATGAAATTCGCACACATACTGGTAAGATATTCTATTCACTCACTGCTGGTTGCCGGAACGTATAAATCATAAGTTGTTGGCGCTGAGGAAAAATTGGTGCATTGCTGCCAGTCAATGGCCACCAAATAAATGCAGTCGGGGAATAGAGAAATGAAATGCTGCCTGCGGTGGTAGATTGCATGAAATAATACAATATATTCATGTTTGTCTACATGTATAGATATGTATAATTGAAAATTTGTTGTCACAATTTAAGCACAGCTAGGCGGATACGTAATTTTGCATGAAATTAAATTAAATGCGTGTGGGTATTACAAATAAAATTAAATTACAAATTGATGGAAATAAAATAAGAATTAAAATTAAAAATAAAAAATAAATTCGGAAAGGTTTTTAGGTAGGTTTTTCTTTGGGGCGGTTGCCACCTGTTGGAAATTCGCATTAAATTAGACACAACTTGTATGAAATATTGAAATATGGGTGTCAAACGGTTCGTCTACAAAGGATTGCCACCTGTTTGGAAAGTTTAATTTAGTTTAATTGTCTGCAAATTTTATATATTTATTCATTTATTTGTCTCGGCGAGGAGAAGGTTGATACCTATATATATTTTGGAAGGTTGCTACCTGTTTGAAAATTCAAATTTAATTAAATTGTATACCAATATTATTATACATGGATCTCAAACAGTTCGCTTCGCTGAGGAAAAGGTTTATAACTAGCTATATTTGAAGGGAGTTGCTTCCTGTTTGAAAAGTCAAATTTTATTAACTGGAACAACATAAATGAACAAAGTGAGTTGAGGAAAGTATGTTTTGAAGATGGTTGACAACTGCTTGAAAAGTCGAATTAAATTAAATTATATACAGTTTATATGAGAGAGAAACCGATAGGCGTGTTCTGCTTGCATAAGCAAAGGCAATTATTAAATACATTTAGGTAGGACAACGTCTGCCGAGTATAGGCTAGTAATAAATGAAATAAAGAATAAAAGTAAAGAATTCGGGCGAAAACGAAAATTTTTAAAAATTTAACAATTTTTACCTAGAGTTCAAACTTTTTAATTCAAATTTCTTTTAATTTTTGTTGTACGCTATTTTGAAGCCAATTAAATTTTATTATAATAGTATTCATACCAGAAGTGACTCAAAATTCCGGTTGATTTTTGATAATTTTTTTTATGACGATGTTGCGCATTTCCCCCCATATAACAAATTCTCGATTTGTTTTATGGAAGCAAAAACAGAATTTTGTATATATTCTGATTTAAAATTTGCGTCAAAATATGTGGTATTTTTCGAAAATTTCTGCAAAATTCGTAAGTTTAATTTTTATATTTTTGTTGTAGTAAAAACTTAGTAAAAATTAAATAAATATATGTAAATACATTGCCAAACTTCGTCAATAAGTCGCACTGCTATTTCAATGCTCGCAACAGTATATACATATGTACATACGTACATAAATACATACATATACACATACATACAAATGTACATACCTATTTATTACAAACTGGATAGCAAAAGGGGCAAAGCTTATTTAAAAGAAATATACTTAATGATATCTTTACTAAAAGAATGGCCTTTGGCGATTAAGCGTGACCTTTCTTCAATTATAACTTTCGAGAAGAGAAAATTCCTTAAATAACAACAAAAAGTGGAAGAAAACGACTAACTAATGAACGGGAACCCGAAAACACATCCGATAGTCGTTCAAGATTTTTATAAAATCATTTTCTGCCATCGCTGTTCTCCAAGGAGGCAGTGGCTTTCAGAGAAAAATAGAAACAAAGTTTGGAATAAGCTTTTCGCTATCAACATTTTACAGAGAAAAATTTGTTAAATGTTCTGTAGTCCGATGAATCGAAGTTCGAGATGAGCTTAGTTGCCATTTTTTTGTAATAAAAACAACTATCACTTCCTTCTTAACACAGTCTAATTTGGAAGAAATAACACAAATATTTATAAAAACATTTTTTCCTATTTTCTACAGGTATTTGGAACCAGAAACCACTGGGGTGACGTATGTGAGGCGACGAATTGATAGGGAATATCAGCCAGATTGAGGGGAGTGCCATAAGCCCAGCCGAATGCACAAAGAAACAGAACGAAAAATGGCACTGAAGGTGGCCAACGCTGAAACCGGTTTGTCTCCAAACCAAACTTGAAAATCCTTCCAATATACATCGAATATACAAAGCTTGTACACAGCATGCTCTAGTTGTTGTTGTTGTTCTTGCAACAGCATAAAAGATTCCCATAAACTTTTGGAAAATGTTGCTGAAGTCCTTGGTCGGTTATGGTGGGTGAGTAGACCCGACTGTCGTGGAATGAGTTTCGCGATTGTTGCTGTCATCAAATTCAAGGGTGGATATTAACGTTTGTTTTTTTTTACAAATTCTTTATATTTGTATTATTTTGAAATAAAAAAAAAAAAATTATTTCACTTTCTACAACGAAAAATTCATTAAATTCAGTTGTTCTAAGTTGTTGTAACAAACAATCGTTAGTTGATTGAATGCCCTTTTGAGAGGGCACAAAAATATATTTCAAAAATATTTGCAAATTAAAAATCAAAAGTGCAATTCAACTAAGCAATTCATATCGTATACTTTTTTAATATTTTTTTTTTAATTTTTATCTCCATACGAGTACATATGTATGTATGTACATTAATATATACAATATGATACAGGGCCGTATTCAATAGGTGTTTGGGGGGCTTAACTCCACCAAAACGAAATTTCGTCTGCCTTTGAAGCTTTGACGGCAGTATATATTTAATTTTGCAATTTAACAAGAAAGTTGTTATACGGTTACTAGGTAAACAATATTATTTAAATTGGCCCGGTTTTAATTTAACCGAGTTGCAAAAGAACGCTCCAACTCGGATAAAATTTCCTTTAGTTTCAAAAGTAACCCTGTTAACCTCTTTCATATAAGTTGCGATTTGTTTAGTGCTATTTGGGAACGGAAAATAGTTGTGCCGGCAATTTTTAGGTTTATGTAGTTATATTGTTACAAATACTATGTAAATAAAAACGAATTAGTTCTTAAATCTAAACTTCACATGTATTTTCTTAGGGCTCATTCACAATAGCGCAGTTTTTTCACTTACCAACACTATATCTCAGGTCGGGTATTATTTAACCGAGTTGGCTCAAGTCGCATATTTTTCCGAGTTAGAGTTGTTGCTTTACATGCAATTCGTTATCCTACCTAATGTTCTTTTGCAACTAGATTACATTAAAACGGGCCTATTGTATGCTTTTAATAATTTGATAATAATAATAATTTAATATTTTTTTTTAATTATCTGCATACTTATGTACATTATTATATACAATATGCATCAATAGTTATTTGCCAGTCTCTCAAAATATTAAATTTGCGAAATTTCATGACCCAGAACAGATTGAATGGCTGCGCAACTTTGGATATACATCGAGCGAATCAAATTACAACTGAAAAGGCTGGCAAAGCAAAATGTATGCCTTTTAATAAATTTATAAGTGTTTATCAAAATTCTGTACATAACCTCTCTCACCCCTACCCAATGATTTGATTGGTAACGGCTCTTATGTATATGTTGTATATATGTATGTATGTAATTTTAGTTTTTGCATTTATTTTGTATGTTGTTGTTTTGCGAAATTGATATTGTAACGCTGCCAACAACTTTTACCTTCAGCTTTAGAAATCGACTAAAATGCTTATTTATGTGAAGGTTTTGTTTTTACATATTATAAGCGCAAATAAACAAACAATTGAGTGTCGTTTTCGTGATAGATTAATAAAATTAATTTAATTAACAATAAAAAGTATGTTGAAATAAGTAAATATGAATATTGTTTATAGGGTGCGCATAGAAATTGGAAAACATTTTGTTAAAGCACAAATCAAACAATTATTTAGATTCTCAAATAAATTCGTTCAAACACGTCCAAACCTTTTCGAAATCGTAACCAATTTCCTTTAAAATGCCCAGAGACGTTTATATGAAAGGTTGGCACGACTTCGAAAGAAAATAAGTTTAAAAAATTGTCAAATAATTTCTTTCCACTTTTTAACGAATTCGTTACATGTCAAAAGCATTTCGACTGCGTTCAGAAAAGTCCAACGAACGTTAAAAGAAAATACGAATAACTAGTTACGAATAGATGTATATCGAAACGATTTTCCGTCATACCTTGTCAAGTTTGATTTAGAGAAAAATTTGGTAAAGAAAAATGAAACGAAAAAATTAATAACTACTATGCACCCGATGTAGCGATACTGGTATTGGGTCACATTCCTTCGGTTATTCAGGGGCCATAAGTTGTTCTCTTGGAGTGAACCCCGATAAAATTGACCTGATGTTTTTCACAAAGAAAACCAACTTGCCGTATTTCACTACACAAAAGTTTCGAGGGTTGGAACTGGGTCTGTCAAGCAAAGTGCATTTTATTCCTAAATGCTAAGCAGAGTTGGAACCGTATAGGATCGTATAGGGTTAACCGGCAGTTCTGGGTGTCCTAAGACCTACAAACTTACGGCAGTCTTCACAGAGCACTGCCCTTATGGATGCATGTCAAAATAATTGGCTTACCCTGCAACAGATATCCTCGCAGCTATGCGGGACCGGGCTCTAGAGAGACAGTCGAACATCTACTCCTCCTAATATTAATTAATTGAAAGAAAACAACTAGACAAAAAATATAAAACCACCGTTTAGTCAGCTAGTTAGGCGGTTATTGTGTAGGTATTTTCTAAGCTCCGTCCTAAAAGAATGCTGGTTTTAGGTGGGTCATAGGGCATCCAGAACTGGCGGTTAATTCTATACGTGCCTGTATGGTTGCATTTTGGTAATTCTGCTATTGATCTCCCATGTGCGCCTGAGGGGCACATTCATTAGGCCCGTTTCTTTGTAACCGACTCACAGCAGAACACTAGGTGGGATAACGAATTGAATGTTAAACAACAACACCAACTAGGAAAAATATGCGAATTGAGCCAACTCGGTTAAATTATATCCGAACTGAGATGTAGTGTTGGGAAGGGAAAAAACTGTAAATGAGCCCTAAGAAAATACACGGTAAATTTCAGTTTAACACCGACAAAGATGCTAAGAGGGTTGCTTTTGCAACTAACACTAACTTTATCCAAGCTAGAGCGTTCTATTGAAACGGGTCCATTGTAGAGCCGCGCTCGCAAGTTCCTCCGCATTACCATAACATTATCTACGTCTCGGGACTTATATAAAGGTAATATCGTATTGGCTAGGAATCTATCGTTCCTTCGGACCATCCAGCAGTGTATCCTAAAATCAGCAAACGTTAATTCCGAGTGCTAGGTAAATAAATGTGAAACTGTCTGGTTATAAATGAGTTTGGCCCTGGTAGCCACGCTCAATAAATACTCTTGTCATAAGCCCTTGGACTTAAAATTCTGCAAATGACATAATTCAGTAAATTAAAGTTTATTGGATATGGCTACGAATTTTGGTAGAATATTTTTCAGTCAATTTTGTAGCTCTATAGATATGCTGGGTAATCACGAGCTCAAGATGAACAAAGGAAGGTAATTTTTCATTTCAATCAAACCGAAAATTTTGGCTTGGACTGCATTTAAATCTAACACCGCCATAATTGGATATCTGTAAGTAAATTTTTTGGACAGTACCGTACCGGGTATCCAACTTGTGCCTTTTGTTTGATCCGACCTAAAACTTTTCCACACAATATTTAATTTAATGAACAGGTAAGTATTCATATACATACATATATTTCAATCACAATTCTTCTGTTATTAACTCTGAAACACCGATAAGCCAGTCATACATGAAAATTTACTTTAGAATTGCCAACACTTTATTTTTTACAAGCGAATGCCAAAATAATTAGTCAAAGTTGAAGGAAAGTGGAAGAAATACGACAACACAACGCGGCAATGTTAAAAATACAACACAAGCGATGAATGCGAGGACCTTGACAAGAGTAAAAACCCAACAAAATTTATGACTAACAAAATAACCGAGAGGAAGGAAATACGAAAAAAAAAAATAATAAAGCCATGCACAAAAGTGAGTGTTAGATGCAAAAAAAAAAAACTCACCTGTTTATGAAGGCAAATTAAGCGCGTTGAATGTGTTATGCGGAGGCAGAGATTAAAACAAGCAGATAAGATGGGTAACAACAAACAAGAATGATAGAAGCCCAGATTACGACAACGCCGGCAGCGTACACGTCACAGAAATCCTCTGCCAAGAATAATGAAAAAAGGAGGGTGATAACTTGACAATAACAAAGCAATTACAAATAACTGCACGCACAGCCACAGCATCATCAGCGGGAAATTTAAAAAACACAAATATTTGAAAATTAACGTTTATCATAGACAACACGTGGCACAATCAGTTTTTCTCAGTCTGTATTCGTAAACAAACACTCAGAACCTCCTGCTACGTCATTCTGTCAAAGGAAGCAAGTACGAAGTAACGGAAGTGCTTTTGTCATTACCTTGTATTCGCTGGATCGTGACAACAAAAACAAACTGGCTTTTTGTGAAGTTATTTTGTATTCAACGAATGAGTATGCAGGGAGAGGGCAATTTTTGCAAAGCATGTCTAGAATGTGCTAGGAAATATGTACTACGTCAAAGCATGCCCCAATAAAAGCGGTTGATGAGTAGTGAGTGAACTCTGACACCCTCCCATCTAGTTAGAAAAAAAACCATCAGGTATTTTATTATTATTACTATTTTTATACCTTTCATGAGAATGAAATGGTATATTAAGTTTGGTCCGATGTTTGTAAGTGCCAGAAGGAGAAGAGATAGACCCATCAAAAAGTATACCTAAATGATCAGGACGATGAGCTGAGTCGATTTAGCCATGTCCGTCTGTCTGTCCGTCTGTCCGTCTGTCCGTCTGTCCGTCTGTCCGTCTGTCCGTCTGTTTGAACGCAAACTAGTCCCTCAATTTTAGAGCTATTTTGATGAAATTTGGTGAGCAGGTGTCGTTGTACAAATGATTAAACATTTGTCGGAATCGGCCAGATCGGGTGACTATAACATATAATACAACCGATTATTCAGATATTGAATTTTGCACCATAACTCCTCCATTTAAACAGCTAAAGGCTTGAAATTTTGCAGAAATATCAGCCATTATTAGCTACGTATCAGTATTGAAAATCATGAAGATCGGAGAAATATAACATATAGCTCCCATACAACCGATTGTTCAGATATTGCATTTTGCACCATAACTCCTCCATTTAAACAGCTAAAGGCTTGAAATTTTGCACAAACATCAACCATTATTAGCTATATATTAGTATTCATCAAGATCGGAGTTCACAGTGTAAAGCGGCAAGATAAATTCAGGACAAATATTTATTGCGAAAAGTAATAAGCTCAGCGCAATATCACATGAATCATAGCGTTAAACGTTTGGGAACTATTTACGGATCTGATAACTGTTTTCAAAGACCGACATATGTAGGTCTTACATATTAATACTTAACTATTTGTATTTTTTAAATGTTGAATATCAAGCGTCGATACGATATTAAAAATATTCAAAAACCATTCCCTTTTTAAAACATAGTTCTTTTTAAATACATAAGGAATTGCATTAAATAATTTATAACAATGCCTTTACTAGAATTATTTTTATTGATTTGAAGGAAATTTTCGCTTTTAACTATAGGTAATACGAAATTGTAATACAATAACACGTTTTTTACTATTCTTCCATTCATGAAAGGTATGAAGCCTTCGGCATAGCCGAAGACAGCGCTGTTTTTACTTGTTTTTTTATAAAATCAGCCGTCCGCGACGCTACGACGACGCCTTGGTGATGACATAATTTTTTACGCTATTTACAAATTATAGCTAAGCACATACCTTTATATTCATTGCTATAGAAGCTGCTTTTAAAAACTTTTTACTTTGCAAATAATAAAAAAAAAAACAAAGTGGAAAAAAGTCGAAGTATTTTCTGTGAGAAATCACCGAAGCGTTGCATAGAAGCGCAAATGAAAAGGAGTAGGTATCTAGAGTACATTATGTGATGTGTGCAAGAGTCGTCGCCACAATGTGTAGGAGTCGACAAGACTACGAGTAACAAATCTACAGTGAATAAGCAGTGACGGCAAAACGAAAGGGAAACGGTGAAAATTAAAAGTCTACCCAGCAAGTAGACGACAAGATGGTGACACAAAAGTGGCATTCAGTTGTAGCTAGAGATTTGGTAAAAAATGTGATCCTTATGGAATTATACTTCAATTAAGTTAAAACATTTCGTTTCATATTTCTGCTCTTTTATATTAAAAGAAGAGCTACAACGGTTGTCGCTTTGGTAACCATATTTGTTTTCCATTTCATAATTTGGTACATTTTTATTCATTTTAATTTGACTTTTAGATCAGATATTAAGCAAAGTATTTTTATTAAGGCGCAGTAAACTTGACAATTGTCAAGTTGGTTAGTTTTGTCAGTGTATCAGCATAGGGTGGTGTGGAGTATCGAATGCCATACATGGAAATAGAAAACTTTACTTGATTTATGCTTCAGGATATATAAACCAGAGACCCAGAATAAGGATAATTCGTCATATGACGCTAGTCAAAATTATTGAAGCTCCTAAAATATGCCATATTTCACCGCATAGCATTTTGTATGGATTTGGCAGCTTATTTCACATACAACGGAAGCGAATTATTTTGAAAAAAAAAATGGTGATTTCCAAATTTACGTTCCTTTATTATTTAAAAAACAAAAAAAAAAACAAATGGAAAAAAGATTAAAAAATTTATAAAATTTTTTTGTGAAATTCAGATTTATTGCACAACTTTCCTTATATTTAAATGCTCTTAAAAAGGATTTTTGTTTTTTTTTTTTGAAAAAGTGCAAATAGTATTACTTCCAAAACTATTTTAAAATGTGAAATCAGGGAATTAATACCTGATCGCAAAATTTGTTTTAAGAATACATAACAATGACATTTTTAACACAGTTTCTAATACGAGGAGACTAACAAAAATTCGCTTAGTTGGTGGCTCTTAAATCTTTAAAATAAAAACAAAAGGTACCAAATACCGAACAACGGAAACAGAAATTCGCTTTATGTTTATCTTCTGTAAACTTCGGCGTAAACTAATGCCTCTACAAATATTCAATGAATGCCAAATTACATATGGAACGATTGCACCGCCGCTACAGCACTATTCTCTTGTAATGCCATTATTCCATTGCCTTCTTATTCGTTGTTCGTTCGATGTCGGTAATTTTTTGGTATATAATTGAAAAAAGAGCACCAATTTCCTTTTTATTATCGAAGATCCATGATTGATACAAGAGAGAATTGCTGATTAATTGGGCCTTTGCTTTTGTTGTACTATGAATAATAAGTAATAATCTAGAATACACGAAGAAATCTAGTCGATGAGTTTCACGAATTTTGAATGAGTCCAAAAAAAGAGGCTCGAGTCCATTCTGAATTCCTAGTAAGGTGTGTTTACTGGTGATGAATTTTGGTTCTATAAGTACGGAAACTAAACAGCAGTCCATGGCATGGCGCCCACCCGTAAAAGCTAAGCAACAAAAATTAGCCAGTTTACTTCACTCGATCAAAAATTGTAGCTGATATTTCCCTGAGAAAGGGTCAAACAATAACTGCAAAATGGTATACCGGTATACCGTATATTACGTTTTTTTCGGATCGAAGAAATATGACCAGCATCATATTCCTCGGATCTAGCAAATTGTTATTTTTGGTTATTTCCAAAAATTTTAAGAAATTTGAGGGGAAAGGTCTTTAACTGCAACGCAATGCTGAATTTGGTGGTCGGCGTAGCCGAGTGTGTAGCGTGTGCGCCCTTCTTTCGTTATAGCTCGGGTTCGAATCCTGCCTGGGGCAAGTAACATTAAAAAATTATAGAAAACTTTTTGCTAATGGCGGTCGCCTCGAGATTATTTCTGCCATAAAAAAAAACCTTCTCACAAAAATAATTTGCCGTTCGGAGTCGGCGTAAAACTCTAGGCCTCTCTAGTTGTGTTACAGCATCAAGACGCACACCGCAAATTGTAGCAGAAGTTCGGCCAAACATCAAGCTTTGGTGTAAGCGCTAAATTATTATTATTTTATTATTATTTATGCTGCATTTGATAAGCTTAAAAAGCAAGATTTTTAAGACTGATTCGAGAAGTGCATCTATAGATTATGTAGAGTAGATAAACAAAATATAAATATTAATAATATATATGAAAATATGTTGTGTTGTTTTTTTCTGGTCAATTAAGCGGACATTTGTTGGTTTCCTCGTAATTCATGTCCAGCTCTGCGACCAGACTTCGGAAGCTTGGTTTCACTGCAACGCCGTGTTATTGATTTGTATCCCAAATTGTATACCATAATAATCGTTGGTGCATAAAATATAGATAATGGGAGCATTAGTCACTCAATAATATATTAATATGTATATCTGTTTGTAAACTTTTGTTCCAAATATTCTTTTATTTCACTATCACATGCTTTTACTTTCCGTCTGCTATCCATTAGCAAAGCGGCAAGGCAGCTGCTGCTTGAAATATAAAAAAAACCTAAATTCACATCAATTTACATTGTATGAGTAGGCTGGCTGACTTTGCACTACAATCTTCAGAAGCACGCAAAAGCGCGTTGGGAAACAGATGCCGCCACCCCGGCCATAAACTAGCAAGTAGTATTTGGCGTCTGAAATGGTTGGGTTGTGTTGCTGTTAATCTGTACATGTTGTGTGTTGGCGTTAATTGATTTAACGCCTTTCACTTATACTCAACACCACAGGCAACATTGGTACTATGTATTTCAATTTCACTAAAATGTGTTATTCGTTTTTTTTTTTTGCTTACATTTATGAAAGTGCAAAATAAAATCTCTTTTCCAGCACAACAAGGTGTTAAAAAAAATTAGAAGTAATTGGTACTTAGTTTGCGCATATCTCTGTATATAATACACACATATTTGAACTGATTACTGCTGTCTTTTAAGGGTCTTTAAATGAGCCATAGCTACTACGTCAAGGCCGTTCGAGGCAATTAACGCACAACATTTTTGTCGAGATCTGCTGAGTTGTCGTTTCACACCTACCATATGCTTTATGGTTTTTTTTACAAACATACAAACATTTACGAATGTACATTTTATCTTTAACATCAGTTCCCTGTTGCAATTTCACAGCGTTGTCATCATAAAACGCATGTCATAACGGAAGAAAAAAAAAACAAAAGTATAAAAGTAATTGGAAAGGTGAATGTTCGCCAAAAGAAAGAAAAATAAAGAGAAAAAATACGCAGGCGAGAGTTAGATTGTTGTTGGATACTAAAAATCTTGCTCGTAAAATGCTATTTCATTTTTTATTATGAAAAGAGATTATGTAAATGTCTTGCAAAGTGTCAGCAACGTCACTGTCGACGCCATCATCAGCCAACTCGGCCACGGTACGAGCATGTGCGATAGCAAAATGCCAGCAACCACGCACGCCAACATTTGCAGCAGTAGCAGTCGCAGCAGCGGAAATGAAAAATAGGGAAAACAGCGTTGAGATGTAGAAAAAGTTTGCTTTCATTATCGTATACGACTTCTCCCTCTCCACAACACAAAAACTACTACTACGACTAGTTGCTACTCGTGCTATTCACGCAGCCGCCTTCCATTCATTTATTTACTCATTCATCCATGCTCTAATTTTCTGCAACTATTCTGCAAACTGTGGTGGTGATGTGGATAACACCAAGTATCCGACAAACAGATTCAAAACTTTGTGTAACTACTGGCGACAACTAACGTCAAACGAACAAATATTGCCATCATTGCGCGGCAAGCGAGGCGGGTGTCGTCTGGCGTCACCAATAATACCATTATGTTGATCCCACAGGAGAAAGAGTCTTTTAAAAACTTATTTAATTTTAAACTTAAATTGTGCGGGGAATGTACAACGCCGTGCGTGGTATTGAGACTTCACTGCTTGTGTCAATTAGACTTTCCAAGCCTTTAACAAGCCATTATTGCTATGCTTTGAAATAATCCCAATTCCAAAAATGACAACCCTGGGGTCTCTCAGCTACATAGGAAATATATTCACTAGACCTGCCCAAGCTAAACCCGAGCTGATGTATTCACGTCACGAACATGCAACGAACGTCTTCGTGAAATTTTCACCATAATGAACTTTCACTATAGCAATGCATTGGGCAAACGTCATAGTTTTTACATGCCAAGTTATATGTCAATGTATAGTTGCAGTATTGGCATTCAAAAATGTTGCAAAATTTAAAATGAAACCTCTACACCTTTTACACTTTCTCAATTTGAAATAGAAATTCTGAATATGAATTGTAATGTTCTGAATATGACGTTAAAATTCTGAATGTGAAATTGAAATTCCGAACTTGAATTAAAGATCGTAGGCACTTTCTTAATACATTTATTATATCAAGTTAGTGAGATGAATACGCCTATTTGTTCATTGAGATTAAGAGTCATTATTTCCTTCGATCAGGAATTAAAGTAAATTTATTTCACTTTGCAGTTTGCGAAAGTTTTGTATTTAATTTTTTTTGCTCAAGGAAAACTTTTCCAGATATTTCCAGATAACGATTCAAGTCTTAATTTTCAATACTATCGATTTTTTATCGATTATTTTATGTGAGTAATTGACCAAATAAATTGTGTAAATTTGGAAAAGCTACAAAAAAAGGAAATATTGATTTTTGATAGAAAATAGTTTCAAAAATAGTGTGTATTCAACTTCGAGAAATTTTTTATTTAAAGCAAACTGATCAATTTAAGAAAATAAATATGCCCGTATGAGCTACAAAACTGCATACACAAAAGTTTTTAAAAAATTATAATTAATTAAAAACTTGGAAATTTTGCTGAAACTTTGTTAATATTTATAAATTTTGTATAAAGTTTGCAATTCTATTTTATGTTTTTTTTTATTATATATTACGAGCTAAAGATTTATAAAAACAAAACATATCGAAAAAAACGTGTTCAGTTGTTTGTGACATTATATTTAAACTGCACTATATTATAATTTGAGTTCATAAATAAGTTATCGATTTAGGGTGAAGTAATCCGTTCTCAATAAAAACCCAGAGATTTTTTGGCAAGAAATTCTTAGATTTGTTGGACGTTTTATTTTCACGAAATATTTTTGATTTGTTTTTAAAGGTTGTTTTTCCAATTGGCACACAATTACCTAATTTTCATAAATAGTTTTAATATCTCTAGTGAATTTAAATACTCGTACAAAACAAATTTATTCCCGTAATAGGTTACGAATGTTAAATGTTAATTTGTTTACTCCGGTCTATATTGGCTAGACAATCTATGTAAGAACGCACATACATACATACATACCAGTGTACAATATATACATATGTATTATTTAAAAATCTCATTAAATTTGAAATGAGTAAATAAACAAAAATGAGGTGAAGCAATTAATTGGAACGTAGTTTAATTGATCTATGTAATAAGTGAATGGTAAAATTTCGTTATTTATGAAATCATAATAACTTATTTTTGGCTGTAAAAAGTTAAATGCAGTATCGATTTGAATGCGCCTCCATGATTTTACGTTAAAATAATACTAGTTAAAGAGAAACTAATTATATTTCATGGTTAAATTAATCGATTTGACTTGATTATAAAATATTTGAATGTAACGAAAATTGTAGTTTATAAATTCCGCTCATGTAAAAAATTTCTAGCTGAGAAGCGATTTCAAATAGGATATTAGCGATTAATAGTTCAACTTCGCTTACTGAGCCCGAAACCAGTTCAGTTAGCTAGGTCGCAGAATACTACTCGGTTTTAATTTTTATAGGAAATGAAGGACGAACGCTATACCCAGAGGGTGCCGTTAATTATCTTGATCTTTGAGTTTTCCTACTTAACGAAAGCAAAATTGGAATCAGTTGTGTTTGTTGACTTGGTTGTTTTGTATTTTGATTTATTTTTATTCAAAAGTCGATAAAAATTGATTGTCGGTTTGAAAATAAATATAAAATATAAAATAATAATAATAGAATATAATTTCAAAAAATATCAAATTTTACGAAATGGAAAAGGCTTATTATTTTCTTTTGTGAGATTTTCCGCATTAAATTATATTTGTTTTCAAAAAACATAAAATGTATTACAAAGTTTTGACACTTTTATTTTCCTTATTTCTTTTTAATATTTATTTTTTGTTAAAAGAAGCCAATTTAAAAAAAAAAAAAAACATGTAAGTCGAACTTTCAAACTTTCCAGAAAATTCAACAAATTTAAAACAATAGCGACATTTCGACATTTTTATTCCGAACTTATATAAATACAATTTACGAGTATGTGTTTTTTGGCCCATCCAATTTTACTTTAATAAAGTGTAAATTTAAAGTGGCATTCATGAACAAAATTTACTTGTGTATGATAGAAAATCCTGAATACCGACAGCAAAAAAATTATCAAAAATCTACAAGAATTTTAACCAATTGAAACTTACACTTTGTTATCGTAAAATTTAATGGGCTACAAATCTGCATACTCAAAAGTTTCGAATTAACAGCTTAGAAATTTTGATGATTTTTTTTTTATTTGTAGATTTTTTTAATGAATTTTCTAGAAAGTTTAAAACTTTGACTTACACGGTTTTTGTTATAAATTATCTATATTTTTTATAAAAAATAATTACAATTAAATAAGGAAAGTCAAAATTGTAAAAACTAGTCAATACATTTTGCAATTATTTTTATGATAACAGGTATATGCAGTTCAAATTTGGAATATTTAAAGTAAGCGGCTTAAAATTTATGTTTTGAGGCATCATAAATAAAAACAAGGATGCGCTTTTCGATCCGCACGCAAATCCGAAATACAGAGACGTTCTGATTTAATTGTAAATTTTTATTATTCTCTCAACAATTACCAGAAATCAATTAAATCCTACATATTCATTAAAAAGACGCATGGGAAAAGAAAATTGAGGTATACGTACTAAACAAAATAGCTATCTATAACTCAGCATTTGAATGAATGCGAAATCAAATATATGAAAACTGAACGTAACTAATATAAAAGGGCATGAAGTTAAATATATTATAGAATTTGTAAACACCATAAAAAGATAATAGAATAGATTGTGGCCTTCAAATTACTAGGTGCTTTCAATTAGTCAACTCATACAAGTTCAATAGCGAAGCAAAAAAAACGCACAAATTTAATATGTTATGTAAATGGTCAAGAACGCGATTTAAATTGTATAGAATGAATTAGAAGCTAGTTGACTGGCCTAGAAATATAGAATTATTCATTGTAGAGAGTATTAGATAAAGTACTTTGTCAAAAAATTTTGGTTTAGATACACCTGCCTTTTTTTTGAATCGTTTTGATAAATTACATACTTTCAATTTGGCTATAATTATCGCATTCGTTATTCACGTGCTTATTTCCTATTATCAACTAAATTTTTAAAGAGTTGAAATTTTTCCATACATATGTAAGTACATATATAAGTAAGTATGTATTTGTGTACAATAAAGGTAATTATATTTTTTTATCAAAACTATGAAACAAAAGTTGATAAGGCAATATATGTACAATAATATATTTCATATAGCCAAGTACCAGGCTTGTTATTTTGTAACCGAATGGCAAAAGAAAACTAGGTAGGATAACAAATTTCATATAAAACAACAACATATACTCGCAACAGCGGGCCTGATCGGATAGGCCTTATATGAAGTGTTGTGAAGAAAAAATACTGCACTATTGTGAATGTGCCTTCAGAAAATACATGGAAAATTTCGCCTACTTGTGATCAATTTGGCGGCCACCGTGTGTATTTGCTTCTCTCGGAGTGTCGCGGGTTCAAATCTCGGTCAGGATAAGCATTATAAAAAATTATAGATAAGCTTTTTTTAACAGCAGTCATAAGTAAACCTCCGAGTGTATTTCTTCCATGAAAAAGGTTCTCACGAAATCGGAGTGAGCGTAAAATAGTCCAACATCGAGACATACATCACAAATTGGAGAAGTTCGGTCAAAAATCGATGGAGGCGCCCAATTAATATTATTATAGTGAATCGTCGATAAATAAGTCGTGTTACTTTATACATATGTACATATACATTTATCTAATAAGCTACATATCAACTAAAAGTAATCGTACAGCGATATTTTCCTCAACCCCTGTGCGATCTCATGGAAGATGCTTGTATCAAAAGGGCGGTATTGAAGTTAGCCCAACTAAAACCAAAGTAATCTTTTCAGGTCGTTGTTGTTGTAACAGCATATAACATTCCTCACAAAATTTTAGGGAATGGTGGTGAAGTGACAGTCCTTAGCCAGATATAAATCCGGGTCGTTCCGGTATGGTAGAAAGTATCGGCCCTTACATCTCCTAAACTCGATGGTTCAAGCTTGCAATTTAAAAGTACCGCGAAGTATCTGAGACTTAACCGCTCTGGAACGACAACACAACGGAACTTTATGCTCCTCACCTACTGAAACAGGGAATGGAACTCTGCATCTGCCTCAGTTTGAGTTAAAACTCAGAGAATCGTACTCTTGGGCCTCGGTCACTCGGAAACTTTATGGACGATGGCGCCCCTGCTACTACTGACTACTCTATACCATCAAATATCCTCACCATAAACAATAAAAACACCATACCAACTCCACAGAACTCGCGCACCAGGGCTCACTACATACGAAACGCTATACACACGTACCCTACTTTTGGCACAAATTTGACGGGAAGGTCTTCTCCCCAGAGTTGGAACCAGAAATATATTTCAGGTTTCCTCACCTCTCCAGTGTATACCAGAAGGAAGAGCTCCCTATACAGGGCTTATTGTCGGCCTATGTGTAGGGAAAATACTCTCTCAATCAATCCGAAAACCCGTGTGGACAAACAATTTGCTCATTTCATATAATCAAAGAATATTTACTCTGTTCTCTTACGGCCTCTTTTACATTATCCATGCCTCTGATGGGATGGGCACTATTGCCTCAGTGCCTCATATTTTTGTTGTGTGAAAGCAAAAACCAAAAATTATTATTATGTGAAAGTTCGATGTGGCTGCAAATTCCCCTTAATCTTTTTAATTTTAATTTTTTCTTTTTTTTGCTGACGGTCTGGCACATTTTCTTCCATACGAATGGAGCACACGCTCAATATTCTGTATATGGAAGAAAATACGCAAGACAGTCATTTAAAAAAAAAAACATATAAAACAGTAATTTTGGCCACTTAAAACTTGTTATTTATTATAGAAAATTAAATGGGCTAATCATAATTAACTGAAACGCCCGAAAGTTTCCAAAAACTTTGAAAAAAAAATCAAATAGCCTTATGCACAAAATCTAAAGCTTTTTATGATATTTGTAATTAAATGAACCATCAGTGAATAAGGCGGGAATTTACCAGTTTTGAGAATTTAATTTTCGTTTATTTAATTTTAGGTATTTTTATCCTCTGATTTCTTTGGAAATTTCGGAGCTCAGGGGCTTCGAGTAGAAGACTTTTTAACCAGGCGAGGAAGAGCAAAAAACCCTCGGATTGGGAACTCTATAAGATCGGACTGGGAATATATAAGTCCGAAATAAGGAAGGCTAAGCGGGAATCGTGGAGAAGTTTCTGTGAGAACGTCGAAGGATGCCACGAGTCCTCCAGGCTTAGGCGGGTGCTCGCGAGGGCTCCCGTCCCCTTGGGATGTCTCAGGGACGACTCGGGAAACTGGGCGATGAGCAGTGAGGAGTCGCTCAAACTTCTCCTCGATTCCCACTTCCCCGAAAATACTGAACCATGTGAGACTACAGGCGTGGAACCAGGTGCCATCTATGTCCCTCCTTGCGACATGTTAGAAGAGCGTCGCCTACTATGGGCTTTACGCTCCTTCAAAGCGTTCAAGTCGCCAGGACCTGATGGTATCATTCCTGCCCAGTTGCAGATGTCCGAACGGGTGTCGTGTCGGTGGTTGGCGCCTATTTACGCGAGCTGCATAAGTAGGGGCTATATTCCCAGACTTTGGAGGAATGTGAGGGTTATATTTATTCCCAAGGCGGGTAAGAGCTCTCATACAACCCCAAAGGACTTTAGGCCTATCAGCCTCTCTTCTTTTCTTTTGAAGACCCTGGAGAGGCTGATTGATCTTCATATAAGAGAGGAAATACCGCGAGAGCGGCTGTCGCATGCTCAGCATGCCTACTCGAAGGGCAGGTCCGTGGATACGGCCCTGCATATGGTTGTTAACGTCATTGAAGAGTCTCTTGAACACAAGGACTTTGCAGTTGGTGCCTTTCTGGATATAGAAGGTGCCTTTAATAACATTCAGCCATAGGGAATAGTCGGATCCTTGGCGGAACTTGGGGTTGAGTCGGGTCTGGTAAGGCTCATCAATCACCTTCTCCGGGACAGAACTGTCGTGGCGGAATGGGGCAGCGCCTCCATCCAGCGAAAGGTGAGTAGAGGCACTCCACAAGGAGGGGTTCTCTCGCCACTCCTTTGGGTCGTTGCTTTAAATGGTGTACTGAAGGAGCTGGAAAGGGTAGGCTGCACGGTTATTGCCTATGCTGACGATGTTGCTCTCATTGTCAGGGGTAAGTTTTTGAGTACCCTTTTTGATATCATGCAGGGGTACCTTAATCTGATCGTGAAATGGTCTGCAGGGTGTGGACTCGCGATAAATCCTAGCAAGACAGAGCTGGTATTATTCACCAGGAGGTACAAAGTACCGGTCGCCCATCCTCCTTCAATAGGTGGCGTCCAGTTGGTGCTTTCTGACCGGGTCAAGTATCTGGGCTTGATTCTGGATAGGAAGCTCTCCTGGGGGCCAAATATTGAGGAAAGGGTGAAAAAGGCTTCGGTTGCGGTGTACTGTTGTCGGGGTGCTATTGGGAAGAGATGGGGCCTCTCTCCCAAGGTAAATTATTGGCTTTATGAGACTATAATAAGGCCTATAATGTTTTATGGAGTGGTGGTCTGGTGGAACTCACTAGACAGGGTATCTAAAGTTAAGCAGCTAGAGCGGGTGCAGCGGTCCGCGCTCATTGGGATCAGTGGGGCGCTTAGGACCACACCCACTCTCGCGCTCAATGTTATGCTTAACGTACTTCCTGTGGACATTGCAGGTAGGGTTGCAGCAGCCCATGTAGCAGCACGGCTAGAGTGCAATGGATACAGATTCAGCTCGGCCTTTGGGCATTCTAGGATTCTGGCCAGTTTCGACTTTGTACCTCCGGAAACAGATTACTGTCTGCCTGCTCCAGCTCGTAGTTGCTCCCTATCCACTTACATCCCGCGTAGGGAGGAGTGGAAGGAGGGGGGGTTGTGGGGCGGTGGGACGGTGAACTTTTTCACGGATGGCTCGAAGCTGGATGGTAAGGTTGGGGGAGGGGTCTTCTGCGATGAGTTCTCCCTCAACCGTAAATTTAGGCTTCCGGACCACTGCAGTGTATTTCAAGCAGAGGTGGCCGCAATAAAGGAGGCAGCCGATTGGCTACTTACCAATGTAATGCCCTCTAGACGGGCCAACATTTATTCGGATAGCCAGGCCGCTATCAAGGCCTTAGGATCGCTAATGGTGAGATCAAAACTGGTCAGGGAATGCCTGACTTCCCTCGCAGCCGCCTCGGAATATCTCGACGTTAGACTAATTTGGGTACCGGGCCATAGCGACATCGCAGGGAACTGCATGGCTGATGAGCTTGCTCGGCAAGGTACCCTGGAAGTCATCTCTCCTTGCAGGGAGGGGGTGGGGGCTCCTTTGACTGCCTACGGGCTTCTCCTGGACAGATGGGCTTTATGTCGTCTCAGCGAGCGCTGGGAAATTGCCACGACATGCAGAATAGCAAGGTCCCTCTGGCCGAGAGTGGACCGTAGGCGCTCAAGGGAGCTGATGTCGCTTACTAAGCGACAACTCTCGACCCTGGTTGGTGTTTTGACTGGGCATTGTCCGTTGGGTATTCACGCGGTAAGGCTGAAAATAGTCTCTGACCCTTTCTGCCGCAGCTGTATGGAGGAGGATGAGGTGGATTCATCTTGTCATTTTCTGCTCAGCTGCCCTGCATTTGCGAGACTGAGGTTCAAGTACCTGGGCTCGTACTTCTTTAGCTCTCCAGAAGACCTTTTTGGAGTGGAGATTGGTAATTTGCGTGACTTCATTCGGGGCACGCAACGTTTCTCAGGTTAATCTTTCCTGACTTTCCGATTCACGTTACCGTTCATAAATTTAGGTGGTATCACAACGGACTCTTACTATGTCTAAGTGAGTTCCCTTTGGGGAACTACCACAGTAACCTAACCTAACCTATCCTCTGATTTTCGAACTTTCTACTAAATTTATTCAAATTCAGAAAATCTCAAAAATGTTCACAAAATATTTAAAAAACATTTATCAGAATTTTTAGAAATTAGTAGCATTTTTTTTACCTAACAATTTCTGAAAATTCTGTTTAAGATGATAGAAATAAAAATTGATGGCACTTTTGGAAGTTTGTTGAATTTTTGGGTGCATTGTAATAAGCTTGAACATTTTAATCATATGATTTATGCTATGGAATGAAATATGTTTATTTTTATTTACAAAGTTGAAAATATGTATATGAAAGAAGTTGAAAATGTAAAAAATCGTAAATTCACCGCGCTGCAAAGTTTATGATATAAACAAAATGTGAGCTCAATCGGGCTTAAAGTGAATATAAAATTAGTAGACAGTTACTAAAGAAGACTTATTGCGCGTCTGCTGGAAAAAGATCATATATCAAAGAAATCAAAATTCCGCGCAAAACTGCTGCAAAGTAGGAACAATGAAAGCACATATTTGTTTAATGAGTTTCCTGGTAATCGATACGACCATAAACTTTTCACACAACATACGATTAAAAGAAGTCTTAGAGTACATTCCCGTCCGCACACTAAACTCAAAACAAATATTTTGGATATATGGCATTCTTTCAGCAAACGTTCGATATGAATATTTATGTATCTAAATTGAAAAACAAGTTTAAATGAAATAGTATGTCAACTGTCACGCCATAAAACTACAAAAATTAATTTACTAAATAAAATGTTTAGCAAAATATATGGAATTAGGCTTTTGACTATTATGTGCCACATTTAACTGTTTTCTACTAAATTTGTATTTTATTTATTCATTTTTTTCGGTTTTTTTGTGTATTTATTTGTATATGCAAACGGCAAAAATGCTGGGCAATTAAAATTGATGGCAACATCGAATTTGGAGCACTCGAACACAACTCAAAAAAATAAAATTCATCGAACTAGATACGAATATGCATGAAAGTGCAAACTTAGATACTTAATAAGGCGGGTGGGTGCAGTGGAGCTTAACTAAGTGGCTGTGCACATGTATGGTAAGTGGATTGGGAGTGCATTCTAGATCGAAATATAGAAAATGGAGTAGAGAACAGAGAATAGACGCTATAGAGAGGCAGGGCGCCGAGTAATAAAACCAACAGTGAAGCATAAAATGAATTTTATGCAGGTTAAGTGCACAAAGAGAAGAAAAAAAAACAAATAAAAGTAAATACATTTATTTATTTTTTTAAATAAAACTTGGCAATCGATGTGGAACTTAGACACATATACAGCCACTGACAATATAATAGAATCAAGCATTCCCTCTACATATATTTGCCAAAAACAGTTATTAAAAACATTTCTTAACCAAATCAAAATTTGTATTTCCATTTATTATTCCATTTATTAATTTAGCATATTAGTCTCAAACACGCATGAAAAGTTATTTCATTCAAGAAAAAATCTCTTTTAAAATAGACAGTCGTGAAATTCTATTGGCAAAAAAATAGAATCACAGAACTAAAACTGGAAAACAATAATAAAACTCCATTTAAACTTTGTAGCAAAACCTTTAATTGCAAGTACTTCAGTGCCTCTTTTCGTCATAGATTCTACTATGGCCTCACAGACCGACTTTGGTATGGAATACCAAGCTTCCTGGATTCTTTGCCAAAGTTCTTTCTTATTCTTAGATTTAGCGGGCCCAAGATTTTCCTTTACAATCTTCCAGAAGTTTTCGATCGGGTTTAAATCCGGAGATTGCGAAGGCCACGTCATCAAATCGATTCCACGACCCTGTAGCCACGTTTTTACAAGACCCGAAGTATGTTTCGGGTAATTATCCTGTTGAGACTGCCAAATCAAAGGAAAGTTCCATTCGGCATAGGGTAGCATAACGTTTTCTAATATTCTTAGGTAACGGTACCGGTCCATGTTTTCCCGAATCCAAAATAGCGATGCGACTCCATACCACGAAAAACATCCCCACATATCATAATATTTCCTCCCCCATGTTTGAATGTTTTTGTTGTGTACCTGAAATTCACTTCTGCATTTCTCGGTAGTCGGACCCAGACCTTTCCATCATTGCCCACCATATTTACTTTAGACCTGTCGGACCATAAAATATTTCGCCACTTTTTTGAATTTTCTGAACCGGACCAAATTATGTGAGTTCTCGCAAAAGTTTGTCGATTTCGTCGCTGTCTTTTTGTCAACATTGAAACTTTTCGTGACAATCTGCCGAGGAGGTTCCTTTCTGAAGGTATTTCCATGCTTTTTTCCTTCTGGATGACTGCAGCGGATTTAAAATTAAATTGTCGCACTCTGGCGTCGTTTTTCGCGTGGGATCTCTCAGTTCGCATTCTTTTTGAGGCGAAAGAGCAGTAAACACAAATTTTTGTCATTTGTTAACAATTTTTTATATTTCCCTTGGCTGTGCAATGTTTTCCGCGACCAATTTCTTTTAAATTAAAGCAAATTTCACTAAAACGACAATTTATAACACAATGTACACTCACAAAACAATTTACACACCAAATATAATAGCAAAGGGAAACAACCGCTAATTGTTTCGCGGCAACCGACTTGATTCTATGTTATTGTCCGTAACTGTAGATACATACATATGTGCAGGTATTTGAAGATTTTATACAGCAGTTGTAACAGCTGTTGTGCTACTAATATCTTTATAAGTTGCCGAAACGGCTGTATATATATATATTAAATATGTATTTATGTAAGTATTTATCACTGATGTCTGTTGTTGCTTAAAAACAAAATACTTGGCATACCAAACAAAATATGATAGTATAACTACGAGAAAGTTAATAAGCAAAGAGGCAAATTGGCCAGTACACGGAAAGCCAAACAGCAATGGGTAGACAACAAGCAGGCAAGAATTGCTAACAGCAGCTAATCGCCCGTCCGCCGGTAATTGCTGCCAATACGAGAAGGCAAGCGATATAAAAAAAAGTGGATTTAGCACAACTGCTATAGAAGTGAATGCTGCAAGCCAAGAAGGAATGAAAATGTAGAAACTCGTAGCAAAAAAATACGTAAAAACTGAAAAAGTAACTTTGAAAGCTTTCAATGCGTTTAGTTTATTCGATATCGCTTAAAAGACCACACACATGCATGCTGAACAAATAAAAACAAACAAATATACTTAGGTGGTTGAGTTTGCATGCACTTTGCCACATACGAGTACATATTTAGTAAGATTAAAATCTCAAACCACTATTATTATTTTTCAATATAATATCCCTTTATTTCGATACCTTTTAAAAATAGTCTGAATTTGTGTCGTCAAAATGTCTCAAAATGCCTGACTTCACAAAAAATTAGCAGTGTTACTTATTTTGCTTCGCAAACCGATTTTAATTTAGAAAATAAATAACACAGCTCAATAAAACTTTTACCCAGAAACCAGACTATACTTTTTCGAAGGTCTTCGCTATGCTGAATCTAAATCTGACCGCATAGTAGGGCATTTGTGATGATAGGTAAAAGTGCAAAAACACTGGGTTTGCCCATTTTTGAAGTTATGTATATAATCATGGTAGGGGGTTTTTCACAATTAGTTACACTCCGAATAATAAAGTATAAGTCTGCCTCTTTCAAATGGCGTTAAGCTCTGTCACATACACTTGCAGTCAATAAAAACGCACCACCGCTTTGGTAGACTATCTTCAGCTATATAACTGTAAATTTGAAAATTTTCTACTAGATCTAGTAAGCACTGAGAAATAAATAATTTTTTTTTAAATTGATTTGCACACTGTTCAGTTATAGCCGCGTTTTGGTTGTGTATTTGAAAAGATGTGCAAAATGCCAAATAATCGGAAGAAATTAACGCGTGATCAAAAAATTCGCATTTTGGCATTAGATGAAGAAAAATTATCTTCTCAGCAAATAGCAGCTAGAATTGGTCGTAGCCATTCAACTATTGTTCGTCTTTTACAAAAAAAAAAAAAGAATAGTGATGTGTTGGAGTGTAAAAAGGGTGATCCCTTCGTCCTCGAACTCAAACAACATACTTTCTATAAGGGCGGAAATGCAAAATTTTCACCAAGTGGATTTAAGTGTCGAAGCCATACGCCGACGGCTTAGAGATGAGGGTTTATATGGAAGACGTCCAGCCAAAAAGCCACTATTAACACAAAAAATGAAGGCTGCACGAATTTCTTGGGCTAAAAAGTACCAAAATTGGGATCAAAATGATTGGCAACAGATTGTGTGGTCTGACGAAAGCAAATTTAATTTGCTAAGCTCACAAAATTTGCTTTACGTGCGTCGTTCAGGTGGTGAGAGGTTCCAGGATAATTGTGTAGTGAAGAAAGTTAAGTTTCTTCAAGGTGAAATGATTTGGGTCTGCTTTTCATACTATGTTTTGGGACCTCTACACCTTGTTGATGGAATAATGAATGCACACAAATATGCGACAGTGGTTAACAATTTTTTAGTACCAGCATTATTACGGATCGCCTAATCTTCCAGGATGACTCAGCGCCATGCCATCGTGCAAAATATGTAAGTTTTGATTGGAAACAAATCTTGTGTAAAACATCTATACAATATTGGTGTATATGATCCTATTCAGCTCGAATTTTTATTTTTAGTTGGCCAATACATTTAACGATCTAGGGATTCAACGATTGGATTGGCCTAGAAACTCTCCAGATTTAAACCCTATTGAGCACTTTTGACACATAATGAAGTGTGAAGTTGCTAAACAGAAGCCAACAAATAAAAGTCAATTGATAAATATTTTAGAACTGATTTGGTTTGATCCCGTTATAAGGAAATCAATTGAGGTCCGAGGGAATTCCATGCCTTCAAGAATTATGGCAGTTATTGAGGCTAAAGGAGAAATTACTCGTTATTAGGAAAGCCTATTGTGAAGTCTATATTTCTACCGTTAGTGGTGAAAATGATTTAGTCGCTTTAAGTTAGCTTCACATTGTTTTCTTTTAAATAATCATGAATATCATCGAATGTACATTTTTGTTAATTTTTTTTAGTTAATTAATTGGCTATTCCTTATAAAAACCATTTTGGAGAAAATTTTTTGTGGATAACTAATTTACACTATGTTGCCAAACAAATAAAAATTACCCTAATATTCTAACTTTTTAAACAAATTGCTCATGTGATCTTATATTAATTGTATTTGGTGGTGCGTTTTTATTGACCGCAAGTGTATTTTATTTTTTTCGCTGATATTGTGTAATTTTAAGTTTACGAATTTTAAATTTCCTTCTACATGGAAAATTATGGAATTAACATAGGTCCTTTAATGTAATACATCACTTTTTAGATTAAAAAACATGAAAAATGTGTGAAATTCTCGACAATTTCATTGCCTCTACGTGCAAAAAAAATAATAAATTGAAGCATAGCAATCAGCCGTTACTGTTGTATTGTGATATTTAAATTCCAAAAATAAAATTCTTTCGAAATCACAAATCATTGCAGATTTCACCAATTTTTCTTTTTTGGTCGCAGTGAGCTTCCTTTCTGTGAGCACGTCTCGTCGCGATAGCAATTGAATTCAAAACTTTTACTACTGACTATCAGCCTTCATAAAGCGGAGCGAAGTTTTGAGGCAACAGCTGCAATGGCCTTATTCATATCCAAATGTTAACTGAGAATTCTAAACACTTTTGTTTTTGAAAATCCAGTCATATTTAATAATTTTTAGTTTTTAACCGTTTTTCACCGAATATTGAAATTCTTTTAAGTCCGAACGTTATTTGATTTCCACCTGCCCAATTTTTGTTAAAAAATCTAATCACAGCTCTATACTCAATTTATGCAATTCGAATTTTCAATCAAAAAATAAATAAAAAATGTATTTATTACATTTGGACAATTCACTAGGTGGTGATATGTTGTATGTTGTAACAGAGTTGTTTGATACAACTAGTTAGAAACTATAGCACATACCACAAAAAGAACCAAATAAGAGACCTTGTGAATTTTCCAATTAGAGAAGGTAAAGAGAAGTTTAGTAATTTAATGGCATTCAAGTTTTGTATACCGTCATATCTAGTGTGGTTAGGGCAGAAACTTTTCGACATTACTACGTACATTCTATGTAAATATGTATTTGGGTAGGTATATATGTATGTATATGCATACGGCCATCCATCGGTTCATTTGTGCGTTTATTGGCTGCCAACGGCATTAATTCAGTAACCAAACTATAGTTATTCAAATAGACATATCGGTGTTTCCTGCGTTACGATAGTTCCATTTGCAGATACTTTTTCCCTCATATAAGGACTAAAATACTTATGCTATGAATCAGTAAACGTTTTCTGCCAAGCATAGATGTATAGCCATCATCAGTACTTATTTTAATTTAAAAAAATATTCAAAATATTGATTCCACTTTCTACCATATAGCAAGTGCCCAAATGATATATGGAGGAAGACGTGCAAGACCGCCAGCAAACAAAAATTTATCAAAAATCTAAAACCACTTTGAGGAACTTGAATGTTGGACTATATTATAGTAAAATTGAATGGAAAACTCCGAGAAAAAGTTGAAAACTTTAACGTCGGTTTCAAGTCGAGTTGTTAAATTTTCGTACAATTTATATAAATTTAAAAATTCAGTTTTTTTATGGTTTATGTAAATGAATGAATCATGTTTTTATAAACAATATATGAAAAAAACTTAATATGGAAAATGTTGTCAAAATTGCGGTATTTTTTGAAATTTTCAGTAAATTAGATAACGATTTGCAACATACATTTTCTCTATAAAGAACTTTATTTACACTCCGTTTTAACTTATAAGCTCGCCACATATTGACAAATTTTCTCTAACTTATTTGTTTAATTATCGTGATTTTTCAATTAAAATCCATTTCAGTTTCTGACAAAAACCATGTAATCCCAAGTTTCAAAACCAAAAACCAATTTAATCAAATTTCATCAAAATTTGAAACTTAAAAAAATAAACATTTTAGAATTTTCCTGTTGCCTATTAAATTTCAGTATAATTAAGAGCAAGTTTCAGGAAGCCAGGAAGAATTTTGGCTTCTTTTCTTTTAAAAGTAACTTTTGTTTATCTAATACATATATGTAAGTTTGAAATTTTGATTCTATTTTATTGATTTTTTTTATTTTTTAAACCTGGAATTATATGATCTTTGTTAGAGAATAATATGTATTAAAAATAAATAATATTGAAAATGAACGGAAATAATTTGCAATTTTCATTTTCAAACAAAAAGTAGATTTCCAATTCTTTATTGATTCTTTTGTATCCACCCCAAATTATTTGAACAAAATTAAACTTTTTTGCCTTTGATTGACACTTTCCGGGAAATGCCCAACTGTATGGGCATATATGTATAATATACATACAAGTGGACTAATTTGATTGTAGAACAAGCACAGTGCACCCAGTCTCCTTGCAATGCCCCTTTTCCTCTTACCATTATACATACGTTATATAGATACATATATAAGCATGTACATATGTATGTATGTATGTAGTTCAGTATGCCGCACAATTCTGATAGTCAGTTAGTTATTATGTTTTGTTAATGAACTTGTTTCAAGTTCTGATGAGTTTTTCGACATGAAGCCGGCTGTAGAATTTTCACTTGATCATTCAATCTGGCTCTTTAATTAAGAACGAAGCGTTCAACTATATATATTTTTCTTAAATTAACGCCTTGGACTTGAGTGTTCGGAGGGAACGCCCGCATATAAATGCGAGATTGGTATGTAATTAAATAAAATATCATTCCAATATCGTTACTTGCGGAAACGAATTTTATGGCATATAAGATTGACAACGATTAATCTTTTCTTTTTTTTTTAAATTTAACTTTATGCCATTTTTTCTTAGACCTTTTACATAATGATTATTAATTCGAATACTAATTTTTTAACTAACTAATTGAAATTAGAAGTGAACTATAGAAAACCATGGTCAAAAGAAAAATCGATTTATATACCTTACTAATTATTGTTACTATAACGGATCTCTACGATATCACTGAAGTTTATCGATTTGAATATCTTTAGAAAACTAACACTATTTGTCTCCAAGTCTCCAAAACAAATTTGACAGGAGATGGCGGAAACTTGTTCCAACAAAGGTCACTAAACTTCAAGTTTTGCTATCAGAATTTTTAGAAAATTTTCAAAACATGTACTTTTATATCCTATATAATTTTAATATAATAAAGTGCATGTATCAAGTGACACAAAACTCCCGTCGATTTTTTTTATAATTTATTTTGCTGACAGTGTTGCGTATTTTCCTCCATACAATGAATGCTCGAAATTTTTGTTATGCTCGCTGTTTAGCCGAACTTCTCCTTCAATTTGTGGTGTACGCTTTGATGTTGTACCACAAATTGTGGGGCCTACAGTCTTCAGCCGAATTCGAACGGCAGACGACGACCTTTATTTGCTGTTGTCTGCCTGTTAGAATAAAGCTTGATTTTTAAATGTTAATTACACTGGGCGATATTCGAACCCAGGCCATTCTGGATGAAGCGCGCGCACGCTACACACTCGGATACAACGAGGCCCAACAATCATAAAAGTACCAAATTGCACATTCCCTTATGTGCCACGTTACAATTGAACCAAAATAAATCAGACGAAGAAAACTACGAGCGGAAACTTAAAGTATTTTAGGGTTGTATATTCTCTAGTACAATACATTAAAGTCAATTTCATTTTGATGTGGTGAAATAAGCTCAAGGATAATGTCTTCCCCACGAACGGTGTCAAAGGAGAAGCGAGTGTTGCAACTTTTTTGAAACGAAAGGAAAAATTGCATTGAAGATAACACTTCGCAAACTTGACAAGGGATGACTGAAAATCCATCCAATATACACTGACAAAACAAATGATCCTAAGAACAAATTTCCTTATTTTTATGTAATTTAGTCTCGAAATTGTGATATTGTCTCCCAATTCAGTTAAGGTCTCTTTAAAATGTACAAAACCCTACATAAAGTGAAATCGATGTATTCCAAAAGTAGTAAATATTTCTTAAGTGACCATTTTTCTGTCTTTTGATAGCTGTTTTTTTGCAATCCAGATAATATTTTTTTGAGTGTACTTTAAATAATAGAAGAACGTCGAATGAGTGATGCAACATAAATATTCTGTTCAAATTAGTACTTTTTTGGTGAATAATTTTTATTGACTACTTTAATCTAACCAAACATTCAAAATCGCAAAATGTTTAATGCCATGCCCGTTTTTCAAAACTTCAGCACAGCCCTATAGGGACCTCGGAAGTTAATCCAAACATAAAATTTTGCCAATTTTTCTATTATTATTAAAGAAATATTTAATTTTTTGTATTTTTGAAAAATAGGTCTACATATAAGCTAATTAGGAATGGCGTTTGCCCGATCTCCACAACATTTGATATAGTTTGAAAAGGGCGGCGCCAAGTCCATGCCCTAAATTTCTAAACCAGACATGTTTCCAATCATTTTCGCTAAATATAATTTAGGAAGGTCTTCCTAAGTGAAATCATTCTACTTTTCATGGCTACTGAAATATCGGGGTTTTTTGATATTTTTAAATTACTGTTTTATGAGATGTAGGTGTGGTTTCGTATTTAAGTATTTTTTACTATAGGTTCAATTTTTATTATATGTTCAAGGTGTCGCTAGAGAGTGACCAATTTAAACTATTTTTGGAATTTTTCTTTCACTTTTTTAGAGCTCACCTTCTATTCTTCGTTAAACAGTTTATGAAACCACACCATCGCCCGCTGTGCAACCTCTCTGTTTTCTACGCTCTTTTATTATAGCTTTAAAAGTTTAGGAGTTGAGGAAGGTATTGTTGATTTTAAATTTTACAATTTCTCGAATTAGAGTTCCAATAAAAACACTGATTTGATATCGATTCCAATAATAATACAGGGCATTAGAGCCAACCTTTGCACTTCTTTTTATTAGCTTCCGCTTAATAATTACTTAATTTTTTTCATTATATTATTATTTAAATACTGATATTTATAGAAAACAAAAAGAGTACACATGAAAATACTCCTCCATCACTTCACCGCCACATATTCTCCCGCCGACATTGTCATTTTAATGATTTCTCACAGCAAAGCTATGGAAATCGACAGCAAAACAAAAATTACATAGAAAAAATTCACGGAAAACGTTAAAAACAATCAATGTCAATTGGTCAGTGCGAGGCAACAAGTCAGCTGATTAAGTCAAAAAGCTAGTGCTGCGAGGGGTAAGCATAGCAAAGGGAAACCGAAGCGTAGCCAGTTGGTCGCCTTTAGCTTTAACTATGACGCTAACGATAATGCGAGTGGCTTGTCGTTGGAATAGACTGACTGAAAGCTGAATGTCAAACAAAACAAATGCGCTGCATTGAAGTAGAAACACACATAAACACATATGTACATATGTATGTATAGAATAGAAAGATAGATAGATGTATTTGTGATTGCACATGCAGTAGAGCAAAGGCTGCTTGAAGAGCAAATATTGACAACATATGGGACTTTTTGAAATAGGCGTTATTAAAGTGGGTTAATAACCTAACCTATTTGTTTACAAAATATTTTTTTCAATTTCACATAACAATAGAACAATGCAAAATGCAAATTGTATGAAAGTGCAAAAAAAAGCAAGTACATTATAGAAATTGCGGAAAATTTTCGTGCATGTGTAGTTGTGTGCATACCTGCATATTTATTATTTTTGCTTAGCTTGTGTAAATATGTGGAGTGTTTGCGTTGAACTGCTCAAAATTTATGGTAATGAATTTTTTTTATTGTTCAAGTGTCAATTTACGTAAATAATATTTTTTTCACTCCCACAGAGCAAAAATATGCAGAATATACATACATATTCAACTTACTTATCAGCTAAAATAGCTTTAAATTATTGCTTATCAAAATTTGTTGTCAGCTTTCAATTCCTATACAGTTGCGTGTTAAAAATTAAGGCCGCACGCAAAATTATTTCAATTGTCTTTTAAATCATATATTATTTCGGGTTATTTTGCTTACTTTTAATTTAAAAAATATTTATCACTAATAATGTGGTATTTTTTATAGCTATATCCAGAGAACATGGGTAAATATCATTCCAAACTTTTACAGGAAATATTTTTAAATAATGAATAAGTATTGTTTGGCCGAATATTAGGTTTATATAATATTTTACTAGTGATTAGAGTGGCCGAACAGTAACTTGCCCGATTACTCGTTTCATCTAAACAGTAATGCGAGTTGTTGACCGAGCCAGTGACCGAGTAAAGCGGCGAGAGTCACTATACTCTTTTTCTTCCCGCAACGATTCACTGACTCGTTCGTCACATGTAAACCAGCAGTTCGCAGCCACTACCACTCGCGTGATATTTCTTTTTGCGACTAAACCAATATAGGTTAGTATTGAACCCGGTCGTAATCGGAGAATAACCAGAAATGCAGCATAATTCTATACCACACTGTACGGTTCCACCTTTGGTTAGCTTTCGTAAGGTAAATTTCGGCAATTCTGCTCTTGATCTCCCTAAGCGAGACCACCGTGTGGGACTCGATTCATGGTAAATCCGCGCCTAGCTAGTTCATCCACTATCTCATTACCGTAAATATCACTATGCCTCCGAACCCGTTTTAATTTTGTCAATATGTTTAATATGTTTTGTAATTTTGTTTTATATGTGAAAAATATAGTCCTAGTAAAGCACTTAAAACTTTTCCTCGACAAATACGGTAGTACTTAAAATTGAATTTACAGCGAATGAGTATCTCGTAATCACCAACACAAGCATTTTCTGCGCTGAGCAACTGACGTACTAAAGGGTAGACACTGAGAGAGCAAAGAAAGCAATCTAAAGAAGAAGAGGAAGAATAGCACAAACGAAAAACAATTTTATTTCGTCAGCTGTCAAATCAGCTGTCAAATCGACTATCTTGTATTACATCATCTGTGCAGTCAAAATAAACTCGGATTTTAAGTTAGTAACATTTTTGAGACATAGCTTTGCATGAGCTATCTCTCATATTAAGCTACAGCTAATTTTAAAATCGACTTTCTTTTTAATTATGACCACGCGATAATGATTTAAGGCTTCGCCTGAGCGGTCTTAGTATTTTACACAGGACAGTATATATGTATATGTACATATGTATATAAACAAAAATGTGAAAACATTACGGATCTATATAAATTTTCGTAAAACAATAAATGCGTCTATCTATGCATATTGAAACGTCTGAAGTTTATGAAATATGAACCTCTTAATTTGCAATCGCTTTTGAAAGGAATAATCATATCGTATCAGCGGCACGTGTTCATCGAATTTGACAGTAAATATTAATCTTTAAATTTGCAGAATATTCATTACTATGCATGCAAGGTGTCATCTGTTTTGCATTATTCAAAATGTATTTTACAACTTTTTCATCAGCTCGCTTTCTTCCTTGTCTCTTAAAGCGAACCTTTGCAATCGATTTTAAACTATAGGTACATATGTACATACATACATACGTATTTATATACTTTTCGATGAACTAAAAAATTAAAACTTACATCATAGCTCGGATCTTAATGACAACACAACACTAAATTTTAATTCATATGCTATGTAGGCAATTCTTACGTGCCAAAAGTTGTACTCGTAGACATTTTCTCAGATGTTTTACATGAAAGTAATTCAAAAAAAAAAAAAAAGATAAGGCAAACATCAATTTACTTCAAAGGGCCACTGTTTGAATCAGTTGAGAACAAAATGAACGAAGAAAGTGATAACCCTACAATAATTGTTTATCTACATACAAATGTATGTATGTGTGTGCTCTGACGCCATTAAATATAGTAGCTTTGCAAATAGATGTTAAATGTAAAATTTTTTACGCGCTGAGGTGAAATTTATAAAAAGTACCCAAGACAAAAGGTAGAGAAATTAATAAAATTCGGAAAATATTTACTTATGTATGTTTGGTATCTATAGTTGAAAATTTCCCTAAGTTATAACCGGTTTAAGTTGTTCGTACGTCATGTGTTGGACGTCACAATTTTCTTGAGGTCTGTATGGGCATATATGAAGCTGATAATTTATTTATTAGTATTTAAATCTCATTCAGTTCCGGGGATACAGAACGAAGTGCGCTGCGTGGGGACGAAGCAAAAGATATATGTATATGTATGCACACATGTATGTACATATATGTATACTCCGTTGCGAAATACAAGTTCACCACACATTGACAAATTGTATTTTTATTATTTTTCTTTAATTTTATTTCCGTTACTTTCCAATTAAAATCCAGTTCATTCTCTAACAAAACCCATATTTACCCAAATTTAACAAATTTTCATAAAAATTTCAAACTTAAAAAATTTCAAAATTTTTGAATTTTATAGCATAAAATTTCAGTATAATAAAGTGCACGTTTCAAGTACCCTTGATTTTTGAGAAGGTGTTTCTGTTTCGTTATTTGCTGGAACTGAAAAAATCGTTATCTTGACTTTTTCTTGTAAAAAACCGTTGGGATGAATACGTTCCAAACAAAGCTCGAATATATATGTATCGGGTGTTTTTTTACAGGTTTGTTTTTCGAATAGAGATAAAACTGGCATTTTGTGGTCAAATCTGGCAACTCTAATGTCATTTATGTTCAGTTTGGTTTGCCATTTCATCATGAACAGGTTGACAAAAGATCAACGCTTGCAAATCGTGCAAATTTATTTCGAAAATAATGGTTCAGTTCGCGAAGTTTACCGCGAGCTCCGTCAATTTTATGGTCAACATAATCGTCCATCAGAGCAATTAATTCGGTTAACCATGGATCGTTTTCGCACTACGTTTACTCTATGTGATAATACGCATCCGCAGAGACGTCGAACAGTGCGCCCCGAAGAAACAATTGCCGCTGTAGAGCAAAGTGTTGAAGAGGACCCGAATGAATCGATTCGCCACCGTGCACAGCAATTGGAGCTTTGTCCATCAACTTTATGGAAGATTTTGCGCAAAGATCTTGGCTTGCGACCTTAAAGATCCAGCTTGTGCAAGAATTAAAGCCGCGAGACCATGCAATGCGTCGTGATTTTGGTGTATGGGCCGAAAATGAGATTGATCTCGATGCTGATTTTCATCGCAAAATTTTGTTCAGTGATGAGGCTCATTTTTGGTTGAATGGCTACGTCAACAAGCAAAATTGCCGCATTTGGAGTGAAGAGAATCCACATGAGACCCTTGAAACGCCATTACATCCACAAAAACTGACTGTTTGGTGTGCTCTATGGGCTGGTGGAGTCATTGGGCCATACTTCTTCCGCAATAATGCTGGAGAGGCAGTTACCGTTAATGGAGACCGGTATAGAGCCATGATAACCGACTATTTTGTTCCCGAATTGGATGGCATGAATGTGGATGAGTTGTGGTTCCAACAAGACGACGCTACATGCCACACAGCGCACGTCACAATCGATTTATTGAAGGAAACATTCGATGAGCGCATAATTTCGCGGAATGGACCTGTAAATTGGCCACCAAGATCGTGTGATTTGACACCATTGGATTATTTTCTTTGGGGATATGTGAAGTCGCTCGTCTACGCCAACAAACCAGAAACGTTAGGGGAATTGGAAGCCAACATTCGTGGCGTTATTGCCGACATACGGCCCCATATGCTCGAAAAAGTGGTTGAAAATTGGACCTGTAGAATTGGCTTTATTCGAGCCAGCCGCGGCGGCCACATGCCCGAAATCATATTTAAACATTAATGGCATAAAATTATCCTTCCAATAAAGCCAAATTGATGGACCTTAAAACGATTTTCTTGTGTTTTATTTCAATTCGAAGTTCTATACCCCTAAAAAAAACACCCGATATATGTATATATAAGTACATATAACAATAACCCTGGCCGGTCCAACTCCAACTACGCCATCCACACAGTATATAATATTGTGATATTTATTTTGTCGGTCATATGTGATCCATATTTTAGATTTTTTTTTTTATTGGTTGATGTTTTTTTCATTATAAAACATAAGTGGTATTATTTATGTTTTTGCTATTATTGTCATCGCCGACAAATGTTTTGTTTATTAGGAAAATTTCTTATGAGTTTAATAAAACTCTAAGATAATAGTATTTTTGTAATGCTAAATGCGAATATGCCAAAAAATGTGTAGTTTGGCAGTTGACAGTAAAAAACGCGTGAGTGTAGAAGCAAACTAGAGCGAAAAATAGAAACATAAACCCAGTAAAAACTTCCAAGTAAACAGCTGATGGACTACATTAAAAATGTATTTCAGTTTTAACTTTAGTTATGATAACGTTTGTTCATCACGTGAAGGCGAACGTCTAATTACCAAATTTCATGGACAGCCCCTTCCTTGGGAAAATGTCTTTTAAGCGGTTGAATACTAATGGTCCCGACATACGGAAACTAATGAGTCGTCAAGATTTTGACCAAGTTCTGAAAGACCGAGAATTAAATACATGGCTCGCATTGAAAGCAGTCATTAAAGGACTTTTGGGTAAAGAACGCAAAGACAACTACAGGCAATCTGTTGCAAACATGTTGGCAGCTTTCGATGAAATTGGGGTTAATATGTCGTACAAAATTCATCTCTTGCATCAGCATCTTGATCAACTCGCTCAAGAGTTGCCAACTGAATCTGATGAGCAAGGCGAACTTGATCAGCAAACTCCGCTTCCATTTGAAATAAGGTAACTATAGAGTGTGCATACTTTGAATTCCTAGATTTTTCTAATATCTTTGTCAGAGTGCACAATTTAAAACATGTTAACGATTGAAAACTATTTTCGTTTCAGGTACAGAGGAAAGAAATTTCCAGATGCAATACTCGCTGAAATTTGTTGGTGGTATAAAAACACCTTTGAAGAAGAGGAAGACGAGGAAAAAGAGGAAGAAGGGGAAGACAAAGATGAAATTCCAGAATATCTGTTGGACGAAATTATCGACCTTTCTGATGATGATGTCGATGACCAAGATATTAGAGAGAGCAGTGATGTTGATCCACAGCCGCCTGCTAAACGGCAACTGGCCAAATCATTAATTTAATTTATTTAATTTTTTTACTTAAAACTTTTCATAACTAACATTTCAAAATTATATTTTTTTCCATATTTTTCTAATTTCTTTTTCAATGTTTCTTCAAAACCGGCACTGAAAAAACTGGTACTAAGAAGTAAATTATTATTAAGCTGGAAAACGCCAGTTTTGTATTATGATTGTTTCCTTTCCGAATGAAATTTATTGAAGAAGCTGAGAAGCATATTATAGATCAAACAGAAAGCAAAAAAGACTTAGTTTTGTGGAAAATATGTTCAAAAAGCATGAAAAAAAAATTTCCAACATTTTGCTTCATAAGCACTACAAAAATTTTAATTGTTGCACAGGTCTCTAGCAATAATTTGGCTTTAACAGATTGAAAAAATATCAATTAGTCGACGAGTTATAGCCAAAAAACCATATAAACAATATGCTGAAAATCGGCATTTGACTGCAAAGTTCGAAGGTCGATTAAAAAAATTCGAACTAACATAAACAAACGCCGCGATACGGGTCTTCTAATTTAGCCTCTATTTTCACCCCTCACTCTCAGAATCAACCTAACTTTTGCTGAATTTGTTCCACAGTGTTATTAAAGGACAATTTGTTGTTGTTGTTGTTGTAATAACATAAATTATTCATAAACTTGTAGGGAATGTTGCTGAAGTGCAACAAATACTTATTATGCGAAATCTCGATTTTCCATGTGTGAGGAGTACCATCAAACCGACAATTACTATTATAATTGAGTTTCAATAAAAAAAATTAAAGGCGGTTAGAACATATTACGAACGGATTTAATAGCTTGCTCGCAGATATTATTGAAAATACTAATATATTTTGAGTTCGTTGAGCACTTCTGATAAAGAATGGCTGTATTTCGTCTAGTTGCTCAGAATTTTTAAACATACATATCTTTATAGAGTATGGACTCTCCGACCATTGTGCGTTCGTTGGGAACAATTAAGGACAAAAAATTTTAAATATGTCGTCATATAAGACATTAATTTGTCATAGTGCAAACAAGACTCCGTAGTGCTATTTAAATACGTTTGAAATTACGGCTTTATATCCGCCCAAGGACTGTCTCTTCAGCAGCATTCTCCAAAATTGTATGGGATATGTTTTACGCGGTTACAACAACAGGGCAAATTTTTGTGTTTTAAACTATGCTGCAACAATATGGTCGCCAGGAACCACTCTCCCTCCCTGTCTCCCTGGTTTTTGTTGTTGTTGTAGAGCTAGCTACACTCTGCTATATCAGCTTTCCCATGGTCGTTGTCTTCAAACTCATCTAAGGGGGGCCCAGAAAACGTGCTGTTTTGATAGGGTTGAATCATATGGAGAGAAGGGTTAAATGAGTGGGTTTATTGGCGAATGTGAATAGGTGGTTGGTATCGTGGGGGGATTCTCAACATGCCGGACATTCATTTACGATGTCGGGGTCGGGTCTGGATAAGCAGAAGTTGAGCCTACTACAATATCCAGATCTTAGATGGGCCAGAGTGACGCGGGATTCTCGAAGCAGCTGAAGCTCTTCGTCTTGTCCTTGTCCGGATATAAATCCGGGTCGTTCCTGTATCCTGTCTCCCTCATGCCCGATGTCTCATGCGAGCTCGTTTGTGGGCCGCCCCTTAGAGAGTTTGAGCACAATGACCATGTGTAAAATGACAGGGTTTACTAAGAATATGATGAAGTTAATTATGCCATATGTGATACATATGTATGTATGTACATACATTTTATAGTTGTAATCACGCCCCGATTGATCGACTTATCTATGGTCGTTATGATCAATCTCCATCAACGGGAGGCTCAAAAAACGTATTGTATCGGCACAGACGGGACATAGGGAAAATAGTGTTAAGATTAGTTGACTCGAGAGGGCATATACATACATACATATGTAAACAAATGGTTGGTGGCGTGTGGCCAATTTCTACATATAGAGCACGTACTTGCAATCTCGGAGTTGATTCTGAATAAGCAGAAATTAATAATATCACAAAACCCAGATCGTACCTGAGCTCGAGTCACGAGAGGTTAGGGACATGATGACAGTTTCTCGCTCCATGTCAAGCCATTGCCACGATAGAGGGGTTTACGTCGACTCCGGATGGCTAATAATTTTTATGAGCAGCTTTTTCGTACAGAAATACAGTCGGAGATCAGGCAATAGCGGTAATTGAATCTCCGAGATGTTGGTAAATAATTCATATCATAAAAGGCAATGCATCAATAAGTTCAATTTCTGGTACATTTAGAGGCATGCCAAAAATGCTTATGTATATATTACATTATATTATTATATTTGGGTAATTTACAAAATGTCATAAATCATAAAATCATAAAATTTTAGATTTCAAAAGTTATGTTTTTGGAATGCGTTGAAACAAATAATTAAACCTAAGCAAGTTTGTATTTTTTTAAATTTATGGCTTTATGACTTATGACACATTATGACACCTTGTGAAATCACCAAATTATATTTTTTTATTATGGGCAAATAGGTAGGTGAAATATGACTAATTTGTTTCAGTTTGAATTCACTATTTCCACTACTACATACTGTTAATAACAAATTTATTCGTAACTCACCTAGATTTGGCACGGTAACAGTAACTTGATTATTGGAGCCGACGTCCACTGTAGCTACTTTACTTTTGTCCACACTCGCTGGCTTAAAGTCATCTATTAAAAAAGAAATAATGATTATGTAATGTATACTGTTTGGCTTATGGTTTAATGTTGTAAGCTGTTAGCAAATGCAGTACAAGTTTTGGATACTTACATTTTATCGTGTGAAAGGCGGTCGTTGTATTTTTCGGATTAAATGTGCAGCCAAGCTCCAATTCGCGCACTTCGTCGCCAATATTGAGGCGCTCGGCGAGCGAACTTTTATGTTTGGTCATCATCATCGTTGTCGTTGAACCAGCAGGGCCTCCCGATGATAATTTGCTATGGGACACTGTGGCTGTGTGTGGCGATGCCGATGATGTATTGGCGTACGCTGAGTAATTGGAATAATTGGCACTGATGTTATTATTATTGTTGCTGTTGTTGTTGTGGTGGTTGTTATAATTGTAGTTGTAGTTGTTGTTATTGGACTGGTGGTGTTGCTGTTGTGGTTGATATGACGATTTCGTAGGTGTTGTTGCAGCTGTGGTGTTATAGTTTGGCGATTGAAAACCATGCGAATAGACCGATTCCCGTTCACCCAATAATGTCGAGTCGGACGATGCTGTAAATATCTTTCCGCCGGTGTTACCGCCACCAGGACCGGCACCACTCGTCGTCGTCGCCGCCGCCGCTGCTGCCCACTGACCAGCACCGCCGCCACTTCGTTGCAATTGTTGTACACTGGCTGTTGGAAATTTACGGCCGCCGCCTCCTGCACGACCACTTCCTCCAATCCCGCTACTATTGCTCGCTGTTACTGTTGTCCCAGCCGCTGCACCGCCCGTCTGTCGATTGCGTTTAACGCTACCACCCGCAGCCTTGGCCTTGAGACGTTGTAACGTAGTGGTGCCCGATGATTTCGGAATTTTTTCGGTTTACGGTGCAATACGAAATTGCACACACATGTACACGTACAAAAAATATATAATCTTATTTACACTTAAATTAAAGGAATTCGTAATAGTAAATTGCACTACCAGGCGCTGATACGCAACGACCAGCACCTATTTACTTTTCACAACGACAGACGATATGCACTACCCTTAGCACACATTTCGATTATTTTAAATTAAATGTGACATACAATTTCTGAAAACAAAAACATTTTAAATTATTAACTATATAAGCCTTTATCTATTAATAGACAAATGCGTATTACCGCGATTTTGGGCTGGTAGTTTATATTCGAATGCCCCATGAACGGTAAGTAAATTGATATACATATATATATTTATATATAAGGTATGTATATTTATAATTTTCGATTTAGCGCGTAAACCTCAATGGTCAAGGCTGTTTGCCAAGCAGAGTCATCTATCCACGTTCTTTATTCACACAATTTTGGGCTTCATACTTAACTGTAACAGAAACTAACATAGCGTACATAGTTATTTGTACAAAAAATAGTAATTTTTAAATTATTTAACACATTTTTACTATCTATATCGTATTTTTGAGGTTTTTCACAACTTTGACGTTTTCCTTTTTTTTTAATTTCTTTTTCTCTTGCATGTACAGAAACTGTCAGAACATATGTTTAAGTTTACGTCCTTTACATTCCTCCGGCTTTCACATTTCACATAGAAAAAAAAAAAGCCAGCAACGCAATGTGCGCAACAACTACGAAAGGTATGTCACGCTGTTACAAGCTCAGCTAACGTCAGCTACGACGCCGACATCACTACAGCAACAGCGTTAACAGATATCGTCGTTACCCAGCTGTCGCCAGTGCCACCCCCACAAACATATGGCCTGTTGACCACTTTTCAACGAAGGAAAGTAAAGGTGAAGAGGAAAATAGGGAACTATCAACGTCTCTACGCAGCGCGTGCGTCGATGTCATTGACGTCGTTGCTGACGTCGACGACGACTGCACGACTGCGAATGCGACAATAAAAGAAATGAATTTTAGAGGGTGGTTGACGGGTATGGGGCGCATGTGATGGTGGTGGCGACGATGGTTCGGTATGTGTGGTGGCGCTGTTGCTGCCTGTGGCGAAACTGTTGCAATTTTCACAAGGTTTTGTTTTTGCTTTTGGTAGTTTTTACATACTGACACTTATTGCGTCTGTACGCTATTACTACATTCACTTTAACTTAAGTACGCAAACGCGTTCGTAAAAAGAAATTTTATATACTACATGTGTATATGCACCCACGGTCTCACCTCGGACACTAATTTTGAATTTGATTTGATTTCAATCTTTTTTGGGGTTACTTTCCACACGGAATAATTTCATTGCTTTATGGCGACGTTTTTGGTTTCGATTTCGACGACAGCGCACCTCGCGACGTTCCAGCGCACCTGCCGCAACAACGACACTGAAATTTTACACGTCCACAAAAATCGAAAAGGATTTTTTTTCACTTTCCCAAATATTTTCAATTCTTCGAATTTTCCGCACTCGCGTTATTACCGATTTTTTAGCACTTTTCCATCAGTGTTGGTCAGATAAAAATTTTCTCTTTAGATTGATTTCAACGTCGTCGCGCCGTTGTCGTTGTCGTTGTCTTGTCTTGTCTACGTCTCGTGCACTTTCATCACTTCAATGCTACTTCGCCGTTTTTGGTCTTTTCTATGTGTGACTGGTTGGCTGGCTGTTTGTCACTATTTATCGCTGTCTATGCTCTCCTCGGCTATTCTTACTGCAGGGTTGCATTGAAGACTCTTATGCCGTCCATACACTTCAATTAAAATTCAGAGGAAATTCGTGTATGTGTTGATTGATTGATTGCCCATACACTTCAATCGCCTTACTTCTATCAACCATTTAATTTGCTCGTAAAGAGACCTCACAAGAGTGAGGCGGATACCACATAAAATGCTTTTGATTTACGAGTCATTCGTAACTTTGTCAGAAAAGTGAAAAAAGGACCAGGGATGCCACCATTAACGCATTGACAACATTCATTTGTTAATAAAAAATATGAAAATAAGCTGACGCTCACCGGTCGCGATTAGACTGCAGCTGATGAACTTTCAGCGTCGATGTGGCGTCAGTATAACCTTCATGAGAAAGTTAGACATCGGACTGCATTCAGCCATGTACCATTACGACAATTAAAGCAAAATATCAAAGTTGAGTACATAATTTGCTGTTGTTTGAAACTCGGCAAAAATCCGGCAGTTTCGGGCAACCACCTTGCGTATTTCAATCATACATACACACATAGCTTGACTGACATGAAGTTATATCGTGATTGAAATAGTTTTTACCCCGTTAAAATATTTAAACGGAATCTAAGAATGCCCACTTACAATATTACGTTCATATACACAGTGATTAGTAGAACAAAAGTGTGAAAACTAATCTACCAGTGCACATTCTATAGGTGATTAGATTCAAAATCGACGGGTGTCAAGATTATTCTGAAATTTTTCTTCGTGAAAATTGATTTGATGGACTATTGTGATTGCTTCCTTATATCAAATGTATGTATGATTAATAAAATTTAATAAACATTTTATTATAAATACGTTTATAAACCTTTAATCCACCACATATTGTTTACTTTTTACTTTGACGTTTCGATATGATGTTTACTTTTTACTTTGACGTTTCTCCTTTAGTTCGTAATAATATTTATCAGATCGTTCTGTCCGCCCTCTATTTCCTTTTTTTAGATTTTTTTTAGCTATCTCATTCTTTAGTTTTTATTACGTCATTATCAGTTGATCTGAGTGCGAAGGACGCAATGTTGTTTTTTATCATTGATACACTTTGCCCTACTACAGAACAATAAGCACTTTGGTTTTGCCGATTTTGACAGTTCACAAGTACAAGTTGTTTGCAAATAAGCGGCAAGGAGTATATTTTTTAGTATTTTGCAAATTATTTATTTTACGCTTTCGCAAAATTAAGACACGTTCATTGTGAATATTTACAAGTGAAAAATCTTAGCCCATAGACGTCAAAATTCGGCACAGCTGAGATCACCTTATGTAGCCATTCACAGCATTCTTGAGTCAATCCCTGAGCGAATTTCTATGTTTGACAATTAATATCGGCTATTTGTGACATTTAGGGCCAGTTTTTCAGTGCTACTTTGAACTGAGTTTAAACTAAGTTTACTTAAACGCCGTTTAAGGTTAAACTAAGTTTAAACTGCAGAGCTGTTTTTCAGTGAGCGTTTAAGGCCGCCCTAGAATTTGACAGTGTGGTAGGGCAACACTGTTTTTTTCTTTATCTACACAACAAAGCAGCTGACGTTTGTTTACATTTTTTGTACACAAAAACCTTCGTGAATTATTTGTGAAAATTGAAGTTACTAATACGGTGAAAAAATGTATAAGCGGAGCGGTAATTTTTCGACGAGAGAAGTGAACTTCGTTTACTTCAGCATCGCTATAGTCACTTTCACTTGAAAAATCCATATTTTAATATATTTTACGGACAAAAAACGTAATTTTGTTGATTTCAATTTCTGTGAACTCGTGAAATTACAGCTGAACAGTTGAACAGCTGATTGCTTAAACTCAGTTTAAACTTAGCATATCGGGCGTTTAAACTTAGTTTAAACTAAGTTTAAATTCGACTGAAAAACAGCACATCGAGATTAAACTTAGTTTAAACTGCAAATCAAGTTGAACTAGCACTGAAAAACTGGCCCTTAATATCAGCCGCCGCCATCTTGAATTTAGAAGACTTCTCACCTCACTTGTATTCATTTACAATGGACAAGTTTTCACTGAAAAATCGGAAGCTACTGATTTCTCTTTTTCCAATATTCTTTGTTTACTGGATTTTCGATATGGCACTTCCCGTGGAAAACGCGCGTTCTTGTATTCCAACGCTCTTGCAAGCTGTTGATCTTGACTGCATTACCGACATCGCCCAGTAATTTAGGATGTCGGTGAATTTAGTTGGCAATTTAGACGAACTCGCTTATTAAGCTTATTATAAGAGAGCTCATATATTTTTATTTATTGTATTCACAGTTCATCCCAGAATATAGAAGTTTACTTTTTTATTTTATAATTTTTATGTTATATTAAAATTGCAAGTGAATCGGAATTTTTAATGACTTCATTCATAAAAATATAATGGATTTAAAACGTTTCCATAAATTTGTCCTAAGTACAAAACGTTTCAAACTTATAGACTGTTTTCATGAGGCCGAAATTGCGCAATTTTAGCAGCATTCTCAATTTCACAAAATAATTTGCCAGCTGAAATTGCGAATGAAGCAAAATTTCTACCAAATTGAAATAAATTTCACCAAATTTCGTGCAACCAACTGTTAGATAAGAAAGAAGAAGAGAAAAAAAAATAATTTTAATAATCAAAAGTAGTATTTCTGAGCTGAAATTATATTCTATTAAATACAACTATCCCAAAGGAAAATATAAAGCGTACCTATAAGTCCTAGTGTGAGTATTGGTCAGAACTCAAGGAGCAAGCTCTAATCGAATCGTGACAGGTAATTAAACCAGCAACTGTCAACGAAATCATGATTACAAATGAGATGGGGGTATAAACAGCCACTATTCAAATTTAAATCAAGTGATGAAATTCCACAATTTCAGTCTCGTGGAAAGGGGTTACTAGTTTTTTATTTTTTGAGTTTTAATATTTATAGTTAATCGGCTGCTTTATGTTTTCAAACAAAACAGATGGATTTATCGAAGCGACAGAACTTTAACCGGAAAAGTGATTGTATGTTAAATTCGTCGGCGAGATAAACATAGCAGACACTTGAGAAAACGAAAACGAGTTAAGAGAGGAGAGGAGGCTTATGCCCTCAGTCTACTTTAATTTCATGTTGCTTAATTTACTTTATTTTGTTATTTTATTAAGGAGGAAAAGGTTAAAAAGTCAACAAAAATTTAAAATTATTAAAAAAAAGATAATATATTATATAAAAATGTTTCATATGTTTTTATGAAATTCAGTTTTTTCATGACTAGTGTATACACATATATACTTACATAGTATGTACATAAATACATATTTTTAATAGTGCATAACAAATGAATAAAAGCAAGCAGCATTATTTTCATTCCAAATTATTTATTTACGCAGTATATCTAATATTACCTTATCCAACTTATTTAGAATGGATAGAAGAACACAATAAAATATCGTTAAAAATCATTGAATTCACTGGAATCATTATAAATTCATATATAGTTTATAATACAATACAATAAATGTACAATAAATAACCTAAAAAATTAAACAAATTTTTTGTTTTGAAAAAAACCGCATACTGATTAATTATTGTAGCAGACAAGAAATCTGAAACTGAATAGAAAGAAATCTTTTTTCATTCCCTTTTATTAAAAACCGTTGATAAACCCCTGAATAACTGCCAAATCTGAAACCCGATGTTGTTTACGCAACTATTTTTTTTTCAGAAATTTAAATTTACCCATATCTAAAAACTGTTTTATTTTTTATATTCTGATTTTATATTGGGATTCAGCGAAAAGAATTATATTTGAATTTATATAAAAACGTCGCCTAACAAACAGTTTTTATAACTTTGTAAACGTGTGTTAAATTTAAATGAATTCTAATCAATTCAATTAATATCTTAAAAATAATTTGCAATGCACAAGAATATAGAATAGAAAATTATGTTTCAGCTGGAATAGGTTCGTTTTTTTTTAAATGTCAGATCATTCGTCAAACACAAAATCGGAAAAATATACGAGTTGAATTATATCCGACCTCGATAAAATTATATCCGACCTGGGATGCAGTGTTGTGAAGCAAAAATAACTTAGTTATTGTAAATGAGCCCTAAGAAAATGCATTGGGCATTTCAATTGACCACCTAGTCCATTTGTATTTATGTACATATATAGTATTTTTTAAAAATATAACCAAATCAACCAAAAATTTGACATCACAACTATTTTCCGCTCTTAAATAGCACTAAAGAAATCATGAAAGGTGCCAACAGGGTTGCTTTTGCAGCTAAATGAAATTTTACCCAAGTTGGAGGGCGCTTCTGCTACATACCTAATACCTAATATATTCAAAAACGTGTTTGGTAAACTTTCTGCCCTTCTTTGATAAGCGTCAAAGAACGCTTATAGTATAAGGAGGAACAACTCGTTTGTCTACGTTCCATGTAAACATTTCCATTATGCCTGTTTTTGTTTTGCCCAAGAGCAACACATTTTTTACATCAAGCAATCCTACTTTTGAATATTTTTTTTTTTGTGTTCACACACGATAATTCATATGCATACATAACCAAGAATGGTAGACTACAAGATTTCACTTTACTGCGGGAAGTGACAGATCTCGCCTTTAGTAAACAAGAATAAGGGAGAGAGAAAATTTAATAACTTCCAATATTTCAGTGAAAAACATGTTTTAATTGTACTAAAGCGTAAAAATATGGATTTATAGGCAGAGATTTAATATATAAAATTACAAAATACTAAAACAAAGTGTGTCTTTTTTCTAATATGTAAAAAATCTTTGTCTAGTTGAAGTGGAGAATTGTCAAATACGGCAAAACCAAAAAGCGGTACCGCTGAAAGCGTCACCTTCAGGTTCAGTACACCTTGATACATAACTTCAAATAAAAATAGAGGAAGTGCAAATGTTAAAATGGAGGACGTTTCAGAGGAGTGTGTAGCTTGTTAAAGGATGACTCTCCTTCCAAAACAAGTACAGTTGGTCAGTCACTTAACAATTTCAAAGCCTCTGAACGTTTTAGCGAGTGCTTGGTTTGTGTCTTGGAATATTAGAACCGACGGTGGGCAATGCAGTTCTCACCACACACTGCTTTGCCGCCAAGCCGGGCGGTGCGCCCTTCTTTGGCTTTTATCGTTTTCTACCGAATGTGATGTGGTAAATAAGGTTTCTTGTTAATATAAAGGTCTAGGAAATATTTCTGATATTCTATAAAGTGTTGTCCATATAAGTGTTGTCAATAGAAAACCATTTTATGGAAGCAGGAAAGCAAAAATTATGAAAAATCTACGCAAAGTTTTATATAACAATAATAATTAGGCGCTTACACTCTAGCTTGATGTTTGGCCGAACTTCTCCTACAATTTGTGGTGTGCACTTTATTGTACTGTAAGTTATCTGGTCTCAGTTCGGAGGAAATCGAGCTTTTAAAGCTCCGCGAATATTGTTATTTCAAACAACAGTGTTTTCCCGCAATAACAACAGTTAATATAATATTCTTCGTTTTGAAAACTAAAACTACTTTAATTTTCGAAATTGTGCATCTTGAGTTCAAATGCAAAATGTGTAATAAATTTGGTATAGTTTGATAAAGAGGTTTCAGAGATATGACTATTTGCTCTAAAGGGGCAGTGCCAGAACGTTTTTCAAACTGTCTATTTTCAATACCGATCTACCTTGGGTCAGCGTACCTTCCGAAAAAAAAGGAGACGAAGTGCGCGAGTGCAAGGAGCTTGAGATACTAGCCGACAGGAAAAACAGAAAGTTTCAAGACCGGCGCAATCTCCTGTAAGAATAAAAAGGCGACAAGATGACCGAAATCCAGAGTACACTCAAGTTCTTACTTCTCCACGCTGCTTAATGGTGGGGGCGCAGAAAACATCGGAGATGATGAACTCAAACTCACATCAATGAAGACGGAGGGAAAGATCCGTTATCCGACTTGAACGAAAAACGAACGTTAATAAATAAAACGGCTAAAGGCCCTGGCGCGACGAACTGGTAGCAGAGATATTCAAGAGGGGTAACGAGGTGCTGATAATCCACCAGCTCATTTGCAAAATATGAGCGGCCAACCGCATGCCCGCTGATTGTAATTTAAATGTACTTTGCCTAATCTACAAAAAGGGCGATTCTTTCAATATGCGCCAACTACCGCGGAATAAGCCTCTTTAACATTTCATACAAGGTTCCATTGAGCGTATTGTGTAAAAGGCATAAGCCCACCTTTTTTGTGGCTTTAGTCCTGACAAGTCTACCATCGACCAAATATTCACGATACGCCACATTTTGGAAAATAGCCGATCAATTTTAAATACGCTTTGTAAAGCTTGCCGCGATGCAAGCTAAACGAAGTTTCTGAGAGAGTGATTCCCTATGGTGCGACTTCTTTAATCTTATACCTGTAAAATTAAACCAGCCGGTCACTATATTTAATAAGCGCGTACAACAGCTAGCGTATGCTGATGATATCGACTAGGCTTCTGCATCACTCTTGATAATTACATCTCTTAAAAGTGGAGGACTTTGTTTATCTGTGAACCAGAATTAACTCCAACAATAATGCCTTGAAACCCAACGGAGAATCCCTCTTTCCGCATTAAGCTACTTTGTACTCCATAGAAAACTTCGTAGGAAAGCCCAGAACCACACTCCATATATGTAAGTCTCTCAACATGCCTATGTAATGTATGGCGTAAAAGCTTGGTTTCTATCAACATTGAATAATATGACCCTTGGAGTGTTCGAGGGAAACATTCTCCGAAAGATTGTTGGATCTTTAGGTCTATGCGATGGCGAATACAATCGACAATGGAACAATGAGCTATATGACTACAGATATACATATATTTAGTACAGCAAATGAAGATTCAGCGGCTACGCTGGAAAGTTCAGGTGAGATCTCTAGTTATAAAACCACCCACTGCGGGCTCAGGGTCATCTCAAGTAAGGTGGAGCTTGTACTCTTCACGAGAAGGTATAAAGTGCCTTCGGTGACTCCACCGGTACTAAATGGTATCCGGTTAAGTCTTTCTACAAGTACCAAATTTCTAGGCGTTATTTTAGATAGGAAGTTGAACTGGAAAGAGAACCTAATTCAACGACATGAGAAGGCCTCCATAGCCCTCTACACATCTAAGAGAAAAAGAGGTTAATCTCAGACTAGTCACCAAGGTGCAAAGATCTAGTGTGATCTGTATAAGTGGGGTGCTCAGAACCACTCCAAATGAAGCCTTGAACGCCATTTTAGACGTCCTTCCTTTAGATTTGGTTGGACAACAGATGGCAGCGATGACTGCTTCGCGACTAAGAGAGACATCCCAGTGGCATCCTGAAAGCCAAGGGCACTATTCTATTTTGAACAAGTTCTACTCTATTCCGAGAGACCGGTGTGCTTTGACATCGGTTTCTGAAAGTAACTTTTCACACGAATTCCAAGCAGGGAGGAGTGGAAACTTGAGTTTCATACTCCACCTGATAGCATTGTCATCAATACAGATGGCTCGAAACTCGATAATAAGCTAGGAGGAGGAGTTTTCTCCCGAAACCTTCTCCTCCAAATTTCCTTTAGGTTACCAGATTACTGCAGCGTCTTCCAGGCTGAGGCCTCAGCTATCATGGAAGCGGTAGAAAGGATTGGAACCGGGATTATAGGAAGGAACATTTTCATTTTTAGTTATAGCTAGGCTGCAATCAGATCTCTGAGCTCTTTCACGTTTAACTGCATGGCAGACGAACTTACAAGACAAGGTACGACCAAGCAGATTCTTCAGGATAAAGAACGCATTGGTATGCCGTTTGCCACTTGCAAACTGCTACTCAGAGATTGTACATATAAACAAGCTGACAATAGATGTAGGCAAAATATGATCTGTCGAACCTCAAGGCAGACGTGGCCTAAATGGGATCGGAAACGGTTGGGCAGCGTTCTCTCTCTAAAAAGGGAAAACATTTCTAACGTGATCGGGGCTTTAACAGGGTACTGTCAGATAGGGAAACATGCTAAAAGGTTGGGAGAACATTTCCGAAGATGCTGTAGGAGCTGCAAGAATGACGAGGAGGAGGAAACGATCTTGCATTTACTGTGTAAGTGTCCTGCGCTGTGTAAAAGCAGAATGCGATATCTGGGATCACCGTTTTTGGATGACCTTAGTGAGGTTTCAAGCACCGAGGTAAATTGCCTATTGAGGTTCATCAGTGAGGCAAAATGGTTTTGTGAGGGGTACTTTCTTCTTGGATGGTACAAAAATATTTCTTTGTGGTAACACAATTTGCCTCCTTATACTGGCCTAAGTGAGCCGCAGCAGGCGGCTGCCACTCCAACCTAACCTAACCTAAACCAGAGATGTATGTTGAAATCGGCCAAAATCGCCTAGGCGATTATAGCGGGAATTAAGATGAAGAAGCTCTTTAATAGTTACTGAAATATCATATTCTTTTGATTTTCACGAAATAGCGATTTCGTCCGTTTTCAATATCAACCTACCATTGGTCAATATGGGTACCAAGTTTCTTTGAGATATCTCAAGTTATCCGATGTATAGGAGGACTGAAGGACATACAGATATGTCTTAATCGTTTTTGCTTTTCATTCTGAAAATGTTGGTATATATGTAAGTTCATATACATATGATTCTGATGTTCCAAACAACCGCTTGTTGAACAAAGTTATAATACCCTGGCCACTTGGGCGCTCCGGTATAAAAAACAGAAATTAATTTATTCGAAAAAGGGTATCAAATTGAGAAAAAATTAAAACGTACATAAAGTAGTATGAGATATTTCTTCGAAATGAATGAATATTGGAGAATGAACTGTCGACTAGCAAAGTTCTCGAAAACTAGAAAAAGATCAAAATCTCTCAATGCGCCATAACCACAATCGCACACCTTGCATTTGCAGATACAAATCGAACGGATCACTTGAATGAATATTTTTACGCTACGCGAATTTTATTATAAAAGAATTCCATCTAAAGAATCTAATTATTTTCAAAAACGTATCGATTACATTTGCCGCTGTTATCAGACAAGAAAAATCTGAAAATAATTTGGAAAATATGTTTTTCATACCAATAAATACGAAAAACTGAAAACAACAAATACATATAACAAAAGAGTGCATCAAAAAACGGACATTGCAAAGTATAAACTAATTCTTCAACCTTTGATACGATCACAAGGAAAAATAAAATATTGAAAATAAACAAAAGACAAGAGAAAGTAAATACGCTGTACAATTAACAACTATAAAAAACGCCTACTCCAACCAAAGGATCATTTCATGAAAAGAGCTTAGCAGCAGACTGACTGACTGGTCGTGCAGCCTCAGGAAAGGACATTGTGGCTGAGTGACAGGTCACTCTCGCATTGCATTTTCTTCATTGATCCGATTTTGCAACTCAAATCATAATCATTTTGTATGCAAGTGTACCGCCAACGCTGGTGGCAATGTTGCCGGCGCCTCTGCCAGTCTGTCTGTCTGTCTGTCTATCTTACTTATCCGATCTTTATCGGCTACTGTAGATTACTTAGCGCAATGGGAATGGGTGCATACATTTGTGCTACTTTTTGAGGCGGATTTAATTAGTTGATCCTGGCTGTTGTTGCAGCTAAGTCACACACACACACATACATATGTACATACATATCTATTTCTGTTTTCCGCTTCGCACTATTCTATTTTCACTTTTATGATAACCGATCACCGCCGACGGGAAGTTTGTGTGTTTGCTATTATTTGACTGAATGCGGAAAATGTGTTTGTTTATTTTTAGGAGGATTTAAGAGGCTTGTAGATGTGATTCTGTTTGCAAATTAAAGCAGGTGTATTGCTAGTCAAATATATTTAAAAGTAATATATATAACAGTACAGAACTATTTAAAAAAAAGGTTGACATTGCATTGTCAACTATTTTCTAAATTATTTATGAAATTTTGATTAGAACGAATAAGAAACCACATTTATGTTTTTATGAATTCAATGGTTATTAATCGATTTTCTGTTATACACCTATCTAGTAATATGCATAAAGATTTAAAATTGGCTTCGCTCTCACGACATTCGGTTTAACGTAATGAATTCGAATGTAACTGAAAAGGAAATAAATATTTATATTAAACTTAACAACTTTTATTTCATTTAATTTTATTTTTAATTTTTTATATTTTCCGATTACGGCTGGTTGCTGAAACTGTACTGTCATTGCCAATTGCGCGGTCCGCCATTCGTGTTTTGTGAAACAAAATTTATTTTTAGAAATGTACAACGTAATCAAACGATAGCGTCTTTTCGAAATCTCAATATGTCCATCTACATACTTAGTGTATAAAAGCTGTACCTAAATCTGGTATTGAAAATGCAGCAGGTAATTTAAGTATTTCAGTGATAATGAAGTCTCCAAAATTATATTTCAGGAAATGGACAATATTGATCATTGTCAACTTGCCTTTCGTAGCCAGTTTTTTTATACTTACATATATATATATAGGTGGCAATTTGGCACCTCTTTTATAAAATGCTTTCAAAAAGTTTTTTTCTAAATCTGTATATATGTATGTGAGATATCTCGATTTCGCTTGCATTATTAATTATTTTTTGTACTTAATTTTTCAAAGAGTTGCTAACTCCTCTACATTTTTTCGAGACTAAGCCTTCCTAAACCTCTATGGGTTTCTTTTTTAAACCTTTTCTGCTCGACACCAGTACTGAAAAATTTACCATACTAATTAAATTAAATTTGCGTATGAAAAAAGTGGCAACCCTCTTCAAAAATGTTTCCGTATAAACGGTTTCATTTCACACCCACATTGTTGCATATTATTCAGCTTTTATATTTAATTATTAATATTTCAAGCCTACTTTTTTTGAATCCCATACCGTTTTTCGTTTGAGAGCCATGTCGAAAGAGTTGGTTTAATCTGTTATAATTTTAGTTAAGTTTTTAAACAGGTGGCAACCCTCCTCAAACATGTTTCTTAAACCATTTAATTGGACACTCATATTGTAAAATTAAATTTACGCCTAAATAGGTAGCAACCTTCTTTCACAATATTTTGAAAATGAAGCTGTTGTTTGATTCGCATATTGCAATATTTGATTTCGCTGTCGTCATTTAGTCATATGAGACTTAAAGCTACGTGTTGTACTTTAATTGAATTGAACTGAAAATCGAAATGTGTGCCTACAGTGTCACGTGGCAAATGAGCCCGCAGAAGGAAGTATCCAATTTGGTCCAGTCATTTTCAAGTTTTATGCATCAGAACAAACCACCATACATTTGTATATACATACAGCCGTGCTCCCATTTTTACACCCACAAAAACTTCCCTGTGAATTCGGTTTACAATCAAATATTTGATGCTCACATTTTTACATTCATATGTACTATATATTTTTGTGATTTGAACCCGGTGCCCTTGTTGTCAGTGAAATGATAAGTAAATGACAAAGGGCATTTAAATATGTAATTATTTTTGATTGTAAAATTTTTATTTCAATACAAGTATTTTTTAAAATTATTTGTTGATGAAACCTCAAAATAAGCTTACATTATCGAAAGGTGAATTTCAAAATGGGAAATTTGTGAAATCGGGAGTAACTATTTTGTTTTTTAATTCTTCTTTACATTATCTTATCGAATATCTCTTTCGATTGGCAATAAATTTAGAAGTACTCATTTAAAGGCGCAAAACTCTCGACAACTAGGCAACTTTGAATTCTCTAAATGGTACAATATATAAAAGTATCCTCATGAAACGCACTGCGAACAAGCTGCCCAATAGCACAAATATGAAAAGTGCGCGTATATTTTAGGTTAGGTTAGAGCAGCTGCTACCGTGTCAGATCAACGAGGCACAAGTATTCTGCAACCCAAAAGCCCGTTGTGATATCGCTGGCGAAAGTCATTTATCCTCGCCTTCCCTTAGAAAAGGTGAACCCTCGATTATGCCTTTTATAACACAAAGTCGAAAATGTTCGCTGAGTTCTGGTCGGCTAAACAATCAAAAAAGTATTTATTGAATAATTGGTAGTGCGTCCAGACCAGGGTGGGCAGTGGATTGCTAGACTGGCCGCTGATAAACTCGCGATCTAAGGTATTTGTTGTCACATAAAATAACCATTATTTTCATGATTTTTTTTTTCAAATGTTGGGCGTAAGTGCCAATTTTCGATAAGGCGTTCGAGCGTTTCGAGTGCTACTTTTTTAGCGAATAGCTGTTGCCTTCCAATTCCATAACCGTTAACAGTTTATCCACGAAGTACGATATCACCGGATCTAGGCGTAGCCATTAAAAGTGAAATGACCGAAAACAGTGGGTCTTCTTCAAGCTTTCCAAGAGTCTTTGACAATTCGGAATATCAGTTGGGTACAATTCTTGGCCGAGTTGAATTTCGCATGCTATTAAATTAACATCCTTACACCAAATACACCACGATGTTGCATACAACAAACGAGCTTTTGGAAATAGCGCTGAAATTAAACACGGTAATCACATAGTTTGTCAGCTATCATCGCTATATTTTCAATTTTACGATGATGTTGCAAATTGCGCATTCTGTGCCAGATTAAGTATTTCTATGATGACAAAATAAATTAAATAAATAGGCTGTTTTTGAACTTCTGATAATAGTAAACCAGATATAACAACTCTTTATAGATCAGTTTTGATGACATAAACTCAGCAGTAGTACGACCATATATGGTATGTATAATGTAGTAGTATAGTTGATCAAGTTGGCAAGGCATTTCTCATATATTAAAGGTGACATTGCAAAAAGTAATTATTGAAAAAGAAAGTCAATATATACAATGACATAAAAGCAGATACTAAACAAAGATAATATATATAATATACATATATGTATGCATATGATATGAAACTCTCTTGGCTGACCAAGCAACAAAACCGAATTATGGGCAGATCGACAGCTGACAAGCAAAAAGGCGGGTGGGCTTTTCTTTTGGATGGAACGAGAGAGTGATTGTTTTTGGAAAAAAGAAGAAATCGTTAAATTCATATGAAAATATAAAAAAAAGTGTATTAAAATTTGAACAATAATAAAGAATATATGTAGCGCACAGTTTCACATGCAATTATTGCGTTTTTATAAAATATGCCATTAACAATGTCGATTAAAAGTTGTTTTTTTGATAGAGCTGTATAGATTGATTTGGAAATGCTTCTAAAATTTAAATATATACATATACATATATGTATGTAAAGATTGTATTGGAATTATTAGTTATTTATAATAGATTTATTTATTTATTTATTTAAAAAAATTTGCTTAAAGAGTAAATCTTACAAGCTAATTGTGGAATAAAGCAATAGCATCGAGGCCTTACGCTTAAATAATAGATAAATTTCTTTGATATTTTAGTTTTGTCATGTTGATTCCATTTTTGTGTTTTTGTTTGATAGTTTTACGAAATTCTATTTATTGTTCTTACTCGGTTTGATTTCTTATTGCATTTGTATTGCTTAAATATCAACGGGAGTGCGAAAACTGCAAAATTCCCTGAAAGTTTTTGGGAAATTGCCAATATTTATATCTTCCATAGTGGCACCATTGGAAAATGTTATAAAAAATATTTGACAGCGCTCTCACGAAGGAAGGAGTTTCGTATCTATTTATTTACGTAGTAAACTCTCAAAAAAATTCATTAACGATTTTGCCTTTATATTTTATTTATTTCATACATTATTATTTCATCATCATATAATCGATTGCTTTTGCAAATTTTTGATCTTCCTGCTAATGAACGTCAAAAAAAATTCATCACAGTGATTTATTGGCGCCAAACAACGATGCATTGCAAGTATTAACATCACTAAATCCCCACCTTCGCCATTTGTCAAACTACAAGTATTTTACTTTTAGCATTACTGAAAACAAAATGGCGCAAACCGTAAGCGCTCACACTCGCCAAAGTGAACTCGTTTATGATGGAAATTGAAAAAAGGAGTGTAAATCAAAATTTGTTGCAACTAAAAAGATTTACGTAGGTTTATAATCGGTAATTATAGCAAAAATGTAGCCATGAGGTGGCAAATTATGCTTAAACGTTGCGGTCTGTCTCGTTCTCTTCAAAATCACCGCCATGTAAGTATGTACACCGTGCATGATACTAGATCTTCACTTTTGCGGCTACGTGGCCAAATCAACCCAACGGCGCTTGAATGGAATTGCAGAGTATGGAGCAAAATTTTGCGCTTGAACGCAATTGCAAATGAAAGAAAAAAGCTTGACAGCACCGCTGCGGGAACCGTTTAGCAAGTTGACTCGTCCAATCATGGACATACTCACACGGGTATCCAAGTATGTAGATACGACGAGTAAGTATATGGAATGCATGTCCGCATGTTGAAGGAGGTGCTGCTGTGACTGACTATGACAGGTTGAAATTGATTTATAGGTGGATGATTGAGGATATTTGTCAGTGCAAATTAATTTTTATTAGGCGCGATAAATCATTGAGCTATTTAAATGGTTTATTAATGAAGTGTATGCGTGCGGATAAGAAAACTAAGACCATCAATAAAGTTGCGAATGTGCCAAGCAGTTGCTTTAATAAGTCAAAAAGATGGCAGGTGGATGACATACTGTGTCGGACACGCATGGGCAGAAAACGATATGCTAGGTTGAATAAAGTTTGCAATTTTGCAAATGAGTAGCGCTTGCGACAGTCCGGAGGAGGATAATGTAGAAAGCGTCAGGGGTAAGAAAATTTATAAGTGCTAATAGCTGATTAAATTCATAGAGATATTCCTATCATGGAAAGAGACTGAAAAATATTATGCGTATCGAATAATCTCATCTAAATCACCAAAACCTAAATCATTTCTAAAAGAGTTGATTACCTTCTTGTGCTGAAAAAATACCGGACTTTTTTTCTCCGGATACCAAAGCACCTATCCCAAAGTAAGACGAAATAGTCCAGCAGAGGAATGCATAACTTCTCTTCAGGTATCTGTTCAATAAAGCAACCAAACTAAGCCGAAGTTCGAAAAGCCCGGAATGTCTGAAAGGTGCACAATTTTATACTTTTCCAAGGCTTTCCAGATTCTAGTAACAAACCCTTATTTTGAACTTATTTCGACAACGATATAATTATAAAATTTTGAGTAAAAATGGACAGAAACATTTGATAATATTCTAATATGTCCTTGAAAAAGGTCTACAACACAATAAACTAATTACCATCGTTTAAAATAAGAAGTTGTATTCACATCGGATTCACATTTTTTTAATCGATGTAAACATAAATATCGAATTAAAAAGGCTTGATACCCAAAATATGTATCTGCAATAATTTCAAAATAAAGTTCAGTCATAATTTCTTATGAATTTATATCGTTAATGTCGTTTTTGTTTTTACAGTATGTATGTACAGAATAAAAGAAAGAAAATTAGGAATAAAATATATTTTTTTTTTTTTATTTAATACGTTTATTTGCAATCTATTTTAAAATAATAAGCAAATTATAAAATTAATTAACAAAATTACTTATATTATTGAACTCCACTGAGGTCAATAATAATATACTTATGTACTACATATATGCAACTCCGACTCTTTTGTTACATTTTAATACATTTTAATTTTATATTTAGCTATTAAGTTCTAAATGGAAGGTCTAATACATGATGTCTTTTAAGTCTAATAATTTCATTAGATTCATCAAGTAATGCAATTGCTAGCGGATTTTCATGATTACTTATTCTATGTAAATATTTTGTACTAATTTTTTTAATTTCATTTTTTATAAAAGGAACTTTTAGATCAGAATGAATGGCTTTATTAGTGATGAACCAGGGTGCACTCGTAATAAGTCTTAAAGTTTTTGACTGATATCTTTGTAAGATTTCTATGTTCGAATTGGAAGCAGTGCCCCACAGTTGAACTCCGTAGGTCCATACTGGCTTTAGTATAACCTTGTATATTAAAATCTTATTATTAAGATCTAAAGGCGATTTTGGGCCTAGTAACCAGTAAAGTTTGCTGGTTTTAATCTTCAGATGTTTACTTTTGGCTTGTATATGACATTTCCAGGTTAACCGTTTGTCCAAATGTATGCCAAGATATTTGACACTATCATGTTTGGGAATTATATTACCATTTAGTTGCAGTGAAGGGCATTCTTCCCGTCTCAATGAAAACAAAACGTGCACCGATTTGGTATTGTTTACTCTTATTTTCCATCGGTCAAGCCACATCTGTATCTCATTTAGTTCTCTCTGAACTAGATTGCTTGCATCAACTGGGGACTGACTTGATGCTAATATAGCAGTGTCATCAGCGTATGTAGCAATTAGTACATTTTCGATTTCGGGTATGTCAGATGTAAAAATCGTATAAAGTATAGGGCCAAGTACGCTACCCTGTGGTACTCCAGCTTTGATGTATCGTATCTCAGATATTTCTTCGTTTACCTTTACATAAAATGATCTTTTGCTAAGGTAAGACTTTAGTGTTAAATAAAATGGAGTAGGGAGTATTTTTTTTAATTTATATAACAGGCCTTTATGCCATACTTTGTCAAATGCTTGCTGTACGTCCAAAAATGCAGCTGAACAGTACTCCTTTCTTTCAAAGGAGTCAGTTATAAAATTAACAACGCGGTGGCATTGTTCAGGTGTACCATGATATCGGCGAAAACCGAATTGATGTTCAGGTATTACCTTATTTTCTCTAAGTATTGGCAATAATCTGCGCAAAAATAGTCTTTCAAATATTTTGGAGAATAGTGTTAATAAGCTGATTGGCCTGTACGAAGATATTTGATTTTCAGGTTTTGTCGGTTTAAGCACCATAACTATTTCGGCGCACTTCCACTGCGTAGGAAAAAGGTTTAATCTTAATATTGAGTTATATATAAGAGTTAAAAACATGATTCCTTTTTTCGGTAAACTCGTAGCCACCTTGGCTACGAAGTACCTCAAGCGTCCCAAAAAGAGATGTGCGCCTATAAAAGATTGTAGCAACGTTTGGTGTAGGACAGATAAGAGCAAGGCTAATGCATATGCAAAATATTTAGAGACAACGTTTACTCCGTTTTTAGATCACAGCAACAACGATGATGATGTGCTTGCGTTCCTCGATATTCCATGTCAATTATCTTTACCGATTAAACATATTACACCGAACGAAATTCGTGCTGAAATCAAAAACTTGTGTTACAATAAATCTCCTGGGAATAAAATATATAAAATATATTTTTTGTTATATATAAGCGTATCAAAAGCGCATGAACTTTGTGCTGCTGAGGTTTTGCCAGTTATTGGCCAAGTTCAAATAAAAGAGGGTTTTTAAAAAGTCGAAGATATTGTTTCTGTATGGCAATACTCTCCTGTATTTATTTTTTCTTTAATTTCAATCTCAATGAATCTGAGAATATGCCACAGGAAGGATTTCGTGAAAATCGCATTTGTTTACATATTTCTGGTATCCGAAATGTAAGTTATTGCATTGAAGTTATACGCCGCAATTTATTTTTAAATGCGTTTTTCCGAAAGTTGTATTTTTTTTAGCTACCGAGTAAGAGTTTTCATAAAACTATTGGAACGATTCCAATAATTTTCTTTTTAAATTATTTAGTATGCATATGGCTATGTTTTCCCGAGTACGATTTCCAAAATTTTTTTTTGTTCCATTTTTATAAACTCTAATATGTTAAAAAACAACGTAAAATGAAAAAAAAATTGCAAAACATAAACTTTACAATTTGCAAATTAAAAATTCTTTCTCGGGCAAACGTAGCCAATGTAACAGTGATTACTGAAAATATAAATTTTTTTATTACGGATTACCCGACTGGCCACAACTTTACCTCGAGCATAAAGGACGTTCTTAAATGAGAAATGTCATAACAAAATAAAAAAGAAATGCCGACTACTCAATTATATGTAGAGTGTAAATAACTAGTTGCATTATTCTGATATTTTCTTAAGACCATACCAATGTCGTGTTTTCACAAAAATTTACAAATAATATTTTCTTGAAATGAAATTGTGTAACGATTTAAAAACAAAATTTAAACGAAAAATCTTGTTTATGTATTGAATTTTATTTGGAATAGGCAGAAAAATAATTTTCCATCTAAATTGCTGGTGAACAAATAAAAATTACACAGCACCTTCTTTCAGTGTAACTTTTAAAGTTGAAATTTGAAAAACGATCATTATTGTTGTCCGTGATTTTAATAAGAGAACAGCAGTCTGCCCCATTTTTATTGTGCCGAGCTGTAACTTTTTTCCCCCGATTGTTATAGAAGGTATGTATAATAAGTAAATAAATTTCAAATTTGCTAGAAGTTATTCAGTTTCTGTAAAAAATTAACTTTTGTTTCACAATTTCCCATGACGTAGGGGCTGCGGCATAGATCAATCCTTACCATATTTAATATTCATGTTTTTTGGGTCAGCACATTTCATGCTTCCTAAGTGAAAGTAGTATTCAAACCAAATCGGAATACGTTTACTACTTTTTTCTACCACTGATGTGAAGCCGTTACACTGTGGACCGTACTTGATCGTGTCTCACGAGTCACAAATTGACGGACCTACAGTTTTACGCCGACTCCGAACGGCAGATGATTTTTGCGATAAATTTTTTCATGCCATTTTTTGATTTTACTTGCCTTTGCGGCCACAAAGGAAGGAATAGAAAAAGTTCTAATAAAAGAATGCAATGGAGATAGAAAAGAGAAAAGTTAAGATACTTCTTCGAAGTAACTTAGTTCGTTAATAGTCAGATTACATCGAGGCTTTTCCACTACAAAGTAAGCAAATTGTAAAGAAATTTCGAACGTCGCTTGAAGCGTTAAGCCACCAAGGTGATATTTTTTTCCTGTTCCGGTAAGTAATCTACAAACTTTAAACACGCCACAAAATATAATACCAATTCAAATTGGACATTGGCACATGTCCTCTACGCTCAGAAACTCTCAGTAATCGTACTCTCTCCTTTAAGCAGCACCTTTGATGTAAATTGCCAAGCCGAGCTCAAGCCCACGTAAGGGTTGCTGTGAGAGATATAGAGAGAGCCAAAATATGTTCAGCCCTGCACTTCTCAAATTGCACTTCAGACTCCTAGAGACCTTTATGCTACGAAGACTGTTGCATATTGAATTTCAGTTCCCTTCTACCCAAACATTGAACTTAAAAAATATACAATTAGAGACGAAACGATTCTGTTGTTTTGCCGAGCACGCAATTTAAAATTTTCAACACAAATTAGCTATTCGAGTTTATGTATGGTATATAAAATATTCTGAAGCCCAATTGATACTTTCGAAGTTTCTTAATTTTATGCGAATTGTGGTTTGACGCCAATATTTCGAGACTGGTTCATAAGTTGCAGACTTATGCAATTTCTGAGCATCTTCTGAACGCTGATGACACCAGTCTTTAATTATTTTAGTCAACAGAACGGGAGCATCTTCCGACAACCTAACTTTCCAGGTGTAAGACATGATATGTTTTTATATTTTGACAGAGTTGCATACGTTCTTTATTTCAGATGAGTGGATGGTATGTAACGAGATAATTGATCTCTTCGCCTGTATGTGTAAATCTGCTGAAATATCCGGACCTGGGCTTGGCAACGAGGCGCCTTAAACTTCAAAGATGATGACGATTGGCCTTCGACAACAGCTTTTATTTAGTGAATGCCCTTATGGCCTTCTAGTAGTCGGTCGAGCTCAAAGCTTTTCGTACTTTAGGTTGTCGTCAGTGCAATATTGCAGTTACATCTCTGGCAGGTACTTAGCTTCGGCCACTGTGTTTATTTTATTAGTCCTCAATGCCAATATTGAAGGCACAAATTTATCTCGAATATTACACAGTGTAACTACTTAAGATTCTACGTATTCGATGAAAGTAAATGTTAATGCACGTTTTGATTGATTTTTTTTTGTTCTTAGCTCTTTATTTTTGCTATAAGGATTTAAAGTTTGGAAGTATTTTTCGACATCCCTTGTCAAGTTTGGTTTGGAGACAAACCAGTTTCGGCGTTGTGCCATCATCAGTGTCATTTTCGTTCTGTTCAGCTAACTTCTAATTTTTCGTATTTTTATACTGTAGTTATTAGCAGGTAGCAAGGGTTTGCGTTAAACTTAGAAGCTCCACATGCATGTAGATATCTGAACTATGTACGCGTGTTTATTAGAAACCTCCATTTTGTATCACAGTGTAATTAGTATTCCTATTAGAGGTAGGAAATGTTGTCAGAACTTCCATATAAAAATTAAAAAGGTTGGGTTTTATGTTTTGTTTCAAAATTGCATAATTTCCCATATTTGATTTTGCGATTACACTAGAGATATTGGGTGATAAAAAATTGCCAAATATATTCATAAAATTCCAATTTCGGAAAAGATGCTTATTTGATCTGGTATTAAATAGATGGAAGTTTAAAGTGGTAATTTTTCAAACATCACACAAACCCAACGAATATCGAATATCCTTCGGTCGAGATTTCAAGCCACGCATGCTCATGCCCAACGCGCGTCACATACAGCAATTAGCAACAACAACCGAGTAACAACGATTCCATTGCGTACTAAAAATTTGATAGTTGTTAATCGTGTTTCGCGCTTGTAAAGATGCAATCAGTAGAAATCTTCAAATACGAGTGAGCACTTATGAGTTGGCAAATCGATTGGTTGTGATTTCATTGCTGCGCCTGCGTATTAATTTGCTAGTGATTTCACTATACAAATCCAATAACACAGCCACACCAGAGAAGAAGAACTTTAAGTTGAAAAGAAAAATTAAAAGAAATAAAAAGAACAAAAAAATTACATAAAAGGGTCCTTCATTGCACGAGACGATCGAGAGACTCATGCCTTGGATTATCGCTATGACTTCGTATGCGTTGACCACATGGCGAGTTAAAGTGATAAATTTAACAAATTTCAGATAAAATCTTTGATTCGCGTTGTCGCAGCAGCAACTAAGCAACCAAGCAACAAACAAACAAACATACATACATACATACATACGAATGTGCACTCGAAGATATGCTCCAAGTATAAGGTTCCCTTACTCAATGTGAGCTGTCGATAGGAATTGAGAGTTTTGGATAAGCGCACACAGCATTCAGTTCGCGGCAGGTCACGAGGAGCAGTAAAAGAGGTGAATGTTAGGCTATATGTATCCATGTATGTTAGTATATGGCCTTTCGTTATTGTGGCATTTGGCGACTGTGGTGTGATAATGTTGTTGGCATGCAGTCGTCATTTGTAACGAATGCCTCCCATAAACATTTTTTAAGCTGTACGCCAACTCCAACTCCATGGTGGGTAGGTGAGGAAGCTTTTGCTTGGAGCTTTGCGAGCATGTTGCCAATAATTGTGGCTAATGATAAACACGCTGCAAAGTCAGAGGTGGAATTCGTGTGAACGGTTATGTAGTGACAAATTTTCGTTAATAATTTGCGAAATGAGAAATACGTCGGCTGGTTAAAGGTGACACCAATAGAGGGGATTCGTGAATGGGGAAAGTGGATGGAAAGGGGAGTTGGTGGTGGAGGCTAAAGAAATTATGAGAAAGTTTATTTCTTATAAAAAATACCATTGAACGGTTATTGTCCAAATTCGTACTAAAAAATCATGCGGAAAGAGAAATGTTATGTGTAGATTAAAGATTAAAGCAACATACTCCTTGATTGTTATTTCTTGAGTCTTATTCTTTGCTTGTACAATAATCTATATTTCTTGAGTTTCATTTATCGCTCAGGTAATAAAATTTAATTTGTTTGTCACACAAATTAAGTTTTATTTTCGGAGCAAAATATAAATAAAACATTAAGGAAAATTCAAGGAATAACTAATCTCACTTGTACTAATCATATCAACAAAATAGTAAGCAAGGTATGTGTGTATACGTCAGACTGAAAAATCTACGGCAATCTGGCAAGGGGTATGCAAAAGACGTCGTCTTGCTTTACAGCTAATTATTCCAACAGGAGACCAGAATACTCCCATTAAAAGAGCACATCCTTAAGCTTAGCAAACAGTTCTGATTTCCGCTGTGCTGATTTCTTACAACAACCACAAGGTAATGCTACCCGGTGGAGTGCGGTATTTTTCCCTCCACTACTTCCGGTTTGGAGTTACATATAGTTTTTATTGTTCAGCAGAGAAATTATATATAGTTTTTATTGTTCAGCAGAGAAATACATTTTTGGGTATGCAAAAGTAGCCAGGGATTTCAGACTCCTATCGGGATTACTTTCTCAGACATTGTGCTGTAAGAGTTGCCATTCAAGTATCTGACATATGTTATTTCAGTTTCCATAGTGTAAGCTATGCTCTTTCGCTAATTTTTTCGTGCTGTCTGAGATTTAGTCTTCTGACACAAAATACCACAATCGTTGTTTTTTACCATTTTTTTTTAAGATTAGTAGGTATGAGTATTTTTGTGTGGCTTATTTAGACCTAATTGTACTATTATTTCACTGAATAAATAACATGGTAATCTATCATCAAAGAAAGTTTGTGGTACGTGCCTTCGACAGCTTTTCATTATCTCGCACCATGATCACAGACGATTAACGATCGACGATCACTAATCGCCACTTGATGTTGTATTTGTACTTTCTAATCCTCTTTCTAACACGGTCGATACTTTGCACACTAGCTTACTCATATGGTTGTATTATTATGGGAAATATACCCAGTAAACAATTTTGAAAGCGGATAAATCGCCGCTTAGGACCGTTAAGATAATTTTATCCCGGAATTCTGTATTTGTATCTCATCTCAAGTCTTTAAATCTGAGACTTTCAATTTGAGAAATTTTTTGTGGCATGAGAAAATTTCGGTATTCAGCAGGTGACAGCCTCAAAAAATTTCACCAAATGCTGTGGTGAAAAGATGCGGAAACAATCAGCTGAAGGTACATATGTTTCAACTAGAGATGTATAATCCCACTATTAATCGATTGCACACAATATACTTTTCAAGTATTTTATCCACATTGTTCGATCAAATTAATTTTCTTGAAAACAAAAGTGTTATTTCTTGCTGAATAAGCAAAACATGGCGAACGGCCAAGAAGCAGATCGAGAGAAAATTAAATTCTTTGTTTTGTAACTTGCTCAGAACCAGGTGGCAAGTTAATAAGAATAATATTACTTTGGCGCTCACACCATATCTTAATGTTTGGCCGAACTCCTCCTACAATTTTTGGTGTGCGTCTTGATGTTGTAACACAAATTAAGAGCCACAGCTTTACCCCGACCCCACAGCTTTACCCCGACCCCGAATGGGAAATATTTTGGTGAGGTGTTCTCGCGAGTTTGCCATTGCCTGCCGAGGGGCTACCGCTATTAGAGAGCACTTTTTCTATGATTTTTAATGTTACTTACCGCGACTAGCTGACAAGTTTGTGATTTTATTTTAAGGCTTGGGGCTGTGTACCGAATGGTCATAAAATCGATCACACTACAGAAAACTCTCAATTACTGACTAGAAACTGCTTACAGAATACAAGCACCGTCCCTCTAACAAAAATCCTTGTATTTTAAGGTAGTAATTTTACAATAAAAGTAAAAACCGCTATGCTACATAACCTCAAATATAGGCAAAATCCACGATTTTTGCTTAAAATATCTCGAAAACCTGACATGATGGAACAATTTGAGGTCAGATTCTTGTTCAGCACACTAAAAACCTTCGGAAAAGTATATACATCTGGTTGTGGAATCTTGTCGGCCTGTGTAATTCATCACAGCCCACAGTTATGGATACGTCGCTGTAAGAAATGTTCTATAGATTATCCCCAAAGTGTTGGCTGGGTGTTACACACGTATTTTCCTACTTACTTTCTCATTCGACCCGATATCTGCATGAATTCTCATCATAGCTTATTTATCACTCACACAGCAGTTAGCCAAATGGTCAGTTAGATGAGACCAAACTGTCAGTCAGTTAGTTCATTGGTGAGCGAGTGAGGGCAAGTTAACTATAAAATTGTGTAAATACCTAGTATTTACTATATACCATTTTTGTATATTTGTATGTATGCACGTGAATGTTATCCAACAAACTTGCGTGTGATCTTGTAATCAGTGTGTATTTAAGCCCATTTTTTACACCATTTCTCGACGTGATATCAATTTAATGGTTTTACAAATGAGCGATTGATGAGCATATCAGATGACTAGGGCTTCGAACGGGTGTGCACATGTAAAAATGTTTATATGTATACAAACAATGTGTCCATATGGGATTGTGCGTCCGTCTGTCCACACGTCATACATATGTACATACAAATGAACCTTCATACTCGCAGAACCAAAATGCCAAGTAAGTTCATACATCCAAAAGTCCAATGGTCCATCTGTCCGTCCTTTTGGAATTCCAGTGCTCTCCTAAACGTTTCGTTGCTGCTGTAAATCGCGTACACATTTGTTGTTATTAGCCTTGCCGTCATCTTCGTCCGGCCAACCAGTGAACCAACAACAATAATCCACACATGTCATGTTCCGCATCGTTGTAACGAGTATTCAGTGTTTGCGACCTCTTGCGGGCTCACTGCATGACACATTTCATACCTGTTTCGTTTGTTGTTGCTATATTTCTTCATTCCGTTGTTTTTGACTTGGTCCACCACATGTGGTCTGCGCGAATCGCTTATTTGTTTTTGGTATTTCATCTACTTGTCTGTCCGTGCGCTTCAGATGATTTTGCTTAGATATTTTTGTTCGATAAGATTTGTAGTTGAATTTAGTTGGTGAGAAATTGATTAAGTTAAACTGCCACTTACAACTTTTGGTACTACTGCGAAACAACACCATTTTTCCAAGGGAAGTCTTTAGACTTGGCACGGTGGTGCGATTTGAAGAACGACGATTAAGTTAGAGAGCTGTGCTGGTTTTAGAGTATAGAAGAGGTAGGTAGTCAAATATATCTATACTCTGAGGCTCTTAGCTGTAAAGTTTTTCATTGAATGCTTCGAAATTTTAATGCAGGGGCTACGTCTTGCGGAAGTATAGAAAATGCGTAATATAGCTTACGATACGGCATAATCATTCACACTATCAAATATATTTGGATCTCATCTGCAACTATATAATACAATATTTCATAAGTCGGCTGAGAAGCAGACACAGGTGCCAGATGAATGAAATAGTCTGCAAGCAACAAGACATACTTAACAAAAAAAGGTATTTGTTTTATGAAGGTTCAAAATGCTCACACGTTTCACAGAAAATAACGAATGTTTGGATGCCAGGAACCTAATCTCAGGCTATTTTCACGGATGGCTTTAAACTAGGCAGCAGGATGGAGGTAGGAGAATTCCCTCCATCGAGCCCCTGTAGCGTCTTTCCGGTTGAATTGACACCAATAGTTGAAGACGATCTTTGGAATTAAGGCCTCTACAATGACTATGTGACTGATAGCGATATTTTCAGACAGTCCAGCTGCCATTAAATCACTAAATTCTAATAGTATTTCCTTCCTGTTGAGTTGGCAAACTCGGCTGAGAAGACAGGAATCCCCCTATTTTCATGAAAGCAAGGACTAAAATTTGCTTTCATTGAAAATACAAACATCAAGTGGGCCGCGAAACCAGGGATCGATGTTGGGAGATTTTGGTAAATAATAAATATAGATCGCTACTGTGTCATTTCAGTGGTATGGCTGGGAACTGTCTAATAAGATTACATCGACGGAGCTAACTTCCAATGCTTTTTGTCGCCAAATATACCAAAATATTCAAAATGAAATTGGATTATGCCGAGTCTGTTCGCCCATGTATTGGATATCTTGAGTAAATATTAAAACTTGGTAACCATGCCTACATGACGGTATTTTACGAAAATAAAAAAAATCCGATATTTGGGTAATTAAGTATAGAATATTATTTGCTCAAATTTGATAGACAGTAGCTTTTCTTACCGATATTCGCATGGTTAACTCATCTTAAAGAAAATTTTAACGAATTCGCTATTCAGCAGCCATTTTTTAACGATGTTCGCTATCGCTTGAATAGCGGTTGCCGTTAGCTGGTCGATTATCGAAAACTAAACCATGACAAATATGCAGCTGCTTACGGAAACGAGAAAACAATTAAAGTTCGGTGTTTTATAAGCTTGAAATTGAAATGAGGGAAATTCGAAAGTCATTTGAATATTTGGCATAGTATGTATGTGTGCACATATGATTTATCTCGTGGCGAGGAGAGAAAGTAGGCCTACACAAGTAAGCCTAACAAATTGTCATTTGTTCCGGGATATAGGTAGCTCATGTAATCTTGTGTCCAATATTATTTAAATTCTATTTGGAGATTTTAACAAGATTCAAATACTTGGACCTACTATAAGAATAAATTAACACTATTCCAAAAACTCAATTCAACTAATATTTTACTTTGACCAAATATAATAAAAACGCCCTAAAAATTCTTCGTGATTTTCGCTTTTTTTAACAGTTTTGAATAAATACAAAAAACAAAACAGTTGTTAAGTGTCGGTAAAAAAAGTTAGAGAATTGCACAATCATAGCGGCTAACGGCAAATATTGCCGAAAAAAATTGCGTTAGTCGTATCGTTTAAAGTTAATGAATCAGAAAGGATAAAGTGAGTAAAAAAAAGGGACGTTCCACCGCACTCTTTATAGCAAATATGTAGGTATATCTCAGAAACTCTACCAAATTTGGTAAACACTTTGCATTCCATTTCGTTTCATAACGGTAATTTACAAACAAATACTGGAATTAAGAAATTAGTTATATGTTTTTTTTTAAAGATTAAGGTTTCCAGAAGTTTCCTTTGTACTAAATAACAAAAATTAATAAATATATGTAAATAATAATGTGTTGGTTGTTTGAAAGAAATTTATTGCTAAATTTGACATTTTTTAAGGAAAAGAAAAAAATAAAGCTTTTGAAAATTTAACCCTTTATAAATATCTTACTTTTTTGAATAACAAGGTAAATACCGAAAATTTAATTTATTATTTCATTGGAGTTTGATTGTTTTATTTAAACTTTTTAAGATTTTTTGTCACAAGCCTTGGCGGAGAACTTTTTTACAAAAACAAAAAGAAAATTGTTTAGGTAATTTAAAAGGAAAAATTCCGTAACACCTTACCTGGTTTTAAATTCCTTACATTTTTACAAAATAAACAATGTTTAAATAATTCGAAAAATTCCTAAAAATAAAGTTTTTTCTTTCATTAAAATTAGTACATTCATTTTAACTTTCTAATACTTTTCTCACAAGCATTACTCATAAATTTTATATAAACATATATACATACATACATACACGAACAGAAGAGTAAATAATTTTTAAAAAACCTTTGAAAACTTAACCTTTTTCATTTTTTCTAAATTTTTATCAAATTATAAACATATACTAAGTAATTTTGAATTTTGTTAAGATTATTTATTGTTTTATTATATGCTTTGCCAGATATTTTACAAATTTTATTCAGCTTTGTTAAAATAAAGAAAATTAAATTTAAAATTGTTATCCAGTGGTTTTTTATTTGTATGATTTTTAGAGTTCTTAGATTTTTTAATACATATGCATAAATGTATAAAAACTAAATGAGCAAAATATTTTTTAATATTCTTAAATTTATTTTTTGTATATTTTATTACAAACTTTGGCAGGCAATTGAATTTTTATTTTTTCATTTTGTTAAATAAATCAGAAACATAAAAGTCGTTTTTCGTGCATATAAAAATTATCGTGTTTTAGTAACTTTTTTTCATAATTTTGGTTAAAATGTTTGGTTATGGAAACACTGGTGCTATTGCTGGACGAATGGAAGCTCATTGCTCATAAATAATCCTGAAGAGCATAATCTTGTTATAGACGTTCGTCGTCGCGTACTTATATAATAAACTTCCGCAAACTATATTCATCTTTTTCACATTTTTAAGCTGACACAAGGAATAATTTCTTACCAATAGTAATTTGTCTATAATTTCGTCGAAAAAGTGGCATTTTAACTGCACCTAATATCAGATGACATCAGACTATTTGTACCAAATTAAATAGTCGTTAGTGATTTCCTATCGTGCTATATCATATCCGCCCATACCAAATGTGCATCAATATTTATTTAAGATGATTAACATAAATTTTATGCATTTTGTCATAGCGATTGTTGTGACTGTCACCGTCACCTGCGATCATCATAAAAATAGGCGCCAATGTTAGAAAAAATACCTTTCAGAATTTTTAACTATGCAGACGCATAAGTGTTAAAAAATTACAATACCATAAAATTTACATAATAGTGGATCAGGTTACCACGAAAAAAATTATTCAATGGACGCAAAAGCAATCAAAACGAAATGAAAATAAATACAAGTACAGAGAAGGAAAAACTATTTAAATGGTCTAACAGACAATTCTACAGGCTATAAAATCGTGAAGGTAAGATATACAATTTTCTATACAAAATCTGTACATCTGTACATAGATTCAATTTAATATAAGAAAAGTGAATACACGCACACGAAAATTTTATTGAAACACAAATCAAACAAAATGCTTTGCCACGGAGTTCAGAGAAAGGCCTACAACTCAACATTGGGGTAGAAAACATATTGATGAAAATGATTAAAATCTAACAAAGAAAGAGTAAAAACAAAAAAAAATCGGACGATCAACACAACATAAGGGACAGAATAGGCCACCGAAAACAAAAAAACTATAATAACAAACACCAATCCTTCTTGAAGCCACCCAGTTGTAGCTAAGCTGTTAATAAAACTGCGGTCAGGTGAAATTGTCAACCACAATTCCTAAACAGTTGGATGATCGTTATGAGTGGCGATTACGATCAACACCGTCGATCAAATGATTACACAACACTCTGATAGTGACACTCATTTGTTGGATGGAGCAAAGGAAAAAGGTGAGTACTTGTATTACATTTTTGATTGTACACACATATCTCGCTTGTGTGAGCTAAAACGGATGGCAAGAGAGGGGACGCGTTGTGGAGCCAAAGTGCGATCGTTTCATGCGACACGAAATAAAATGAAATGATGGGGGAAAAATATTGTTGTAAGTATGTATTGTGTATGACCACGCGCTCTAGGAAAATCACCTGCTGTGCACGTTGCGGGGTCAGCAGACACCTTATACTCACACACATCCGTGCATAGCTCCTTATGTGGTATGTAAACTAGTGAATAGACAATTCGACTGCTAAGCGTTCTACTAGTCAATAAAGCTGGCATGAAACAGCTGGCGTGCGATATTGCGCGCCATGGCGAAGTAGTCGGGTAATGATCGCGTCTAGCAAGCGCCTACGTCGGGCTTGGCTAGCGCATGAATGCCACTACCACCCGCAGCATTTTGAGCAACGGTTTATTAAATATTACAATTGTTGAATGGGTTTTAACAATAGGCGAGCGCCACGAGATAAAAAAAATTGAATAAATATTCCTAAGGTCTTTCGACAAAATGACTTAACTTAACTTTGCATTTGTTTTCTTAAGTTCGCGTCGTTTTGGTGAATGCTTTGAGAACTCAACGCAATAAAAGTTGTAGTACTCTTAAAATGCAAATTTTGTCTAAGAAAAATTAAGTTACGTACTCACAGTGGTGGTCTTATAATTAGAAACGACTTCGCGGCATACATTGTCTTATTTGTATATGTATTTCAAAAATTTCGTTCACAACCTTAAAACCAAACGTAAGAAATAGAACAATAACAAATTATCATTGCATTTAGCATAAAAAATTAAAAACATTAATAGAATAAAAAAAAATTAGCTGAACACAAAAAACAAAAAAATCAAATATTATGTAGAAATGAAATGTAGGGTCAGTCCAAAAAAACAATATTTTGATCCGCAAGCCAATACTTCACTAACATTGAATGTGAAATGTCAATATCAATACCTTGATTAATTGGATTTAGTTCCTTAAGAGCTAGACTGATAGGAAGATTGATGGCATAATTAAATTTCAGAATGCACGAACAGAATATGTCGGAATGACGTTAGCTCCTATTAAGTATATTAATAGGAATCCTACTTGGGATAGCAGTCCGATTTCCCAGTTACGATTTTAAGGATAAATGAAACAAAGAGAGTTATAAGAATGCAGCGGTTGCGTGAAACTTAAAGATCGGAGTGCAAATCTAATAAAAATCTTTTGGATTCGCTCTATTCTTTTTATATATAACGCCTGCACAGGATGCCAGATAATTGAAGCAAATTCCAAATGGGATCTAACAAAGGCAATAAACAATTTCTTATGGGTATATGAATCAAAGAAATCTGTACTGTTTCGACGTACAAATGCTAACATAGAATAAGAATTTGCGACTGTAAAACTAATAAGGCTTGCGAACGTAAGTTTTGAGTTGAACATACTCCTCAAAAACTTCAACTGAGAAGCTGCAAGAGAATAAGTAGTATTAACAGTATTCAGTTTTCTCGAAAAAATGCAATATAGATATTAAGAAAAATGCGATTTTTCACCCACTAGGCATGAACCCTGTCGAGATCGGACTGGACTGCAAAAAAGATTACTCCATTCTAGTTACGACTGAGGAACCCTTCAAGCCATCCGTGTAAAGGAGATATTTTCGAGTGAATGAAGCAAGAGCTACTATCATTGATAAAGATGATAAATAACATTGGCCCAAGGATGCTTCCTTGGGGAATACCTAAACTGGCACGAAACGAACTAGGGGACGTGTTGTTGAGTACAACAGAACATCACCTATCACTCAAATAAGACTTGATCCATTCTACAAAATTTGAGGGTATCGAGGCCACACCAAGCCAAGAAAAAGCACTACAGACCTTAATAGATCCGCACCGTGCTTCACCGTCTTCACAGTGCACCTGGGGTCTAAGGTCTTGCTTTGAGGACGGCTCATTTATAGTTTTATTGTACAAGTGAGAACTTTTGCGCGGTAGATGACATTGACAGTTTTTCCTTTTCATGCAACTGCACAACTTTTTGTGACTTATTTTGCACATTTTTAAAATCATTAAAATATACCCTATGGCTGCGCCTTTCTAATTACGAGGCTACCCAAAAATATTTATAAGTCGTGGAAATAATCATTTTGCACGTGCTTGTCTAGCAACATGTTGATCGCCTACTCAATGAATAAAGGTGGTCATAATTTTCAATGAAAGCCTTCACAAAATTTTGTATAGAGATTTTGCTTTCTTAGCACATCGTTTCTAATTATAAGACCATCAATGTAAAAACGCTAAAGTCAAATAAGTTGTTTTGTGAAAATGTTCAAAATTTCTATCTAACTTATTTTATATTTTACTTTACTAAGCTAACTCATAATGATAATAAATCTTCTGTAGTTTGTGAGGTGTTATTGTAACGAAATTATTGTATGTGTGATAGGCAAAAGCAGAGATGTAAATCCATATCATGTTCATCGTTAGTGAGCGCTACAAGCTAGGCGCGAGTTGGTGATCAAATCAGAAAAACGACTGGCTGTTTTCATATTAATCATGAATTCAAATAGATTCGAAATTTTTGGCTTGCTTTTTATGCTAATACTCTTAACAAACAATTTATGGCCTCAAAGTAATTGTTAATCATTGAGATAAATCAGAAATTGATGAGCAGAAAATGTGGAGAATATCATTAAAATACCAAGGTTTCGAATGAGTTTGCGAATGTCATAAATATGGTTTGATAGTAACATTTAAGAATACATCTATACTTTTTCAAAAAAGTACCAAGAATTAGATAAAAAAATACCGCGGCTTCGTGGCGCCAGATTCATTTAAGTGGAAATCAGATTTAATTTATTTTTTATTTAATTCTCAATAAACATTTTTTCAGTTTCAACAAACTTTTTTATTTAAGTGAGCTACAGTTTGTTACCTCTGTGCCGAAAATGTTATACTCAAATTAACAGCTGATTTTGAGCGATGCTTGCTGAATGAAACTGGTCTGTATATAATGATCAGCTGATTAAATGTATAACACTTCTAATATGCCCGAACTTATCGGGGAAAAATATATAAGACGAATTGAAAAACTCCATCTGTTCCTGTACGATTTTATAAGATCTATAAATAGTCTGAATCTTTGAAAAATTTTTTATTTTTATTTTACTATGATGACTTCTCTTCGGAGATATCCTATTTTTTAAATTTCGTCATGTTGTACATTTCTTCTAACGACACCATCAAAGTTATGCGTTCATTCAAACCCTCGTCGCAAACAGACGCTGACGGGTTATCACAATCTTGTTCAAAAACTATCCAGCGTTAGCAACTGCTCTGGAAGTCATCTTTAATTAATTTGTATCTTTTTTAAAAAGTGGAAGGAAAAATGCTGTTCGTAACTCCAAGCTGTTTAGCTTCTCAAAACTTTTTGAATGCATTATAAAGGACAAGATTTATTTTGCGGTTAAGTTATTAATCAACACAAATCAATATGGCTTTTTCAGTGGTCACTTTTTAGCTACTAATCTTGCCGTTTTAGTGAATACTGTTTTCAACAGGATTCCAAGTTGACTGCATTCATACAGATTTCTCTAAGGCATTTTATAGAGTGTCGTACAAGATATTAACCACATCTTGCTTCTTCAGGTGTTCCCCAAGGAAACATTTTGAGGCCTACACTTTTTCAAATTTTTTGCTTTATACCGACGTTATGAAAGTTTTTGCATCTATTAAGGATGCAGAGGAAGCTCCGAAGCTCCAGTATAATTTGTATGATTTCTCAATCGCTGGTGCGTAAAGTCACGGCTCTCCGTGAATATTAAAAAATGCTTTCATATAACGTTTTCGAGGCCTCCAAATATTTTTAATACATCTCACATACATCTTGGAATTGTATTCGACGCAAAATTTTCTTTCAATAGTCGTATAATTATTACTAAATCGTATTCAATTTTGGGGTTTATTCGTCGCAATACAACAGAATTTTCTGATCCATATACATACCTACAAACTCCTATATACAGCTACAGCAGACCACCAGAATGTTCCATCTTACGTTTCTCTATGCCAATAAATCTAGACTCCTTGGTAAAGAGAACGATATTCCTTTCGCTTTCGTTCATTTTCAATGTCGTTAATCGGATCATTGATTACGCGCTTTTGTTGAACCGGATAAGCTTTATAAAGCCGCAAAGAAGGTTTCGCAATTTGTATCCCTTTTATGGGGAAAACTTTAAGGCTAGATTTGCAAGTTATGTGCTTCGGGAACTTTTTGCATTACCTAATTCGAACCTGCTTGATTTCGCTTTAAATTCGCTTTAAATTCTAAAATGTAAATAATAATAATAATAATAAATATTTGACTGAAACACAGTATAAACTATATTTTTATAAACAATTAAAAAGAAAAAAAAATTGCGGGGATAATTGTGAAAATATTGGAAAAATGACATCCACTGTATATTTTGTTATAACACCTTACCACGAAGCTTCCTATTGTCCATTGCTCGCCAACGCAAATGTGAAATTTGAGCTAGCTAGGCCGCGATTCCAATTTGCAGCTCTACGAGTACATATATTGTATATGTATATATGTAAATGTGTGCATAAATATATTTTAATTATCTGTTTATATGTACATGAATTAGTACTAATAAGTGATCCAATGTAATGATTATTAATTTTCCTGATTTTTACGTTTTGTGTTAAATTTTTACTATGCCAGCAGAATTTTGACTGTTTTATGCAGCTGAGTATTATTTACATTAATACAATATTCATATTCTTAAATGCCCGCTATTGCATCCATCGATGCCTTTTCATTTATATTTACGTCGTGCGGTATTGCGTGGGCGGCATGCAGAAAAGTTGCTGAGTTGCTTTTAGAGAATGGGTTTGTGAAATTAAAATAAATTTGGGTATCAATTTGAAGTCTAAGCAATAGCTTAAATAAGCAAGGAACTGTGTTTTCCTTAATTTTACGTAAAGTTAACAACACGGAAACACTTTAATTAGTACTGATTTTATTGTTAGCCTCGATCCCTGCAAAGACCTGGAAAATTTGTCTGCAATAGTGACGCATGTATACAATGGATCGTGAGCAAAAAAGAGGCGACTGTATTTTCATTCAATTTGTACTATATATAATAATCGGAAAGCGTCGGTATCTCGCTATTATGCCGCCAAGCGAATTCAGAACCATGTTTCGCCGTTTCGAACGTTACTGGAGATCGCGATTGGGTGCTCGAAAAGTGAGGGCAAACTGTCAAAACTTGCCTTTAGGGGTTTCAGCTTATTATTGGTTTAGGATGGAGTTGTTGATCTTCTCTAATATCGCTGTGTGTCGGGCTGTGTAAAATGCCATTGCCAAGTTAAGTTCCCGAGTTTTCACACAGCAAAAGTGGAGTTATAGAAGCTCAAATTATTCTTTATTTCATTAATTTATACCGAACCGAATTTAAATACCTGACGCATGTTATTATTTCGATTGAGCAGTACTTGTTGTATGTAAAAAATACTCTTCATTTTGGATATTTAAACGACTATTATTTATTTGATCCTGCTTTTGACCTATCAATCCCATTTTCCCAAAAACTTGATTTTTTCCGCATCTCTCTCTAATTAAATTCTTCGTACCAAATTTTAGCGAATTTACTACATGAATTAATAAAATATCGAATAGTTTGAATTGTTGTTAATTACTGTTGTATGAGATTGATGGTTTCTCTATAATTTTTAGAAAATTTGTAATTTTAGAAATTGCCTTTAATAAGTTGAAATCTGAGTGTGTAACCAAATTTTTAGTAGTTTCTGAGATATCTCCACGCCTATTTGAAAAATTTGTTTTATCCACGTATCACTTTTCTCAACCCAATTGTATATATTAAACATGAGTAAATCAATTGTTATAATTACAAATATAAAGGCTTTTATGGATTTTTGTGAGTTACAGTTACCGGCTGTTGTTCGCTTTCATTAATTTTGAAAATTGTGGTCATTGAGTTGAAATCCAATGCGCGTCAAATTTTGTACAGTTTGATGAAGCAGTTTCGGAGATATACCTCATTTCTTTAAAGTGTCTTCCTTTCTCCAACACATTGCTGTATATACAATTTTAACAAATTACCTTTTATAGTTACATAGATATTGCATTTTTTCTTATTTTGTGCACTACCGTTTTCACAATTTTCGAAAGAATGCTTACTAACTTAAAGACTATAGTGTGTACCAGAATTGGTATAGTTTAGTAAGGTAGTTTCGGATTTATGCGTATTTCCTATAAAGTGGACCCATTTTCCGAAAAAAATTATATGCAGATAATGTAAATGAAATTTGAGAAAATGTTATGTTTATACTTCCGTAAATATTTAATTCTTATGATTTACACAGAACACCGCTATTGTTACATCGAATAAGATGGAAGGCAAATTTATAGTGTAGGTTTTGCCAAAATGAATATATGTTTATAATAAAACTTCGGATTTGTAAATAACAAATTGTCTACACTGGCGAGCAAAACCGGTCGAATTCTGACCTTTTTACAATATTAACTAAATTTTTATGATACATTTTTTCTGGAAATTTTCGACAAAATTTTTCAATTTAGAAGGATGTTTAGACATTTTATGAGTATGCAGTTTAATTGCCTATTTACCTTTAGTAAAATAAAGTACAAGTTTGAAGTGGATAGAAACAAACCTTTGATTTGATATAATTTTGTTTAATTTTGGCTTTAGAAACTTTTTATACTAAAATCAAATAAGCTATAAAACTTTATACTCGAAACATTTCTAAAAGTTCTTCTAAAAAATTTTAAAATTTCTTAAGTTTTCACAAAATTTTTTTATTAATTTTGAACCATTAGTTTGCAGAACTTTTCCTATAGTGTGAACTATATTTATATATAAATTATAAAAAAAAATTATTATGAAAAAGCCTTGCTAATATTGTATGTTTGTTTGTTTTCTATTTTCTTAATTAATGATTCAAAAAAATTATGAAATCTCAGCAAATCTTCATCACGATATTTTAGAAGGGTTTCTAGAAGTTTTTTGAGTATTGAAATTTAATTAATTAATTTTTGAAAGCTCACGCGCAAAAGAAAAACAAAATACATGTAGGTGAATAAAAAAAAAATCGGCTGCTATAGTAATTACAACTTATATGAATTTGCCTCGGAAAACGTCTTGGATAATATGAACTGATGTAACATCTTGAATAGCAGACTTATCGGGATCATACATTTATTCCTAAGATATGTAAAACAGTTTGATTTATATACTTAACATACACATGCCCATACAATAGTGGAATGTTCTTTTCTTTGACTTATATTTAAAGCGGATTTAAATGGTTGCGCTCATTTATTAACTCAGCGATTGGATTCGTGGAGATTAGGCAAATACGTTAAACATTTTAGATTATCAAAACTTTCCCCATTGGGTTGAAAGGATGGGAAGCAGTGACAATTTTGGACATGTGCAAGCCTCCACCACCCACTATTTTAAAAACTTCATATCTAATAATTTATTTTGAATATCCCCTCTATTCTACTCATACGCTAATAGGCAACTTATCATATGTATATGTGCCGACCTTTTTAACCCTCGTTATTTATTAATTTCTGTAAGCGTTGGCGCAGTCACAACTGTTTACAACCGTAGAATACGCTAACGACGTCATTTCCTTGCAAAAATTAAATCAGAAATCGTAAAAACAAAATCCAAAAATAATACAAAAATTGAAGCACTGGCTTGTTGGCGTCTAATTTATTATGCGTCGCTTTGACCGGCCAACAAGCTCCTGCGGCTAACTCGCTCCGCATCGGCATTCCGACTTTCCTAGCCACTTTAGGATAAAATTTAATTGAATATTAACACCTTTACGGGGCGGAAGAGCAGGTTAGCGGCGCAGTGAGTGTGTGTGGTCTCGTCGCATTGCCACGCGAATCGATTGGATTAGCTTATTGCAATTTCACATTGGCATGGCATTTGTGCCGCTGGCGTTTATGCCAATTGTATTGGTCGAATTTGGTCATCCGGCTACGGCAGCGGCAGCGGTGGCTTGTTGCCTGCGTTTATTTACGATAATGATTTATGTCAACGCTTTATTGAATTTTTCACACCAAAAACATAGACGTGGAAGCGAAACGGAGCGCGTCCAGCAGACGTGCTGGCAAATGGCAAACGCAAGCGGGCACTGCACGGAAGCACAGGTAGACAGATATCTACAAGCGGTGAAAAAAATGAACAAATGGTTTGATGGCAGTAAATTAAATTTCCGAAATTTATGTATTTGCATTCGAATGGCAACAGACCGCTGGTGCCTTCAACGTTTTTGCTGCCGTGGTTGTTGTTGTGCTCTTCTTGTTATTTATTTATTTTAATTTCTTGCTTTCATGCAACTTTATGTATTGATACAACAATGACGCTCCTATTTCAAACTTTTATTGCTTTGCTCTTTTTATTGCATTTCGGCACACAAATGTTTTTGTTCTTTTTCATTGTTTTTGTTTCGTTTTGTTCTATCGTGCAATAAAGTCTCATAACTACGATTGTATGTATTGGCTACCGTTCACCGCAACTAAACGCTGCTTCCTTCCGTTTTCTAATGAACATTTAACATTTTTTGATTTTCCTTCTTTGTTTTTGTTTAGCGAACTTAGTTTCATTTGTTGAGTTTTGCCAATTGGCAATTGCCATTAGCCATTTGCTGTTTAGCCATAATTTGAAAACTTTGTCCTTTCTTATCAATTGATGAGATCTAAAATTGCATTTGAAGCAAATTTCCGCAAAATGTGCCGTCAAATTTGCAAATATTATGGCAAATATGCAGTTATGTAGGTGGGAAGTGTTGAATGACGAAGGCATTAAGTACGTTATAACAGTAAACTGTAGGACAAAACTTCAAAACAAGGTTTCACGATTCTCATTCGGCTTCAATGTCCTTTAAAGACCCTGTGTGAAGGATAAATGCTACAAAAATATTTTGCTTACGTCAATTACGTGTATTTTGAAATTTAAGTATGGAATAACTGCTAGGTGGTTTTATATTATTCCACTAATTGTGATATTTTTCAAATTAAAATTAAAAAAAATAAGCTAATATATCTTTGGTGCACACGAAGGAAGATGTTCGCTCCGATGTTGAGCGCAAAAAAAAACGCCTGAAAAAACATTCGGCGAAGAAAACCTACAGTCCGCTTCTTCATCTAGTCCCAGCTTGCAAAGGTGGTATCTTAACTTGCGTGGTCCTGTCAGGTAAGCAGTAAAAGTTAGAAGTTCTTAGGCTCTTTCGGCTGAGGTTCAGAAGTCTTTGAGAAATCTGCCAAGATAGTGATATGAATCTCTTTGATTGTCATTTATCCTTTGTATTACGCCAGTGAGTTGCAAAGCAAGACTCCTACCACAGAAAGACTCTGGACCATGCAGACGTCATTGGGCTCCTAGTTTTCCGAGACCGTGACCGTCAGCCATTTCGTCGACTTCAACAACCATTGATGTCCCGAAACTCACCACAACGCTACTTTGGTTCAGAAGAGTTTTGCAGTCACCTGCCAGCCTCGATGATATTATACTTCCTTTCAAGACCTTTCGAGTAGTCTGATTGTCCGACGTAACAAGGGTATTCATCTAAAGTGATAATCTGCTGATAAGCGTATAGAGTTCAATTACGTTAACCTTTGCTCGAAAGATAGCACCATAGGCAGACTTTCCTGAAACCTTGGTCCAAATATTTCAGAACCAATACACCCATCATCTAGCTTGAATTCATCAGTGTACGCTCCGCAGCAGTGAATCGTGTTACAAAAACAGAAGGTACAAAATTCCAAGGCGATTTCATTTAAGATGATGTTAAACGTAAAGACTAAAAAAAAATAATCTAATAAATTATACTCGCACTGGTAGCTAGGGTTACAACAAATGAGCAACAAATACATAATTTTGATATTTGGTGTACCACAGTGAAAGAAATCAGCTACTTTCTGTCACCATAGTACTAAACTCGCCTTGGGTAATTACATCAAATTACACTCGTTTTGTTGTTAACCATTTGACTCAGGGCGAGGTAATATAATGGGGTGTTAAACCTATAAAAACAAAAAATTACACAAAGTAATTACTCACACAATGACAAAGCAAAGTTTTGACATTCAGTGCAGAAAGCAAATTAAATCAGCTGCTTGGTTAACACCACCACCTTCCGGGGACCGCTGGTCCTCTCTTTGCCGATTTTACAATATCCAGCATTCGTTGACGAAATAAAAGCATTTTACACAAACAATGGAATCTACTGCGCTTCCTCCCTTTCTTTTTTAGATTTTTATCTTTGCTATCTCATTCTTTGACTGTAATTACGTTACTATCAATTGCTCTCATTGCGGAAGACGCAATTTTATTTTCTATCATTCTTGGCACCATATATTTCGCCTTAACTCTACCTTTAATAAAATGATGACAAACAAAAATTAATGAAAATGTGTGAAGTTTAATGAAACTATTGCAAATTTATTAAATTCTTTTATGTAATTTAGCAAAAATAAAGAGAAGAAATTAACTGTGTCTTCCCAAACTGCGAGAATTCGTTACATACATACATATGAACATACATACATAAATACCTTTAAGGAGAGCTGCATAATCGATCACATCTTCGAGCCGCATTTTTAATTGGTTGATAGAAAAACCTAGGACCCAATTAGTACTTAGAGCGCTATTTTGAGACGCTGATTCCCCTGCTGTTGTGATTCCTAATTTTCAAACCATTTGGATTTGCAGATGAATCTTCTGATTCTTTCAATTGCGCAACTAGAGATATTCTTCAAGTCGCTTGTCAGAAAGAGTCCTAGTGTCTGTTGGCTACTCTGAGCCAGAGCCGGACGCTCACAGAGGTAGTAAAGAACTGTTTCTCTACAGTCCTAGAGATTGCAGCTCCGACATCGAGTGTTGTATGGGATGCCCATCTTAGCCGCATGTTCGCCAATCGGCTACTGTCCCCTTACCTATCGTGGCTATCAGTCTAAATATATCTTTCCTTGACCCCTTTAGTAGGTTCATTGTTCTTTATATGTCATACGTAGGCCAGATATCCTTTGCAATTTTACAAGTTGTCAATCTGTTCTATGGTTTTTCTATTATTCGTGAAAACTGTGAGTGCAGCTTTCTCTTGATTGCCCTAGCGGGCAGCTTATTGCTTCGGCCGTGGATACATCAAGACAAGCTCCGCCTCTGGCGAATTCGTCGCCACTCTCGTTACGGTATATGTTACCTTGGGCGGGAACCCAACATTTTTGACTACTTGAACCAAATCTTGTTGTTATTCTGTTGATTCTAAAATGTATGCATAGACTTTTTTAAGACAATTGGAAATTATTTAGGATACGGAAACTAACGTTGTGTGTTCAAGTGAAGGTATCTTGAAACTTGAAGAGGATGTAAAAATATTTTCAAATCATTAATCGAGATTGAAGTATCCGCAGAAAAAGAACTCGAGTTAAAATCATTGCCCTTTATTTATTAATTGATTTATAAATTTATTAAGTAGCTTGTAGAAGAACATGAAGTTGAGAATTTAATTAGTGCATGCCAACGGTTCTCGGAGTCCGAATTTAAAAAAATATATATATATAACAACCAAAAATTTCCCAGCACAACTATTACCCCTTTTTAAATAACACCAAACAAACCGCAGATTTCATGAAAGATACTAGCAGGGTTGCTTTTGCTACTAAAGGAATTTGAATCCGAGATGGAGCGTTCTTTCGCTAGTCGGCTACAAAACAACGTTCCTAATATAAAGTGTGCCAGCTAGTTGACGTTGGTATGTGTATTATTTTTATTTTAATTTTTAATCAATTAGAGGTCTAGATGCTAAAAATGTTTACAACTTGTGCAATACCAGGGTTGCTATTTATATTTCTGACACAACAAATGAAAAATCAACATAGGTGTTGGAAAATGGTTTTATTATTTTTCATTCGAAAATATGGAGGTAGGAAAAGCAAATGTGGTTCATGACCAACTGATAAGCCGAGAAAAAATCATTCTTCCACCACTTCACATCAAGCTTGGGCTAATGAAACAGTTCATCAAAGCCCTTGATAAGACAGGTGACTGTTTCGAATATGTGTGCAAAAAATTTCCAGTCCTTAGTATGGAAAAATTGAAAGCAGGATTCTTCGATGGTCCTCAAATTCGTACCCTTCTAAAATACACTGAATTCTGGGAAATCATAAATCACCAGACTATACAAAACTAGTTGCTAATATGCTTCTCAATTTTCGCAAACTAGGAGCTAAAATGAGCATGAAATTACATTATTTACATATTCATTTGGACAAATTCCCGGACAACCTAGGCGATTACACCAGGACATAAAAATAATGGAAGAAAGACCACATGATGGCAGACTACTGCTGGAACTTAATAAGGGATTGTTCTGAGCAACGACATCATAGGAAGTCCTACAGGAAAAGTTTTTTGTAATTTTTTTTAAATTAATTAATGAAAAAAATATATTTTTTTTATTTTTGTACTATTTTTATACAAACGCGCAATAAAAATATAATTTAAATCCATATTGGTATTTTTAATTCGGTTTTTTCGTGAAATATTTAAAAGTCTTTATCTAAAAAACTAGAGCCAATTCGACAAAGCTGATATTATTTTCGTAATCCAAACCCCCAAATTACCCTAAATCGACTTAAAAATCTCCGACCGCAAAATTTTGTTCCGCAGTTTTATTGGATGAAAATGTTCTGACCTTAATTTAAATTTTTGCAGAGATGAATTTTTAAAGTCACTGTAAACTACACTAATATAGTTCAACGGGAGAACTATAAAAAGCAAACTCTCGTATTTGATGTTAATTTGACAAATAGCACATAATAACTTATATCAAAAGGTGTTTCTAACTTTAAAGCCGATTTATTTCAACTATGACTAGGCGGCAATGCCTCTAACATAAATATAAAACAATCTTAATCAGTGGTCTCTCGGCCGGTGTAAAACTGTAGGTTATTTCAGTTGTGGTGCCAAGACAAGAAGCTCGGTATAAATTGAAGATAAGGCTCGACCAAATGTCAAGTTAAGTGACGTACGATCCAGACGATTCTTATTTTATTATTATGCGCAATTAAAGTAATAGAAAATATTACCAACTTAGAAAGTAAGACAGGTAATTATTTAATTGTTTAAGGTTATTTTAATTTAATTGTAACGAGTTAATAAGTTTATTTAAAAGAAGAAAAATACTTCATTTTTCTACGTAATACAATAAGAGCTGATTGGAAATATCTCTAAAAACTGCCACCCCAAATACACAAATCAAAATTTAATAAAAGATATCCAATGGAAACCTATTCTTACCTTTTAAAATAACACTAATTAGTAATTCTTCCAGAAACCATGGCATAGTAGCTCTAAGAACAATTTGCAACACAACACAACCCCAATTCGTGACAGAGGCACGACGACGACGACCCTACTGCCGGCGACAGCGATGACAAAAGTCATTTGTTGACATTTAACGAGCTGATCAAATGTGACAGTTTTCATGAAGGCAAAAAAGGTAAGTTTGCAAGTAGTTTGACAGAAATAAGAGCAATGGCTTGCAGGCTGGTACCGATAGCGGTGATCAACAAACGCACATCATAAGCTGAGGAGGTATTCACAAATGTACATATGGAAATGTTAGAGGAATGTTTGTGTTGCTATGTGTTCATTAGTGTGACGATTGTTTCAAGGATAGCGTGGTAAGATAAAAGTAATAATAAAAAGAAAAAAAATATAGAAGAAAGGCATCTAAAAAGGAATCGTGTGAGTGAAGTGGAAGCAATAGAAATTAGAGCAGAAATCATTTAAGTGTACTGCCTGCACGCCCGATTGGTTCGATTGGTTCGAGTGGCAGAGTAGCAAAGACAAAGGACACTACGGTCAAATATAGGATCTGATTGAGACAAAGGAGGAAGATGGAAATTTTGATTAAGTTGCAAATATATGGAAGAAGAGGAATCAACAGTTACGCTAATTAGAAAGGTCAAGAGGGGGCAAGTAGAGGCATGAGAAAAGAGCGAGTACGGGGATGTAGCATTAGAAATTTTATCTTTAAAAATATAGTTACAAATGTAACTACACACATACATACTTAAATGGATTTTAAGGTTTCTACCAAAGAAAGTTGTGGTTCTCCCATTGGAATCATAAAATTTGTTTTTTTAAGACTTTTGCCAAAATAAACCGCAAAATTCTAAGATTTACCTCAACTAGACCGATATAAAAATACCTCCAAAAATTCAGTTTTTTATAAGTAAAAATACTTTTATAATATTTTTTTAATAAAATCACATATAAAAAATTTCCAAATGAGATTTGCAAAAACAGAATTGGGACGTGATTAGATATATTTGCAAAGAAATATAGACTATTTTTTCAATCGTACTTAATAAGTCTACATCGGTCAAATTTTGGCAAATTTCTTCAAGTTTTTTGCAAAGCAATATTTCAAAAAGGGTCAAAACCAGCCTAATAGTAATTATTCAGTATAAAAAAATTAAAATATTTTTGCGTAGAACGTTCAATCTTCAATTGTTATTTCAACCGATGTGCTTTTTTTTTAATATTTTAACTAACAATGATTTTTTCGCGACCTTTCCAATTTTAATTTTGTGTTTTGCCGGTTCGAGGTCAAGTGGGTGTTGGTATGAGTAAAAAACAATTGATTTACTTATTTTTCCTTCCTGAAATATCTAACTATATTTTATTTATAAATCCTCCATTTTTGGCGGTTTTTGCAGATAGGTTCAGCTCGGGTAAATTCTAATATTTTGATGGAAGTCTTAAAATAACGAGCATAGTAAAACATGGAAAATAAAATTTGTGGTACAGACTTCTACTTCTTAATTGGCCAACTTCGGCATAACACGACTGCCACTACTTTGCTTTGCTAATTGGCGCCAGCTAGAAACCCCAAGTGAAACCAAGTCCATCATCTGGTGTTTCCAACGGAGAGGAGATTTTCCTCTTCCTCTGCCAGCACCAGCGGTTACCGCGTTGAATACTTGGTGACTTAGCCAATCTTAATTCACTAAACTATGTCTATGTTGCTCATCGTTCTTGCGTCTGCGGCATTCTTTCGGAAAATCTTCCTTTCGAATATTTATAGGGTCAGCTCTCAACCGATTTCGACAGCTTCCGTGCTTCCGCGCCATATTAACAATAGCCACTCTAGTGGTTTTGGTTTGTCGAGAAAGGACAATACTACGCAACTGCCTACTAAGCCAAAATTAGCACTTGTTGACAACGGAGGTTCTCCGTTGTATTTCGATACTGACATTATTGTTGGTGCTAATGCTGGTTTCCTGATAAACAAAGTTTTTTCAAAATCGTAACTGCAAACAATGTTTCACTGGCCTGGAAGAGGTTGGGCACGCCGCTTGCTTTCTGAAACTCGGGATTAGGGAGTTCTTCCTCAGAGCTGCGAGTAAGCTGTGAACACGCAGCGGGACTTGCAACACATCCAAATTTATGTGGCCTAAATGGGACATAAGAAAGTTCCAATAACTTCTCTCGATAAGTAGATGAGAATTATTCCGAGCTATGGGACTACTCAACACCTGTAGGGAGGCACTCTGAACGAATAGGGGTCCCACAGCGATTTCTACAGAAGCTGCTATGACGAGAAAGAGCCAGAAACTATTAGACAATCAATATGTAATTACCCCGCACACTGTAAGAGGCCACAGAAATTCTTAGCCTAGACCCGGTTGCAGAAGTGAAAACAAGGCAGCTGCTCACTTACGTCGATTCGTCAAACTGGTTCAACGGGGCTTAGGGGTGTCGTGGCTCACTGGGAGAAAATGACGAAACAGGGTTGCGCTAAAGACTTTAGAATGTGAACTTATAATAAAAAATTACTTAAATAACTTCCATTTATCGTGATCAGAGTTTTTAAAATTTTTTACAAATTAATCAGAGCAAAGAATATAAGTTGTGACAAATATGTCTTTGCAAATAATTTGTATACTTCTGGTATTTTTACGTAACATTTTGTACTTTCGCATACATACTAAATATATATTTTAAGGTAGCATTTACATTCGTAAATGCTTTTGGTTATTTAAAAATGTAACACGATATCTTTAAATGTAACGAGTATATTATACTTAAAATTGTTTTGTAGCATAGTGACAATTTCTTATTTAGTTTAAATTTTTTTTAATAAAAAGTTAGTTAATTCTATAGCAAACACCATGTAAGTAAAAATTCAACCTATTTAAAAAACCTTTACAATGAAATTTTCAAACTATTTAAATAATCAGAATTTTTAGAAACTTTTTGGTTATGCAGTTTTGTAGCATGTTCAATTTTAGTACATACAGTAATTTGCAAGTTTGAAGTTGCTAAAAATGTTAACGCATAAAAAACGCTGCAAAAAAATTATCAAAAATCAGCAAGAATTTCAGGGAACTTGAAATTTCCACTTTATTATACTGAAACTGAATGATCTAACAAACTGAATATTCGAATTTTTTTTTTAAATTCGGATCAAAAAGTTAGGTATTTTGTTGAAATTTTGAAACTTCACCTTATATAGATTTTGTAACAAAATTAAATATATTTTTATAAACAATTTAAATTTAGTAAGGAAAGAAAAAAAATCCAAAAATTTGTCAATCATTTTTGTTACTATTTTACATATGTATTGTAAGTACATAATACCTTTGTTTTGTATTGAACTAATCAACTATTGTATTGATAATACTATACTACTAATTCTACAGACTTTTGGTACAAACTGTACTGATTATATCACTAAACACAAGATATAGAGCTGATGGCCCCGGCAGCCAATGCTCATACAAGCATTTAGCTTTGATATTCATATCATCGCTAAACAATAATAATAATAATAATAATATATCACTAAAAAATCTGGTTACCCTAATGTCGATCCTCTTCTCACTGGCATTTTCCAATAGCGTATTGCGAATATCTGGTCCATGGTAGATTTTCTAGGTTTGAAACCTCTATAGAACGTTATATGAGATGTTAAGCAGGTCTTCTGAAAATATTGCAGCGTTACCCCTCTTGTGGATTGGGCAGAGCATACTTAAATTCCAATCGGCGAGCATGCATTTGTCCTGTAAATAAGCAAGGTGTATGTGACGGGATATCAATACTGTCATCAGTGTTTTGGGGTTCGAAATCTTCGTTGACGCTTTTGTTTTAACCTTTTGGAAAAGTGGAGAAATATTTCATCTACAATTCATGTGTGATTTGGTGGGTATCAGTCACCAGATCTCCGTGGTAAAAATGTATAGAAAGCAATCAAAGTGAACAAGATTTTACATTAATTATTTTCGACTAAATTAAAAATGCAAACTTTCGTAGCCATAGTTTTCTACCCACTAGTACACCCATTTCGTGAGTTCACATGAGATGTCCTGGTAAATTACCGTTCACTGCTGTCACATCAATTCGCCATAATTACAGCACAATAAACAATACGAAGGTGTCGGAAATTATTTTACAATTTCATGTAATTGAATATAATTATCCGGACTAGCAGAGGCGCGAACAAATCGTGAACTAATATTAGTGCTCAAAAAAAGAAAGCCAAGCTAAACGATCAGCCAAACCTTCTACCAAGCGGCAAACTGAGTGAGAAACAATTGGAAGGGAAGTGGCAAACATACATACATACATAAATACATACATACATATAAATCAAACTCCGTTGGTGTTTCAATAAATAATCGTTGGCTCATAAATATTCAGCACATCTGACAACTGAAAATTATCTGCTTCGCTCACGAGCCATTTAAATCAATTTAACACGTTTGGCGTTCCATTGGCCGGGAAAAATGATGGAAAAAAAACTTTAGTAAAACTCACCTATAAGAGCGGCACTTAGTGTAAACTCACTCCTTCATTACGTTCAATGGTTTTCGTGTGGCATCACTTTAAAGTTTTATGTTGTTGCCATTTTTTTTTTTGCACAGAAAATTGAAATTTATTGAAAAATTATGACAAACGAACGAAAATAAGCGCACGAAATACATATCTGAGTAACTGCATACGCTTCTACAAGTTGCAATGCGGTTGGGAAGTAAAAATTGTATGTCTCCAGGCGTAAAATATGACAACGTATAGATCAATGCATTTGAAAAATCAGGGTTGCCAAGTAAGCCGATTATTGCAATATCGACGGGATCAATTTATGCTGTGTGCCCACAAAATGTTAAATAAGTTTTTGAATCGTCTGTATAATTTATAGAGCTTGAGGCCAGGTTTGTATTAGGGAATAATATGAGACAACATCATTTTAATATTCAAGTCCAAGAACTTAAGCGAAAAATCATTTTAGGTAGGAATGAAACGATACCCTGCAGGTATCGAAACTTAAGGAAGCAGTATTGAAAGAAAGTATCGAGACCTAAAAAAAATCGGTCCTAAAGTATCGATATCTACTCGTATCGACACATATTAATAATAGTGGAACTGAAAATGAATATAACAACGTTACATAGCAAAACTATAAGTCAATATAATTTCAATGATATTTTTCAGTAGAAAGTCATTGAGTCAGAATTTCTCAAACGGGCCACTCGCAACTGTTCAAAATGCATTTGCAATTGATAACTACTTTTCTGGATAGTATTTCCGATTCAAAAAATGTGCTTTGAGGGATTTTTCGAAAACAAATTTTTAATAATATTGACAATTATTGTTTTTTGTCATTTTATTTTCAAAAATTTATTACCGCTAATGTAATCGATCGATTCGAACAATTCCACCGGAAATGGGAGCGTCATTAAACACTCATTGGCAGAGATTTTTTTCGATCGAAAAAGTTATGAATAAATGAATCTTTCCGAAGCATTTCCCGTTGACCAAAAAAATGGCCCGCACTTAAAATCAAAGTTGCTTTAACTAGAACGTCGACGCACAAAGGAAAAGACTACGTTACAATTGTCAATAATAGCGTTTACGAGCAAGTGCAAGTTGAATGGTATCCAATGAGTTCGGTGGTCAGCGAGGTCGCGCAGAACGCGACAAGTCCGAGCGCGCTCGACCAGGCCCGTAGCCAGGATTTAGTTTCGGGAGGGGCCCGCAAATTTGAAAGTGATATCGGTTATCATTGCTCATCTATGTATGAGGTGAACGTCCTAATTATTGATTAGCCGAGAAAAAATTAAATTTCAACACGTTCATATTTGCTTTAATGAAATAAATTTCTATATCTGAATTGCATGTAATAACTGAGATTCGAAAAAATTATAATTAATGTTAAATTTTGCTGTTTTATAATTTCTTGCCCCTGCAGTAATTGATATATTTGCGTTTATAGGCGATGCAATCGGAATAGTATTATTACTTTAATTCGAAGAAAACTATTTCAATATAAAATATGTATAAATTGGCTTGTGTTTTTCAATTTTAATATTTTTAAACCTGTATTGCTCACTGAGCCTTTATACATCACTGAATCATCCTCGCAAATCTGAAACCAAAGCAAAATTATAGCATATTGAAGGATAATATAGCTGTAGTTATATCATATAATAGTACAAAACGTAACTGTTACATTGGAAATCATTGATGTTCTAATTAATGATTGGACATAGTTGATAACTCATAATTGCGCAAAACTAGTATTTACTTATGGAAAGCTATTAATAAAGTCATAAATTCTAAAAATTATATATATTTTGAGATAAATGAGTTTACATTAATATAATACAAGGCAAAATCAATAAAGAATAATTTGCTTCTTGGTGCATCTGATTAAAGGAGCAATCTCCTCGATTTTTTTCTCGATAAAATGTTGATCACTTCATCTGGATCGACAGAAATATCCCAATGAATTGAAATCATAGCCAGTGCGCTGAGCCGATCATGACCCATTACACTTCGGGATAGAGTTTTTATTCTCTTCATAGTAGAAAATGATCTCTCGACGCTAGCTGTTGTTATTGGAAGTGTGGCCAAAACGGTAAGAAGTAGTTTCATAGCTCGAAAATACGTTCCGTCACAATACTCCAACAGTTTCAAAACTTCAGTTGAACAGTCGACTGACGATATTTTTGCACACCACAACCTGTATTCTGCTTTCACCGCGGACGTTGACATCTTATCTTCGAAGTATGGTGCTAACTTGTCCAACTCATCCGATTTACTTACTGCAGCAAATCCTGGAAGAAGCAGTTGAAAGCTGCTTGGTAGTACAGATTCATTTTTGAGAAATCTTTCTGTCAAATTCTGTACTAATGCGTCGATGCATGGGATAAATATTGCGACTCTGAAGTAAGCTTCACTTGATGAAGTTTGCGGATTAGCAGGGGTTTTCTGTCGGGAAACAATTATTGGAGCTCGAAGTTCAGTGTCGAAAAGTTCTTCGGCATACTGCGATGCGGATCGAAAAATTTCTCCGAAAAAATCATCTGCAGTTTCTCGAATTTGCTGAAGTGAGTATATTATTTCTTTTGTGCGGGTAATAGCACAGACAAAATCTAACGACTTTTCCTGAAGTAACACCGACAAGGGAAGAGTCAAGCTGAGCAGTCTTTCACAAACGACAATTCTCACTATGAAATCACTTTTCTGAATCGCAGCAAGAAGAGTCGATCCTGTTGATGATATAGACCACGTCTTTTCAGCGATTTCTTGTAGACTAATAGCAATGCATTCGAAAAGTTCCAAAAATGTGATTATACTGTCAGGCCTTTCAATAAACCTCGTTTCGCAAAGACGAAGAAGTCGTTTCTTTTTACTTTCCGAAGCATGTGGTTTAACGATTTCTTGGAAAGTTTTGTTTGCATTTGAAGAGTTTCGAAACAAATTTCTGACTTGACCAACAACTCCATGACAGTTACGAATTACAGGGATATACAATGCATTCGACGCAGCAAGATTCAATCGATGACTAGCACAATAATAATATCTTGCTTTTTCATATTGATTTTTAATCCTCTTCTGCACTCCACTCAAATTACCTGCCATGTTTGCGGCTCCATCGTTCCCTTGCCCAGTTGAGCTCTTTACAACGCTCCAGAATAACGTTGGTGAGATTTTCAGAACACTGATCATCGATTGGAACAAATCCAACGAAATCTTCTCTTAGCACAGGAACATTCTCCGAAAAATCGACGTAACGTAGACATAGTGAAAGCTTCTTAGTGCCCGTAACATCCATGGTTTCATCGCCGAGAACACTGAAGCAGTCAGAGCTATTGACTTTTCAGTTATTTTACCAGTGACGATATCAGAACATGTTTGAATAATTCCGTTTTGTATTTGCGGACTCAAATATGTAGCGTTTTTTGCGCTGTTGATAATATGGTTTTCCAAAACTTTGTCACTAGATTCGATTCTGAAACGCATAAGGGCCCGAAACTTTCCATCTTTTCTTGCATGCCGTGTCAAAGAGAAAGTGCCGCTACCGTTATCACTTCTTAAAGGTATTTCCTGCTCTGCGCAAAAAAGGATCGTCTTAATAATTGGTCGAAGTACAGCCCTCTTTTCCTCTTTTTCTTTAGCAAGTTGAGTATTCAATTGCGATGAGATATCATTGTGTTTTCCACTTGATACTTGAAGGAATGAAGTCGCTTTAACTACGAAATCTTTATGAAAATCCTTGTTTATATGCTTTCCAAAAGATTCTATGGCTTTCTTCCAATCTCGGAAACCAACGCTGACCAGTTTTCTGGGATTTTGATGATATCCTTTTCCGACACCTTCATGAAAAAATAACCAGCATGGTTTGCAGAACACAATGTCTCCACTCGTTGAATAGGCCAGAAACGCAAAACCACCTTCTGTTATCCATTTAGCTTGAAAACTTCGTTTGTGTGAGTTTTCTTTTGTAGCAGGAAACTTATAAGGCAGTTTAGGAAGCAGAAGTGATGTATGTAAGTATGTATTTTTTTTTCGTATTGTCATCAAGGAATCGCGATTCGTCTTTCCGATGGCGAATTGGTTGGCTTGCCATATAGATTGGCTGATTTTTGGAGAGCTAGTTTGGCTAATCTCATCCGATCTGTCGTCACGAAGAGTTATATCCGAAATTTGGTCTTTATCTGTTGAATATTGAATTATTATTTCATCAGATGATGAGGATAAAAAAAATTTAATCATTATATTTAATGTGCTGCTTACTCTTTGTATGCACATCCGAAGGGTTTTTCCCTGATCGAAAGACATTATTATAACCTTAATGACAATCTGCACTGTATAATCTTGCTACTCACCATCTAGATTCTCTGCACTGCCAGTACTTTGTATTTCCGGTATTTTGAAAAACGATGTGATTGATGTTTGGCCTTGCTTTCTTTTCATTGTGAATTTGAGTTCATTACTAAAGTCGTGTAACCTCAGAATGAATAACAGTTGCGTTCTCCACTGCTGTTCAAATGTAAACAATACAGTCCAGAGCTGCCATATGCACAAAAAAAGAAATCGATTTTTCGGGTTGGCGCGCCATTCCAAATTTCGTAATAGTACGAGTATAACGCATTGAGTAATCGTACAGTGTTTTTGCAATTAACCAAATATTCAATCACAAGAATACATGACATGATTTTCAAACGATGTTTTTTTTCAATGCATAAATCATTGTCAATTTTGAAATTTCAGGGGAGCCAGGGCCCATCGGGCCCCTCCCTGAATACGGGGCTGCGCTCGACCCTTAGTGCGTCGACGTTCTAGTTAAAACAACTTTGATTTTAAGTGCGGGCCATTTTGTATAATACTCCTTTTTTTCTTTGTTTATTTTCTTCACTAACAGAGCTAGTATCCCTTACTTGTAGTCTTGTCCCATAAAGTTTTCGGCGCGAAGAATAATAGGATTACTCAGTGAAATTTGCATCGCATTGAAATGAATGTACTGAAAATTGATTATCTTCATTATATCACTTGAACAGATACCTCCTCATCCATATTACATATTCTTGGGAAGAAATTAATATTTTATACCCAAACAGTTTAATAAGAAAGCTGTTATCAAAACTCGGGAGAACTCTTTTAGCCACATTAAGGAGTCCATTGTGATACCACTAATTGTTTGAACGATAAAGTCCACTGTAACCAAAAAAGGTTAACTGGAGAAACGCTGCGTATCCAAAATGAAGCCTCGCTAGTTGCTGATTTCCACCACTGAAAGCTCATCTGGGGTGCTAATGCAGTAAAAGGCTAGGTACTTAAACATTGCCTCGTAGATGATGATTCTACCTCGTCATCCTCTAGATAGCTGCGGAAAAGAGGGTCAGAGATTATATTCAGTCTAACCTTATAAACAATGTCCAATGAGGGTCGAGAGTTGTCGCTTAGTTAGCGACCGGATCTCCTTTAAGCCCATATGTCCAATAGAAGCCCGTAGGTGGCAGGAGAACTCCCACGCTGTTCCTGCTTGCTGCAATAACTTCAAGGGTGCCCTGCCGGTCGAGCTCATCAGCCATGTAGTACTTGCAATGCCGCTATGGGCCGGCATCCACATCATGAATGTATTCAGAGGGGGGTGAGAGAGAAGTCAGTCACTCCCAAACCAGTTTCGACCTGACCATTAAAAACTCTCCTGCCTCCTGGTTATCCGAGTCGATGTTTGCCCGCCGAAAGGGTATTATATTGGTGAGTAGTCCATCGGTAGTCAAACCTTGATTTCGGCTACCACACTACAGTAGTCCGGAAGCATAAATTTCTGCCTGAGAGTGAGCTCCCTGCATAAGACACTCCATTCAACCCTTCCGTCCAGTTACGACCTGTCCGCGAAGAATTTCAACAGCCCCGCGCTCCAAATACCACCCCCTCCCATACCTCTCTTAGCAGGATGTGGGTGAGGAGAAAGGATACATTTGAAAGCAGAAACGGCAGGCAGCGATCTGTTTCTTGAGGAGCAAAGTCGAAGCTGGCAAGAATTCTAGAGTGCCCGTAGGCCGGGTTCGAAGCTGTAGTCATTGTTCTTTAACCGGGTTGCAGCACGAGCTACAGCAGCCTTGCTGGAAATGCCCACAGACACCACGTTTAGCATAACGTTGAAAGCAATAGTGGGTGTGATCCAGAGCGCCCCACTGATTCCAATGACCGCGGTGCGTGGCATCCGCTCTAGCTGCTCAAAAGAATTAAGTTTTCAAATACGTAATGCTGGCAACTCTGCAATCCTGAATAAATCGAACAATTATCGGCCAGGTGAAGTAGCTATGACGACGCTGGCAGGGAATGAAGCGCGGAACTGCGCACGCGTGCATATATTATATGAAAGCTACAGAGCTCAAGCTGTTTCGACCGTGCTATAAAAGCCACACATACTATATACAAATGCATCTACATAGGTACACACCCATATATGTACATACTGTATACTGTATACTGTATGTATATGCTTTGTGAATGTTGAGGCACTTTGCGTGAAACGTTTAAACCAACAATTACGCACACATAAATCAAACAGTCGACTGGCTAACTGGCAGCCCGTGCTGTTGGTGGTGCAAACACCAACACTTCATAACAACAAACGTATGAAAAAATTGTGGCAGATGAGAGCACTGTAAAGGCGGTAGGGGACTAAATGCGGCAGCCACACCGCCACCGACTAAGTTCCATTGCCGCACTAACTGCTTGCTCTGAGCGCCTCTACTGAAGTTCACACTCGCCACACCGACCGCTGGCCATTGGACGCTTCGTTGCTGCTTCGCTCGTCGTTTGGACGCTCGATTCAGTTGGTCGGTTTCAAGTATCAATAAATAATAGCGCCGGAATTTGCTGATCGTGATGGGAGTTTAGATTATATGTCTCAGATACAAATCTGTGAATGCCACCAGCGATGAGTGAGCAGCAAAAGCAGCAAAAGCAGCCTACAGTCAGTACGACAATCGTCATCGTGAAATCAACGGCGGGCGACACTCTTTTTGCCACAACAGCCGCCAAATAAAGTGCAGACTGTGAACTTTAGCGGCGATGGTGTTCGATTGCATTTGCGAGCTGCGCTGATAAGCGTACAATGGGTGGATTGGATTGACGGTATGTTGTCGATAAACCGACCAGTCATGCCGCTCCGTGTGGCGCGATAAATTCTGAAAATTGCTGGCGTTATTTAAATTAATTATGTTTTGGTGCGTAATTGTAGTGCAGTTGAGTGACTGAGACGTACAATAAGGAGTAAATATTTAGCTGGGGCAAAGCGTGCTAAGCTAATGAGTTATCGAGTGGGTCGGTCGGTGGCTATTAGTGTTGCATGCGGTCCACCGTTTAAGGATTCCATCACTCAAATCAAGCAACTTGAAAAATTGCATGGCAATATTGTATTTTTTTTCTTCTCTTTTTTCAAAGATTTCTCTCACAACATTTTTAAGCTTTTGACAAACACAGCGGGGCTTCTATGTAGACATGTGTAAATATGTATTTTCACTACCTTGCTTAAATATACATCTGACAGAAAGCACATCTGTTTGCACGCGACCATTTAGTGCCAAAATATTTCCATACACATGTACAGTGTGTTGTATTTGCCAGCATAATTAACACTTTGAGGCACTCAAGACGCACGCAACTACTCGAATTTCGCGCGGTTTTCCCTTCATGGCTGGCTCCTCATTTTATTTGCATTCTTTGCATAACTTGCATGCTGTCTGGCTACTGGTAAAAAAAAACCCAGCAGGCGCGAGAGCGTTTGTTTGAACAAATAACAAAAAATGAAGTCAAAAATTGATAAAGAAATGTTGGGAAATCTTAAGGCCGGATATTAAACAGTTTTTTTTTTGTTGTTGGAAGTATTGGCATTCTTCCAGCGGGACTTACATGTAAAGTTAATGATTATAATACCGATAGTGATATCGATAACGACTGTGATCGAAGTGAAAAATGAAAAACATTATTTTCTGATCCCTCTTCCTATCGAAGTTGAATGGCACACCTGTTTCATGTCACAGCATGGTGAGGGCTAAGTACGCTAATATCTTTTTTATTACCGATGTATGTAGTTATATTCGATTGCGGCTGCCGTAGACTAGTGGGTGGGCACGTGCCCTTTATAGAAAAGTTTTTTTCTAATCGCGGACGATCTTCGGCATGCAATGCGAAACCTCCGCGTGTATTTCTGTCATGAAAAAGGTTCTCTCAAAAATCTGTTGCTGTTCGGAGTCGACGTAAAACTGTAGGTCCCTCAATTGTAAGAGAAGTTTTGCGAAACATCGAGCTATATTATTATATTATATTCGAGTTGCTATCCAAATTACTACGTAGATTAGGATAGAGTATATAGTTGCTATTTGAAAAGAGACTGAAATGATTAGTAAAAATCATTTGCAATTAAAAAGAGTTTTGCTAAAGACAAAAAGGAATAAGGTAGAGGGATGAACAATTATACTCACAAATTAAGGTTAGAGCAACGCTGTGAACATTTCTGGAAATTTCACAGGCGGCTGACTTCCGTTTTTTATATATATTTAGAAATTTTAGTCTCGCAAAAGCAGCAGACGTTTCACCTCATTGTTCTCAAGAAAGTTACCATGGTAAGAACTAGATACCCTCTTACATTTGGTCTTGCAGCAGAAATTCGCATCGGACGTTAGCCATTTAAAGCTCTAACCAGTACCGAGGATTATAACTTAATAAGTTTTAATATAAAAATATATAAATGGAGGTTGTGCTAGTAATTTAGGCGACTAAGTCGCTGGGTAAAAAGCTTATCAGGATATTACGATTGAAATTTTTACTTTGTTGGTTCGGTAGATAAATATTAGGAAAGTGGAGAGAGTTCAGCGGGTAGCCTTTCTGTTAATACCAGGGATTATGAAATCTCCTAACGGTAGACTAATATCCGAAGAAAGTTGCATGCAATACTGTCATTGGACTCAAATCAATTATAATATCGGCCACAGTTCAATAATGACCGAATGTGAAACATTTTTCGAATATGTTGGGTTTTGCTAAACGAGGAAAATATAGGGATACTCATTATTATTGGCAAATGTAGACAAATCACATTTGAAAATGGAACTAAACCAGCCGATGCCGGCGTATTTAAGCTCGTAAAAGTATTCTGGAAACAAATAGTTCGTGAATGGCAAAGTAAACTTGTAGTCTAATATTGATGTGTCCACTACTTTGTAAAGTTTTCAGCTGCTAATATTTTTATTATTATTTTAAAGTTTATATTGAACTGTAAATTACAAAGTTAAAAGCTCTAGCTCAGCTGCACAAATATACATCGTCTATAAAAAATACCCGGATGCTGTGGACTATACAAAATGCATTAAATCAAACGCGGATCAAAGGGTTGAACAGGATAAATCTGACTTCACTTATAAAAACCGATATGAAATTGCTTTAGAGGTTATAACTGAACTTTCATCTAAAATAGCAGAGATCCTGGTGTTATTTTAGAAGTAGTTTCCGAAGCAAAATATCTGAGTTCCATCTTGCACCACTCTGTTGAAACCCATAACGTTTGCAAACAAAAACTGTCCACATCGATAAATTTTTCGCAAAGTTATTGGCATTTAAAAATAGTGTTTCTAAAAAAAAAAATTTTTTTAAATCAATTGATACTAACTGTAACATAAAAAATTATAAATGTCTGAACGAGAATTTCAATAAAAGCTGAATTTAATTCCAAGAAAGTATTACAAGAGAGTTAAGATTTCGCCAATGGTATTGTGGCGTGGATAATATGGCCTCCAAATTGGGCTTAGAACGCCAAAGTGAAGTATATATGTAAAACCTTTCTAGTAAAAGGATCAGGAAATGAAATTCCACACTCACCTTTTCCCAATCCCTTACCCATCTTCCTCATTCCCTTCATCTTTCCCAGACCTTAAGTGCAATGGGTAACTATGCATGAGCGCTTGGAAACTCGATTTCGGATTTCCGGCCTATCTCAATTACTTTCCCTTCCATAAGGATCAGTAGGATCTGAACTGAATCGTCGAAAAATGCAGGTACAAAATATGACTTGGCTTGATGTAATTTAAATGACTTTGAAAAGAAAATCTGAGTCGAAAACTACACCAAGATCAATAATCTAACTGTAATATAAACTTTTTACATAGGAACCCTTTATTCTAATATATGTAGACCGAATACAAAGACTGCAGCCGAATTTTACGTGTTTACGTATTATATGTATGTGAAGTACCATGGTATATTAAGGATCATGGATCTAAAAGCGAATACAGTCTATGGGGGCATTAAACAAATACGCTTTAGTTAACAAACGCTGTTAAAATCCCATTCAAATCGCACAGCCAAATATCTTTCGAACCAAGGATGCCAATGAAAGAAATCAAAAGGTTCCAACTATCGGAGAACAGTTTATTTTCATGACCTGTATGAATCTGTCATGATTTAATAATTTTTGGGGGAACCTCTAAAAATTTTAATTAATAATTTTTTAGGTTAATTGCTCAGAAAAAACAGTTATATGTCAAGTTATATTTTTTGACGCAAAAAAACTCATTTTTTAGTTTTATTTTTTCGCTCTGAAATAATGATTATTTTCTGTATTGCTTTTTTTGATCAAAACTAATCATAATCATTAATTGGTTTCATTTTTCTGGTCAGAAAAAATATAAAATGTTTGAGTTTTACTTTTTTCATCAAAAATAATCATTACCATCTGATTGAAACTTTTTAAAAACCGATGGATTTTTTTTATATTTGTTGAATTTTCGTGATTTTGTTAGAGCTCATGATGATTCGAAAAGGACTTTTTGTGCAAAATATCATTAATGATAACCGTTATTTAAAAGTTAATAATGATATACTTTTGAAACAGTTACGGTGCGATACCCTTTCTGATACCCTTTTATATCCTTTTAATGTTTGAAAGAAATTTTTAATGCACTAGCATAAAACACATGTACATATGTATGTACATACGTAGTATGTTTGTAACTTAGTTTTAAGACTTCTACTTTATTGTTAGTTTTCTAAGAAAAGATACAACAAATAGAACTGAAAAAAATAATGTAAGATATTTGAATGAACTTACATGTTTTTTAATAAATTTCTATTATTAATTATACACAAGAATAAATATATTTGATTAAAACCCATATGTCTGCTCATTAGGTTTTTGATGACCGCTCATTAGAAAAAATGTTTTTCCTCACTGGAAAAGTACGGCTCGTCCCACAAACACCTCTTCTCCAATCAGGCTCCTATTCATTGTAAGTTTTGTTTCGCATCATTTCTTTTAACTCAATTTTTTGTTTGTTTATTATCATGTAGGTTGGTTTGCTTATCAACCATATGAGACAATTATCTCATATAATAAAATCAATACCAAATGCGTATATTGAACGAAAAAAGATCAGATTATAAATTGCCGTGCCCAAATTCAAAATACCCACATAAGTCTTCAAAAATGACAAGGATAATTAATAATTCGATTTGTGGCAAGAAAAATACCAACGAATGAAATTACTATTTTTTTGTATTCCACATGAAAATACCAAAAACGAAATAACAGAATCCTGAGGAGACATTCGAAGAAATGGCAGAGAGTTGTGCGCTAGCCAAAACAAAAATAGAAAAGAAGGAAAAACGAGGTACTAGGTTTAAACAATTAGATTCATGAAAGCACTATAGGTAGCGAAATTAAATCTAACGATGTATCTATGTACATATGTACATACATAGCACAGATGCTCTACCTACGAATTTAAAAAAGAAGTGTACACTTTATGCACATGTTAAGTAGGAACCTATGTACATACATACATATGTATGTATGTAAGTAATTACATTTTCGCACTTTAAACGCACTACTCCAAAATTAATTTAAAAGTACATCATTACTTTTTTTTAAATAGGCAGTTTTATCTCTTCATCGCAAAAACCTGAGCCTTTTTCCATAAATTTTCCTCCGCATTCTTGCATCCATTGGCAAACAATTCGCTTCAGCTTCATTTGAAGATGGCGTCCATTGCGCAGGTCCATTTACACTAATGCATTGTCACAAGCATAGAGAAACGCTAATGGACTGACCAATCAGCGTCTTGCGTTTGTTGTGGGTTTTTTTGGTCGAACGTTTCAGGGGCAAACCGGTTAGCCACGCCTCTTCTCGAACAGGTTGGTTTGCTTGTTTTCATTAAGCATTTTGCATGAGTAGTGTCAACACGCTATTGTTGCTTTTTGTAATGAGTAGGCAAAATAAAAACACTTCAATCAATTGTTGTTTTTTTGTACGTACAACCGGTATTTGAGAGTACAGTTGCTCTCAAATTGTCAGTTCTGTTGAAAAGGTTGAAAACTCAGTGACGATGATCTCTTTGGCAATCAGGCAGAGAGCGTGGAAGTGAAAAAAGTTGGAGAGCAAATCTTTTAATCGTTTACACTAGAAGCTAAGAGGAAAGGAAAATAAATTACCGTTTGGCGTAGCAAGTATTTGGAGAAGAGCGACAACCGAAGGTCTTGAAAAAAACATTAAAAAAAATACCGAAATAAAAAAGATATGCTTACTGGCAATAAAGTTTTGAATGCTTCAACAAAAACAAGCATACTTCTTATTTAATATAAAACAATATTTATTTAACTAATAATTCACAAAGTAGTGATTAATTTTTTAAATTACTTATTGGATAAAAAATATAAGACAGTTTGTAATGTTTTGGGAATTTAGACTATATGTTTTTTAAACCTTAGTAATTATAGCCACATCTGTATCTTTAATAAAGTTGTTGTCACGGAATATAGAAAAATGGAAGATCAAGCAATTAACGGTAATATCAATAATATCAACCAATACAGAATATGATGCTCATAATTCGAGTCGAAACGTACTTATCTAACATCCAATTGACTGTGTTAAGGGCGGGGATAATTAGGGTCCAGAATTCCTCTTGAATTCTGGAAACGGGGATCTTAAAAATGGGGGCCGATCCTTTAAGGCAAATAATTACCTGGACTTTTTCAATTCCTTTTTGTGTACAAATACACAGAGAAATAACTAGAACAGAAATTCTGTTTTATATATATGTATATATATATATATATATATCGCCGTTTATTGCTGAAAAAGAACCTGGTTTTGGATTACCCAATGGAGGAGTGTCACTCACCTGAAGTCGTCGCTGTCGCTGTGATGGAAATCAAAGATTAAGGGCGATTACTGGTTGCCAGTCGCTTTTATAGCCCCTCTATCTGGCAACGGGTTCAGCTAACAGGACTCGTGCAAAGGCAAACCAAGTAACGAGTCCTGTCAGCGAGTAGCTTACAGCGAGTAGCTTACAGCGACATCTCCTGGTGACAGTTTTCCATTGTGAATATTTTGCAGACCTTAACAGACTGTTTAAAATTTGATTTACCTGCAGTAGCTTCCTACTTTCATACCATACCTCGATTTGTTTATCACTCACTTGGAAGCAGTGTTACCAGATCGTTGGAGTGAAAAATCGCTTATGACCAACATAAAAATCATATTTTTGATAGGAAAATCGTCAAATTACGACGAAATTGTAAACCTTGCAACTAAGCTTGCTTTCTGAATCACCTCAATATTTTACCGATTTTTCCCAGTAAAATTTGTACGGCATGCAGACCAGTAGTCTACTAAAGAGGTGCGGCGATAAGCAGCTATAATTTTTAACCCTTTGACTATTGTTGCATTTTTTAAAATTGCTTTCAAATAAAAAGTTGATTTGACCTCAAAAATATAACATTATGGTTGGTACAAATATTTTACGGTTGATAGAAAAGCAGTAACTACTATGAGTTGGTTAGTTAGTTATTTTAAAAATATTGTTAAAATTGTCTACCGATTTTTCTCACATATGTATGTAAATATGCATTTGAGAGGTTTTTGAATTTGTTGTTATTATTTGAATAATAAACGTACCGCATTGTACTTCTCTAATAAAAATACAATCGAAAAATCGCACACAAAGTTGTGTTTAATATTTTCTTCCAAATCACAGTTTAAAGGAATAGGCGAAAAGTAATAGGCAACTTGAAAACCCTATTAACAAACTTGGGCTGATATGAATATCAGCGTTATTTTATACCCCACGAGTGTATAATTTCTCTTAGAAAACAAAATTCCAAAGAGAATATTATTTGCTCTCAGACTTTTGCAAACCATTTGAAAGCCACTATATCAACTCTCCATCCAATAAGTAAATAAATAAACAAAAAGTGGGAGTGTTGCACACTTGGCATCTCTTTCACACACAGACTGGCATTACTGGCAAAACGAAACAGCAATATGAAACGTGTTTCCTAGTAGTGTTCGAAGAACTGCATTGGGAGCGTATGCGCGTGTGTGCTCCACAATTGTGATCGTATCGAATTCCGATTCAGTTACATAGCAAAAAAAAACAAAAAGCAGACTGCCCCTGCCAACATGCACCACCATAGAACGTGAACAACAACAAAATAACTGTGTACAAAAATAAAGCCAAATTACAGCAGACAAACATAAGCAACATCTTTTCCGCCACCACGGCCATCATCTTCACCATCCATCCACCGTCATCATTCGAGTGGTGGTGGTGGTGCAAACGTCAACGGCAACCAGGGTATACAACAACAATAATAATCACATGGGAGCGCCGAGCAATCATTAGTTACGGAGCAGCATAGAGTAGCTGGCGGATAATACTCACACCAATTGTTGAATACAGAAAACCAGCTGAAACATTCATCGAATTCAGTTTTGCGTACTCCGTCTTGGCGTGTGGTTCGTTCGTACGATAAACGTTTTTGTTTGTGTGGCGGTTTGTTTGAGCGCATTCGCTCGGAGGATATAAACGCGCCTGCGAGATCCATACACCGCCGTCGGTGTAAAACCAAAAAAGAAAAATTACGAAAAATATTTTCGAAGTGTAGTTTAGTGTTAGCGCGAAATTGAACTAAAAAATTATACCTATGTAAATAAATAACATAAAAAAGGATTACACATTAAGGAAAATGATAAACCGCACTGACCTAAAATAATAAGATTACAATATATTAAAACTTATGCGATTTACGAAACATTAACTGCAGTTTGTTTTATTGTTGGTTTATGCTGTTTTATATATGGTGACTACTATGCGACCCCTTAAACATTTTCGAGTGACGCGGAATATCTCTGAATTTTGTATTTTTTTTGTTGCCTTGTTGCATTTGCTGTTTGACGACTGCCGTTGCTCGCGCTGATCAGTTTAATTCGAAATCTCTGAATGTGTTATCCGCCACAATTAATTAAATTTATGTATCTAAAAATAGGCTTTAATTGTGTGACGTTAATAAAATAAATTTTCGGGAATAAAATGTGCTTGCCTTATAGCAGGCACGACGCCAATTGTTCTATTTTTTGTGAAATGCTACTTTTTGTATACGGAAGCACGTGCAGTGGCGAATAAGTGGAATTATGGGAGTTAAAAAATCACGTTGCTGTTGTGACAATATTCGTAGTGAAACAATTGCTTTTCTATAAATTTCACAAAATACGAAGGAAAATACACAATAAATGGACTCCTGTGTGCTTGAAAAAGAATTTGAAAGTGCAATTTTCTTATTTGGACTAAGTATAAACATTTTGGAGTTGCTACCAAATTATTGAACGAGGATTTCAAAACCAAGAGAACTTCTGTGGATTACATACAAATTAATGAAGCACAAAGAGGTAAATACTTACATATGTATGATGTATATGCGAAATTATCAGATATTCCAATATAAATATACACCCCTATGCTGAAATCCGTCGTAACTACGAATTTGCTACGAATCGTAACATCGGTTTGCTCAAATCCGAATTGCGGAATCGTAATTTCGAAATTCGTAAGCCATTTTCGAAATTCGTAATGTTGGTATGCCTGAATCCGACGTAGCTGTCATTTCATTGCATTTTTCGGAGATTTTGTACGAATAGCAACTGGTGTCGGAACTTAGCAAATTCAAAACAATAATAATAATAAAATAAATAGTGTACACGGAAAACAACGAACAAATATGTAAGTTAAATTGTGCATAGAAAAAAGTGGTGTATTAATAAATATTTTGCAAAATATTCATGACATGAAGAGGGAGTCTCTGCGCGAGAAGAAACGGCACAATAATGAAATGGAGGCCATGAATAGAAAGGAGCTTGCGTTGCAGGAGAGGCTACTGCTATTGCAAGAAAAAACCCTTCAGCAGTGAGGCCAGTGCGAATATATTTATTAAAGTACTGAATTCAACTGTTTATTTAGTTTTAAGAAATTGATTTATGATACATTGTTTTTTTTAATAAATTTGCATCGTCTCGTAATAATCTCCTCTGCATTTTCATGCAACTGTTGCTTATAGCATATTCTTCCTCCTGGGACAAAAGTGCAGCGGCTACAGAATCCATTTTATTTTAATTTAATTTAAAAACTTGCTTACAAATAACTAATAATCGCTGGTCTCAAAATTCACTCTTCACTTTGTTTATTTCACTTTGTTTATTTCTGTCAAAACAGCTGATTAAGAACTTCGAATTTAATAATTTTAGTTGGCAACGCGGCCGTGAGTTACGAACGGATTTCAGCATACCATTTTCGAATTGTTCGGAACGGAGCTACGAATTCGTATGCTACGAAAATTCGGATTTCAGCATAGGGGTGATAAAGATTTAAAGATCGCACCCAGCAGATTCTTAGGAAAGGCACATATGTATGTTTGTATATAAAGCCGCGTGCACTTAACTGCAAACCAAGTTGTCAACACTTAAAATATATATTTAAATTAGCGTTTAGTAGGTTTAGTAGGTTTTTTTTCATTTTCAAAACGCTTGAAATGCAAGCGAGATGATTCCTAAACATTGATTTAAAATTCACTTGAATCACAACGTTGGTTGGTTATTCATTGGTCATAATAAAAATAACGGAACGGAATGAACTGTCATTTAATAATCTATTACGTGTAAAATTAATGCGAGTATCTATAATGCATGGAGCGAATTGTAACAAAACGGTGCGAATTGTAATGATTGGTTTCGACGTCAAAGGATTGCCAGTTGAATGAAAACAGCCAAAATTTTGATATAGTATTTTGATTTAACACCAATGCAAAATTATAAATTGCCAACATGTTGACATTTCGTGCCATATTTTCTTCTCAAAAGTTTATCTAATGAAAACCAAGCAGAAGAATCACATTCTTCCATCATCTTATAATAATTTGACAGTCGTTTGTTGTTACGACAAAGAACGTAGAATACAAAGAAGTTACATCACTCCCACCGCCCCTCTAACTGAAAGTCTCGTCCGATTTCACCATTAAAAAATTAATTTGACTTTTGCTGATTTATATTAAACAGAAATTAAACGCTATGCAAATTCTTTGTGATCTACGTTCTTTGGTAATTCTTGAAAATAACAAAAGAGTTTTCTACATATCAGGCTTCAAACGTATACATACTATGTACATACATGCATATTAGGTCTAGTATAAAGAAATCCATTATTTTTCCTATAGATGGATTTAGTGATCTGTAACTCGCGTTATAATAAAAAACGCAATCCATAAGGCTGGAAATGTGAATAGGGCTTATGGTCCTGATACTGTAACAGGCAATCACGCGAAATTTTGGTTTCGTCGACTCCGTTTCGCTAATTTTGATTGCAATGGAGTGCCTATTGTCGAAAATATCGATACAAAAAATGGAAATCGTCGGCCCAGACAGTCATGTAACCTCTGGTTTGATTGCCCAGGAGCTAAACATTGCACAAAAAAGCCTTTATTCTTCCACCTTATAGTCCACGCCCTCCACAAAGTGTTTACTACCTGTTCCTGTCTATGGAGAATGATTTTGCTCACAAGAAGCTTATGAAAGTCGACTATCACAGTTTTTTTTTGCCAAGGGACGAGGGTTCCTATGAGAGCGGCATTATGAAATTAACTTCTAAATGGCAACAAACTATTGAACAAAACGGTGCAAATTTGATAATTCATTCAATCATTCTAACTACTTATGTTAAATAAAACCTTCAATTTAATGTAAAAATAATGGATTTCTTTTTACCAATTAAATTATTCTAAAAATTTAGAAAGTCACTCAATCTTGGGACGAAATCATGGAAAACTATCAGCACTCTATATGTTAAAATGCAGATGTGGTGGTAAAATTGGGATGCCATTTTCGAAATCAGCGGGTCTAAATCCAAAGTGTTAATACATCAAATGACCATTTCGGCTGTTGCATCATGTAAACAGAGCATTAGAGTTTTCTTAGGGCAACGTAATCAAATTCACGAATATCGAGGGAACCCCATATGGGTCGATTGCAAACAGTTTAGGCATATCAACAAATATATTTTTTAATGGTGTTCATCATTTTAAAACATATCCACAGCATTGGATGTTGGACGAAAGCGTAGAGCCAGAAAAAGAGCTCACGAAGACCTTCGCGAAAACCGGAAAATTGTATTTGGTGTAGATGACACCAAGGCGAATTCATATAAGGTGGAGTTGAATGAACAGCTGAGCGATATCGGCTAGAAATGTCAAATTACATGTAGAACGTTATTTTCAAATGAAACTAAAGTAAATAGAATCTGATCTGAAGGGGAAACTTATTTACTACGTCTGCCAAAAAATTACAATCCCAAATACATTTTCCCAACTGTTAAGCATGATGGTGAATGTAAAATGTTTTGATAGTGTATGTAATTGAGGCGTTTTGGGCCATTACATTCGATTGTTGACGTAATAGATAAATCAATATATTTCTATGTTAAACAACGTTCTCCTGCCATATGCTGAGGAAAATTTACCTGCCACGTGGTTTTTCCAACAGGACAATAATCCAAAGTAAACGGCTGGTGCAGCAAAATAGTGGTGTTTTCAAAATTTATACACATAAGGCCGGTTCCAATTAGTAGAAAAGTTCTATGGTGAGATATCTTTTTACTATGGTGGGAAAATTTTACATTTCTGCTGTGCCAATTCGTTACTTTTTACTGCTGGAAATATTTGACAATCCCTTTGATGCAGACGAAGAGCAGCGAGTTGAGACAGTATTTGCTGATTTTAATGCCTCTGGAACTGAAATTCATGCATTTAGTAGACGTTTTAATATTAGCAATATTAGAACGAAAAACGAGCCAATACAGTTCCTGGTTATGCTAGCTGTCAAATTTTTCACTAGCCCTGGTGGTTGGGAAATTTTTATTCAGCTTATAGTTGTTAATAATTTACTGTCCAGAGTACTTTTCTATTAATTGGCACAGGCCCATAATTCATATTGGATTGGCCTCTATACAATCCTAATTTGAAGCCGCAGGTAAAAAAGAGAATTGCTCATAAAATTGGAAATTTCAACGGACTGTATGAACGGAGCCTGGAGTCAAATAGAGTCAAATGCGAGAAACAACGTTTCTAATTATTTGCGCGGCTATTTTGCTGTACGTTTTCTTAATATTGTCTGGAGTAAAAAAAGATTTGGGTTATGTCTGAAGAAGACTATTTTTGTAATTTCTCTTAAAGAACGATTTTGATAAAAATTAAAAAACAAAATTTAATGTTAATTCGTAAGATCAAAAAGCGTGATGGCCATGGCAGCCAATGCTCATACAAGCATTTAGCTTTGATATTCATATCACCGTTAAACAATAATAATAATAATAATAAAAGCGTCCAATTATATTCTCTTATATTTTTTTTAAAGCTTTAAGTCTGAATATTGGTGTAAGAACATGAGAAATCCGGCAAATAATTTCATGCTTATTCTGGATCTTAATTTCGAAAGATGTGTTCAAAATAAATAACGGTCGTATTTTCCGATTCCAAATTTTTTCGCCTCCAAGTGTGCCCATTCGAAATTACTATGAATTTCAAAATCGAATACGAAAAAGAAAAGGGCGACACCCAATTTTGGGTTCTCAGAACGAAACGAAATGCATAACATACATCACTTTTTTATTTCTAGCTAAAATAGAAAATTGAGTTTTAGAAATATTATTTCAACTGGATTCTTAATATGTTTCTCGCTTTCCAATTTATCAAAATTCATAACGAAACAACTGACTCGGAAAGGAAATATGTAGGAACTCCACTCAATAAATACCAAATTCGAAAGTACTGCCAGGAAATAATAAAAAAGTGGTGGTGGAAAATGTAAATAAAAATATTCCGATCATGCGTTATATGGACGAATTTGCGGAAGAGCGTCAGGAAAAAAATTTTTTAAAATCAACTTGTACTCGTACGATGTAAAACTTTAATTGAATAAGTTATTAAAATGCATACCCAAATTGTGTATAAAAATTCTGATATTTTTTTTTAATCTTGAATAAAGTTTGTTGAATTTGTATCCCCATTTGAACGGTGGTTGAAACTTCATTTGAAATGGTTTTTGTTTTGAAATTAGGAATGTATATAAAAAAAAGACAAAGAAAATAAATAGCCATAACTTTTATTATGTGGTGGTGCTATAGTTACGACATGCACATTAGGCCTTATCTCGTTATATGAAGGGCAAAAAAAGTTTAGCGTGCACTAGTTTTATTTGAACATTTATGTCGAAAAAAATTTTGGCTGAAAATCGCATTTTTTGCTATAACTTTCCTATTTGATAATCGATTTTCTAAATCTTTATGTCACGAAAAAGTCCCGCTTAGGACAATAGTTGGTCTTTAAAAGGAATTGTCTTTAAAAGCCGTTCCGATTTGTGCCTCCAATAATTTTGGAATTAAATACTATCCCCACTTTTTATTTTTATACTATAAATCTAAACCACTCGGAAAATTATCAGGACTTTGCTAATAAGTGTTAGAAAAAAAGACTTGTAATGTCTTTAAAATCCAGCAATACCCAGCAACTGCTGCTCGAGTTTACTGTTCTTCAGAATCAAAGAAAATCGAGTTCAGGTTGACATTTACCACCTCAGACCTCTGTAAATTTTTGTTTTTTTTTCAGAGGTTGTACTTTACGATGATGGTTAAGCGGTATCCAAGTCAGATCTGGTCACGCTATTATCAATTTTGTTCAGTTTGGTTCGCCATTTCCTGAATAAACGAACGAAGGACAATGCTTGCATTTTTATGAAAGGATCCATCGTCTGAGTTTTTTATTTGCACTTAAAGGGGGTTACAATGAGCCTTTGTACCTCAAGTACAAAAAACATGAAAAGTTCCAGAGTGTTTACACCTTGATTCGCTACTATCCCTTCTTCCGCCATTACTTCATCATTTGACTCGAATTTCCCCAAAAGGTAAAAATATTACATGGTCCGGAAAAAACTTGTAACCTTTAATAGTGTCAGAAATGTTAAAAATTTAGAATTAACTTTTACGTAATTTATAATTACGTTTATTTTTATCTAAAGATTGTAATGCATATTGGAACGATTTCTGTTTCACAAACGGAACCAAAAATGACACTAAAGATGGCACAACGCCGAAACTGGTTTGTCTCCAAACAAAACTTGACAAGGGATGACGGAATATCGTTCCAATATACATACATCAACTTTTCATCCTGTTGGAAAAACAGAAGATAAAAAAGAAAGAGTTCAATTAATTTAAAAATAAAAGTATACAATTACAATACACGGATTGCAATATTCGAAATATTGTTATATCCGGACATCGTTTCCAAAAAGGTAACCTTAAAAAGTTCCTAAATTTTTGGCGAAAAATCGAACCAGTTGGAACTATCCTCCTTTCAACCACATGTCCGAAATAATATCCAAGCGCCGGTAGCATAAAGTTATCTGTCTAATAAAATAAATTTATAGTTTGTAATTAACATATTTCAAGATTTTAATTCAATTTAAATTTCTACATCCCTAAGATAAAACTCATCTTGTTACACATTTCCAATTTATGAAAAGATGTGGGAATGTGACAAACTAACTTATCTAGATATTACTACTACTTTCTCCTGCCAAGCCTGAAATAACAGTGTTCTAATGAAAAATTTCAACGATTACTTCAGCAAGTCTATAAGTTTGGGAGGTCATACAATTTTCATTAAAATACTAGAAAACTCCGGGCTATATTTATTAATTAATGGGCCTTTGCATATGTAAAAAAAAACATTTCGGTTTATGTCACGTTAAATAGGTGGCACTCGCACTTTAATAATTTATAAGTACATTCTGGTGTATAACTTATTTGAATTTGACTTTTAAATATGGTGCTAATCCTCTTCAAAATATACCTATAATGTTTCTCCTAGCGAAACGAATGGTTTGACACCCATATTTTACTATTTCATACCACCTGGGTATAATTTAATAAAATTCGACTTTTCAAGCAGGTGACAACGCTCTATATGCTATAAGGCTTCCCTACCGAGAGGAACCGCTTGACACTCATATTTCATATATGTTGTTTACTGTTTGATACTCATACTTTAATTTTATATACTTCTGTTTAGTTTCAAACAGGTGGCAACCGTTCTCAAAATATAGCTACCTATAAAACTTTTCTTCACCGAAACGATCCGTTTGACACCGAAATTTAAATAATTCATATCACTTGTGTATAATTTAATTAAATTCGACTTTTTAAACAGGTGGCAACCCTGGTCAAAATTTGTGTATGTTCCTTCATCTGGCCGATACGAACTGCTCGATATCCATATTTTAATATTTCATATAACTTGTGTTTAATTAAATTAAATGTTGACTTTTGGGACAGATGGCAACCCTCTCCGAAATATACGTATGAACCTTCTCCCGCCGAAACGAATTGTTGACACCCATATTCAGGTTTCATATAACTAAAGTAAAATTTAAATAAATTCCACTTCTATTAGCTATTAACCTGCTTTAACTAAACTGAATTTGACTGCACAAATAGGTGGCTACCTTCTGCCAAGCGTAAAATATACTTTACGACCTATTCTCACACCTAAAAACTATACGAGTACATACAAAATTTCATAAGAATCGGTCGAGCCTTTTCGAAAGAGTTCGGCCACAAAGTCCGTGATAAGATAAAATTTGTCTGTGCAAGAACTGAATTTATTGATCTGAAAGCAAAATATGTTATATATATCCACATATAACAGGGACTTCTAGATGAAATAAAATTCACAAATTTCAATATACATAGAGAGCTGCGTTTGGTAGCTTTTAATTTTTTATATTTTTTTTAAAGAATACTCTTACTGTATCTGACATTTTGGATAGCAACTATATTGCATTTAAAAGACGGATTATGGGCCATAACAGTTGTCAAATTAAAAACTGTATGAAATTTAGAAACTAATTACTAAAAACCATGACAGAAAATAACATTGAAAATGTCACAGTAGCCAATTAAAAATAGATACATTTAAATAAATCGTATGACTGAAAATAAGATAAATAAGAAGAAATACAAAGAAAAAAATTAAAGCAAAGTTTAAATTAATAATAAATATAAAATAAAATTGACAAATCCCATTAAACAATTGCCATTTAACTCACCAAATTGTATACCAAAATTTTATTTACAACCCTTTTTAAACACTAGCCACACAAAAACAAATTTTCTGAAAATACGTTGTGGAAACGAAAAAATATTTCTAACACAACATTGACCAGGCACTTAAAAACTGACTATGTATTTGCTATTTTAAGACTTTCTAATAAGTATAACATTTCAAAGTTGAAAGAAACAAAAAACACACCTGGTCCAAGCACCAAAAACCGCCTCCAATCACACAAACAATATTTTAAAATTTGACAGCATTATACGTACATACATATTCCATACGAGACGCTGCCCCTCAAAAAAAAGAAACTTTTTTTAGCGACTGACTGTTCAGTTGGCCTACCAACCCCCTACGCATCATCGAGTTGTCTTTTTTTTAATTTTTTAATTTGTTGTTCTTTGAAAGCGTAAACTCATCACATTTCGTATATAAATTGTGTATTTAAAATTTTGGAAATTTCATGCCAGAAGTACAGAACTATTAACAACAACAACAACTTTCAATCTCTCAGCATTATCTTAAGGCTAATCTTTTAAAAAACTAGTAATTTCATATACTATCGAAACAGAAAAAAAATTGAATTCAAAACTATGAATATGCAGTGCTACCGCATTTAATGATCCTCAAACAAATATACAAAGCAATAAGTATTTATGATCGTGTAGGAGCTTTGTAAATTTCACTTCAAATCAAAGGTGTAGCAAATATGCAGTGAAAGATCAAAAAATCATAAGCACAACAGTCGTAAATTTGATATTTTTATCGATTATATGTTGGCGTGCAGAAGGCAAGTGTTGTTTGTGGCAATGTATTTCTTTCCGGTTGCGATCGTGTTTAATACTCGTACGAGAATACGACGAGGAGGCTCTATGCTTTGTTCATTTGCTACTTTGCTTGTTTATCTTAATTGCCATGGTTGTTCAAAAATTTATGAATTGATCTTTATCACTTGATTTGCGAGTGTTTGCGAAAATACATGTAAAATTTTTGCTTAATGAGTTTTCGATATATTTAGAAGTGATTAGCGAATATTCACTCAAGAGAAGAGAAGGTGCGTATGTTGTGGAAAGTAAATCAAAGTGCAGTTGTTTTCAAACAAAATACAGTATGCTGAGCATCGTAAGTGATTGCACATATCTTTAAAGTCTTTAGAAGCAAGCATTTTTATGTGAAAAATGAGACCAAAAATATTAATTTTGTTCACTTGAAACATGCACCTTATTTTAGTAAAATTGTAGGGTGCTTGAAAACTGAAATTTTGATGAAAACGGTTGTGTAATATGCTATACGAAATAAAACACGAATAACAGGTAAAGATCATAAGTTTTTTATAATTTAAAATAATTTTTTGTAATAACCTTTATTATTATAAATTTGAAGTTTTTAATTTTGCAGCAAGTAGTTATCTGTTCAACAAGCCCAGCTAGGAAAATTCACAGACATCTGTCAGATTTCCGTCAGACTACGCGCCAAAAATGTCTGAAATATTTAGAGAACAACCGAACTATGTCTTCGGCCACCAAAGTTCAGTTCGTTTCGGTTCGGCTTCGGCTAAACAAAAGCCGAATTTTGGCGGAACATTTGGAAATTTGTAATAATTTAAAAATTGAAAGTTTTACTTTTAATGTGTTTCTAGAGTTTACATGATTTTAATAACACTGAAAGTAGTTATTCGTTAAATAACGAATTTGGCTTTTTTCCCCATGAAGATTTGCTACCAACCTAGTGTGTAATTTTTGAATACTTTTTGAAGACCATATTTTCTGTTGGAAAAAATTGCTGTAAATCATCTGTCTGCTCCTCTAGACTACTATTTTTACATTAAAATATAAAAATATTAAATTTCGAGCACTGGATTTTGGATTGAAACGAATACACCTTTTATAATGACAATAATAAAAATCTAGAATTTTTAAAAACTCATTGATTATTCATTTAAGACCTTCAAATATTCTGTATGGATTCGGTTCGGTTCAGCACTAAAAGTTGGTGTTCGATAGTTCTCCAGAAATCTTACAGTTTCCTAGCCGATATCGATCAGAGAAGCTCTTAGAAATTTAGGCAGGCAATCTGACCTAAATGTCGTGAGATGATTCTGACGGATGTCTGGTAGTTGTCTGAATAATAAATTTTGGGTTATTTGCCGATGACCCTAACACATATTGTTCAAAAATTATATAAAAGTTTTTCTAATAGCGGTCCCCCTCGGCAGGCAACAAACCTTCGAGTGTATTTCTGCCACGAAAAAACAAAACTCCTCACAAAAAAACCAAAACATTCGCCTTTCGGAGTCGGCAAAAAACTGCAGGTCCCTCAATTTGTGTTACAACAATAAGACGCACACCACAAATTGTAGGAAAAGTTCGGCCAAAATCGCTTAAGAGGTTATAGCGCCAATTAAGTAAGTAAGTTATGAATACAATTTTCTGGCATTTTTTGACAAATAAATTTGTTTATGTCAAAGTCTTCAGACTGTTTCACTGTACATATTATATTCGGGGAACAACATCTCTTGGCCTCTTCGACTGTCGACCCCATGACACGTACAGAAATAATTACGAAAAAGAACCAAATTCTAAGAGATATTCTCTAGTGCTTCAATTTAAGTATTCGGACAGGTGCTCTTATCGAAATTACCTGTTCAATTCCATTTCTCTTTAATATGGTACATACATTTTAACTTTTTTTTGATTGTTGCACGTCCTCAGTTTTTCACACTTTGAGACACTCACATGGAAAATCCCAAAAATATGTGGGAAAAAAGACATAATCTTATATATCTGTACGAAATCGGACAGAATTCGATCAGATATTGTCGAATACGTGAGCTAAACAAACATCGAATTTTATACAAATTTTATACTCGGAAGTTAACATCGAATATCGATGTTTTGGGATTAAAAATATCGGCGAATTTATTCATTATTTTGTACAAAAAAAAAACAAATATGTCGGTATTTCGGAAACTATCAATTATCTATAAAAGATAGGCACTGTCAATTGAATGCCATTAACGGCTTTCGAAAAATAATGTCTTTTAGGAGCCATTCCTGTCCAAATGACCACTTACATTAAAAAAAAATCATAAAATGTCTGAGCCCAAAGTCACTTGAGACAAAACATGGGTGTACAAGGCACTTATCCGACTATTGCATGAAATACCTTACGGAGTATTTGTCTGTAGTTTTGAAAAAAAAAATCATTGGGAAGAATTCGTTCAAACCCAAATTCAGCTACACCCATCCAATCCTTTTGGCTTATACTAACCAAATCTCATCTTATTTTTATTCTGAACATTTTCACATTATATCGATCAAATATGATCGTTAAAATAAAAATCACCATAAAATTTGATCGAAGAAGTTTTAACATAATTATATCAATTTAATCATGATTTTATTTTATAAAAATGATAACCATCACGGTGCCTGGTTTCTACTTTAACTGAAAATTTTATTTTATGAAAATCCTCACTAAGTATAAGAGGTGTGAAATTAATCGATTGAAAATACTACCCAGCTGTTGCTAGGCACTCACCTATTTTAGGAATAAATTAAGTATTCAAAATTCTTCTAATTGCTTCAACATTCATACTCGTATATATCACCGACATTTCCAAAAAAAAAATAATATTTTATTTTAACATAAAATCTTTAACACTATAATTTTCAGTAATTTTCCTGTACGAATATTCATTTTAAACGTTGAACGTATTTTTGACTTTTTGCCCATTTCGGTTTTTTTTGTTGTTGCTAAATTCCCACAAATATTCTCAAATGTTTAACGCTCTGTGCGCACGGCTGTGACGTGAAAAACTATAATTTAATACAATTAAAATAAACACATTTTAAATAAAATTACAAAAAGAACTTCTCGTGTTGTCTAAAAATATACAATGGGACAACAGGCAATTTTTCTATTTCTGTATGCTAGAAACAAGCAAAGAATTTCAATTGAGGGGCGTATGCGAATGCGAGTGTGCGTGTGGGTGTATGGGTGCATGGGTGCGGGTGTCTTACCAGTCAACAACGACCACAACAACAACAACAACACTAACAACGCAGCAGTGACGACAAGAAGCCCACCGGTGTGCAACTACAGTAGTTGGCAACAGTGGCTGACGGTAGCTAGCTAGTTGCCGCTGTTTTTAACCAACTCTGCTGTCATAAATTTCAATTAATTGCCATGAAAATGGCTGCTTTTAATGCAAAAAAGAATTTAATATCTTCTCCGTGTCAGGCGAAAATGGAAATACTAGTCCATATGCGCATGTGTGTGTGCCTGTGTGCGTGGGTGTGTGTGTGTCTATGTGACGCTGCGGTGATCTTTTGGCTACTTAAGTAAGCAGCTGCTTTTAAATTTCTTTTTCTTCACCCAAATGTGCTCGTAAAACGCCTTGCTATCCATTATAAATATTTATGAATGCCTCTCTATTTCACGCCATTAACGCTATCGCTTACAAAACAAAATAGAAAAAAAAAACGAAAAATTCAAAAACACATTCAGAATATCTATTGCTACCACCACCAACTGCATGCAGCAGATCACCAGCGGATCTTGTTTATCGACCGTAGTAGCAGCAGCGAGACATTAGCAATAATAATTTGCCGCCCACAAGCAGCCATTGCAGCGCAGTCATATCCATAAATGTTTTTGTTATAATTTATGCGAAATTTCTTCTTTTTTTTCTACTCGTTTGCCATTTATGTGTGCAAATTTTCTGCATTTCATTAATAAATTCACAGTTATGTCATTCATTATTCTCACGCATGTAAAAGTACTTGATGCGTCCGATCGAACGTTGGCACACACATACATACAGTGATGATATACACACAAATTATGCACAGCTCCATTTGATGTCAAATTTGTCAGAGGAAGTGTGTAGAAAGAAAAATTAAATGAAAAAATTTTCACATCGTTGAATGCAAAAAATTATGAATAAATTATGTATGGAAGTGGACTACAGAGCATTGACAACAACACCAATGGTCATAAGTCACTTATGCGAGAAAGTACAGTGGGTAAAAGTGCTAGAGACCGCAGAAATTTAATAAAATTTAATACAGTAAGTATAAGTATATGTATTTACATATATAGTAAGTATGCGTATAAAAATATATATTTCGAAATTGGTATTTGAACGATTCTGATTCAGGAAAAAAAAAATTTTTCAAATATTTAAAAAAAAACTTTAAAATTCTATAGAAATTTCAGACATAGTTTAGGTTAGGTTATTGCGGCTGCCCTCGTACCGTTGCATAGGCTGAGTTCGCATTTAGGCCCATTTGGACCCATTGTGATACCAGTTGGACAGTATGTACCGTCTGTTCCCCTAAATAAGCATCCAATTTGATTGTCTAATGAAAGGCCGGAGGTCGCAAATCCGGCAGGCAGTCGAAGAAGTACTGGTATAGGCATCTCCTTCTCTCACTCGCTAAGGCAGGATAGTGATAGTTTTCCTCATCACGTCAGTTGCGACCAGATATGATACCAGGTGCCAGACCTCCTACGCCTTGGTTCCATATTGAGAAGACTGAAATACCAATTTTTTTCTTTGGCCTTCAATCAGAGTCTGTAAGAAGACAGCGGTATTATCGCGTTATGAGCGGGCGTTATGCCTGCCAGGCCCCATGATCAAGTGGCGTGTAGGTTTCTGAATAGATCTGCAGGGAAATTATTTAATAAGGTTTCGAGGGCTCTTGTGGAAAGTGAGGCTTACGCACCTGTGACTAGCATGCATATCTCCATTTTTACCATTTATCTTTAATTATAGATTTTTCTAGCGCCGTTCACCACATTGTGACACCTTAGAACAAAATATGCCGGACTATTGCTGTGTATACCCAATGTGCATTGTTTTATATCCAACTTTTTACGTATAGCATATTTGCAGGAGTGCAGGGCAGTTGCAGCATTCCTGGATCTTTCTTCCGCATTACGTTTATATGCTAGCATCCTGTATTAGAGGTACACCGATCAACGATGGAAACTGAAATTTATGCATATATTTTTATTTGAAAATGGAACTGGGATTGGCTGGATTGGCATTCGCGCGATGGTTTAACGTGCGATGGTCTTCCTCCGTTTAGTAAAAATAAGACTTTCACTACAGTCCAGGCTTTAGGAATATAAGCCATTTTGAAACAAACTTCATGGACAGTAGTTAGCAAACGTCACAATGTCCGATGCCACCCGCAGCTCAGCGGGAAAGATACCGTTTAAACCCACCCGGATATTTATGTGACTGAGAAGATCTTACTGCCCATATCACCTTGTTTGGGTCGGCGACGACCTCAGAGGCTTTCGAGGGCCTACATGGGCATGCTATGTTTCTAGGTAAAGTGGTACACCCCGGGTAAGAGCGTAGCCATTAGTATGTCTGGCATTTCTTCGCACCACTCGGTTTCAGGATTTATGTTGTAATAGTGGACCTTTTTGCGGGAATCTTTCTCAGGCGATTTTCCCCCAAATGTTATTCTATGTTAGTGCAAAAATTATTCAATAAACTACTGCCAGATCAAAATTAATCTTTGTATTCAAGCTTTATTCGTGACTCTGCGGTTACTTAACTGGCAGGTCGGCAAAATGTGTTTTCCTGTGAACGGCATGGCTTATTTATGTTAATATTTCAAATAGCGGTTCTACCAACAAAACTCAATTGTTAATCAGCTGATTGTCATTTTAATCAATAATTCGACTATGGAATATTCTCTCGACCGACCATTAGATATTAGCTGTCAGATAATAATTCCAGTTTGTAGAAAGCTATATGGAAATGCGACTCCAAATAAACATTTTTTTAAAGTGTTGAATTATTTTGAAGTTGACAGAAAACCTTTCACATTAATAACATTGTAAATATTATTAAAAAAAAATAAATATGCCAAAACTTTTGTGGCCCACTGAATAGGGGAAAAATATTACCTCTTATTTTCTGTATATATATTTTCATGCTTTTCAACGCCAAGAACAAGCAATTAGTATCTTTATAAAATGATAACTTCTTTTTATATTCCTATGTTTTGTTAATTACTTTCATTTCAAATATTTGTATATACATAAGTAATTACAGTCGAACTCCTCTATAACGAACTCCTCTATAACGAAAACCTCCCTCTAACGAATTTTTTTTTTTTGAAACACTACGATTTTCACAATTTATTCATATATTTAGACCTCCCTATAACGAACTTCTCTATAGCGAATTCCTCTCTGTAACGAATTCTTTTGTTATACATAAAAAATATATTAGAGTTCCATCATTCTCCGAAACGCGTGCAGCATTACAAACTCTATTAACATTTTTTGAATCACGGAGCGATGTACCCGACATTATATTTAATAAAATTAATTCCTTAGAAGCATTTATTGATAAGGAAAATGCTCAAACAGCTAAACAAACTACAGTCGACAATTTTTTATACCTGAATAATCCTTATAATCTTTTTGACTTTTTATTAAGGTCTTCTTTTTAAAATGTAAGAAATAAAAACAAATAAAACAAATAAAATGAATCAATGTTTCATTAAATAGGCCTTGAACATAAAGACATGAAATTTCGTATGACCTCTCTATAACGAACTTTTTCACCGGTCCCGACGACTTCGTTATAGAGGAGTTCGACTGTAGATTAAAAAATATTTTAATTTGTCATATATTAATTTTTCGTCCTATTTAATTGTATTAACAATAACTTTTATCACCTTAAGGCAATTTTTAATAGGAAAAATTATAGCAAAAAAAAATGGTAGAAGTTATAACTATTTCGGAGATCACCATATCTCCTCATCAAACTTTTTCCGAAGTATGTATATAACTACTGTTACGCAGTAACATCCCTCATTAAATTTAGTTGTACTTTTGAATATCTTCCAGTCTGTTTAATTTATCATACTTGACATTCCCTATATGAAAAAAGTAATTTTTTTTCAAATTTGAATTTATTTACGCTAACAATACATTGTTTTTATATTAATGAAAGATATAAAGGCTTCGAAAAGGCCGAAGAGAGCATATCTTTACTTGTTACATATCAAAATTTGGTCGACACCGCAACTACTTTTCCTTTTATTTTTGCGTTTTTGTTTTACAACAAATACCAAATTTTTTTTGTTCAGCAAAATTTGCCAATAAAACTGCGTTTAGGCGAGTTCGTTGCTTTTTCTTTTGCTTCACTATCCTATGCAGCGCTCTGTGCTCTTCGCGTTCATCTTCGCTTTGCTTACCACTCCACAAGCGTTAGCCTTATGATTGGTTTTCATGAGGTCAACGATTTGACTAGAAAATATGACACGAAATGCCATCATATTTTATAATTTGGCATTGGCGTCAAATCGAAATATGTCAGAATTTTGGCTAATTTCATTCAACTGACATAGATTTGATGTCAAATTTGACCTAATGAACTGTGAAGGTTAGGTCCTTCGAATCGATGCGCCTTTTATCACCGTATCACCGTCTTCCATGAACGTTTTATTGCAGTCAGTTCATTGTATAACTTTTTCCCGTTGCTTGGCTAATTGAGCAATTCTGAAAGAACCGTTTTTATAACTTTTCCTCGTTTTGTTTCTTTAAGTCAAAAAAAGTACCACTGTTGGTATTTCCTAAAGAAATCAAAACTGCCTTCTTCTAAAAAAAAATGCCGTACAGCAAAGTGACCAACCCAAGTCATTCATAAACATAGAAAATGTTTGCCACAAAGCATTTATAGAAATTACGAAAAACTTACAAGCAAACGTAATGGCCAAAACGCATGTTGAAGTTGATGTGCATATTCTTTTTATAAGTTCTACTGAAACAAAGTAAAAACAAAACAAAAAAGCTGTGATGTAAATGAACCTACGCACGTACCCCTAATATTGGTATGCAACGCGTCTGCACTTTACTTGGTGAAAATTGAAATATGTTTGCTGACAATTCTGCATCTAAGCGCATCGCAGCAAGGCTATCATCGTAGAAGAGAGCGCAGAGTAAACTGCATTGCATGATCACCGCCAAGCAATTTGTGTTGCATTTGAGTGAACGAAGAAAAAAAATGTTGCTGCAATTAAATGTGCGCAGACTGTTTTGTTTTGTACATCCAATCGCTCACTGTGTCATTTTGCTGTTTAGATTGGATGTTGTTTGTTTTTGTAAATTAATGACTTAATTTTTGTGAAATTCGTAATTGCAGAATGTTCATTCAGTATTCAACATTCAAATTCAAATATACATACATAGCTACTATAATGAAAATGACTGAATGTCTGTTGGCTGGTTGGTTATTTGGCTGCGCCCGTGGGTCTGTTAGACAGAAGTGCACTTGCAATAAGTGCAATATGCATATAAACTATATACATATGTCTGTGTTAATATAAATTTATTCTGTTTTAAATGTCGTCTTGCCTGCCCTGTTGTTATTAATATTGTCAATTCAGTTGTTCAATCCGTCAGAGTTTTATGGCAAATGATTGTAAATTTGTACTTTTATTTCAGTGTATTAAATTTAGATATTTATTCTCTACTATAGAGCCTGATATATGTATATGCTTACAGCTCTTAAGAACTATTAATCCGTTTCTTTTTTTTTAATTAAAAGTAACTGCAAAGCAACTAATTCACTTCAAGTGACACAAAATATGTTGGATGTGGGGAAAATAGCTAAACATTAAACTAAAATTTGATATTTTTTTTATGGAAAATTTTTAAGAAATTTGATTTTTGCTCGAAATTCTATTCAGATATACAGAGAAAAAACTATTCTAAAAAATGTCCAAATGTATTTAATTACATTCCCTGCTTCTCCTTCGGTCATTCTTTTAAATAAATTTTCAATTTAAAGACAGGACTTTCCTACAGTCTTATTTTATAGTGATTTTAATATAAAATTGTCTTAATTTTGTAGAAATTCGCACTAAGTTTGAAGTTTGAAGTTATATGGTTGTTTTTGTAAAATTGGTAAGTAACCAATAAAGGGTCGAAACTTGTTAATAAGTCTCTGTCGTGTAGTTATGTAGTGCTTATCATATATTATATATGTATTTCGATAAATATTTAGAAAGTAAATGAGTTAAATATACTTACTGTCATTTCATATATAAAAGTGCCGTTAAACTGAAAAAGTGAGGTTTTCATAAAATTCTTGTAGCGTAATTGTGAAACTTTCGTATAGAAAATTTTAAATATATTAAAAATCTCTTTCATTGAATAACGAACAATATATATATACATATATATATAACTAATAAGGAAGAACCGAACTCTAAATACCCAGCGCAAGTTTTTATTTCAAATAAATGCTACTTGTTGCATGTAATAAAAAATTTAAGCTTATATATAAAAATGAATATAGGCGTCCGAAGTACTCAACCGATCTTTGTGGAATGTGGTCCCCGGCCCAATATAGAATATATATAAATTTGGAAAAGTGGGCTGGGCCATGCCACATAGAAAAGAATATTTGAATTCGTCTTATATCCGCAATTATTCGGTACAAGAGAATGATATTTGGGTATCTAGATACATAAATATATTTATAGACCAAACTATGTATTGTTTTGAAAAAATGCGAGCTCCTGTACCATTTAAGACGAAACTACTATCCATATCTTCCCATCTATTTCGGCGTATTTGAGCAAATTACCTTTTAGAGTTACTGAAAATAGAGTTTATTAATTGTTTCGTTCGATTTTAATAAATTTTGAAATTATGCTTATTAAGTTTGCTCAGGTACTTGAAGAAATACACTTATTTGGTTTAAAGTGGATGATGCCACGCCCATTCCTACATCTTTTGCAACCCATGTCTAGCGCTCTCCAACCCAATATCTAATTTGATTAAATTACCTTTTACTGTAGCAGTAATATCGCAAGCTTATGTTTTTAAATTAGAGGCGGGCATGGTTTTTATTTCCAAAATTTTTTAATTCCATACAACTTAAATTATCTTTTAGTTAGTCAAGTATCGAATTTTTTTGATTTTCATAAATTTCCGTTATATTCGCTTGGGTTTAAAATTTATCGAGTTTCGTTCCGCTGCTTAAAACTTGAAAACGACTGGAAAAGCTGAAAAATTCTCAACAGGTGTCGCTATAGGCGTATATTTAGTGTTTCAGTTCAATTCAATTATAGTGCAACTCGTGGCTTTAAATCACACATTGCTAAATGACGGCTAGACAGATTTGGTTAAGATTTGCCACATATACATATATATAGTTCGTTGTATGAGCTCTCATAAAAGCATATTTTAACGGAAACTACCACCTTTTAAAAGCTTAATTCAATTAAAATAATCAGGTAAATCAAATAATGCCTTATACATATATAGTATATAAATATTTTAGTAAATATTTTGAAAAAAAGGTTGTCACCTGTTCAAGCGTAAATTAAGCAAAATCAAAGGTTTAAGGAAGCTTAATTTCAAAAATATGTTTACATAGGGTGCCACCTGTTTAAAAACTGAAACTTTGCATAGTTATTAGTTTTCACCCATAAATTCCATTATATAAATTCTAGTTTAAAAATTTGTACAAAATTGCAAAGGTTCAACAAATTGTCGTTTAAATTTACATTTTTTAATAAGAATTTGTTGAAATTGGTTGGATATTCAATTTAATAGAACATTAGCTAGAACAAAAGTTTAAAGCAACTCAAAAATCGTGTTTATTTTTTGATATTTTTCCATATTTCGCATGCTCGATATTCCTTTTAATTCTTAGGGCCAGTTTTTTAGTTCAGTTAGTTACATAGTTTTAGTTTCAGTTTAAACTCTGACTAATCAAACTCGGTTTAAATTTAAACTTAGTTTAAAATACAGATCTGTTTAGTAAGAGTTTAAGGCCGGCTAAAGTGTGACTATTTTGTAGAGCAGCACTGTTGACTTCTATATTTCAGTACTAGTCAAAACCGACCCCAAGCATAGAGAAATATTTTCTGCGTGCGTTAAATGTACTTAAGTTTGTTACGTCGTGTAAAATAAGTTTTAGTAATAATTTTTTGAAGGCAACTCTGTTATCATCCAATTGCGTTTTTGCTTTTATAGAGAATCGCTGAAAGTGACAGTTCAGTTGAAGAGAAGACAGCGATTGGGCATGTTGAATATACCTTGGTTGTAAGTAAACCAATGCAAAGAATTAAGGTTTTCGTTCAGAGTATAAATATGAATATGTTGAATTTAGTGGGTTTTCTATGAATAAAAGAATGACAATTTTTAATACAAATATTTATATTTTAATCCTGTTCGCTTGTCTCCAGTAGTTTTGTGATACTCTGATGTAATGCAGAGTTGGAGTATATGGTCGTGCCTTAGGACATCGCAATTTAACTGGACCACTTTTACTTCATATATTTAGTTTACATTTGGAATACTCTTTTGTATATACGTAATTGAAAAATATATCAACTCCAGCACCAACTATCGTCCTACGCACAATTACAAACACATTCTATGAATTTGAGTTCAATTGGTTCAGTAGTTTTCGAATCTATAAACTCATTGCCTTTTTATAATCAGCCCTATTCTGCATTTCGACTCGAATCGAAATTTTCTCAGTTTGGCAACTTTGGTATTCTGCTTTTCGATGAGTTTCGATGAATCTTCGAAATTTACAATTTTATGTATTCTATGTTGCGATCGTAGTTACGTTTTTGTAAGTTGAAATTTTGTTGGCGGAGGACGGTTAGATTTTTATTTTCGTGTACTTTTAAAATATAATTTTCCCAAAAATGTGAGTAAAACTTGTTGCTAATAGTTGTAAAAGTCATCAACATGAATTTTTTTAAGTTTTTATGGGCTATATTGACGTTTTTTGATATGTTCGCAGGTCAAAACAACAACGCCGGATCAGTATGAAAAATTGGCTGATATAATGGCAACGAAAAGGGATATTGCGCAGGGCTTTCAAAAGCAACCGAAGGAGGAAGTGATGGAGTTTTGGGAGGGAATTGCAAATGCATAAAACTATTGCTTCGCTTGGATTTTTTCCTCTTCACTCTGTTCAAATTTGATCCACTCAGGGCAAAGCTTTCGTTGTATGACATCGAGAAAATTAGAGAGTGACTTTGATACAGTTTACTGACCCATTCCGACATTATAATCTGCTCCAATTCCATGTTGGTAACTGCCTTCCGCAAAAAATCTCAATGCAGCCACTACGCGATTAAGCGGAGATAACGACGTTGTTGTTGTTGTTGTAACAGCATAAAACATTCCCCATAAAATTTTGGGGAATTCTGCTGAAGTGACACTCAAAGTACTTGGTTGAGTTTCTTCCGCAAAAGTATCTAGGACATACTTGAAAGCGTCCTTATTAAGTCTAAAGTTTTTTTTGAATCTAAATAAGTAAATCAATGAATTAAGATTTATCACTTTCAAGCTCAATTTCTTACAATTCGTCACTCATCTGAAATGGATCACACATATCTCGCAATCTTCTCCTTTCAACTTTTGTGTCAGCATTCTCGGATGCGTTGTCGTCCTCCTCAAGCAGTATCGCCGCGGCTATTGAATCCATTACGCGATTATATTTTTATTTATTTTATCTAAACAAGCAATAGTTTGGCCACGAATTTGTATCTGTTTGCTTTATTTTGTTTCAATTTCACACATTCCGAGGCAAACAGCTGATTTCGAAAAGGTTGCCGCTCTTCCTCTTTTTCTTTCGATTCCGACGTAACTCGGAATACCTAATTCCAATCGATGCGGAGCGGAATGCGGGAACGTAATAGAAATGCAGAATAGGGCTGAATATATAAAAAAGAAGAAAGAAGAAGAATACAAAAATTAATTTGTAAACATTCATTTTGAAACTTTATTTTCTACTAGAAAGATATGTTTGTGTACATATTGTATTTCCAAGGGTAGCACAAAAATACTTAGCCAGGATTTAATTGATGATTTCCTCAATAGACCTTGTATGATTGATAAGTCAATAGATCTCAAAGAGGAAGAGAAGAGATGTGGTTTTCGATATGGTTTTATGACCAAGAATTTAGCTTTATTATAAGGATAACAGGCCCAATTTTCAACCACATTTTGCAGCAATCGTCTCGGGCTTATCTGCGTAGACAAGCGCCACAGGCCCACTATGCGAGAAAATGCGCTCACCAAAAGTTTCCTTCAATAAGTTTATTGTTTCGTTGGCTGTATGTCATGGCTCACTGTCCTGTTGGAACCAAAGGACGTACACATCAAAATCCTCCAATTCAGGCACGAAAAAGTCATTAATCATGGCTCTATAGCGTTCCCCAATGACTGTAACTTTATGGCCGGCTTGATTTTTGAAGAAATATTGATTAATGATTCCCTATGCCCATAGAGCATACCAAACAGCGACTTTTTGAGGATGTAACGACATCTCAACGATGTCGGATGAACTCATTCGGGTCTTCTTCGATATTCTGCTTCACAGTAGCAATAGCATCTTCGGAACGTTGTTTCGGAGTAAGTCTGTTTATTATGAAATGGAAAACCAAACTGAGCATAAATCAAGTAACAGCAGTGAAAAATTCCTACTCCGGAAAATGTATTGCCTCATTAAAAACCACACGTCTAACAAAAACACCCTTTATAAGGGGTGTGATGACAAAATCTCATATATCTGAGAAATCAGTTATACTGCAGCTATGTATCTGTATGTGGCCCGCTCTTGTCGATACCGACAAATAATTAATACATTATAAATATATGTATATCTGATCAAATTTCTGTCAGTTATCACTTAAACTGTGGACCTAGTTTGCTTCAAAGAGACAGACAGACGAGCCTAGCTAAATCAGGTCAGCGTGTCGTGCTAATAATTTTGGTATACTTGGGTGCGGGTATATTTCTTCGTCTTTTTTATATGTATTTACAATCATCGGACCGAAGTTATAGTACTCGTACCATTTCGTCTTCATTAGAGTAATGCAATCGACGTCCCATACAAATCGCCAATAACTTAGCGTTCTAATAATTTGATCAAAAGTTGTGTCAAACAGAAATTATATTAGAGAACAGGAATTATATTAGGTGACGTCTAAAAGTAAATAATAATAATAAAGTGATTTTGCATCAATTCTTTCAGCGAATAATTTAAAAATAAATTCACTTAAAATTACTCATTTTACAAGTACTAATTGCTCAACAAAATATATATACTAAACATCATAACATCATGTTGTATCGTACACATAAGCATTTTCAATATTATATGATCAAAATTTATTTTTAAATTCCGACTAGCCACTGTCCACTATAATTAATATGTAACATTTAGAATCTTCTTAAATCTAAGCAATTTGCCCACAAATTAAGTACAACATTAGACCAAATTATTTTCGATCACCTTCCGCATATTTTGATTGCGCCAAGGCCTGGTAAGATGCATCTAATAATATTTGGTGTAATTTAGCAAAACTTTGTTAGAATTTCTTTCATCAAGGATTTTTACCTGTTGTCAAATATTTCTACTGCGCGTGTAGAAATCCTACACTCGGGCGCAATTCGGCATGTCGCCTTAAGTCATTTAATCAAATCAACAGTTAGCTATGTGTGTGTATGTGTGTATATGTAAGTAGATGCAAATGTGTAGCCAACATGGCGTATGAGTGATCTGCACACTCTAAATGCATATAGTACCTACATTTTTATATGCGATTTCTATTAAATGTATATCTATGGATGTAGGAAAATATACAAATGCATATGTCATTAATTATGGCTGTATGTATTCATTTGCATGCACACATACACACATCCTTACATACATACATACATACAGACATACATAAATATGTATGCACTTATAATTATTTCTGCATCATTTTGTGTACCAGTATTGTCACTGTGTGTGTCGTATATCTTTTTGATGTTCTTACGCTTTGTATGCTTTGCAAGAGTTGAGCCGTGTCGCCTCACATTTGTATCGCATCGTTTCGTATCGCATGACATATCTACGACATGAAATTTTCTACACTCGCTACCTGTACACATGCACTTACCACATTCGAATCTGCATTTGCATTTTCATACAATTAGGTACAGCTATTTATACTCGTATAGGTGCATAGGTAGGCGATGATGCAGCAGCATTGGTGACAGCAGGTGAATGACAGATTTTATCAACAAATTTTCGTTTATTTAATTTTTGATTTCTTTTTTTTTTTTTGGTTGGCTAGTGCTTGCGAAAATGGAAACCATATTCATTGGCATATGTAAAATATGTATGTATGTGTAACGATTTGTTTATGCCAATAAATTTGGGAGATTCTGAATTTTTATTAAGTGGAATTTTCATATTTTCATTGAGGCGAAAAGCGAATTTCATGAAATTCGTATGAATTGAACTGTAAATTGATTTTTATCGTAGACATTTGATGGCCCAATTTTAGAAGAAATAAAACGAATACATTGTGTATATGTGCGCGCAATTACATAGATACATATATTTTATATTACATATGAACTAATATACAAACAAATAAAACATTATAACATCAAATAAAAACAAAATGAAAAATTAATAAAATGCTAAAATTAATCAATCTCAAAACTACTTTTCTGACGCGTGCTAACAGATTTTGGATTATTTCAAGGTATCAACAAGATTTTTTTTTAGAGTAATTTGGGGATGATTAAAAAATTCCAATTAAATATATTTTTCCATTTTGTTTGATTGTTTGCCTTTTTCGCCATTAATTATTTAAAAACCAAAGAATCAACTGCAAATATGAGGCAATCTCTGAAAAAGCCACCCAGTAATTAATTTTGTATTGTACAATTTTTTTGTCAATACTCTATGCATTAAAAAGAAAGCTTTGTAACATAGCTTAAGACCCGCCATTATCAGGATTTTAATTTTTATTAAGTACACTTGATTTTCAAATTTCAAAAACTTTTGAATGGACTACTCTATTTTTAAATAGACATTTTTTCGGTAGAAGTATTTAATGTTCTTATTTATTTGTTATTTATTAATTCTTTTATTTCTACTTTCTATAATTTATTTAATTATTTGAACATTTTAAGAGTTAAAAGAAAATACACATGATATTGTGGCAATGATATTATTCGCTACTGTTCTGTTCCAAGAAGACGAAGTTCTAGTTCTTTATGATTTCGCAGAGAACTATACATTATGTGCTAAAGCATTCCATTGGAAAGCTATCACATCATAGTCTATGTATTATTTCGAATGATCTTAGGCACAATACCATATGATATCCAAAAAATGTTCTAGACCACTTAAATGAGAAAACTGTTACAGCAAACAAAATAATTTATTTTACTGACAGAGCATCACAGCATTACAAAAATCAATAAAATTTTACTAACTTGATGAAACGATGTAGATAATAGCACACGAAAAATGGCCATGTGACGGACACGTTTATATCCTTTTCTATCAAGGAGCAGTCCAATATCATTGAAACTTTGTTACAGGAATGATGCTCGTCAACGAAAACAATTTGTGATTCCCAAAAATTTGATAAATTTTTACAAAGTGGTAATAATCAACTTTTTTTAGAAACAGGCGAATATAAATTGCTTAGCACTGTTTTTAAGATTCTTTTTCTGAAATCAAATACTAAGTCTACAAGAAAGATCAGAAACTGCTGCATTTTTTAAATAGACGTTCAATACATTCATTCAACTAAAATAATTACCATTATCGTTATAATTATCATTATCATTATCATTACCATTATCGTTATAATTATCATTATCATTATCATTATCATTATCATTATCATTATCATTATTATTATCATTATCATTATCATTATCATTATCATTATCATTATCATTATCATTATCATTACCATTATCATTATCATTATCATTATCATTATCATTATCATTATCATTATCATTATCATTGTCATTATCATTATCATTATCATTATCATTATCATTATCATTATCATTATCATTATCATTATCATTGTCATTATCATTATCATTATCATTATCATTATCATTATCATTATCATTATCATTATCATTATCATTATCATTATTGTTGTAATTATCGTTATCATCACCATTATCATTATTATTATTATCGTTGCAATTCATTATCATTGTTATTATCAACATCATCATTGTCAATGCATTAGCGATATTTTATTAACCGACAGAGTTTAAAAAATTGGAAAAATATTGGTTTTTATACCTTTTTTCTCTTCTTACAACTTGGATAAAGATGGATTATTGACCATTTATACTTTTTGATGGAGATGACAAAGGAAATCGATGTTAACATTTCTTTAATTACTCTCTGTTATCTCTCACATGCTGTACCCCCGTATCAGTATTTAGCTCATAAAAACGTTCCTGGACTTTACAACGGTCTTTCCAACTCGCAGCATCAATTTTCCTTCTATCGAATTTCTTCGCAAAAAATTTTAAATTAAATGTAAATACATACTACAAATATGTACATATATAAAGTACATGCACGCAAACATTCATAATCATTTCTATTAGATATACATACAGCTGTTTTTTCCTCATTTAATTACGTCAAACACTTGCTCTGAATCGCCGATATGTACAATCACATTAGATCGCAGTCCATCACAATACGATCACAATCGGATTCCCGTAAATCGCATAGAAATCAAATGTAAACACATACAAACATTGGTTTATGGTAATTAATGCTGATTTTTCCTTTTTGAACTTTAGAAGTTTATACGAATATATCGAAGAATGTAATTAGCTTGTCGGCTAACAAAGTTAAACAAAAAATTCATATGAAAAGGAAAAATTTATAATGAAATTTCTTATGCACGTAAATACATAAATGTAAACTCTACCACACTTTTACCAAATACATACATATCTACTACATACTGCAATTACGATTTGAATGCGTCGTGGCGGCAGTCTATAGCCTACATATAGTCAGTCAGTAGTCGGTAGTCGGCTGTCGAGATTCTATTTTCATGTGAAATTGAAATGAATAAAGCAAAACGATGAAAATGAGGAAAGAAATACTTTGCGTTGGTATTTTCATTACAGATACACATGAAACTGAAAACAGATCCAAGAATATCTCAAATCACCAACAAACAAGAATAAAAACAACAAATGAAGGAAGTATCGATATACATACATACATACACATACAATGTACAGTAGCGAACAAAATGTTTGAACAGTTATTTTATTTTTTACATGAAATATCGTTTTCGTTAATTTTGTATAAAAATACAGGACGTATTAAAACAAAACTCGCACAATAAAAAATAAGTAAAAGAATAAACAAGATTTCATCACAATTTCAAATTTTTTAATAAGAACTTTTATGAAAACTTTCTAGGTATGATTTTTTAAATTTGTTTACATTCAAGCTCATTTTTCTCCAGCCAAAACAATAATGAACAAGACTGTTGCACAAGAAATTTTGAAAGACTTTTTCAGACTACCATTTTTTATACCTGAAAAATTCCAAAAAAAAAACCTGTTTAAAAATTATAAAGTTTTGATGAAAATTTGGAAAACTTTTTAAATTCATAAAGTGGGTTTTTTTATACAAATTTTTTGTTTTGGTATGAATGATATATCTATAAAAAAAATTAGCAAAAAAATGTAATCGAACATTTTTCCCGCCACTGCAAGTACTTGGATATGTATGCGTGTAGAAAATGTGTTATCGTAAGGCGAAACCAGAGCAGAATACGCGATGCCATGTAAATAGGCATTGTACATATATAGGTACTATATATGTAGGTGCAATCATTTATTTATACAAAGTGTTAAAGTGTATTCATAATTTAATTTAATAGCACAGTACTGCCGATGAGTAGTTAAAAAAGTTGATCTGAGCTTCTGGTGAAAAGAATCTTTACAACAAAAATTTATAAATAATTGTGGAATTTTTGATATACATACATACATATGTATGTATATAAGATACACACATAAGTGCATATCTGAACTACATACATATGTATGTGCGTGTATCAAAACTTAAAAGTATAGAAGTTGTTAAAATATTAAAATATGGACTTCTTTACCTTCGCCAAACATTTTTATACCACACCCACAGTTACTTATTATCCGATTTCACCCTTTTTCAGCACTAATCAAGTTTTGTTGGAATATTTTAGTATTTACTCCAGTTATCCGATGCACGGACGGGCAAACAGATAGACAAAGTTGTTTTCAATATTAAACATGACCGTCATTCCTTTTTACTAACTGGTTTCCGAAGACATTTCTCTATTTGTTTAAATTGTTACCCTAAGGAAACCCGGTAACCAAAATGCTCCAAAAGCTTCAAAATAAAAGCTTCACTCTGTGCACACCAATCACTGCCGCTTTTTTGTAAATATTTCTGTTTTTCTCCACCGCGATTTTTTCTTTTTAATGTTCTTCTAAGCTAGTGACGGCAAATCATCGATTTTTTTTGGCAAAAAGTTACGAATATAGAGTTGCTTATGAAAACACAACGAAAATTTAGATGTTTTCGAGATTATCGTGACTGGTTTTTAATAAAGTACTTTAAACTTGTTTCCACAGATATCACGAATGAGTCAATAAGAATTGGTTTTCGTTATCATTTGGACTTAGTATTAGTTTCTCAGGCATTAATCTACTCTACAGTAAAAACCAAATGACACTACTACCTAATATGAATTCACTTTGGATAGGTGTATTTCGCTGTAATCCAATCATTTGATTATTCGATTAAGCAGATGAATGATAATGCGACACAAGCAGTTATTAAGAGGAAAAATGTCATTCATGCACAAAAATGGCTGCATTTTAAATATTGGTTCAGGCTGAAAACTTTACGTATGATAGATTTTATTCAAAAACGGTTAAGGAAAAACTAAGGAGGATGGTCTCTAATTTTTCTGATAAGGTGAAAAGTTGATTTATATTGGAACGATTTTCCGCCATCCTGAGGGGTTTGGGATAGCATAAAATAGCGAAACAACGTAAAAGTTTTCAGAGTCTTGAACTAAACTAGTTTCAAGAAAACATGCTCACAAATTTCAAACTAGTTTTAAAAAGTGTAGGAGTGACATATTTTCAACAAAAAACACAAATTAGTTACATGTTTATGTATGCATAATTGGAAAAGTCCGCGTAGCCGCTTCTTTTATGTTAGGGGAATTAAGCTAAACGCATATTGACAATTATACTCGTAATCGTATAAACATTTAAAAATTTGTATGGAAAACCGCTATTGTGAAATTTTTTTAGCAGTATCGACGAAAAATCGCTAATTAGACAAAAAAATTACAGTTTTTGTTAAAATAGACTCGAGCGTTTGAAAAATTTGATTAAATTTGATTTTCAGAACAGTAGAGTTACTTTTTACCTACCATATACTCTATTGTCATAATGGAAAATCACAACGATCAGCCGTCATGAATATACTAACAACATTTTACGATTACGAAATCTTACGACAACGCATTAAATTTCGGCAAATTTATTTCTATTACCATGGTTCAGTTCAGGAATATTACCGTTCGTTACGTCTGTTAAGTGATGAGGTACCAACAGAACAGAACCAACAAGAAATTCGCGAGCACCGTGGCATCAACAAAACCTCACTGCTTGTTCTGCTTTATGGGTTAGTCGAATTTTTGGGTATTAATTTTTAAAAACGGCGCGATCGTGACCGTCAACGGCGAGCTTTGTCTGTCAATTATTTCGTATCCCAATTGAACTGAATGTTGACGGAAGGAAATTGATTGAATGGAAGGAAACATTTGGGTAACGTTATTTCTCGATCTAACTGGAAACTTTGGATGCCTTGGAAGACAACCAATTGCCCAGATTTGGCACTTGAAAAAATGGACGCAAGCCGCGGCGTTCGCCTGCCCAAAATTGTATTCTAAGATGATGATTTTTGTGAGAAGTTTTTTCATGGTTTTCTCTCGGAGGTTTGCCATTGCCAGCCGAGAGGCGACCGCTTTTAGAAAAAAACATTTGCCCGGCCAGAATTTGAATCTGGGACCCACCGAATAAATCGCGCACATGCCTTACACTCGACTACGGCGGCCGATGAAACTCTATTATATGCTTGAAAAAATGTTCCGCCCGCTAAAGTCCCGCCAAAATTGATCCAGTTGTTTCAGGTATTAGCGCGGGCAAATGGACAGATAGGCAGACAGACAATTGAATTATATTTATGTATATGTATGTACATATGTGGTAGTATGGAAATGAATACACACATTTGATATGTACTAATTTGATATAATGAAAATAAAAATTGCAGCCAAACATCACGAGAATGACTGTGCATGGGAGAGAGATCACATAAAGTGAATGCGATCCGGTGATTTGTATGTTTACACGATCGCCACCGCCTGCTGCCACTTCATACGATCCGTTGGGTTACCACTTAAAGGAAAACAACACCATCGAGTTTGGTGTAAAGCGTGGCATTTGAGGAGAGAATTTGAGCAGCTAACGACACGCCGAACGACGGAGGTTGTGTAATTTTAGAATTCTTGTTAATAAGTACATATATGCGAGAGTTATTTTCGTAAAAGTGTTTTCATTCAAGCGAATGTATTTGTAATGAAATCAAATAAATACCAATGAAAAGAAAATGAAAGCGAAAGCGAATGAAAAAATTAGAGCAAATAACAGTGTGCAGAAAAGGTGTAGGCATCAAAAATGTTTAAGAACACTTTCGGATGAAACTGGGAGTGCACGAAAGATGAGAACAATTTGAGGGAAGTGTTGCAAAATACGACCAAAAAGTGTGTGCTATATTCGAGTTTTTTTATTATTTAATATTTTCTACCTTCTACTGTAATAAATCGTATCACATCCTGCTGCAGTAATATACATTTTTAGTTTGTTACACAATGCTTAATATGTATTTGTTTATGTTATGAAATGAATAACCATAATTATCTGATAGAGTAGGAAAAATAACTCAGCAGGTTGCCTTTTTGATGAGCTGTAAGCAAAATAATGCCCTCAATTTATGGGCGGAAGTTGGCTGGATATAAAAAATTGATTTGATTGCCAATAAAAGCAAATTGAAAAATTGATCGAAATTTTTTTTTTATATGTATGTAAATATAAAAATTTTTGTTTTCTATGAAACGAAAAAAACGTTAATATGAAGGAAATTCAAATTTAATAACATTCAACTTGAAAATAGGAAAGAAATGATAACTTCACGCGTAAAAGCAAACAAGTTCCATGCAAAGCTGCTTATTTGGTAAAATTTAAAAAAAAATTAAGTAAAATTTATCATGGTAAAAATTAAGTAAGTGCGAGTATATAAAGAACCGGTCCTAAGGAGAACCTGGTATTTGGTAATGGAAATAGGCCCGTCAAAATAGCTTGAAAAAAGATAATCAGGCAGGTACTGTAATTCACTTCTGAGTGTATATCAATCAAATTCAATTTCAATCTAACATTTGGCGTTCTGTGTTTCACTTTCCCTGTTTTATGTACACACTTTTTCTAAAATGAATTCCGAGTGAATATGCATGTTCGAAAACGAATTCACATGAAAAATTTGGATAGCATTATTCACCTCTGTTTGAATTCGTGAATTTGGAGTAAAACGATATTTAAGTAAGTTTGAAATTAAAAATATTGTAGTTTTTACAACAACTGAAGAGGAAACACAAGAATACAACGCAGGAAACAGTCTTCCTTCAATTTATAGAGAAAAATACCCAAAAAAAAAAATTACCAAGTTTTTCTTGAAAGTGCCTTTCTGGTGTTATCTTCTCGTCTTCTGTCATAATTACTTTCTATAATTTTCTAAAATGTTTACCATGCTTTTAAGAACTTTTGCAACAACTACAACCCATTGCAAAAATCACCAAAAATCTCAGCGTACCCGCCAGTTGCAATAGTGCCGGAATGGATATTTTTTCAAATTGGGAACCAAAACGTACAGTAACATAATAAATGAAGTTTAGTTGACCCGGTAGCAAGACATAAATCTATAAAACTAGCTTATGAAAATGTTTGCACTAATTGCGAGCACCAATAAACATATCTAAACACCTACACTAATTTAGGCTCATCTAAAGGGTCGGGAATGGTCCTCCTTCTGAAATCATTTAATTTCATTTTCCCATTTTTTGAAAAAATGTACTACTTATTTTGGATAAATTGACAATTGTCAGCCGGTTAGTCCATTTCTAGGGTGAATCGAAATCGAGCTCTAAAATTAACAAAAAATTCGAATTTCAGAACACCAAAACTAAATTCACTAGGTTTTAGATTGATTTTTATATTCACTTTCACTCGGATTCTAGAACCTGCCTGTATAAAAACTTTTACGAAGCAACTATATGAATACATTAGATTTATGCATGTAACCATACGAAATTGTTTTCCACCTTATAGTAATTTTTAAAGTCATTTCCATTTCGATGCTGTTTGTTCTTTTAAAGCCAATTTGGCTTTTTTTTGCCGGATTTTCGGTTTTGTAGGAACCGTTTTCGTTTGTTTTTTTGGAAAGATTCTTTAGATTTATTTTCCGATTTTTATTTGGTTCTTTCAAATAAAATAATGGCATTACATAATTTTAAAGAGGAAACTGACTTTAATATATGGTGTTTGAATAGAATTTCGGGAATGTCGCAGACGGGGCTGGCGCGTACCAGGCGTAAACTTTAGGTTCAATTTGGACCAGTTTTTCAAGCAATAGAGGCCGCATCCCGTCAATGATTCGGGAAATGTTTTCTTCCAAGGCGTTCAAAGCTTCCAATTTATTCGTATAAACAAAGAGCCTTGCTTACAATGAGATGCCTCCAATCGAAAATGTGGATGTCGTAAAACAAACGAAATGAGCGCGTCTAACGAAATAAGGTAGCGCCTAACAAACGTCGTCAAAGTAAAAGTAAAAGTAAGAAAGGAAAATAGATTTGTATCAGAAATGTACAGAACAAATTGTAATAAGTAAAAAAATTTAAATTTCACGATTTTTTGTTTAAACCAAATACATGAGATACAGTTTTTCCTTCATATTTTATCCTCCATTAGTTCCACCTTCGGTTCACCAAAGAACATTGAAGTATTATACCTTTTTGGATAGCTGGACTCACGTTTCAAATAAAAGTGAACGCATAAACAAAATGAATATATACCTTTTTTTAAATAATCTTTAAAGCCCATTATTTGGAAAATGGTGAAGCGATATCGTGCGATGAAATTAATCAAATAAAGTAATTCTAGGACGGCTTTCATAAACAAACTTTATAAAATCTTTATCGTAAGCGACGATCACTTTCACATGCAATCGAACTTTGTTGCTATTTCTCTTGATATACAACAGCTTTGAAGTAGAGTAATTTCGTAATTTTTTACTTTTCACGTGTGAATGATTTCAAGAAAATAATCACGTGAATTGCATGACCGCGTGTTATTTTTAAGCGTTGCTTTTGTATAAATACCGATATTTGAAATTTTTATTTTGTTTGTTATGTTTTAAAATTCTGTGAAAAAGCTGCAGGTTTCCTTTTTTTAAATAAGAAGGTTTTGAGGCAAATTTTCCATTCCGTGCAGCTCTGCAACTAGAAAAAGGGTTTTTTCCAGTATCGGACAGAACTCTTGAAAAGAGGCGTTCACGACTACTCGTTATCAATAGATTGGCTTTCAATAACAAACAAAAATGAAATACACTTCTAAAATAAGATAAAAAGAGAAATGCTTTTGTATGTACGAGTTTCTATTGTATGAAATTTAAACTCCTGCTTCGAAAAAGAAATTTGATAAATCACAAGGTCGTCATGCTATGTTCTATGTTGCAATAGAGAGTTGTATGAAAATAAGAACTTGGTGAACCTCCGCGCTCATTTTATTCATTAGGATGAGACACATGATAATATTAATTTTTTTAGGATAATTGGGTTGTATATCTTCAGAAATTACTCCAAGGGACACCACGAAGGCAACTTTGTGGATAAAATTTCTTTCCCGACTATCTACGTCAACTAGCCACCAAGATTTATAATTTATGGGATAAGCCCAATAATGATAGAATACCAGATAGCGCCTTCCGCGGACCGTTAGTCCTCTCTTTGTCGATTAGACAGCGTCCACCCATTCGCTGACGAAGTAGAGCATTTCACACAATGCTAAGAAAACTTTTCAATCATTTTGTCGTTTCCTCTACTCTTCTTCCTCTTCGTTTTTAGAATTTTTTCTTTGCTCTCTCCTTCTGTAGCTTTTATTACGTCACTATCAGTTGCTCTCAGCGTGGAAGGCGTAATCTCGTTTTCTATTATTCTTGGGAAAAGGCCACTGCTTGGAAATAAATACCACTGTCCTATTGTCGAAAGTCAACTTCAAAATTAGTGAAAATGTTTTATAGATACCCTTTTGAGCTCTTTTAAAGGAAATTTAATGCGAGTTAAATGAAAAAGACCGTTCGAGTATTAAAATATTCAAAAGATGTTTTTAGCGGATAATTTCACTAGGGTTAACCGAAGATGAAAATCTAGTAAAATGGTTGTAGGAATATTACTTGAATTGAAAAGATGTATTCAAAATTTCAAACGATATTTTATTCGACCAGCTTCTCCGTTTGTAAACTTATAAATGATATATTTTTGTATAGGTTTCTTACTAGAAATACAAAATATGTATGTACATATACTATGTATATTGTAAAATCTCATGTTGCCCCAAAAAATGAATTTTCTTAATTAATTTCACCAGAGTAAGAATTTTTCCGTTCAACTAAAAGTATTTGCTTATTTATAAATGTATGTAGTACATATTTTTTTTTTGTTTTTGATGAAATATTTTGACTGCCACGAAAACATGTTCAAATTATAATCCTACTCGTGTACGTAAGCATTTGGTAATTTCTAAAAATGTAATACGAAACTTTTATTTATTGCTTATTTGTGTTGTGCTGAGTGAAATGATCTGCGTTATTTGAGATTTTGCTGCTGGCTGGTGGCCAATTTTCAAAATACGACAAATTGGAATGTACGCTCGGGAGCGTAAATCGTACACAATAGCTATGTAGAGTGAGCGATGAAACGGTGAACGATATTTAGGGTAGGAATAGAGAGTGAGAGAAAAAGAGCGAGACCAGAGAGTGGTGAAGATAAGACAAAAAAAAAACTAATAAAAATCTGTTCGTTGAATGCAGCGGTACATACATATGTAGATCAAAGGAAGAAGTATTTGTGTAGGAGCACAAAAGTAAAGTTAAATTGTTTTTTAATTGAGTGAAGTAAATTAAAGGTTTTTAAAGATACAATATTCAAACGTTCGACCAAAATTAGAAGAAGTAGTGCTAGAATTCTAAGGTTTCGATGTCCAGCATAAACAAGGAAGCGCAAAAGGTGGCACTTTTTATTTTTCTCTTTTCGCCTTACTTGAGATTTCTTCAAAGTATACCTAATATACTACTTTCTCATTGTTATTATAAATTTAATCTGAAGGTTATCTATCGTTTTAATTACATACACGATTTAAATATGTTAAAAGAATTCAACTTGCAATTGTAAAATTTAAAAACTTGAATATTTTTAAACTGTTTTCAATATCACTTAATTCTTTTTCATTCCTTTCAGATTCTTCAACGCAAACGTTTACAAAAACCGTAATAATGCACCGCTTACACCGATAACTCTTTCTCCACTAAACAATTCAAAGTATTTTACTTAAAGAAAATCAAAAACAAAAAGTCTGATTAAAAAATAATAGATTTTAAATAATAAGAAAAATAAAGCACATAAAATGCTGCAACATACCGCCACAGACTTCTATGATTTAGCCGCCGCTAATGCTGCTGTATTGAGTGCGCGTCAAACGCCACCCTACAGTCCGACTGGTTTAATTGGCACAGGAGCGGGTCTCAGCAATAATAATAATAACAATGCAAGCAATAATAATTTGGATATGTTGGGACATAATGGCAGTATTGTTGTACCGGGCGGCGTTGGCGGCGGTATTGGGCATATCGGTAATGGCAATGGCGGTAGCAATGGACGTGAAACGTTGCCCAGTTTTGGATTCACGCAGGAGCAGGTGGCTTGTGTGTGCGAGGTGAGTGTTGTGAAAATGGATGTAACGAATTAAATATAGAAAAAAAACATTTGTAAATTTTATCACAAAAACATGGCTCCAAAACCGTTATTAGATGAGGGAAATTTTTTCTTTTTATAGTTTTATTTTTTGCTTTGCCTAGCAGGTATTATAGAGGATAATTATGTTTTCCGTTGATAAGAAGGGTTATTTTCCGAGGGTTTTTTTGCTTCGCCTAATAAATGTTGTAAGGCAAGGATCCTGATGAAGGCGTAGATGGAGGAGGAGAAAAGAGATAAAGACAAAGTAAAAGATATCAACAAAGATGGGATTGCAGGACGTACTGTTTACTGCAATGTGCTCTATCAAAAACAATTTGGAAATGTGCGTCTATTTGATTTTTACTTCCTTGCCCTTCTTTTTCCGGATTTTAATTTTTTAACTTGAATTTTATCATTCAGAATGTGGTGAACACGAACAAGCAAAGTGCAGATGTATTAGTAAAACAAGAGTGGCTGTATTGCAACTTGAAACTGAAATCTTAAACTCGTAGAATATAAGTTAAGTGAATAATTTCCCTGCCTAAATGTCGATTTACAAAAATCGATTAGTAGGTCGAAACCAGTTTGCACATCCCTATGCTTGCTCATAATTAATAATTATGTTCAAAACCCGAGCAGATGCTCGCAATATTTTAATTTCAATAACAACAAATTTGAAAAACCAAGCAAACTAAATTTAGATTCCACACCATTTTTTAATACTTTTATTGAAATACATTATTTGTTTATTATAAAAAATATTTATAAGTGCAGTTCATTTGAATTCGCTTGCTAAAGGGATTTTTCGACAGTAATAATGGAAAAAACTTGAAAATACTTTTTGAATTTTTAGGCAGTGATGTTTTCCCTAACCTGGAAATAATATGCCCATTCGTCATTCAAATGCGTCGATGGACAGAGGGTTTAGTTTAACTATCGGCGGAAATACTGTCTTTATTTAGACTAAAGTTAAAAGTTGTGTAATTATTTGAAAATAAAGACTGGAAAATATATATTATCTAAGTTTATTGAGATAAATAATTTGCGTGCATCACTAGAAAACAATTTTTAATATTTGATTATTAATTTTCTTTCTGTTATTTTTGTACTGCCATTTATTTCATGTAATTAAATGTACTGCTTGGCGCCATTTCATAATCTATTTTAGCTGGAAAACTAGAAAAATAATTTCGTTAGCCTCAACCGATAAAATAAGTCCCACATTTTCAAGCTAATAACTTTTATTGAAAATTAGATCAGAATTGTTGAAATATATTCATTAGCCCGTCTCATCAAAAAAAGTTGAAAATGTATCCCTCGTGTTTGAACACTTACCTCGAGGATTTCAAAAATTTTAAAAATAAGTTTTCGACAACCCGTAAAACGGCTAAATTTATTGTTTTCCTATAATTCATAAGATATATAGTTCTTAAGATAAACTCAGTTTTTATTCACGGTTTTTCCAAAAGCAACACCCTATATTTAAGATATGTTATTACAAAAATAAGCACAATGAAAAATTATACATATAACTTTAAACAAAAGAATATTGCTTATTATATTCATTCATAAACATTTAAGATAAAGTAGAGAAATTATAGGAAACCCTCAATTTAGCTGTTCTAACAGGGTGCCGAAAAAAAGGGGCACAAACCATTTTCCACTTTTTTTAACTCCATACATCGTGATACGGTCTTGTTCCCATATTTTTTTTGAGGAACAAGAATTTATTAACGATTTTTGACTTCAAATAGTATCTGCGCTATTTCTCCAAAAATGTTGCTAATTCTTGCGTCAGCAATGTTACTATCTTTTGTGTATTTTGGATTCGCGTGCTTCTGACATTAACTCTTGAAAACCAAACCATAAATTGTTATCTCACATTTCTTCGCACCGTCTGAATAATGGATGTCAGTGAAAACTATCGATAGTGCTCACAAATGCATCGATATTTTCGATAGCCAAAAGCCATCGATAGTTTCCAGTACCAAACCGCAGGTAAAGGTGAAATAACTCTTATCTTAACTGTTATCAAGCAAAATACAACATATAAGAACCGTTATAAAATTCGAGATAAAAGCTTGTTTTGATCCCTGATCATTTTTTTTCATTATATTCCTCTATACTTTTTGCTTTTCAGGTTTTGCAACAAGCTGGTAATATCGAAAGACTGGGCCGCTTCCTTTGGTCCCTACCGCAATGTGATAAATTGCAATTGAACGAGTCTGTGCTGAAAGCGAAGGCCGTTGTTGCATTCCATCGTGGGCAATATAAGGAATTATATCGCCTACTCGAGCATCATCAATTCTCACCGCATAATCATGCCAAATTGCAAGCGCTTTGGCTAAAAGGTACAAAATAGAAAATATGAAATGCCTATTAATAATTAGAAATACGAAAACACACCACCATTTACACATTCGCTAACCATCCAAAATCCAGTATTTCTTTACATTTCCATCTGCTTGTTTTTCCTTGTTATTAAATTTTATCCTTGTTTTGCATTTATTTAAATGTAGCGCATTATGTGGAAGCCGAAAAACTACGCGGAAGACCTTTAGGTGCTGTTGGCAAATATCGCGTCCGCCGCAAATTTCCACTGCCACGCACAATTTGGGATGGTGAAGAGACGAGTTACTGCTTCAAGGTGAGTGAGAGTTGTTGTTGCACAAATATTTACATGCATGTGTACATATGCTAAGTGTGCATGTGTGTGCGATAAGCACTGAATTTTCGACACTGAAAAGTCAAAGCGTTGTTGATAACGGCAGCGTTGCATTTTCGAGCTCTATTTTGTGCATGAAGTTAGGGTAATTATTTTTTTATTTTTGATTGCTGTTACCTGTAAAGTTTATTCATACGAGGGTTTCGCACATGTTTTTGATATAAGGGTAGAATGAAATCGTAGAAGTGTCACAACTTGTTTCACAACGCATTCAAAAGAGTTTTTGAGTGATCCATATGTGCCGAATGTAGACTGGTAGATTGGATTGTAAACAAAAAGCAAAACTTATGTAGACTTTTAAACGCGATTGCTTGTCAGGTATTTAGACTTATGCGATGGATGTGGAGGCTTGTTTGCAGTAAGGATTTTTTAAAGAAGGCAAAACTGTTGCAACAATGGCTTCATTTGATTAACTTGTGACCTTTTAAATTTCTACTTTTATTTTCTGGTATGTGGGTATAATAAAGCATTTTACATTTTTTTTTGCTATACTTTATATATGAACAAATACATACATATGTATATACTAAACTGTTTCGATTGAACAGAGAAATCGATTAAGTCATGTCTATTTGTCCGTCCGTGCAACGAGTAACACGAGTAAATATTGTGATATCTCAACAATACTTGGTACATACATACAAATGTGGACATTGAAAATGGGCGATATCAAACAATAACCACGCCCACCTCTTACATAACGGTAACTTAAAATGATCGACAAAAATCATACTACTCGATATTTTACTAAATCATGTAGCAAAACCGCTCAATTCTCTGGTACTAAGGATTAAATTAGTTACAGAAATGCAGAAACATAATAGCTTCGTGTAAATAAATAAAATTCCTTTGACTTTTCAAAATTAAGAGACGTTTATTAACTCGTTTTATTTCATACTAACACTTCTTATTTAAAATAAAAATATACGCCAGATATTTCAAGTTCGGTTTAACCTGAACTTAGAAGACTCTTCTTTGCTTTCTTTAAATCTATGTGGATCCGAGACGATTTTAAATAAAAATACGCTATGTATAATTCCAATATTGTTATTAATTTTGAGAGTTTTGTTTGTAGATATTGTCGCTTCGATGTTTAACTAATGAATATGAAAAATTATATTCACACTAGATACTGTAATATTAGAATGGTTTGAAAGTTGAAAGATTGTAAAATTTCTCGCTTGGTAAAGCGATTCTATTATTTATAACGGTTACGATGATTTTCAAACTTACCTATCTACACCTTAAGTAAGCTGAAAAGTATCGAAGGTGTAAAATAATATTTATTTCGCAATTGCTTCCACTTTATAGCGCCAGAGTTATAGTTTCAGGTCTATCAAATCCTTCATACATTTTTCTTATGTATTTCATCCATGGGTTGGTTTAGTGGAGGTATGTATATACTCCGTGCAACTGGGAATCTTTCTTAATTGTCGTCTTTCGGACTACTGCAGCCCCACAAATCTGGTAAAGTGTGATACGATATCAGAAATTGATATTTACATTATCTCTGACAGCGAAGCGGTAATAAAACCCCTAATACCAAGTCCACACGACAGCGTACCCCAGTTGTTTATGGGTCATTCGTGATATTCTGTGGCACCAAGTTTAAATTGCATGTTTTCCCCCTGCAAAAACTGTCTAGCTTTATTACGAACCAATTATGATAATCTCGAAAACACTTCAATGTTGTCCGGACGATCATCTTTAATATTGAAAACATCAATTGCAAACAACTTGTTTTCATTGCCATATGGAGATGGTATAACGAAACAGTCGATAAGCTCCTTAACGAGATTGCTGAGTCATTTCACCCAAGAACGAACTAGCGAGGCCTGGCGCTAAACTTCCTTTTGATTATATAAGTAATGAAAAAGATATATCCTTACAAACTTGTATAACATAGTTTTGATAGTATCTCTCATAACAGGACTCTACTTGATAGATAAATACGCCAATTTGGTGTATGAGTGCATGACTTCTCTAGAAGTTATTAGGACGAAACATGAGGGGAGACGATTTTGCCCTTTTCTGACAATGGCTAACTCTAACCCGACGAAGATTCTTTACTCTAGGTAGGCATTTGTTCGTTAAATTGAAGGATTGTAGATGTGTGGGAATCAGGGATCTTGTAAATTTTCTGCAAAGTTTAAACTGGTTATAGGAGGAATTGGGAATTGATGACAACTCATGTGGCAATACAATTGATCTCGATCCTAAGTGTGTATCTGAAGATAACCGCAATAATATTTTCTAATTTAACCTACCACCTTACACCTTTCCAAATAACCTTAGCTGAGTTTGTTACGTTCAGAAAACTTTAGGGGTAATTTCATCAAATATATTAGCGCTCAGATCTAAATCAAAAATTTGTTGGCTAATCAAAGTCGTCGAAAATCCCAGTCGCACTTCTTAGGGTTAGAATCTCTTCTAAGGTGTAGGTTGCATTAGTTATAACATATTTTTCTATAAAAAAGAAGGAAAACTTACCTTTTTATTATATGTTTTGATATCATTCAACTTCCTTGTTGTCCGTGGTGGTATTAGCGCTTCAAATTTATATTATTTTTTCTCTTTCGCAGGAGAAATCGCGCTCTGTATTGAGAGACTGGTACACACATAATCCATATCCTTCCCCGCGTGAAAAACGTGAATTAGCAGAGGCTACAGGACTGACAACCACACAGGTAGGTACATTCTTACTTATCTTACTCATCCCGGGATTGTATTATGTAACATTAAGAAAGAAATATTATTGTTATTAATTCAGATATTTTTTAAGACAACGTTTTTTTTAAGAAAACAAATAAACAAAATTTCGCAAACTCAAATCTACAAAGTTGCTGTTGGTTTTTTTTAAATTATTTAGATCAGTATTTGATTAAACTTAATTCCAAAGACTATACAGTGTTTGTCCATAAAATGTTTAAGAATAAGAATTGAAACCAATTATGTGTAAAATCTGATTTAATCAAGAGTCTGCCCCTCAATGTTCATTACCCGAAGATAAACGAAATATTTATTTGTGTTAAAATGTAATAGCAAATTACTTTTTGTTATTGTGTGTATTGACTAAACTGTGATATTTAAAAAATTTGAGCATGGAGTGTGTTATCCTCCAAGCGTGACCCAAATTTACTGGCTACAAAGCCAAATGCTGGGAAGCATCGTGCTGCGCTATTAAAAAAAGTATCAGTTTCTTTAATCAAGTTTCGAGAAAATTTAAATCATCGCATCTGATATAATAAAATTCAACTCACCACTGCCGGAACTCAAACTGGAATTCGGGTTTAAAAATTTCCGAGATCCCGATTTGACATCCCTAATGTATAAGTACAAAGATAAATTTTATTAGGCACTACAATCGTCTTCTAACCTTCTAACTTCAATCGTCAAGACCAAAAAATTTCGCGAACTACATCTCCGAATTATTTGCAAGCCATTCTGAAATTGATAATTTCATTGTATTCTTGGACGCCATTGCAATCGCCATTATTTCATCTATTACAAAAGGGTGCTTAGAACTTCGTTTTCTCAAAGACTAAAGCCTTTGGATTAGAAGGATTTTAATGTGCCGCAATATTCAGAGCATAAATGAGCGGGTCTATAAAGGCACCTCTAGCTCCTCTCCTGCAAAGGGAGGTAATTGATCTCATAAAAGCCTAAACGAATTATGAAGGTATGAGTCCAATTTAGAGACGTGATTGTTGCTCATTTACAGAGGGTCTGTGCTCTTCCTATAAAACGTGCCACCAGTATTGCCATTGAAAAGCATTGAGAAGTGTTCCCTTCATATTTGAAGTATCTTCAAGAATCTACCACCAGATTCCCATCTTCATTTCTCCTGTGTGATTGCTTTTAGCTTCTCTCTCTCTTATTTCTCTTGAAAATACGCGTGTGTTTCCTCCTCTCTCCCCAGATAACTTTGTTTTGTTTTTTAAATTAACAAATGTTATTAAAGGCTTCTGTTCATATTTCTTTCACCCGTTATCTGAATTTAGCTGCTAAGCAAAAATTCAAATTTTCTATACACACAATAAGAAATGAAAATACTGAAATAATGGAAGTATGGAATATTTAAAAATAAAACGATAAAATCTTTATTGACACCTCCTAAACTTTCTTGTTGGACTCGTCAAATAGTTGAGACAGCAATGTTTAATAGTGAAAAATTTTCCAATAAAAGCAAAAAATAAATAAATACTTGTATACCCTAAGGACTAAAACATAAAAGAAGATCGAGCTGAGAACTAATCATAATTTATTATTTGACAATAACTTGAAAATTAAAAAGTCTATTACTGTTCTACCTAAAATGTATTTCCCTTCGGACTTTGATAAAAATAGTTATGACAGCAAAATATTCGGAAATTTTGAAAGTTATATACGTAAATATTCTGCCTATGTGAAAAATAAGAATATCTAAAAAAATTTTAAAATTTCACATTTCCGCGCGAATTTTTATGATGTCAAAACAAGTGAAAGGAAAATTTTTTATTTTTGCGAATTTTATAAAATAAAAATTTATAACACTATCTAAAAACTGAATACAGCTGTAAAAATAGTTTTAGAAAGAAATATTAGCATCTCTTGGATTTCCTTTAAGACTTGCTTATTTGATGAAAACTCTATGCTAATACAAAATCAAAATACCTATTGTTTATTTTTGAAAATTTTACAATAAAATCGAGAATTTTTCACTTTATACACATAGGTCAACAATGAAAGATTTCAAAAGTAGGCAAACATTTTGTATCTCACATTTTTCTCCTTCAACTTTCTTCACAGGCTATACATTTTCGAAATTTCAAAATTTTCAATGTCAAAATCGCCACTACTATCTGTCTATTAGGTTGGTTCAAAAAGCATAGGGAAAAGTGAAGTCGGAAATTTAATGCTCTCACCCCGTAGGATTTTCCTATATCGAAAAAACAATACCACTATTTGTTTATTATCAAGTATAAAAAGGTCGCTCAAAGTTACCCAAGTATTTTATATGGGGATAAAATTTTTCATAGAAATGGCACACCCCATTTCTCTTCAGTAGACTTCAATGAATAGCATCAAATTGTTAATTTAACAACTTTTTAATATCAAATAACCAAAATGCAAAAATGGGTCCATGAAAAAATTAGTATTAAAAACGGTTAAATCTTTGAGAGAGAGTTTTCCGATTGAAAAATATTGATTTTCCAGGATTTTATACTATTTATACGGAAACTTATTTTTTACGCCCATTTAAATGCATGGGTAGCCCTGAGTGCTGTGAGCTACCTATAAATAAGTTTTTATTAAAAATACAAGGGTACATATTAGGCCCATTTCTTTGTACCCGACTTGTAAAAGAACGCTCCAACTCGAATAAAATATCCTCTGAAAGCAATCCTGTTAGCATTTTTCTTAAAACATGCGATTTAACTAATGCTATTAAAGAATGAAAACTAGTTGTGATGGCAAATTTTTTATTATATTTACAAATACTATTTTCTTTGTTCTGATTCTCAATAGCACAGTTTTTTCACTTCCCAACACTGCATCTCATTGTGTTGTACTTCACATGCCAACAAATGTTCTTTTTCTATCTAGTGCTCCTTTTCAGGTCGATTTCAAAGAAACGAGCCTATGGTTGTCTTCGATTTTGAACAGTGCTACTTTTTACTTTTTTCTCGGGCCACCCTAATGTACATATGTACTTACATTACATTGCGTTCATATTTGATTTTTCGTTTTTTTTTTTGCCATTGTAAATGTAATTTATCAATTTCACCAACTAATCGCTCGTCTGTTTTTCGCTTGAATGCAGCTAATTAAGTTATGCTTTGTAACAAAGGCCAGAAGAAATTTCATTAATCATTTCGCTGGCATAATTTACATATATTTTGAGTTAAAAAAAATTCTAGTTTTACTCGGCTACAGCATATACTATAGTTTGTATGTATGACAATTTCATGCACATTTTGTGTAAAATTTATAACAACTAAATTTTTATAATTTCTGTTCGCTTCTCTTGTTTCATTCTTGCAGGTTTCCAATTGGTTTAAGAATCGCAGACAACGAGATCGCGCTGCCGAGCACAAAGAGTAAGTAACGAAATGAAAATAAAATACACAATTTCAAAAAAAAAATTAAAAAAAAACAAATACAAACATACCTATTTTAAGAGAAAGAAGAATTCAAAAACAGCTTTTTAGCCGTATACGCGTAAAAATATTACAAATATGTAGAAACAAAAAAAAAACAACAAACATGCAACACTGCGTAACACGCGTTATTCATTTACCATCATTTATCAGCGCTGTAGAAAAATTACAAAACAAAAGTGCGATATTATTAAATTTATACGCGAATTATATATGCGATATTTCTATAAAGAAATCATCATGCATTTTATAAAGATGTCATTACTTGGACGCTGTGCAATGCAACCGTGAGTGTGACAGTTGTACGCTGAGGCATTTCACTTACAAACAAACAAACAAAAAAACAAAAGCAAATTCACAAATATCAGCTTAAATATTTTTCACTAAAATAAATAACTATATAATTAGTGTCAAGGTTGTGAAAACATGTAAAATATATTTGCAAAAATGAAATTTACAAATAAAATGCATTGGAAAAAAATGGCATGGAAAATTCGCACACAATATCATGTTTGCGGCTGTAGAACGCTGGGTATAATCACATGACCTTGGCAATAAGCAATGTACTAGAGAAACATACACACATTAGTATGTACCATAGAGCGCTAATGAAATGAAATGTGTGGAATGGGTCAATGTTTTCGTTCCCCACGCATTTTCGGATAGATTGAGTATGAAAACAGCAACATGGCATCTCTTGTGGAAAAATCCTAGGCCGCAGCACCGCAGGTCACAAAGTTAATGGAAACAAATATGGTTGAATTTTTTTATTTGACGGGTATTTACTTTCGGCTTATTAATGGCCCTTTCCGCTATTTTATCCAGGAGCTAAAAATAACTGTTGCCTCGAAGTTACGAATTGCACACGTTGCCTGAATTTTGAAATTTAATTAGAAAATAATTTCATAACAGTTTTTATACTCGTATGCCAAATAAATATATTTAATTTCGCCGTTTATTTCTTATGTTAGCTTTATAACAGTTATTGTCCAAAATTAATTTTTTACGTCGTTTGATAAGCGTTATTTTATCTTTACCCATACCTGTACCTTTAGCTTTCACTTTATCTTTATTTTCGTCTTTCGTCATCAGCATCTTCATCAATATCCCTGTTTTACAACGTTTATCAGACATTCATATGTAGTAAAAATCAACGTTGGAAAACAACTCTTATTTGCAAGGGGAAAAATACTTCTCCTGCAAAACAGTTTAATAGAACTTTTTGGTCCTGTATAATATACGAGATAAAAACGTGTCAATTCATTTGGAACACAAGAAAACTAAACAAAAGTAAGTCAATTTTAAAAGTATAGAATTTCTTCACCGAATGAAAGATTGCATCGATTCTTAAAAGGTATAGATAAATTGCATCGATTTTCGTTAGTTTAGACTTTTGCAGTCAACTTTTTTGAAATCTGCCAGATGTTGTTCTGCACTGTTCTATACTTTTAGAGGATTCATCGAACAGACCTAAAAGTGTACACAAAGCTACATATGTTTGTATATAATTTATTGATTATAAAATTGTGAATTCGACGGGAATAACATGCCGTTTCCACCTGCCCAAAAACGCGCAATTTCGGCCCTCAATTGCAATTTGAAATTGTGACTTTTTGACTGTTGTTTCAATGCGATTAGACCTTGCTCCTTAAGTTCCAACCAATGGTTATGCCGAGAATTATAGGTCCGCTTTATATTTTACTTTGGCATAATTATATTTAATATAATACAATTTCAATTCAGGCATACCATTTTTGATAATTAAAATTTGTTTGATTTTAATGTTTATTTTTCTCTTCTTCTTTCTTATCTAACAGTGTCAATAAGTAAATTACAGAGTTGCACAGGCGAAATTGAGTGATATTTAACACAGTGATTTTATCATAATTGGGCTGCTGGGCCGCTGACAGATTTTTGTATGGTCAAATTGGGAATCTAGGCGCAATTTAATTGAAAATACCTCAATTTCAGCAATTTCTAGCTCTTGGAAACGGGCTATAAATCTTATTTCAAATATTTTTAATTTTATTGTATTGTAGACTTACTTCAAGAGGGAATTAATATATTATCAAAAATTTCCGTTGATTGTCTGAAATTTATGCAAAATTTGTATAAAATGTTGAAAGAGTTATCGATTACTTCGTTGTCGTATTCTCGCGCATTAGAACTAAGTTCGAAACTAGAGTCTGGAACGCCTGGAAGAAGTTGAAAATTTAGCTACTTTCAGGCGTTCGGACCGTTTGGAATTTTGGTTGGTTTGGTTGAAAAGTTCGAAAGCCATCGAAAGGACGGTCCTTTTAAATAAAGAATGGAAGGTCACTGTAATTATTAGTATTAGCAATAATGATTTTTTCCCGACCTTTCCAGTGCGCACGTGTAAAATCATTTGCCCTGAAGACGGTTACCATAGTGTAACCGAAATATATTGGAAGGAAAAATAAGTAAATAAATTACTTTTACTTATACCCACACCCCCTTGACCTCGAGCCGGCAAAACACAAAATTATTAGTATTAGTATTAAATAAATGCATACTTTTTTTGCCCATTATTTGGTCCTGATTTTTCCACTAGAGATGTATTTTGTCCTCTATCCAAAAATGCGCCAGAGGCAAAAAAGTGGCATATTTGAAATTATATAATTATGGATGGTCTAATGTATTTATTGCACACAAACGTATTTAAATAAACACACACACACACTCGCCCACATATATAGTATGTACAATAAGTGTATCACTCCTCCCTCGCACTTTCAGCTGGCCATTTTGAGCCGTCACAAAAACTATACATTTTCATGAATTTGAGACAAAACAGCTTTTTGGACAAGAACAAACAGCAAAACCAACAAAAATGCAACAAACAGCAACATTTTTGAGAAAAAAAGCCATTCCACGAGTTTGTTGGCGCGGTTGGTGGCCAAATTCGTTTGGCGTAAGAATAACATAAAAATATAATTTAAAAAAAATATATATACTAATTTATTTTTTTTTTCCTTTATATATACATATATATTAGTAGAGGTCACACACATTTGTCGTCAGTTTTCCAAACGTAATACCATGAAATTCCTTTTATAAAGTTATTGTTTTGTAAATACTATATGGAAATATGCAGATTAGGAAGTGCATGTATTTTTGATATTGAAATATAATTTATTTAAAGTAGCCGAAAATCACATTTTTTAAATTTATGTGCTTAAATAAATTAGCAATTGAATGCTGATATGAAAGCAGCAGCTGGGCAAATTGATTTGAGAATTATGTGCATACATAAAAAAAAAAATTGCGAATGAAAATTGTATTTTATAACGAAAATAAGATATTTAGAATACGATGCTATGCACATCCGTATTTCCAGACTTGAAAAAAGTTAAAGTTGTCTCACTCAAAACATAAATTACCTTCATAATATAAGTCTCAAAATAATAGTTAACTATTATCGAAAAAAATAGTATCATGGATAATTATTATGAAAATACTTATACTATGACCCTTTAAACATTATTTTCACTAATAATTATCAAAAGACTTGCAATTCTTACGAAAATTTTGATAACGTTTTTTTTTAACTGAATGATTCAATAATTATTATTCTTATTTAATTATTAAACCTTAAAAATCATCTTCAATAATTATCTTCAATAATTTTTCCTTCTTGGACAAGATACCTAATTTATTTCCCACTTATATTCACTTAGACTTTCCTCTGCTACAACCAGCTGACCTGGAACCGATTACTTTCAGAACTGCAGCGTCGGATTCAATCCACACTATTAGTAAACTCAGCTTATTGGTAGGAATCATACTATCACAACGCAGGTTCAGGTTTTATCGCAAGTCAAAACGCGGGAAATATGCCGTTTTTTTTGCCTTCGAAGAAGATCGATGGAAAAAGCTCTAAAAAGTTAAATATTTGTATTGTTTCTTCGGTATAAACTGTGTAGATGTATAAGGCACCAACTTAGCAAACACGGTTCGCTTAAATGTTCCTCTGGGTGTCAGCAACCACAATCTAATCTTAGTGAAATTTAAAGCATTTTCTACGGGGTATATTGCAACGATTTTCCGTCCTCGCTTGTCAAGTTTGGTTTTGGAGACAAACCGGTTTTGGCGTTGGGCTATCTTCAGTGTCAATTATCGCTATCTTTGGGTAGATTTCCATAGTACGAAAAAACACACTGTAACCCAAATAAGCGTTCGCACGCAAATTTTTTTCATCTTATTCAAAATTTAATGGGCATGCATATTCAAGAATTTTCTAAAAATTCGGGTTTAAAGCTGAGAAAACTTTTAAACCTTGCCATAAAGTGAGTTTGCTTAAGAGCAAATGATGTTTTTTTTTTTTTTACATTAGCAGAAAAGATTTTGAGTGAGAGCAATTCAGAATATTTAAAAAAATCTAACTTATTAAAAAAGGTTTACTTTGTAACTTCCAGTGAACCAGCTCGGCTCCTTCGGCTCCATCGACAATTCGTGTTGCTTCTAAGCAAATTTCGGTATGTGCATTACTAGATATGTATATCTATCTGTACGCTTTCTATACAAATATAACTGCAAATACTCTCTTAAGCGGGAATTTTGAGGCGACCCTTCACATGGTGTATATTTGCGAATATTACATTTAATTAAAATGCAAAATATATTAGAGTTTACGTAACGTATTACAATACTATTACAATACTCCTTTTTCAAAAGGAGTGCCACAACTCTATTGTCATTATTGATCAAGCTTTTAATAATTGAATCGTTCCTTGCTTAAACCCCTGAAATTATTGAGTGACGATCTCGGTTTCAATAAAAATTACACAAAACATAAACAAAGGTGACGAAACTTGTCAGAAAGTTGCATTACCTGGGGCACACTTTTTTGGAAGGTAGCAATTATTGAATTACTAATAGTAAAAATTTAAGTGTTGCTTTAAAAGCAGTCCTGGAAATGCTTTCATTATTCCCTTAATTCCAAAGCATCATGATTTATATAAATCCTCGTCCACTTATTAACTTTTTTAGGAAATATATTTGTGTTGGAAAATCTAAGAAAGCTCACTACTACCGATATATATTTATCTTTATTTGAACTACTTGAAACATACTGCCGAATTGGCGCATATCCCTTTTCATTGCAGAGGAGCAGTTCGCTTTTCATCTGTGATGGTTGGTTACCGCAGAAAACTGGTTATTTCTATTGTAAGAAATAGCCTTAGTTAGATTCTTCAAAAGCAAATATGGCTAGAGGTCACCAAAGAATTACTTTTTCCGAAGCTTGAATGATCTAGAAACTTATAGATCTACTCTGAATCTTATTGTTACATCTAGAGGCCCAGTATAGATTAGCGTTAAATTGGCATCCCTTTTCTTCAAAAAATTTGATACTCTATACTTTTCCTAAGTTTCAATTGTCTTAGCCATGGCACGCATCGATTACGATCACAACTCTATCGGTCTAAATGCGACCAGAACCTTGGGAAACCATCTTAACCTAATCGAATCTAATAAAATCATATTTGGCACGCTGTAATTATTCCAAAGCACTTGAAAGATCAATCGAGTGGCCAAATTATTTTTTAAATATAACCTTTACCAAATTCTGTTCCCTTGATCATTAGACTTAGTTTCAAACTAGTTTCAAGGTACAAACATACATACATATCTACTTGACACACATATTTAATAGCTTCGCCCAAAAATAAAAATTTTACTTTCAATATTTATTTAAAATAAAACATCTGCTTGCTGCTTCACTTCTAAATAAATATTTGCAAAATACACTCACAAACATGCGCTCAAAAAAAAAAATGTCGAAAGATCAAACATCGCACACAACCAAAGAGCACACAATAGATCAACTTGGCTCCTCGCTTTAATGACGTCCTTTCGAGTGCGCCTCAAACAGATCCGACAGCAATGATAAATATATTGCAAGTAAATGTTGAAGTACACTGTACACTCGAAGTAATAGCACTCCTCAATAACTTTCATATTGTGCGATTAGGTTTTTTCTCCTACTTTGCTACAGCCTTTATTTTCACTTACATACTTAGAATATATAGACTCCTATATTTGTTTGTGTGTATGTATGTATATACTTCTATAGATACGTCTCGCAGCATTCACATGTCCTGTTTGAGGTCAGCAAGCAATAAGAACATCATTGCTGATTGATAGTTCGCATGCTTGATGTGAGTTGGTTGACTGACTTCCTGACTGCACTGTTGGTAGGTACTTTAGGCAGGCACTGGAGAGCACTCCTCCTGCATTGCAGTCCGCGGCATTTTGTTATTGACGTTTAGTAGTGCTTAGCGCCGTCGTGAAAGGACAAACACATTTACTAAACAAATTTGTGAAGTGGGAAAAATTTGTATTTGCTAAATAATATTAAAACATACACTCGCTGCTAAAAATATGCTTTTAGCTGCAATTATCGAAGGAAAATGAGCACATGTAAATTTTCATGATCCCAGTGAGTGAGAATTTATTTTTAACCACAGCCATGTTAGAACAGACATTAAACATTGTCTAATGCATTTTTTTAGTAATGGTATAAGTACAAAATTTTTCGCAGTAGATATGATCGATATTTAAATATGTATGTAATGAATATATGTACATCAGTTAGTGTGGCTTCGGCCACAAAAAACATTTATTTCTCTTTAGTCAAATGTCAAAGCAGTCTTTCAAATGCACAAGAAAGCGTTATGACAAGGCGAAGTCATATCAGATGGTGTTATAAAAACAAAAACAAAAATTTACACTAACAAAATATACGCACATTGACCGTATGATTTACAACAAACACAGCATTTTGACTTAACGTTCACCAAGCGAATTCAATCAGCTGCTTGATCAACTTCACCTTATATGAATTGCGTTATGATTTAACTGGTGTAGTTACTGTAGCAGCCGATTTGATTTTTTTATTCATCTACATGCATTTTCTTTTTGGTTTTACGTATGAGCTTTCAAAGCAAAAACAAAATGTACGTAAGTTTTGACAACTCATGGAAATTTTGTAGTTGTACTTATAACACCACCTTATATGGATTCGCCTTTGATTTACAGTAATAATGGGACCGTTCCTTTGTAACCTAGTTGCAAAATAACACTTGGGAGGATAATAAATACCATGTAAAGCAACAAAACTAATTCGGAAAAATATGCGAGTTGAGTCAACTCGGTAAAATGATATCCGACCTGAGGTGTAGTGTTGGAAAGTAAAAAATTACGCTATTGTGAATGAGCCGGAAGAAAAGACGTGGGAAATTTTAGTTTAATACCTAATTGGTTTTTTTTTTGCATAGAATTTTAAATATATAACTGAATCAACAAATAATTTGGCATCACAGCTATATTTCGATCTTAAATAGCACGAAATAAATCTCATGTTTTATGAAAGATGCTAACAGGGTTGCTTTTGCAAGTAAATGAAATTTTATCCGAGTTGGAGCGTTCTTTTGCAACTAGGTTACAAAGAAACGGGCTCAATACTGAAAGAAATTATTCATTCATAACACATTGCACACTGTTCTCAATAAACATCTGCTGCCAAAAAAACTGGTGACATTTTCGAAATCCTTTTGAAGCACATATTTTCTGTTAAAAAAAATATCTGTTTGCTCCTCCATACAGAATGGATAGTAAACAATTGTTCAGTGTTACAGGTCAGCTTTATGCCGTTTCGAAATCGATTACGAAGTGGCAGTGTCGGTTGGCTATTATATATTAGACTATTAAATTAGGAGCATTAAAAATCAGCGGCCTTAATCGTTATAATTTTTATTAAAAAATCACGATTTAATCATTATTTTGCAAATTTTTATTTTTTCGATCAAATTTGATCGCTATTTTGCTATTTTTATTTGCTCGATCAATAATAATCGGTATTTAAGATTTTCCGATCATATTTGATCGATATATTGTGATTTTTAGCTTTACGATCAATAATAATTATTATTTTTCCTCATTTAGAATTTGTCCTATCATAGAAAACACAAACAAATTTGTCGGCGATGACAATATGTTTTATGATCGAAAAAAATCGATATTCGATTGTTCTATAGTTATCACCCTTTAGGTAAGGGAAACATTTCTCCATGCATGCTGTGCAGTTTGCACAGAAGCAAGGCAACCTTCCCTTTCATTGAACATTTAAATTCGTTTTTAATGGCTTCTTTTCCATATCCTGGCTTTTGCCATAAGAAATATGCAGAATTTCCACATTTCTTTCATTAAAAAGAAAGCATGGGAAAATACCTTAACTATAAATACCTAGATCCCCTGATATTTAAAATTTATACATACATACATATGTATGTACATAGTACAGTAGACGCTCGCAAATTAGAACCACTTTGTTTTTGGGTAGTTCTAATTTTCGAAATGTTCTAATTTCTGAACGTTTTTTTAGTAGCGTAAAAAATAAAAGTAAGAGTTAAGCTACTTCCAAAAACTACATAAAAAACATTTTTTTTATTGGTTTTATTTATTTATTTAAAAACATAACAGTTCTATCCATAACATACATTTTTTTTAATGAACAAAAAATTAAAATTTCCGAAATTAATTCAAAATTCTGGGGAATGGGAACCTAGTTCGAAATTAATCTTTTTTTAAAATATAATCAGTAATATTTGTTTTATTTTTTGGTTTCATTGAATCTAATATATGTAACAATATCGTTACATAGGGCCAAAAGATTGACCATGTGCTTAGTGGAAAACAATTCACTCTTGTTGCATCATTTTATTAAATTATTAACGCTTTCACTGGCTATAGTATTTGAAATAACTGCTGTGTCAGCAACAATATCGTCTTGACAACTATCAGAATACTCATCACCGCTACTCAGTTCATACTCAGATTCGTCTTCAAACACATCCTCATTCCATTTATCGATGTCATCTATACAGATGCATTTGTTTGGGTCAATTTCTGCTAAAAGAGTTAGATTTGTTTGGAGAGCTTCATTGCAGTCATTATTCTTTCTGAGCAATTGTGCTAATGGCACATTATAATCGCTGCCGTATTGATCAGAGTCCCAATTAAACAACTTGGACCAAGAATTCCTCATCGCTGTTTGCGTTATCTCATCCCAAGCTTGTTGGAAAATTCGTAATGAAGTGGATTATTAAAACTTTTGAAGCACTTTATATTTTTTGCTTTTCCAATAACTAAGGGAACTAATTTGTGTGAGCCATCAGCGTTTGAGCCAAGCAAAATTGAAATTCGTTCTTTTTGGATTTTGTATCCCGGGGCACTTTTTCACAAGCAGATGCATACGTTTTATCTGGTAGGCAACGATAAAATAATCCGGTTTCGTCCACATTATATATGTATTTGTGACTCCATTAACCCCATTTCAGCGACTTTTTCACGAAATTTGTGAATAAACGGAGTGATAGAGCTACATCACTAGAAGGAATTCCACCACCAATTTTTAAAATACGAATACCGTGTCGCTTTTTAAACTTAGTAAACCATCCATCGCTTCCTCGGAATGCACTTTCATTTTTATCGGGATATTCTTCACTAAAAATTTGTTTAGCTTTTTCTTTTAATATTGGTCCAGTCAATGTACACGTTCTTTCACGTTGGTTTAAAAACCACTTATAGAGACGACTTTCCATTTTCGGATATTCAGCACTATGTATAGATTTATTTGCTGCTTCCTGGTAGGTGTTGGAAACAGCATTTTATATAGATGATCTATTGACTTGATATAGCTGATGGCAGATTTGGTCACATTGAAATCTAGCGCTAGGCTGTTCCCTTGAACTCCTTTGTCCAGCTTTTCCAATATCTTTACTTTGGTTTCTAAAGGTAAAGTGTTTTTTTTACGTTTATTTGACATTTTTAATAAGTTACTTTCACTTTTCGATAGAGTCTACTAAAATATGTAGACGCGTATCAAAGTTCACACACGAATGACCAACATGCACCAAAAATATGACAAAACAAAAATGCAAAAGGAATCAAATACATAACTTGGTGATTCCCCTTTTTATTTTAACTTTGTTGAATGAAGTAAAAACAAAAATTAAAAAAAAAAAAATGTTCAGAAATTAGAACCTCAAGTTCTAATTTCAGAGCGTTCAATGCAATAAAATCACTGATTCTAATTAATATTCTAATAATATTCTAGCTTCTGAGAGTTCTAATTTGTGAGCGTCTACTGTATATACTGTATACATAAAAATCTACACATATTTAGAATTACTTTGTCGTCTGTACATATTTACACAAGCGCCAATTGGCGTCTTCCTCTTCCTCTAAAGCGACACAATACTTACGAAAGACAGAAATAAAAGACAGAATAACAAAAATGAGTACAACGAATATTGGATATCAAATTACCATTTTGTCTACGTTTTTGGCAACACTTATTAACATTAAATAAAATATAAAAAAAATATAAACATATTCACATAAGAAGAAAGAACAAAAAGCGTACATGGCAAAAGTATTTATGTAGCGAACAGAGAAGTTTAATGCAGGATCACAAATTTTTGCGATTCTAAATATGTTAATAGCTGGCAGGATAGATACCAATGGGCATTTTCTCAAAGTCTGGTTAATATTACTAATGGTTAGATTCTAATCAGAACCGTGAGGTGTCTGATTAAAGCTTAACCGGCACTAACTGAGTTGGGTTGAAATGAAACCTTTGATTAAGTTCCTAATTAAACGCTTCATCAGATATATTGAACAAAGAGCCCTCAAAATAGTATTTGAAATCAAATGAATAGGTAGAGTAAGTTTCTGAAATATTTTGATTATTATTATTGGGGATTAAGCTCGGCAACCTTGAAATCTATTAATCTAGCATTTTAGGGACTTACAATTTTTCGTCCTTGGTGTGTCATAAAACCTGGTAAAATCGTTATTTAGTGTTATTTTTCCACAGAAAGAAATGCATTTATTACTAACACGTTTAATTTTACGGCAAGTAAAGTTTTTTAGTGAATGTAGAAATTCAGTTATTTGAACTTAGTAGCCCAAGGCGCCGCCATTGAAGATAATTGCATTTTAACTCACGCTCATGATTCCATCATATACGGTTCCGTAAATAGTGGCATCTAAATTCTGATGCAGCGCAATCTAGATTTGTATTTTGTGAATTGTAAATTTAGAGTTGCATTTTGGAAGTCTACCATTGTATCTTAAAATAGTTTGGAAAAATTATGTACATTATAGATTGTATTGAAAATTATTGTTAAAAAATTTGATATAAAGAAGTAAAGAAAGCTTCGTCTTCGAAGCCTCCATACCTTTCATGAATACAAACAAAATTATATTTATTTTATTGTTGTGATTGTATAAAAATATTCACTTTACGAATAGTATTTTTTGGATTGAAAAGTAAATAGCTCACAAAATTTTACGGTTTTATGGTCACATATCTGAAAAACCAGTTATCCGAGAGCTATAATGATTTTCAGTTGGACACTATCTATTTATGATAAGGAAAAGGAGCGTCAAATTTCACGTTCGTAGCTTCTTTGGTGTAGGAGTTATAACGTAAAAACTAATATCCGAACAATCAATTGTATTGTAGTTATATGTGTCGATTCCGATAATTTATTAATACATTACGTTATAAAAATGCTTCTACCTGCCTAAGTATATTTATAAATTGAAAAACTAGTTGTATGAAAACAGTTTTTCCAAAATCCACGTGCCTCCGTAAATTTCCATTTCACTACTTGTATTTAGTCAAATGTTTAGCGCGCGAAGTCCTATTATTGTTGTTGCCCTATATTGATTTTGTTTAAAGAACTTATATTTTCACTACTATTAATATATATTTTACTGGATCCATACAACATATTTTCGAACGAGGCAACCCAGTTTACAGATTAAGAAGCCGATTTGTCAGGTGGGAGCGAAAAACCTGCTTATTTACAAAACCTTTTATTGTGGAACCATGAGGCGCGCTAACGACGAATATTTTTAAGACCCAAAAATCTTCCTAAAATATCTTCCAAAGTAGGGGGGTAATTGCAAACTTGTATCATTCGTATGTGGACTGATACGGTCTAATACATATACATATGCATATAATGAAATAATAATAATAATTTAGCGCATACACTATATAGCTTAATGTTTGGCCATACTCCTCCTACTACAACTTGTGGTATGCACCTTGATGATGCAAAAAAAATTGAGGGGCCTACAGTTTTGCGCCGACTACGAACGGCAAATGATTTTTAGTGATTTCGGTAATGTGCGGAAGACTACTTGAAAACCCCCCAATATAAAAGCGGGCAAGAACTGTAGGAAAGCTACAAACGCCGAGATTTTATACATTTCTTGAAACTTTTTAATACTTTTGTTTCATTATACGCCCCAATGAATCCATAAGCCTTCCAAAATTTTATATAATAAGCTAGAACTTTTTTAAATATTCCTTTATTTCAGTTGTGACTGCCACATCTCAAATTATAAAAGAAATTATAGAACTCCAACTATATTTATTTTGTGCAGAATATTTCCGATTATTTTTCCTCCGTCTATCACTACTTCTAAAATTTTTCTCTCCCCCAAAATGTATTATTCACTTCATGGTAAAATGACAATAAATCTAACATTTCGTCCCTGCGCTTTATCCACTATCTATTGAAGAAACTAAAAGCGCTAGAAAATGACATACGAAAGTGAGCAATGTAATGTTTGCATAGTAAAAATCAATAACATTGTGTTGCTAATGGAAATTATGTAGATGCCCAACAAAAATATCGTTAAAAGAAAGTACATCAAACGAGTAAATAGAGAAGGACAACCAAGTAATAAGGAAACAAATAAAAAAGAGTCTAAGTTCAGGTGAAACCGAACTTTAAAAATCCGACTCATATTTTTATTTCAAATAAACAGTAGGTACTTGCCATATGTAATAAAACCAGTTAATTTTGAAAACTCAAACAACTTTTATTTATTTAAATACGAACACAAAGAAACTCGTTGTAACGTATCGCATCCATTTTCCCAAAATTTGATTTTTGTGCATTTATCTCTCTAATTAAATTTCTACGTATTTATGTAATTTTGAGCGTAGTTGAGTCGTTATTTAGTAAAATATCTTTATATAAGAAGTGTGCGATTTCTACTTACAAGTTTCGAAGTTGTCCTTATTAATTAGAAATGCAAAGTGTGCACCAAATTTAGTAGAATTGGATTGAGTAGTTTGGAAAATATATGTACCTATTTTCTCTGAAGTGGATGGAGAAAATTATCTTTTATGGTTACTAAAGTATAGCTTTATTAAAAGGGTAAAGACAAAAAATATTTTGGAAATGGGCTTGTATTAGAGACTAATAAAAAACTTGCAGGGTAAATGTTGAGAACGAAAGCAATAAAACTGTTAAAAAAAAAAATCAGTACAAAACAAGAAGTCCTCTCAGGACTTTTGACTTAGGTTTGGTTCGGCGGACACACTTAGGCTCATGACCCATTGTGATACCACATTGAGCCTGCCATAGTTTGTATGCCTGTAGAGAGATGGCGGGTGAATCACTAATATCACTAATCGCAGGAGTCGTACCTTGACGAGCAAGCTCATCAGCTTCGCAGCTACCCCGTATGTGACCGTGTGCAGTGACCGGAAACCCACACAATATGTGATGGAAATGTCTCAGCCATCTCATCTTTCTAACGATCGGCTGCATTTCGCACCTACTCTTGAGGTCGGCGACGTTTTCCTTTGAGATTTAATAACCGTCTGGCTGTCGCTGAAAATATAGATTACAGCACCGGAAATCATATCACACTGTACCAGTGATTCGGCCTTCAAAATTGCCATCAGCTTTGCCTGAAAAACACTGCAATAATCAGGTAGACGGAAGCTGATGCCCAAGTTTTCTGAAAACACCCCGCCACCAACTCCTCCGTCAAGCTTGGCTTCATCTGTCTAAACATAGATGATTCCGCTTTCCCTAACCACGCCCAATCTCCACTCCTCTCTTTCGGGCAGTAGGGTCATGAACTTGGTTTCGGTCGAGTCGGTCGGAAGTGCGTATCGTAGGCAGTTCCGTGAGTTCGGCCATTATCAAACTGTGGCCAATATTATAATGTGTCAATTCCCTAACGCAATTTAGTCTAATGCCAGTATTGCATGTAACTTTCTTAGAATACAGCATATAGGTCTACCGGGAGGAAATTAAGTAGCGCTCTAAGCTCCTTAGTGGCAGTTCCTTCTATTTTCTTAATACTTACTTTTTTGGCGAGAGCATCCCACCAATCACAACCGCTGTGTAGATCCAGTCGATAATCTTGGGTTCTAAGCCCCAGTTCTTGCCTATTGTCCTGCTGCATGAGTATACAGCCGTAATGGCCTTGCGGACCCTTTCGTTAACGTTGGGTCCCCAATTTAGTATCCTACCTAGGATGATGGGAACCAATTTCGCCTATTTTCTCTTTGCAGCCGTTTGCGAAAAGTCGAGCACTGACAAAGTGCTGTTCAAATATTAAAATTTTTTCATCGAGAAAAATAATGGGGGGGCTCTAAACAAGAGCAAGCAAATTTCCAAACATTATTTTTTTTGGAAAAGTGGTAAACTTGAACCAAATAAGGTTACAAAGAACTTATTGACAGTGCAGTGCATACATTGAAAGTTTCTTAAAAGTGGTTAAAAATTTTTTGTGTAACTTTGACATTTTGCCACATATGTGTGTTTTGGTAAACAAAGGGTTAAAAAACGGCGGTTTTTGGTGCTTTGTGGGTGGTCGCATGCGTTCGAAAATTGGTCCCTCCTAATAAGCTTATTTCTTCAAGCTGAAACTTTAATTTGTATCCCTTTTAAATAATTTTTTGTTTTTTTCCTTTGCTTTTTCTTTGCTTGAGGTAGTACTTACTGCTTCGTCAAAATTTTTCGTAGTTGAATGAAGTTCAAAATTCATTGATGAGGAATTAATTCATAAATGTGTCGCAAGGCTTTTTGTTGTTATTTTTTCTGTTGTTTCGAGTTGATCGTATAAACCGTTTTTTATTGTTGAGCTCATCGAAGATTTTTTACTTGCTATAAGCATTCTGTTGCTATTTTGTTTTTGTGTTTTTTGTTGTACATTTGTTTTTTTTTTTGTTTTATCTTTTGTGCTGTTTTCATAAATGCAATAGCTTGGAAACATCACAAAACAAAAATTAAATACACTTGAGTGGCTTAACAACAAACGATCGTCACGTGTTTATTGAAAGGCGGACATAAAAAGTGGATAATTAATTGGGCAACAACAAAATGCACATAAATACATACATATGTATGTATGTATATAGTTTATGACCGAGTTGAACCTGTTTGTCGCTTCGTAAATATATCAGTGTTATTGGTAAATAGTTAGTCAGTTGCAAAAATTTCAAAATTCTAGCTACACTTTTGAGAAAAGACATGTTCGATATACAGTCGTGTTTTTAAAATAAAGACCACGCGTAAAATCCTTCGATTGACTTTTACCGTGCATAACATAAACACCACTAGCAAAAACTTTAAATAATCTTAAATCAAACAGTGTGTTTGTTATCACTAGAAAACAATTGATTGTAAAACAATGTGACCTCTTTAACCACTGATTTTCCCCTTAAGACAGCCATAATCCTTCGTAGTACAGTAATATATGTGTTACGAATACCTTCAGTGGAAATATCATTCAAAATTTGTACAAGAAATAGTTTCAAATCACCAAAATTATTTAGTCTGATGTTTGGTGTTCCATCTCCGAACATTTTACAAGAGTTTCCAAGGATGTTTCGATCTGAACTACAGACTGTCTTAATATTTTGCTTCGACAAATACTTTAGGCTTTCTTAATATTAGTTTACAGGCAATCTTTTGAAGGCTTCGTCTGCAGGGTCTTAATAATTTTCACAGCATTGTACTTTGGTGCGTGTCGAGCAATACTAAAAGAAAAGGGAATGGAAATTTGACAGCCGCATGAAATACCTACTGAAAAAGTACCTCTAAGTGTGTCATCCGTTAGTTAGGCCGATTAGAACCAGCAGAGTAGAAAATCGACAAAATAAAACTACAGTATTTTCCCCGCTAGATTGGCCCCCGTTGATTTGTTTCCCCGCATAATTGGTTTAAAATATGTATAGCTTTTTGTTGAACAATTAATTGCCTTAATTTTTGTCCAAAAAATATCAAAGTTTCTCCATACCAAATTGAAATGATGTCCCTCGTGGCTCGAAAGTTAAAGCTGATTATAAATTTAATTTATATTTTTATAGCTGATTGCCGTTGGTACAATTAGTGGTTCCCAAATTATGTGAACTGATGGCAGTCAGCTCCGTCTAAACTCCGAGGAACAATTGCTGCTTTCTCAGTGTTTTTTAAGGTGCAATAAAAAAGACTTTCGGGCACGCCTTAGAATTGGCCAACATAGCCAACTTTGATCCTTTTCATTTACAATCCAAACATTATTCCATCACTTAATTCATAATTTTAATAAACAGAGAACAATAAAGCAATAAAGAGGCTCATTAAAAACCCGTCGATATTTTGAAACTAATTTTTCACCTAACCATAGAAAAATCTTTTCATTTCCACGTTTTATACCACTTATGTGCATATGCTATTTATTTTAATGTCATTCTTAAACACATGATCCTCCTTCTATATCCATCTTTATTCCTGCGTTCTTTTAGCTTTGCTATTATGTACTATTATTGTCATTACGAATTTTGTGATTTTAAATTTTTATTCTAGTAATGGTAGTAGCTGTTAGTATGTATATGTATTTATGTACATTCATGTATGTATGTATTTTATTGATCATCGCTTGGTATGGCCTGATTTTATGATCGCGCATCCTAAACAATTAAAAACTGCCACATGTTCAGTTGCATCGCTTCTAAAACATTCATTTCTCAATTTCCATACCGTTTTTACACTCTTCTATCCAATCTCAAATTTAACCAGGTTTTTGTCTCGCATCCTGTCAATCCATAAAAATATGAATTGGCTTTTAGTTGGTTCAGTGCCTTTTCATTATCATACCCTTTGGATTACATTTTACGCGCTCTTATAAGTTCTTCCTTTCCGTGAATTTCGTATACTTGTGGTTTTCACGCACGTATACATACATATAAGTATATATAAATTTTATTCATTCTGCTTGTTTCGTGTGCTTGTATTTGTTTGTTAATGTTTATGTTTGATAAAGAGTCGTCCTCAATAGGCAAACAAATCACAGTTCACAATTTTTTGTAATATTTCATTTATTCTGATTTTATTTCCATGTTTCTAATATTGAATACGACATCATTGGCTTTTCATGAGATTTAAAGTAGTATTGCCGCGCCATTTCCTTCTATTTTCATTCATCAGCTGTAGAGCACGTCTCAAACAAAGCGAGTAACACTTGAACTACTAAGCCTCGAAAAGCAAACAAAAGGCGGATGTTTATATTTATAATTTGATTCCTTTTAAAAATTTAGCACAAGAAAACGACTAGTTAAAGCAGACATGTGGTATTTTAAACTCGGCATTCTTATCTAAATTCGAAAGGATTGCACTTTATGTTGTTGGGGTTTTTTTTTATCTTTTTAGACGAATACATGGGCATTGTTTCGTTCTCAACTTTTCATATTGAATATTGTAGCGCCTGCGACTTCCTCCGCGTTGCTCACTACATTTCCATATGGATACTAACAGCACATTTTAAAGTCAATTACCCCGTGGTCACATTAAAAATGAAGTCGACTCGAAATTTAGTAGTACTTTTTTTGGCATAACTTTCAATGGGATATTTGCCAAAAATACCTGTAGCTAATTGCAGAGTCAACTTTATTTCGACTAAGATCAAGGGACATTGCACAAAGCCTATTCGATTTGAACTAAGTCGAACCATAATTATGGATTCTCTAGAAATCTCGACTACAGAGCCTTCTAATGGATTTTTAAACATAGTTTTTGCATGTACAGTATGTGTATAAAGTATATAAATGTATGTTTTCAATAACATATAAATCGAACTAAACGAACGAAGCATTTCCAAGCGCGCTTGCAGCATACTTTTCTAATATCATCAATATCGGACCGTATATACGGAAACAACTTGATTCCAACGCCATCTAGTGGGCTCATTTTCGTCAAAATATTTCTTATCGCCCCCCATTATACGTTTCAAAGTTCATGAAAATCGGATCAGAAAACCCATAAATTCTTATTTTTCAAATAACTTGATTATTGCGCCGTTTAGGGGATCCATTTATCATAAAAGTATTTATCGTCGAAATCGCGTCATATGTTTCTAGTATCATCAAAATATAGATTTTCTGAATATCTCGACTCATGCGCCACCAAACGAAATGAATATAGCCTATGTCCGTGCCATGTGGCAAAGAAAATATACCGTGTAAATTTGTGTGAAAGCTGTTCACGGGATTTTGAGCCAAATTGCAGCAAAGAAAACGGCCACATTTTTTATATATCTATAACTATATACATTTCTACAAAGTTGTAAATTAAATTTCCGTAAATCTAGTCATATGGCCTTGATACATGTACTATGACGGGTTAATACATATTTATTAATAAAAATTGTTTACTTTAATTTATTTTGCTTTAAGACCATTAACTTCTGTTCTTTCACAGAAATATTTAATAGTTTAATTCAACTTTTATTAAAGTTGAAATATTTCATCAGAACATTATTACAAAGATCATAATAACACTCTACTACCCGGTCGCGGACTCTATATTTCAAAAAAATCCCATAGAAGCTTTGCAACAGTTTTAATAAAACGAATTTGGTGATTCCCTTTTAAATAAATATGCACATATTTATGTCGTATGTGAATGAAACTATGCACATTTTTTTCCAAAGGTTCAACATTGACAAGAAATCAATAATAATAAAGGTACAATTCTTTCTAAATGGGAGTCTGGAGTTAAGGTTCATCGAAAACGATATTTGTTAAAAATTTATGCATATTTTTTGTGTAATCCCCCCAAGCGGACACTCCTCATAAAAGGACTAAAACATTGTGACGGTGATTGTTCGGTTTTGAGGAATTTAGTTGTACCTACAATACAATACATCTTCGCTGCATTCACATCTACTGCGTAAATCTATTAATATTGTAAGGGAGATAGATTAATTAATTTCAAAAACGATTTTTAAGAGGGTTTGAAAAATCCTATTCAATTCACGAAAATATTTTTTTACATAAAAGCCATCTATGTAAATGGTTAAATTAAATAGAAATTGTAATTGTTTGCTATATTGTTGTCAAACGATAAAGATTAAAAAAAAGCATAATTTGGGAAATATTTTGTATTTTAGTGTTGCAATATTAGATTGAGTTAAATTAATAATAATAGGTAAAATTTTAATATAAGCGTCCAAGATTTTCAAAAAAAGCCTATTTTCGAAAATATTGTAGAATATTTGAATACGTAAACTCAATTATGTTAATAATATTAAGGAAATTTCACAATATGACTGCCAAACGAAAGAGGTTTAAGAAATGTTTGAAAAATAGTTGTTGATAGGATTGCCAGCTGCTTAAAATATTGAATACATATTCCTTAATAACTTAAATTAAATATCATAATATTGACGTGAAATTAAAGAGAGTTAGTTTAGTTGCGAAAATATTGTTAACTCAGTTGTTTGAAAAATTAAATAAAAATCAATTAAGGAGTTTCTAAACTCCTCAGAGTTTTCGCCACATAAGTTCGAACTCAAAGTGCTCTTAATTTCAAAACAAATCTATTTCAGTTAATTATTGAATTTGTTTATAATATGAGGAAACACAAGAAAGCAAAGCGAAGACAAAGAGGCGATAGCAGTGGGGGTAGGCCGATCTAAACAGGGTTAGATCGCCGAAACAACAGTCCTTGGCCGGGTAAAACCCGGGTAATTCCGGTACGTAGAACCGACTGTCGTGGGAATAAAGAGATTCTCCGGCACGTAGAGACTCTCCGCACGATACCAATCAGGTCACATGCCCTCTCAAGCCCACTCATCTAACCCCCCTCTCCCTCTGGCCCAACCCTGTCGAAACTGCACGTTTCCAGGGTCTCGCCCTAGATGAGTTCGACGACAACGAACATTGGTGAATCCGCTGTTAACGGGGCGTGATAACCGCTACAACAACAACAACAACAACAGGCGATAGCAGTACATTCAACACGTTTTCATGTACTGAAGGTGGCAATAACCGTATAGGAATAAAAATTTACACTAACAATGGCGATGAGAATTACAACAAACACATAATTTTGGCATTCAGTCAAGCAAGGTACTTGGTTGGCCACTCTTTATATGAATTCGCCTTAAGTTTATTTAGTTGAAACTATGAAAGACTAATTCCAAGGCGAATTCATATAAGGTGAAGTTGATGAAGCAGCTGATTGAATTCGCTTGGTGAACGTTGCGTTAAGGCGAAATGATGTGTTTGTTGTAAATCATTCTGCTTTTGTACATATACATAATTTGTTGGTGTAAATCTTTGTTTTGTACGTATAACACCACCTGATATGAATTTTCCTTGGCTAATTCATTTAAGATGCTAAGTGTAGTATTTTGTTTTTGCTTTTGCGGCTTGGACTATCAAATTATTTCATATGCTTATATCGCATTCCAATGGGAACAAACAGATTAAAAGGAAGATTTTTAATTTGACATTTTAAGCCATAAGATTAAAAAACAATAAAATCAGCTGTTTTAGTAATACCTTCTTATATGAATTTGCTTTGGCTGAAGTCGTCGAAGCATAAACAAATTACAAGCATACATGTAAATTTTGTATTTTTTTTTATCGAATTATATGTATTTTGTTTTTGCTTTTACGGCTTTGACAGCTGAATCCGTTGAAGCAAAAACAAAATAGGTGTACATTTTGTTCTTGGGTATTCAACACCACTTGGTTCGCTTTGGTACTGCCACTATAACACATATAAATTTGCCTTGAAAGAAAGCATAAAACAAATCACGACGATTTCATATGTGTAAGTAAGCACGATGCAGAGAAAGAAGGTGACGACAAAAGCACTTCCGTTACTTCGTACTTGCCTCGTTTAAAGGATTGACGTAACAAACCGCTCTTAAAAAATTGATTTTTCTAAGTTTTTAGTGATTTTTACAAAAAGCTAAACACAGAATAATAAATGTGAAGTGCCGAACTTTGTATTGTAGCAGTTACAGCGAAAATAAACCCCAAAGTGCAGTTATCACCTTCCTTTTCTTCTCGCTATTCCTGTGGTGTGAACGTGGTGGTGTGAACGAGCTATATCGGGGACCACTGAATATTTCCCCCTCTACTCACTGATACATCTTCGCGCTTTCACCTATATGACCCGTATAGCATTGGTTCTCGTATTCCTTTAACTTCTTCTCTAATCTTGTTACCGCGTTTGCGTGAACTATTATTTATAGTATATATCAAGGTGGATCCATAGAAGGTGATAGCAAGATGAACAAGGCAAATCCGCTGTGTATTTTGTTTGTGTAATTTTGCATGTGAAATGCCGACATCTGAATTCGCCCAGTATTGGGCATGTATTTTGTTAGTGTAATTTTGCGAGTGAAATTCCAATAACTGAATTCGGCCTGTTATCTCATGTATTTTGTTTGTGTAAACAAAACAATCCAGCGAATTCGGAAAGAAGAACAAGCATTCAGCCCATGGGATGCTATCACCTTGTTTGAATTTGCCTTGGTATATATAGTACATGGATAAATAATAATCGAAACTCTGAACGCTCAAACTCATGCTGCGACGATTCTTTCGATCGCCCGCCCCGTAAAATTAAGCTTTTCCACCTTAGGTACCTTTTCTCGCGGAACGTCACATATTTGTATTTTTCCTTTACCCATGACGTTCTAAAAACGAAAACTAATTTCTTCCATTCCTCTATTCTCTTTTGACGTGGCATCCTTAAATTGAAAAATATGTACATACATACATACATATATGTGCGTTATGAATTCGCTTTACCATCACCTTATATGAATTCGCCTTGATACTCGTACAAATTGCAGTATCAGCAGTAAGTATAACAACATGCATACATACATACATACAGATTTTGTGTATGTAATTGAAAAGTGCAGGGAGCTTAGAAGCGCTGGATGGGCTCAAAGCAGGGATCATAACAACCATAGTTCCCCTTTTATCGTTAAAGTGTTAATCTTGTCACCAGACAATATGCAGCCAAAGAACATGTGGAGCACATAACTACAAATAAACAACACAACAACAAGCGCTGGAATCTTATCTGGAATTTTAGCTCACACATGGGGAGCAAAAAACGTTGAATGCGGGAAAATGGGAGTGACATTAAAACGCATGCGAAACATTTAAGCGCATAGCCAGGCAATTTGTAACGATCTGTAGCGATGCTGCTGTGATATACGACGAGTGTGTGTTATTGCTGATGCAAAAATGTTGCTCGTATTCAGAACACTTGCTGCTGAATGCGAGGACACCAGCGCTGTTGTTGTATGAATGTTTGCTGTGCTGTAATCGGGATTAAAAATAGATGTACATATGTGACTTGAACAGAGCAAAACTTTGAAGCAACAGGAAGGAGGGAAGAACGCGTTGTAGATGATCTGTGCGCGTAAATACGAGGCTTGGAATTGTGTCAGACAAAGTGACGCAGAGACGCAGAGGATGTGAACAGCAGTCAGAGGGGAATTACTTATAGATAGGTTGAAGACACAATGCTTCGCTGGCTGGTTATGTGAACATTTATAGCTGAGCCAATTAGAATCAGCATCAGCATAGCAACAATAAGGACAACATTCAAAGGCCGCGTAGTTTTTGGAACGCTCAATTTTACGCATCTAACTTTATTTTCTTGCCATAATTTCCTAACAAAAAGTACGTTCTCTTTTCTGTGTGCGAGTTGTTGGTTGAATTTTGTTCTTATGTTATCGTTGATCGTTTGTAATTGTAGATTTTTATATGCCATCACCAACAGACTTTTATTCAACGGCTATAGTATCAGCTTTAGCGTCCCATTCGAGTTCTGGCCTTCGAAATGATCATCAAGAAAAAGTATGCTGTGTGACGATTAATAAAGGCAACAACAAAACTAAACATACGCTATAAAAACGCTGAAAAATACCAACAATAAGATAAACAAATGAGTAGCCAACACAAACGAACTCATGAAACATTAACAACAGCCACAACGTCGCCAGCCAGACTTAACTCTCCTCCTCTCTTCGCGCCTCCCTCCCACGATATGGACGCCGTTAAGCCGCAGCATGGATCCTCGCCAAGAATGCTATGTGTATATCCACCTTTCTTTTTACAAATGACTGCAAATAAATACACGTGTGCTTCGACATGTGTGTCCGTGTATGTCCGTGTGTGTGTGTATGTGTGTGTGTGTTTAGTATTTCCAGGGAGCTTCAGCTTCAACTCCATCGACAGCATTGCTACGAGAATGTCTGGACAATCACACCATCAGCAACATTAACAATCAACAATCGCCAGCCAGCGGTCAACATTATCCGCTTAAACATCAGCAGCGTCAATTGGAACAACAAAAATGTCAGTCACAAGTACAACATACATACATACACAAGCAACAACAATAATAAACCTAACGTCAGCGTAAATAAGATCATAAAATTAAACACTTCAGTAGATGGCACAACAATACAGTGGGTGTTTTCAAGTTGGTGTGTGAGCAAAAATTAAAATTTTCAAAGTTGAAATTTTTGCAACACTGCCATAGAGGCTTTCAACTATATACTATCTTCTGTTAGGTTAAGTTACACGAGGTAGGTTTTATTCACGAACTACACAAAATACTATGAGATTTGAAGTTTATTTTTCGTTCGCATCTCATAAAGAAGGAGATCCACATCAAACACAAATCAAGGATTTCGGATTTCAAAGCGAATCACCGTAGATAGTTTTCTAAGTGTTATAATTGAGGTATTCTAATGGGCGTTCTAATAAGATTGAACGGGGAGAGAGTTGCGTCAGATGTATTAAATGAGGTGGCTTAGGTAAAAGAATTAGTATCACAAGTTGCCTACTAAATTAATATGTGCTTTCGAAACAAAGCGCTTACTGGGCTAATCAATTAATCGAAGAACGTTTGCACCCCTTGCATATCTAAATATTTATCCCACAATCTCATATCACTCAACCGATTTCCTATGCACAAATTTTAGCAGTCGAAATTCTCCTACTATTTTCTCACCCCATTCACTTTTCTTGCCCTCCATTTGTTTAACTGGTATCCAAGTGCTACGTGCTGATTGCTGATTGCTGATTGGCTGTCCGCTACTAAGAGGCTGGTTAAAATGTTATACTATAAATTCTTAAATAAAAGCGATTCCGTCTTGTAATTGTTTAACCCTCAAACCGGCCAAAAGTATGCCAACATTTTTTCTCTTTCTGGTAATGTGTAGACTAGAAAGTAAGAATTAGTGATGTTCAAGTTTAATATATTTATAATTTTTTGCTAATTTATCATATTAACAATCTGGTCATTGGATTTCGTATCTTAACTCGAATATAGTAGCTGCACATAAGACCGTCCATTAATTCCACTTCCAAGTATTTCTTTAGTCGCCGATCATAACAGGTTGGCTTTAATACCTGATTGGATGGGGTAGACCTTAGACCACCAGTATGACCCGTAACCCAGAGAATCCATTTTTTAAGGAACTCCATCACCAGCTCAGAAGTTCCCTGGCGAGATTTGAGGGCGTTAATAGCTGTTTGGCTATTGGTTATTATGGTAATACTCCGGTTCCGATAGTTGCTGGTTCGCTTTCCCCGGGATTCCGAGTATCTTAACCCCAGACCGTATATTCCTATGCCGGTACCTTCTTCAGTTAATGAACAATCCGTGTACCAGGCTATCATACATTGGTTTACTTTATATGTTTCAAATATACCTACCCAATCCTTTTTGTTACTGAGTTATGTTTTGACGCTTTTCGTAAAGCTAAACTCAGGTTGTGTAGTATCCCTTGGCATTGCAGTTTCGGGGTATTGTTTCGCAAGATTCTCAATCATCCCGCGATTCATACACCGTCCTGTCCCATCGTTGGTACCAGTCATCCTCCAGATAGCCATCTTCGCTTGCATTTGGATGTAATTGTGAAGAAGTGTTAGCTCCAACAGAACAGAATAGACATGGACTGTTGTCGGACAAGTTCTCATAGCGCCTGTTAGGCAGACGCAGTCCAGTCTTTGTAGCTTGCTGAGCACTGCAATTGCTCCCTATACGGTAGCTGTATAGATCCATCTCAGGCAGATTTAAGCCATCTTCAAAATGAAAGGAACAGCTCGTAACGCGCTCTACGAAGATAGAATGGTGCAAAATTTTTGGAAAAAGGTTGTAATCTCAGCCGAATGCTAAATCAACCTCATGAGAATGGACAGTAATGAGAGCCCTTCGGTTCCTTTATTTGACCAATGAACTATGCGAATACGTTCCCCCAAACACCATCCATACTCACCAACTAGTTAAGTTCAATACATGTTTCTTATCGAATCATTCCTACTGTGCAATGTTCTTTTAAGTCCAATCAGCGTAAAGCTGTTACACGCTTAGAGACATAACCGCATACAGTTGAGAAAGCCACCAACAGCGCACCATTCAACAGTCGGAATCTTAGCCAGACTTCAGACCAAGCAAACTAAGGTATCACCACAATACATTCATACATACACGCAAATAAATAAATATACAGCTTGTAGTCTAGCCTGGAAAGTCATCAAGAATTTATCAGATGCGAGACTAGAGATTAGCGTGCGACAGCAACGTAATAGCGCGATGGGTAGTAATCGTCAGACGATCGCAGCTAATAACATAGCAGCTTAGACCGACGGGGAGTTGGAGTGGGAGTTTAACTTGTCGACGACGATGGTGGTGTTAAAACTACTCAATAACTGACGTGGTGTGGCTGCAAATTGAAGATCAGCGCACAACAAGTGGCGGTACAGTAAAGTTGACAAGCGAACATTACATACTAAAATGTTGACTGGATGAACAACTTACACTTCTTGTGGTGGTGGTGTGAGTGTACTAATCGTTTGCATGTAAATATATATGGGATGGGAAGATGGTGTTGATATGATGTGCGACGACGGCTCAGAGAATTGTGAACGATGTTTGATAGTGTCAATTGGCTGTGAAATATGACAAATGAGCCGTGCGTGGCAGACTGCATGTCTCGCCACTTAAAATGCAAACATACTGAATTCTATTCAGACACTGCCCGATCAATTATTTCAACGCCATTTAATCGATTAAAAGAATGTAATATGAAAAACCAGTTTGCAATTGTTTAAAAAATAATAATAATATTCGCATTCATTTAAAATGTGTCACATTAAAAGTCACTAACGATGACAGTCAATGACACTTGTTGACAATTATTTAGTGATCGCGTACTGGTTGTTTTTTTACGATAGAATGTCAAAGGTTTCCGATTTATGCGCAGTCATTCATTCATTCATTCATGCAATTCAATTCAATTCATTAAAAATGCATTTAAAAATTATATGCCATCTCTCACATATACTGGCAGTTTTAATTGTGTAATAAAAATTATAAATATCAACCTAATCTGTCGATCAGTTCGTCTTATTGGTGGATTCATAAAAAAATTACAGCCTTTGTCTTTTGTTATCTGCTTCTTCCTACAGCTCAAGAACTGTGGTTTTGGTTTCACTAAAGATGATTGTAAATATAACCATAAATCAATAGTAAGGCGAAATTAATTTATACTCAAACTCAAAAGATTGGCTAACGGTTAGGCGCACGAAATTCGATTGGCTACGATACCATATCGATACTTTTATCATTCGATACCGATATTTTTTACTCGATAGGATTTTCAGTATAAAATCCTTTTAATTTGATATTTATAGGTACCCGGGAAAAGGGAAATAAACGTAAAACTGTTAATTGTTTCTGTCATATACTTTTCGTGTGCATATCTCGAACTACAGACTTTAGAGTCCTCATAGTTGGAAAAGAAGATGGCCGACATACATGCATAGATGTTAAGTCCTTGTCTGACCTTCTCTAACCATGTTGTGAATGTGACTTAGTAAGAAAGAGAGTTATGTTTCTGTCAGTCAAGAAGCGAGCACATTCGAAGAGATAACCCTTTACTTTCGAACAAAGGTCATCAATTACCTTGCCGGTAGGCATTGAAGATCAGTGGTAGGCATACGAGATAATGGTGATTGCTTCTGGAGGCTGAGGAAGCTTGGAGAAGTATTAGTTAAACTGTAAATGAACCCCTTGTTCAACTTCCGATGATTGTCGACCACGCAAGTAATTATCGGTCCGCCGTTTCAGTACCTGCAGAAAAGTTGATTTCTTCACATTAGCTAATAACATTGTGTGGCTTACTGTGTCAAAAGTCTTTGACAAACCTAGCGCTACTAGGACGGTTCTTTCGCAAGGCCTTTCTAGCCGGCTGATGTTTAGCCAGCACCAGGTTTTAAGTGAAGTACGGAAGCAGCAGAACATCAAGTGTCTTTACTGCTGATGAAAGAAAGAAGATCAGCTAATTTATCTTTGTCGATCGTTTCACCTGGTTTTAAGAGCGGTATGGCTCTCCTGACATGCAGAGATTTTTCATCATCAACAAGCTTAACCCATCGGGAGGCTTTCTCAATAACCTCTTTCAGCCCTTTTGAATTCCAACCGTATGAGATCATACATCCGTATAATATATAAGAATCCGACATCACCTAGCATTTTACGTTAAGTTTTGTTGTCGTCCAGGTCTGAACTATGCTGGAAATTTCAGCGATCTTGCTCAAGATTTATACCACACAGACGACAACAAAGCAAATAGCTAGGGAATAACTCCACTTCTATATCAGGCGGTTTAGATAGGAAAATGGGTTCCGGATTCAAATTCTGCCCGGGGCAAGTAACATCAAAAACTATAGAAACAGTTTTTACACAGACGACAACAAAGCAAATAGCTAGGGAATAACTCCACTTCTATATCAGGCGGTTTAGATATGGAAAATGGGTTCCGGGTTCAAATTCTGCCCAGGGCAAGTAACATCAAAAATTATAGAAACAGTTTTTACTGCAGGCATGGCAAAGCTCCGAGTGCTTTTCTGCCATGAAAAAAACTTCTCACACGTAGAACTGAAGGTCCCTCAATTTGTGTTACAACATCAAGACGCACACCACAAATTGTAGTTTTACTAGTTTTTCTTGTGATGAGTCATATCGAACGCTTATGGAAGACGCTTCAAAAGATAGACAAGTTCTCCAATTGTCCCCTCTATGGAGATTAAAAACAGAACTCCAACGCTTTTGTTATTATTGTACTCGTAACGGGATGTAAAGCACGATGCTTCCCTGATGTAAAACATTTTCTGAGATGATTTACAACTAAAAGCACTTACAGATGTAGTAATTGCATATTAGAAGTGGACTAACCGTAAATTCGGATATTCGTTGACATGGATTAAATCCGGATAGACTTGTATAATTCTTATTGCATTCACCTATACTCACAAAGATACTAATCTTCGCAATAAATTATACCGCGGTATAATTTCCTGACCTGCGATTAATACCGATACCTTTTTCAATTTCCCTATTTCCTAATTTCTGATATCCAGATATACAAATATTATATTGATATCCGTTCAAAAAAACGGATGGAATTCCCGGCATTAGTCAGAGAAGAGTTCGTATAAACCAACAGCCGACGGTAGTGACTTTTAAGTCTGTGTGGACTTTTATGTACTTATGTACCTGATCAGTTATGGTTCTACTCTATCCCAAGTGCATTTTTCTCTAGAATACCTCATACGCGAACACAACAATATAAAGAATCCACATAAATTATACGAGAATTTATGATCGACACCTTTTTCGATTTGTTTCTTCGTTTTTTTCTTTTCTTTTAATTCCAGTTATTCTCTTTTTCATTTTAATTCACCCAACACTGATTTGTTGTCGTGTTTTTTAATTTCTTTTATCGTTTTCTTACGTTTTTAATAGTTTAAACCGTCAGCCGATGAGCCTCATGCAAAGTTGTACACACTAAGTTAAAAAATTATAGCTGCCGTGACACTCATTTAAAGATTCTGCTGTCTGATAAAAAATTGTATTCCTATTTTTTTTTTACTGACTTTGCGTGGTAACATGAAGTCTTTTTGTAGTTGAACAAGGATTTATTAAAAAATTTATTGCACCCAAGCATAGGTATGTACTATGTATACAAAACTTTTCACATTTTTGGGAATAGCCTCTACAATGATAACTTTAGCAGTTGCGTGAAGTATGTGTGTTGTTCAAGTTTTGTTTAGAGAATTGGCACCAATCAAAAGTTACATAATTTTTATTCTTTTTTCGAAGTAAGTAACTTCTTTTTTTTGTGAAAGCGTATCTGCTCTGTTTGATCAAATAAATTTCTCCTACAGTTAATTATATATGGATGTCAGAAAAATGTAAAATTACAGAGTACTGGATATACGTATGTAGCTTCAATTTAGACTACGGGCACTCTAAAGGTCTTGCAAACTTCGAATCTGGTTCCGAAAGGATCATTTTCCACTCACGTGGGATGTGGAAGTGGAAGAGGTACAGTTTGTGAAATAGGGAGTCGGTGGACTTCTCTACGGACGGGTCGAAGTAGGATTGTGAAGTGGCGCATTGTTTTCTATTATGAACTCTCCGTGAGCCAAAAATTTACTGCAGTGCATTTCAGTCAGAAATAGCCGCCATTAAGGAGACAGCCGGGGTTCTCACCAGTGTTTTAGGCTGGTCAATATTTATAAGTATACTGATAACCAGGTGACAATCAATTCCTTAGTGTGCTAAATTGTAAGGTCAAAAAACTGATTGGGTACCCGGCCACAACAGCATAGCAGCAAACGTGAGGACACCACGTGCTTGGAGAGGTTGGGCATTCCTCTGGCCGCCTGCGGATTTCTATTGGAAAGTTGGATTAAAATATTTTTAAAATAAATTGATTGTTATTTTGTTACTTCTAATTTTTCGATCGTACGTGATGAATTTTTAGGATTTTTATTTTTTCCAACAAGTCCTAGCGCTAGTTTTTAATCTTTATTCTTCAGTGAAATTAGATCGATTTTTTGCGATTTTTTTCTTTCGATAGAAATAAACATTATTATTTGATTTAAATTTTCCGGTCAGATTTGATCGTTTTGGTTTTCAATATTATCGATCACAATAAACGCAAAAAAAGTGAAACGCGATGACAATAAAATTTCAGCAATTCGATTTATATTTGTTGTTGTTAGCATGATTGAAAAAACTTATCCCAGGAAATATCTTTAAAACGCAAGAAAAATAAAAATCGCAGAATATCAAACAAATCTCTTCGAAAAATAGGGTTAGGTTAATTTAGGTTTTAGGTGGCAGCTGGCAATGAACCAACACACAAAGGCCCGTAATTGGGCCCGTTGTGATACCACTTGGATCCAAATTGTTACCCCTCGTTAAACCAGTTAGTCGAACTTGAGCAGCTGCCATATTTTCAATTCTTCAACCGCGTCTTGGTCATTTAAAAATCCCGCATCCCCGCGGAATTGCTGTAACCTCCTGCAAAGTGATTAGCAATCACAAATTAGATGTCTTATAGTTTATGGCTCTTCCTCGTCATAGGAGCTTCTACAGAAATCGTTAGGAGGGACTCCTATTCGTTCGGCGTATCTTCCTATAGGAAAGAAGTTCTCAGGATTTTCTTATGTCCCACTTTATCCTGCTTGGCTGGCTGAGTAGATATAAACTTTTTTTGTCGTAATTACAGCTGATTCTAAGATCTGAACTGCTTCTTGCATTGCCGCTAATTCGTATTGGAAGGCACTACAGTGTTCCGGAAGGCGGTATGACGTCTTCACCCCTAGTTGTATAGACGCCTCCGCAAACTCTGTTATTCGGCTTAGATCCATCAGTATAGAATCGTAAGGAGTCGTTAGATACTGAAACATCATCTACCCATGACTCCCTGCTTGATATTGACACGCGATAAAAGAAGAGTGTTAAAAAGCTATCAAATATTTCTGATCGAAAAAAATATCTATCGTAAAATGATGATAATGCAGTCATTTAAAATAAGAAAAATAAATGCCAAAGAACAAGATTTTCGCTATAATTTTTTTCCGAAAAAATCAAGATAACGATTATTTTCGATATCCACTTTAGTGAGAGATCAGATAGGCTTCCGCCGCCGGTAAAACAAAATATTCAGTACATAGTAAATACATATTAAAATGCACAAGACTACCATTCATTCCAGTAGCTATCTTTAGACAAATTGGCAAATTGACAAATTTAATTTTTTGTTCCGAATCCAAGTACATACATATATCATATCAAATCGCTTAAGCAATGCTAAAGAAAAATTTCATGTTTCAAATTATGCCTTAGAAATAAACTACAATTTTATTTTAAAAAAAAACAAGAGAAGTGTAGGAACAAATGCCCGCTTTATCATTTCTTACGGAAAGAGTGGGATCGGATGCTAGCAAATATCAAATCTCAAAATACTTTCGATACTAAGATTTACCCACAAGGAATATTAACCATATTTAGTTGAGAATTTTCTTAAAAGCACCGCACTAGTTATGCGAGTAACAATAATTTTTAATACTCCAATAATTTATGTCATTTTGCAGCGAAGCGTGCGGCGGAAAAGCTACATACATACATATGTATGTACATAGTTCTCTATCAAAAAAAAAATAATATTTCGAAAACTAACCAGAGCGCACTCATTGAACCCTTGCCGTTTTCTTCCACTCTCTGAACTACTACAACAACTTTAAGCAGCTTATATTATTTAATTCTCGCAATGAACTTCAATTTGCCACTGCGGATGTGTTTACTTACAAGTACAAGTACATAGTATATATGTAAGTAAGTAGTTAGGAGTAGATAGGCGCTTTCAAGTGCTTCAATTGTATTGTTCGATTTTGGAAAGGCGTGAAGCCATTAAAAGTCGCCTTAACTATTTTTATTGCCGTTTCACTCTCTTTCTCTTTCCTTTCATGCACATGAAAGTGTCAACATTGGCACATTTTTTCACTTGCCATGCCTTCATGAATTGACAGGTACATACATATGTACATATACATACATATATGTAGATATGTATTTAGATAGGTATGTAAATATGTAAACATTTGCTGGTATAAAAAGAGCTTACAGTAAATGTACACAGAAGTAGTAATAAAACGAAGCTAGCAAAAAACAAGTGGACACCAATGCTTTGGTTAAGTTTTGAATGAAGGTCGCAAACGAGTTCTGCTGTTGTGTTTCATCAAGTGTGAATAAAACTGCATCAGCTGAGTGGGGAGCGCGTGTAGTGGTGCTAAGCGCGAAGACCCATAAATGTTTTATGTGGTATTTATTGGTTTGAAGTTCATAGTCTACGAGTATCAGCAAAGTATTTAATTTTAGAAATTTTGAATTTTATTGAGCTCGATGCCAGTCTTTTATTAAGGAATATTATGGAAAAGCAAAAAATTTTCAAAATACTTAGTAGAAGTGATAGCTGCTTTTTCGAAGATCACAACATCTATTCAGCAGACTTCTTTTATTGTAGTTTTTAATTTGAAACAAAAATTTTTTGAAAGAACTCAAAATAAAAATTATTATCATCACAATTGAATTGTATTAGTTGTAAAAGATGTCGGAAAAAGCATGAATGGTTCAGTGCGAAGGAGCTAGATACAAAAATGTTGTGCCTTTTGTGATTGATTTTCGATCAGCATCAGTCCAGCCCCGATTTCGGAGAACACGCCCGCTGAAACTTGAATAAAAAATTAAACTTCCCTAGTCGGAGTACGTACATAGTACATATTTACTTGTGAATGTAAAAGTTCGGAGTTTATTTCATTTTCAAAGAATGTAGCAAATTTACAACGCGAAGTTAGAAGACTTGCGGATAATATTAATAGAATGTCCAGGTACCCATGCCAGGTACAATCTTGCGACATGGTCAGGTAGGCGGAACGCTTTCATGATTCATACTTCTTCGGAATGAACTCCATCTCAAATATTAGTCTGGAAACTTGAACCGTCCATGTAGAACTGAATAGAATCATTGTGCCCACGATTCCCACTCTTTAAACTTGAAAACTGCGGAAATGAGGTGAAATGCACGAGAGCATGCAGCTAAATCTAAAATCAACACATTCATATCAACCTCAACATCACAAGAAGAACTTACATCATGCACATAGCCTACCTTTCCAGCCGTAGAGAAATACTAGGCATAATATTCATTACTAAACTACTCACAGAGTCTATCGCAAGCACATTTCTTATTGCCGAAGTTAAACTTAATGTTCCTTCTCGAATTTCAAGACACTTTAAATCTCTTTATTTAAAACAGTGTAAAACCAATTATGAATTAAATGAACCTTTCCGATGTTTGTGTCAAGATTTCAACTGTCTTTCGGGCACTTTTGATATTTCGGACTCTCTTTTCACCATAAAAAGAGCTGTACTGTCCTTTCTCAATAAATGATTAACGGCGGTATAATATATGTATGTATATTTGATTCAGCTGATGAAGTTTTCTTCTGTAGCTGAGCAGTTTTGGATCTCGACGCTTAACAAACTTTTTCCTTTTAACAACTCGGCACAAAAAAAAATATAAAAATAAAAAAAAAAATTAAAAAAAAAGATCCGTACGTCATGCGGACTGTGCCCTTCGTGTCGGTTGGGCGGGAAAGAGGGTGACCGTTGGGCTTATTATTATTAAAAAATCAAGATTTTCGCACCAAGATGAATGCCTTGAAGTCACTGAGCCTTCTCGGAGCGACGAAATTACTCCGTAAAGCTGTCGCTATTGTCCTAGGTAAAGATATTATTCGAATAACTGAGAAATAATTGGAGAAATATTCAAAATATCGTGATATAAGTCGTGGTAAAGTAGGTCGAAGCAGACACAGAAATGACGTCATGTATGGAAACGTCTCATTCTGTTCAAATATTTTTTGCGATGTGACTTCGTAATATTATTTTTTAGGTGTCCTCAGAGATATAATTTAATCAAAAAGTCCAAAAATTATCAAGACCCTTAATGATAATATCGTCTAAGTCATTCGACAGACAGACTTTAGAAAAAGTGATTGCTGGAATGGTACGATTATAAGGCAAAACAAGTTGAAGTATAAATGAAGTCATATTCTCAGCATTGATGTTAATAACCGTCTTGGAGATGCCAAGTGGGCGCTTTAGAGTTATGGTAATATCCCGTTAGACTGGTTCGGCTGGTTGTTATTAAAGATTGTTACAGTTGGGCCAACCTAGTGCGGGTCTTACGAACCAACTTGAGATTTTCGTCCGCAATAGATGCTGATTGAACTCCAATGACGACATTCATGGCAAGGGAGGTAATGAAGGTGTTGATAGAATCCCGATTAATGTCGTATAAGGCATGCCTGTAGTCCGTCGGATCCAACGGTTGTTATGTGTATTGCTGGACTTATGCGTGGCAGACGGCCAGGGATCGCATGCATATTTATGTGATGAATTGGCGACATCCCGTGGCGGTCCGAACTGCGGCGTTCTGTAGCTTTATCCTACCCAACTAATCGACTTGTATGTTGCCAACAACGCTTCTTCGTATTTGCCTCAAATGCTGCCGGCGACCGTTGGTGTTGATTGCAGTTGGGTAAGCGGAGAAGAACAATCTGTCGAAAGTAATCTCTATAAGTTTCAGATTATTTTTGGTAAAGACGGTTGCAGAGGATTTCTTGGAATGAAGAAGCTGGAAAGGCCGGAGAGATAACCATTCTTGACTCAAAGCAAAATACTTTTGTGATTAACTGAAAATCATCTTTCATTATACGACTTTGTTTCTGCCAAGGAAATATTTTGTCAGCTCTGATTTCTATCACAAAAGTAATATTTTTTAAGTACATACATACGTAGTTTAGCAAAAATGTTTTTCTCGAGAATGTTTACACCACCGAATAGTTGAAATAGTTAGTTAGTTTCCAATATGAATACGGGTAAACGTAGGCGCTTACTTAGCTCAGCAAGCATTTTTGAAATCAAAACCGGAGTATTGAAATCAATTCATTTAATAGTATTTTAAGTTTAGTCGGCTTTTTCTGACGCTAATGTTTAAGACCTTCTTATATTTGTGGTCTTCGCTGTCACGTATACTTTGTTTATAGACGAGAACAGTGACAAACGCCTGAGTTCGCAAATGAAGTTACATCAATGATTCAAGCAATTCATTCATTCATAGCGGTGTATATGCATGAACCTAATTTCGCCCATTAACGAAGACTAACGAGAGTTGTTAGCAACTGGGAAGTCGCCCGTTTGGTGATTGAGTAAATGGGTAGAAGTCATGATTCCCATCTAAAAATCAGCTGACTGTAGTTTCAAACAAACACATTAGACGAAAGGGGGCATAAATGTGGCAGCCAACTCCCATTCACTGGGCTGGAGAACATGGAAAATTAAAGGCAAACAAGACGAACAAACAAAAATAACAAATGCAGAAATAAAGTAAAAACGTTGGAATAAAGCGAAATAAAAAGAAAAAAGCAGCAACAACAATGAAAACTACGCTAAAAGCATACTGAAAAAGGCAAACGCAGTGAGTACATAGAGGAATACATTTTATGAAAAATGGAAGTTGAAGGTATAAGAACGAACACACGCACATTTTGTTGAAATTTGATACGTTGTTGAATTTAGCCCCGCCGGCAGTCGTCAGTAGTCAGCAACAACAACACATCGACTACAACAGCAACAGCGGCGACAGGCAGTAAGTTGGAAAATAAAGAAAAACAAGCAGCATCAACAACACAGCACCGTAGCAACCACCACCACCACCACCACCATAAAACCAACGAAACGCCAAACAAGCGAGTGAATGCTTACAAATGAAACGAACCAAAACGCAGCGCAGACGAGCGTTACCGAGGCGCATAGAGGCGCTAGTGTGCGGAGGGCAAGCACAGAACCAAAAAAATAAAACAAACAACAGCAGCGCAAAATGTCACTACGCAACGGAGGGGAAATCAAGGAAGGTAGCACCACCACTACCACCTCTCGGCGCGGCAGGAGGAAGGAATGCGCGTAGCACACCAAAAAGACAGGAGGTGCGCAGGGTCGTGCTCAAACAGCCTAACAGGGATGCATGGCTGGACGGCAATACGAAGTGAATGTGAATGTGTTTGATTCTTGTTGTTGTAGTTATTGCGGGCTTTCAGTTGACAATGAAGACCACGACGATGATTGTGACGATGACGGCGGCTGGCAATGGCGAATCATCAACGTTGTTGGCGCATTGCAGGGAACTCTTTTGTTTGTTCGCGCCCTGGCCACACCATTGCTGCTGCTGTTGGCTGACTCACCGATGAGGTGTGCGCATATGACGTGGACACGGACGGCGTTTCACTGGCTGCTGGTTAACAAGGCAGTTGTAGTATGAAGCGGAATGACTGAGCTATTGTGTGGAAGAAATTGCTCAAGTTGGCTAATACGAAGACGATGATGTCTATTTCAATGCGATTGGTTTATTTTATTATTTCATTTACGGACATTTTTTTTAATAGCACTGTTTATTTAGCTGATCAAATATAGTACATACCATACATAACTTTCGTTTTGGGGTTTGTTTGGAGGACACTAATGAGTAAAAGTGGTAGAAAACTTACTATGGGTGAGGCCTTTTTTACCAAACATCGAATGAGAAACAGCTGACCTAATACCTGTCGAATTTCCAAGCTGATTCACATTTTTAGTTACGTTAACTTTGTAAATACGAATTCGTTTGTTCACTCTTAAAAAGTTTTTCATTAAAAGTGGTTTTTCACTTTTATTTATTCTGTTTTATTGTTATGTTTTTGTTTGTAACCCGAGTCCAATGATCATTGCTTCTGAAACCTCAAAAGACATGCGCGACGTAGGTATCAATCGATTCGTTTATTTTTAAATATTTACCGCAAAATCGGTGCTGTTTTTGTTGTAAATGCAGCAGTAGCTGTCCAAGTGTTTCTTACCAATTTGAAGGTTATTATTGTTGTTATGTCGCATGTAGCTTTGTTTTAGGATTGTTTTTTTTTGTGGTCAGAGTTGAGAGACAAGATTTACACGCTCAACAAAATTAAAAGTTGAAGGCAGAAAACTATAATCAAGTTTGTGCAAAAATATAGGCAAATAAAAGGGAATTTCTTCAAATGAAACTCTACTAATTGATTGCAAAAATTAAAACAATATTAAATTAAATTAAAAAACTAAGGTAAAATAAAGTACTGTGAAATGAAGTAAAACTAAGAATTTTAAATAAAATCAAAATCAAAAAAACATTATGTACTAAAAATGAAGGAAAAATTTTAAAATAAAAATCGTAGAAAATATATCAACATTAAATAGAATTAACGAAAACGAAAAAAATAAACTAAAATAAAATATATCAAAACAAAATCAAAAATTAAATTGAGGCAAAGAATTAAAAAACAATTCAATTCAATTTGGAAGAAATTAAATAGAATAAATCGGAAATAAAATAAGTTAAAACTAAATACCGTAAAATAAAATAAACAAAAGTCGGTCCCCGTAGCCGAGTAATTGGGAATTTTATTTAAATGATACAAAAAATATGTAGAAGATATTTTTTCTAGTGTTTTAGTTCGAGAAAAGTAATCTCCAAAAAATTTCACTATGGAATTCCTTATGTACTGGTTATAACATCTAAATTTATGTTTCAATTTTGAAAAGCTGGGTCTTTCTTCATTTGTAATAGATAATTCTTTGATGTCCAACTCGAAGTAAACATATTCAGTTAAGTTATTTTTGTCATCAAAATTAAAATGGCTTAGTAAAAATTATGGAAAACCTTTGAATGGCTCCTAAATCAATAATCCGATAAGAAAATGTGAGCACAAATTATAGAAAATTGCATTAGCTATATACAACTAAAAAATGTTCAGAAATAATTACATTTCAGGGACTTATCTTTTTTCACTTCTCAAAAAATCTAAATTTAGCTATGATCTCAAAAACTATTCTACTTCATTTTCAGTGGAACATTTTATATTAGAATTTATATGAAAACGTCGTAGATCAGACAATTTCTTAAATTTTATATAAGTAAATTTATTTTAACTATACCTGTCCTTATGCTTTCTCTCTATAGTTTTCGCCTTACAGGTGTAAGTGCTCTATTTCTCTGCCCTTAGCTGTATGTTTCCATGAATTTATTTGCTCATTAATAGGAGTATATGTATATAGTAAATATATGTACATATGTATGTACATCAATACACCCTCATATAAATGTATGTATTTATGTATGAATATATTTACAAACAACATTTATTTTTGTATGTACATACGCCTGCATAGGACGTCACCTCCAAAAACCCACCACACAACCCTAACCGCAGTCCAGACCACACGTTGTTGCTATTTGCCACCGATCTGGTCGCCATCATTATATTATAATGGGCATAAGCGAGTGGTGCAGCGAGTGTGTCCAAAGGATCAAATTACCAAATGAAAATAAAAAATGTGCATACATTCGTATGTACATACATACTACATATAAGTACATATGTATGTATGTATATAATTTTGAAAACGCATGCTAAAGGGAAAAATTAAAATAAATTTAAAAGAAAAGACAGTAAAAATGATAAACAAAAAAAATTACGAAAGTAGGAGCGTTAAAGTGAACGGAAAATTAATAATGCGGGTTTTTTCTGATTTTAAATGGTTACATGAAATAGTGGAATATATTTTCGATAAACAATTTCTATGAACTTATTATTTATTGTTTTTAAGTGTTTCAAGATTTTATATGTGTGCTTTTTTAATAATATATAATAAAATTATTTTTTTATCATTTTGTTTTATTTTAACTTGTATTACATTTTGTTTACTTTTTATTGTATTTGGTTATTATTTACTCATTTATTTTTTTATCAAACGTTTCATACATATTGCTTTATTGCATATTCTAATCCTGTGTTTAGCAGCGGTTGATTTAAAATGATTTCAAATTTAATTTTAAATTTTTGTTTTATTTTATTTATTCCTCTTGTGTCATATTATTGTTTTTTATCATTTAATTTTTATTTTTATCACGTGTTTATTCTATCCAGTGTTCAATTAAAGCTTGTTTAAGATAGTTTAAATTGTGATCCCCAATTTTTTTTCTTTAAATTTAGTTATTTATTTTTTAAATATTTTTTATCATTTTATTTTAATTTTTCGTGTATTTGGTTTACATTTTACTTTTTTAAATTTTTTTATAAATTTTTTATATATTTAAATTATTTATTTAATCCTTTTGTTTCATTGTTTTTATCATTTAATTTTTATTTTTATCACGTTGCCTTTTAATTTTTTTAAATATCTTGTGTTCAATTAATATTTATATAAGATAGTTTGAATTTTAATCCTTTTTTTTTAGTTTTTTTCAGTTTATTTTTTATTCATTTATTTATTGTTTTAATTTTTCGTGGCTTTAATTTTACTCTTTTAATTTTTAAATAAAATTTTCATACGTACATATGTAGGTACATACATATGTATGTATGTACATTCATATATTTTTCATGCATTTTCTAATCCTGTGTTCAATAAAGGTATATTTAAATTATTTTTAATTTTACATGTTTGTTATATTTATGTATTTTTCGTCATGTTTCATTGCTTTTTACAACGTTATTTAAATTTTTATTTCGTTGTTTTATAGTTTGTTTTATATATTTATATATTTACATATATATATTTATATTTTGTATTCATTCTAGTTTACTTCCTTAAATAAAATATATTTACAGTGTTCAATTAAAGATTTCTTTTTGAAATAGCTTAAATTTTAATCCTAATTTTTATTATTGTTTTGTTTATATTTATGTATGTAGTTATTTATTTATTTTTTGCTTGTTGCCATTTTATTATTTTTTAATACTTATTTTTTATTTATTTTATGTATTGTACTTTCTAATGCAAAGTTCGGCTTTATTTTAAGCATTTTGTTTTTTTTTGTACTTTTGCTGCTCTGATATCACCATATAAGTTTAGTTATAACTAAATGTGTATAGATATGTATGTATATGATTGTATGTAGTATGTAGATGTGCTAACGATATCGACATCTAAATTGCTCTTTGGCAACCCTTCGGTCGTTGTCCGGCCTTTCCTATTGTATTTACTCCCGCTTATAACCACTTCCGCTTTACTTCCCTTTTCGTTTTTGCTTTTCATTTGCCATTTTCAAAGCACAATGTTGATTTATTCCAGCTATTGCCCGCCAATACTCCACCCACTACTCAACACCTCACTCACCACAATTCACGCCCCTCACTTGTCATTCTTATTATATTATTTTGATCTCTCTTTGCGCTTTTTATTTTTACTTTTTCATCTATTGACTGCACTTCAAATCGCATTAAACACCATTGCTGTTAACTAAATAAATAGTACGTGGGTGCGAAGAAAATGCGGGGTAGGGACGGCCGTTCATTCGCTTCTGCTCTGCCGTATGTTCCGTATGTATTCAAAATGCTGGAGTGGCGTAAAAATTTATGAAAGCGAAGAAGAAGAAAACGAAAGAAATGCAAAAAGCATTGAAAAGTATCATATTACATCCGTTATTTTCAAAAACTTTTTTTTATTGTTGTCATTGTTCTTTTTTTCTTGGCGCTTTTGCCACAGCTCTCCCTCAATTCAGTATCTAATATTGTTGCCGCTATTAGGAAACTCATTCATACTGTTGCTGTTATATTGTTCTTATGTCACTTGAAAGTTGTTGTTTATATTTATTTGAGTACGAGTATACTTGCGGATAGTGAGCTCCTGAACTGTTTTGCATTGCTGTTGAGGAAATGTTACCTGCTACATACATACTTACATACGTGGTGTCATTTATAGATGTATAAATATGTATGTGTGTATGCAATTGAGTATAAACGGTGGTGGCAAAAGAAAAAAGTCTATTCGCCTTGATTTCATTAATGTCTTTTTAGCTAATGCAATGATGATGAATTCTGATATGCACGTTTTTTATGCTGATCCTATGCCTTTGGAAAGTAACTGATAGTATGATCAATACCCTCCCAATCGATTGGCAGAAACTACAGAATATTTTTATTTTATTTGAAACTATTTTGAAGCTACATATGCCAAACGTGCGCTGCTATGCTTAGAAGACCCTGGCATATTTTTTTATTAATTGCGACGAGAAAAGCAAAAGTAAATTGTTGGCCCTTCTCACAGTTCTATATTATTTAGCAAAACCAAAGCACGATGTACTGAATACTGAAGGTGACGCCTTTAGAAGTACCGCTACTTTGGTTTTGCCGGGTTTGACAATTCTCAACTTCAACTAGACAAAGCTTTTTTCACAAATTAAGAAAAAGAGACACTTTTTTTAGTATTTTGCGAATTTATTTATTAAATGTCTGCCTATAAATTCATATTTTACACTTTAGAACAATTAGAACACGTTTTTCAATGAAATATTTGAAGTTGTTCAATTTTCTCTCTCCCGTATTCTTGTTTACTAAAGGCGAAATCTGTCATTTCACCGCGGGAAGGCGCAATCTTGTATTCTATCATTCTTGAAACCAAAGGTGTGACTCCAATACTTTGCTATTTCATATATGCAACTTGTGTAATTTAATAAAATTCGACTTTTCAAGCAGGAGGCGACCGCCTTTAAAATATAGCCAAATATAAACCTTCTAGTCAACAAAACGTTTGACACCTACAAACATATTTTCAAATATTTCTTAGAACTTGTGTATAATTTTATTAAATTCGACCTTTCATATAGGTGGCAACCCTCATATGAGTAATATATGCACCTACTTGTGTATATTTTGATTAAATTTGACTTTTCAAATAGGTGGCAATTTTCCCCCAAGCATAAAATATACTTTTCGACCTATTCTCACACCTACCAAACATACATACCACATTTCTTAAAACTCGGTCGAGTCGTTTCGTAGGAGTTCGACCACAAACACCGTGGCATGAGATTTCTATATATAAGATATAAAATATATGTTCCATATGTTATGCCCGAGGTTACCGTCTAGTCATCAGTTAAAGCCCCATGAACGGATTAATTTCGAAGATTACTGCGTTCAAACATGCAAAGCTGCAACACCTTCGACCATTTTTTAAATCAATTTTCAATGTACATAGATCGATAGAATAAATTTTTAAAACTTCCCAACAAAAGCTAGGTTTTAACTTTAAAATCTGTTAGAATAAAATAATATAGCATCGCATTAGTAATTACTTCATATCTGCGCTTTCAAATCGACTAAAATGTTCGCCATAAGTTTTTTATATTTTTTATTTAGTTGATTTTGCAAAATAAAATATTGCTCTCTGTCACGGAGAAAATGCTGACCAGTTGCTAAAATTTGTAAGCGGTACTGATTTGTTCTATGTTAAATTGTCTCATTTTCTTCCATAATGGCCATTCCGAAATCCAATTTAATTGGAAACTGCTGGCGTTTGAAATTGAAAGGCATATCTGTAGGTATCAATGGGACCCTTTGTATTCAAAATTTATCAGCATCATAGGGTAAACGTTTTGTAATGAAAAGCCTAGTGCCCTTACATATCCGTGGAGGATTCAAATTCCTCAAAGTTTCAGTTCTCTACTACAAATACTTCCAGATATGTACAGTATGTAAAACTCACTTTGGATGGTGCCAGCTCCTTTTTTCAATAAGGGTAATTTTTCTCCTTTGGTATCTCAAAATCAAATATAAGTACTCCGAACAAAAACTCCCAGAAAAATTAAGTACGAAAATGCAGTTTGTATTATTTTTCCAATAAGTTAAATTTTTCTGCGTTGGTATAAAGTTGGTTTAATTTATCTTAATACCAAATATCAGTGCTGATCTGCAAATACTTCCAGAGAAAGGCAGTACGAAAAAGTCACTTTAAATTTTAGTGCCACGCTCCCTTGATATATCCACTGGGCCCCTTTATACTTACATATTAGAAAAAAAAGATAATTAATCACGGATGAGCGAGCTTGAATGTCACCTTGGCCACGCAGAGCTATGTATCTACATCTATGGCATGCATACAAAGCTTAGCATGCCCCTCAAAAACTAAATTTTCTCTTTCTCTCCTGAAACAATTTCTTGCCAAACGCCCGTCATTTGTTGCATTACATAGTATTCCTATATTTTGTTTTGAAATTTAACACCTTGGGTACTTATAATTTTCTTTGCCATTCCGCACAAATATTTCTTTTCCCATTATTGTTGTTGCTCTTTTCTGAATTTTTATTATTGTTTTTGTTCTTAAATTTCCTTTGTTCTTTTCTTTCACTGCCAACGGATTGGTACTCGCCGCGCTATTGGTGGCATTCAAACTAAATGAAGGATAATAAAATAATAAACAATTGGAATTCGCAAGCAAAAAAAGCAAATAAAAAATAAACGAAAAAAGTTTGCAATGCAAAGCAATAATAAACAAAGCTGTTCTGCTGGCTAACGCGTTGAACGGACGTATACTCCATGAAACGCGGTGCGCGGTATGGCGTCTATGTTGGGGGAAAAGTGTGCGGTAACGACGATAATGACGACGTCGAGTGTCAAGCGCAGTGGTGCCGCGACACGTTTTAATTTACATTTGGCAGAATTTGTTTTTGCACAATAATGGCAAGTGCGGGTGGTCTTAATGAAATGTTGGCACTTTTGAAATAAGCAATTAAGCAGTCGTTTTCGAAACTGTGAAAATTTGTTCTAGTATTCAAACATAAATCAGTACATATGTACATGAATATGTCAAGGTTTTAACAGCTGTAAACTTGCAGAACCAAACATACAAAGCAAAAGTTCAAGAGCCATGTTAACTGGCTTCTAGTGTTGTATTGAATACAAAATTGAAACATACGGTAAGGAAAGGAAGGACTATGTATGTATATCGTTATATCAATACGATAACTCTTAGGGTAACAAGACTAAAGCAAATAATATCGATATCAATAACGATATCAATAGAAATTGCGCTAATGATACGAATGACAATACCAGATGTTATTTTTTCTAATCCGACAGAGGTTTCAAACTGTTTACGATCGTTCTCATTATTCCGAACGCCTGGAAGACAGGGAAAGTTAGTCCGCTGCTGAAACAGATTCCACATCCCCAAAAGGAATTTCTGTCACATCTGACAGCACTATAAAAGTAAATCTTATCAGCCAATTTACCAGTTCATCTAATCACATCACATCTAAGCGATTTAACTATGAAATATCAAAGCTCCCTCAACCGTCAGAGGGGGTCTCTATTGTGTATTTTTCCAATGATGGCAACCGGCAATACCATCAAGGATCCTTAGCTGAAGGTAAACGACATTATTAACTTAACGAAACCTTAATGATCCGTTATACTTATGCAAAACTTACACTTAACTTGACTTACATTTAAACTTATAATCGATTGCTTTGACACATGAATTGTATTTATACAAAAAGTAAATTTTGTATCGCATATTTGGAGGAATTTTATTCAAAATAGTTGAAAAAACTATAGATGGCATCACAGTTCACTTTTCACGTAGAAACTTCACTTAGAAACAAAAATTCAACAGACTTCCAAGTAAAGTTATGTTCGAATACGTGTTGACTAATCAAGTGAAGCTAAGTATGCATTACGGATCCTTCTCTCTCGTGTGGAGAATATAGACCACTGAGGCAAAGTCAAAGAAATTATGTTGACAAGGCGATTGGTTCTAAACTATGTATACCAAGGTAATTTGGTCACGCTTTGTCTAGCGACAGGCTGCTTTGTGATGTCTTCTTAACTACACCTTCTTCAAAATGCCACCGGAAGCTGGGTAAAGAAGCACAATATCATGATCCGCACACAGTTACTCTTTGTTTCGCACGTCAGAAACCATCACGATAAAGAGATTTCGAGATATAAATAAAACAGCCACTGAGCCCAAGTATTTCCCGACAGTGAATGCCATTATTGGGATCGAAGCTACACTCAAAACGAATTCATACAAAATGGTCTTATAAAACAGCTGGCCTCTTATTTTACCTTAAATTAACGATGCCAGTAAATGGAAATAGCGAACCCAACCCACGAAAACCAAATGGTTGCATTAGTCCATTTTTTTATCATGGCGTCCTTAAATTGAAAAATTTTGTCTTTGCCGTTGTTCTCCCAGCTTTTTTGAATGAGTCTTACTTACGCCTATAGCAGAGGAGGAGGCCTAATTGCCTCGCGAGTTCCGCGCTACACTGGCTCAGTTACAATCTGGATATTGTAGTGAGCTCAGCTCCTATTAATCCAGAATCAAACCCTGACATCTCAGTCTCATATCTGCGCTATGTGAAGCCTCTCCGCTCGGCACTCACTACCTATTCACTTGGCTTGTCAAGCCAACTCAACTAGAATCTCTTTCCACATTGTCAGACTTCCACGAAACAGCAGATTTTCTGAGCGTCTGTTGGATGAACTCGACAACAACGATTGGTGGATTGGTAGATCTGGCAGTGTGTAACTGGCTGCTAAATCAACAACAATAGATGGACTTTTTCACCCCATGAGGTCATATTCCTGAATTAAATAATCTGTGTAGATAGCCCAACTTTGTAAAGTGTTTGATTTTTGGACTTGGCCTTAGTGCCTCAGCTTACAATTAAGATTATTGTATTGTACTGAATTTTACCATTAGTTGTTTTGTAATTCAAGTATGAATGAAGGTTATTTAAATACAAATGTATACCATGGAATATGTCGTAATGAATAGTTTAAGGGCCATTTGCTTAATAATTAAATACATATCTTATTAAGGGTACAATCAGAAGTTAATCGGAAATTGATTAAGAATGTTTAAATATCATATCCAGAAAACTTAATTTTGTAATTATCGCAATTTGCGTGATTATCTCTCCATTCTACTTGATTTTACAAGATTTTCCCATACAAAAATGTGACTTAAAAATCTCACCAAGAAGATCAGGACTTAATCCACATTTAAATCTCTGTGCAACCCTAACTTGCGAAATCTGTTTGTGAAAATAACTAACAAACCAAGACGAATACATATGGGTGGTCGCGTCCCATGAACTGAATACTTGTTCTATCTTCACCTTGAGCGATGAAAGTGTCAAAATTGCTTATAATGTTGCATTTTGACATTCTTTTTACTATTGGAAAATTCACGCTTTATTTCTCTATTTCTCTTTTTTCTTTTCCACTTTTGTTTATGGCTGTCTTTCTTAGTTTTTCTACTATGCTCTCCACTCTAAAACAAACACAAAATTGCGTGGAGTTTTCGTATTTGTAATAACGTTACTTATGCTCATGAAGTACAAATAATTTGCATTAAAAATAAACCATCAATAAAAAATAAATTGAATACTACACTCAGTAAACCGGAAAGACTGCGACGATAGTGAAAACAGAAACCGGAAGAAAATAAAAAAAACGGTATCAAATTTAAATTGCGCCACAATTGAAAGATTGAAAACCGCGAAACGAAATGCTGCATGTTTATTCCATAGAGATGTCAAATCACCAGGAAAGCAGAAAGTCATAAAGACAGGCAGAAATAGCAAGTTGAATATGGCACGAGGCAGCTATTTAAATTACATTGATGCGCCTTAAATTAAAAATCCCTCAGAGAGTTACCCACGGACAAACAGTGTGTGATTGAGTGAGACATTTTTAGGATGAGGGTATCACATTAGTAGCCTGTGCAAACGAATTTACACATTTAAAACACTTGGAAAAAGGCTCTAAACATTCGCATCGGATGCACTTTAGGTTTACAATTGCAACTGTCACAAAGTGCGGGGGAAGCACTCAACGCGCGTTAACTCGGCAGTGTCAAATTTGACTTTTATGCTACGATTGTCTTGTGGTTGTTTTTGTTTTGCTTGCAATTGATATGAGCATACGGTTTGTCGGTGGGAGGATTGACTTTAGAGGTGCATACATACATTATTACATATCTCTGTTCATGAGTAGAATGATTGGGCAAATGTTTAAGTATGGAATTTCACTTTGGGGATTTGGTAAGACATGTAATTGTCGATAGAAAAACATACACGATTAATTGTAGTTGACGTTGTTATTGTCGCCAATGATTGTTGTTGATAGATATCGTGTTTTGCACTTCATTTTCCACTATACTATTTCTAGTTTTCTACAGAGGTGTGAAAATATGTACATAAATACCCTAGAGACAGCGTTTTAGTAGACAAACAGCAGCTGATAGAAATCTTGAACTGTTGTTAAGCTGTTGATTGGACTTATGCTTGGTTTTCGTTAGGTCAAACTTTCGACAACAAAATATGGCACAAAATGTCATCATGTTGATATTTAAAAATTTTAAATTGTCGTCAAATCGAAATATGTTGAAATTTTGTCTGTTTTCATTCGAGAACGTCAAATTTGACCAAATGAAAACCAAGCATTATACACCTAATTATTCAAGAAAGATGTGGTAAAAGATAAATGAAAAGGGTTGCCAAATTTAAGTAGATGTATTGTTAGTTAATAAACCATACCATACGCAGACCGTTAATAGAACTAAGAATTAGCGGCATTTTTAGCCATTGAAAACTATCATACTCAAAAAATTTCTTAAAATTCTAAAAATTCTGGCATATGAATTTTTTTTTAAAGATTTCAACTTTTTTGTTTTGGCCAGTCCTCAAGCTTTGGTTTGACTAGTTTTTGTTCAGCATATTTCACATTATTGCGTAGTTTGAGTAAAAAAAATATTCCATTATTCCTTGTTTTAAAAAAAGGAACTATCAATGAAGTTTTCGCATTTGAATTTTAAAAATTTTTCTTCTAATGAAGCAAGCATATATTTCTGTGCAAAACTGGGTTACCTTGTGTTCTTTTTTCACAAGAAACGTTGAAAACCGCAGTAGAAAGCGTATACATTTCTAATGAGCTCCGTGCTTAAAAAATTTTTCTTGAGGATTTCTTGTGTTAAATTTTAACAATAATTACAAGACAGTAAAACCTCCAACCTTCACTCTCCATTTATTGCGAAGAAATTATTTTCGGCCTTTGGAAAAAATGGAAAGAAAATATTCATATCTGCGCAAAGTATCTGGTACAATTTCATAAACTATATTTTAGTTTAACATTTTAACCCGTTAAAGATGTCATATGCGCTATTTTTTAGCCTTTTTAGGAAAGTCTCCATAAAGTTCATTTCGAAGTACACTGAATATAATAATGTCCTAAAACTTGTGAAATTTTCAGACAAGTTTGCGTTTAAAGATCGTAGAATTTTACAGAAAATAAAAGACAGAAGCTAAAAAATTAGGAATTTCATAAGGAATATTTAAGTAAAACGTTTTAACCCGTCAAACGCTTCATATATGGGACATGTCATCCTTTTGTGGGGTAATGTTATATTAATATTGTTTTCAAACCACACATCGAAATTTTTAACTTTGATGTAGTAGATCTCGTACATTTGATAAATTGATTATATTGTATTTTGTATGTTATATTTCAGTATTCTCAAGTCTCAAAACAACTTTATCAGGTACATATCGCACACTTTTTACAAAAGGACGTTAACACAAAAATGGTAGTGTTTAACAATATCGTATAATATTTACAGTCCTCATATCTACGTTCAAACAAAAAATAATAATTAAGTCTGTTTCACTACATGATTTACATTAGATTGCAATTTATTTCTCGCGTTTTCCTAAGGACGTGATATTTTGACTTAATAACGTTTTGTAGAATGTGCATTATTGATATTTTTCGAGATATTACAACATAGCTTGGGGGTGCTTTGTACAAGTGAAAGAATTTTTAGAAACGGTGGAAAGGAGTTGCAATGTTAAAAAAGGAGTATAAAATGCACGAGGATCGGAGTTTTGTGGACTAATCCACTGCTAGCAAAAGAGCGATCTAAGATTAATCTTTGGATTAACCTATTTTTTTACTAGACACATACGGATTAGGAAATCTGAAAAAAATTAAAATTACTGAAAAAAATTAGCCGAAGAAAAGTTTTCGTTATTTTCCTCAAATGGGTAAAACCTGATAAAATTAAATCTGTTTTCTCCAAACTTCAATTCATTTTTTCTTTTGATAGTTGTTTTTCTTCAACCCGGATAATTATTACATATATGTAGTTTTTTTTTTGAGTTACATGCAATTTCTTTTACGAAGATGAAAAGGAATACCAATACGAACTGATAAGGAAGACGCTAATGAGAGTGGGGCGATATTGGAACGACCCGGATTTATATAAAACGCAGCAATTACTCTCATTCTGCAACAATTTATGGGGATCCGCTGCAACAACAATAACGGTGTTGATATGCGACGGTAGCGCTTGCTATTCGAAATAAAACTTTTACAATATTAATAAAGCCAATAGCTTCCGGAATTCCGAAGTAGGTACCAGTACACAAGCCTCTGCATACAAATATGTATACGGTGATTCACAGTGAAAATGGTCCAGTTTTATTTTTTTAAATATTGACAAATTTTCCATGTTAAATTTTTTTCATAATTTGACTTTATTATACTAGAATCTAAATGACTGCATACGCGAAACACTTCGGAAAGTTCTGAGAAAACATGAACATTTGTGTTAAATTTGATAAATTTTTGGAACATTTTCATAAAGTTTTAACATTTGTTTTGTTGTTTTGGTTTATGTTATTTGATTAACTAAATTTTTATAAAAAATAATTTAAAAATTGAACATTAAAAATCTTGTCTATATTGAAAAAAATAAGACTGGGCCATTTTCTCTGTGGCATACTGTATGTAGTTACAAAAAAGTACACATGCATGACGGTATTTTGGTTAATGACCCAGATCTAGTTGTTCCTGCTGACAGCTTTGTTGTAGATATTTGTCGTATTGCTGATCATCCTCATGATGATCAGGCAGCTTGTCGTTGATCTTGTACATACGAGAAAGGAGACAGGCAATCACAATTAGAAACGATTCAAAAACTGACTGATAGAGATGCGCGCACATTTACATACATACATATGTACACATGTAGTACATCCATACACACAGATGTAAATGCTATATATGTATATATATATATATAAATATATTTGTATGCACGTATGTAAGTTGGTACCTTTTTATATATCCATACACATACATATATGTACATATTATATTTTAGGCATAAAAGTACACGGCCTAACTTTGCTGACGTCGCACAGTGTGACGCGCGTGATCAAAAATAAGAAAATTGTAATTAAAAAATGAAATAATATTTTATTTCAAACCAATGGCCAAAAAATAATCCAGTAGCAAGGGAAGAAAAATCATATTTTGCATTTTCTTTTTCTCCCAAAAACAAATTAACTAAAGCACAGGTTTCACAAATGTTTTTAGAAAGCTGCAAGTTTGTTTTTTTATTTATTTAATTCTCATCTGCGTTTATTCTCTGGTAGTTAGCACGGTGGGCTAAATACTGAAGGTGACGTCATCAGTGATACCGCTGCTTTGGTCTTGCCTACTTTGACAATTCTCAATTACAAGTAGACCAAGTTTTTTCACAAATGGGTGGCGAAGAGTAACGTATTTTAGTATCATATGTTTACACTTTAGCAAAATTAAAACACGCTTTTTACTGAAATATTAGAAGTTTTTCATTCTGCCTCCTCCCGTATTCTTTGTTTACTGAAGATGAGATCTGTCACTTCGCGGCAATCTTGTATTCTATCATTTTTGGGTAGTTCGTATTTCGGATTATTGTAGTTAAATTTAATGTAAAATCTAGTTTTCAGCATAATGGATGCAATAATGATTTTTTTGAGCTCGTTTGAGGATGAAAAACGTTTCTTTATTTTAAGCAAATTTTTTGTACCCGAGATGACGATAGGCGAGTCTTCACTTATAGTAGACTCAACTTTATAAAACTTGAATCATCTGTAGTATTGGAAACTTATTTATTTATAAATGAAAGGAAAGCGACACAGTACCAATCTCCACTGACTTTGAAGTTTATGATTTTCTAAGTAAAGGAAATGTTAAGTCAAATCCCATCAGAATCGAAGCACATTGGACATATTCGCCCATATGGATGTGACACTGATTAGAATTTGCTTAAAATTTTGCAATGATTTGAACTTAATGTCCCGATGAAGAAAAAAATTTAAAATTATAACTTCAGTTTTAGATGGATGTGCAATATGAAATATGAAAGAGGGTGGCAGAATTACGCAAGGGTATAGATATTTATATGAAAAGGTATAGTTTTTACAATATCTCATTTCACTATGCAAGCAAGATTTTTTATTAAACTGTTTCAAAGAACTTTGTTTTTTCTACACAATTTTAAGAATCAATAGTTATCGCAAATAATAGAAAAGTGTATTTTTGCTGGAAAATTGTATCATGGACATTTCTGAAAACCAACTAATCTCTTTTTATTACACGAGAAAATTACGCCAGATTTTGTATATTATATTTGTTGGTCAAGGGGTTGATTAAATTAAGTGAAGAAATCAAATAAGCGGGAAATAATGTACAATAATTTTACTATAAAATTTACCCGCTGGAATGCAGTGAGGTCGTAATATGTATTAAGTATCCAATCTATGGTTCCATTTGGAAGAAAATAATTACATAAAAAATGGTTCGGTCATATAGCGTTGGTATCAGAATATTGAATAGAATGCACTCAAGATTGTATTTGGCTGAAATAAAATTGAAATTAAATAATTTTTTTGATCAATTAATCGATCCCTCCTGATTTGATCGTTTATCAATTTCTTAGTTCCGATTCGATTAGTGAATCGATCCAAACAATTCAAAAATCGGCATTCGATTTTTCCTCGATACATATTGATTTATGGTTTATCCTCGAAAATCTATTAAAGTTTTTATGAAACTTGAATTGGTGACTGGTGCATCCAATTTTTCAAACTTGAGAGGGCAAAGATCAAAGAATGCAATTTAACATTTGAACAAAGGGCAATCATGGAGTGGAAAATCTGTGGACGTAAGCGTACGCTTTATTGGGCATACAATTTTTTCTCTTTTGTGATCAAAACTAAAAAAAAATTTCGAAAAAATTCAATTATTTCCCAAGCAGTCCTAAGAATTTATGAATTTTCTGTTGAATGCTCATATCGTTGCCTAAATATAGAAATCCCGTATATCACTTTTTCAAAATTATTAACGGATTACTGTGAGAGCTTTTGAATAAAACTGAAACGAAAAATTTTTAATTCTTCCAATGAATGTTTGTAATTTCAGTGTTGGTCAATGTAATGTCAAGTTATTCAATATGTTTTCTAATTTAAAAGGTTGATAAATGAATTAGGGAGTTCACAAGCCGTGTTATATGTCGTATATATTTAGTCCGTTGTTGAAATAACAGTGGAACGTGTGAACGCAATGTGCTATTTCGTTAACTATTGTATGTCGTATTCAAGCAATTAATCAGCTGAGTAGAAGAAGAGAAAGCAAAACGAAATAAAAGTATAAACATTAGAATGCCTAATGTGTTTGTTTTTTATTCAAAATCACTTACTTCGTCATTTAGATGTATTTCCATTCTTTTTTTTTAATATATCTCCTTCAATTCTTTCACTGGCCGCTTTTGCAAAAATAATAAAAAAAGTGACGATAAACAGAAACAGCTGATAGAATAACACACACAAATAAAACACTAAACATACCTTTCAGAGTTGTATTGAAATAAGACAATTTTACATGTGAAACAAAAACAACAAGTTTACAACTGTTGTATTGCAATAACACGATTAAAGAAATACGACAAATAACACGGCTTGTGAACTCCTTAAATGTATTTTTAATAACACAATTATTTAGCCACAGTTTATGTGAAGATAAAACACTGTGCTTCGTTTTACCATTATCAACCACAATATGATTATGAACTCTGCAGTAGTCCTAAAACAAACACAAGAGGAACTCCAACAACAACACGGGCAGACATACATACTATATACATACGTTCATATGTACATATGTACATACCGACGTGCATATATTCGTACTTCGCTCGTTGTGTCCCATCACTCAGCAATGGTTCAAGCAATATTGTCTCAACCATCCATATCCATGGCCCGCAGTTATAGCCGTTGCGAGGCTGATGCCGTTGCCATTGTTGTTTTGTTCGGTGAATGCTGTTAGCTGCCACCGCTGCTGTTGTTGCATTTGTTTTTGTTGTGTGAAATTTGATATCCTCAACAGAGCAGCAGCAGCAACAGCTATAGCAACGGCAGCATTACTACAATGCCAACAACAACTAATAGCAACCGATGCATACCAAGCATTGATGGCAACAACAAAACTCGTGTATTTTGACGAGCGAGGCGCAATAAATGGGCTGATAATGAAATGATGGTGGGGTAATGGAAGCAAAAGGAGATGTGTGAGTTGTATACGCTGCTAAATCGTTTGTTGTTGTTAGAATGTTGATGCTAGATATGATAATTTCGTTGGATTTTATCATAGCGTTGCCATCAACAATTCTCTTTTGAATGGCAACAATTTGATTGGTATTAACGGCAACGAAATTATTTTATGTGATGTGATGAAATTGTCTTTTCATTGCTTCCGACACGTCGTATTTCGGATAGTGGTGTGTGCTCTTGGAATTCGACGCCACTACATGAATGGAAATGCAAAAAACTAAAATCCTACTCACTGCACCAGCCCCGTTTTTGTACAATCTTATTTATAAATAGCGGAGCACTTGCTAAATATAGATTATTCGACTATTTAATTTTTTGATGATTGATAATCGAATGTTACTCGTCGTTTACTTTCGACTAAGCATCGAGTAGTCCGAAAATCACCTAACCGAAATTAGTCGATTATAAAAATACAAATATTTGTTTAAAGTAAACATTTAGTCGAAAAATCGAAAATTAATGGTTCGCATGCTAATTGTTTATAGTCGGTTTGTCGATTACGAGTACGAGGGTTACCCCTCTGTCCAGTCCGGCAGGGAGGTTCCCTTAGGTCTATTGTGATGCCACTTGAGCGGGCTCACTTGTTACATTCTTTCAGTATCCCAGGTGATCGTGTTTCTTTCACAAAGCGTTGCAGGTCGTGGACACCAATGGAGTCAAAATCGGTCAAACACTAGAGAATGCGTTATTATGTAATTTGCCAGAGTGGAGATACGTCGTAAATTGTTAGCGGGATATTACATTCGAATGCCGTGCGCTCCCATTACGTAGTTTCCGAGGCGGTTGGTTTGCATACGAATTTTTGATATCTTCTCATTGCGACTTGGGCAGCTCTACTTGGTAACTAAGCAGGAGGGTTTCAGTGACAATTTTCCGTTTAACAATTCAATGGACTATGATTTGAGTTGGTGCATGCAGGAAGACAGAGGACGCCAGTATCACGCGCAGTATTAACTGTGAACAGGTCAGTACCTTCCATTGCTTCTGCACATCTTCCGCATACTTTCCTGAAATGTCGCTGCGCCCTTGTACCCAAACAACATTAATGGGAACTTTTACAACTAACTCTATTAAAGTCTTTCTACATTCGACCGCACCGCACTGTAGTGATTTCATCGCTGTCTGGCTGTCAAAGTAATTAGTAATCGACTGTAAAGATACTGAAGCCCTTATAAATCAAAGAAAGGTTTCCCTTACAGCTGTTAGTTCGCTGCAGCAGTGAGAAAGTCACAGTCTAATGTTTTTTGCGAGACCGTTGGAATGGAGTTCGCTGCCAACCTTTTTATGGAGCTTTGACCCATTCGCTTCTGTCTGAAATTTTCGTTGAAAATTTGTTAATCCGTTAAATTGTCGATTGTTAATTTTTGAAGTTAACTTTCCTTTTTAAAATTTATTGCTAGATTAGTCAATTAATAAGAGCTAACTAAACACAAAAACTTGTTCAAAATTGACTAACAGCTGCAAAAGCAATTGGTACATCCCTTCATTGAATATTTGGTTTGTTTGGTGAAATTTAGGAACCAACAAGCAAAATAGAGATTCTAAGAAATATTTGATTGATATATTTACATATGTTAATAATGAAATATGGATATATGTACTTTAACTGAAATTGCATAAATAATTTCTTAGAGTAGCGTAGTTTTTTTTTAATTTTCAACACTGCGTATCGAGTCAGTATCTATATACCAGTCTCATGCCTTTCGGAATCTAGCGTTCTTTTGTAACAGGAATACGAAAGAATTCCTCTACCATTACTAGAAAAGTATTCATCATTTGAATTAATATACCATTAATTTAAAAACGTTACAGCATAAAACAATTTTCTAACAGTTTATATCTCGTTCTTCTCATTGCAGCGGCGCATCAGACAAGCAACACTTGGACTCATCCAGCGATTCAGAGATGGAAAGTTCTCTACTACAGCAATCGCACAATGCAGCTAATAATAATCATCATCATCAAGCACACCAGCATCAATCGCCACATCACCAACACCCCACCACGCATGCGCAATCACATCAACCACAATCGCAGCAGCAACAAGCGCAACAATTATCACCAACAACGTCGCTGAACAATCACCATCATCATCATCATCATCATCACCATCATGCCGCGGCTGCCGCTGCAGCTGCTGCTGCAGTCGCCGCACAATTACCACAATCACATCACACCAGCGCATCGGCGAGTATAGAACAAACGCATCATCAACACCCGCACAGCTTAAATGCAACACAATTAGTGGGACTTTCACCCACCTCTGGTGGCAGTGGAAGCGGCGTCAGTGGAAGTGGCGTCGGAAGCGCGAGTGGCGGGGGTGGTACGCTCAGTTCAGCAGCCGTTGCAGCTGCGGCAGCCGCTGCATCGTCGAGTAGTAAAAATGGCAATAATGCTGCGGCAGCGGCAGCAGCGGCCGCAGCGGCGGCTGGACAAATGGCACCGATTTCGGTCGCATATCCGCACCTGCACAGCGTCATGGGTTCCATACCCATTTACGATATGAGCGAATATCAGCATTTATGATTCTAGTTGGAAACATCGGCAGAGTGGATGGCCAACGCAGCGGCGGGGGTCACGCAGCGCACAGGAGTAACGCCAGAAGTTGGTACGATATCTCCGATGGCTATGCGGCAAGAGTTGCAACAATCGTCAAATTTCTACTATTAAATGATTGAGCTATGAATAGTAAATATGGCACCAGTGATTAAATGGCTCTTTGCTTATCCAAAATGTGTGTGCGATTACCTACAGATACCGTATTCGCATGCTGCTTTGAAAATTTAGCAGACGAATAGCTGTTTACTACAGCATGGCATTGCAGCGCCAAAACTACTGCCAACACGTTGGCCACACACCCTGTACTACATGCACAGTGGTCAGAAGAGCTAGAGTTTTTTTTTTAAATTAACTTATTCCGCCACCTGCATGAAAAAATTATTGTAATGGGTAGAATAAAAAGCATTGCATGCAGTTTGTTAGCAATGTAACGAATAAAAAGTGTGGTAGTGCAAAATATAGACATTACGAGTAAATTACTAGATATGTTGCAAACATATTCGGGAGCTTGTAAAATATAAAAATGTTTATTTGATTACCAAGTGGCAAGAAAATCTGAATTAGTGAGAATAAAGTGTGTATACATTTTGGAGCCTACACACAAAATTAAATAAATCTATTTAAAAAATATATCTATTTTTAAGAGCTATTAAACGTACATACATACATAACATAAGTAAAAGTTTGTAAATAGAGGCAATTCAAAATAAGCGTAGATAAAAAATAAACATAAAATCAAATTTGTGCAAATTAAAAATCATATTTTTCTTGTAGTTCGTAATTTTGTTAAACTGTCGAATATTTTAAATTATTTAAATGTTTTATGAATTAAAAAAGTTTAAAACTCAATACTGATTAAATAAAATCAAGCAAAACATAAAATTGTAAAATATACAAAATGAGAAAACTTTAAAAGAAATTGTGTTGTAATTGTTTTCTTTCATAATACAATTGTCCTTATTATTACGTTCCATCATTATCTCGACGAGCAAATACACCATCTATATAAATACATATGTATATTAATTTTATCTCGTTGATAAATCAAATGTCAAATTTGTATTAAAACCCTCGATAAATACATTCGACAATTTTGGTATGTAAAGCGTGTCCTACGAAAAAGGGGCAAGAAAAAAAGTCGGCGTAGCCGAATGTGTAGCATGTCCCGTGCTCAAATCTTGGCCGAGCAAGTAACATCAAAAATTATGGGAAATATTTTTTAATTGCGGCCGCCCATCGATAGGCAATGGAACAGATAACACAAACAATCAATAGCAAACGTTTAGTTTCGCTCAAGGCGAATTGATATAAAGTGGTGTTTTAAGTACAACTTCAAAATTTCCATGTATTTTGTTTTTGCTTTTGTGTAAGAGTAGTGAAATTTTACATATGTAGGTAGGTACATCAGTTTTTGGTTTTACGGCTTTTGAAATCGCAAAAGCAAAAGCAAAAACAAAATACATGTATGTAGGTGAATAATAAAATCAAATCGGCTGCTATCAAGACGAATTCTTCCGCTATATTTGTATGTTTTCCTTGCCAATGACATCCTACAAACCAAAATAAAGATGTCCATTCTTCTATTTTCTTTATTGTGGCATTCTAAAATTTAAAAATGTGTGTAGTAACTACAGCTTATTTTAATTCGCCTTGGTTTCGCACATGCAAAAAAAACGAAACGCAGCAGATTCAAATCACTCAGAAACATTTTGTGAGAAGTAACTTTACTCTGATATTGCTCGTGATAGCTAACGCAAATAAAACGATTGAATACATAGCAATAGGGAAACAAACGAAAAACAAAGTTAGTGTTCACAACACAAACCGAAACCTTTCATTTAATAATCAAATTATATTTAAAAAAAAAAATACCGGCATATGTGAATATTAAGCTGGCGAATGATTCGTGGCTTTGTGTATCGTGTTTAGTTTTTGGGTTTCGCTCATGGTGAGTATTTTTACAATAAACGAAACCAAGGCGAATTCATATAAGGTGAAGTTGATCAAGCAGCTGATTGAATTCGCATGCTGAACGTTAAGTCAAAATGATGTGTTTGTTGTAAATCATTCTGTCATTGTGCATATATTTTGTCAGTGTAAATTTTTGTTTTTGTTTTTATAACACCACCTGATATGAATTCGCCTTGAACGAAACTAAGCAACTATGAAAGGCAGCAAACAATTCGTTTGGCTTGTATTCACCGTGTATTGTTAGTGCTCGGGAGCAGTATGACAAAAAGAACACAAACTTTCCGTACTTGTTGTGGGAATCGTAGAAAATGTAGAATCAAAGTTAGAAGGATAGCCGCCGATTAGCAAAAAATAACAATATACTACTCAAGGTTCAAAAGTTAAATTTTTTGGAGACACAAAACTTTAATGTCATTAAATTACTGAACTTTTCGTTGCCTAGCTATGTAATTAGCACAAATGGTTTAATGTTCGTACAAAGATATATTGGAATAAATTCAGTCTGCCGTTTGAAAATTCGAAAAGCATACAATTGAGCACTGTGATTAAATGTTTGCTGTAAGAGGTGAAAAGATTGGCGGAAATCAAAATAGGTTTAGATGCTGTGTATTTCATTAGAAAGAATGGGAGATCTATCTCATTTAACATTTAAGAGGGGGCCTTAAAAAACCAAGTGCTTAGTATTCGACATGAGCATTTGTTTATGGTGCAATGTAGGTGACAATACTTATTTCCGCTTCAAAAACAAAAGCGTAATGAAGTATTATACTCAGTTTTTACTTTTTGTGAAGATCCACAAATTTAACTTTTGAGATCAATTGTTACTGCCGATTGAAACCATGGTTTTTAACATGATCCTCCGCAAGAAAATTAAATTTAACAATGAAGTGGATCAAAATTAATAATGAAATCGACATCGTCAAAAATTTCATATTTACATACATATATCGTTTGCGGCTACATTAACGGAATTCTAACATTACTATTATTACCGGCCATCATCTCAAGATATTTGCTACCTCGTATTTCAGCCTTATTGATTTTTTTACGACTAATCACAGGAGATGTGCTTTTTGAGTATCACAAAATGTGGGACAGAAGCGAATGCTAAGGTTTCTCCTTACGCGGGAAGCTTTCACTAAATACTATCACATTTCGGGTCACGACCATTTTGATATCGTGAAGAAACTGTTTCTGATCACGCCCTCATTATTAACATAATCCATCAAAAGTCTCTCTTGCCAAAAACCCGACTGTAAGAGTCGCAAGGTTAAATAGTTTTCTTAGTTAATCTGGGTCATGGCATTTTATGGACATCAACCAGCCAATAACCGAATTAGGAATACACACTTTCTCAAATTATACTTTTTAGAAACCGGATATCAAGCGCAAGCACACTTTCTTATATGGCAGCCGCTTTCTATGAGACCTACGCCTGATCGCAACCACACCTACCAGTTTACACATTTCGCAGACCCTGGTGCAATATCTCGAAGTGTCTTAACCAAAAATCGTATTCTCACTTTAACTACACTTTCAAACGGCGGTTGGGAAAATTTCGCGAATTTAAAGAAGATCCTTTCTTCAACGAGTATTACTCTCATTGTTTATAATAATACAATCTCCGTTCGCCAGAAAAAGGTTCTTATGTATGTAAATTTTTTGTTGGCATTATTTTTTACTTAAAACCCTAAGAAAGGCACTTTCATAGAAATTTTCACTCATCAAACAAACAAAAATCTATCGTCAACTATTTTGGAAACAAAAAAAACAAAACGAATTCTTCAAATCATTTTTCATTTATCCATGGATGTGTATGCATTTTCAGCTTATTAACATAATCCAAATGTGTCACATGTGTGCGCACTCGCAACGACCATTCAAGTGTCAGCCACTGTGGAAAAATAAACTATTGTTTTTTTTTACGAGTATTGGTGTAGGCAAAGGCGAACTATTCATTCATTCATTGAATATTTACACTGCATTCTGATTATAATCGCATTTAATCGGTTGGGAGTATGGCAATGCATGAGAAGTCCAATCATGTGTGGATGTACATATGTACATATGTATCTTCATATGTCGGTATGTGTGTGTGTGTGTATGTGTATGTGTAGTGGGTAGTGTGAAGAGGTCAGCCCTTTTCTCTTTGTAATTTCTATTAATGTCAAAATTACCCACTAAGCGGATTTTCCTCCACTTAACACCTACTTATTGCTTTACTTTGTCTTTTGTTATTTTTTTTTGTGGTTTCGTATAAATATTTCGTGTGTGTGCCTGTTTGTTGCCAGCAAATTAAGCAATTACTGTTTACAGTCAATGAAATTGTCGTTTTGTCTTATTCATTAGAAAAGTATTATAGAGTATGGGACTTAAAAAAACGTTTTAACTAAAGCTAAGCTCACTCATTCCTTTTGTTGTAAATTTGATTGCATGCTCTTTTTTTAGGAATGACTTTCTGAAAAATAAATTAAATATTTATAATATTTTAAGATATAGTAGTTGTTGTTTGTCTTTAAAATGGGATAATATACAAATGGATATACATATGTATGTTTGTATGTATATCCTTTAAGGAAATCGCAGTTGACTAATAATGAAACAATTATTTTCGAGTATTGGTACTTTGAAGACCCTCGAATGGCTCGGCGCATTGACGCCTTGAGCGAGGCTGCAATTCTTTCAGAAAGTTGCTCCAAAATGTTCTGCGGGCTGTCTTCGAATTTCACTGGGACGCTATCCCGAAAGTAGGATAACCCGATAGAGACATACAGATGCAGATCATAAGCATTGCTAAGTCAATTAACAACTTCATCACCGTTATCGTCTTCCAAATATCACCATCAGAGATCAACTACCTCCTTTTGCACACAACGTGATCGAGTTGCTTTAAGAGACCCCCATAATATGGCCACAGCTGCGTTCAGAATAATGTAACAGGTTAACCTCCTACCTATCAGAAATACTCTGAAAAATAACCTTAGAAAAATGTACAATATTTTGGTGTCGTAATTGTTTCCTCAAAATGAATAAAGACGTAAATTTGTTTTCTACACTAATTCTTAATCGCCATTTCATTCTAATAATTATTATTTTTTTTTTTTTGTAGCTGTTGGTCTTTAATCCAGACAGTGAGTATAGACAACGACTTACATATGATGCATGTGTCCTATGTAAGAAGTAGACCAACACGATACTAACGCCCATTACCCTCTGGTCCAACACCGCCGAAAGAGCTGTCAGAACCTCTGCAGTCCGCCGATGTCTATTAGCATGAAGGTACCAGTGTAACCAGTTTAAGAAACTTCGTCGCCTAGTACTGGCGCTAAAACCAGGGCTCACCGGTCTCATTGCGTGCCGAGTGGCGACCGCTATTAGAAAAATTATTTTCTATAGTTTTTGATGCTACTTGCCCCGGTCGGAATTCGAACCCGGCACACCGAATGCAGTGCACATACTCCACACACTCAAATACCATGTAGAATTAAAAATATTTTATCTATCTCACTCATTTACGTATGACGTAAAGACTAGTTTAGACACGTATGTAGTATGTACATATCGTAATCCATAGTACAATCTAACGCAGCATATACATATAAGTTTTTCACGGACGGCATTTTCATCTTATATCTTGTCATAAATTAATAATGTGTTTTTTCCGAGTTTATTAGGATTTTATCAAACGAAATGTATTCAGTTAGAGCTGATAGGACTCCAGGTCTGTCACATCACGATCCAAAAGTGAATAGCCTCTTCCTCCTGTCGGATACCGTTTGAAGATGATCTTAGTACTTACAAACAAGACAGTGAATTTAATCGCCATAAAAAGATTTTGGGCATCGATTTCATATGATCCCTACATTTCTGCACAGCCTCGCGCTCTAGATCAAAAGTTTAATAGAACTTTAGATGGTGAAAACTCGTTGCAATGTATCTGATTGAAAGTATACTACAGTTATTTCAGGAAATATGGCGAAAAGGTCAATGCATTAACATTACTAATAATGTGAGAGAGAGAGGCATTATCAGGCAAAACAGAACCCGAAATATTCCTCAATTCGATTTTCTACAATTTTACTGAAAATAATTCATAGTTGTCTTAGATGTCTCACTTCCAAAAACTATGTCAATTTTGACGATAACTCGAAGGTAGCCGGCAATACCGAAATAATGGCATGCGGGACCGTTTCTTTAGCATCATGTGAACGATCATCAGTAAACTGAAACTGGTGTTCAATCAATGCCGAGTAAAACGCTATGTACATATGTATAGGCTGTTTTTTTCAACCGTAGGATTTTCAATGAGGGAATACGTTTTTCGGATTTGACAGCTATTACTTTAGCTCAGTTTGGTTTGCCATTTCATAATGAACAGACTTACTCCGGAACAACGTTTGCGATGCGTCCAATATTCGATGAAGCTCAGTTTTGGTTGAATGGAGACAATAATAAACAAAATTGTCGCCATTGTTGAGACGCCGTTACATCCTCAAAAAATAACTGGTTGGTGTGCTCTATGGGTAAAGGGAATCATTGGCCCATATTTCTTCAAAAATCAAGGCGGTCATAATGTTTCAGTCAATGGTTAACGTTATAGAGCCATGATTAATGGCTTTTTCGTGCCTGAATTGGAGGATGTTGATGTGGACGACCTTTAGTTCCAAAAAGGCGTCGCTACTTGACATACAGTCAACGAAACAATAAATGTATTGAGGGAAACTTTTGGTGAGCCATCATTTCTGGGTTCGTTCCAGTGGCCTTGATTTAAGTTAGCTGAAGTTAAACTAGTGAAAGCTATAACTCGAAAACTAGAGCTGTAGGAAAATATATGAGAGTATATTTAGAATCAGCAAATCAAATTAGTAACCATCAGTTACAGACAGTGTAATTGATTTTAAAAATAAAGTGATATTATTTTACGTGTAGTCGTTTTAGGTATATGTATTCAATAGTCTCAAAAATAAGGAAAACAAGAAGCAATGAAAAGTAGGATAATTCACTCTCAAATCAAAACCCTTCACAGGATTTCATTATTGTCATTAAAAGGAGCGGACATTCAAAAGTAAATTTCTTAAAAGCGACACAGTGAAAAAAATAATAGTTAAAGATAGACGCATACATAGTTTCTTCCTTAGAGAATTCGCACGAGAGAACACAAATACCATTGGGTTAAAGTAAGCCAATACATTCTCGCAATACATATTAGATCGCATCAAGACTATTTCTGTTTATAAGATCGTACTTATTTCACTTGGTCATATGAAGTGGCGTTACTAGAACAGCTGATTTCTTTTTTTCTAACTGCTTAGAATGTCAAATTGCAATTTTTCTTTAAATTCTGCGATATAAACTTATCAAATAATTTTATAGTCCCATCTGCAAAAGCAAAACAAAAAATACTTGCAAATATTTGTTTTCGCCAGCGTCTCGCCATCCTCCCAAGGTAGTGCTCGGTAGCTTATAAAAACAGCATCCCACAGGTAACTAAGCAACCTTAAACTAAGCAGCATACTACTCAACACGTGTCTAGCACATAGATAGCCACCATTAATGGACTGCAAAAATACCGTAATGTTGGAAAATGACGGAATGATGTATGAAGCGGATGGTGTCACGTGCTAAGCCGTTAATATGCATAATTATTTAACAAAAAAATTACTAGCGCCTTCATTCTCGTACTTATGAAGAAATATACAGCAACCAAAAACTTTTGCAATAATTAATTCAACCGAAATCAGATATAAAATGCATAACTCAAATTTCCCACACATATCCTCTTCATATTCAATTTGCTTTGAACGACGTTAAAAATCTCATTAAAGGGTTGCTACGAAACTAGCCGCAATAATTGTAAGCTAGCTTTAATGCACTATGTAGCTTTAATGTATATACAAAAATAACAACATTGCAACCCACATCGTTAGTCGAAGTTAAAAGGCGTGTCGTCCTTGGCAACGCCATCCGATGGTGCCAGTTTCGATGAACTATGCACATTCTCCTTGTGATGTGTTTCTACTTGCATTTGAGTTTGTTTTCATTGTTGTGTTTTATGGGGTTTTTGTCACTATTCATCACCTCATCTCTTTGTCAGCTTAGTGGTCGATTATGTTTACCATTAACTGAAGGGTCAAATGAGGTTCGCTGGTTGGCTGGCAAGTGCTGCATCGCGTTGCCAACCACTCAGTCGCGTGTAGAGCGGATGCTTTTGGGGTTGTTTATGGCTAGGCTTTATTATAGCGAAGGGGTTTGCTGGCCCATTTTTAGCTTTTTACAATCATACAATTATTTTTAGGATAGTAACTGCATTCACCTAATGTCGAACACGTGTATAAACCGTCTCAGCCGACGCATACGTCTTTCCCACCACCCCCCCTTAACAAAACGTCTGCTGTTGAATCACTGTATCACATTTCATAATATTTTGACTTTGGTTGGCGGATTAATTAACACTGAACAGATGCATCAAATTGATGAATGAGTGCATGAGCGTGCCAGATTTTTTCTTACTTAATAATACAGTTGCATTTTTTTCATCAGTTTTGTGGAACAATGAAGGTGTGTATCGATATACTAAAATGTGTAATTACAGGTCTAAAACATGAAATCATAATAAGAAATGGAGAAGACTGATGGAGAAATGCCAGAGTGCCTCGATATGTGATAGAGACGTCTTAGCTGGCCCTGTCAAAGAAGTGCAGAAACCCGCAATGGCTAGGGTGCGTAATAGTAAGGTAAAGGGAGTTATATCGCAATACAAAGTTACGCTAGTTATTGGACAGTGCTTAGGAGCCGTGTTCGAGTGGTGCCCTCAGTCAGTTTGGGTCAGAGACGTGGTTAAAACAGGTGGACAACACTTAGGCGAGAGATACACTTCCAGCAATCAGAGGTACTGCTATAGCATTCAGGAGATGGAGGCGAAGGGTCACAGTGAGTCGAACAGACAAAAATCTACCGCAAGAGAAACACCGGCCAGCAGAGGCAAAAAGGCCGTGTAGAGACAGAATCCCCTATCTCGACAGTACTGCAACTTTGTGCGCCGACGGTGGACGCTCAACGTACTCGGCAAAACGGAACGGTACCTTAGGGACGATAATCTCAACACGCAGGGGAAGTCGGGTGAGATATCGGTCTGGAAGGTGTGGCTGGCCTGAAAATAGTAGGGTAGCTTCGGTCGAACTTCTTGTAACACTGGGAGAGAAGTTGTTCGATGTGGTATTGGCCCTTATCTTAAATCGGCAACCTTCGAGTGTGAGCTGCAGTCACGCCAAAACTGACACAAAGCACTAAATTACTTGAGGTGATGATGGATAATAAATTGTTGTTAAGACTCAAAGTAGAAAAAATAGCGAACAAGAACTAAACCAACAGTAGAGTAATGCTCATACCTCAAATTGTGCACATTCCTCATAAGGGTATTAAATCAAAGATTCGTGTTTTTAAGATTATGTGCTCAAAATATTCACAGTTCTCAAGTCTATCTTCCTGCAGAAGCTGCAAGAATATGAGGGAAAAGTTGGAGTTGCGGTTTACTGCCAAGAGCCGGAGAGAGGGTCTGCATTCGGGCATTGAAAATATACTTCAGTTCGTCAAGGGGACAGCAATGTTTTTCTGAGATCGTGTCCAGTTCAGGGGACGAAAATTCAATTGTCATGCATTTTATTTCTGTGTGCGCACTTCATTCGGTGAGTCCCGGGTTCGAATTCCGCCTGGGGTAAGTAACATCAAAAACAAATTATAGAACAAGTTTTTTCTAATAGCGGTCGCCACTCGGCAGGTAATGGTAAACCCCCAAGTGTATTTCTGCCATATAAAAACTTATCACAAAAAATATTTCGCCGTTCGGAGTCGGCGTAAAACAGTAGGTCTCTCAATTTGTGTTGCAACAACAAGACACACAACACAAATTGTAGAAGTTCGGCCAAAATCGCTTAAGCGGTTATAGCGCCAATTAAGTAAGTTGGAATTTGTAATTATAGTTGTCTATTTGTTATCAACTAAATACTTTCAATCAGCTGTTTGTATTACTGGTAAATTCTTTCTACTCGAAAGTAGTCCATTAAAAATCCAATAATTAACACATTTTTACTTGCAACAACCTGCCAGTAAGAAACACAGCTGATCCCAAAAGTTTGTGATCACAAAAACGTCAAAAATGTTGTTTCATGGATTACTTTAATAAAAAGTCAGAAAACAATTTGGAATGGACACATGCATACTTATGTACAAGGCGAATTTATACAAGGTGATGGCATAAGAGCAGCTGACTTGATTTTTTTTATTCACCTACATGTATTTAAATTTCGACAACTCTTACGCAGAAACAAAAACAAAATACATAGGAATTTTGTAGTTGTATTTATAACACCACCTTGTATGGATTCGCCTTGCTTATGTATGTACCTATGTACTTCACACAAATCGAATCAGCTGTTCGTTAAACTTGCAAGATGTTACTAGTTTTGCCAGAGAATTTGATGTTCTCTGATTTAATATCATACGATGCAAGTATGTATGTTGTGACCTCGCAAATATTTTTTGGCACAATTTTCCGTGCACCTGTGTTGAGGATGCGATATTGGATAATTACTGTTGTCAAATTTTTTATAATTTTTTCTTTTATTGAAATTAGTATTCTTTTATTGTCTTGTTTTTGCTTGTAAAAAATTATTTTATTTTCTTTTCATTATAGTACAAACTAAAATCGAATTATTTTCTAAACACTGAGGATAATTAGAATTATAATTATTCTAATAGTTTGAACCGAACTCGGTTAATGTTTTTGTCATTAATTTAAGTTATTTTCTAATACTTAAATATAACAAAGATAAATTTGTATGAAATTTTATTTATGGCGGCTTCAGTTCATTTTCGATTGCCACGGCCACGCTTGCGCTGCGGATGCTGTTCCTGTTCATCATCCGAGCTGGCAGACTCTTCGATTACTTTGCTGCGTGGCCCAGTGCGTGCTTTGCTTGCCGCTTTCGAGACGTTTGCCACTTGTCTACTTTTAGCGCTTGACGCAGACGCCACTGCCGCTTTACGTCCACTCCGTGCTGGTTGAGCAGCAATCTCTTTGTCCGACGAAGAAGACGACGAATCAGCAACTGCCGTACGATTTCGTTGCTGTTGCTGTGCAGCACGTGCCGGAGTTTTGCCACGTTGTTGCGGCTTTTGTTTTGTAGGCGCATCTTCTTCGCTGCTGCTGGTCGATTCAGTGCTCGATGATTTGCCACGTCGACCACCACGACGTCCACCGCGTGCACGTTGCGTACCACGTGCTTTGCCCTTTGTCCGCGCCTCAGTGCGTCCAGTGCTTGAATCACCACCACCGCCCCCTTCTTTGTCCTCACGCTCCTTACTATCATTTATCTCGAGACACTCATTGATGCGTGTCTCCAACTCCATAACGGCAGCTTTCAATTCGGGCTTAGCCATTTTGGATGTATTGCTTATAATCAACTTGAAAGACTGATATACTTCTTCGATTTGTACTTTATCCTTGTAGTGCTGTGCGTTGTCTATCAACTTCTTGATTGTGCGCTCATTGTACGAGAGCAGACTGAGACAGTAGGCAATGTCACGCCACTGGCGTTCTTCCCGCGTCACCGGGAAACGCAGGCACAACTTCTCTACTAAAGTCTCTACTTGTCGATCTTTTTGTATGAGGCCCAGTATGTAGCGCATTATTGTGCGATATTTCTCCTCCTCCAAATTTAAATTGGTGTCGCTCAATTTTGAGATGATATCTGGTAAAACATTGTAGAGAATATTCGATTTATTGGCAATCTCCTTAAAGAATTGTTGTGTGATATTCTTGATTTCCGCATCAGGATCCACTATACACATTGCCAGATCTGCTATTTGCCCTTTCACTCGAATCATCTCGTGCAGTATAAGATGTGACAGCATTTTCACGGCCGTCAGGCGCAATTCTGTATTCTTTTCATGCAGCGTAGAATAGAAGTGACCGGTCCATGGTTCGATTATGTTGGGGAAACGGAATGTTAGATCGGACAAACCGATCACAATATTACATTTAATCTTTATATTCTTTGTGTGACTCAATATGTTCATTAGGAAAGGCATATTCGCGTCGCAGAAGCGGGAGGAAACAGACATGAAGCGTATTAGGGTAAGTGTGGCTGCCTGTTGCAACGACTGATCGCGATATTTCACAGGGTACTTGCAGATTTCCATAACGTAGGGAAATATTTTGGAAAGCAGTGAGTTTTCGGCATACAACAGTACATCTTCACAAATATGATTAATAAGCTCAGCGATATTATCCTCAGCGGTAGCTCCAACGAGATCCTCATCGGGCTGGAAAACGAAGGCAGTTAATTGAAATGAATATTTAAGAGAACAAATTCCCTTTCACCTACCTCTTGCTGTGGTTCAGCAGCCGTACCCGACAACCGTTTCAACGACTCCGTCGCTGACATATTCAAATTACCCGTCTTTCTCCGGTTCGTATTGAATGCGTTTTTCTTTTTCTTCTCCTCACACTCCGTTAGTTCTTGTCTAAATTTCATATTATTGTAAACATCAATATCAAGAAAAATCATCTCTTTCAACGTCATGTAGCCGATGGTGAAGAGAAAACGTGTCAGCAAAAATACTGGCATACGCTGTTGCTGTGGGAGTAGGACATCAGATCCACGAACTGTCGCTTGACTCTCGGGTATGGGCTGCGAAAATGGTGTTTCGAGTGCACGCACCTGTTGTGAAGCTGTAATGTTTGTAGTGCATATAGCGAAATCACGAAATTTTTTCAGTAAATCTACAACAATTTTCTGGCAAATCACATCTGGTGTCTGACACAGTTGAAAGAAGAACTCCAACGTACGCATGGTAAGCTTATCGAAGTCCGGTACGCCAGGATGAAAGAAGAAGAGCTGAAAGAATTCGGTGACTTTTTGTACAAGCGGCGAATCGGGTTCATAACGTTTGTAGAATTTCGAATGTATGCTTGAGTCGATCGAATTCAGCATAAACTCCATGCAACCTGTATAAATGCGGGGATCGGCTTTAGCGCGTTCACCCAAACCAATAGATTCAATGACGTTAATGTTCGCAGATGTAATTGACGACTTGGCATTCGAGGCCATTATTAACAATTGTAGCGCTAGGCGTGATTCATTATCCGAAGTGCCTTCTAGTTTCAAAGTGAAGCGCTCGAAGAGCACTTGTATGATGGCAGCATCGATGTCATCGGTAGATACCCATTCGCGCATTAGACACTCCATGGCAGTGTAGTGACCATACTCGAGTGCCTCAAGGAAGCGCATGAGATTTTGTACCACCTTAATGGCGTGGGTTCTAAGGAAATTAAAATAATTAATTTCATTCTAGAATCCATCGAATTCACTGCTAAAATTTTGTACTACTTCTTAACTAACCTGCCAGATTGGTCGGTTGTAAATAGCACCTTTTTGTAGGCATTCGAGACTGCATCGCGTTTCTCCTTATCCGATGACCACACCAGATACAACATCTGTCGCATACCACCTTCCGTGCCTTTGATGCCAAACATATAGCCAGTGGTAAAGAGATCAACGGCTTCAAATACATCTGAATTTGTTTTGGAGAGTAGCAGTTCTTGTATTTTCGGCACAGCTTTTGTAATCACTTTAGAGAACTCTATGGAGTCTTGCAGAAATTGTACGGTTTTTATTTGGGTGCCCAATTCTTCGTTCTGTAGTTATATATTAATAAACAAATTGAGCTTAAAGTGAAAATTGTCATAAAAATTTTTTGTAAAGAAACATACACTGTCCTTGCAGCCGTTAGCCAAGAATATATACGATTTCAGTAGTGCCATGTAGTAAGCGCATTGCTCTTCCAATTTTAGAGTATGTCTGTAAGCAAATAATTATAACTATAATTTTGTGTTTGTTTGGAAAGAACAAAAGCTTTATCGGTATAATAAAAAACAGATCAAAATTAGATATGAATTAAGGTTTTTCTTAAAATAGTTTAAAAAAATATATATGTATGTAGATATGGATTATTGAAAGATTTTAATTTTCACTAAAATTAAAAGCGGCGTTTCGTTATTTTTTTTTGAAATTCCATCCTTAATTTCGAGATTGCGCTCTTTTTTCTAGCCAAATAAAATTTTTTGAAAAGAAAAATTTAGAAAATGTTTATTACAAATACATACATATGTATATAGCGATGCAATTGTAAGAAAGCCTAGCCTCCATTCAATGAGAAAAAATTCAACAATAGCTTCTCATAAATGCGCTATATGAGCCTTATTTTTATTGAACTTTTCCTCAAAATTTACAAGTTTTACCATCCCACAAGTATAAGTTGACTTTCAATCGTTTGGGTTCGTTCGTAAACGCAGTATTTTAGTTGCACTGCGTTAGTTGAAGGAAACACGTTCGTAAAAAACAAAATACGGCAGTACTGCTTTTCGTCAAAGGATTTTAAATGCAAGCAGTTGGCCGCACTTCGAAAATTTATTGCAGTACGGAAACCGAAGCGAAAATGTTTTCGTTTTCTTAATCATTTTATATTCTAATTAAATAAAATATTTTCCTTCTCGTTAATTGAAAATACTATTTTCTCTGTTGCTCGGAAACACAAAAATATATTTCTCACCCCAATCGTAATGGCAAACCAGTCGAAGCAGCTCATTGTGGAGTAGGAACAACAATCGACCAGAATGCCGCAGGGTTGCACAAAAATACTGCGTTTTCGAACATACCCTTCCCCCTGGGACGTAACTGGTAACTACCCAAAAAAAACTCTCTACTTCATACAGAACCGCCATCCGAAGAAACAACTAAAGGAATCACATTTTTGTCAAATTTAGCGAAACTGTGGAATCAAGAATTTCACCAAAGCACTTAACGCTCAATAAGCAACGCAGTTACTACACCTACTAGTACCTTGAAATACAACAACGTGCAACCCGTTCCAACGATAGTACGTTCTTCGGTACCGAAATGAATCTTATTTAAGAAAATGAGAAAAGTTGTATGTTACATCAACAAACGACCCACTCTGCGACTGACTACATGCAAAAAAAAAACCTTATAAAATTGCGAGGAATGTTGTTGAAGTAAAAGCCCTTGACCGTAAAAAATATGGGTCGCTCCGACATTGTAGAAGCGACTGTGGTTAGAACGCAAACTAATCTCTTATATTATACATAGCTTTTAGTCAAATGTCGTTTGAAAACTCTGCTTAAGTACTTAAAACTAAAATAATTTCTTATAAATCTAAATAATATCTTAGGCAAAAAAATTACCTCAATTCTGCATTACCAGCAACTTGGTCGGCTTTCCGAACCAAAATCACTGCTTCCCGATATTTTTTGTCAAGCAGTAGTGTAGAAATACGTTGTATCATGTCTTCATAGTTCTCTTGAGTATTTTCAGGTAAGTCCTCTGTGCCTAAAATATAAAAAATAATAATAATAATAAAAATATAAATAAAAATTTGCCACATAACAAATATAATTTGTTTTACTCACATTCCTTCAAATGCTCTTCTACAATTGGCAATATTTCCGGTATGAGCACATTCCATTGGTCATCCAATTCCTCAGTCTTTTTGCGCTCCTCTGCCAGCACCTCACTCAACTTTTCCATCTTTTCACACTCCTCGGCATGCTTCTTGATTAGTTCTTCCAAAGTAAGTTTAGCAGCAAAAGGATTACGCTCTAAGAATGACTTAAGCAGTTGCACAGCTTGTTTTCGCACAGACGACGTTTTATCTTCCAAACGCTCTACTGCCTCACACAGCACTTTCAATTGGAACGACAATGGCACAGCGTTTTCCTCCTTCATGTTATTCCAAATTTGTAACACTTTGGCGCGCACATGCGCTGAAACATCATTGATGTGTGCCAAAAGATTTTCCAAAAACTCATTTCTTGCCTCTTTTAAATCCTCGGAGAGCTCTTCCGATGTCAATTCGCCTACAATAGCATCGCCCATTATTTGCAATATGCAATTTCTAAGCGTATGTGACTCACAATTGAGTAATTCGTCACAGAGTGTTGACAAATGTGGTATCATCAGTTTGGGTGCAATGGTGGCAAGCTCCATTAAAAAGTTGGAGAAGTTACGCGACACCACCGTATCGCCTGAATCGACCGTTAGCGTTTCCACAATATCTTTAATAAGTACAGAAAAAACGCTAGATATTCCGTACTCTTCGTACAAGACATTTATACCGCTGGCAATGGATACCGCTGCATGTTCGGTAGTGCGCAAAATTTGTAGTACACGCACAGGAAAAGTGAGTGCGTGGTTGTAGCGTTTGATGGCGGTGCCAAATATTTGAAATACAGTGTCTGTGATATGTCGATTTTCTGAGCGTGAATAGATTATTTCAAGCGTGCGATAACATATATCACAAATAAGATTTACAAAATTTTCTTCAGCTACTGGAGGATTCCAAAGTTTTTCCAGCGGAAATTGTAAAATATTGTACAATTGAACTAAAAAGCGGCCGCGCTTTGCATCCCAATCGGGATATTGCTCGAGCGTCTCAGTTTGTTTTAAACGTTTCTTCTGTTGAAGCTGTTGTTGTTGCTGTTGCTGTGCTTGCACTGCCACACTATCCAAACGTCTGACGGTGTTGACTTGCAGAAAAAGTGCCATCTTTGTGAGATTAAGATAACTTTGGCGATCTTGTAAACTCTGTGCAGTATCGTTACAGGATAATGTCGGTGCCAGACGCTGACCCAGCTTGTCCACTGTGATGTACAGCAGATCGAAAGATCGCATTAAGTTGGTAATAGTGGCCGCATCGCAACCTCGACTTTCGATTATGGTAAAATATGTGTCAAAATGGTCGAAGATGTAGAAAGGATCGCCTTGATGGACCATCTGCTTGCACGCTGTTTGTCGTACATAGATTTGAATATTAGTTTCTACACATTGTTGACCATCAATATATGCTTACCTCGTAAACGCTCTCCAATTTCATTTGGCGCATAAACTTGCTTGACGTAGTAGCTATCCCCGCTTGAGTTCAGTAGTTCCGCATTAGTGGCCGGCAACACGAATTGGAAATCCATAGCGCGCTATTTCAGTTGGAATTTCAACAATATTTACAAATTTCACAATATATTTCAATTTTTTGGCTGTTTCAAAGGAAAAATGGCAAAAAATTAAGCGAGAAATAGAAAAACTCATCCACAACAAACAGGAGAACAATTTATTTCGGCTGCGCGTCCCTTTCGCCGTCACAATCACAAATTTACGTTCTCGGGGCAAAATTGAATTAACGTCAAATGTCGCTGAAACACACAGAGATGATTCAGGTACAGTACGAGTGGAAAATATGCACGATCGGTGCGGTTTGGACCTGAGAACGTAAGTTAAAATTATTTTATTATTTACGTTCTCTAATTTTGCCCAAACAATATTTCATAAATTTATTCGGAAATGATCTGTGATTCACTTTCCCACGGACATTTTCACTTCTCCCGACAGTTCAAGATAGGCTCAATATGCAAATTCACTCAGAAGTTAAATGCAGAATATGCCTGATCATATTTCGTAGATTTAAATAAAATCAAAACTAATTTATATCCTTCCTAAATATAAAATAACATACATAAATCTTCAATGCAATATTTCACCAAGTTTAATTTTTAACAGTATAATTTTGTTTGGATATATTAGAATTAAATATTTATTTTCTTATGATTCGATATAATTCAAACTTATTTTCCTTTCTTCCGTCTAGCACCCTTACCATCGCCTCCGCCACTTCCATTTCCACCTACACCCCCTTTACCACCTTTCACTACAATCTCTGGACCACCATTTACTTTCTGCATACGTCCAACTTGCATATCTTTTAATTTGGATTGTAGCTTTTTCTTCGCTTGCGCTAAATCAGCCTCTGCCCGTACTGTTTTCGCTGGCTTAGGATGTAGGAATTTTACTCGCTCTTCTCGTTTCACTGCCTCGCCACAGCCATGCACCTCAGGTAGTCCGTGTTTGAAACAAAAACGCTTATGACATAGTTCGCAATCTTGTCCCATTAATTTTGTTTTTGTTTTGCAGCGGGAATAGTCACACAAGTTGTCGACCTCCTTTACGGCGGTCAACACATCATCTAATTTCAAGTTTACTACTTCAGTGGGAATGCATTCCAATAACTCTAAAGTGTTATTGGTTCCATAATCAGGCCGAGTCTTCCCGGGTGCTATGGGAAAAAGTGGGGCATCTGTAACTTCATTTGAAGAGCTGACTCTTTTTGATTCCAAATTATCGGCGGCTGATTTGTTTTTATTGCCTGCGAGCGGAATTGTTAAAAAATAGTATAATATATTACAGTTTATTTATTTTATTATTACCTTTCTTCTCCATTTGCTTTCAGGATTTTTGTTTACTATTGAGATAAAAGTGTGGCAGCTGATTTTGACATCCGAAAATATAAAATAAAAACGGTTGGCTTTAAAGAATGACCGAAACCGATTACTTATTTTAGTCGGTAATATGTTGCAGATTTGTCATAAACGAATATTTTCAGAATTCATTCAATTAATTTGGAGCTATTGTCGCGTATCATAATCAAAATAATAAAGTAAAAATAATTTGTAATAAGCTATGTATAGGTCAAATTGAGCTATAACTAATTTTAAATTTATCTTATGTAGTTCAGGCCATTACAAATTGGCAAAATACTTCCTTTTTGTCTTTTTTTGTGGTCAGTTTAATACTTGCAAAAATAAAGCATAGTAGCTATCATTGATACTTACTGCAATTTAAAAAAAACCAAGGCGAATTCATATACGCTGTTTTAAAACTTTATATTTGATAATATCTTCTGCTAATTTTATATATGTACATACATATTTTTTGTTTATTCATTGAATTTTTTATTTCTAATTTTTTTCAACTAAAAATTACCTGATTCAGAAAAACGAACGGGAAGACAAATATATTTTTAGCCAATTTTCAGAATATATTGAATTTTATCATATGTGCAAAGTACAGTCGAATGCTTTTATGTGCATTTGTAAAACATTTTAAAAAAAGGTAGTTAATTAATAATATCTTTAAACAATTCAATTAATTTGGAGCTATTGTCGCGTATCATAATCAAAATAATAAAGTAAAAATAATTTGTAATAAGCTATGTATAGGTCAAATTGAGCTATAACTAATTTTAAATTTATCTTATGTAGTTCAGGCCATTACAAATTGGCAAAATACTTCCTTTTTGTCTTTTTTTGTGGTCAGTTTAATACTTGCAAAAATAAAGCATAGTAGCTATCATTGATACTTACTGCAATTTAAAAAAAACCAAGGCGAATTCATATACGCTGTTTTAAAACTTTATATTTGATAATATCTTCTGCTAATTTTATATATGTACATACATATTTTTTGTTTATTCATTGAATTTTTTATTTCTAATTTTTTTCAACTAAAAATTACCTGATTCAGAAAAACGAACGGGAAGACAAATATATTTTTAGCCAATTTTCAGAATATATTGAATTTTATCATATGTGCAAAGTACAGTCGAATGCTTTTATGTGCATTTGTAAAACATTTTAAAAAAAGGTAGTTAATTAATAATATCTTTAAACAATTTATCGACCTTCTGCTCTTTATTCGCATGAAGGCTGGCTTTCCATTGTGTCGCCGACAGTCTATATGTTTCAAGGCGTAGTTTATTGTATAGTAGTCTTCCGAAGGGTGTTCCCTTCAACATGTTCAATTTGTCTGCTAGATCCTTAACGATTCGCAACTTCTGTGATTCTTGTGCGGCTGCAAAGCAGCTTTCCACTACACGTGAACCAAACTTAGTAATGGCTAAGTCCACATAGAAACCCTCCATGAGTCTAATGAGTTTCTCGCGAGATTTCTCACCTATATATTTACTCTGTAAAAATGCGTCAGCAATATGCGAACCATTTGGAGTATTAAAGATGGCCACTAATTGTTCAGAAGGAGTCTCCAAAATACAATTGACCAAAAAAATGGGCTTATTGAATTTTAAAATATGCTGTACTATCAGTGACCCATGGAGATGCACGAAACTGCTGTTGTCCGCTTGAGCTACCTCATATGGCTTTAGTTTGATAAGACAATAGAGGAAGGACTTCGATTTTTGTTTGTCGACGGCAGGCGTCTGTAGTGCCGTTTGGAGTGATACAATGCACTGTGCTTGCTTTGTACCAACCCGTAAACAGGCTGCTGTCAAGGCTTCTACGACACCGGTATGCCCGATTTGTAATAACTCCTCAACATCATTTCCCAATTCGCTAAAAACATTTTCAAAATCGTCTTTCTCCTTTATGTTTTGCAGCAATTTTTGTACGGCGAAATTTGTGAGTTGCTCTTTGGCAAGGAGCGAGAGGCGACCAGTGAAAAGCATGGCGTAGAGTTGTGTGAACAGCTTAGAACCCGCCACTGCAAGCAATGTTTCTAACAAGATTACAGCGGATTGATATTCAAATACTTTCGGTAGTTGAAACTTGGTTGGAGAATCTTTCTTTTCTTCTTCATTATTCTCATCTTGCACCTTTTCTTCTTCTGTGTCTGAACCGTTATTCTTTATTTTCATAGATTCATCATCCAATATCTCTATTTTCTTCTCCTTCTCTTCTTCACTTTGTTCCACTTTTAGAAACGCATCCATTAGTATTTTTTTGCCAAAATGTTTTAATACCTTTTTGTCGATCGCTCGTAAGGCAATACAAATCACACCAAGCAAAGCTGAGGAATGTTCTTGGTATGGAAATTCTGAAAACTGAGGCCACATCTCTAAGCGCTGCGGAAACTCTTTTAATACTTCCATCCATTCACTTGGTACACTATACAATCTCCGATTTCTTGCCATATCTGCACCACCCTTTTCGAATGCAACTTTAACAACATGCACACCCGCCAAGCTTAGAATACTAGTCCGCATTATATGATTAGCACAGGAGTCCCAAACGAAGTCTTCTAAATTGTTTAGTAAAAACTTGCTAACCCGTACAACAAATTCACTGCAAATGAGGCGGTGTTCAGTGCTAAATTCAGTGTCGAGGTTGTATACCTCTTCGCTAACTACTGCCCCTTCGGTTTTGGCGCGTTTAGCCACTGGTGCTTCGGCGTTACTTTTTGCATCGGCATCACCATCTGTAGCCGTTTTTGATTTATCCTTTCCCATTGCGCGAAGAAACGCAATCTCCAACATCTTTTGCAAAACATGTGAGGCAAAACGATCAGAGCATATTGGTCGGAAATTATCAGCAAAAGCAGTAAAGAAGCGTTCCAGGTTTTCTGCATCGACAAAGCCTATCAATGATTCAAGTACCTTGCACACAATCTGATTTGATGCCAAATAAACTTCTTGTTCAATAGTTTGAGCGAAAACATTATTGGCCATGTTAACTAAAATACAATGTTATAAAAATACAAATAAGATAAACTGATTTGCTATCGTTAAAAAAGCGTACCTTTTTCTTCAGCGTCTTCAAACCCATTTTTCATTGCATCCAAAATATTTATGAAATAATTGTACTGATTATCATCAATGTGGGTGCCTCGTCCGTAGATACCTTGTTTGGCAAAACCTTTAGCATTGCGCATGAAACGGCTGTTTTTCTTCTTTTTCCTGTGCCGGCTTTTATTCTGATCCGCAGCTTCAAATTTACTTTCAGTTTCCATAATAGCTTTGAACAATTCTTTTAAATTTTAGCGTGATTTAACTCAACAGTGATTGGAAACTAGAACGTGTTTTCGAAAATCTCCATAAAAGCTGTCAATATACGTAGCAAAACATAACGAGATAAACCTTTATAAACAAAAATGCTGCCCAACACATGCGATAATACATAGCAATGCTGCCAAGTTCACAAACAAAATACACATCGCCGCCACGGTGTACTGAATACTGAAGGTGACGCCCTTAGAAGTACCGCTACTTTGGTTTTGCCGGGTTTGACAATTCTCAACTTCAACTAGACAAAGCTTTTTTCACAAATTAAGAAAAAGATACACTTTTTTAGTATTTTGCGAATTTATTTATTAAATGTCTGCCTATAAATTCATACCTTTACACTTTTGAACAATTAGAACACGTTTTTCAATGAAATATTGGAAGTTGTTCAATTTTCTCTCTCCCGTATTCTTGTTTACTAAAGGTGAGATCTGTCATTTCACCGCGGGAAGGCGCAATCTTGTATTTTATCATTCTTGCATCGCCGCCAAATAGGCATGGGACACTGTTAATGGTACCACCACGTCGATAGTTTGAAACATCAACGGGATCGACAGTATTTTTTGATAGTAGTTGTGTTTTCGAACACACTTTCCAGAATAATTGTAATAGAACTTTACTGGAAAGAGTTTTCGAAGTCCAAAACTTTCACTAAACCAGCTAAAGAGACAATATTGAGAGAGCAAAAATGGCAGCTGAACTTCCTAATTTTATTGGATTTTTAGTGGATAAATCTGTCAGCAAAATAAATAGCCGAGTGGAAGTATGCACAGAGAACTTATATTAGACAGAGAAGTAGCATCTCGCTTCATTCCTTGTCTCGTACCGCGGATTTGAGGGGAACTGTATTTTTTGGCTTATCCCACCATCCGATATTTTTCACCTACAAGGGGCAAAATTTAACATCGGTTGAGCGAAAACAACAATTCTAGAGAAAATTAATGTACGTTCTCTGTTATCAGCTACATTGTGTGGTTGCAGATGTTTTTTGGCGAAAATTTTTCTTTTGTTTTGATAAGGAATTTTCGCAATTCTATTTCCAACATTTAAAAAAAATAATAAAAATATGTATTCTTCTATAATTTCAATTTTAGTGTTTTATTTTATTCTACTAATATTTTCCATACATAACTTTCAATAAATATTTTAAGTGGTTAAACAAAATCTTCCAAAAACACTAAAAAAATTGCATTTATTGTTTATCATATGTATGCACATGCATGCATTTATTTAAAAATGCATATTTAATCGAATTACTTCCATGCAAAAGGGCTCGTACAAGCATATGTGTAGATATGTAAATAGAATAGAAATAATTATGTATGTACATATGTTTGTTCACACGCGTGCACATTCAACCGAACTCTAAGCCTGCGCGCAAAGTTTGACAAAATATTTTATCTCCAGGTGGACTTTAATTTTACCATGTCAGAAATAACAATGTTCTAATGAAATATTTATACAAATAGTTAAACAAAGCTATAGCTCAACAGGCTATCGTGGTAAAAGTTTAATTTAAATATTAAATTTGTACGTCAAAGATAGAAATTTATTGATTTGAAAATAAAAATTCGAAAGCCAAATAAGCTGTTTTGTCAAAACTCCACAGAAATAGTTGCTTCTGCCCGCAATTCACACGAAAAAGCTGCGTCGCAAAGCCGCCATCATTAATCAGGGTTTAGTTGAATTAGTTTGTATTTGAGGAAGGTTTAGTTGAATTAGTTTGTATTTGAGGAAGGTAGAGGAAAAAAGTGGAGTATAATACAAATATTGATATACTAGATCGAATAGAGGAATATCTGAAATAAAATACTTACATATAGATACATACATAAGATGTTAAGTTATTTGCCACAGAATTAAATTTCTAAATTAAAATTCTGGTACTTTATACCCTCTCAGAATAAAAATGGTACGGTTTATTTGCAATTTCGGGTTGAAAGTCTTTTGTATAGGTCATTGACCCAGATTGTTGGTTCAGGAAGAAGCAAAAGTAGTATAATTAATTAAAGGTCTCACAAAATACAATTAATTATAGCAATGTTTGCGTTTAATTAGACAATTGTTGAAAAATATGTTAAAAGGTAGTAGATTTTCGACTCCTAAATATATTATTCTGCTACTTGTGCTACATTTGTGATAAGACGAAAGCTCTGAAACAAATGTGACGAAAATTTAGACTACATATTGACATACATATGTGTAATGTACATATGTATGCAAGTAGGCGTAGCGGTAAGGCGTTTGGTTGCGCCGATTTGGAATAATTAGGGCTTTAAATGACATATATAACAGGATTTCGGGCAAAACACGTTTATATTGATAAGGGTTCGTGCATATATTACGTAACGCAATTTTTGATCATTTCAGACCCCCCACCATGTCACACTTTCAGAAAAATTGTTTTTATTAATCGTAAAATAAAATACAATGTTAATTATGTATGTATGTTATATATTAGGCAAAGGGAAATCACATGTCACACTTCGTCACAAATCGCAAACCCCCGCCGCCCCCGCCCCCCCTAGCGCGTTACGTAATATGTGCACGACCCCTAAGCAAACATAATAGATTAATAAAAGATGAATTTCTTCATGAAATATTTTACGGGCACAAGCGGGCCAAAATAATATCTATATTCCCATTTGAAGTTGTGAGCATTTGGACCAAAATTACAAAAATCTTCAATTTACGATTTTTAGATTTTTGTCTTCGTCGCGAAAAATGTGATGGATGAGGGGCGCATGTCTTTGCGGGGAGATGAAATTTTCCCATTTATGAATGAACGGAAATTTGGTTTCAATAATATGCGCGTGCGTTTATGAATGAATTTTTTGTTGCTGTACTGCAGTTACGCTGCGGTTGAAAACAAACACGCTGGCGGAGGGATGAAGCAAATGCTGTATATATGTATGTATGTATGTATCTACATAACAATAAATAAATAGATGATGATGATAGATACATATAATGCATATGAATGCATGTGCACTTGTTGACATTTTTTGGTACATATGTACGTACATACATGTGCATGAACATGTAAATATATATACATACATACATATGTACATACATACGTATATTTGGATATTTATACATGTATGTACTACATATTATCCATATACTTATTTATGTACATATGTATGTATACTTAGTATGATAACGATTGTTACGCAAGAATGATAGAATACAAGATTGCGCCTTCCCGCGGTGAAATGACAGATCTCGCCTTTAGTAAACAAGAATACGGGAGAGAAAAAATTGAACAACTTCCAATATTTCATTGAAAAACGTGTTCTAATTGTTCTAAAGTGTAAAAGTATGAATTTATAGGCAGACATTTAATAAATAAATTCGCAAAATACTAAAAAAAAGTGTCTCTTTTTCTTAATTTGTGAAAAAAGCTTTGTCTAGTTGAAGTTGAGAATTGTCAAACCCGGCAAAACCAAAGTAGCGGTACTTCTAAAGGCGTCACCTTCAGTATTCAGTACACCGTGATTGTTACGCTTATAATATAAGTACATAGATATATTATATTGACATATGTATGTATATAATGCATGCATAAAACCAAAATTAGCTCACTCTTATCAAATTAAATATTTAGATGTTTGTATCAATTAGTTAATATCTTAGCAAAATCTAAAATTCGAGCCAAAACAATTAACATTTATCAGAAATCATATACTGTTAAACAAATTTTGTCTTCGCTCAGCTATATTAACTTCCGACTCTCGGATTTCCCCAGCCGCCATTGCAGTGGTGAAGTAAGCCAAAAAATATTGATGGATTTTGACAATTCACACCGTCATCCTAACATAGGACTTCTCTGTCTAATATATGTAAGTTCTCTGGTATGCAGTTGATCACAAAAAGAAAGCAAGTATAAAAAGTGCTAACTATTAGCATTAAAAAAATGAAAAGAATAAAACGTACGCCAAGTTTATGAAGGTTACTGTCCACAAATATCAGTAAGAGATCCAGAATTTGTATGATTGCTAGTTTAGAGTTAGATTTAGTTTACTCTTTGGTGATGACAATAAAAACAATAGCTGTAAAAGCGCTCATTTTAGCTAGCATACTTCTAAGCTAACGCCAACGTGAAAGGAAATAGTTATTGGGAATAATATGTCGAGTTCAGTAAATGTGCCATCGCCACGAACAACTTTGTAGCTACAGTTCTTTTGGGCAAATTTTCTCTGCAACGAGAATTTAAAAACAAAAAATGGATATACTGAATGTTTACTTCAATTACTGTCAAAAACTGAGCAGTAGTAGCAGGGGGAGGGGGTTCTGGTATAGTACTACATTACTACTGTAGTGCGAAATCGACAAAATTGTCGATTATAGTGACGTCAGTCGACTCCAACTCAAAAACAGTTAGAAGAATAATAATCAACAATATTTATTTTCATTTAGTTACAAAAACCCATGTCAATAGAATATTCCTATTGTAAGACACATGATACGCATTAACATTATGCCCACTAAACAGGTTGTCTCTGGTTGCCATCAACTGGGGAGGAGTCCCAGGTGGCTCGGGAGTTCCGCGCTACTCTGGTCCATCTAATATCTGGATATTGTAGTATACTCCACTCCTACTGATGTAGAATCAACTTCTACTTATTTAGAATCAACTGACATGCCAAATACACGCTAGAAGTAAACCGTATACATTGGTCTTCTTCTCATCGCTTGCAGGGATGAGTGTATGTGCTATCGATAACTTATTTTCGATATGGTCAGGTAGTTCCTGCAGGGAATTTTCACCTATCGATACTAAAATTTCATCCCAGCTCTAGCTGAAATTCGTTTACGTTATTTGTTCGCACTGGCAATTGTTTTGTTTGCGCATGGAATAGAAAATCGACAAGCAGCTGTTTTGAGGTAGTATATTGTTGAAATTTAATAAAATTTCAATTAAACACAATACATTTTTAATTCCTTAGACCCATCTGAAAAATACACGTTTTGGATAATCATGTTTTCGCTGTGTAAACAGTCACATCCCGCTACAGGCGTCGAGTTCGCAATTTGTTGTCATTTCTTCAACAATTCTGAGGAGAACCTGGTCATAGCAGGCGCAAATATACTCAAAGTCTATCGTATATTCCCTCATCTTGATGCCATACAACGTCAAAAGTTACTTAACATTAATGATTTGCGTGCACCACCAAAAATGCGACTCGAATGTCTGGCTACTTATACCCTCTATAGCAACGTAATGTCGCTGCAGAGCGTATCGTTAGCGGGGTCTTTACGTGATGCGCTCCTCATAAGTTTTAAAGATGCCAAACTATCGGTAATGCAACATGAACCTGACACGTTCGCATTGAAAACCCTCTCGTTGCACTTTTTCGAAGAGGAAGATGTGCGAGGTGGCTGGACCGGTCGCTATTTTGTACCAATGGTACGCGTCGACCCTGATTCGCGTTGCGCAGTGATGCTGGTATATGGGAAACAATTGGTAGTTCTACCCTTTCGTAAAGACAATAGTTTAGATGAAATTGAGTTGGCTGATGTTAAACCCATCAAGAAGACACCTACTGCTTTGGTGGCGCGTACACCAATACTTGCTTCATATTTAATAGCACTCCGCGAACTGGACGAAAAAATCGACAACGTGCTTGATTTACAATTTCTCTATGGTTACTACGAACCCACTTTGCTAATACTCTACGAACCGGTACGTACATTTGCTGGACGTGTCTGTGTACGCTCCGACACTTGCGTACTTGTGGCAATATCTTTAAATATACAGCAACGTGTGCATCCAGTGATATGGACTGTAACTGGTTTACCTTTTGATTGCTTACAAGTTTTCCCGATACAGAAACCTATTGGTGGTTGCCTCGTTACAACGGTAAATTCCATAATTTACCTAAATCAAAGTGTGCCACCGTACGGTGTGAGCTTAAACAGTTCAGCGGATCACAGTACAAGTTTCCCGCTTAAGCCGCAGGATGGCGTACGAATTTCACTTGATGCGGCCAGTCTCACATTTATTGACATTGACAAATTGGTCATATCGCTTAAGGGTGGCGAGCTATATGTACTGACACTGTGCGTTGATTCGATGCGTACTGTGCGAAATTTCCATTTCCACAAGGCGGCGGCTAGCGTGTTGACCAGTTGTATGTGTGTATGTCAATCGGAATATCTATTTCTGGGTTCGCGTTTAGGAAACTCGCTGCTGTTGCATTTCACTGAAGAGGACCAGAGTACTGTTATCACGTTGGATGAAATGGAAACAAATGATATGGCTGCACCTATTGATGAATCAGTTCCAAGAGCGCGACGCATTGAGGATGAAGAGTTGGAGGTCAGTTTTTGCTTTTCGAATTTGCTAAACTATTGTTTTACTTATCTATTTCTTGACACTTAGGTATACGGCACCGGTGCTAAGACCTCGGTTCAATTACGCAAATATATTTTCGAGGTTTGCGACAGTTTGCTAAATGTCGGTCCTATCACTTTCATGTGCGCCGGCGAACGTGTTGAATTCGAAGAAGATGGAGTTACACTAAGACCGCACGTAGAAAATCTAGCTGAGTTAAAGATTGAAGTTGTAGCTTCTAGCGGTCAAAGTAAAAATGGTGCGCTATGTGTTTTTGTTAACTGCGTTACACCACAAGTTATTACAAGTTTTGAGATCGAAGGTTGCTTGGACGTATGGACCGTGTACGATGACGCCAGCAAGAAGGCTATACGCCAAGATCATCACGACTTTATGATTCTTTCACAACGCTCATCATCACTTGTACTACAGACCGGTGACGAAATCAACGAAATCGAGAATACTGGTTTCAGTTGCCAACAACCAACCATTTTCGTTGGAAATCTTGGTCAAAATCGCTTCATAGTACAGGCTACAACACGGAATGTCCGATTGTTGCAAGGCACACGACTCATACAAAATGTACCCATCGATGTGGGTTCCCCAGTAGTGCAGGTGTCTATTGCAGATCCCTATGTTTGTTTGCGTGTGCTAAATGGCCAGGTGATAACGTTGGCTTTGCGCGAAACTAAAGGCTCTCCGAGACTTGCAATCAATAAGAATACCATCAGTAGCATGCCAGCCGTTATTGCCATAGCTGCATACAAGGATTTATCTGGTTTATTCACCGCCAAATCGGATGATGTACTCAATCTAACCGGCAGCGGTGGTAACTTATTATACGCTGGTTTGGGCTACATGAAAGCAGAACCGCATTTGAAAATCGAAGACGAAGAAGATCTGTTGTATGGAGAAACAGGTAACGCTTTCAAAATGAACAGTTTGGCGGAGCTTGCTAAACAGTCGAAGCAGAAAAACACTGATTGGTGGCGCCGGCTACTGCCACAGTTGAAGCCCACATATTGGTTGGTAACTGCGCGCGAATCGGGAACTTTGGAAATATATTCAATGCCCGATATGAAGCTAATGTATTTGGTGAATGATGTGGGCAATGGCGGTATAGTGCTTAGCGACTCAATGGAGTTCGTCCCAGTACCATATAGCAATCAGGAAAATAGCAAAGCTGGTATACTATTGAATTGTATGCCTCAACATGCCAACTCACCATTGGCGCTTGAAATCAGCATGGTGGGTTTGGGAAATCAGGGCATGCGTCCACTTCTTTTGATACGTACGCGCCTGGAATTGCTAATCTACCAAGTGTTTCGCTATCCCAAAGGTCATTTAAAAATAAGATTCCGTAAACTGGAGACACTAAATATGCTGGACTTGCAACCAACCAGTATGGATGTGGATGATTTGGAAAGCGAAATAGAATCGTACAATCTGCAGGAGCGTTATGTTAGTAAATTGCGTTACTTCTCCAACATTGGTGGTAACAATGGTGTAATGGTTTGTGGCGTAAATCCACATTTCCTCTTCCTTACCTCCAAGGGCGAACTGCGCGTGCATAAGTTCTATGGTAATGGTGTTATCCGTAGCTTTGCACCATTCAATAACGTAAATTGTCCCTATGGCTTTTTGTATTTTGATCATACGGCCGAGTTAAAGATTTCGGTACTACCCACTTATCTCACCTACGATTCGGTGTGGCCAGTACGGAAAGTGCCGCTGCGTTGTACGCCACGTCAAATAGTTTACCATCGCGAGAACCGTGTTTATTGTCTAATCACACAGACCGAAGAGCCTACGAACAAGTACTATCGCTTCAATGGTGAAGACAAGGAATTGACAGAGGAAAATAAGGGTGAACGTTTTATCTATCCGAATGCTTCCAAATTTTCATTGGTGCTTATGAGTCCCGAAACATGGGAAATAGTGCCGGACGCTTCCATACAATTCGAGGAATGGGAGCACGTGACTGCTTTTAAAATCGTAAAGCTAGCTTATGAGGGTACTCGCTCGGGTCTGAAAGAATACCTTTGTATTGGCACCAATTTCAATTATAGTGAGGACATAACTTCGCGCGGCAACATACACATTTACGACATAATTGAAGTTGTGCCTGAACCTGGAAAACCGTTAACAAAATTTAAATTGAAAGAAGTTTTCAAAAAAGAGCAAAAAGGTCCCGTTTCAGCTATATCCGATGTACTTGGCTTTCTAGTAACAGCGCTCGGTCAAAAGATCTATCTGTGGCAGTTGACTGACGATGACCTAATTGGTGTTGCATTTATTGACACAAATATTTATGTACATCAAATAATATCGGTCAAATCTCTCATTTTAATCGCTGATGTTTACAAATCTGTTAGCTTGTTACGTTTCCAGGAAGAATTCCGCACACTTTCTCTTGCATCACGTGACTTCAATCACCTGCAAGTCTACAACATTGAATTTATGGTGGACAATAACAATTTGGGTTTCCTAGTCACAGATGCTGATAAGAACTTCCTAGTTTACATGTACCAGCCAGAATCACGTGAATCTATTGGCGGCCAGAAGTTAATACGTAAAGCGGATTATCACATCGGTCAGGCAGTGAATACCATGTTTCGTGTACAATGCCATCAACGCGGTCAACATCAGCGACAACCATTCCTTTATGAAAATAAACATCTTGTATTTTTTGGAACTTTGGATGGTGCGCTTGGCTATTGTCTACCATTGCCGGAGAAGGTGTACCGGCGGTTCTTGATGTTGCAGAATGTTTTACTTTCCTACCAGGAACATCTTGGTGGTTTGAATCCAAAGGAATTTCGTACGGTAAAGTGCACGAAAAAATTATCGCTAAATCCGTGCCGTTGCATAATCGACGGTGATCTTATTTGGTCGTACACAATGATGTCTACAGCGGAGAAAAATGAAGTGGCGAAAAAAATTGGTACGCGCACAGAAGAAATTCTGGCAGATTTGCTGGAGATTGAGCGAATTGCGGCGGTATTCTAAGGCATTTTAAAGGATTAATTTTAAAAACTAATGTACTGTATAATATAAAATAGTCAATAAGAATTTCAACAGATAACTTGTGGTATCCGACAAAACTCCGACTGCACATTTAGTGCAAGTTGGCTGAATAAAAATCTTAAAAAACAAAAATAAAAATCATTTCTCCACCTAAAGTTTATATAAGACTTGATTGCCGCGTGATCTTGTGTGAATTGTATGAAAATTGCTACACTTTCCAGCCTTTAAACTCAAATTTAAAACCCATTTTATTTATGAGCCTTATGGTTCAGTTAAAGAACATTATTTTTCTACTGTGTTATTTTCATCGGCTTCCTGCTAAATTTTAATTTTATAACATAAATGTAACAGTGAAAAGGATATAAGAGATCAGCTGTTAGCGCCAATTAGTGCCCCATCTAAAGATTCATTTACATAAATCGGGAGTATAACATCGCTGTCTGAAAAAATAAGTAATTTTTATGAAGCAGTAAAGGAAGTAAGTTTCAAGTATGTATCTAAAAACGATCTATTTGTGAACTATTTTAATACAAATGCAGCGTAAGCCAGTTTCGTTTTTATATTCTTATTTGCTGTACTTATTTGAAATAAATACGTGGAACAATTGACGCCCTGTTACATCTTGACCACTTTATATCCGAATCCTTATCCAGTAAAAATCACATCTCCCTCCTATCCTTAGATTTCGCAAAGGCTTTCGACCGAATTGGAATACAAGTTGTTTTAAGACAATTATACAAGTGGAATGTTGGTCCCAAAATTTTCAACTTCATTAAATCATTTCTGTCCTCCCGAAAGATTAGCGTCCTTATTTCCAGAATCCGGTCCCCCATCCTTCCCCTAGATAACGGCACACCTCAGGGTTCACCTCTATCTGTCATATTGTTCGTCATAGCTTTTGATGAACTCAGCTCTATATTTTCCGGTTTTCCTAACGTTTGTCATCAAATATATGCTGACGATGTATTGCTTTTTTCAAAATCATCTAACTTAAGCACAGCTATAAGCTCCTTTTCTGACATTCTATCCCGTATTTCCTCATGGTCACTTTCTTCAGGTCCCTCAATCTCCTACAATAAATCCAAGCTACTTCATATATGCAAAAGACACAACTGTAATATACCCACACTAACTTTTAATAATGTAAATATCTCTTGTACAGATAGTCTTAAGTTTCTAGGTTTAATTTTAGACTCTAAGTACTCATTCAAACAACATTGTTCATACGTTAGAGAAAAATTATTTCTTAAGCTTAATATTGTTAAATATTTATCAAGTAAACGCTCGCTAATCAACTCCGAACTTCTGGTCAACGTTTCAAAGGCTATCATCTTATCGCTTATCAACTATGGGTTAGAAATATACGGACAACACGCTAAAAACAACCTCAAGCTTTTGGCATCCCCTTATCATACGGCCGTCCGTCGTGCCATACGAGCATTCCCTACCTCGCCAGTAAAGAACTTACTCATTGAATCTGGATTTCCCTCCCTAACAGACAACGCAGAGGACAGCATTAAAAAACTCTATGCGAAGCTCCTTCTCACCGCGAATGTCTTCCTAAAAAAAGACTTTCTATCGGCAGTGACTCGAAAAAGAATTCCTAAATTTCCTTCGGCAGTTTACAATTGTTCAACATTTGCGAAAGCCAATGGACTTCCACTAACATCTTTATCACAGCGGCATAGGCATCATCCTACATGGCTATTGAGGAGCTCATCATTTCGTAACGAATTAAATCTGCTCTCGAAATCCACCACAACATCAGCAGAGTATCGTGCTCGTTTCTCCGAAGTCTCAGCTTACCTCAAAAATTCAGGTTGGCAGTTAATCTATACAGATGGGTCTAAAGCTAACTACACCTCCTTCGCCGTTGTCAAAGAAAACGGGGAGGCCATATCCTACGGATTATTATTTCCCTTTTGCTCCATCTTCACAGCAGAAGCAACGGCTATTCTGCAAGCCATACAGTACGCATCAAAAACCAAGGGGAAGTTCACTATATGTACTGATAGTATGTCCTGCTTCAACGCCATAAAAAACTGCAACTTTCACAACCACATTATTGGAGGGATTAGAAACGTTTTGATTTCTCACCCTCATAAAATCCGTATCATGTGGGTGCCAGGACACTCGCATATAGACGGTAATACAAGAGCTGATAACACTGCCAAGGAAATGAGAGTAACTCCTACTACCACATCAGACATCATCTGTAAAAGCGACGTCTATCGACTTATAAGAGAACTGAGAAAAACCAAACTAATGGAAGATTGGATCCTTTACAGGCATCACTACTCTACAATCAATCACAATTGCACTACACCAGCCTACCTATCATGCCTCCCACCCAACATTACCAGACCGTATACTCGTCTAAGAATCGGACATACCATAATATCACACGCACACCTGCTAGAAGGGAGACACCCTAGCCCGTGCCCATTCTGTAATGCCTCAATCACCATAAGCCATTTATTAACTTTTTGTCCTGCACTAGAACAACAAAGAAATCGCCACTTTGCGGAACATGACCCTATGTCATTGCTCTCAAACCCGTCCAAACAAGGCATCTCTATAATTTATAAATTTTTGAAGGATTCTGACCTCCTCCAACGCATCTAATTAACCAGACAGCCGAAAGCCTTTGAAGCTAGCGCTGCGTTTACTTGTAGTTTGTATAATAATTGTATTGTTATACAAGCTTAAATAAAATAAAAAAAAAAAAAAAAAAAAAAAAAAAAAAAAAAAAAAAAAAAAAAAAAAAAAAAAATACGTTTTTAAGTTGTTGAATTTAAATTACAAGTAAAGTACTTGAAAACATATGTATTCAAGATAGGGTAATTGACCGCTTCCTATAACATCGCCATATAAAATAAATCAGTTTGTTGTAGAGGATGGCAATTACTTTTCATTGAAAAAAATAATTTTAAATTACTCTAATATTAAATTCATTTCCAACAGGAGTATTTTAGAAGGGTTTGTGCAGGTGTGCATGCATTGGAAATGCGATTAAAAGTAAACAAACACGGAGTGAATATCGGTCAAATACAAAGTTTTGAAAGCAACGTGCATAAAGGTTACAAGTGCCGTAATCCAAACAGAGTACATAAAGCTGAGGCTATGTTGGTCGTAAGGTAAGAACAAATTTAAACTTGATTAATTTTAGAACACTATTTGATACATACATACATATGTAATTTTCCAATAAATTGTTTTTTTCATTGTCACAAAACACTATCTAGCGCCTATATCTATAAAAGGGCATATCGTAGAACTGCCATATCTTCGGTTGTATCTTATCCACTTTATATCGTATACAACGCTGCCGAAACGTCCCATTTTGATGTTCCTTACATCTCACAATCGGATAACCATTAGAGAAACACTTTTTTCTTGTACCAAAGTAGATGTGGCCCAATGTATTAGATACCATATCATTTATGGCTTGCAAACAGTTTAGGAAAACTTGTTCGCAAGTGCATTTTAAACTAAAAAAAAATAATAATAATTAATAATATATTTATAACATTTAACTAGAACCCACTTACATAGGAAATATATCGGTATTGTTGAGTCCATGTAAAGATTGCCTTGGTTCCAATATCTCCTCGCAATGATCATGCGCTCGGCAACATATGTCTGTCTCACGTTGCGTACCCAAATCACTGTAATTTGCAGCTGTATTTCCAGGACCACACCACTTCGTTCCCGGCGCTGTTATGCCAGTAAAAGGAACTGGTGGTAGTGCTATTTTGTATATATCTTCATCTTCGAATATTGACTCTTCTTCAAAGGCCCAGACAATCGTAGCGCACACGAGAATAATGAAAATATATTTAAATTTAAAGAAATACATGTTTCTTAGTGAGCTATTATATGTAAGACTAAATTGCGATTTAAATATTGGAAGTCCTAAGTAGCTCTAAATCTCAGATTGTTGTGAAAGCCTAATGACCTTAAACGTAAACGGGACTGATAAGACGCATTGACCTTGCGACAAAATTGCAGCCGAAAGAATATTCAATATTTACGTATGTACATATGTATGTACATGCGCTTACGGAGTAAATATGGTAGAATATTTATTCGCTCAATCTTGCGATTAAATATGAATCCATTATACCGGTAAGCTTGTGCAATGGAATTTACATAGCATATCAGAACGACCCAGATGATATTACAACAATAAAAACAATCAAGAAAAAAGAAAGAAAATATCGCCTTTTCAGCCTGGGAAAGAATTAAATTCAAAAAAAGAGGCATAGCATGACCTCATTATTTGCAATATTGAAATTAGCCTAGTGCAATTTTGGGCCTTTATTTTTTTCAAAAGTGCTTGGAAGCGTTTTTATTTTCCTCAACGCGTATTTTCCGTTAAAATGTCAACTTCCTATTTCTTTGCGGTTGTCAAATGCGATTTTGCGAAAGATGCAACAAATCAGCTGATTTTCGTTATGATTTGATAAGCGCATTAGTTTTGATTCTCACACATTTTATACAGGCCTTTCGAATTGTATTGTTTATATTTAGTTTACTTAATGTGCATTTGATTATATGTCTAAAATGTTGCTTAGACATATATTAAACTGGGCTGATAGTAAAATGAATAGAATTAACTTAGGTACAAATGTTTTAGTTCGTAGTATTAGCTATGTGCAAGGTCAGGAACCCGAGCCAAAAATACGTGAATATTTCTATTACATAGATCACGAAGGAATGGTAAGAAGTTTGAATTTCTAAATTCATCGAAATTTTAATAATTGAAAATTTTTTATAACAGTTATTTCTAGATGACGCCAAAATGAAGAACTTCACCTCATGTTTCAAAGAAAAGAAATTTCTAAAGTTTTTTTTTACTCGTGTGAAATTGAACGATACAAACCGATATCGCGAAGATTTTCCATATCTATCGCTATGCGGACGCGAACGAAATTTTATACGCTGTGATGATACTCCGATTGTTTTCACACATGTGTTGCACAATGATAAGGGTAAAAATGAGCAATAATGAAGTTATAATGTTGCAAGCTTTTTTTCTTCCATTAACTCTTCTAAACAAAATACTTAATTTGGTATTCCAGGCAACGACTGTTTATCATATGCCCATGGCGGCGAGCAGCTTGCCACCGACTTCCTGCCTCAAAAAATTTATATGAACCCTCAAACAGGTCGCGTTTATCATCCAGCGTGGCCAAAAGTTGGTGGTATCGGTCTGATCCGTTCGAAATTAGCTATTGAACTGAGTCGCAATTTTGAATTTACTAGCGGTGAGCAATTAGCACCCACACATTTCACATGGCGGGGTCAGCGTTTGCAGTTGGTGAATGATTGGGTAGCGCATACGCGACGCTGTGGAGTTTTCGATAAAGAAACGTAAAACTGAAGTTATATATGTAAATATTAAGTTAAAGTTTTAAAAAAATAACATTTTTGTAATACTAAATACTAACAACAGTGTAAGAAAAACTTAAAGAAAACGAATTTTGAATAGCATAGTTTTATTAGTCAACACTCAGTGGTTTGAATTCACCTTCCTTTACCCAGGAGAGGCCATTCGTTGGTACACCTGAAGTTTCACCTATCTCCTTGCCTGCAAAAATGCGCTCTCTTACTGGTCCATGTATATCGGCGTCGTACTTTTCAAATACTATGTAATGTGGATCTTCAGTGGGTGGTTCATCGTGAATACGTTCCTTGCTAGCCGTTACACATTCCTTAGCACGCGCTATGAACTCAGCACGGTTCTGTGTAAGTAACTCTGCTGCTTCGGCATTGTTATATTTAGCGCCCGTTGCGGCTAAGAGGGCACACTCAATGGGGTCAACAAATATGGCCTGTATATACTTAAGCAATTGCCAAATGTGATCTTCGCCACTGCGCCAGTAGGGAAAGGCGCATGAGATATCTAAAGAGCCGGTATACGGGCAAATGAGCGGATGTGTAATCTCATTTTGAAAAATGACGGTCTATGAATTCAGAGAAGCAATTATTCATTGATTACTCATTGATTACTGGTAGATTTTACTTACAGGCAAAGTTTTGTCATCTGGAAATCTATCTGGCAAAAGAATTGTAAAGCGAAATACTGCATCCGCGTAAAACCCTTGGCGCACAAAGATAACACCAAACCACACTATATAAAATAATTGAGACGATTTATGCACATACATCATTTTATTAATGGAAAATGTATTTGTTTCGCCAGCAACTTACATAGTGAGTTTCCATAGGAGGGTATCACATAAACTCCTCCTATCTTTTCTGATTCAATCATTTTGCTGTAAAGATTATAGTTAATAGTGGTCTTATATATACATATGTACGTGCATTTAGAATTCCTTACTATTCCGCAAGAATTTTATATTCCTGTTGAATGGTGGTAAGTAGTTTATCTTCTTCCTTGTGCGCGTCCAGAGTCATTTTTAAATATTAACTTTTTTGAGAATATAAATAAATTAGCGAACGACAAATGATGTAGAAAGTAAATTGGTGTAAGCTGAGAAATAAATAAATACTGGATATAAAGTTACCAGACATTTGCTGCACTACATAATTCATTTTATCCCTGGTTTAAGACACAAAATCTCCATTTGGTTATATCTCTACTCCAAAACAATTTTAATTTGTTCGATCATAATTGATCGATATTTTGTTATTTTTTCAAACAAGTTTCCTTCCACAAACCTCGGTGGAATAATTTCGAAATTGGCTAAAATAAGCATTAACGTTAAGAAGATTTATAAGTCTTACAAGTTCACTGGTTACGTTTACTGGTTACAACAATTAAATCCTTCAAAAGGTAAAAGTCTATCCCAAGGTTCTTAAAAAGTACCAATATGGGCGAAATTTACAAATCTGGCAATATTGAGGGAACGACGTGTGGTGCTGCCAGTAAGCAATGCGTTTAGCATTTATTTTGCAGTTGTAATGCTTTTGTGTAATATTTATTATTTAAAATTTAAATAAATACATTTCTAAGCTTACGGTGTATTCTAAGACAGAAATATTTATTAATATAGCATATGTCTTTAGTTCAGTTTTGGTTAGCTAACTCAATCGTTAGTAAAAGCCAATTAAACATAGCTCATACATGTGTCAAAGCAATTTGCAGAGAACGTATATTTACTAATACGTTCTCTGGTTTATCCAAACTAAGGTAAACATCTTCGATGTTTATTTGTAGATATAAATACGCGGGTTGCAAAGGTGTGCGAAAGGTAAATACATATCTCCATATTCTTTTGTAATTTAATTAGCGTACAAAATTAAGTTCATTCTTTCTTTTTACTAATCAGATTTCCGCAGGTTGGAGATAGCCTTTAAGTGAAGTCGTTTTTTGTGTAATCACTCCAAATATATAATATCTGAATGTTGAAACTGGAAATCAAGGCCAGCAAAAAACAAACCATAATATTTGACAGCCAGCAGACGACGTAGCAGTAGTAACTTATTTGCAATTTGCTATTTCGTGGATAACAGTCGTCAAGCGAGTTGCTCTGTTGAATAGCGAGGTTTGCAAGTTTAACTTTTTACGTGAGTAATCGTTAGTTTTTGCAACAAGTATACATAAGTTATGAGCGCATCGATCATTGCCAATTTGTGTGTCTACATTCTCACCTGGAATGTAGGCACTCAACATCCGAATGACATTCCTCTAACAAATGTCTTATCACTGAATGGTACAACTATGTGCCCGGATCAGCGTTTGCCGGATATCTACGTTGTCGCATTACAGGAAGTCAGTGTTCATGCCAAGAATCAATTCCTCAACATATTTAATGATGACGCATGGACATTTAAAATAAATGAGCACCTCAACCCCCACGATTATATTAAAGTTGCAACGGAGCAGCTGCAGGGTATACTTATTATGCTATTCGCGCAACCTAGGCATGAGTCACACATGAAAGACGTTGAAGTACAGAGCACGCGCACCGGCTTGGGTGGATTATGGGGTAATAAAGGAGCTGTAAGCATTCGTATGAGTCTCTATGGTACCGGCGTGACATTCGTTGGTGCGCATTTAGCTGCACACGATGACAAGCTGAATGAACGCATTGAAGACTATAATCAAATAGTGAATAATCATCATTACAAAACACCGAAATATCGTGGTATTTTCGATCACGATTTCGTTTTTTGGTTTGGCGATCTTAATTTCCGTCTAACTGGCACTGATTCTGCGTGGGACGTGCGCTCTTTGGTCGAGCAGGGAAAATTGAACGAGTTATTGGAACGTGATCAACTATCATTGGTGCGCTCAACCGGCAATGCTTTCGCACTACTTACCGAAGAGTTGCCCACATTCCCACCAACATTCAAATTCTTCGAAGGAACATCCGAGTATGATTTGAAGCGGCGCCCTGCTTGGTGTGATCGGATTTTGCATCGGGTACAAGAGAATCGTTATCCTGATATAACATTGAACATCACACAATTGTCGTATAAATCGCATCCAGATTATACACTCTCCGACCACAAGCCCGTCACAGCTGAATTTCTCTACAAAATAGAGGCACAAACTAAGACAGATGAGGAGCTATACGAGCTAACGCATGGTGGTGGCAGTACCGAAACGCCTTTAGCCAGTGTAACTATCTTATTTGTTACAGCTTTGTTGACATTCAACTAAAATCTCGGTTCGCAACATTTTTGTTTACATTTTTTCTTGTTTGTCTATCTGCAGTTCGATAACGAAAATGCTCATCTCGCCCCTATGTATTAAAGCAAATCAAAGTCGAATACCAAAACAAGAATCTTTAAACAAGTCTGATAAGCAAGACCGTGTGCTTGATACATGATACGTGCCAAAGTGCCCTGAAAATGAAACGTATGACCGCAAATTTTGTATTTTCTTCAGTAAATTGGTTGTAATAATGTTTAAAATTTATAAATTTTTTTTTTGTATAATATTTTGTGTCCCGTTTAAATATGTAAATATCGTTCTAAAGTGAAATCTTTAAATTTTTTTTCAATACCTTGTTAACCTTAAGCGTTTATTCAGTTATTTGTTAAATATTTGTTTACATTCAAGCATTATTAATATTTAGTTGCTTTTTATTTTTAAAGTTATCTTAAATGCACTTCTTTGAATTAACACTAACAGTACATTAAGAACTTATATTTTTGTATTACATAAACAATAATTTATTAACAAGCAGTATCCTTGTAGTAATTTAAGAGTTACTCGAATAAAACTCAATAAAACGTGCTACCTTTTACACTATTGTACTACAAGTATATACTCTAGGAAAAATATATTCATACATATTTACACACATTGATTGTACATAATATATGCAATTGTAGTTAGCTGCTTTTAAAGTTAAAGAATAACGGAAATAAACTTTATAATGATCCTGCAATACTCAGATTAGGAAATGTTCAAAAGTAGTGTGGTTTTTTTATAATACAACCATAAAAATAAAATTTGCCTTTACACGAAAATTGTTCACATATCATATAATGGCCAAAAGAAAATTCTCGAAACGATCATAGTTGTAGTATTTAAAAAGTCGACGTAGCGCATTTTTTACATACATACATACATATGTACAAACATTCTTACGTATATCGAATTTTAAGCAAAATTAATTATGTAAACTTTTAACAAACAAAATAAAAAGACATGTAACCGAAAATATGTTTGCTGTTTTCACTATTTATCCTGACTATTGTAGTACATATTGCTAACGGCCGAAAATTCGTTCAATTACTATTTGCTTCCATTTAAATTAAATAGTAACTTTGTTTTATTTAATAAATACGAATCGTACTATGTTATCATTTACAAAATATTTATTAATAATAATTAGAAACATCTAATAAAAGGTTTGCTCAAATACATTTTTTTTTGCTGAAAAATAGAAAACCTGGTTTCTTTGTTTCTATGTACTACAAGTTGATTGATTGATATATTTATTTCAGTAATATTGTATTACCATAATTTACATTTTTTTTTTTTGTTTAGCTTCGTCTGCGTTACATTAATTTTGTTCTCTTATATATTCGATACATTTATTTTTAAATATATGATAATTGCTTTCTTTTTTTAAATTTGAATTTAACGTATTGTATAAACTTAAACCTTTATAAAATACAGTCTTTTGCGCTGCCGCAGTTTTCTGATGCTGTAGTCTGAAGTCGCTCCCGTTTCTCAGATTGTATGGCTGCTTTTCGCCCACATATGTCATTTTGTCTTGTATGTATTTCGCCATTTGTCCTCTTTTTGCCTTGAACACCATTGTTAAGGTATTAAGTTCTAGCCGTTGCTTAACAATTAGCCATTTAAGTGCTGTCAGCATATATTGCACCGATGTGTATTTACTGCATCTTAGTATGCATCGTGTTGCCTTATTTTGTAATTTTTGTAGTCTTTCTATTTGTGCGTTGTTGCAACACGCATATAGTAATGTTGCACAGTATTCGAAATGTGGTTTTATAATTACATTATAAATCTTCACGGCCAGGATCATCGACATTTTTCTTCGGATTCTTTTAAAGAAACCTATCTTTTTTCCAATCTTTTTAGATATGAATTCTATGTGGTTGTTGAATTTTAGCTTTTTATCGATGATAATACCCAGATATTTTATGCTGTCTACTTTTTCAATGATTTTATTGTTTATTTTTATTTCTTCTTCACTTCCCATGTTTATTTCCATCCACTTTGTTTTTTGCTCAAGTTACACAATTTTTAAATAAAAGGTTCACAATTTTGTCGATCAACGAAAGCTAACCTGGTTGATGACACACCCTTCGCCACAAATTAGATTTGTTACTTTCAACAACCTTCTCTTTCAAATTTTCAAGCGTTAAATCTTTCAAGTGACAAACATTTTTATACCTTCCACTCTTTTGCCAAGGTAACAAATTCTTTCAATATTTGTGCATAACACACAAAAAAAACAAAAATTGATTATGATTATGAATTTCATCAAATTACAAGCCCCCACTTCATTAATGTTTCTTCTTAATTTATACTATATTCGGCATTTGAAAGCTCATACGCAAAAGCAAAAACAAAATACATGTAAGATGGAAGGCGGATTCACATAAGGTGTAGTTGATCCAGAAGCTGATTGAATTCGCTTGGTGAACGTTAAGTGAAAATTATGTGTTTGTTGTAAATCACACTGTGATTGTGCATATAATTTGTTAGTCTAAATTTTTGTTTTTGTTCCTGATACAAATTCGCCTTGGTAAGATGAATAAAAAAAAAACTAAATCGGCTGCTATAGTAACTTATATGAATTCGCCTTGTAGCAATCGCTGATGAAAAATGTGACTTAAAAAATTACTATGAAGAAAAAGTTCTACAACCAAATGAAGTTTAACAAAATATTTCTTTTTTGACCGAAAAGCAAATTTGATAATAGTTTTATTTCTGAATTTGTTTGTTACATAAAAAACTGTTATTTTTTTATATACGTTTTATTACTATTAATTGACGTTTATTTACTAAAGCCATTATTAAAAAGCAGCCAGTGACTTTCATTTTATAATCCATAGTTTTAAAGTCATTTGCATTAGTAAAGAAGTCATTAGAGGCGAGTTTAGAGGTTAGTGACAAAATCGAAAACACTGTACGCTTTATTTACTGATCTTTTATATGTTGTTGGACAAAGATCAAAGTAGTCAATTGGCCAGAGTTATCAACTGAATTTTCGATGATATTTCCACTTAGAGTATTCGTAACACATATCTGACTCTACCACGAAAAATAGGGTTATCGTCGAAAGGGAACAATGATTTTAGGGATTAAAAAGGCTACATTACTGTGCACGCAATTGTCGCCAGCCATGAATAATAATAATAATAAAATAATAAAAACAAGATGATATACGCGTTAAGAGCCAGTTGAAAGAATTTCACGCGAGATCATCAATTTTTAACGCACGACTGCAGTTGTTTTCCAGCTGTAAGGGATTTTGTGGTTTACAGTTTTTTTTTCATTTTCTTTAACCATTGATTTCAAACCAACTATGTACTTAAGAAGAAAAGTCACTGACCACTTTTTGTTGATGATTTTCGAAAATAAAAATATTCAATAAATGGTACACAGGGAAACAAATTTTCAATACATCTCATAACCAAAACATCAATACGCTAAATCCAAATATAACAGTCACGTACTGTGAAAATAGAAAGGTCTTTGAGGTACTATATTAATATTTCAGTTTTTTGAGCTTTAAAAAGGCAAAACCACTAAATATTTTCGCCTTTAGTAAACCGATTTTTAAATATTTCTATTTTTATTATCGCAAATTAATAACCCTTTAATGAAGTTATAGAGTTCTGGAGGATCTAAGTTTGATTTTGATACAAATTTTTGTTATTTTTCGACATTCGTTTGGTAACTTTTTTTTAACCAAGTATAAAATAATCCCCTAATTTTGCACCACACGCATCTTCCCGAAATCATAATTGGATGAAAAACTAAAAATAGTCAATTTAAAGTAAAGTAAAAATGGTAAACTAAATTTTGTTTTTAAAGAGACTTTAATGTATAAAGCTACATACGGAATTGTACTGGTATTAAGCGCTTGAACTAACAAAAATATACCCTGCTGTTTGCAAAAAGTTTCATTTGGTATCACCCTTGTACTTTCTGCAGAAAAGTCGTCAATAACTAATAGTAGGAACATTTTCTGGCAATCGCATTCCAATGTTTGCTATAAATTCAAGTTTCCAACCAAAACCGCTATTTGATGATTTTCTCAGTAGTTATCTAAATATAAGCGCTTTAAAGTAGAACCTCTTATCTGAACAATCAGTTATATTTTAGTTACAAGTTATAGTGATACGATCTTGATGATTTTCATTGAATTCTTTCTATTCATAGTAAGTGATAGGAGTGCCAATTGTCATGCTCTTTGTTGATTTGTCATAAGAGTTATAACGAAAATACACATATCGAACACTCAGTTCTATTGCAGCTGTATAATGTGCGATCTTGCCGGATCCGACAAATGATAATGAATACATTATAAAAATACATCGTATCTCTAAATCTGAGAGACTAGTTGTTCAAGTAGGCAGATGGACGGACGGACATGACTAAATCGAACCCGCTCGTGATCATTTTGGTATACTTAGGTAGGGTTCTATCTCTTCTTCTTATTTATACTCGTACTTACAAACATCGTACCAAAGTTATAATATAATTTTTCCTAGATTTTATTATTATTATTATGCTTGTAAGGAATACATACATATATGGACATACATATGTAAAAAAGTCAACAAAAACTTTTATTTGTTTAGTTGCTATTTCTGATAAAAGTCGAAAACACCGTTTGTAAATGAGTGGTTAAATAAGTAAAATAAATTTTTATTACTCTAACGATTCCTGAAGATTATCATTATTTTCGATCCCTGTTTTGTTTAATTTGTATCTAATAGGTGGATCTAGTAGCAAATCTTTAGGTTATTGGATATTTCTATCGGTTTGTGAACGGTTTAGTACATACATATGCTTTGAAAATTGAATCTCTCTTCTCTCTCAACTCGATGTAAGACACTTATTTAGTATATACGAGCATCGTAAGCTAAATACATAAAATAATATAGACGATATAATAATATAAATGGCATTCAACTAAAATGGTATTAGATTTATAACTTTATTAATTTTCCACTTCATTAGGCAACCGCTGAGCTCTCTTTTAAAACTAAAACTTATTTTCAAAAGCTAAGCTCAAATAAGGCTCCTGCACCCCCCTTTTGTCGCTGTTGTTACATTGCAATTCGCTAATTGAGTTACTACAGCGGATACGACATAGACGCCTATGTTAGCAGTTTATTGCTAGCGCTGTGCCTTGCTTGGCAGCGTGAGAATGGAAATTCTCTGGCTCAAGCCAAGCGCTTACTATTATTGTTGACAATGAAGTGATAGTATTAACTTAAGTACATACGACGGATCGGACGCCTGTTGTTTGTTTGGCAAAAAAAAAAAACTTGAAAAAAATAGGCAGCAATACCAAACGTCTCCTTTTATGTCGTGTATAGCCTTTTCGATTAACAGTAGCTCATTAGAAAATTTCAACGAAATAAAACGACAAGTATTAGTCAAATTTCAGGCTTAGTGTTGGTCATTGAAATGTGTAAGGAATTTTATTTACGATTGTAAAAATATAAGCCTATTTTGTTATTCGGTCATGTTCTGCAATTCTCTGCCTATCTGAAACTGACATGTGAAGTGAAGATTTCCGAGTGAAAGTTATTGCAGACCATGCCCGATTTTTTGCTCTTGGGGTTTCTTTTATAACTTCTATATTTATCATCCGATTTGTATAAGATTTTATTGGTATTCGAACATATCGACTTCGAAGAAAATGTTTCTTACCACGAATGAACTATAAGAGATTAGGTATTCCTATGAATCGTCACATTATAAATAGAAAAACTGAGTATGTGTGAAGTCTGCCACCCACTTGGATTTTTGCTTACATTTAATTTGGAATTTCTTGCAATACTCCGAATTGCCCAAATTAACATAAGGTGGCAGCAGTAGTACTGGGACAAATATTTACCTATATTTTGTTTTTGTATGCGTCTTCGACTGTCAAATTATTTCACAAATTTATATTCAATAACCTAGGTTTTTAGCCGTAAGTCAATTAAAAATAAAAAACCAGCTGTTCTAGTAGCACCACCTAATATACATTCGCCTTGATGACTTCAGCGATCAGTGGAAATCATAGAAAGTGTGATAGTCGAAAAAAAGATTTATAAAAAATTGATTTGTAAGCGTTGTAATTTTTCTTTGATTAGTTTCTTTGTTAATTTTAAGTTTAAATGAATGACCCTTTGATTTTATTTATATTGTTGTTTTCGTACGAGCTTTTACTTATTTACTTTTCCAGCGTGCAATTGTAAACATATCGGTGGAACGCCAAGTTGGCTTCACGAAAACCCCCTTCATAACAAAAAAAAAAGCATATTTCATTCATTGGAATAACGTTTTGTAATTAAATAATGACAAATCATTATATAACATGTACACGATACGATACACGATGTAATTTCCATGCATATTTATCATTTTTGTAACACATAGTACATACATATAGTATGTATACACATAGCTCTGGAGATGTATTTTAAGTTGAGTAAAAAATTTTGTTTTTAAAAATATCTAAAGAAAATATACAAAGTGCCTAATTGAATTATTGATATTTCTATTCTATTTAAATATTTATTATCTTTTCAAAGTGATCGTCTCAAATTGAAGATCCTAGGTTTTTAGCCACACTCTTAGCAACAACAACAATATTTTAATTTAACTCGGTCGGACGAACACAAGATATTGTTTTCAAATCTCTAATATATCTGATCAAATTGACAGTTACAATTTTGACAAAGTAGAGGACTGTCTGTATTCAGTCCACCATGTTTTATAAATTTGAAGCAAATCCCAAATCGATTATAGTAAAATAAAAAGCTTCGTGTAGATCAGAATTACCAAAAAGCGACCCGCAGGGTAAATTTTAACCGAATTTCGTTTTCATGATAACAATATAAAGTTATTTCCTTTCAAACAGATGGTATGAGATCTGCAGCCAAATTTTAAAAAATCTGCAAACTGATATTTTTTTGGAAAAATTTAATAATTCCGCTATGCCTCAATTTGGCGTTCTGCTATTACTATTGGCGTTTTCTTTTCTCGAAAAAAAAATGTTGTCTCTTATATTGTAACATTTGAACAGCGTTACCTGTCATTCTGCTATATAAGCCATATGTATTTTGGCTTGGAAAAAATCGTTTACGAACTTAAGTAAACTGAGCTTGTGACGCATGAAAATCGAAATTAAAAAAAAAAGCATTTAAAAAAGACTTTTAAAGTACAACTTCTTCCAAACAATTACTAAATTTTAGATGCATTTTCACAATTGGTCAGAATGATTTTTTCTGGAAGTTAAAATATATTTTTATTTGTTTTGATTTTTATGTATGTATGTATAAACGTACACATGAATTGTTGTAAGATATAACGTAATTTTTCCGTTTTTCACAGGACTTTTACATGAAACTCGTTCAGTTCTGTTTGCATTCAATGGGCTTAAAAAATCATGAGAAAAAAAATTAAATTACTGCCAATCATGCATCAGTTAATAAATGTTTCCCGTGGATTGGGACATCTGTGAGTCAATATTTAAATAGCAGATAGCGCTTGTCATTCCCATGATTAGTGTCTTCGCTGAGTTTGTATTAGTGCCATCTGCCATTCGATAGTCGAAATGAAATAATACAAATATATACCAATGTAAGGCACATGATCGGGGGAGTTAGCGTATCATTTGTTGCTGTGCACATCTAAATTTTGGTCCCGATTGGAGATGGTCAAGGCGCGTCGCACAGTGGGCAAAGATAAGATTCAAAAAATTAAAATCATGTTGTTTTCCATCAAATACCCAAATCGATACTACCATTCATAGTCAAGGATGTCACAAATAACTTTTGGCTCCGATTACCGACGAAGTCACAAAAAATTAAAATTAATACATATGTGTTATGTATCTTCGACTATAGTAGTAAGAAATTTTTGATATTAGATGAAATGTTTTTCTTCCTTTAAAACTTTAACAAAATATATTCGAGGTTATTGTCGAGTCAGCAGTTAAACCTATGAACATCCATTCAGTACTTTCCGAGATTATTGAATTAAAACAGGTAAATACAGACACGACTTTTCTACAGTTTTATTATAGTATAGATATATGTACATATGTATGCATGTGTGTCCGTGCATCTGCTATATACAGAAGAACATTTAATGTGTGTTTAAAAGAGTGGCATGTATAAATGAATAGATACCTTGTAAAACTACTATAAACGCTATTGTGAAGTTTTAAAATTACAACTACATCAATTTGAGCAAAAATCCCACTGGCAAACGAATATGTGCATCTAATTGATTGCCTACCTATGCATCAAGCCTATAACTGGAGCGACCTTCCACTGTGATTTACCCTTTTTGTACACATATTTATTTATTTGATTCTTTCAATTTTACTTTACGTAAATATGTACGTAGGCTATTAGCAATAAATTGAAATATGTACCAATGCCCACAATTTTCGAAAATGTATACCTAGGGACGCAAGTATAGATATCGGGCGCAAAGCACCGATATTCTGCCCCTATCATCGTATCCAAAAGAATACACATAAATATCGAAGTTTAAAAACTCGACTGGCGGCCGCCGTAGCCGAGTGTGTAGCTTATGCGCGCTTCATTCGGTGGGTCCCGAGTTCAAATCCTGGGAGCAAGTAACATCAAAATTATAGAAAAAGTTTTTTCTAATAGCGGTTGCCCCTCGGTAGGCAATGGCAAACCTCCGAGTGTATTTCTGCCATAAAAAAACTTCTTGGAACTTGAACAAAGTTGAGAGCATTCGTTTTTTTTTGCGGCTAGGGCTTGCAATGTCCTGCAAACAATTTTCTTCGTGAATTTGATACGATACTGAAGTTCAACTACTCTATTCCAAAAAATATCAGCTTAAAAGTATCGAGTAAAAAACATCGTTATCAAATGGGAGAAGTATCGATATGGTATCGTATCGTATCGAAATTCGTGTCCCTATGTATACCAAGTAATTGACAACCTTTTTTGGCTAGCTGATCACTCCCCATAATAAAAAAAACATCATACACACATACATACATACATTGTTACATACATAATTGCAGACTATGGGGATCCATCGCGACAAGGCGTTTTTATGTTAGATATTAAAAGTAGTTGGAAATATTGTTGTTTTTAATAAAACAAAAATCCGATTGCATTTATAATTCTGAGGCCCTGGTCAGTGTTATTAGAGGAACCATACAACACAAACTCGGAACACATTAAAATCTGAATATTTAAAAACAATTTTTTATTGTTTTGCATACAATTAACTTAAAAAAATTTTAAAATAAAAACAACTTTTCGAATGAAATAACAAAATCGTCGAAATCCAAACAGTAAATTGCGAAGAATATCATATTTCAGATTCAGAAGAATTTGATTGTCGAATCGATTTTGTTCGGCACTTGTCTGGTACATATTTACTTACTTAATTAGGGCTGTAACCGCCGACTCCGAACGGCGAATGTTTTTTTGTGAGACGTTTTTTCATGACAGAATAGGAAGTTTGCCATTGCCTACCGAGGGGCGACCACTAATAAAAAAAATTCTATAATTATTTTCCCCGGCCGGAATTTGAACCCGGGAGCCACAAAAAATTCATTTTATTACTTTAGTGGCCGCGTTTGAATTTCTTTCTTGATGGAATTCCTTCGAATAATACTTCATAAATAACATTTAATAAATACTTTATTAAGGGGGTATTCCGATTTTTGGGGCTCAAACCGTTAGTTTTTCCAAAAATATTTTTATTTTATTTAATAACTCAAAATACAGATTGATAGTTCCAAGGTGTCTTTTCTACAGTATTTGACGTTTACAAATATGAAAAAAATAAGGTTCCATTATGGTTTCAAAGTGGACCTTGTACAAACGACACGTCCTGTTTCTTGGCAAGATTGTACGAGTTTCACGTATCTGAGATGCACAAATGAAAAATGTTTGTAATCGGGATCCCATCTACTAAAAGATGCGCTAATCCGATAATTAACTCAATTATAGTGACGAATTATTGAAAAAAGTAATTTTTTAGGCAATTTTTTCGAAATTTTTTGTTGTTTAATAATTCTAGCTTATCTTATTCCTGAGGATTATATAGTATAGTAATTTAAGTATTTAATTATTGAATTATATCGTACAGTTTTCGAAAAAAGTTGCAAAGAAGCTGTTAGGTCACCCTGTGACATTTCATGTATTGCATCATTCTTGTACTCTTTTATCATATTTATCCTTTATTCATACATATTTGTTTAACTGTTGAAATATTTGTACATAAGACTCAACGGGATATCGAAATATTTCGCCGTTACCCGTTTAGCTTTATAAAAGGCCTGAAGTTAGGGAAAAACTTTGTATTAGTTTCGCAAACGTGCCAGGCAACACAATTGTAAAACAACCAACAAACAACCAACCAACAACGAGTGATTAAAGCAAACACATACTAATACCGCATAAACCATCGTTTTTAATCACCAACCGTTTTTACAATTTTCTGGCACGTTTTGCTTGCGAAAGCACACAATATTAAAATTAGAATATTTTGGATCGTCTGGACTACTGCGTACAGGGTTTACGCATGTATGTACATCGTAATTAAAGCAGCCACATCTTGAGTGCATGTCGAGGTCCGGACAATATTTTTTAAGAAGCCGAGCGTCAGGAAGACAACACATTAGTGAAAGTGAGTCATCATTTGAGAGTACGGAAATGGAGGAGCCAAACCAGTTGGGCATAGCAGAAGATAACCAAATGAACGCCATTGTTCAGACACTAAATGCCTTACGAGCGTCGGTGGAGCAACTGAGGAACAGCACAGTCGAAAGCCAGAGAGATTTAATACGGTTGCGTGAGAACATTCAACCGCAGGACGTGGGTGAGCAAAACGTAACAATACAGCCAGTACAACGCGAATCGAGCTTAGTCGCCACTCCGTCGACCGATTCGATAGTCAAACTCTACGACTTGCCCACCTTTGCCGGTAACGTGGAAGAATGGCCGCTGTTTTTTGCCAACTTCAATGACACCACCGAGGCATTCGGGTATAGCCATCGCCAGAATTTAATGCGTCTACAGAAGTGCCTTGTAGGCCCTGCAAAAGAAGCAGTGACAGCCATGCTAATTTACCCAAATGATGTGCCTAACGTTTTAAGCGAATTAGAATTTAGGTTTGGGCGGCCAGACATCTTAGTCAAGCACCAGCTACAAAAACAACACTAGTTCCCGTCAATCGCCGAGCACAAATCGGGACAGATCGTGCCATTTTCGTCCCAAGTACGCAATGTAGTAGCCTTCCTGAAATCCGCGAAATGCCACCAACATTTAGCAAATGTCTCACTGCTGGAAGAAATGGTGTGTAAACTACCACAAAATAAGCAGTTTGACTGGGCGAAACATTCAGTCACCATTAAACCGTATGCCACTATAGAAGACTTCAGTACGTGGCTGAGTGAACTGGCCAGAGTCGTGTGTTTGATGCCAACCAGCACACATAGTACCAGAAGTAATGCGTCATCTGGTAACCATCGACGGTTAATGCATATTCGTGAAGATAGAGCAGCCGAAACATCAAGATGCCTTCAATGTAGTGGTGATCATCTGATTCCGAAGTGCGCTTCGTTCAAAGCAGCACCCGTACAGGCGAGATGGGAACTCACAAAGGACCAGCAACTGTGTTTCTCCTGCCTGCGAAAGGGCCACATTACAGGAAAATGCCGTTCAAAGAGGTTGTGTGGCATAAATGGATGTCAGCGTTACCATAATCAACTCTTGCACAATGATGACGAAACTCCACTCGCAACACCACGCCAAGTTGCTCAGCGTAACACGAGTGTGCAACCGATTTTGAACTGCCGCCTCGCCCATGGAACGTCCAAGCAACTGTTCAAGATGCTACCGATCAACATTTACGGACCGAACGGTAAATATGAAATTTTAGCAATGTTTGACGAAGGCTCTGCAATCACAATCTTGGAAGAAGATATCGCCAAAAAAATTGGGGTTCGAGGCAAGAGTTGCCCTCTCACGCTTCAATGGTACGACGATAGAGTGGTGACCGAACAGTCATTTAGAGTTGGTTTTGAAATAGGGAACCGCTTCGACAATAAGAAGTTTACGTTGAAGGATGTGTATACCGTGAGACACCTCAATTTGCCCGAGCAGTCATTCGATAGAGAAAACTTTGAACACTTCCAACATGTGCCTCTACAAAATTACAGTACCAGGAAGCCTTCTTTGCTAATTGGCCTAAATCAAGCGTACTTAGGCGCCACCACAACCTTAATACAAGCCAATAACGAGAGCCCGGTTGCTGCCAAAACGCCTTTGGGATGGGTTGCCTATGGCCCGACCAAATTGCCTTCAACGTCGAATCCTCGAGTTATGCTCATTAAAAAACACCAGCAGTTACACGAGTTGGTTTGCGAATACTTTGCATCAGATAGCTTCGGCATCAGTCCGACATCGATAGAACTAGAGTCGGATGAAGATAAGCGAGCACGTCATATATTAGAAGCAACGACCCAAGGACGAGATAAACATTACGAGGTAGGACTACTTTGGAAAAGGTTTCCGCCACAACTCCCAAGCAGTAGAGAAATGGCAGAACGGCGTTTATCATCGATCGAGAAACGTATGCAGCAAGACGATAAATTTGCTGTCCGCTACAAAGAGGGGATGGCGAAGTACGTGGAAAAGGGGTATGCAAGAAGGTTAACCGCCGAAGAAGTCAGCGCATCGCATAAGGAGATTTGGTACTTGCCCCATTTTGCTGTTTGCAGCCCAAGCAAGCCAAGCAAATTTCGGATCGTTTTCGATGCAGCAGCTACTGTCAATAGCGTGTCCCTGAACTCAGCACTGTTGAAGGGCCCTGAACAGGCGCAACCATTAATACGCATTTTGCTACAATTTCGACAAGGTCAGATTGGTGTCGCGGCTGATACATGCGAGATGTTCTCGCAAATCAGGGTGCGCCCAAGCGATCAACACGCACAGCGTTACTTATGGAGAGACGGCGATACCAATCAACCAATTCGGGAGTACATGATGACGTCGATGATCTTCGGCGCCATTTGCTCACCCTGTATTGCCGAGTACGTGAAAAATAAAAACGCAGACATTTTCCAGGCAGAGTTTCCCGAAGCATCGTCAGCTATTATAAATAAGCACTACGTCGATGATCTGGTCGCTAGTTTTGATTCACCAGAGCGAGCTATAAAAGTCAGCCGACAAATCATCCAAATACATCAAGAAGCAGGGTTCCAGCTTAGGAACTTCATATCAAACTGCGCTGAGGTAGAAGAAAGGTTGAATGAATCGTCAGCATCAGCACGAGAAGCGGTCAATATGGAGCGTAGCGGTACGACAGATAAAGTTCTTGGCTTATACTGGAATACCACCGAAGACACCTTTGAATTTCACACCCATTTTCATCGAGTGCCCAAAGATGTGTTGGATAGAACAAGGGCTCCTACCAAGCGAGAGCTGCTACAGATAGTGATGGCAGTGTTCGACCCATTCGGTATGTTGGCTGATTTCTTAATTTTCTCTAAACTTCTCATTCAAGATATGTGGAGGTGCGATAGCGGTTGGGACGACGCGATGCCAGCGAACCTAAGCAATGGTTGGTCACCTTGGTGGGAAGAATTTCATAACGTAAAGCTTTTTAAGATGCCACGATGCCACTCTCCACATATCCTGAACAATAGCCGAATTGAGTTGCACATCTTCGTTGATGCGAGTCAAGTTGCATTCGCTGCGGTCGGGTATGTGCGAGTAGTCTACAGGGATACAATCGATCTTAGTTTTGTTATGGGTAAAACACGAACTGCACCTACTAAACTGATGTCCATTCCGAGACTTGAGCTCCAGGCGGCAGTACTAGGAACCAGGTTGCATAAACTGATAGTCAACGCGCTCGAAGTCAAAACCGATCGTATAGTATTTTGGACTGATTCACAGACCGTGTTGCAGTGGTTATATTCGTCCGACCGAAGGTACAAGCCATTTGTAGGCCACCGAATTGCGGATATACTTACCTCAACTTCACAAGAGCAGTGGCGATGGGTACCAACATGCCAAAACCCCGCAGATGTCGCCACCCGTCCGACAAGTCCGCCTAGATTTAACAGCGATAGCAGATGGACAAAGGGCCCCGACTTCTTAAAGCAGGACGAACGGTTCTGGCCAGCCATGACCATAAAGCCGATAGCCACGCTATTAGAGGAAGTGCAACGCGATCGCTTATTATGTATACAGTCAAACAGCACGATCATCGAGTTCAACCGATATAGTTCTTATCCGAAGTTGCAGCGCATTGTAGCATGGGTAATTAGAGCAGCGAACCTATTTCGAGCACATCCGAATACCGCAGGAGCAAGTTTGCCCTCACAACTTTCAGCAGCCGAAATAGAGAAAGCCGATCATATAATATGCAAGTTGGTACAACAGGAACATTTCGCAAATGATATCGCAGATTTATCTTCATCACGTAATCTCACGAAACAAAGTCCGCTGTATAAGCTATCGCCATACCTAGATGAAAGTGGCATCCTGCGATTGAGTGGTCGTATCGACGAAGCAGTGTATTTGCCAATGCAAGCACGTCGACCAATTTTGCTGCCACAAAAACACATCGTCTCAACACTGATTGTTCGACATCACCATGAGAAGAATCATCATCAAAATTATGCAGTAACTGTCAATGCCATTAGGCAAAAATACTGGATCCCGAATCTGAAGTCGCTTCTCAAAAACATTCAACGTAAGTGTATTGTATGTTGCATTGATAAAACTAAACCCGCACCTCCTCTGATGGGTCAGCTGCCTACCGACCGCGTTACACCGTTTGTACGCCCGTTCACCTATACTGGTGTCGATCTATTTGGACCGTTTGATATTTCAATCGGAAGACGCAGAGAGAAGAGATGGGGTGTCATTTTCACTTGCCTGACAGTCCGAGCCGTGCACATTGAGTTGGCGGAGAACTTATCTACAGACGCGTTCATCTTATGCCTCCGCAACTTCGTAAATCGTCGCGGAACTCTGCTGAGGATAAGGAGTGACAATGGCACCAATTTTGTCGGCGCACAAAAGGAGCTGGCATCCGCTGAACAACTACTGGACTCGGACCGCATTCAAGCAGAAGCCGCTAAACACCAAATCGAGTGGATATTCAACTGTCCAGCAAATCCCAGCTCCGGTGGCTGTTGGGAGCGCCTGATCAGAGTCGTCAAATCACTTCTTAATAAGACTCTACGGCAGGTCGCGCCAAGAGAACATACATTACAAAGTGTACTTATAGAAGCGGAAAATATTATCAACTCGCGTCCACTAACCGACCTGCCCGTATCGCACGAGGAAGACGAACCACTAACGCCGAACCATTTTATACTGGGATGTGTTAATTCAAAGCAAACGCCGCAGCCCGTCGATGAAAAAATATGCCTTAGGAAGCAGTGGAACATTGCGCAGAACCTAAAAGACCGCCTGTGGAAGCGTTGGGTTACAGAGTATTTGCCACAGTTGATGTGTCGAACTAAATGGCAGGAAGCCGTGCCTCCGTTACAAGTTGGAGATTTAGTCATTTTGTTCGAATCAACCTTGCCACGGAGGCTATGGCAACGAGGCCGTATAACACAAGTCTTCCCGAGTAAAGACGGCCTCCCGACTGGCCAGGATTAGGGTCGATGGTGAATCAGGGATGGATTCACGGGGGGTGGGGTGTTAGGTCACCCTGTGACATTTCATGTATTGCATCATTCTTGTACTCTTTTATCATATTTATCCTTTATTCATACATATTTGTTTAACTGTTGAAATATTTGTACATAAGACTCAACGGGACATCGAAATATTTCGCCGTTACCCGTTTAGCTTTATAAAAGGCCTGAAGTTAGGGAAAAACTTTGTATTAGTTTCGCAAACGTGCCAGGCAACACAATTGTAAAACAACCAACAAACAACCAACCAATAAAGAGTGATTAAAGCAAACACATACTAATACCGCATAAACCATCGTTTTTAATCACCAACAGAAGCCCTAAAAATGTTGTTTTGTGATAAACGCGGTTAAAGTTTCCAGACAACTTGTTCCGATGAAAACGAGGGACGAGTTACAATTTTCGTTAATCTGCAATGCCTGCACCATACAATATTCCTTCTGATCTTTCGTATAAGTCTTTCATGGCCGCTGTTGCTTGTCTCCGAACGGTTCTTGCCTCTTTTGACGCAAATGACGCTCGAAGCTCCGACCGCTTAGTTCGGGCGCTATCTCGTTCATCGGCAAATTCGCGCGTTGTAGGACCGATTACAACTTCCATTGTTGATAAAATATCCGAAACGTGACTTCGAAGCGTTCAATTCTAACCACACGCATACGAGTATTTCCGAATTCTCGCTTAAAGGATCTCCTTTGAGATTTCCCAGAAGCGCGAGCTAAGTATCCTCCAGGATACCGTTGAAAAAATTAGGAAGATGTAACCTCCTGCATATTGACCAGGTCCTCGGTCTTTTGTAGAAAATGCTAATTTTCTTTGTCTTCAACACAAAATTACTCGTTACAATACTGAGTTTGGGTAACTGTACTGCAAATCACTATGTTGATTTAAATTAAAAACAGGTCTTTCCACTTTAAACTCCAATATAAAAGTGATTTATTAATATTAATTAGTTTAGAAAGAAACCTATGAATTTAATAAATGTGCTGACTAATATAAATGTGAAATATATTGACCTAATTGCTAAAAAGAGTTACATTGATAAAAATACTTAATTTATCTTATTCTACCAGCTGTTTCTGCTGCGTCTGCTGTCTGCTGTCCTCTTTAGGTAATGTTGTTGTTGTTGCCTCATTGCACTTGTCGTTGTTGTCGTTCGTTAGTGCAATGTACCGACCGCTTGGCTGTTGACTTTAGTTTAGCTGCGACATTCCGGGTGGTTTGTCAGGTGGTAGTAGCGTGTGTGACGTCACCTCTGTAGGTGGGGACGTAACTCGCGCGCTCTCGGGTTTTCGCGTGACTAATGAAGCCAGGTGCACGGTTGGGTCAAAATGGGTATATCCCCAGAACTACAATAGATTTTGCAAGGAAATTTTGTGATAGTTGTAGAGTGTAAAAAAGTAAGAAAAAATTTTTCCATTTTTTGAAACCAAAAAATCGGAATACCCAATTAAACTTATTATTTCTTGAGATATTTGCGGTCTTTAGTATATCATACGTGCCAACAGTTGAAAGTCATTTTAGGATAATTATAGGGTGTTAATCCCTAAAATAACCTTCCCTTTTTATTTCGGCTATGATTTTTGCCGGTTGTAAAACCTTGAAAATATCCATTTTTCATCTCCATTGAAAAAATTTGTATATCTAAATACCATTGGGCCTGTTTCTGTGTGACCTAGTTGCAAAAGTACACTAGGTAGGATAACGAATTGCATGTAAATCAACAACACTAACTCGGAAAAATATGCGAGTTGAGCCAACTCGGTTAAGTGATATCCGGCCTGAGCTGTAGTGTTGGGAAGTAAAAAAACTGCGCTACTGTGAAATAGCTCTACAAAAATAGATGGGAAATTTAGATTGAAGACCTAATTCGTTTTTATTTGCATAGTATTTGTAAATATATAAGTACATTAAACTAAAAATTGGCGGCAAAACTATTTTCCATTCCTAAATAGCACTAAACAAATCGAGTCTTTCATGAAAGATGGTGAATAGGGTTGCTTTTGCAAATAAAAAAAATTTATCCGAGTTGGAGCGTTCTTTTGCAGCTAGGTTACATTAAAACGGGCCCATTGATTGCTTAAAATAGGCGAAAATTTTGGTAGACCTTTGCTAGTTAAATGCGTTTTGTATTAATGTATTTGCAGAAATTTGTTATTTCGAATAAAATATGAACTAAATATATAAAGCAGTTTCCACTGCTCCACACAATGGAGAAAGGATTACAATTTTTTGCTCTGTTAAAGATGCTATGAAAGATATTAGAAATAAAATAAATGAAGTATGGTAAGAATTGTATTTACATAATACTCTAACTACCGTCAAATTCATCTTGGAGGAGACTCAAGAAACACGCGGTTGTATGGTTTACGTTTGGATCCCGTCCATGAGTTCACAAAGATGCCCTCTGAAGTAACTAGGAGGCAGTATTGGTTGACGAAAAGCCTCCTTTTGCGCACATGCCTAACAAAATTGTCATTTATATCCTGATTCAACCGCTACGTTAGAACGCATATCTTTTCTTTAGGTAATGGTATAACCCTTTTGTCGAACTATTGCTGAATGCTACTTATCTGAAAGGATATCAAGATCTGGCGTCCATGCACGCTGGCATTTTGCATGCAATTGTCCATACTTCTCAAGGTCTCCATTTATGGGAACAAATCAATTCCGAATGGTATTTTAGTAATACTTTCTACAAATTAAGAAATAAAGCAACACATCCCAAGATAGCAAGCCGAGCCGAAACTACTGCCAGGTTATTGAAGCTTCTATTATTGAATTTTACTCATTTGGGAGTGCCTACTCGTATTATAAAGAAATCGTGTTTTTAATGAAACAAATGTATACTATCTTTGTTGAAAACTGCCAAGTCAATTGAAATCGTTTCATCATAAGATGGACACTTTTTTAGTTTAGCTTTATCAAGTGCTACTCAATTTATAGTCCTACATCCTTTAATTGGTATTGAATTTAAAGTAACGAATAATGTTAATAAAAGATATAAGGGAAAAGTTCGAAGTACCCAAATTTGATATACATAATTGCAATTTTTCATCGAAGAATAAACGTTCAAATGGTGGTTCTCAAAGTTTTGCAACCAACAAATTTACAATTTTCGCAATAATTCACAAACAAAAACCAATTGCAATAACAAAGCTAATTATCGGATCACAGTCCCAAAATTTTCCTAGATACATTATTCTTGTCGTTTGGTGTAATCAGTTTGTTGTTGATTAAATTGTCTAAATGAATCGCATACGTACTTGAACAATAATTCATAAATGGTTAATTTATGGCGTCAATTGGGGAATTTTCTTTAATTGCTACACTTGAGTAAATAAAATCGCAAAATAGAAAATACAGAATTAACAATAAGCTCTATAACGCATTTATTGTGCTATGAATTAAAAATTTATTGTACTATGTTCATGTGGATTCGCGGTGCCCCAAAGGTCCATTGGTAAAGTAGACATGGTAACATTGTGTTTTGTTAACTTGGACTGCAAAATTTGACGAGGGCTTCGTACAGGAAAGTTGACAATAAGCCTACGAGCCCGAATTTCAATCTGTTTCCACACCCAGAAATAAAGTCGAAAGTTTTTAGGCGCCGTGTAGGAGAAGAATTGCAACATTTTCAAATAATTCTAAGACATTACATCAAAACTAACAAGCAGAGAAAAGTTTAATAGATTATTTGATTGAACACTTTTTTCAATTAAAAAAGGTTTCTGAAAGTTGTTTAAATACTTAAATTATCTTGAGAACTGATGCCTCAACAGTAATTCATAAAAATAAGTATTTATTTAATACTCTCGTTCCAATCTACATATACAAAATTTTAGCAGTAATACTAAAATCTAAATTAAAGATCAAAGGTTTAGATAGTCAAAATATGTATAATTTTGGGACTTACATATTTACATAATAAAAAATAATTTGAAAACAAAACATATATCCAAATGTATTTGTTAGCATTTTCTTACTGAAGACAAACTGCAAGAAAATCATTTGACAACAAAATTACAATACGTATTTTAAATTCATTTTGAATAATCTATTTCGCATCCCTTAGAAAAATCCATATTTTGTATACCTTTCATCCGATGTTTGTAAATAAAAAAAACATAGAACTATAAGAAGGGCGTATAATCATAGCATATTTAATCTAATCAGAATAGCTATCAAATAACTCATGAAATGTACCAATTTCTCCACAAAATAGTTCGTTGTTTTGTAATTTACATTCTACGAATAATTACCCACCTTTTCGGAAAAGCCGATTATTTTGCTCCACATCTATTTCATTCGTAAATGCAACCTTTTGTAAGGAAGAGCCAAAACTTAGCTGCCATTATTTACCAAACCTTTAATAATTGAATTATTTCCTGATCCTTAGTTCTATAGTCAAAACGGCCTCTAGTATAATCTTTAGAAAATTTCACCAATCTGAATCTATGAATCTTTGGTATCGAATATAGTATAAACTAACTGCCTGAACTCCATTTTGAAAGATTGGCTATTTAAAATTCTAGACGACTGCTACAATTATCACAAGGCGTCAATCAATGTACATACATACATATGTCAAAATGCTTTATTTTTTAAATTTTATTTTAACTGGTGGAACATGAAATTAATTTTCGAAAACATTTGAAGATGTAAAATAGTTTTCTTTTTAAATATGGAGTGGATGTAATAGTTAAGGATAAAGTAAGGAAAACCAATGTATGAAAACTGATGTAAAAACTGTTGCTAAAAACAACTGAACTGAACTGAACTACGTATGTATGTATATAGGCCATATAATTTTTTTTTAATACAATAGATTGATTTTATTGAAAGGGGGATAAAGAAATGATTTTGTTTTATCCTCAAAATGGCCAGTTGGTCTTAGGTAAATAAACAAATAATTAAATAAGTATTTATATAGTGAACGTATTACATATGCACATAAATATCTTATTTTTAAATATATACAACATTGTAAGCAGTGTTGGTGACTATGGCTGATTTTCCACCGCAAACAATTAAGTACCGTGGAGAAAACACGAGACTATTTTTTTTGCAATTACATATTGACTCTTACATACATACGCACATACAGTCGAACTCCTCTATAACGAAGTCGTCGGGGTCGGTGAAAAAGTTCGTTATAGAGAAGGCTTCGTTATAGAGAGGTCATATGAAATTTCATGTCTTTATGTTCAAGGCCTATTTAATGAAACATTGATTCATTTTATTTGTTTTATTTGTTTTTATTTCTTACATTTTAAAAAGAAGACCTTAATAAAGAGTCAAAAAGATTATAAGGATTATTCAGGTATGAAAAAATTGTTGACTGTAGTTTGTTTAGCTGTTTGATCCTTTTCCTTATCAATAAATGCTTCTAAGGAATTAATTTTATTAAATATAATGTCGGGTACATCGCTCCGTGATTCAACAAATGTTAATAGAATTTGTAATGCTGCACGCGTTTCGGAGAATGATGGAACTCTAATATATTCTTCCACTTCAACTTCAGCCTCTTCGTCTTCATCTGAATTTGTAATGATCAAAAATGCTTAGTAAACTAGTAGATTGATAGAACAGTTTCAATATCGGCCAAATTACCGTTATTTTGTCTGGCGCCTACGTACATATGTATGTATTTAGTTTTTGCCGATTCTAGGAAATAGTATGTAAAAACATGTGATTGTGTGTAGTTTTGTGTATTATATCAACTACTTTTTAGCTCTTCGCTAAATTTGTTATAGAGGAGTTATTTGCTATGGGAAATTCCATTTATGTATGACAAAAGAATTCGTTACAGAGAGGAATTCGCTATAGAGAAGTTCGTTATAGAGAGGTCTAAATATATGAATAAATTGTGAAAATCGTAGTGTTTCAAAAAAAAAAAATTCGTTAGAGAGAGGTTTTCGTTATAGAGGAGTTCGACTGTAGTTCGAAACACGGCATATTTGTATTATTAGCTTATTGCCTAGCTAATACCTCATTTATTGGGGATTATACAGCAATAAGCATGCAGTAAATATGGACACAAAGAAAAAAGCTTCGCATGAATGAAATACGTTAATCGAGAATTAAATAAATTACAAAGTTGCTTCTTTCTCCTCTAAAATAGAGAAGACATTGTCGAAAACACGGAAAATCCAAAATCATAATTTCTCGTGTGGAATATTTATAAACTAATAAGGTAATACTTTGAGAACAATGCTGTATATATTATAGTGTAATTAAAACCAAAAACAAATAGAAAATAATAACAAACATCTACTCTGTAAATTTCACTTGCATCATCAATTTCAATCACAAATTAAACAAATAACTTCCAAACAACACATAAACGCGACATTTACGATGGGAACTGAAAAAAACGTAAACATAAACTATCTGGACCTGACGATTAAGATAGACAAGATACCGGGAAAGATTAATTACATGCACGATAATAGTTTCCCTAGATAAACTATCGGGTCTTGCAATAGGAGCGCTACAAAAGTTTTTTTAAATAAAACGAAAACGGTTTGAGATATGAATTAAATTCTTTATTCCTGTGAAAGTGCATTCGATGCCATTATGTATGAAACTCGATTTCATTTACATGAGCACCACGGGCACGCATGCAGAAGTCCAGACGCTGAACCCAATTTTCGACGGTTTTCAAGCATAAACCGGCCGATACTGCTGCAATTTCACGTTCGATATTCGTACGAAGTTCTTCAATCGTCGCTGGCTTGTTGGCATAGACCATAGATTTGACGTAGCCCCACGGGAAATAGTCTAACGGCGTCAAATCGCTCGACCGAGGCGGCCAATTGACTGGGCCATTTCGTGAGATACTCGTAACACGTTCACCAAACTTGGTTTTTAATAAATCGATTGTGACATTCGCTGTGTGGCTTGTGGCGCCGTCCTGATGGAACCACATATTGTCCAAGTCCATATCATCCAATTCGGGCCAAAAATATTCGTTTTAACATTGAGCGGTAGCGATTCCCATTCACAGTAACGAGCCAATCTTGATCATCACGGAAGGTACGGCCCAATGACGCCGCCGGCCCATAAACCGCACCAAACCGTAATTTTTTCGGGATGCAATGTTGACTTATGGAGTAGGTGTGGATTGCTGCCTGTCCAATAACGCATATTTTGCTTATTGACGAAGCCATTCAGCCAGAAATGACGACGACCATAAATTGGACGTAGCGCTCTTAAAGTTGAGACCATTGACTCCGAATTTCGGTAGTAAATTTTAATAATTTCGACTCGTTTATGGATCGTATATCTTTCCATAATGAAATGGCAAACCTTACTGAAGAGAAATGTCAAAAGAGCGGGGAAAAATATGGCGTCGTTTGCTGTCACTATCGGTCTACTTTTGTAGCGTCCCTATTGCAAGACCCTTTACAACGAATACGCCTAACCACTGAGTACGAAGGCCAAGCACTTTTTTTGGAAAATAATATTTTTCTGGTACACAATGATAATAAGTATAAGTTTGATGAACTCGTTTGGATTGCATTTATTTTCTCGCAATTCTGCTCATTTTTCCAACACTTGAAAATGATGATGTTTCTTGCCATTTGAATTTTTTATTTCCTAATAAAATTTTGTTTTAATTTTTATTTAATTTTCTCTTTAAAGTCGCTTTTTTACCTAAAACGTTATAGACGTTTTTCTCTTAACGAATGAATAATGAATTTGTTTCCGAATGCTTTTTCCAAATAATTTTTAATAAAATGTACAACAATGTTAGGTAGAGAAGATACTAAAACGATTGAGAACTCAATAATATTTTAAAAATGTTATAACTTGTACATAAATAATTTAAAAAAAATGAGCAGAAGCGGTGTTACAAAATAATAGCCAAAAAATAAATGAAATCCAAATCATTTCGAAAAAATTTTATACCTATAACTTCCGAAATTTTTCGAAAAATCGTCAAACGGAGCAAGTAATATCAAAAATCATTTTTTAATATTTAGCTCTGTAGCTCCCTGAATTTGTGTTACAACATCAAGAAAAAGTGAGAAGTGAAGAAACGGCTATAAATCAATTGGAGACCAGAAAACATTTGACGCAAGAATTATAAAAGAATAGACGAAAACCACTTCGAACGTAATATTTCAGCTTTTAAAACTTGTTTATCAAAAACAATACACGAATAGGCATCAACACACAAAACTAACACAAACTGTCATACAGGACTCTAATTATTGACTTCATGAACTATACACTCATAACTAATTCAAAAGGCTTTTATTGACAAATTTTGGATAGTTTTTGCTAGGTAGCACATTTTTGAATTCCTGACATTTTCTTTGGTTGGTCACAAAAAAAATATCAACAAATGACTTAAAAATGCTAAAAAAATTACCGGAATATGAAAACTAATATATTCATTAAATTACCATAAAATAATAAAAAGTGAATTCCAAGAAAATTCGAAATCAACTAGTAATATTATCGTAAAATGGCCACAAAAAAGACAAATATGATCAGAAAGATGATCTTAAAATTATAACAGATTTGATTATTGAATGACTGCAAAATACATAGAAATTACTTAAAAGAATTTACTTTTTGTCCAAAATTTCACAATATGCCAGCAGGGATTTCCTCTAACGGACCAAAAGTAAATAGAATACGACCACGCAACTAAAAGAAATTCGGTAAGTTGATTACTGCAATAAATGGATATGTCGCGTCAGTGCTTTTTTCCTAACTTTTTATGTTATACTTAGTTCATCTTTTGTTTCAATTTCCTTTGTTCAGTCGTTTTCGAGATATCGATTTTTGAAAAGAAAACGTTACTTTTTATAAATGCCAATAGCTTTGCGAAAAATTTACCGATATGAGCAAAAAAAAATGTTGTGCAACTTTATTCAGCTCGAGGTCAGATTTAGTTTTTTTTTAAGAGAATAATAAGACAAAGCAAGCGATTTCACACGATTAGCGCGGCTCAGTGGTTGAATGCTGACCTTGCAACTCCGTGTGCCATTGTTAAACCTCTAGAAAAATATTACAAAACCCGCCCCTGGATAACAGAAAGTCCTTCCAATACACATACATATGTATGTACATCAATTGCCTCCGTGGTAAAAAGAAGAACTCTATGTATTAGCGTAATATCATACGCTGGTGAATATAAGGATTTACCCTGTTCCAACATTTTCAGTGGTATATATATATTTTGATTTCGGATCTTATCTTTCACTCTCCACAGGCCAATCAAAATATAAATAAAGTGAGACTTATTGCAAAACTAATTAAATAAAACAAAATAAATTACAAAATTTTCCAACAGGGATGTTCCTACCAAAATCGTCTGTTAATATCTACACTAACCTTGCTATTTTAGTTTGCCGTAAGCAAATGACGTGTTGATTAAATCTATAAACAATTAAAAATAATAAAAAATAAATGTTGTGCACTCGCACGAGCAAGTGATGCTAAAATAATTTGCTACTCGTATACAGTTATTGGTGCATGCGTATGTGTGGGTCGATGAAAGCGAAGGCATTCCCAAGTCAGGGAGCTCCGAACTTCTGAGAGTTCATTTAAATGCTTAAATTTATAGTCCGAGAGCTAGGGGTAAATTTTAAGTACTTAGTGCTTTTATGCCGTTAGATTTTTATCTTTATTTATTGTTGAGCATGGGTTGACATCTAAAGTGAACGCCACTATGTCAAATTCGAAATATCTGTGAAATGGCAACCAACGATTAAAAATGAATTTAAAAAATACTGAAAATATGATTAACTATATTAAAAATCCCAGTTGTATTATGTGTTACTAACATATCGTCGATACCATGTAAACTTAGCGAGTGTGAGAAATAGTTCCTTGATATGTACATATAATACTTTGTGGTTACTTTTTGAGACATAGGCACGAATTTTCTATAATTGTCTGTTGTCGAATGAAAATTCGGGAATTTTTCAAATTTGGGAACGATGAAAAATATAAGCACAAAGTGTCGACTATGAAAAACACAATATTTAATAGTTTACGAGGAAAAATTTTCGAAAGTCATACTTCAAACGCTCCAGTATATTGATTTAACCCGAATTAAACATCCTACCGTGTAAGTACAGTCCGTAGGAAGTTGGTTCGGTTTCGAGACATCCTCTAGTAATAGAACTATCGATAGTATCAATAGTAAAAGGTTAGATTAAATAAACCAGTATCTGTAGTTCACATCGACTAATAAATAACAGTTTATTATTATAGGAAGTTCCTTTTTATTCATCCACATTTTAAAAATTATGATCATAATCGCTTAAATTTACAAAGTAAATTTAATTTTCAAAGTAATTATTAAATGTTCATAAATTTTCAAAATATTGAGTGTTCAATTTCAGTAGGATTACATAATTCTGTGCGTGACGATAGGACTAACGATATTATCGGCATTTTAATTAGCGGTACTATCGATAGTATCCCACCTGTAGTTCCTATCTTATGAGACCTCCAAATGATAACTAACCCCCCATCCCCACCCCTACAAAATCTTAAAACAGTAATACCATCTTGATAGTAATTTAAATTTTTTTAATTATATTATTTAGCGTCAAGCCACAGTGGATATGTATGTATATAAATATGTACTTGCAGTTTTTAAAATGAAAGTAAATTAATACCCCCCTTAATATGAATCAATCTCATACTTTTTCATTGAAAACAGTGTTATCAACGGCTTAATGGCAATGCAACAATACGATTATTATCAGGAAATCTTTCATCCATACATACATACGTACATACATAGTATATAAAAATATACAAAATTCACAAGCCTCTAAAGACTTGCATCAATTAAATTAATATTTATTTATGAGAGTCTTGTCATAACAGTTGTTTCAGCTGCTAATACCAGTTTGGGGTAGCCACCAACGACTCAAATCAGAGCGATAAAAAATAAGATGTATGTTGTTGCTGTATGCCCAATGAATAGCGCTCTAAGTATGGAGGGGTAAAGTACACAGAAAACTTAATTTAATTCAACCAATCAAATTATGTCATAAATCTGTATAAGGAAATGCTGTAACTTTACATACTAGGGATGTCGGAATCCCTATGGTTTTTCGTATCAGCTAACCCACGGAATGCCCGCATTTTCTGCATCGAACCCCTATGATTTGTATCAACCTAACTCCGAAACTTTCGGGACATCATAATTTGTTAATATTTTACATATTAAAGTGCAAAAAGATGTGAAATAAAATAAAAAATTGTGATATGGTTCAAGAAAATTTGGACGAGTTTGATTTCGAAAACGGGGCTTACAGATTTTTTTGTGTTGATTTCAAATCCATTTATAAAATTTTTGTGAGAAAAAGGTGTTCAAGTGGCGGAATATGAAACAAACTAACCTTGGCAAAGTAAAAATTTTAAGAATTTCGGGGACATCAAATATCAACACCCTATTCATTCTACTAAAGTTCTTTAATTAACCTTACTTGCAAATGCCAGGCCGAATAAGAAAATCATAAAGTGTCGAATACACCGGGATATTTTGCAACCGTTTTTACTCAGCTCATCAATATGTGCTAATTATTATTTTTTAAAACTTACTATTTTTACTATTTTCCGACACTTAAACTTTTTTTTTGCACTTGAAAGATTTCGTATGTGTATTTGAAATCCGTATTAATAAAAATTAATATAAATATTTTTAAAGCTAATAGTAATGATCAAGAAATTTTAGCATTGTATTAAATAACTAACTGATAACTCATAAAAAAATTTCAAAATATTACCTACTTTGTACAGCGATAGTTTGATTAAACTTTTTATTATAATTTTCAACTATAATTAAATCAAATGTATAAAAAAAATAATTGATCTTACCGTTTTCCTTAAGTTTTATGTAAGAAACCGGGTTCTTATAAATATGTGTATATTTACTTATAATCAGAACATGGCAAGAATATATTTTATAAGTCTATGAATTGCTCTTAAAGAACGAAAAATTACACTGAAGGAGGCACAACACCGAAACCGGTTTGTCTCCAAACCAAACTTGACAACGGATAACGGAAAATCGTTCCAATATACATCATCTTTTCATCCTGTCGGAAAAACAGAAAACTGAAAAGAAACTCTTAGAATTGTTTGTTGATGTTGGTTTGAACTAAACGAATGAAGATAAAAACTTGTTTTATTTTATTTTCAGCAAAGTTTACTCATTTTGACGATACGTTACGTTAAATAATTGGGTGACTCACAAGGTGTTATAATGTGTCGTAAGTCAAAACGTCATAAAATTTAACAAATACAAAATTGCTTAGTTTTAATCATTTGTTTCAATGCAATCTAAAACGTAACTTTTGAAATTTAAAATTTCATGACTTTATGATTTATGGCACATTATGATGCCTTGTGAATCACCTAAATATGTAGTTTCTAAAAAAGGTTAGAGTTAACCACATTTATGATCACGGAATGTATCGGGATCCGAGCTTGTAATTATAGAAAATATTTGCATTCCTAATATATACATACGTAAATGTGTATGTGTGTATGTATGTATGAAATTGGATTCTACGTCACCAGCAAAAGCTGTCAATGAACTTAGGTTAACACTATCGCATAAATTTTAATCAGCTTGCTAGCATTACGAGTTAATGTACGCAAATATGTAGGCAAATGCTTATTATTACAAAACAGCAGACTCAGTAATGAAAAAAATCACACCTTACTTTGAAAGTTTCCTTCGAGAGGATTTTAACGGGATACTACCACGAACTGAAAATCAAATCCTTTTGTTAGGTATTTTCGAGTACTACTATATGTACAAACTTCTCAGAATATATTTATCTTAAATACCGCATTGGACCAGTAAACTCAACTACCTCAATTTAAAGGTGGGTCTTGGCTTTTCGTGTAAAATTTTTTATGATATTTTGTTGTTTTAAAGTTTCCTCGAGAAGATGAAAAGTATTGGAACGATTTGCCATTATCCTATGCCAAATTTTGCTCGGACGAAAACTTTGGGGCGTTTTCTCGATCAGCGGTTAATTATTACGTTACACAACATTACATTATGTTTGGGTTTTATATTTACATACATACATACATACATAAGTATATATGTGTATTTTCCGCTGTAGCTCATTTTTGCAGATTTGAAATAATTTAAAGATAAACATTAGACCTAAAACTAATTGCATATTATAACCACTTAACATAAAATTATTGAAGAAAATATAAATCAAGTCGTATTACTCATAGCTTAGTTGCCTTTAATTTGATCTATGAACTGAAGGAGATGCCCGTTTGTAAGACGAACTACAGGCGACTTAACTTTGAAGAAACCAAATTTTAAAGCAAGCCCTTCCAAAATTAGTGCCGGCAAATTTATTTGTACCTGGGGTACAAAAAATACAAGGTATTCAATTTTATGTATTTGTTAGTGAAAAAAATTATATTTTACACATATATATTTATTTTAACGTGAGCTGGGTCGATTTGAAGATTTCTGCAAAAATTGAGCCAACAGAACGCCAGAAAGGACGCCAATATGAACTCAAGTACGGACGTCAGTAGGGACGCCAGTTTGGGTGTATATTCTTCTACATTATTTATAAAATTCATTTAAAAGCATTTTAAAGTTATATTTAGAAGAACCAAAATCAATGGCCAGAGTATTTGAAAGCAAATTGAACTCTTTTAATGTACGAAGTAAAGGAGCGTGAGAGGCATAAATAGTTCGGACTCTTTCTAAGAAGGAAGGGTCATGATTTCGAAGACTTCTTTGCAGAATGTGAAAATAATTTCGTTCGAGAAGGAACGGAGAATCAATCTCACCACTTAAGATGTCAAACACGAAGGAGAGTGAGAGAATATTCCTCCTAATATGTAAGGATTTGAGATTAAATAACAGACATCTAGTATTGTACGGAGGTATTGGTTCTACAAAGTTAAGAGATCGGAGAGCAAATTTTACAAAAATTTTCTGAATACGTTCAAGTCTTTTAATGTAACAGTCGTGATACGGTCTCCATATGAATACAGCATATTCCAGTTTGGAGCGAACAAGCGAAGTATATAACAACTTTAGAGTGTAAGGATCTGTGAAAGCTGTACAAAATCGGCGAAGGAAGGCAAGCATTGAGTAAGCCTTAGCGATAGTGCAGTTTATGTGACTATGGAATAAGAATTTTGTATCAAAGACCACCCCAAGGTCGGAAATTTCATCAAGAGTGGTGAGCCGAGAGTCATTAATGAAATATGTAGTAGGAATGAGGGAACGAGACTTAGAGAAAGAAAGATGAAAACATTTACCAATGTTTAATGGCAATTGATTTTTTCTACACCACGTTATTACATTATTTAGGTCTGATTGAACCTTTAAGGAGTCTGAGGGCCTCGAAATTGTAGTAAAAATTTTCAAGTCATCCGCATAAAGAAGAAAAATAGAGTTAACGAAGCAATCAGATATATCATTTATAAACAATACAAAGAACAAAGGGCACAAGATACTACCTTGGGGAACCCCAGACGAGGCGATAAAAGGATAGGAGGGAACGTTATCAACAACAACTACACAATAACGAAGGGAAAGGTAAGACTCCACCCAAGACAGGAACACAGAATGAAAGCCAAGACTAGCTAATTTGGAAATTAAAATTGAGTGGTTGACCTTATCAAATGCTATATGTGTAATTAATATAACACACTATCATACGCAAGATATAAAGCAGTTGCTATTAAAGATTTTATACCGGCTGGGGTTGCAAGCCAATAATTTTATGCATCTTCAAATTACAGTGTTGGTAATAATAATGTATATAATTTTGTTATACAAATTAAACAAGAAATATTCGCAGAATGAATGTAAATACTAATGATTTTTGATTAACCTATATTAACGATACTAACGATATAATTAGCAAGACTTGTTTTGTGTGTGAATCCCCTATTGTAAACCCAATAACTATAATATTAACCTAAAATGAATATTTACTGCATAAAAAAAACAAAATTCATGTAACGAAAATTGGCTGAATAGTTAGTGTGACAATTACCCGTGAAAAATTATATACATATGTATGTGTGTGTGTATAGGTATATAACTTTAGTAGTTCACAATTATTGAACAATAAAAATGAAAAGCTAACGTTTTACAATTCGAGTCGGGGGAAGTTGGTTTAGGTTAATAAAAATTAATCTATCAGATCAATTTTTTGCCACACCTATGTATCATCCGTAATTATTTGAGAACACAGAAAATATTTACCACATATGTATATAAATGTATATATTATATTATGAATTAGGATTATTTGGGGCGAATAAGATTATCATCGAACATTTTCAAAATGGAACTCATATCGAAAATGTCGGCCAAACAGTTTAGAAAGTACATATTTGTCCCTGCAACTTCGGTAGAATTCGTTGGCTAGGCATCCCAGTCTCTTCCCGTGTGTGCCCATTAGTCTAAGAGAAGGTCGGTTAAGTGGAATCAGCGCTTTGGACCGCTTTGCGTCAACCTCTAGAGAAACTTGTGTGGTAATCCTACAGGTGGATGCCATGGCACATCTGCTATTCACCTCCTCGATGAGTTTTGTCTTTAAACTGTGTTTGCAGGAGGTTAGAGGCATGCCCGCTTCTAGAGCAGAATTTATTATAAGTAATTCCGTCCCTTTTCTTGCCAACTCCTCAGCCGTGCAGTTGCCGGGAATGTCACTGTGCCCAGGGACCCATGTCACAATCACGGAACGCATACACGCGAGCAGATTTAGAGAACTTTTGCAATTTATGGCAACTTTGGACGTTGTTTTGTGCGAATTAAGAGATTTAATCGCCGCTAGACTGTCGGAGTATATAGTGACAGGTTTGTCTGTAGGAGCGGACCCTGTCAGACATCGAACAGCCTCCATTATGGCATTTAGCTCTGCTTGAAAATCGCTGCAGTGGTCCGGTAAGCGAAAGCTGAGCTTCAGCGCTAATTCGTTGGAGTGAATTTCGTTGCCCGCTCTTTCGTTGAGTTTTGCTATTTTTACAGCCGTCAACTCTGGGTCTAGGTCTATGATATCTTCTCATTCGTTCCTCTCTGGGAATCTTATGAAGAATTTATTGTCCATGCCAGAGATTTAGTAGCAGTAGAGGGTAGCGCTGCCGTGACCAGCGTGAAAGCCGTGCCTGTACTCGCTAAGTTTCAACAGAAACAAGAGAAAGAAATGTGGCAATACTTTCAAAATTATAAATTTCTTAAAAGGACCGACACCTAAGAACTCCTAAAAAAACTCAATCAAAACTGTTCAGAGTACTGAGTATATTAAATCAATCCTCTATAAATCAATGCCAGTGACGGTACTTTTGAGTGCATTTGGTTGCAGAGCACTTTTGAGTTCTGTTGAGTACTGAGTAATTGTGCATAAGTACCCAGAATCGACACTTTTTAAAATCTGATGCTGCCCATGCTTTTGTAAATACTTTTTACATCGATACAACCCAGATTAACGTAAGTGAAATGAATTGTTTTATAGTGGAAGCAGCGCCCTTTGTTTTTCCAGTGGAATTTTGAGTCGAATGTATTAGTTAAAGTTGTTATTATAAAAAAAAAACTAGTTTGTTATAAATATAAAAAAATAATTTGTATACCTTTTTTGACTCTCACCTAATTATTCCACAAATAAGAGATATCGTTGATTTATAAATTTCATCAATGAAAATCAGAAATTTACTTTTATTTATTTTTTTAAATCGCAATATCGTCCTAATCAACCTGCCTTTACCATTTAGTATATTATTATTATTTTACTATGAATAATAAAAGCGGACTTAAAAAATAAATTGATTGTTATTGATCGGTAATATAAAGTAAATAAAACATTATTGTTTTTTTGTTTTTTATTTTAAATAAATAAAGCTTATTTAATTTATTGTTAAATTTGATTCTCAGTAAGAAAAGACATTTGTGGGTATAAGTACTGTATTTGGGTGCATGCTTTGTGATTTTTCGAAAAAAAAAAAACTACAATGTTCATCAATAACTGTTATTTCCATACCCAGTTCAAATGTTCTAACTTTAATTTACAAAATGGCGCCATATAGTTCCAGTTTGAAGTGAACCAATCACCATGTTGCTATTCTTATCACTTTTGCGCCTTTTAAATTTTCCACTTTATCTCTATAATTTATTAAAACAATGCCACCCACTCCATCCCCACATAGTGCGAATTTTTTGTCAAATTTATAAGCGTAGCAACAAATAACACTTCCTCGCATGTTAATCACGCGCATTTATCCACTCGTGCAACGCTTCACCAAACCGAACAAAATAATAATAATTATAATAATAATAGTAGTACTAATTAAGCAGTATGAGATTGCAAAAAATTTTCGCATCACTGCTAGTATTAATGACTATCGATAATTTCGTCTAAGGCGGTAGTTTACCAAAGGTAAACTTTTCTTCTTCGTTTTGCGTTTTGCGTTTCGCTATAGTAGCTTTCAGAAAGCTGTAAATATTTGTAATATTTTGTTTTCAAAGTTATTGTTTAATCTACATACATATGTGAACAATATAATACATTTATAAATTTTGGCTCAACAAAATGTGTAATGGTTGTATGTATGCGCATACATAGATATGTATACATATGCATGTAAATATGTATATAAATTCATAAATGTGGATGAACGACTATAGGGGACTCACATTTATTTATCTTTTTGTTTATATGCCATTATTAAATGTGATCATAAAATCGTGAAGCCCTCGCAGGTGTTGACTAAAAAAGCTTTGAAATATTGAATTTTGATACCGATATTAACAACAATTCGAGGGCTAATGTCTCAAAGTTCATAGATTGTATCATAAAAACGAATATTTAGCAGAGCTTCTGCTGCTCCACAAATGGAGAGACCGCAGTTTTATACCCTTTCCTACCGGGGATATGGTTTTATCAGAATTATGTCCATGATCATCATCATCATCAAAAAGTCCAAAATCTAGATCACAACTATTGTGAATTAATACAAGTGAGAAGTCTTCTAAATTAAAGATGGCGGTGGCTGATATTAAATATCACAAATAGCCATTATTAACTGTTGAACATAGAAAGTAGCTCAGTGAATGACACAAGAATGGTGAGGGTTGCTACATTAGGTGATCTCAGTTGTGACGAATTTTGACGTCTATGGGCTATGATTTTTCACTTGTATTTCTTCACAACGGTCACAACCAAGAATGATAGAATACAAGATTGCGCCTTCCGCGGACCGCTAGTCCTTCCTTTGTCGATTAGACAGCATCCACCCATACGCTGACGAAATAAAAGCATTTTACACAAATACTAAGAACACTTTTCAATCATTCTGCCGTTTGTCCGCTTCTTCTGCGCTTCTTCCTATTTTTTTTTTTGAATTTTTTCTTTGCTCTCTCCTTCTCTAGCTATTATTTCGCTACCACGGTGTACTGAATACTGAAGGTGACGCCTTTAGAAGTACCGCTACTTTGGTTTTGCCAGGTTTGACAATTCTTAACTTCAACTAGACAAAGCTTTTTTCACAAATTAAGGAAAAGAGACACTTTTTTTAGTATTTTGCGAATTTATTTATTAAATGTCTGCCTATAAATTCATACTTTTACACTTTAGAACAATTAGAACACGTTTTTCAATGAAATATTGGAAGTTGTTCAATTTTCTCTCTCCCGTATTCTTGTTTACTAAAGGCGAGATCTGTCATTTCACCGCGGGAAGGCGCAATCTTGTATTCTATCATTCTTGTTTCGCTACTATCAGCTGCTCAGAGCGTTCAAAAGCTTTGTTAACATTGATTGTGCAAAGTAAAATCAAATTGCGAATTGGTGGAGCCGACAAGTTGGCGAGCTGACGCGCGACCGCCTCTAAAGAGACAAATATTACTTTTAATAAGATCGTATGGCTTTATTTCTCATATGTAAAATTTTTGGTTATGGCTTTATTTCACTTTTCCATTCCATGCATTATAACACGGCATGGATAATTATAATGAAGATCTTTCAGATCTCAAAAATATAAATTTAGCTATACCTCAGGAACTGTTATATTTTTTTCATGTGAAATGATGGGCAGATGTCATAGGTCAGATTTATTGTCGGCTGGTGTTATTTTTCGCCTGTTTAAGCACAAAAATGCGAAAGCCGAAGGCGAGTCAAATATACGGAAATTAAAATAAAAATACTGAACATTTTGTGTCCAGCTTAAAGTAAATAATTATTAGAACATAATTATAAAAAATGTACTGTTTATCATTCTAAACTACTTCAATCGAGTTATTTTTTTAATTTTCTTTGGGAAATTAATTTTTAATTCCTCTGTAATGTACCACTTGAAATTACTTTCTTTATAACTATAACTTTGTGATACTCATAATTGAATGAATAATTGTTATGCCTGTATTTATATGTGTTTGTATACTTATATTTAATACCGACAAAGGTAGAACTACGATTAGTGATTGCTTTGCTATTAGCAACTGAAAGTACTGTATACATAGATATTACCGCTTCAAAAAGGTAGGTTAATTTCTGACAGATTAACTGTTGGTTGACGGGTCATTGGGGTACCATCAATTTCCGCATTTATAAAACTTTCTTTTATTTTTTAGTTCTAGTTACATATGTAAATTATGTATGTGTCATAAACCTTTATTTTCAGTAACGGTGACGGCAAATGCTTTGCTAATTTTGCTATTATATTCTTAATCTTGTTATTAAATATAATTACTAGTTACCAACATTTCCCTCAAGCGACACAGTGACACATTTCATTATGAGGACAGTAAATCCATAAAAGAGACATATTCGCAGGCAAATTACGAGGGGTTCTACATAATAAGCAATGACGCATTCAATTGTACAACTATTCCTATCCAAAAATTGTTGTTAGCCAAATACAAATTTAAAAAAGGTGTTAACAATTGTTAAAATACTTACCTGAGCTTATATAGTAAAATTCCCGTGGAATATTTTTAATGAATATTTGTAAAAAGTCATAAGTAAGCTGAAATGATCTGGAAAATTTGTGTGCCTGTTAGAAAAATCTATTTACGAATAACCCAGAATTGAGCTCTCAATAAAACAACAAATAGTTTCCGTCAAAAGTAGGATAACGATGATGTTAATTTGTAATGTTAGTGCTAATAAATGGGAGCATACATACTACATAAATATTGCATAGGATTATTTCTTATGCATAATTGGTTTGAGAAGTCCCTAGGGAAATTTTCCGGAGAATTATTTTTATTAAAATTATCCACAAATATATCATATTTTACTTCGGTACTTCGCTGAAATAAATAAATACATATAACTTTTTCCAAACACCAATTGGCAAATAGTTTAAACTTGCAAAGCAGTACAGGTAATAGCAACTATTTCGCAGGTCACGACTTCTTTCCTATAGATTTGTGTATTTCTAGACTCACCGAGTAAGTTTTATTTGCAGGACAGATAAGTATCCATCAATATACAGGGGTGTTTTTTAGAGTTGTGGAACTTTAATATGAAATAAAATAATTAGTTACATAACTTCAAACTGGAAATTTACATTATTATACAGATAATTTGACGCCTTTAATTTTTAAATAAGATTTCCGACATGTTAACACCGTAGCTGGTACGTGAATGGCATAATCCGAAGACCCAATTTTCGTCTTCTTTTGCAAGTAAACTGAGCCATGCCTCGGCAATGATTCGTACAATACTTTGTTCCGAGCCGCGCCCCATTTGTTTTCGCATACAAGTAATCTTTGGTAAAGTCTATAGGCGTTAAACCGGACGATCACGTTGTTTAGTCGACTCATTTCGAGAAATAACGAGTTCCCCAAATAGTTTCTTCGATAAGCATATACGTACATAGTTGGATGTACTGTAGGGCATGTGGCTCCCTCATGTTGGTAAAAAACATGTCCTCAGTCAATAAATAATTGAGGCTCTATAGCCCTCGCCGTCGTTAAGCTGTTCTTATTTTTAAAGAAAGGATATCAAACGGTTGCATTGGCCAATAACGCACAACATACACTAATTTTTGGGGATCTATCCTTGTCGAGGGAATTTTCGTGGATGTTCATTACTCCAAATGCAGCAATTTTGGTTATTTACATGCTCGTTGCGTCAAAAATTGCCTCGTCGCATACCCTGGATAACATTCCCGAACTTAACCATGATTTTTGAAATACTTTTACACAACTAAAATTAACTTACTGTTTACTGCGTTTACTCGATCTAGGTTGGAATTAGCTACATTTATTTGGAGACCTTATCACCAATTTGCTATCTTGAGAATTGAAATTTGCAAAAGGTGTTTCTAAAATTCGCACTAAGATCTTTAAATTTCACTAGTTGCCACGCATTAATTTTTTTGTTAATGCAAGGCTTTTACGAAACTCTTACTCCTTTTATATAAGGATATTTTAAAACCGATTTCGAGAGCAATGCACCTATTGGTCATGCGCTTCGTGAGTTTAACGAGATCTTGAATTCTACTTCGTTTGATTTTTCAATTCCTAAAAGCCAATTGTCTTATTTGTTGAATGCTTCTTTTTAGTCTTTAAAGCATTTATGAATTTATCAAACATTATTATATCCTTAGTTTTTAATCAATATTGAATTAATTTGAACAATTTGTTTTATCATTAGGTAGTTAGTTTTTCCAGATGAAGAGACAAACTGAGCACATTTGAAATTAGCTTTGCTAGATCTGATCAATACGTGTAAAAAACTCCATTTATATATGATAAGTATATTGATTTAAGTTCATAGATCCCCAATTTTACAAAATTAAAATAGCTCCCTCGTGCAGTAGGGATGTTTTAAATAAATTTATCAAAATGTTATCGATTTATCTACTATAAAGAGATTATTTTCAATATCTCACGCATACATAGTAGCGCAAATATGTATATACATATACATATATATATATATGTATATACGTGTATGCAACTGTGTTTGCATGCAAAAGTAGCATAAGTTGAGTTAAGGGGGAAATGAAATACTTTCTGCAATTTGTTATAAAAACTCTTAAAACTATTTGAATCAACATTTTTTTTTTATTTTACTAGACCAAGCAAGCATAAAAATACACTTTTGCGCCTCAAAATCATTTAAGCAATAGGTGGGCTATGTGCTCAGCTGTAGCTTAATATGAAAAAACTCCCCTCACAAAAGCTTTTCAACGCTCTACAAAGCAATCAAATTGTTATTGAATCGTTCGCCCCATATAAAATCACCAGTGGATGGTGAGCGAGCTATTCATTGCTGATTGTGCGATCGGCGTTGAAGGTACTACACGTTCGGTGCGAAACTAACATAGTATATTTATGTACCTACGAGTACGAGTCAAACAAATTCGGTTCCAAAAGCAACATTAGAAAATAATTTAGCAACGAACTTGCGTACTCGGAAGTATTTGAACTGCTTGTTGTCGACGCATATTGTTTTTGCGCAAAGTGATTCCCCCAACGGTGACGGCAGTGACATACAATATGGATTGTATAAGGCAATCCATACACATAAATACATAAATGTGCCATTTAATCGTTTATAGCGATAAAAACTATTTTGGAGATAATATGTATAAACAAAAATTATGAGCAAAATCTGGACTGTTAGAGAAGTGCATTTTAAGCTTTAAGTGACTGACACAAAAGCAAATTATTGTTAAGTGAAAAAAAATATTGCTTACCTAAAAAAGAATGAACTGTTAATAATGAAATAAAAAGAAAACGCTAATAAAAAAAACACAATTTGTGTTAATTAATTATATAGCGACGTAAATTGTAGACTGATTGTTAGAAACAAAATATATGGGCATACATAGATCCAAACGGTGCCGTTGAAGAGCGCGTGTGGTGATTTTTTGAAATCGCAATTTATTTGCAAATTGAAAAAGAAAACAAGCACATGCCCAACGTTGGCTGTATTGAAAGCTAATATTTAGCAGTAAAGTGGCAAATTAAAAACTATTTAAAGTCGATCGGTTTAAAAGAAACAAACTTGCTTAAAAACTTAGAAAAGCGTGCTGGTGTAAAGAAAAAAATGGGCGTGCCAGTAATAGATCCAGAAGATCCTGCAGGTTACTTCCACAACTGTCCAAACAACATAAACAGTGATGTGACTTCGTGTCACTGTACATGCAGCTGTAGTAGCAGTAACAGCGGCAGTAGCAGCAGCAGTAGCAGTAGCAGCAGCAGTAGCAGTAAAAGTTGCAATGACAGTAACAGCAGCCGAAAAAGTGGCTTCATTGGTGGTACCAGCGACACTGACAGCAGTAGTGGTAAGTGTAGCAACAACAATTCAGGAACTGCAACTCTCACACTCGCATTCGCAAATAAGAATAGTTGTGGTGCAGCGAACGAATATCACTACAGCAAAACGGAAATGTTGGATACCACCACATCCGTGAATGCGACGCCAATCACGCGTTTAACTAAAGACTTGGTTGGCAACTCGAAGGAATATCGGATTGAGCATAATAAATGCAATTTGCGCATCATTGGCAACTGCAATCGGATACGAATTGGCAGCAATCAGGGTAATTTACAAATCATCGGCAATAGTACAAGACTGAAAATTACAAATAATACTGGTAGTATACGTTATACGGGAAATGAAGGTCGTATTTGCTTGGGTAGTGATTCAGCACAACAAGCAGTCGACTATGTTGGCAATAATGGAAAATTGAAAGTGATAAAATCATCGGAAATGTTGAGCGAGAAAACGAAAAATCACAAACAAAAAATCCCAAAAGAAACGGTAACAGCAGCGACGGCGAATAAATGTGGCTCATCATCAGCAAACGTTACAGCGGCCGGGGCAACAAATATTTCAAACACTGAGCTTCCATCGCACTTAACACCAAAAAAGGTGAAGGTGAAATCAGCTTCATTTGGCGGTGATTACAGCGCACAATGGCGCCAGTTTAATGAGTTTTTCCAAAAGCAGAATTGGCGTGAATTCGACAGCGTATCAATGCCGAATTTGAAGAGCAAAAGCGGCGAGCAAAAAGAGGCTGGATTGGGTAAAAAGGCTGAACAAAATATTAAAAATAGTAAAAGTAACACTAAGTGTTATAAAATCGATAATAATATTAATATAGTAAATAATTATGGTAATGTTTGTATACAAAATGCAGTTAATCTTAGGATGTAAGTGCTGAAAGTGCTGAAAGTTCGAAAAAAGCGAAGGGTTCTTTTGAGGTGAAACTTTTGATAGGACTTGAGAGATAGTTGCGTTAAAGCCACACCCAAACGGTTGGACGAATTCGGCTAAAATTTTGCACATAAATTGGATTAATAAATATAATATTTTGTGCAGTGAGTTGCCACCAATTTAAAACGTTTAATTAAATTAAATTAATAATTTAACCCCAATATTGCAATATGGGGGTCAACCAAACGAAAGTTAAGAAAGACTAATTTCGAAAATATGTTTGAAGAGGGCGACAAACTGTCAAAAAAGTTAAATATAAACTAATTAATAAAAATAAAGAATTCATTCAAATAAACCAGTGTGAAACGATAAGAGTTTATGAGCAAATAAGTTTGAAAATGGTTGCCATCTATTTGCAAAATTAAATTCAATTACATGAATAATACCATTGAAATATTACTTGAAAAATACTTTAAAAAGTTAAATACAAATTAATGAATAAGTTAATTGGAATACTGCAATACTGGTGTGAAACCAAAGAGGTTCAGGAAAGCTTAGTTTCGAAGTAAGCGTTGCCAGCTGTTTCAAAAATACATAGAAAAAAGCATTTTCTATAAAGCATTTGTTGTTGAAGGCAGTATAAACTTATTTATTAAAAATAAGGAATATTTAAGTAGTTACAAAGCTTTCTGCACTGAATACAAAGTATGAAAATAGTAAAAAGTATGTTTGTTAACTATTGACTTTAGTATCTCGATTTAATTTTTTATGACTGTATTTAATGACAGCATTATCTCTTGCCTAGTTTTAAATAAATTTATTAGTGTTTAAGTGAGCTAATATAAATTAAAATAATACCCCAAGTATTTACGTAATTTGTAAGTATCAAAATAATAACTCAGAACAGAAATTACTCGACTTTTGTTTGTAAACGTTGTAGTTAAATAATAATAATAACTACTTTCTTCAAATGCGCTTTACAAAAAAGTATTATGACACTAGTACTATTTATAATTTTAAACATGAAATATACGACTGTAATTCAAGTTACATTTATTATCAAAAACTGGCATATACTCGTATGTATGTTACGTATTAGAAGTATTCGCTTTGTTTTTACCTCAGTTATTTTTAGTTTTATAAGAAATAATTATGTTATGCCTGGCAGAAAAATTATTTTAAAAAATATTATGTCATTCCATGAATGATATTCAATAAATCCACTGTTTATTTTTTCCAATCAATTTTTTTATTTTTTTATTCAATTCGTAATAGTAAAAAATAAGATAACTTTTATTTTTCATATCTACATTTACAGTACATTTTCGAAGTTGTTTCTATTTCTAGAAATTTTTATGGTTCCATTGAATTAATATTGTTAGAGTTGAATGTAACCGCAAAACCAGGAAATCAAAAGTTTGCAAAATTCGAAAATTGTTTTTCGAAAGTTATGTAATTTTTTTTTGATATCATAAGTTCTATATTTACAAAAATTGTACGGGAATACCATATCGTCTTCTAAACTCTGGTTAAAGGGCAATGCCCTTGAACTGGTAAATATTAGATGGATCGAAGAAACCATTGTCTAATCAATTTGGAATGGTTATTATAACTGGCTTCCCCGAAAACGGGGTTTGTCGCGGCTGTCGGAATGAGAAGAAGCTTTGAAGATTACCTTTGCCAGCGTTTCATTAGACAATCTCATTGGATCCTCTTTTAGGGGATCGGACTACATATATGTGTCATGATGCGCTCAATGCGCCTAAGTGTGTTCTTATCCAATGCAAGGGGATGAAGCCACCAACTATAACCTAACCTACAAAATTGGTTCTAACTTCGTTTTAAATATGATATTTGGGGTTATAACTAAAATTCAAAATTTTCAAATTTAAAAAATCGATCAATTCAAAGCCATATATTAAGTTGTTGGCTACTTTTTTATATAGTACTCAAGATATGGTCTTAAAATATACTTTGATAGAACTTTGTTGTATGACAAAAGAAATGTTTCCACCAAAATTTCATCTTAATCCACAATGGTCAATACGATGCTTTGTCCGATTTGATATGCATTGACAATTTTAAGTCAGGCACAACATAGAGGTTAAGCAGCTCGTCCCAAGATTTATTTTGCTTAATATCATTTAACTAACATACTATAATAAATCTGTAGAAAAGTCGTTTCCAAAACTAAAAACAGTAACCTCGGACCCACCATGGGATATATTATATTAAATTATCAAAAAACAAAAAAAAAACGATGGATAAAACACATTTTTTCCTAGAAACGGTTTAGAATCAATTTCTTTTTAATAGAATTTTGTTTTTTTAATTGTATCTACGTATGCTGTTATTTATTTTTAGTTGGTGATTTTTCTTAAAACATAGAGGCGAACGCAAGGTGTAGCCAGTAGATAAAGTGATATTTCTCTATATAATCAATATATTTGGGTTCAAACAGTATTTTTGGTTTTTTGGATCTATTTACTTTACGGTGACCAATCAAGCTGAAATAGCATATTCTAAATTTATGGATATGAAGAAACTAAAAATGCCGAAGAATTGAATATCAAAATAAACTTTACATTTTCCATCGTTGATTTGAACGACTGTAATGTATGTACATACATACATATATACATGCATATGTGTAAGACACGATCGGTGTTTTTATTATATTCCTAGAACTTCTCATTAATCGTCTTGTTATATCAATAATAAAAAAATCATGAACAATATTTCTCCCAATTTTAAATTTGTGAAAATATTCAACTTTCCTTTTAGATACTCCTCTTATAAACAAAGGAAGATATATGAAATTACACCTATGAAATTCTAAAAATGCACCCTTTCCTAATTGCAATTAAAAACTCTTATCATTCAAAAAAATTCTTGTAGTTTTTAATTATTTGATTTACTTTTTTCTTGCATAAAATCGCAGGAAATGGGGAACATTGACGACGCTTATAGGCACCGAAGTTGGTGCATTTTTACTGTAGCTTATATCGGAGAAATAATAGGAGTGTTCGTTACGAAAAGCCTCTAAAAATTAGGCATTCAAATAACAATGCAAAGAGTAAAGCATCTTACTCTCTCAAAGACAGACACTTAACGGGTTTTTCGTGAACTGGATTTAGTAAACATTTGCAAGGAAGCCCACACAGTTGCATTTGAGTGCATGCTTTTGAATCATTTTACTTATATAGTTGGTTTTTTGGTTGTTTTCCTCTTGTTCGTTAACAAATAGCTTCTTCTTTCGTTAATAAATCCCTCATATTTATGCACTTGCAAATTTACAATTTGAAATAACGAATTGTGTTGTTGACTCAAATGTAATCTCATACATTTCCCAGCACAAACTAGCAACTTCTCCTCCAAATGAAATTTCAAAATTCGCGTTTCTCCTTGCAAATTTTTCAATTTTTTTGCCTAAACGAGCGCGGTTTCGAGTAAAATTTAGATTTTCTAAAATTTCCCTAAATTTAAAATTTAAAATTTAAATATGTGCTCTTCCTGCTTAAATTGATATACACACAAAAACCATAGTGCCTGTATAAAACATTAAAGTAGGTCTGATACAGGATACACCTATGGAACTATACTGACTGAAATTAAACATATAAAACTACTGAGATGTTTTAAAACTGCTGCTTCTAACTACCTCTGACCTGTAAAACCCCCTATACTATTCTGAAATTAATTTACTTTTTATTAAATTAAATTAGCGAATTGATTGCAGAATAGGATAGGTGCTAATAAAAACAAGCAAATCAATGGAAGTTAATTACTTTCCCCTGCTCGTCTGTTATTTTTCCTCAAGAAATATCTAGTTACATATCGAGAAGCTGGTAATAGCGGTAGTGTAGCTGAGTTAATTTTTTTTCACTCACCATTGATCCTGTGGCGAGCGTTTGTATTAAAAAAGCTCTATTTGAATGCGGTATAGCTTCAAAACATATAATCACTGAACACTCAGATTTTCAAAGGACTTTATACATTTTAAAACTTAACTATCCTGAAAGAACATTTTGTACATTATTTGAAAGAACCTAAAAGTTTGTTAATTATTAAAATGAATTAGATCGAATTGGTGAAAAACAAAATTAAAGAGAACCGAAACGAACATTGGCGTTTATTATATGTATTTGAATGTGTTTTCTTTTTATTACGTTTAAATTTTGGCTTAACATGTTTGTGCCATGTTAATGGTACAGAAAAAATACATAGTAGGTATATGTACATATATTTTTCTTTCATAAAGCTCTCAAAAAAAAAATTACTATACTTTCAAATACCAATCAATAAAAGTTTACATACAAGAGTTTTTAACTAAACATGGACTTTTAAGTAAAATGTTTAATTCGTCATGTCACCAAAGCTATTTGGGGAAGATTAATGGTATTTTGGTATGTGTTCTATGGCTCAAGCTGTATAACATTTTTGAAAAATGTGCCACACCCCCAGACACGAGAAAACTTCAATTTGGCACATCTGCGCAACTGTTTGATGCAGATAAATGATATTTCGGTATATGTCATTTTGGAAAAAGCGAAATTCGTTATATTTCTGCCTATCTTATAACTGACCGAGATTTAGAGCAACATTTTATTGTTAAGGTCTTGCCTACGTTAATTTCAGTAAATCAACTACTCGTGGTAGAAGAGCAACTACAGGCCTATGAAAAATTACATCTGAAGTGCTAAATGGTGAAACCGGTAAATAAAAAGGCGGAATTGTTCTGATGCCAAGAATTCTTAACATCTCAAACGATATGCCATTTGATTTCAAACACTTGCAGTTTCCCGTTCGTGATGCTTTCTCAACGCCAATAAATAAGGCACAAGAGGGATCACTAAAAGTTTATGGATTCAAAATGAAAAATCCATGTTTTTTTAATTGAATGTGGCCGGATCATAAGTGTTATACTCGACAAATGTGTTAATTTTTACACAAGGGAGAAAAATAAAAAGTGCTTATTGTATATATGTATACACAAAAACACTGAAATAAAATACATGATCTTTATTGGCGAAGCAACGTAAATCGCGTATCCGACTCTATATCTCTATATATAAAAATTTAGCCGATTTCTTTATTACATTTTGGCTCAGAAACCGATGACAGTATGTTCCTTAGACTCGTGGCACGGATGTAGGCTATATGGTATGAATATATATATTCAGAAAATCCATATTTCTGGCCCAAATATGCGGGTGCAATAGTAAACCCTTTTTCTGAAAAATAAATGCGCTAGAGGCGATTTAGTTGAGTAATTCAAAAAATCTATATTTATGCTTCAATTTTGATGGTATTCAGAATAGGAAATCCCGGCGAATTTGCCTCCCTTTCGCATGTTAAAGCAATGAAAAAAGGAAACTACTTGGCAATTAGTTTCTATTCGGAATAAGTCTGATAAGAAAGGTGTACGCAGATGCGAAAATAAATACTGCCATACAAAATTGATCCGCTAGATGACGCTAGATTTGAATTATTCTGAAAATCTGTATTTATGGTCCGATATAGATAATATTGGAAAGGTGTTAGCAGGAGAGATTAGAAATGATTTTATTGTAAGATTTAGGTTATATTGAAAACTTATATGAGACTTTCAGAAATTCCATATTTATGGTTCGACTTAGTTAAAATCTAATAAGCTTTGCGCAGTTAAATCGAAATACACGTTAGCCACAGTCGAGATAAAGTTGGTCTTTAAACTAGTTACAGCTATTATTGGAAGATATAGTACATTTGAAAATTAAGTCAAAAAAACTGCAACTAACTTTTGAATCGACTTCATCTTTAGTGTTTGTTTTTGAATTCATTGAATTTTTAGCTTTAAGAATTATCTGTAAGTATATGGAAAAGCAACTCAGACGAAGTCGCGGGTATCAACTAGTTTTAAATAAATTTAGATAAAATATTACTGCAAACCCGTAAGCAGGTAGGACAACGTCTGCCGCCGAGTCTGGTAGTATTAATTTTGGACTCGAAATTTAATCGAGAAAAATATCGTACAGAAGATTTTACCAACTTCCTCTGAATCTACTCTGCACTAATTTAAAATTGATGGTCAACAATTTTTTTTCGGCAGTGTAGGGTTGTATATGTATACTTGAAAGTATTTGTTTGTATCTTTATGTGTATGAGTAGTTTCTTTTAAGTATTAAGACTACGAGTTCCGTGTAAGCGTTTGAATGTGATGAATTGCTTTTGAAAAAATCCCCTGTGTTTCCCTTTTTCCATTGTGCCTTCTTTACTGAAAACACCGGAAATCACTGAAATACCATAGGCTACCAATAATGATTTCTTATTATTTTATGTGTATATGTATGTATGTACATATGTATATCTGCATGTCGTCAGCAGTAAAGCAAAACACTTAATTAAATAATTAAACCAATTATGAGTTTGGAACTTTTCATTCATAGCTCTTCTAAAAGAGCTTATAAAAACTAGGTTTGTGAGAATGTCGTTGCAAAATTTACAGTGGATATGTACATGTCCCAGTATTAGAGATAGACCGCTCGAAGAAATTATATAATTACGAGTTCAATTTAAAAACACACGTTTTGGTATTTGAATAATTTTTAAATAAGTCTGCTCGACCAACCTATTTCAATTTTCTCGTTCCTTATCGTGAGCAAATTTTCAGTTTCTCCGTAAGAAAAGTAACGGTCATAATTCGTCCAAAAGGAATTACGAAAACGCAATGCCTGTTAAACTTTGCAGATGTATTTCACCAAATATTGCATTCAGCTCTGAGCCTTAGCTTGCTCAAGACATTCCTGGTCTTTGTTAGCAAAATTACCATTTTCAAATAGCTATATCAAGTCATTGACCCAATTTTCTTTGGAAACACCATTTCGGTCAACGGTGAGCGCAACAGAGGCATGATGGACGATTTTTTGTGCGCGGAAATTAAATACGGTAATCGAGTTATCAGCCGTCTCAACGACGTCAATTGGTCACCTCGGACTGTGATTTGAAGCCGTTAGACTTTTTTTGCGAAGTTCTATGAAGGACCGATGTTATGCGAACAATCCATTAACGGTTCAGGCCCTTAAAGCGAAAATCATGAGTTAGAGCCAGAAACCGTCTTAGAAAACTGGGCAGCCACATTAATGAAATCGTTTTCCATAAATAATGGAAATCTTTGCCCTTTAGAATAAACTAATAATAAACCAAAAAAAAGTGTAAAGTGAAACACCCTTTATTCAAATGATATGTTGAAGGGAAATTTAGATCTTTTTCGCGGCCCATTCTAATTTATATACATACATATATACAATGTAGACGACGGCCGAGTGTATTTCTGCTATGTCAAAGCGTCTCACAAAGAGTAGATTCCTCAATTTATAGTACAACATGGTGCTCGGTCAAGCATCAAAGTAAATGATGTAAGCATTAACTTCTTATTATTATTTATAGCTCCTTTCGATTAAATTTAGTGTTATTAAGATTTGCAACTTTACTATGTTCCAAAAAATAGACATACGCTTTTAGACGTTCGACTATGTTGCCGATCAAAGTAATCCTTTGTTTTTTAGGTAAACTTTTTGGCAGACTTGATTGTCATATCCGAAATGCCATCATTTAAAAATTTTGCATTTGCATCAAATATGCCAAAATTTTGACTATTTATATTGTCTATATGATGTCAAATTTACCATAATGAAAACCCTTGATGCAATAATAAAAACGTGATGTACGTAGTGACAGCTCATTTTGCTTCTGCCTTAGCTCAACGTCGTATTTTGGAAGTGGCGGGAAAAATGGAAAGAAATTAAGGCCGTTTTGGGGGAAAACAAGTTCTAATCACAATATTCTTATTGTTAGTATAATACTACACTTTAGTAAGTAATAATACGATAAAATAATTTGTTTTCTAGTACAATAAAAATGAAAACCTAACTAGACGCATTACCAGATATACAGGCCTGTTCGGCATTTTGATTTGGTTTGAATAGTAAAATCGATGCAATTCCAATTAATTTTGGTGGTGGTGTGCTTGATTGCGAGTGAGTTCGAAAAGATTTCGAATAGTTTTCCAATCATTTTCGTTCTATAATCATTTTGAAAAGCTATTGCCAGTTATTTATGTTTCTTGAAAAATTTAACCATGATGTTTGTGTCTAGTTGAGACAAGTCCAACACAACAAAAATCATTAGCTAAGATTATGCGGGAGATATAACTAAAGCTGAACTCCAAGCAAGTTTAAAGGAATTTACATTATAAAGTCTTCTTAATTTCTTTGGTTTTGCTTCAAGTTAATTAATATCATAAACTGCGATTCAAATAAAATATTTTCGTAAAACTAAATAATTTAACAGCGCCCATGGAATTTTATAATGTTTTTCAAACATTTACCAAATCTCGAGCGAATATAAAACGAATAATAACTGAAAATAACAAAAAAGTTTAAGTTCGAATAGTTCGAAATTTGTGACGCATGACAATAAGGTACTTTTCGATGAATATTGCGCATGCGCTGAAACGGAATCAAGAACTGGTAAGTTTCGATTCGAGCATTTTCCCTGTATTAACCTGAAATTTTTTAAATAGAAATTTTCTAATACAGATTAGAACAATAAAGATTTATGTACCTTCCTAATAATCTGAACTTAATACAAAAGGTTTGGCTGACAAACAATATATGTATACTTACATATATATGTGGGATTAATTTGCCAATGACTTTTCATTCCGAATAGTCAAAGGCAAAACTTTTCAAAAAGAAAAAATTTTGTTGTAATCGAAATCAAAAACCCCAATCCATTTCGATTTTGAAAAATCTGATCTAAAAAGGGAATTAAGGAAAAATTTTTCATGGCAGAAATACTCTCGAAGGTTTGCCATTCTCTGTTGAGGGGGGATCACTACTACATTCTTTCATTCTTGTATACGTAATTTACGAATTCATTCAATCAGGAAAACAAAGCAAATCAAACTTTGAATAATAGTCTGTATTTCCTTAAATTTTAAATAAAGTAAAAAGAAAAATCCACCTTAAAATTAGAAAAGATATCACACGGTTTTTCTAAGCCATTCAACGTGGCGGAATTAGAGCGAGACGTTGTCTACGTACGTCACCTTTCAAAATTGATGAATTTATGATTAAAACTAATCATAACACAAGGTGAAACTATTCAACAGGAAATCTCACATATTTTTTCCGTAAATATAATAAGTGACGTATGTATATCTTTTTATATAAAAAAGTTGAATCTTGTCTTTTAAATTACACAAAATTAGTTTTGAAATTTCATATGTATGTTTTTTTCATTTCAAATAGTCATATTCGATTTCTGTGAATTTTGATTCAATTTTCAATATTTATTCTTAAACTTAACTTAATCATACGTATTTAGTGATTTACCCGCGTTAATCACATTGCTGACCTACATTTACGAAAAATGTCCCCTAACCAAATGTGCGTACTACACATACATATGTACATACATATACATATACAGTGGCTCACAGCCAAAGTGATGCAACCGTATAAGAAATGGAAATATAATGTAAACTAAATACATCTTCCAAAAAAATATAAATACCACTTAACAGCGGCAGATATACACATTTAATTTATGCTTTAAAAAATGCAGATTGTATAGTTATTTTATTTACCTAATTAACAACAAAATCTAACTTCAGTATTAAATTGCGCCTCGCCGACGAAAATGATGCAGTAACAAAAAAAAAGAATACATTGCAATTTTTTTAAGGACACAACTAAAATTTTAGGTCGGTTAATACTTTGTGGGACACCCCTTACTATCTATAACACTTTATGAATGACAATACTAAAATGTCAAAACTATCAAATACTATTCTAGGATGTTTTAACTTTACGTTTGTAAAAAAGAAATAATTTTGGCGTTTCTTTATTTTACAAGATTTAACATATACATATGTACCAAATTAATAAATTAGTAAAAAAAAATTTATTTCGCAATATAAACATGATTTTTTACTAAGCGCTTTTTCATTTCATTGATGTATCATTTTGGCTGTGAGCCACTGTACATTCATAGATATGAACACATGTGCGTATGTTGCAATTCTCTTTGGCAGCAAACCCAACGATGTATTAGTGAAAAAAGTACCAAATATTCGTGAGGTCAAGCATTTTAATTAACCTTTCGTATTTTGTATGGACAGGTAATATTTCCGTAATATTATATTCGTAATATTTCAGAACTTTAAGTGCAGGTGTTTAATAGAGAATGGAACATTTCTTTGTAATTACCGCTACTACCAAAATCTTTCAACGATTTCTCTATGAGTTAATGTATGTATGTATGTGAGCATAATTTCTTCGGAACACAAAAAATCATCGAAGTTGCTTCGCTTGGATTGACGTCTGCAAGTCATTGGTAAATTTAACCCCTGCGTAACTTTGTTCGAAAAAATGCTATACATTCGGTGAATTTTTTATAACATTGAATTAAGAAAGCCAATCCGAATAGTTCAAAATATTTGGTAGTTGATGCGGCACCACCCAAAAGCCACCTCTGTATCCCGTACATATGTACATACATAACAAAAATTATGATTTCAATCCGACGAGCGTATGCACGATAAATAACTCAAGTGAAATATTTTAATGGAAGTTTGTGCATATGCTGGACTTCGCACAGTGTGAGTTGGCGTTTGATATAACGCTAATTGGAAAATATGCATCAAATACCTAGGTTTTAGTAACTACATATTTATAAAAAAAAACCGTATCATATTCTCTAAACAGCATTCAAGACCGATTACATACAAGTTTGTGTCAAACGCGATGAGAGCAACTGAACGTGACGTCACAAAAGTGCATTCACGAGTACTATAGACATTTCATTTAAATTGGGAGAAAACACGTCCATCTTCCATGTTAAACAAGAATTATTATTTTCGCCCGATTTAGAAATACTAGAGGATCGTTGAACTATCTTTGATACAATAGTATGCGCTTAACAGGCCATTGCCTAATTGATTACCCAATTTGTTTAAAACAGTAAAAAGATATTGTATACATACATATGCACATATGTATAATTTCCATATTCTAGAAAACTGCACACACTTTTGCAACCACAGAAAATCACTCAACAACACTAAACCGGCAAATTTTCTTTTCGACGACTCCACAGACAAGATTATAAAGCTAATAAATTGCTTCAAATATTGTAATATATTATATGAAATCTAAATTATATTTTATTTAAATACAATTAATAAATAGCTTAAGGCCGTAGTAGCCATAGCTTTAAATTATTATTGTATTTATTAATTAGCGATAAATGCATTTTGTAATAAAATAAAATAAAAAAATTTCCACACATATTTGTGGTCGGTTGATTGGTTTACTGATGACTGTTATTATAGTATCAAAATAATAGTTATCGATGACATAAAAATGTTTCTCACGCATAATAATTACTATCAAAAGACTTGTATAACATTTTTTATAATTTTTATTCCTACGCCTTAACACATATCGCCCAAACTGCTAATTCCACTGCCTTCAGCCTGAAAGTATGCATAAAAAATTAAAACAGTTTTGATATCTTTGTAATGCGTTTTTAATTGGTTAAAAAAAGGAAAAAGGGGAACCTCCAAAACCTCCAACAGTCCCAGGTATTTTAAAATAAACAAAATATACTAGACCTACAAAGATATTTTTTTGAAGAAAGCAGTTTAGCTAAATTATTTTATATTTAGAAGCCGCTGAACTGTCAAACTTTATTAAAATTTTTTAGGTTTCATCAATGCGAGTTCATATAAGGTGCTGTTGATTAATTATATAGTTTGTCAACATTTTTTATTTCGCCATGGTGTGTGAGTGGACAAGTGAAAGTATCTGTATTTTCTCTTCCTCAATATCACCTTATAGGAATTCGCTTATTTATTGACAAAATCGGCACATTTGGCAAGACGTTGTGTTGCTAAATCTGTAAATTGACGGATTTTGATTGGAGTGAAAGCAAAATTATAAGAACAAAACACTCTATGTTTCCTTTGAATAAGATATTAAATTTCATTTTGGATAATGTCCAGAAGAATTTTTGCTTAGGTAACATAAACACAACCTTTATTAAGGGAGTGTCAAAACTTTAATGACACTAGTGAAAAAACTTTTAACAATTCAATCATAGTGCATTGCCCCCAAAAACAAAACCGAAGAACAATTTCCTTTATTTTGATGTCGTAATTTTTTCTTCAAATTGCAATATTTTCTTCCGATAGAATAAAAGTTGCTTCAAAATTACTAAAAATCTGCATACATAAAATGAAATATGGTTTCTATAAAGATAATAAATAATTTTAAGCGACATTTAATTTTCATTTTTCTACCTTTCGATAGCTTTTTTTCTGTTGTATTTGCTTTGTTGAAATTACATGTTCAACGTTCCTTGACGTAGTAAGCTTTTATGTAAATAGATATGTAGATAATATGGGAATATATACATATGTTTATATGAATGTATACTTCTTAAACTAAATAATTCCCCAAAAAAATCACAGACTTTTTCAAATAACATATTAAAAATGTAAACTACATTTTTATTTCATTTTTATGACCGTGATCTTTAAATAAGTGAATGCAAGTACATGTTCAATAATATGAGTTGATTTAGTTCCACATATTTGTTCAACTTAAAAAGGGGGATTCATCTAAACGAATAATGACCCTTATAATTGTATAAACGTATAAACACAAAAAGTGTATAATTCAACTTTTAAAATTTGTATAGACATTTAATTATATGCACACTTTCCTCGTCGACCTCCTATCCTAGAAGGAAACTCTGCAACATAAAGAACTGTTGACCGCAGTCAATTGTTGTGCACAATAGGGAAAGTGGAAAATGTAAGTAATTAAATTAATTTTTCGCTAGATCACGGCATATTTTCTAGTTTTCGAATAAATAACTTGTAAAAAATAAAACAAACTGCTCACTTAAAATTTCTCATAAAGTTATAAAATTATTTGTTTATAAAATTATATCATTATATGCATACCACTACCATTTAAATATCATTAAATAAAATTTAAGTAAATATTTGACTAACAACGTGAGTGTTTTCTTTTAATTGTTTAGAGAGTCTAAGCGGGATTTTTGTAATTTAACTATGCGTTCGATTAACCTAGTTTTAAGTTTTTTATAATAAGGAAACGATGTTTACCATTGAAACTATAGTTATTTTCAATTTGGATTGTATGACCGGCATAGAGTTGGCATAGTCAGCTTTATCCAAATTAGTGTATTGTTCTCATTTATGTTTTAACAGTTAGATTTTCCAACTTGTTAATTTCGCCCACTGTGCATTGGACTCGTATAGCTGCGAGGTTACAAAACTTTTGTTGCTTCTCGCGAATTTCGGGGGTTTTATTTTTGCTGCCTTTATTTATTTAAATATGTGATGAATGAGAATGAATTTATATATACATTTATATACATATTTATATACATGTGTAGTATACATATTTTCGCTGGTATTAGCCGGGCTTTGGGCAGTTAATTTTTAGCAAATACCTTTAGTTGTAGAATTAATTATTTCAGCATACATATGTAGATATTTTTTTTCCTTTTGCTTGCAAATTCGTTGTACGTATAAATGTACGCAAATATGCATACCTACATATATACACACATATGTACATACAAACATGGTAGAATATACGTGTTTGATGGAAGAGCATACTTGTGTATACATACGTATGTACATACATACATATATCTATTTACAATCGGATACCACTATAACGAGCTCCCTTAAAGAAAAAACTCATGTTATTTTGAAGTTTTTTTACGACACTGTTGTTATTAGCATTCATATATGTATGTATGTATGTATGTATGTACATATTTGAACTTTATAGCGAACCCCTTTAGATAAAGAAGAAAAAATTAAGTCGAGAGTACAAAAACAAAAAATTTAAACTATATACAACTATGTATATACAGTGAATGTCAAGCAAAACCGTTCGGTTTCCAATAATTTGAAAAGTTTTCTTGTTTATTTTTTTTATTCCAGTTCGTATTCAATATTCTATTCCATAAGATAACTGAATTGCTTGCACTAATCTAACTAACCGGCATTAACACCTACAATAATGTTAGCCTGGAAATCCAATGTAGAATCTCTCTTGCCAACTTTGGGCTGAGTAGGCAAATGAGCTGTAAAACTGTCTCTCTCGACGAACCAAAACCACGCTCTAAAAGTCCCTCATTATGCCCGTACTATTTTAGGGCACAGAAGCAAGGACGCTATCAGCATCAGATGAGATGGCACTTGGAGTGTTTGAGAGAGATTCTCCAAACGATTTTTAGACCTTTACGTCCTGAAAGTATTCAATGCGGTACCATCTGGTGGTGATTGAGGAAGAGGATGGCCTGCTCTGCGTTGGAAAGAGCAAGTGGAAAAGGATTTGACGTCACTTGGCATTTCCGATTGGCGCCAGTTAGCAGGAAGAAGGAGTGTCTGGTGCACTTTGTTGAACTCGGTCAAAATCTCTTAAGAGGTTATAGCGTCAATTAAGTAAGTAAGTAGATATCCCCACAATGTATACAGTGAGTCAAGTGGCCAAATCGATTAATTTTAGCGCATCGTGCATCGCGCATCTCCATACTCAATTTCATTGTACGCATTTTGTTATTTTGCACTTTACTTTAAACGCTGAAATAAACTAAACTAATATAAATACTTGACATTTCTCGGGAAAACGGCAATACCGAGATTGTATCGAGAACTCAATGTTTCGGTTTCTCGAATATCGAAATACTCGCGAGTGTGCGAGCAGAAATTGAACACCCTAATAAAAATCAAAGATTTCGACTTTTTACAGAACTTTGCAGCCCATGCAATTTTAGTATAATAAAGTTAAGTTCGGAGGGGCTAAAAATGTACTTTACTTTTTACAATTTTGTTTGCCGTCGCTCGAACTTGTTTGTAACAGGACTAAGGAACCGAGATTGGTATATACAGAAATTTTCAGAATTAATGATGAAATCGATTAAGCCATGCCTACCTTTCTATCCGTCCGTCCGTGCATCGGTTTTAATATCGGTGAAGGAATGAATGGCGAAATCGACTAAGCCATGCCTACCTATCTATCCGTCCGTCCGTGCATCGGATAGGTTAGGTTAAAATGTCGGCGAAGGAGAAATATAAGAACGGACAACACGTTAATTTTGCTCTTCTCGCTGATCAATCGGCACCTCATTGGAGAACCACTGAACCACCTCTAGCTAGCTTATCGGCTGCGGCTCGTTTCCAGCTATGTTGCGATGCTCAGGAATCGGATAACTCGACAATTTTGGAAATTGAACGTTAAGATCATACTAATTTCATAAATCAAAAAACGTCGTTTAAGTTTAAAACCCCCAGTATTTAAAGTCCGGTTGCACCCATACCCAACATAGACTCTTTCTTACTTGTTATATTTAAGAAAATGTAAAATTTAGTCTGAAAAAAATTATTCGAAAGTACCACGCATGATTTTACTTTATATTCAATTATTCAATATTTGTATGTAAAATTGCTAGAGTTCTGCAAAAAGTATAATTCTTTGATTTTTCGGTTTTTAAATATGACTTTTAATTAAAAACCTTTACATTACAAAATTTTAAAAATATTGGAAAAAATCGATTTTCAATGACGTTCACTGTGCGAAATGAATTTCATGCCGATCGTGACCTACGCGTCCCATCAAAAAATGGTTTTTGGAAAAATCGTAGAGCATGAAGTTGTCTACAATATTCCTATATAAATTTGTCACGGCGAAACCCATGACAAATCTTAAATCCCAGATGGCTGGGGAAGACAGTAAATACATAATCTACGTGTAAAATAGAAATAAATTGCGTCAAAAGTTCCAAGCTGCAAATTTTTGTTCAGAAAGTCTAAAGTTACTGGCCTATCAGAAACCTCCGATTCTGTAGAATCGTTGTGCAAAAAACAGAGCAACGATTTCAAGCAGTTGATTGAAATACAATACAAATTTCTTTAAGTTCATTAAATGTTTTGCTGAAAACTTGGTTATTTGAATTCGTCTTTAAACTGACAGCAATTTTGTTCGTTATTTAAATGGCTCATTAGAAACAATTTCTTTATTCGTTAAACTCGGTTTTTGTAGAAACGAACGTTCGTTAAATTAGAAAAAACACTGTATATGCATCCGTACTTAGCAAATTATTCGACGTTGACCTTAAAAAGTTCATTGTTCGTAAATTTTGTTGATTCTAATTTTTTTATCGGATTAAAAGCAGCTTCATTAACAGCACGTAAGGACAATTAAGTAAATCATTATTAGATAATTAAGAAATTTGGAATTTTTTATTCAATCTGAAATGTATTAAAACTGATGTTTCTGACATTTTAATGGTGGGAGTAAAACAAGTTATAATAGTTTTATGCACACACAAACTTTGAGTGAAATTTCGTTGCCATTATATTAGGAGTACCTAGTACTTTGAAAAAGTAATATGTAATACGATATACGGTCACAAGTCAAACGAGTCGAGTGGTGAGTTTGTTTCTCAATATAATTGTGTTAATTTTTTCCGTTAATTATATATAAAAATATTTGTAGCTCACAATAACAGAAACCATGTAAATCAATACTTTCAACTAAAAATTATAAGAATTCAAAAAAATTTCCCCACAATTTTACGATTTTTAACAAAATGTTTTGGTACTCAGTTTGGATTTGGGTGCAGTGCAAATTTGAAGTTCCTATAAACTACCGCCTATATATTATAATTTTTTGAAATTTTGTCCTGATGATTTTTATAAAAAACCTAAAACTTTCAAAAATTGTAAAAGATTAACGGTCAAATTTTTTTTAAGTAGCTTCAAATTGGATGAGATATACATACATACGGCGATCAGACGTCCCGATTTTGGGGGAATAATCCCGCTTTTTACCAAGGTGTCAGACAAATTTTCACGTGAAAGCGGGACTATGGACTGTCCAGGTTTCGTAATTGTGTACCGCTAAAAACCCGCATTTTTCTAATTCATTTTTCCCCTATTAAAAAAAAACTATTCATATGCATCGCCTGCAGAGAACTAAACTAAAAGTGCTTTATGATTGAAACCAAAATGTAAGCTGGTCTCTTTCCCCACACATTTTATTCAACTTCAGAGTGTATTTTGGAGTTTTCTGAATTAAACGTCTAAGGTGAGTTTCTACAAGTGAATACATTTAAAAAATAAACGCATGTATATCATGATGATTAAAAACTCATTTTTATTACGATATCGAATTCTACATATTTGAGAATTGACAGATTTAAGTAACTTTGAATAAATAAATTGGAATATTTACAACAGCTTAATAATGCTAATTATTTTTTAATAATATAATGTAGTATCTTTACTTTAATTTCTGAAAATAAATTCACTTCTATGGATATCATTGTGTTGTCAATACAAAAATGAGCGAATAGTACTATTTTTTTTATGAATTATTATTAATTATAATTATATACTGTGAGTCAAAAATAAATCTAATAAAAAGGGTCCAACAGTTTTGCGTAAATTTGGGCTCCTGCTAAAAATTAATTATAAGTTTGTATGGTATACTCGTTTACTATGTAGGTACATTAGGCCGTATCAAACAAAACAATATTTTTTTTTTTCTAAAAAAAAAAACCACAAAAACACATTATTTCAAAAATAAGCTTAATAAAAAATTAGACACATAATTTTAATCAAAATAATACGTACTCATATATAACAAACACTCAGGTTAATATCTTTACGATTCGATTATGTATCACTCATAAATAGAATATCAGATAATGGAATTATGGGGAAAAAGCTAATTTTTCAAAACCTCACATTTTCAACATTTCTCATGATACGATCTAACGTGCATATTACATGAAGCCATGAAAGCAAAAACAAACTACATATAAAAATTCATAGCTATAAACAAAATACATGTGAATTTTGTTGTTGGGCAAATCGACACCACCTTATTTGAACTCGCCTTGGACTGACTTAGATGTGTGAAATATACAACAAAATAATGAGCGAAAAAAGCTATATTTTGGTTTTATTCATATTAAGGTAACGATATGTACATACATATATAAAGTATGATTTATATCCAATGTACTTTGCCTAAGCTTTCAAGCCAAAGAGTGAGAACTGGATTGGCGTTCAACCGAACTTTCAGGTTCAGTACTCAAATTCAAGTACACTCGTGTGGGGAAAATGTTATTCTGCCAAATAGTAGGCGAGCCTAAGAAACCGTACGTAGAAAAACTTCCTTATAAAAACTGGATTGTTAAACAAAAACTTTTTGGGGTTCATTCTGTAACATAAACCATATAAATCAACGTTTCAAACTGTATACAAAATTAATTAGAATTAAACTTATTTTCACCAATTTTTGTAATTTTTTAGTCAGTATTTTGAAGTGCAAGATTAAAATAGCTATTGATTTTTGATAACTTTTTTTCATACAATAATAAATATATCTAAATTGGCGCATCAAAGCAAGCCGGGTATGCTAGTATTGCATTATTTTGAAACCTTAAACGACGTTTATTTATTTAAATAAAAACAAAATTAAATTACATAGTATGAATTTAACGTGCCACACCCATTTTCCAAAATTTTTAATTTTTTTTATTATTTATCTCTCTAATTAAATTCTTTATACCAAATTTGAAAAGATTCGCGACATGATTTAGTAAAATATTATATATTTTAATTTGTAATAAATTACCGTTATATGAGAGGTGAGCGTGGTTTTAGTCTGATTTCTATAATTTTCGAAATTTTGCTTTCTAACTAGAAACGCAAAGTGTAATGTGGTAGAATTTGACAAAGAAGTTTCGGAGATGTATCTATTTGCTCTAAGGTGGGCGATACCATGGACACCGCCAACATTTATGATTCCATGTTTTTCATTCTCAAACCCAATCTTGTATATGTAATGTGAGCCGCTTTCCATGTATAGTTAATAAATATCGAATTTTGTTTAACGTTATATAAGAGGTGGGTATGGTTTTTGTACGATTTTAACAATTTTCAAATTTGGGCTTATTGACCTGAATGCAATGTGTACAAATTTGATGGAGTGTGTGGGAATAATGTTTGATTATTTGATCAAAAGTGGGCGGTCCCACGCCTATTACCGAAAATTGTATTTGCTAATGGAACCTTATTCCGCGTTTTTTCATTTCTGAAAATTAGTGCAACCCTATCCTTCGTATTAAATTGGCTGACTTAAATATCGCGTTTTGATTTGTTATATGAGAGGTGGACGTGGTTGTTGTCCGATCTTAACAATTTTCAAAATTTTGCTTACTGACTTGAAATATCTACATGCCTACCAGAGGTTGGGAGGTAGTTTCGGAGATACCACTTATGATGTGGTTATTTACTGGTTACAGAGATAACGCATTCTATTGATTTTACAAAACACCGTTATTGTGTTATCCATTTGTGATACCAAAGTACCTTGGGTCCAGGGCAATGTGTATTCAAAGTTTCGACCCACGGACGGATAATCGGTCAGACAGACATGGCTTAATCAAATTCGCCATTAGTTCTAAGAATTTTGGTACACAATAACTATATCTACTATTTCGGTTGCTTTAAGCTGGGCACCAGGTATAAAAACATTTTAATTATGGGCAAAGGAAGGCTTTAAGACGCTTCATTCGAGAATACCCAAAAAAATTATTTTTTAAGCCTAAGTATGGATAGAAGTAGTTTTGAGATTCATGATAATTTTTAGTTAGTTTGTCGAATTCGTTAATTTAGACAAAATTTGAAAACAAGCAAGTAGGAAAACAACCATGCTTTTTAAAAAGTGTAATTGAACTCATCTGATGTTTATTGAAAGATATGTAAAGGGTCTTGCAATAGGGATGTAGACCGATAGTGACAGCAAGCGAGGCCATATTTTTCCCTGCTCTTCAGTAAGGTTTGCCTTACTTTGTTTCATCATGGAAAGATATACGATCCAACAACGAGTCGAAATTATTAAAATTTACTACCGAAATTCGGAGTCAATGGCCTCAACTTTAAGAGCGCTACGTCCAATTTACGGGCGTCGTCATTTCTGGCTGAATGGCTTCGTCAATAAGCAAAATATGCGTTATTGGACAGGCAGCAATCCACACGTACTCCATGAGTTAACATTGCATCTCGAAAAAATTACGGTTTGGTGCGGTTTATGGGCCGGCGGCGTCATTGGGCCGTACTTCTTCCGTGATGATCAATACCGGCACGCTACTGTGAATGGGAATCGCTACCGCTCAATGATAACCGAATATTTATTGAAACCCAAGTTTGGTGAGCGTGTTATCCCACGAAATGGCCCAGTCAATTGGCCGCCTCGGTCGTGCGATTTGACGCCGTTAGACTATTTCCTGTGGGGCTACGTCAAGTCTATGGTCTATGCCAACAAGCCAGCGACGATTGATGAACTTCGTACGAATATCGAACGTGAAATTGCAGCAGTATCTGCCGGTTTATCCTTGTAAACCGTCGAAAATTTGGTTCAGCGTCTGGACTTCTGCAAGCGTGCCCGTGGTGCCCATGCAAACTAAATCGAGTTCCATACATAATGGCATCGAATGTACTTTCACAGGAATAAAGAATTTAATTCATATCCCAAACCGTTTTTGCTTTATTTAAAATAACTTTTGTAGCGTTCCTATTGCAAGACCCGATATGTATGTATGTACCTTCACTTTATTAGTTCGATAATAACACCTACTACTTTTCGCAGCGCGGCAAATCGCTCCAAAAATCGATGCGGTTCTGTTTAGTACATCGATCCAGTCAGAAAAAACTTGTACAGGAACCGGCTCATTAGTATCCCTGAACTGCAGTTCGTTTCGAATGGATAAACTCTATTATACTAAGTGATACAAGGATAAAATTCAAATGAGTAATATTTACAAAAGCTTTCCTATGTTAATTACAAAAAAATATCATTTCAAACAACTTTTGCTAATGAGCTGGTATACATACTGGAAGAAGCGAAATTAGAAGGCACTATTATTTGTAATAAACTATATAAATTATTATTTATTTTTATTCAAATACACGACTATGGGAAACTAAAAAAATTTAATACATTTTTTTGAGGTTTGGACAAGCCGAAGGTCTAGTTAAGTAGACAAGAAATGCATACTCAGAGTTTTGAATTGGCAATGAAAATCTTGGCCTAGGGTTGAAGCAACCAATTTCGATAGGTTGGAGAATATACTAGGCCTTAATTTCAAATGTACATATGTATATCTAGCTATAATCAAAATAATAACATATTGACCAGTTTTGATTATTTTTTTTCGATACTCGACAAACCGGACGAAAAAACCTTATGAACACGTATGCCGATAACTATCCATACTATTCCCGTTTCATATATAATTTATATTATATAAAAAAAAATGTGTGTATTTGTATTTCCTAGTAAGCTCTGGTGCTACTTACCCGATTCTGAAAATGCTTTTATACAAAGCATATTATCTATGTACGAGTATATTTAATTATATCGTATTTTGAATCTAGTTTTTAGGATTACGCAAAAAGATCGGGAAAGACTTTAATTTCCAAAAACCTGCGAATGGCATTCAACTCAAACCAATCGAGCAAACATGCCGTCTATGGTCAGCGTAAAGATATGTAAAAAAAAACTAAAAAGGAAATAAACATATAATAATAAGTAAATAAGATACATATGTATGTATGTATATATGTAACTTTATTTGGTGTTTGATTTCCTCTCGGACTATAAAGTAGCGAAGTACAGTTTTCTTATGAAATTATTTATCCCTACCATCAAACTCTACCAAACTTGGTGTACGCCTCACAACTTAACTCAGTAGAGGCATATGTACATATGTATATGTAATACTTCTATATTGCGGGTGGGATAAGCTCGTAATGTGTTTTGAAAACGAAACCAAAACGAGACAGACTACATCAATTTTTGAGCTTGTAGTAGTATAAATGTAAACTTGTATATTGTCAAATAGACTGAAAATTCAAATAATTACAGGGACGGTTCAAGTACAAAAGGGGCCAAGAAAACAGCAAACTAAATGAAAGTGGCCTATGAGAACATTTCCATTAAATGAGAACATATTTATTTATGATAATAGAACAATTTTATTATCCAAGGCATGTTATATATGTACATAAACATATATTCGGATGGACATTATTGATTTGCAAATAAAATTAGTTTTGTAAATTTATTTCGTGCATATTCCTTATCTGCCGTTTGCTTTGTACTCTCGTAAAAAAGGCGTGTATCAATATACATACATGTTTAATATGCACTTACAAAGCTGCAATCAGTGGTCATTTAATACATCGTTGCTAAAAAAAGTTTCAGCTTTTACGTGATCTTCCATAAATGATAGTGCCAATATCCAAATTAATACCAGCACTAAATTGAAGTTCTGGCAACTGTTGTCGCTCGTAGTGTAAGGATTTGTTCGAGTTGCTTACTACTTATATCAATATCAGAATCAAAATCCAAGCTAGGCACATCATTTTAAAAATTCATACCTGACTTTAATCCCACTACTGACGACTGCGGTGGCTTATGGTATAAGGGTTGAAGATGAGGGCTTACTGTCGTGATATCAGAATCAAGTTCCATTTGTAAGGACTGCACTTTTGGGTGCAGGTGTAGTGTAGGGAAAGCGTCTTTCTTCAAATATCTGCCAATACTGTGGTAACATTTCTTTTCGAAATGCTTTGAGCAAATATAAACTGCATGCTTGTGTTGGCCTTGGATACCGCATGCATCCATCCACTTTCTGCGAAGCTCTGCATGTTTTGGTAAACTGGAATGGGAAAGGTGTTTATTAGCTTCTTAAAAAATTGGAATATATGTACTTACGCATGAAGATGTTCTTCTTTATCTGTATTTTTTTTGCACACAAAGCATAGCCTCACCATTATATATTTTGGTTTGTAAATATTTTTTGCTTTTGACAATTTTTAAATAATTTCTTTAACGTGTAAATATAAACGATTTTTCTATGAAGGCTTGATACGCTCATGTATTTTTTAAAGTGAAGTTGTCATTTTAGGTACATTCGATTATCGGATCACTCATTATATTTTTTATATTTCTGCACTCTGATATTGGGGAATGTACTCTGTCCTTTCCAGCAATATAGAAGTATTACATATATGAGTAGAGGCATTCGCTAAAATTATGGAGATAGAGCGAAAGGCACCCAAAATATATGGATATTTTAGGAACTATTAAAAATAATTTGATCAAATTCATACTATAACAAAAATCCTGTAAATTAATGTTTCAAACTTTATAAAAAATTTATGAAAACACAACAAATTATAATTTTTTATAGCCTATTATAGTTTAGTATAATAAGGTTCAAGTTTAAAGTGTCTATAAATTGCCGCTGATTTTTTAATATTTTTAATATTTTTTTAATTTTTGGTCTTGCGCATTTTATAAAAATTCCCGTTGTTTTAGAACCATGCCTAAATATAGTTCCAAAAACTTAAAAATTTGGTTTCAAATTTGATGAGTTTTTATACATAAGTTGCGTATAAAGTTTGAAACATTAATTTACATAGTTTTTGTTGTAGTATGAACTTATTTTTATAAAAAATTAGCGATAAAAATGTATTATGAATAATATTGTAAAGAAATCACCATTCGCCCGATTTTTTTGGTCGCCAGTGTATTTATGAAATTTTTAAAGAGGAAACATTCATTATAGAATTGTAAAAGAAATAAAAATAAAACTACATTATTTAACAATACCACAAACAAATTGCAATTTTATTACAATTCATTGTGCACTTTATCATTTCTAAGTTATTCAATTTCAATTTTCTGGATTTTTAAATTCTTATCCTGTTTAGGTTCATCCCTATTACTCTCTATTATCTCATGTGTGGTTTGAAAATTCTTCATGTTAACAGCGTTACTATTTGAAATAGTTTTATAAACGCTTAAAGCTTGCGTGACCAGTGCCGTTACGTCGCTAGGATTAGACGGCAGTATGAGAGTGTTATTGGTTTTCGCTAAATTTCTAAATGCATCAATGTATTGCTCAGCCAAGGTTAGTGTTGCTGCATTTTTACCATCCATATCTTGTAGTGCCTTTGCAACCGTTTGTAATCCACGCGCACGTGCATCGGCCACGGCCAACATTGCAGCCGCCTCACCACTAGCTTTATTAATTTGTTCCTGTCGTTCGGCTTCGGAAGCAAGTATACGTGATTTTCGTTTACCCTCAGCAATATTGATTTCAGCTTCACGACTACCTTCTGACTCCAGAATAGCAGCACGCTTACGCCGTTCTGCTTCCACTTGCATTTGCATAGCTTCATGTACACGTGTTGGTAAACGAATGTCACGGATTTCGTAACGCAAACACGCAATACCCCACGCCTCACTCGCCTTATTGATTGAATCCACAATACTAACGTTGAGAGATTCACGCTCACGGAAGATTTTATCTAAAGACATTTTACCTAATTCAGAACGCATTGTGGTCTGTGCGAGTTGTGTTATCGCGAATTCTGGATCTTCCACGCCATACGAAGCGCGATATGGATCAATTATACGCAAGTACAAAACGCCATCTATGCTAAGGGTAACATTGTCTGAAGTGATGGCACTCTGTTTGGGCACATCAATAGCGATTTCCTTCAGACTTTGTACATATTTGATTTTATCGATTAGCGGCACCAATATGTTAAGACCGGGCTCCATAATTCTGTGAAAACGACCCATTCTCTCAACTATCCATGCCTCCTGCTGTGGTACAAACATTATTATCGTATTCATGGGGGTGGATGCCTTCGTGCGGCTTTGTATTAGCTGACGTCCATTCCTAAGTAGTAACGATTGATGGTGCTGGTGAGACAATCGTCCAGCGGTAGTTATAAAAGTACGCAACATCATCGTCAGAAACACACTTTGACTTTATTACGAACGAATAATGAAGATGTGCAGCAATTGGATATGAAACGTTAAAAGAAGAGATCACTGAAATATTAAAACTTTACCCTGTAATATTTATTTATAATGATAAATTATTACCTGTTATTCGCGGTTTTTGTGCTTATTATTTAATTTGAAAAAGATTCGTGACAAAATGATCCATTCGCGAAATAACAAGTGACAGTTACGCCAGTTACGCTTTCATGCCGACAATCCGAATGTCATGAAAGACAAGTGTCCAAATGAAATTCAGACGAGACTTTCTTACAACGAAGTTACATAGCGTTTCGTTTCCTGTGGCAGGAATTCTCGTCCGATTTCACCATACTTACATACTTACTTACTTACTTAATTGGCGCTACACACACACATACGAGAAAGCATTTCTGAACCCAATTTGTTTTTTGGTACAAATTAGTGATAATTGTAAAAGTTTAGAAACAAAGCTAATACAAAGAACGTAGATTTCAAAAAAGCTGTATCACTTCCAGCGTTCCTCTAACAGAAAACCTAGTCCAATTTCACTATACCAGAACTAATTTGACTTTTGCTGATTGATATTAGAATCTGATTAGAACCAATTGATTACTGTTGTGGTGAAATTGGACGAAAATTCTTGCCACAGGACACGCAGCCCTATGCAACTTCTTTGTAATCAATAGGTAGACTAATGTTCGTACTTTTATTGCCAATAACGGGTCTATTCTGCACCGGTAACAACATTTTTATTACCGGTAATAAAAACGTCCGGCAACTTTTAAACCCTTTTGGTATTCTGCACGTTCTTATTACCGGAAAATTTTATTACCACCGCACTAGGTGGTAACTATTAGAAACCATCTGACGTTTATTTACATTTTTGTAATAAATTAAAGAGTAGTGAAGTATTAAACGTTGATTTTTTTATTAAACTAATTGCAATACGAGTTTTCAATATTAAAAACATAATGGCGACTTCTTTGGTAATGTTACTGCTGATTGATGAGGAGGATGATGAAATATCCCTACGTAGACAGCAACTGAAAAGTCTTCGGAACAACAGCGATCCATTTAGTTTACCAAACGAAATTTTTAAACAGAATTTTCGAATGCCGTAAGAAGCATGCAATTTCGGTGCCTTCGGGGTGTTCTTGCCTTGGAGCAGCTCCGAACGGTCCTTTACGAAGGCTACATACCAGCGTAATTGCTGCTGGGTTGTCCTTGCGTATTTTCTGCAATTAAAAATTAATGATATTATAATAATTTATTAAATTTACTTTAGTAAATCACTCACTTATTCATCTCCATTGTGATTCGCTTGTAAAATTTGTGTTCAAATTCACACCACACCAAAGCAAACACCGTATGGTGAGTTTTACACTGTTGACAGCGTTACCAGTGTGCAAGAATGCCGGTTACAAGCAGGGGTAACATTTTTCGGTAATAAAATTTGCCGGTTACAAAATTTCCGGTAACGTGCAGAATAGACGTGTAACTGTATGAATGAGCGTAATATAAGGCCACGTTTGCAGTGCAGTGTATATATGAACGTAATATAAGGCCAAGTTTGCAGTGCACAGCTGACAAAAGCGAACGTTAAACAAAAATAAAAGCTATAATAATTGCGTCGTCTGGCAATCTGGTCGAATTGACAGCTGGTGAATCTGCGTGCATTTTCCTTAAATTTCGAAAAATAGTGTGTGTTTATGGTAAATTTCAATATTGATAAATATGAACTTTGTGATAAATAAACAGCAGTATATTGAGATTTATAATTGAATTTTACATTGAAAGGGCAAAGGTAATTAAAGGATATCCACCATCTTTAAAAATTTAAATCAGCTTTAGCGCCAATTCGATCAAGTTAAAAGCACAACATGTTTGGCCAACCGACCCTAGCCGCAACCACCGCTCCTCCATCTACAAATCGTATGAACGATTTTGAAGTAACAATGCCTCCGGATGATTCGGTATCTGCGTTGGAATTCAGTCCGAGCACCATACCGCAGAACTTCCTTATTGCCGGCAGTTGGGATAGCAGTGTGCGCTGTTGGGAAGTAGAACAAACAGGTAAAACGGTCCCCAAATCAATGAAAACTATGGGCGGTCCAGTATTAGATGTATGCTGGTCTGATGACGGGACAAAAGTATACATGGCGGCCTGCGATAAGCAAGTAAAAATGTGGGACTTAGCCTCGGACCAAGTGTTGCAGGTTGCAGCGCATGATGCGCCCGTTATGACTTGTCACTGGATTAAGGGGACCACTTATAATTGTCTGATGACTGGTTCTTGGGATAAAACATTAAAGGTGGGGTTTTCATAAATTAATTGGTACTCCAAGAATTAATTTGTCATTTTCGTTTCAGTTTTGGGATACGCGTACACCCAATCCTCTCATGGCGATCAACTTGCCAGAACGGTGTTATTGTGCTGATGTTGATTATCCCATGGCAGTGGTGGGTACCGCGAATCGAGGACTGATTGTATACTCTCTAGAAAACACGCCGACTGAATTTAAGCGGCAAGATAGTCCACTGAAATACCAACATCGAACCATATCAATTTTTAAGGATAAGAAAAAGGCACCAACAGGTATTTAAGACGAAGTTATTGAAAATGGCCGAAAACAAGCCTGTTAAATCCCGAATATTTTCTAGGTTATGCGCTTGGCAGCATTGAGGGCCGTGTCGCTATTCAATATGTAAACCCAGTGAATCCAAAAGATAATTTCACCTTCAAATGTCATCGCACCACTGGCACTGCAGGTTATCAAGACATATACGCTGTAAACGATATAGCATTCCATCCTGTGCATGGCACTTTGGTCACTGTCGGCTCAGATGGTACTTTTAGTTTCTGGGATAAAGACGCGCGCACAAAACTTAAATCCTCCGAGACGATGGATCAATCGATTACAAAGTGCGCCTTTAATAATAATGGCCAAATATTCGCCTATGCAGTGGGATACGATTGGTCGAAGGTAAGTTTAATTTATGGTCAGTCACAATTATATACATACTTTTATTTTTTTCCGAACCACAGGGGCACGAGTACTTCAATCCAAGCAAAAAACCTCAAATCTTTCTGCGTTCTTGTTACGATGAGCTAAAACCACGTATTGCATAAATTAGTCCTTGGGCCATGGAAGTTAGTTAGTGTAACCAAACATATGTATGTAGGATCAACGTATTTTCCAATTGAATTTAAATTTAAACATTGAAACAGACGCATTTCAGCGATAAGAAAAACAAAATTAAAATTAAACACATCCATATAATTTATCCTAAACGCTTTATTTGGTGCTTGGCTTTACTGCCCTTACCGCAGCTTCAATCGTATAACAATGGAAAATATTCAGCGTGTTGAATTATCCTTCACTTCTTTCAATGGTAAGTGTCGGCGAAGGTATTGTCCACATCAGTACTTAATGATGCCCGCCTTCAGCATGTTCACCATCACCATGGCCATGACCATGATCATCCTTTGCACCAAAAGCGTACTCGCATCCAATGTGTATGGCAGCAGCAATGGAACCCCATACTAAACCACGCAAGAAGAAAGCGCGTGCACGAGATGCGTGAGTGCCCATTACGCTTGGCTCATAGCGCCACACCTCATTTCTAGAAATCGAAAAGAAAAAAGTAGTTTACTATAATAATTGTCTCCTTGCTTTTAAATATTTAGTAAAAGCTTACCGCAGCCATGGATCTTTCAAACCCTGACGCGCTAACGCTTCTTGTACTTCTCGTAGCTTGGGAATGGTTTCCACTTTGTAGATAGATGGATGTGGCACCTTGTAGGGTTCACCGTGTCCGCCCATGATTAATTAAAACTGCAAGTGAAGGAAAATGTTAAATGAGCCTAGCTATTTCGGTACGTTCTCCGCATATCTGGTGGCACAGTGCGCGCACAGACAGGGTTATATAATTTTTGTTTTTACACCGCTTTTTAGTTTATTTAATGCAATGCAGTGTAGTTGGACCGCCAATATTTTTTATTTGCAACGTCTTAAATTACCTTGCGCTGACGCATTAAAATCTTACAACTTACACTGTGATTTCTAAATTTTTGGTTCAACAAAAATTCTGTCCAAATAGGATTTTGCACAGGCAGCTAAATAGCATCAAAGAAAATTGACAACTATAAACCAGCTGTTGTGCGGTGTTGCCGGACTATGATTTTTTTTAATTTTCGTACGTATTTGAAAGAATGCAAACGAGCTCTTGTTTTAAAATAACATTTATACAACTTCAGGCAAGATTACGATTCCTGGGGCGCCGCGTTTTGACGACTATTTCTTGTAGAACTCGACAAAATAAAAACAACTTGGTTTTCGAGATACAGCGAGTTGAAATTTGTCGATTTTGGTATACATGGTGCATAATATACGTCGCGTGTAATGCACTTTACGCATGAAATTCTTTGAATTCTTTATTTGTTTTATTTCACTTTTTCCAATTGCCCCTCTTTACGTAGTTCCCATTATTTTTGCGTGCAACACCTTTCTGCGTAGGCGGCCTTCGGCCGCGCTTTAAAAAAATAACCCTGGCCGGTCCAACACCGGCTACGCTGACCACAGTATTTTTGCGTGTAACACCTTTCTGCGTAGGCGGCCTTCGGCCGCGCTTTAAAAAAATAACCCTGGCCGGCCCAACACCGGCTACGCTGACCACAGTATTTTTGCGTGCAACACCTTTCTGCGCGCGCAATTTAATGCATACCAACCTACCGACGCCAAACCCGTACATACAGTTTGTGTCATTAATGCCTTAACAATCGAATATCGAAATCTAGTGAGCACGGGCGCAGTGCCGAGATGAAAATACAAGTTTAAAAAAGTCAGAAAGCGTGTTTCGGGTTTCATTGCTTTATGAAAATAGTTGTAATTTTGAGAAAAGTGAATAGTTAGAACAAACAAATAAGGAATTCAAAGAATTTCATGCGTAAAGTGCATTACACGCGACGTATATTATGCACCATGTATACCAAAATCGACAAATTTCAACTCGCTGTATCTCGAAAACCAAGCGAGATATCAATTTTTTTTACTTGTGAAAAAGTGTTTATTTTGTCGAGTTCTAGAAGAAATAGTCGTCAAAACGCGGCGCCCCAGGAATCGTAATCTCCCCCAACTTCATAGTTTTGTTAAAATGTAGCGCGTGAATTATTAAAATCTCAACCATTTCATTTGGCAAATGGCTATATCAAACATCTGGTAAGTCTAGTTGTATTCCACGGTGTACTGAATACTGAAGGTGACGCCTTTAGAAGTACCGCTGCTTTGGTTTTGCCGGGTTTGACAATTCTCAACTTCAACTAGACAAAGCTTTTTTCACAAATTAAGAAAAAGAGACACTTTTTTTAGTATTTTGCGAATTTATTTATTAAATGTCTGCCTCTAAATTCATACTTTTACACTTTAGAACAATTAGAACACGTTTTTCAATGAAATATTGGAAGTTGTTCAATTTTCTCTCTCCCGTATTCTTGTTTACTAAAGGCGAGATCTGTCATTTCTTCGCGGGAAGGCGCAATCTTGTATTCTATCATTCTTGGTTGTATTCAGTATATGTATATAGGTTTGGCATCACTAGGTGATTTGAAACGGCCCGAAGGTAGTTCATACAAGGTGGTGTTAAAAAGCAGCTGATTTGATGCGATGAATGATTTCGGAGTTCTTTTTCATTCTACTTTTGTTAAAAATTCGGAATGCTTGTCAAAATTCACTTCATAACTGTAAAAAAATTTCCATACCTTGAAACTGCTACAGTTTGGTACTCACCATTAGGAAACTTCAAAAAAATTTATTTTCGTTAAAAATTTCCATTTTTTCTATCATATTTCCAAAGCGCAGTAAACAAGTGGAGAATTAGAGTATTTTGTTGTTGCTTGTGGTACATCGAACGGTGTGAACGCTGAATACAATTTTTTGAGAATTTGTTGTTTGACTGTTTGTGGACCCTTGCAAATAAAGCATACATTTAAAAATCAACGCTGCTGTTACCATCTGTTTTATTTCAAAAAGGTAACCAAGTATATGGAGACAAAAAAGGTTGAGCTTTCTAGTGAGAACCGTTTATGAAGGATATAAATATTTTTTATAGACGGAGATTTAATTTCCACAATACTAAAAACAGTGGCACGTTGCCGTTCATTTGTAAAAAATAAGGTTTGTTAAATCGGCAAAACCAAAGTAATGGCAAAAATTTGGTATGTAGTTCCTATAATAGATGATCACAATAGCTCTTGGTAATTAATTCATATCAGGTGCGCCAATTGGCGTTAAGCTTCAGGTATACTTACATTGCATAACTAAAATTAAATAGGTAATCAAAAATTTCGCTTTTAAATAAACCCACATTTTTTTTGTAATCTATATTTTTTATTTATTCAAGTAATTCTAAAAATATGTTGTATTCATATATTTATTGCATTTGTTATTAGAATGAATAATATATGTGTTTAATATAGATATATTTATGTATATACGTATGCAGTGTAGATGCAGATGAAAATTTGGAAAATATTTACTAAATGAAAAAGCTGAAAATGATGAGATTAATAAAATAAAAATACGAACACGTTTTTGTTAATTAATTGTATAGTAATTAAATGGTTTTGTATTATGTTTTCAATGGCTACCTTTAATAATTATTTGAACTTAATATTTTCGTGTATTTGTATGTTTGTAGCTTCTCAGCGACCCCAAACATTTCAGCGCACTATTATTTAGCTTAAAATGAACAAATATCTATACAATAGAAATTCAGCATAAGTAGTTTTTTTCATTCAATATTTTACATTAGTCATGGCTTCATATTAAAAAAAAATTAAATTTTCGTGGTTTCAAACATTAGTTCAAGGTTTTTTTATATTCATTAAAAATCACAACATATTAAGTAAATAATAATATATAATAGTCAATTGGAATTTTGATACAACGGAATAGTAAAAAAAAAAAATAATCGCTTTTTGTTTGAATTAAAAAAAAAATTGTTTCAAAAAAATCTTTTGAATTTGGTTAGTTTTTTAAATAGGCAATATCATTTTGCCTTTTTCACACTCTACGTCTACGACTAACCGTTAAATATTATAGTAATTTTTAAATGATTATTATACGACTTTTTAACTTAAGCAGTTTTTGCATTTTAACAACAGTTGTGGTTTTGCGTATTATTAAAATTTTAATGGTTATAAATAATTTTTAGTGTGGCATACTTTTTGTATTTTTTATAAAAAGTTTTGCAAATTTTTTTAAAATTGTTTTTGTATTTTTTTCTTTTGTATTATATATTTATTTGTTAATAGCGATTTTTGATGAACTTACATAGCTACCATTATCTCAACATAGTATATAAATTGTATGTATTATTTTTATAAACAGCTATTTTATAAGGAAACTGTGAACTTAATTGATGCCTTTTTATTTTTATTTGTAGGTTTTTTTTTTGTAACATTTTTTGTCGGCTAGTCAATGCTGTCGCAGCAACAAATTTCAGTTGAAAATATTTAATTTCATACAACAAAAAGTATGTATTTTATATTACGTACTTGTATTATTTCTTTCTTTTATATTTTTTTCTATTGTTTTCTTTTACAACAAAAATTTGTTAGTGCAACAGCGGCACCTAATTTTATTTTTATTTCTTGCATACACTTAGTATTTAAAATACACTTAATCACCACAAAGTTTATTTATCGAGTCTTAAATTATTATATAACTGATTCAATTTGTTTTTGTAGTTTTAAGCAAAAATACTGTGCTGGAAGGCCAATACAATGCGATATATTTTTTAATTTCTTATACCATTTGAGCGGTTATGGGTCTTGATGGTAAATAATATAAAATTAACTCCAAAAATTATTTCGAAATATTTTTTGCGAAATTAGTATGCAGAAAACTTCTATAGCCTTTTGGGTACTCACAGTTTGTGATCATTTCAATGTCAATTTTACTCCCTTCTAAATTTGTGACATTTTGTCACACGCCATTGCACATTATTTCGTTTGAGTGCTAGGCAAATTTAGCACAAAATATTAAACTCGCCACATTTCATGTTTTTCTCATTAATAATACATATATCAGAAATTTTTGACTTTCCACCTTAAACTTGTAATTTTTTTTAAAGAACACATACAATCAAAGTTTTGAAAATAAATATAAAGTTTCTGGAAGCAAGTGCGAGACAGTTAGCAGCTCGCAATAGATATTTAGCTTTCAATTAATAATGATAATTTTTAAAAACACCAGATCAGATTTTAGCGTCAAATTAAGAATGGGCTGGATTTTGGATTCGTTCTAATTTTGAAACGCGAAACGAACTGTGAATACCCTAAGTATACATTTTTGAAGTGAATTTTATTTCCTTTAAGCATAAAAACCACTTTTGGTAACGCTTTGAAATGAAGTATTCTTTTTAAGGAGATTTCACAATTTTATCAGCTGCTTTGTGATAGTTTTGCTTGTAAGTAGTATTTTTTATTTTATTTTAAAATTTTTTAAGTTTTAAATGTACTGAATGCAGTTATAAAGTTAATGGATTTTGATGTTGTTTTACTTTTAGTTAAGATAATTTTGTGTTTAAATTTTATTTTTGTTTATTATTCCATTTATTTAATTTACCGATATTTTCAGGAATACTTTTACCCGACTATATGATAGCCAAGCAAAAGCTTTAAAAAATGATAAGAATACAAAGCCCGTAATAAATATAAGAGCCTTCATTTTAATGCTACAGAATTTTATGTTACTTTATCTTGTATTATATTTAATTTTGGTGTGTACTTTCTTTTATATGGTTTTGGTTCATTTCGCTTCGATTTTTTCTTTACGGCGTTTATTATTGATTCATTTATTTATTTATTATTTTTATTTTTTTTTTTGTATTTTATTTAATAGTATTTTGCTAATGTTTGTTTTTATTTTCTTTGCGTTTTTTTCTTTTTATGTTGCTTTACAGCAGTTTATCGCTGTGGAACGAAAAATTTCGCCAGTTACGTTTTTTTACGCAGCTCTCTACGTTATTTCATTTCACTATTTTTCTACTATCATCTGGTAGTGCCGATTCTAAGGGGTACGTTTGCTGATTTATTTTACTTTTTCATTTCAACTTTACTTTATTTTAGCCGATGCCTTTTAAATTTTTTTCCATTTAAATTTTATTTCAATTATTTTTTGTATATATTTCATCTTTTGTATTTGTTGTTTAATTTTATTTGAATTTATTCTATTATATTCTTTTGTTTTGTTATTATTTTCTTAATTTATTTTCTTTACCTACTTTAATTTTACACATTTCATTTCATGTTTTTTCTTTTATTCTTTGATTTTTTGTTATTTTTTAATTTCATTTATTGTATTTTGCTTGATATTTTTACTTTTATTTTGGTTTAGTTACTTACTTTATTTTATATATTATATTTTGTGATTTATGATTTATTAGTAATTTGTTTTGTTTGAAATTCGTTCAGTTCTTTTTGTATCAAGTTATATTGTTTCTCTTTATATATACATGCATATTGCTTTGCTTTGTGAAGGGACCTAAATAAAAATAAAAAGGGCGTTGATAATGTGCAAGAATGTTTTTTATTAAAATTTATATTATTTTCTATTTGTAAAAACTGTAGACAATCAAGCATTGGTTATAGTAAAAAAATAAATTATTTAAAATTCTACATATCCCTCGTATTGCAAAGATATTATATATTATTTTAGCTTTTTATTATATTTGTTGGTTAATTATTATGCTTTTTATTACTTTTCAGTTACATACATATTTGATGGCAATAAACGCATTTTGATTTTATTTCTGGAAACCCTCAGCAGTTGTGTACTGTAGATTATTCGACCTCAAGACATTATTGTAGTTTTGTGGTGGTAGTCGTACTATGAAACATTTTGCTGCTTCTTGTATGCCAGCACATGCACGTTAGTTTTTTTTTCGAAACCGTTCCGAAACGTTTTTAATAGCCCGTTCTCGTTGCTGCAACGAAACTGTTTTGCACTCCGCTTTTGATTTGAGTTGCCGTATTTTATGAATATTTTTTGCTTTTAAAAAATTTGTATTCATCACATTATCCGAAATAAAAGTTTGCAGTCTAAGCTGTGTTTCAATGCCTCCTTTTAACACTCGGTCTCAACTGCACAATTATTTTTGATAATTTTTTGTTCAGATTTTGCTTTTGTTTTAGTAAGTTTTTCTTTTGCATAGTTTTTCAGAGTGAGTTTGCTAATAGTTGTTAGCAAAAAATAGTAAAACTTAGTTGACACTCAAGCTGTAATTTTATTTCCTTTTTTCACCACTTTTCACGTCAACATTCAATGTTTTCATGAGGAAGACATTCGCTGTGCAAAGCAATAGCTGTTTTTGTTGTAGTTACTTGGTCAAAGCATATCTTTCGCATAAAAAAACAAATGGTACATTCAAACAGCTAGCTGCCATTTTTGTTTAGCGAAATCATCGCTATATAAAAATATAATTTCTAATGTATTTCTCATGCTTTGCTTTTGTAACGCAAAGTTAAATTTTAGTGTTCAAAGATTTTGTATTTGCAAACTCAATTTAGTAACGAATGCGTTAGAAATGTTTATTATTTTCTGCATTTTTACTTGCTATTTGCCCGCAGCAATAATTTTTGAAACTCACGAGCTGCCGTGTATTTTGTCTTGTATGAATGTTTGTGTTTGCATGCTCAGGTAAAGAAACGGACTGTTTGCTGACTAAATGCGTTAGTTATTGATTTTTAAGTTTTGTTTCTTTTTTAAAAATGCATTTTGTGCATTTGGTAAAAATTTTGTTATTTGCCATTTTCACATAATCTGGTTAATTTTTGCGTTTTTGAAATTTTTGCTAAAAATTGTTCGAAATTTTGCACATATGTATAATTTTTACGTTGTTCAAACTTATGATATCTAAAATTTGTATGCACTATCCGAATGCAGCCAGTCTAGCCATATTTTGTTCGTTTACAATTCTTGTTTTATATTTTACATCTGCTTTCGTTACTTTTGCTGCTTACGAACAATTATAGGCCTCCACACCTAACCCCTATGCCAATCGTGTTTTCAATTATATTTTTTAGCTTAAAATCCTTAATAGAAAGACACACTTCTTGTTTTGGTTAGTTGCTTCGCTCCAAACGCTGTGCGTGTCGCTTCAGTTTTTCTCCTCAACCCTTCTCCCTCTCTCTCTTTGTTACAGTTACACAGTTCTCATTTTTTATTTGTTTTAATTGTAGTTTTGTTAATGCATTTAACTAAATTGTACACTTAAATTTAGTTGCTCAAACGCTCCTTCACGCAGTCACACACATCCTTCACAGTTTTGTCAAATTTTTTTTCCATTCACTCCGCATGCTCAGTCAATGCAAAGGTTATGGGGGTATGGTTGTTGTCTAGGCTGTTGGTGGCGATTGCTCGCTTACATTTTATTTACATACAGGATTGTAGATGTGTTGGTGGTAGTTTTGATTTTCGGCACCTCCCAGTCCGCGCACTCAACGCTTTTAAATCGCCAACGATTTACTTGCTCCTTGAACGCCCATTGAGCGTGACCACTGCGTTGCTCTCTTGCACGTACAACGCGCGCCTAGCACCCTTAAACGCTGACTTCTTCGGTGAGTATGTCATTGAGTAGGCGGTTAAGACTATCCAGTCCAGTTAGAAAGCCACCGTCGGGGCCATGGTGTATTGGTGTGCTAGACGTTGTTGCCTGTTGTTGTAACAATCCGCCACCGTTGCGCGGTACGAATGCTGTATGTGCAAAGTCAATCAGACGGACATCCACCAGACAGCGCGCATCTTCGCTGGTGGCTCCCGCTTGACAGCCTGCTATATCCAGCGATTTGGAGGCATGCTGCAGTGTTAAACGCGCCGCGGTGGCTTTCTTTTTGTTTATGTTGTTGCTGTGATTGTTTTTATTGCTGTTGTTGTTGTTGCACATGTTGTGTATGTCTTGCATGCCTGCAAGCAGCGTACTCTTGAGCTTATCTACAGTGCACTCAGTGCCAGATGTTGTTGAGGTGGGTGTCATGAGTGGCGTCTTGATTGGCGACGCATTGACCGAAGTTGGCGTTGAGGACAGTGGTGCTACGCTGCTGCCGCTGCCACCCGCGCCGGTCAGCACACTGCTTAAACTTAGCGTGTTTGTTGATTTTTTCGCTTGCGACGAAGTCAAGATTGTGTCCTTTTTGTAATCACTGCCCTCCATTTCATCCTCATCGTCAGCGTCTTTGCAACGCAGTCGCTTGACTGCGCCGCGCACTGATTTAAGCGATGATGCAGTGGAAGAGGTGGGCGAGGAATTGGTAACAGAGGCGGGTAGTTTGCCAACAACGCTGCTAGGTGGTAAGGGCGGTGTGGAACATACAGAGGATGTGAGTGTGTGCGGCAGACGCGGCGCTGTTGATGTCGTTGCTGATTGCGGTGTGTCAGTCGCTTGCGTCAAAGGCGAAATATCGAAGGAGTCTTGCTGTGATTTGTAACGCTTCAGCATCACCTCCGTTTGACCAATTATGCTGCTGTCGTAGTCCGAGCTGGCCTCGTCTGAACTATTATCGCCTGTTTGTCTACCGCTAGTGACCGCTTTGATTTGTTCGGAAAGTCCAGAGAAATCATCGCTACTATTGCTGCTGTAGTTCATCCAGGAGTCGCCAGAATGTGGTGACGATGTTGAGACACTGGGCAGTGGCGGTTCAGGATCAAGGAATACTGTTTCTTCGGAGATTGGAATGAATGGCGGAGTGGTGTTGCTACTACAGACGGCAAGCGTACTAGTGTTGTCCGACTTTGGCGGACCAGCTGCTGTTGGTGGTGGCATTGAGACAGCATCAATTTCTGTACTTGCTGCAATTGGGGAGGCAGCTGAATCATCGTCAACGCCGCGTACAGGTGTGATATCCTCCGCGAAACCTTGCGTTCTTTCCAATGATGCTTCCGATAAGCCCCGTTTGCGACGCGAGGTAGCGAGATTAAGTCCAGCCGTGTTTGTGGAGTCATTCGAAGCATCAGCATCGTAACAGCAGGGATCACCGCCGGTGCTGCTGTTAGTCGCCGAGGCGTTACCGCTATCGGCCGCCACCATGTGCAGATCCTCATCAGTTTCATGTAGTTCCAGTTCATCGCCACCATCATGACCGGCAGTGTCATCATCAGCATCCGCCACATCATCATCGTCGTCGTCTTCCTCCTCGATATCATCTTCATCGATGCTGTTATCGAGATGGTAGTCGAAAGTGGCTGATTTTGTAGCCGACTTGGGTGTGGAAGGTGTCAGCCACTCCTCAATATCCATCGGATGTACTTGCGGATTCTCTTCATAGCCTTCGTAGACGATCAGTAGTGAACTAGAGAAAGAAAAATAATTAATTGAGAAAACTAATACTCGCGCTATTTGTAAATAATATATAGTAGATAATTAAAATAAATCTCTTTTGAACGAAGTAGACAAGTAATATGATTCCACTCACCATGAATAGAATCGATAGCTGGACTGTTTTTCGATAACGCGCCGCAATTGCAGCAGCCTCTGCACAATTTTCCTGATGACGCGTATGCGCAACCTATAACCATTGTAGAAGAAATCATGCAAAGCTTGCTTGAAACCATCCTCATTCAATTCGCGACCCCAGTATTTGTCACGCTTGGCATATTGATCAAGATGAGCCTGGTAGTTTTGCATGCCGCAAAGACGTACGCCCAGCGATGCCGATGTGCTGGCTGCACACTTGGCCATCTGTTTGGAACGTTTCTCTGCCGAGGCATCATCGCCATGCTGGCGTGTGCCCATTTTCAAATCCAATATACATGGATTACGAAATTGTGATGTAATGTTCTCGAGCATTAGGAAATCTAAAGAGAGAGAAAGAAAGAAATTAAAAATAAGAGGTACTCATAAATACTGGTGTAATAAGAAATTTGAATAGAGTTTATTTTAGTTATGAATATGACATACGATAAAAGATAATTAAAAACCGCCACGCATGCAGAGAATGAATAGTCCAAAGATGAACATTTTAGACCAGATGTAAAACTCAAACTGTTACGAATGAATATTTCAGTTATATATGTATGTATGCACGCGTGATTATTTGCAAAACAGTATTTTTAAATGCACTTCAAATTATATTTATCTATGCATATATGTATGTAGGTATATATGTATGTAAATATGTGACAACAATTGAATGTAAACTGTTTACGCTATTCTTTTTTGATGTCCGTTCATTTAACTAAGAGGCTTGATATTTACATATCGCGCCAGAAATAACACAGTAAGTGGTGTATGGTTAAATTACGCTGAGCTTTGCGAAAACATTTGCCCACTGGGTAAGTACATACATACATACATACACACGTGCATAAGATATGTACATATGTATGTATATTTCCACGGTATCGGCTATTTTTAGCACTTTAACGTGTGCCAGTCTTCAATCGATTACTTTTGAAGTCAAATTTTCGTCGCATTACATACCAATTCACATTGGTATTGTTACTTGGTTGTTTGCAATTTATCCGATGTAGCATAAAATACGCTAATTTCGAAGACTATGAATATCAAGTCAGAAAAAATCAGAAAAAATTAAAGCACTGAAAATTCAACTACAGTTTGATCATGCGGAAAACACTCTTAATAAAAATCCAACAACGGTCCATTTTTTGCATGTGACACACGGCGTACCCAATACAGTGGTACCGCTACTTTGGTTTTGCTGATTTTGATAGTTCTCAAGTACAAGGAGACCAAGCTTGCTTTATAAATGAGTGGCAAATAGCCTATTTTTGTTTTTGTATTTTGCAGATTTATTTTTATGTACATATACATACATATATCATATTTTTACACTTCAGCAAAATTAACACACTTTTCTCACTGAAAAATTGAAAGTTATTAATTCTTCTTTCTCCCATGTGCTTTGTTTACTAGATATGGGATATGTCGCTTCGTCGCGGAACGGCGCTATTTTGTATTCTATAGTTTTTGCATGTAACATCTGTATGAATATGTACTCAATAGCGAAAGTCACCTAAGAGTCAGAATCACGTAAGCAAAAGCTTTGTTAAGTCGTAAATGATTCTGGTCGTCGTTTAGAAGTCACAAATATCCCTATTTATTGTTTCTGATTTGTGGTAAGAGGCAGTAAATGTGATTAAAAATAAAACTTATAATTTTCTTAATTTTAAAGCCATCACACGAAATCTGGTACGATCAGACTTAATTAAGCAACTATAAATATGTGTAGTTTGAGTATAAATAGCAGCCAAGAATGTATGTGCTCTCGAATATCCGGATATATTGGTACCAAATAGCTGGAGGAGGTGGTAGCAATGGAGATTCGGGCTCACCTCAGATCTACATGAACTATTGTCTCAAACCAGCCCATGTTAGACACATTGACGGTCGGACTATTCTAACCTAACCTAAGCTCGATATATTACAAAGTTTAATAATAGAGTTTTGCATACATGAAATTTTTTTGATAAAATAGAGATCGTTAATAAGGAAATATTTATGGAAAACATAAGAGTATCTTTTGGAAAATAGTTTGACAGGTAGAGATGTGATTCAGAGATTGATAACAAAAAATCTCAACTACTACAAATATGCCCTTATTATGAGCTGCGTTCGATTTTCGATCTTCTTCTGATTATGGAACATTGAGAATTTGGTTTTCGACGCTGTATCTTAGTAAATTAGCGTCATAATATCAAAAAAAAAAAAAAAATCGTTCGATCAGTTCTTTAGACCACAGTCGAATATCGAATGCATCTGATAATAAGGACCATACTCTTAACCCCAACCAAGCGCGCATCCATAATATTCTTTTGAATGCATGATAAGATTTTGTATTTATTTTCGTATATTTTCTCTGTAGTATATATTAGTTCCTGAAACTTAACGTTGGGCGTGGCCCTCCCTTTCCATAAAAAATATCAGCTGTTTCTGAATTAACATTTTCATGCAGAAATTTTACAATTCAATCTAGGATTGATTTTTTCCAACAGCTTCAAAAAATGATTAAGAATCAAGTTTATTGAGTCTAGCTTTTGGAATAAGTAACCCTTTGTTGTTAATCTAGAATGTTTTGTAAACATATTGTTGTTGTTGGAGGTGGAGCAGTTTGAAATATTCCTCGATCACTTTCGGAAACAATCCAAGTCAAGCCCCATCTATTTTCGAGCATGAAATTACAGCAAATTACAAATTATAAAAATCTTTTTTTTTTAGAGAAGTGTGAAAATCATAACCGATTTTTCCAGCAATGCTGAAGAATGTAGAGAAAAATCATGTGAATAAGAGGGTTGCCCTTAATCTATAGTTCGAATCGATATTAAACATATTTACTAGAGGCGAGAAAATCCAATAAAAACTACTTTTATGAAAAACTTGAAATGCATTGTTTTTTAGAGGCATTATTTTTTTACGATACTCAAAATGTTTTTCGTGTTATTTTGTATCGTTAATTTTTTATAAAATCATGGATCACTGTACAATAAAAATCACAGTTTTTAGCTTTATTTAAATTTTGTAAAAAAATTGACGAAAAAGATCTAATATGAAAAAATTGTGAATGTTGGAAAAAAAATCACTGGACTGAAACTTTTTTGAACACGTGCGCGCAAACATACGAGCATATACGAAACGATAATTTTTGGTGAGTTTTGAGAATGCACAAATCTCGATGAGTACTGTTTGATGCAAGTACTGCCGATCGGATGACCCAACACGTTAAGTTAATTTTGATGCATTAGTTTTTGAAATTCAAATTTTATGTACAAGTAAGAATGTATGTGACTATGTATGACAGATATGTTGGCAAAAGTTTAGTTGAATGCTTGATTGATTGATTGATTGAATGGCTGGTTGGTTGTTGCCACCACAACAACTTCATCTATGGATACTAACATTGCTTATTTGTGTTGTCTACTTGTGAAATACTTTTTATAACATCGGCAGCATTTCCATTCCTATGAACTTTCATCCTGTAAAAGAGAAGAAGAAGAAAAAGAAACCTTGTAGGCATTAAAAGATTTCATTAAAAAATACGTTGCTTTTGTTTCAAAAATAGGAATTTATTTTTAATTATACAATACTCTTAGTATCAATTCGCATTTAAAAATATACAAAAAATATATAGTTTATGTTTAAGTTTTTACTTATTTATATAACTATTTTATAACTACATAATATGAAATTTTTACGATTAACTTTTTTTTAGCATTTCGTTAAAATGATTACAAAAACTCTAAGTTAGATAGAAATTTGTAATACATATATTTATTGTAAAATCGAATTTTTTGAGTTGCTATTGGACGCCTTAAGAGTTCGCCTCAGGCTACTTCTGTGGGTTTGATTTTTGCGCTTGGCTCCTAGCTCATCGTCGGCAGCAGCGCTCGGCCATGCTTTGTCGGCTATTCGGTCGGCGTTTCGCTACTGGCTGGCGAGGAGTCGAGTGCGTAGTACAAGGAGGCTGGCTTCAGCGTTGCGTGGGGGTGGCGAGTTGAATGCGGGCGTCTAAAGTGGCGCTCGCCTGCTCACTGGCAGATCACAAAGTGTTCGATCGTTATGCTTGCTATCATTTTGAGGAATGCATTCTTGAGTGCTCCCAACACGGGTACATATTACGTACTTATTGTGGTACATAATCTATGAAAGTTGGGTGATAGTAGTGGCGCTGGTAGTTGGTCGTCATTAATGGCGGCCTAAAAGAAATACAGGGGGCATGGAAATTTTTTTTTTTTGTGCTTGGGATACTTTCAAACGAATTTCATTAATTCTTGGTTTTCGTTATGAATTTATCACAACAATGTACAAGTATGTGGTTTAAACATATTTTGTAGTTTAAGAAAATATGTATTTACAAACAATAATATTTTGTTTTCATTTCATACCCGCATGTGAGCTTTTTGGAGAGCTTGTATCACGTACACAAATCGCTTTTTTTATTGTCTGTATTTTAGCAACGCGCGCACACGCAAACATTATTTCAAAGCAATTATTTTAGATCTAAAATAAAAGCAAAAATTCATTGCCATATTCGGTTGTTGGGCCGTCATGTGTGTGTACATATATATGTATGTATTTATATGGATGTAGATATGTATACATATGTATGTGTAAGTATGTATAGAATAAAATGTCTTTATAATTTAAATAAAAAAGCAGCAAGTGCATTCAAATGATTTAAGCAAATTTTATTGCATCAAATTGAAACGAATGCTAAGTATTTCTCTTGAAATTGGAGTGCTCTGACGAATTGCCTTTTTTTTACCCACCTTAACACATCATCCCGCTTTCGCTTTGTAGCGCTCATTTTACGTGCGGGCTCCTCGCGAAAACTTGGCGAGTAGCGTTTTTCCAATTTGGCGCCGCCCATTGTGGTCGCTTGCATTACGCCTACAAAAAATATGGACATAGAGAATTCGGCGGTTAGTAGTTGGAAGAAATATTTTAGGTTTGGAAAGCATACTTAGCTAAATAACTTATATAGTTTTTCTTAGTCTAAATATAAAAAAAAAATCGTACGGATTTGATTTCAAAATTTTTTAGGTTTTTTATGTTGGTTGCTTTTAGTACTTAGTATAGAAATATGTAAGTATGTATGTATGTATGCTGTGGTAGCAAAGATCACAAATGTGATGGCATGAAGACGAGTTGACGTATAACGACTATGTTTTGCATAGGAATAGAGTTACGATTTTGTGGCAAATAAATGAAAAATTAAAATAATCTAAGTATAGGATATACATATGTATACTAACAAAATGTTACAATTATATTTCCTCTTTAAGAGTTCCAGAAACATAATTTAAATGTTTATTTTTAAGAAGAAAACGATTTGTTATAGAGGTACAAAAAAATGTTCTTTGCAGGAAATATTTGTAAAAATCCTAATTTTTTTGTTTTCTGGGTTAACACAAACATTTACAGGTACTACAAAAGTAGTTCGTTAAAATTATTTTATCATACTCGTTAGCTTCTCCAACAGGATGGAAAGTCGATGTACATTGGAAAGATTTTTCGTCAAATTTGGCAAAGGAAGACATAAAACCTTTCCAATATACATACATACGATAAAACTATTTGTCAAAATTAATATTCTGCAAATCTGTTTTGTTATTGGTTTATACTTTAGCGAAGTATTTAAAGGATTTCAAGAGACGTAAAGTATAAGATATTTCTATCGCATGGAGCATGTGATTTAACATACAATTTCTGGAAACTATACCATTCCCAAGACTCTTTCAAAGTTTTTTCGATTACAAAAAACTTGCGGTTGGCAACTCAAAAACTGTATTTTAGTTTTCATTCAATCTATTTTCTTAAGAAAAATTAATAGTATGTTTAAAAAAAAATCTGTCTTCTAGATACTTTCTCGGCGTCTCTTATAATAAGGTTTGATTTAGTCTACTATTATATCTAATTAATCTTTCTCAAAATTTTTATGTATCTTTGATCTGAATTTGAAATTATTTCTGTTTTCAATTTATTACTGAGCATCGTTTTGGCCTATCTTATATATTATTCCTGAAAAACCTCTATAATATAATTAAAAATTCGATGCTTTTAGAATTATCTTTTCTGGTCATCGCGGTTTCGTTAATTTCGGTTTAAAATAATAATATTTCTAATTAACTTCTGGAAGGAGTTCACACCAGTCCAGTAAACAAATTTAACGACTATTTCCCTTCTTTTCTCTTTCTAGTTATGATCAACCTTTTTGTTTGTCTATAGTTGAATTCATTGGTTTCTTTAAGTGCAATAAAACTACATTAAAACAAAGCAAACAAAATTTTGTTATTTTGAATTGCTCAAAATAACTTGATGGATACCTCTATAGGAGACTTTGTTTTAAGTTTGCATTTTTTTTTAAGGACCACAAATGATTGGTTCTACTTACATATAAACGCTAGGTAAAGTGCCAGTGATTTTTCAGTACTGGGCCTGAGTTTTCTGTCGGTGTTTATGTATGGAGTTTTTAATTCCATGGGCTCAATTAGTACAGTTCTAATTTAATAAGAATTCTCGAAAAGTTTAGGTCTACTCTAAAAAGAAAAATCGAAGGACTAGCTAGAACACGATTTTTTTTATATAATATACTTGTATATAAGTTTATTATTATTGTGTAAAGCCTATATTTAGATGTTCGCTATAAACTTCTCTAGCCTTTAAATACTCTTTTGAAAATTTGGCTATATTCTCTAATTCGCAAGGCAAAATTTGAATAAAAATTAGTTTTAAGGATTTATACTACCGGCAAATTTATGCATTGTATGTCAATCGTTTAAGATATTTTGCATATTGTCTCCAAAAATCATATAATCAAAGAAATTACCAAATTCTCTTATATGTATCAACAAAATATGTAGTATGTTTATATTATTTATATTAACATTATTTTCGCTGTATGTAATTAATATCGATACACGTATTAATAAACGATTTAAAGATCGGGATAAAATCTTTATACAAACCCTTCCGTTATGATATCGTGATACCCGTTGCCGTCGTCGTCGTCTTAGTCGTCGATTTATTGCAAAAAAGCAAAATAACGATTAGAGTCAGACAGAGTTTTGTTAGGCAGAGTTACATAAGTAGTATGCACATAAGATAAGCGTTGTGCTTTTAGTATATGTTTATTCGATTTCGGTTTCGGTTTCGTTTCGATTTTTTGTGTGGGGTTAGCGGTATCGATCCTCGATTAAATTTTTGTGGATTGCCTTGCACAACAACTCAACGCGGCCGACGACGTGCTTTCACTGAATTATAATATATAAATAAAGAAAAAAAAACACAACTTTGGTTTGCTCTTTGATAAAAAAAGAAAACAAGTTTGAGGATATTACGCTACTGCGAGTTTCCCGAGCCCCCAGCAGTTCCAGATGCGCCCAAATGCAATCGCGCGCTCGTTTTCGATCACTATTGTTTGTTTGTTTATTCGCTCTCTCGCACATCATTGCTTGCACAAATCACTAGCAGGGTTTAATGTTCATTTGTTCTTGCTGCCGCATAATTTCTTCGTATCTTCGAGCCATGCATCGAGGCTACACAGGTACGGGAAGTAAAAGCAGACCAAAAAAATCATTCATCAACGTGCATCCTTGCGTGCCGTGACTTACTCTCTTCTTCTCTCACACACGCATTACAAGTTTTGTGGGTGGCGAGAGTTGCAAGCACACAAGGATTTTACAATAAATACAGTGAGTAGGTGTCGGTTTTGTGAATAAAGTGAATAAAGTTATATGGATAGATAGATAAGTGTAGTTAAACTAATATAATAAGAGTGTAAGAATAACTTATTTTTAGAAATGATTAAAATAAAGTTAAGGCAAACAACTGACTACTAGAGCTCTAGCTAAAAATCGGCTATCCGCATAGCAAGTATTCGATTAATCGTACACCTTCGACTAACCGCTGACCATGGAGTAATCTCACAACCGACTAACCGAAATTATTCAATTAGTAGCATTTACTTACATTTAAATAATTCATTCAAAACTTCATTACAGTCAATAACAATAAGCATAAGTATTCGTACACACGTAAAAAATCAAATATTTATTGAAAGAAAACCACTAGTCGAAAAAATCGTAAACGATTGGTGGTTAGTCGACTAGTTGTTTATTGGCGGTTAGTCGAAAAAGTTGAAAAGAAACGGGTAGTCCGATTAGTCGATTACACGAGCCTCTATTCACTATGCACAGCATCTATAAATTTAGAAGCACAACATTATAGAACAACATTGTTATATTTTAATTTTTTTGTTTGATTATTGTTTGCCGTAACTTTACTTATTATGTTTTTCAAATAAAATTCTGTGTATATCTTAATACATGACATTTAAAAAACATTTGAAGTTTTCTGATGATTTTTTTCTATTCGTATCTCATAAACTTGCACTTACCCTTGAAGCACTTGTTTCTGTTACAACCTAAGTCTAATTACACTTTACAACTGAAAGTTGTATTCACTTGCACAGAATTTATTTTACTGAAAAGCATACATTTTATCTGTAAATAGAAATGCAATAACAATTTTATGCTAATTGTAATGAAACAATTTAAATAAAATTGTAATTGTAGGATTTACAGATTGAAAATGTTGCAGATTTATAGTGAATGAATACACAGGGTTTAGAGTTTATTATTTGCGAACTTTTTGTACCCTAACATAAACAATATGTGCTTAAATTTATTTTGTTGCATACGTACATACGTCATCATCATACGTTATTCGTCCCTGTGCACCACCGGTAATCATCGATTATCACTCTCTGAATTCTGTTCAACACTTGGTTGTTTTGTTATTCGATAACACCAAATACTCGATGTTGGTACTCATTAAACCGAAAGCAAGGGAGAGGAGTAGTCGATTATACTTTGTATTCAGAATGGTACTTTGCTGTACATATTTGAAGCCATTTTCGTATACGAGACTTTACTAAAAAGGTTTTTACTATCTTTAAGGTTAGTGTCATGAAAACTCTATAAATTTTTTCTCTGCATTAAGATTTAGGATTTACACGACAGATTTTTTAAATACTTGAAATAAGTAAGTTGTTTCGACCTAAGTTAACTTACTAAAACCAAAATTTACTTAAAGAAAATAATATTTGCAGCTACGCTTCGTTTTTAAAAACACACCAAATTATATGGTACGATTAATCAAAGAACATCGAGTGACAAATTTTTCGCCATCTGCACTTGGCCCCCAACTAAAGTAATTTAGTGAATCAATTTCGAAAAGTTTTTTTTTGTCTAGCCACTCTAGGGGCTGCCTTTTAACATTTTTCGTTATATATTCGGCATTTAAGGTCCCATCTTAAATGTTATTTACTTTTTTGTACCCTTTTCTAGTACTTACTCACCAAATCTCAATTATCATAAAAATTATATTATAATGTTTCAACTTTCAAATTTCAGCTATCCGAACAGTAAGCCTGTGTATTCATTCAAAGTTTAGTAAAATGTCTTTAAAATGTGTTAGCTTAAAGCTATATAGCCGAAAGAAGTAGTAATAAACCAGTATCAGCTATTTTTAATAAACAATTTTAATTAAAATATAGTACTTCTGACTGCTTTAACATACAGTTATTTGTTTAGTTTTTTATTTTTATATATTTAATTCGTCATTAATTTTCTTTATTGGTTCGTTTGTAAAAATGGTATACATTTTTCAATACTTTTTTGACTTAAAAGCAAATACAGCATAAAAATATTTTACTTTTATTATTTGTACTAAATATTATCACAGAAAGGGTACATAAAATATTGTAATTTATCAATATGCAACAAAAGATATATGTATTTAGCTAAATATATATATTTTTTAATTTTCTTTTCTGATTTTCTTTCAAGTGCTACTCGTAAAAGTAGTAAACAAAAAAGGAATAGAAAAACACCAAAAACAAAACACTGATGAAAAGATGAGCGAAGAGATGATTGATTAATGATTTTCATTTATTATCGATAGCACTCGATGTCATAGATACTACTTGGTAGTTGTTGTGAGGTGCTGAAAGGAATTTACACGAGCAGACAAATATACATATATATATATACGTGTACTACATATTTACACAAACGCAAAAATACGTAACGATTATATTTATATTATACGATTGATAGGATATTCTATATGTTATAACTACGCTCGTTATTCTTAAAGAGTTATGGGATTTTCAAAAAGAAAAATCCGCGAATAAAATATATAGCCATATAGCATTTATTGTTACAAATTGTAATTGTTTTCATTTCGTTTATTTTAATTTTATTTTTATCATTTTCCAAAGGCTATGGCTGAATGTTAGTCTTATTTATATCGTTTTTAGGCTACCTTTGTAAAATTTTATTATAAATCGAAAGCCTTTCCTAAACTACACTTAAAATATTTTGACTTTTTTCTTAGTTTTTGTTTGTTACTGTATGCAAAACATTAAATGAGTTAAATGAATGCAATGTAGAGTTGGTGCCGTATTATATTTAAAATTTACTTCTTGATCCTCTTACTATTAAATGTTTGATATTCAAGTGTATTCAATTAAAAAATGGCCGTCGCTTACCTTTGTATTTGGGCACAAACTTCTGTACATCGTGCGGAATGTTTTGATAAAAGTCCAATTCACGCAAATTCAACGGCTTGATGACAGTGGATTGATTCAACAATAGAAGACGGGTGTGGCCACCGACCTAAAAAAAATTAGAAGAAAAATTTATTATTCAAAGAAGGGGGCACTAATTTGATTGATTAGAAAGTTTTCATTGTAAAAGTGTGCTTCAAGGGTCCAGAGGGTATCTATATTACTAGAATAGCTGATTTGATCACTTCAAATTAACATGTTTTTTTAATATTATAATTCTTTCATAATTTCTGTTCCAATCAACAAATTATCCATCAATCAAAAATCGAGAGCGCAAAGTGATAGTTCTTTTTGCCAGCAAGAATTTGCAATCATGAAGAACATATGATTTTAAATAAAATAATAAAATTTTAATTTACTAATTTTCTTAACACAAGAAATCTATAAATATGAGCGTTTCATAAATAAAGTAAATTAGTTAATAAGATTTTAATAAAAAAAATATAATAACTATTACTCAAGGCCCTGGTAAAAAAAATCTGTATGAACGATCGGAGTGCAGTAGAGTCGTTGCCTGGTGATAAGCTCTCACAGTTGTTATTGGATATTCATTGAAGATACTGGAGCTACATTGAAAGTATCCTCGTGATTCAACCCTGTGGAATGTTCCGATGACGCAATTTAAAGTTAGTTTGTCATTTTAAAATAGCGATCTAGTGTGAGTCAGCTGGGTCTGGAAGTTCTAAATTTCTGAAATTCATTTAAGTACATCAGATGTGCGATTTTTTTTTTTGTTTTGCTGCATCAGAATATGATTTAAAATTCTACAAGTATATAATTTAAATTTAAACAAAGTACTATGTCTACTAACACTAACATTATTTATCTTAGTTATGTACATCTTTCTATTTATTTCTTTTTTCATTAGTAGAAAAATTATTTAGTTGATTTTTTAGAGTGAAAACTCTGGCTATAGTATATAAAAGATCGTACTCTGACGAATAAATTGGAAATTTTCGAGTGCGTTATTCCAGCCACCGCAATCATTATGAGTTCTGTCAAAAACACAAGACTTATATTTAATCATTATTTGAAGATTTTAAAATTACGATCAATAATAATAATTACTTGATTCAAAAATCGTTAGATTGCATAAAAAAGCACACCTTGTTTTGTTTTGTTCGTGAATAAATTTAGTTATATTTCTTTTTAAAGCAAATAAAATAATTTTATCAGCTTGACTTTTTTGATCAGAAATAATCACAATTTTTTAGTGTTATATTTTTCATAACAAATATTATTTATATTTCGAGTTTTATTTTTCTGATCGAAAATAAAATTTATTCGTGAGTGCTGTTAATAGCTCAGAAATAAAGTAAGGTGAAGTTACTAGAACAAAAACAAATCTATCAGAAAGTATAAAAAAATTTTCTCAGATAGAAAAACTCAAAACAAAGTATAATATACCCACTACACACACATTTCCAGTTGACCACTGCGGTTTCAAAATTACAAAACAAGAAAAAAAAACATTTGTTTACTGTGTGTACTTCATTTGTAACATTTCATAGTAAACAAAAATTTCCAGAAGCATCAATTGCGAATCTGTTCAGCTGATAAATTCTAAGTAATTGGCCAATATATATTTGTCTAGCCTTTCAAGTAATTTCTTACCTGCCATTTTCAGGCACACAAGCCTGAGCAACAACGTTCAATGACTTATTAAAATCCAAACAAAAAAGTAAAACAAAGGCTTGCACACATATTTATCTTACGTAAAGAGTAAAGTTTAACTTGAAGCGAGAAAAATGTCGGCATAATGTTATACATAAAAATTAAGGGAAAACATGCTTTTTGTACAAAGACGAAAATTCCAAATTTATTACCTGTAAAAATGTACAGATATGTATGTACTATGTATGTATGTATGTATGCAAACATAAAATTTATATCAATTGTTTGATGAAAAGGGGAACAACGCAATTAACCATTTGTAATTTGTACCTAGGCACTGTATTTCTAATACTCAGAAAAATATGTTTTCTAAAATTGAAATTTAAAATTTTCATTCTATTTAATATACGATAGCTGGGAATGTGACGCAGACAAGTGACTCACAGCAAAAAACATTATTGCAATTATTTTAAACAGCGCAGTTATTTCCTTTCTTCTAGTATTTCCATTATACATATTTACATATATACATACATATATATCTATAATTGTTTTTATAAAAAAAAATTATTTCTAAAAATAACATTTGTATTTGTACACAAGTTCACTTATTTTTAATGTTTAATCTATGTAGACTATTTTTAACAAAAAATGCGAGTTGAAAAACACGCTGAATTGGTTTTGGTGCAGGTGTGGGTACGCGTAGTTGGAAATTTTACCGAAAAAAAATCGCTATAAACTTGACCGATTTGGCCAACTCAACGGCAAAACGCAGCTGTCTACCTTTTTCAATTTTTTTTTTTTTTTTCATTTCATTTTTATAGGATGTACAAACAAGTTTATTTGTATGCCATCTATTCACAAATAATAAGTTCAGCGTCAAACGAAAGTGAATAAGTTAATTTTGTACCATAAAAATATATTTTTGTTGTTTTCCGGCAGAGGTTGAGGTGAGGCGAAAATTAAAAGGTACGTGATTTTAGTCAGTAATTGGGTATTTTCATACTTCGTACATCCCATTATAAATAATTTTTAAGAAAGTGGGTTTGTATTTGATTTTATGATCTTTTGGCTTTAGTAGTTTTCTTTTTGACCATTAAATATGGATCTTCTATATAAAATTTATTTTGATTTGAATCGACCTACTTTAAAAGTCACAAAATCTTGAAATTATACAAAACGTCATGGCGAATAAAACGAACGAATTTGAAGAGCCCTGTTTTCACACAGCCTTTGTTGTGGAAATAAAATTATCAATAGCCCAAAATGACGATACATTGATACAATGACAGATTTTGTCATAAAAACGTTATAATGAATCGCCACACTCGGGAAAGTATTATGCAAGTTTATTGACGAAATTTGGCAATGGCGTGGTTCTTTCTAAAAAACAAAAACATAATAGAAAACGCAAAAGAAACTGAACTTTAAAGCACCGCAACGCTCTTTGCATTGTCAAGTCAAAAAATGTTCATCAACAACTCATATTTTCAAACACTTCCAAGTCCAATTGTTTAGTTGATCGAGATTAAATTTTTAAGTAAAATGATTTTAGGTTATTTATTCCCAAATAATATAATAACAATTACTGTTTGAGCTTAATTGAAATAATGATATAAGTAGCTACATAAATAAGTAAAAACTATATTGAACTTGTCGTTCGTTCACAAAAAGAAAACATCAAACCAACGAAAGCAAACAAGCAAGCTAACAAAAAGTCATAAAAACTCATACAGCTCTTGGTGGAAGCAAAGACACTACATCCCGGTTCATTTATGAAAGCTCTGCTCACATGTAATACCAATATTTTCAAAATTGTTTTAATTTAACAGAAGCTCCGTCAAGTAATGGATCCGAAAATAGATACTTTGTCAAATCTACGAACTTAGACGTAAATAGCAGAGCTATAAATGACAAGAAGGAATCAATCAATTCCAAACCTCAAATTAGCCAGAATAACTCATTTTGTGGGCTTACTAAATTTTAATCCAACTTGTGTTCTTTTACTCACCTGATTGGAGAGCGGTTGCAGTGCGACTTCATCCTCACTTTCCAAGAGATCCTTACTCAGCTGGGGTTGTAGGAAATTATTTGTCGCTGTTGTTCTACTGCTACCACTGTCGTTAACACCAAGCTCCGCTGGTGCGGTCGGGGCCAAGGGTGCATTTGTGCAACCGCCAACATTGCCCGCACACGAATCGGAACGTTGACGTCCCAAATACTGATGCAAAGCTGCTGTCGCTGAGGCAAGCGGATGTGCTTGTGTTGGCAGCGATTGTTGTTGTTGTAATAGTTGTATTGGCTGCTGCTGATGTTGCTGCAGTGGCTGATAAGTGGATTTATCAAAAGCCTCGATCACCGCCGATTTACTGGGCGTCGAACAATGACTGCCGCTGTGGCTACTACTGCTCACAGATAGCTGCTGCAAGTTTGCTGTGACCAATGTGCTGCTAGTGACATGTTGCGGTGAGTTGGTTAGATGTTGTGGTTGTTGTTGTGCGGCTGGTGTGAGTGTGTTGCCGAGTGGTGCTGTGGAGGTATCTGCACTGCCGCTGCCAATTTGTATGGGCGATAATTGACCTAATGCAGGTACAATTTCGCCAAGATGCTGATGCAGTTGTTGTTGTTGTTGTTGTTGCTGTTGCTGCTGCTGCTGTTGTTGTTGTTGTTGCAGTTGCAGTTGTAATTCAAGATGCTGTTGTCCATTTTGTTGTTGCTGTACATGAATTTGCTGCACAAGTTGTTGTTGCTGTTGTTGCTGGTGTTGGTGCTGATGATGGCTATGGCTGTGGGTCGGTTGTATTGTTGGAACATGTTGATGATATGACGCACAGTCAGAATCTCCCATGCCCCAATCCCCCAAAAAATATACCATTCCCTGCGGCGTAAAACAGTGTAAATTCAGCTACTTTGGCGGGAACCGTAGCAAAGACGGAGTTGCTTTTGTTTGGAACTTTTATTTTGTCTTAATAGACCAAAATTTTGAGGCAGGTGTCGATGCCCTAATGGTTACCTTTTTATTTTTGTATGAAATTTTATTTAGATCTGAAAGTAGAGAATAAAAATGGAAAAATTATTATTTAGACTCACAGAAGGTAGCATTTTTTAAATCAGTAAAATGTTAGGCAAAATTCGCAATATACATTTGTTAAATTTTTATTTCATAGTTTTAAATACGTTTTATCACTTAATTGCACTGCGCAACAACCGAAAGCTACCCGGATGGACTTTGTTATAATAAAAGGCTAGATAGAACAAATATATAAAGTAAAATTTAGCAGGAAATATTTTCCTCCAACATCTTAACCAATTAGCTCCCAACATACTTCAAAAAACGCCTCAAAAAATAAAATTGGACGAAGAACGTAAAAACTCTCAGAAAATAAAAAACAAATATGTCTCCTTGAAATATGCAACATTTATTTATGCTCTTCTTCATTAACATTAAGATTTCAAATTAACAGAGCTGTTATATAATTTTTGAATGAAACTACGTATTTATTTGATAATTTATATTATGTACTTATAATTTAGCCTTAATTACACACAGATTTTGTCTCAGATGACAAATAAGGAATATGTTTCTAGAATATTTTAAATTGTGTTTAGATCCGAAATCCACTAACTACGCTCGAAATAGGGGTTTTGAGTGGTTACTCGAAATAAGGGTCCAAAATTCACCGTTAGGTGGAAGCAAATAGGTTAACATGTTCAACGAAATTATTTTCTGAGAAATTTTGCTGCCTATGGATTGACCTTTCATTTCGCTCACCTTTATATTTTAACCAATTTTTCATTTTTTTTTTAACAACTGAAGCCGAGACATGAGAACTTTAGTAGGCCATACAAAAAATTCGAGCTGACTTTAGTACTTTTACCGAGTGTTTTATTATTGATTACGTATGTATGTATATTTAAAAAAAAATATTTACAAAGTTCGCGCTGATTTCAGTTGCCATAAAATTGACTCATATCTCGTTATATGGTAAGCATGCAAGTTTGCTGGTATTACATTTTCTTCGGTGAAGAAACCAAAATCATCTTCGTCTTTTCATCAATATACGTTATAAGTCACTACGCCTAAGGATATGCACTGAATTTCCCTTTACCAGCGCAACCGTCAAACCTCATTAGAGTTTATGGTTGCGCCAATCAAGCTTTGCTTCCGGTCCTATTAAAAATGTACACACAAAATGCATATGGCAGGTTTTCAGTGTCTCAAAAGTACTACCGCATATTCTCCTATGCAAGCACAAGCACATTTGCGACCTCTGCACCTACAAGTATGCAATAACATTTACATATGTACAAGCGCAATTGCCATCCTGCCAAGGTCTTTTGCTACATACTAAGTGCACGAGTACTCATAGAATGTCCTTACTGTCCGCCCACTCGCCCCTACCCCGCTGCAACACCGTCATATGAACCAGCTGTCAATACATACTACAAAAATTAAAGCCAATGCAACTGAAGGTCGTCCTTCATTGCATCATTCATAGTTACCGTAATGGCAAATGCCAAATATTTGTAAAGCGCAAAAAAAAAAAAACAAATACTTGTACGCAGGAGACACCAACGGTACATTTGTGGCTGAGGTGATAAGCGAAAGTGATAAATATTCAACGATGGAAAACCTAATTATGTTATAATTCGTACTTTCAGTGAAAGTAATAACAACAACAAATGACAGTGAAAATATGCGAGCTTTCATTGCTTTTTGCCAGCAAAGGCTGTCGATGGCCAGAGACAGTATTATGTTAATGGTTAGTGGAAATTTAGGTCAAGGTATTTATCTGCACATACAAAAACAATAAACAAAACCAAATCAACGTATAGCTTATGATATAACTCTATATAGAGTTGAATGAGTGTTTGCAAAAGTTGGAACTTAGAGCTGTAAAATTTAAATTGGCTATTACAAGTGATAATTTAAAAATGTAAATGTGATTTAGAGCTAATTTTATGCTTAGAGGCAGGCGGAGAATATAAACAATTTAGATGAAAAATGAATGCTGAACACATAAAAAACTTTTATAAAAACTTCAAACACGCTCTATGACTCAGAGCACACAAGGTACATTAAACAAGTAGCGATAAGAGGATTGAGTTCTTTTTTTCATTTGAAGGGGGCTCTTGATATGTCAAACGAAAAGGGGACATTTGCGCTAATGCTGGTACCTATTTACTATGTCTCTATAAAACATTTTCCAAGTCGATAGCCTTCAAAAGTGTAGTTATTTGTTGCAAAAAAAACGAAAACAATTTGAGGTATTTATAATGGGAAATGTTAGTAGGGTAAAAAATTACAGAGTGGCATTTTGTCTTTTTTACGAAAAACACAACGCTTGTCTAAATTTTTTTAAGGCTTAGCTAAAGGTAAGTAATATTATCTTTTATCGATTTATCGATTGCCGCGAAGTTTATATTTATTATTATTGTTATTGCACATGAAAGTAGAAAATTTAGAAAGCGTGGCAAACTCAAATAAGTGTTATTGAAATACCATGTTTAATGGAACGAATTTCTCGGAATCCTTGTCAAGTTATGATAGGAGACAAGCCGGTTTCGGAATCCTTGTCAATAAACCGTTTTTTGGAGGCTGATGCAGGATCCATATAAAAAGGCGACATCGATTTTTAGAGTCATCAGAGAGCCTGTAGACTGGCTAACAAAGTTACGGTTATAATTAGAAAGTAATCACGAGAAGTCAATCAAAATCGCTAGGTCGCTCTTTGTTTGAGTCAATTTGGAAACACGAGCAAAAAATTACGTTCTCAAAAGAATACTGAGATTAACATATCGCTGATGAAAAGCCAGACGTAGTCATATTTTAGCATTCCAATTAGTATAATTCATATACAAATAGTACTTTTTGCCGGAAATTATGCTACAATCAAACGTAAAATTCACTTATACCATTTTTCTGTTTAATTTGAAGTCTCCGAAAACAAAATCATAATAACTAAAATAAAATGATTTTCGCTGTCTACAAAACTGTGGCATAATACAATATCAAATTCTATTGTCGAAGTGCCAAAAAGCATGCCTCATAAACGTCAGCAAAGTGTGTAATTACTGTGCTCTGATATAAAATATAATACAAACTTACTTTCTCATTACTGAACTAAAACAACACTAAAAAAAAAAAACAAACAAAAAATATCTGTTTTTTTTTGTTTTTGTTTTTTTTTTTGGTATCGGAAAATGAGCCACATTGTTGCTAGCGCAAAATGATGTAAGACAGCAAGGAAATTACACCCATAAAATAATTGCGGTCACCGTATGTTTATCGGTACATGTGTGTGTGTGTGTTAAGTAATAATTTCGAACAGATGTGCGAAGGTTTTAGTTTAATTATAGAAGCGCTGTGTAATGACCTCATGGCATCAAACAACAAAATGATAACATCATTGAGGAGTTCAATGAGCATAAAATACAAATATTTTTTTATAATAAAGTGGATACTTATAAATGGGATACATTTTGGAACATCTGTTGATACTATCTGCGAACGACTTAACGTATGCATGGATGTACATACATACATATGTATGTATTTAATGTCATAACTTTGAGGGCAAACAAATTTTAACATTGATGCCCAACAATATAATGTAATTTAATAATAAAATTCCTATCAGCTTATGCGCTCTATTGATTTATCAATTGCAAAATTCCGAATGATCTCCACATATCACACTAAACGCTAATGATGTCTAAATGAGTTCATTAGCACGCTGACTGAACCGAAAATAAACTTTGCTTGCATTCTGGATCTCGTCAATTGAAAAAGTCAACAAAGGGTAAACGCCAAGGAAAAATACAAAAAAGACAAAAATTAAAATACTAAAAAATAATTAAAACTCAAATATGAAATATAAAAAAGTGATGTCAAGGCCTGCCAGAAATCGCTTCTATTTGTTTAGGTTGTTAAAATATTTACTTTTTCTCGAGGCGTATTGTATACAACATGCATGAAACGCCATTAGTTTTAATTTATAGTTAACGAAAACCTTCCGGTACAGAATAATTATCCACATTTCATTCTCGTAAACTTTAAAACAAATGCGCGTTGATTTGCTGGTCTTCGAATATGTAAATATGGATGGAGGTCAAAAATTTCTAAAAAATTCGCAGCACATTCTTTAACCCAATATTCGAATATACATTTAGGTAAATTCTTCCAGCTCTACTTTCTCTACATTGGGCAGTCGGTACAGATTTCCAAATAATTTAAATGAATTTTGCGTTTTCTTCATCCATACAGGTATAGAAATCGCCAACCAATTCTTCGACTCGATATAGTCTAGCTTCGCATACTTTCAGTATCGCCGAAAGGAAATACAGAGTAAAGCTTCCAGAGTAATCCACCAGGTCAAAACTATTTTTGGCTGGTTTTCTCTGTCAGTCCATGTTTGAGGCAATTATCATCTGCTCAAATTTCACAGACCACACAAAGCTGTCGGCGGACTCAAAAATACAGCGAGTCAGCGCAGCGTATTGCAGACACGATGGCGCATCAAAAAATGGTAGGTGTACTTATTGGTTAAACCCCGAAACCGACACATGGTGAGGGGGCACGGTTGCTTTAAAGCTTACTAATGTTAACGAATCCCGAGGAGTGAGACAAAGTATGCCGTATGGCTGCCGTAGAAATCGGTATGAAAACATCATACCAGCGCGGCTAAGAATCCGTTCCATTCCACCCGCCTAGGCGGAGTAGCTTTAAAACTAGGCATTTCAGACCGTCTGTACAACCAGTGGCTTGGAATCCCATCCATTCCAACTGCCTCCAAAAGCCAGCGTTTTATAGTACACCCAGATAATGAAGGTCTATTTAGCTTGAGGCGAAAAGTGGCTAAATTGCGAAGATACAAGGCAAGTAGAATCCAATACGAAGGACTGCATCAGGACTGTAACGAACGTATATCCAAATGCTCAAACCACCTACAGCCGAAATACTTGACGGTAGTACCACAGGAAATGGAGCTGAGACGTTAGGAGATTTAGTTCGGGTTCAAGTCTCACACTGACGGTTTTTGTAGGGATTAACTATTGATGATTCCTCCTTATAAAAAACAGAAGCCCCAAACGAGCCCTCATGCTACCTTATCGATCTTACATAATATAATATTGAACTTATTGATTACATCCCCCTTAATGGTTATTAGCAACCAGTGTCTCCTTTATAATTTCCTCAACAAATTGCTTTCAAATTAACTTCAGATATATCATCATATTACTGACTTATTCCTAACTAGATTTTCCATGTTTCCAACGACTATTTTAATATAATGTTTTCGATTTGTAAGCTTGAGCTTAAGTTTATTTGCTTCGATTTGTTGGAATCAAGAAATTAAAATTACAAAGAAAAATATTGAAAAAAGTGTTGAATACCGTCAGCAAAAACACAACACAAGAATTTTTAGCTCACTTTATTGTGGTAAAATTTGATTGGCTATAAAGTTGTATACTTAAAAATTGTCAGACATGTTTTTTTAATTTGTCGATTTTCTTAAAAATTTTATAGATAGTTCAAAACTGTGACTTACATAGTTTTCGGTATACACATATTGCTACTATTTTAGTGACCACAGTTGTATGTGTGTAGAAAGATACATACATACATACATATGTAAATATGAATTAATGAAACGTGCCATTATAACACTTCGTATTCGGTTGCATTAATAAAAATTATCGCTAGAAACTGCGGATAGGCACGTTGCATTTTCGCACTAATGCAGGCAATTAAAGATTAATTGGAATATGGCAGCTATTAACTTGGGTCAGAGAAGATGCGCAGTTTAAATTGAAATTATGTAAATTATTAAAATTAAAATGATAAGCGTTAATATGTGTGCACGTGCGAATAATAAAATAAAATGGAATATAGTAATATGAAATAAATTAAAAGAATACAAAGTGGAACAAAAGCTAAAACGAAACACGTTAAAAGGCTTTCCCTCTTGAATTCGCGATGATTTACAGATACTACCAGTGATTGATTCAGAAAATATACATAGTGATACAAGACAGGAGATTTATGTCTAGTTATTTGATGAAACCAACAGTAAATGAGAGTTTATACCTGCCATAACAAAATTCCTAAAGATCTAGTTTTTTTAAGTTGGTGGTTTCAGGATACCTGTCTACAGGAACCCCCATACAAAACATAAAAATGTGTACAACAAAGCGTCTTGTGCAAAAAATAAACATAAAAAAATGAAATTCTGAGTTCGAATAGCAGTGAGATACCACAATTCCCCAGAAAATTTCCAGAAAAAAAATTGCTTTATTAAATTTTATTTTAATAAATTTTTCCTGCATACAGGATATTCGAAAAATTGTGGGAGGTGTAAACTTGCATTTGGTCTTAATTTCATCAACATCCACTCCGATATTGAGGAAATTTTTTCATGACTTTCTATGAGCAATAAGTTAATTATTAATAATTTATGTAGCTTGATGTTTGACCGAACTTCTCATACAACCGAACTTCGAAGCAGAAATACAGTCGGAGGTTTGTTCTTTTGCCTACCGACCGCTATTAGAAAAGCCTATTCTATAATTCTTGACGATACTTGCCCCGGCCAGGATTCGAAACCGGGACGCGCACACGCTACACTCGCAATAAGTAATAAGTAATAAGCCGGTCAGGTCAACAACTTGCGAGTTCTTGAAAAAGATGGTAATTGCTAATATGTAGTTAAATAAAATTAAACGAAACTAAAGGTAATTAATAGCATTACAACTTTCCCCCGATAGTCAGCTCGACGATACCGGAACGACCAGGATTTACATATATCCGACCGAGCACTGTTACTTCAGAGAATCTCCCTAAATTTGTATGGGCAAAGTCCTATGCTTTTATAACAACAACAACCATAGGAGTAAAGTAACAAGTGTGGTAATCGTGTCCATTACAGTTAAATATATCCACTCAACATTTTAATAACTTCAAAATGTAAAGAGGGCTTTTAATAGAAATAAATATTTCGCCATTAAAGGCAATCTAATTCAAAATACATTAAGTATTAAAAATACTAAAAGCATTAGAGCTATATATTTTAATATTAAAACAAAAGCTACCATGGAATTGCAAGAGCATTAGTAGTAAAGATAACCAAGTTTTAATTGCACACAAGCAAAATAAATTTTACCAGTAAATACATAAGTACAACACACATGTGAATATATTCCCAACACATCGGATGCGGAAAAGCCTTTCAATGTTGGTGCCAACGGCACAATAATAAACGTTCGCCTTGCCTTTTTTATACCATGAACACATTTCTGTTTTTTTTAATCACATTCGCATTATTTACATATCTACGGAAAAGCATTCATGTCCGCGTAATCAACTAGTTTACAATTGAAATGGAGAAGAGCACTACGAAATGTCTGCCTTTACAGTGCTATAGTTGGCACACTGAAATTTATCTATGTACATCTAATATTTATTATGTGCATTAGGGTGACCCAAAAATTCATTAATTCATGAATTCATGAATTCTGTGTAAAAAAATTAAATAAAAAATACTATCCCAAACCGCTCAAAGTTTCGCACGTACGTATTTTATATGGTGGAAAAAACGATTTTTCGTAGCAAATTTACAGAATTCATATAAACCACTATTTTTTAATTGGCAAAATTTTAATCTTTCTCTTCAGGAGATTTGAATCAATTATACCCAATTGTTTTTTTAATTATTTTTTTATTATCACTCTACATTATTAACTATTTTTATGGGTCTCACAAAACACAAAAAAGCAAAACTGCAAAATACGTGATACAAAATAGTTAATATGCCCGCCCGTTTCATTATAACCTAGTTGCAAAAGAACACTAGATATGATAACGAATTGCATACATACATATAAAGCAGCAACACTAACTCGGATAAATATGCGCGTTGAGGCAACTCGGTGAAATGATATCCGACCTGAGAAAGAGTGTTGGGAAGTGAAAAAACTGCGCTATTGTGAATGAGCCGGAAGGAAATACGTGGAAAATTTCAGTTCAACACCTAATCCATTTTAATTTGAATAATATTTTTTAAATATATATACATATATATATTAGGTCCACCAAAAATTTGCCAGTAGACCTTTTTTCTGTTCTAAAATGTCGTTAAACCAATCTCGTGTTTCATGAAAAAAGCTAACAGGGTTACTTTTGCAACTACATGAAATTTTATCCGAGCTGGAGCGTTCTTTTGCATTAAATTTAACAAAAAATAATTATGAATTTAATTTTATTAATTTTTTTCGATATGTGTAGATTACCCTAGGTGCTGAGATAGTAAAAATTCCAACATTAGTTTTTTGGAATCATCCCAATGTGCACATATGTATGTACGAGTAGTACAACGGAAGGTAGTTAGTCGTATGACTCAATAAGATAATCACATTGAACTATCTAGCAAGTTTTACTAAGCATACTACTAATTGATCAGAAGTTTAATTTAAAAAAAAAAAACATACGGTATTAACTTTATTAAAGTATTTAATTAATAGTTGATTTGATTAACATTTTAAAATATAAAAATGCATGTATGTATTTTGATGAATAAAAATCGTGTTTTAAGCAAAAGTGTGAGCTCTTTCTAATAAACAGCTGGCGCTTCTTTTTACGTTTCTTCCAATATCTTAGTACCTTAAGTATTTAATTTTTTTCATCGGCCAATTTTATTAAATACGGGATTATTATGTTTCTGTTTTTGATGTTTTATTTTAGTTACTTTTTTAATGACATTTGAAATTCAATTTTTAGGAATTCCAAAAATACGCAAAGCAAAGTGCACCCACAGGCGTGCGAACGCGTGTCAAATCTCTATCTAATTAGACGAGCTTACTTTGTATATAAGAATTTAATTAAATTGGCGGGACAGACTTTTTTATGCGTTTTACATTTGAATTCAGTATACACTAATTTGATTAGATTGTGGAGGTTAAAATCACATGAACTACTCGTACTGCTGATAACCCCTTGTCAAGCGGAATTCAACAATTGCCTGTAGTGCTGACAATAATCGCAAATGTGTGATCAATGATTGCGATTATTTAAATATTCAATTCTTTGTAGTTGGTTTTTTACTTGTTTCAATTTTATAGCTCTTTCATACTTAGTTGATATTTTTGTTTCGATGTTTTGTTCTATGTTGTTTGTTCCTCTTTGATTGTGGTACTTGAACATTCAGGTAGTGATGCAAGTGAGTACTTACATTGTAAATTCTGTAATATTTTTCCATGTATATATATACAGGCATATTAACTTGCCAATGTGAATTCGGAAATTTGCTCGACGCCACCATTATTTATCTTCCGTGTCCACTGATAAGACTGCTACCAAAATATACAATCTTTAGTAAACAGGAAAACATAATCATTCAGCTGTTTATCAATTAAAAATATTATTATCGCTTATTTGTAAAAACTTTAATTGTTAAAACATATATTATTTAATACTAAAATCTATAGTCACAAAACAGCGCTTACATTTAATTTTCATATGATATTGAAATAAAATAATGAAATAAATGGCATTTACTCGTAATTTTTTTTTTATGAAAATTTGATTCCAGCCTTAACTGATACTGTCCGTAGAACCGACTGCCTTAGGAATGTAAACTATGCTGCTTCTGTAAAAACGCTACACTCTGGACTGTAACGGGATGTCTTCGGATGTCACCTCTGAACTGCATTCAAAAGTCAATTACCACCTTTATGAATTCTCGCCCTTTGAATGCTGGCATTGGAGTCACATCACTACCCATAGCAGACGACGAGTTTCAGCTGCCTCGAGAATCCCGCGTCACTCTGGCCCAATTAAGATCTGAATATTGTCTCGAACCCGACATCGTTAATGAATGGCCGGCATGTGGAGAATCCCCCCTCCCCTTATGGTCCAGTTCAACTCTATCGAAACATCACGTTTCCCGGGCCTACCCTTAGATGAGGTTGAAGATAACGACCTTGGGTAAGGTGATCTATCGGAGTGTAGCTAGCCCTACAATAACAACAACAACAACAACAACACCGCCAACAACAACAACAACAACATGATATATTACAACGCAGTTGTTGGATTGGGTTATGATTTTGTGGAAAGCCTTAATTGTTGAAATATTAAAATTTACTGTTCCATATCGAATACTTATAGAATAAAATGGAATTCACTGCTGGCTCAGATAGTTTGGCTTCTATTAATTATTTTTGCTTTTAGATCACAGGACATAACTAAGCGTAGTATTTATCATTCAAATTTACGTCAATAACTTAGGTTAGGTTAGGCTAATCTGTCACACATAGACCCAGTAGTGATATCAGATGTAGTTCGAACCTGTGAGGGTTAAAGTAGACATCAGTTGGGAAGTCAGCACTTTTTGCGGAATTCAGCAATGCATTCAGCTCTATCTTTGCGATATTATCCAAGTTCTCGAAGTGAAAGGCTCTTAAGAACTTCAATAGCGTTCTTTTGAATACGGAACATGAGCATAGGAGATGTTCCAAAGTTTCCTTTGTTCCGTCATAATTGTGCAGTCTTTCCACGATAGTGCTACAAAAATGGTTTAAATGGATTTTATCCTGCCTCGCAGTTCTTGCATAGGTTTTTTGAATATTTTTTGGTGGTTAGCTCGTTCCACCTAGCCCTTGTATGCCTTTGCATGAGCTCGCACAAAGATGTCGTAGATGTGGCTGCAAAAAGCCCAGCACGATCGCAATGTATGAAAGAGAGAAAAATGAAAATTAAAGCGCTATGGAACGGCAGTGAAACCCCAGTAGCGCAAATTTATATAGAAGCGAAATGAATTATATGCAGTGATACTGGTTTGATGCGACCAAGCATAGCATGTGTAACGAATAAAATATAATAATAATAAAATAAATAACATTCAAACAAAACACGAAGAGAGTAAAACAAATTGATGCAAGGGCGTGAATAAACTAGATACATTAAACAAATTGTGGGGGCCATTCAGGGCGCACGGAAAAATAAATATGTATGTACATACATATGTACTTTATGTAAATATATGAAAGACAAATAGCAATGTTGACAAACACGAATGGTGTACATAAAAAATGTAAGGAAAAATTACTACAATACTGCAACATAAGAAATGAACAAAATTATTGGAAAACCTGAACTTTGTACATGAAAATTGATTTTGAAGAAACCAAAAAATACGGCTAATTTGAGAAATCGTACGTTTGTTTGTAAACATTCCAAGTATACTCTTCGTCTTCTTACAACAAAAACAAAATTATAAAAATAAATATTAAAAAAACGAGAACATATAGTGTAGCAGTAAAGCGTGTATATTTTGGTAAACTAGTGGAAAACCAGGTCAACATATGTACACACTTACATACATACATACATATGTACATACATACATACATATGCAAACAGGTTGATTTGTTGGGGGTTTCATTGCGGTCGGTTAGCCTGCAGCGCGACGCAGAAAAGTAAAATACATAGCGTGAGTGTGACAGCAAGACGTCGCAACACAGCGACTGACAGCCAGGTTGCAAAGTAGGTCAATAGAATGAAGTAGCGCAGTGTAAATACTATACATACATATGTATGTATGTATTTACATTCGTTTGTAGCTTTGTATGTATGCAGATTGTGAGTACCACCCGCTCCATAGAACCAGAAAAGTGATAATAATTAGGAGTAAGTGAGTGGAAAGATTGATTGATCGTTTGGATTGGGTTTTCGACGACCTTATTTTTTTAACTGTTAATATAGCAGCTGACAGTGACATATCAACTATTAACGAAATGCACGAACAAAAAAATTATCCGCAGCAATGAGACTAATTTCCATCCCCTTGTGAATAAAAAAAAAATCTGTATTTCGAACTTCGAAATCCGAGATATACACCACATCATCAAGAAAATCAAGTGAGAGTTACGTGCAGCTTTTGAGCCGGTAGAGTTATATCAGTGAATGCAATGCGTTATCGGTATATGTCGGACGATTTTTTGGAAAAATCATTTATATGGATGTTGATAAAGTTCAGTTCTAACATGCCATACAGGTGCCACAGGAAACGAAACGCCATGCGACTTCTTTGTAATCTACGTTCTTTGGTAGATAACACGAGTGTTCGTTTGACAGATAACACTCCTATAGTGTGATTTAACACCAGTAGACTTTTTTCTTTGGTGATATATGTAAGTATAAAGATAAAGTTTACGAAAATGTTCCTGCAACGATTCAAGTGCTGAAAAAGAATATCAGAGCAATTTTTATCGAAATAGAGCCGCAATTCTACGAAAAGGTAATGATAAATGTTAATAAAAAAATAACTTACTGTGAAAAAGCCGCGGTGGACATTTGACAGTTATTGTTTTTCATTATTAATCACAACATGCAAAACTTGTATTAAGTAAAATATCGCCACTTTTCGCAAGAATAATTTAATTTTTTTTTTAATTTTAAAAAGAAACCTCAAGTGAGATATCCCGTTTTTTCGATAATAATATTGATTTTAAATACATATGTACATACTACATACATATATCCATACTCCTATGTATGTACAATTCACCGTCAATTGGAGAAGTGATATGGTAATTAATATACCAAAGGTGTGATGAATGAGAAATGTGTCATGTACACATTGTTATCGATCGCTAAATTTGACCAATTTAGAACACATCGCTTGTTATTTGTTCGGACATTTAAAACTTATTAAAATAGTGAAAAATTATATGAAGACATAAGAAACTGATTGATGTGCATGCCTATATATGTATATAGAGCATGATATATTTCACATGGGTCCTGGAAGAGTCAAACTTTGTTCTGATTTTAACAGTCAAATACTCATGCATAGTTTTTTCGTAGATTCCATGAAAATGCGGGCCAGCCGAAAATAAGCCAATAACATTTAACGATACAAGCGAAACCGATAGAAATTCGACAATTGCGATTCAAGGGAAGTGGTGATGATAATCATGTTGAAAACAGTAAAAATGCTTGTAAAGATATCTATAGCGATACCAATAAAAAACAAAATCGATAGCCGAGTGTGTAGCGTGTGCCCGCTTCATTCAGTTTGTCCCAGGTTCAAATACTGGTCGGGGCAAGTAATATCAAAAATTCTACTTGAGAAGTTGAAAAGAAATTCAATTATTTTACATCAATTAAAGTAAATGGTTATCTCTCGTAGCTTTCCACTTTCACCTCTGTAAGAAACCTCTTTCTCTCCCATGGAAAATCACCGTCGACCCTTTTTACCACAAGGCCGAAAGAGGCCAAGCTGGAGTTAGATATACAAGTCGACGTTATAATAATTCCTACGGTAAAAGATAAGAAACTGCTAGGGTCTACCTACTTGGGATAACTTGTTCTGCAATCGGCTTAAAAGTCGCGCGCCAGCAGCACTTTGAGTAAAGGCGATTGGCCGGCGAGTTCTAACTAATGCTGCACCAGTATAGTCTTTGGGGACTAGTTGGAGTCAGACGAATATTCAGGCCTGTCATAATGTTGCACTCATTTTCCTCTTACTTAGTGAGGCTGAAATTATTTTCATCAAAAAATGTTTGACATTTCCAAGAGGCTAAGCCGCCTCCTAGGCACATCAGGAGCCTTCTCTTGGAGATGAATGGCCAGCTTCAACAATGCGCACGGCAAGCGGTAGACTTTTTGGATTACAACCAGACCTAAGGCAGCATTTATCGGTAGTCTATTAACACCTTTATCACTTCCCGGCCTTTGAATGCCTTCATCGAAGTTTAAACAAAATGCTCGAGTTACTTCGTAATATCTGTCGTTACGTTGACTCATCTACATTCTGGATACTGTAGCATGCCAGAAATCCTACTTATCCAGTTCATACCTAACATACTAAATGCCTGTTGTATATCTGAAGTGGCCCTTTGGTAGACATAGGTAGTAAAATATGAAAATTAGTCCGATTGCTTGCAAAAGCGCCTTCGTTCAGCCCTTATCTACTTTATATTCGATATGAATTCAGGCAGTAATTTAAGATAATGAACAAAGTATTATAAAACGTTTGAAATTAAACTTAAACTCCAAGTAGACTCATCAAAAAGTTAAAATAAGGACAGGAATAGTAAACTATCAGCAACTATTAGAAAATTCAAGCATCTTAAGGTCTACCTTTATGCAAAGAATAAATAAGAATTGAGAAAGAATACGCTGCAACGCTAGGCTTTGAAAATTAATACAAGCGAACGTCTCAGCGTGTGAAATTCTCTGCAGCTCACCAATCATTAGTGAATATTTCACTGGAAATTCACATGAAATAATTACGAGTACTCGAAAGCAATCACCTGAGGTGAAATTGATAAGCACAAAACAGCTGTTCCTGTCATTAAGCAAAAACAACAGAAAACAGGGAAATCAAGAACCGACGGCTTTAAACAAGCTGAAAAGTAAGAAATGTGACTGCTAAAAGAGAGTGGAGGGGCTAGGCAGGCTATATAAAAAACAAGTGCCAATAAAATAGACAGACGGCGATACACGAATTGAACAAAACTCAAACACCGCCACACAATGATAATAATAAAAACGAAGCGGACATACAGATGAAAAAAAATAAAAATAAAAATATAAAAAAGTAACAAAGAGACATAAATAAAAAAGTTAACAAACAAGTGTAGCTGGTTTGATTTAAATTAAGTAAATATGTAAAATAAACAGACTGGCTACACTTCACAACGCTAGACACAGTCGCAGTAACACAAACGCATGTTGGCATATAAAGATAATAATATATGTAGTTTAAAGTGTATGTTAAATACAAATCAGCTGATAGTTGAGCAATGTCGTACGTCACTGAATTTTCGAGTGCGATTAGCCAGAGGGAGAAAAAGAAAAGATAAATGAGAGAGATTACAAATAAATGAAAAGAAATGACACATATGAGAGAAATGTTTAATTAAAACGGCATTTTTTCCGAAATTTACACAATATTAATTAAAGCTTATCAAAAAATACAACAAAAAATCACTTACATTTCATGTTATCGCTTCTCCTTGTACTAAACACATACATAGCTACATACATGACATCACACATACAAAATGGTAAAATTAACTTCCGTCTACGCAATGAAATTGAAAAAGCGCGAAAAAAGTTAGCTGATACAAAATATATTGAGCGAGCACGCAATAAAAAAATACTTGCAATAAAAAACGTATGCGAAACAAATAAGAAGCAAGTAAATGCGCATAAAAAATAAAAAATAATAATAATAATTATAACCAGAAATTCCTCGCTACACTTCACATGCACGCAAATATGGCTAGAGCGTAGACATTAAAAAAAACAATGTTTTTTGTTTAAGGGCCCCGCATAAATGCACCTGAAACAGAAAAGTTAAAATGTTAAGTGCAAAACTATGCACATACATAATTAGCAAGAGCTTGCAATGATTATTCCATAATAGCAACTGAATGTCAAGCAAAATAATTGATAAAACTTCCATTGACTCGCATGTGTGGTTTTAAATAATTCAGAACGAGTCTTTCTCTAAGTGTATTTATATGATAATAATAAGAAATCTGCCGCCTTGGCCGAGTGTGTAGCATGTGCGCGGTTCATTCGGTGCACCCCGTGTTCAAATCCTTGCCGTGGCAAGTAACATCAAAAATTATAGCAAAATTGTTTCTAATTGAGGTCGCCCCTCGGCAGGCAATGGTGAACCTTCGAGTTCATTTCTGCCATGAAAAAAAAACTTCTCACAAAAAAATATTCGCCGTTCGGAGTCGACGTAAAATTGTAGGTCCCTCAATTTGTGTTAACAAGATGCACACCAGAAATTGTAGGAGAAGTTCGGCCGAAATCGCTTAAGCGGTTATAGCGCCCATTAAGTATGTAAGTAAGTAAGATAAAAGCAGGTTTTCCATATATTTTGGTCTGATTTTTATAAACCATCTTAGGCTGGAATCTATCATCTATTATCTTTAATCAAAGACAAAAATGTGAAAAAGTAAATACCCTGGAGCTCAACACGATTCATAAATGTGAACCTACTACGCTGTACAAATTGTAATAGAGCGAACTTGTAATTCATTGAATTGGACAATCGTTACTGTAAACGAAAACTGTTGTCGAGAAAAATTGCGATTGTAGGATCGTTTAAAGTTAGTGAATTGCACTACAGGTCATGATTGACGCATGTGAAAATAGCATCAGTGAAAGTATTTAAAATAATTTGAGAAAGCGTGATCGAACATCACAGCTTAACTTTGCGGACACTAACGACCAAGAATGATATTAGTTGGTTATTATGTAGGAAAAATTTGCTAATGGTTCTAATTTTCTCATCAAGTCATCGCTAAAAAAAAACTTGTCTGCAACATACAGCTTATCATAAAAAATATTTTATTATGACATAATGGCAAATAAACTAACACGGAATTGAGGTCTAATTTTATGACATATTTCTTTTTATACGAAATGAACGGTGTCGACAAATTTAATAATAAAGTATTTTTCCATTCGCAAATTGTACATTTGCTCTGCTCAATTGTTTTCAAACATTCACATGGAAATCAAATAAAAAACACATTTCAATTACTTTTAATTGGAAACAAATGTTCGTTTTATATCATCAGATATCAAGATTTTTTTTTTTGTTTTGAGTAATTGCCATTTACTTAAGTAATATTGTTTGAATGTGTACGAGTATATGGACCGATCCGAGTAAATATCTCGCTTGACAACAACAATTGACATTGTGTATGAGTACGGTGGTTTCAATGTAATTTGTTGAATTGTAGATTTGTGATAGCGCAATGCATTTTTTTATATAAAAATGTTTATGTGTTGATTGCTGATTTGTCATATTTGTCTGCGATGAACGAGTGACTTAGAAATAATATAGACATGAATGTGTACACATGTACTGTGGCTCCCGGTTAAAATGATCTACAACACCATTTCCAATTGTAAATGAGAATGGCTCCAATTTAAATTGCGAAAACGTCAATTGAGAACAAGAGTAGTCCTTTTAAATTGCAAACAATTTCATTAACAAACTAAAAAAAATTTTGTAGGAATAAAAAAAAAGTTTTCGCATATGCAGTTTTGAGACCATTCAATTTTAGTACAATAAAGTGCGAGTTTGAAGCGATTGAAAACTTTGGAAAAAATTTAAAATATTTTTTTTCTATGTAAAGTTTTTTTTTAATAATTTCAAATTTATTAACGAAATTTCCATTTAATCTTAGTACAAAATTTCAAAATTTTATACCGAAATGGAAAAACAAAAACCAGGTTTTAGGTTGGTACAATAAAATGCAAATTCGAAGAGGGTGAAAATTACGGTTAAGTTTTGAATTTGAATGTTTTTGTACACGTCTTGTGTGTTTAAAAAAAGAAATTGTACAGGCTATAAGGATTTGTGCGCCAGGAAAAAACATGCCACAAATCAATTGAAATTTTCATATAATCGAATGAACTATAAGTCAGTGCACCCGAACAGATTTCCCCAAACTCTGATAAAAATTGTATTAATTTTTGTTGAGCATTTTTTTTAATTTCTTATAAAGTTTGTAGCCTTTCTAATATTTGGGATACAAATTTAAATGAATTTGCTTTTGGAGTTTGTTGAATTTTTGGAAATCTTCCACAAATTTTGAGATTGAACGCACTATATTTCGGTAAAAATTAATGAAATTTTTTTTTGAATTTTTTTTCTTATTTCGTAGAAAGTTAAAATAAATTTTTGTAAAATAATATTTCTGTAATTTGTTAAATTTTTGGAAATTTTGCACAATTTTGATTACTATATTGTTTTATCAAAAAAGTTAACGAAAAAGATTTAACATCAAAATTGTTTGAATACCCTTGCGAATGTTGTTAGAGAGTATACTGGGTCATTTTGGTTGCGAATCACTGTATGTACACCCATTTTTTATTTATACACGTATACATACATATAAAGTATATAAGGCATGTGTATATAAACAAAACATATAATTATGTATTTACGATTCTAAGTTGTTTGTGTTCATTGCTTAATTCATACATATGCTGGTTTTGAGCTCGGTTCGACATGAGGGGTCTAAACTTTCACAAATGAATTTGTAATTTGACGCCTTAATGTCTATTGCTGTTTATATTACGAATCATAAGTAATTGCTTATCCCGTTGTATACATGAGCTCAAAGGAATATATTTATATATGTATATACGTAAAAATTTGTATTCATATTCAAGCTATCATAAAAACTTGAAAAACAAATTGCTTATATAATGCGAAAGAATAAGGAGTAGACAATTTTGGTCTTATGATGTGGCTTTACAGCCAACAGTATAATTTACGAGTAAATATTTATTTAAAAATAACAACGTATTTGATTTCTGAAAAGCTATCAAAAACTGGTTCAAAAGTTGTATACCTTGGGATATTTTGTAATGTTCGAAAATTTCCATATTTCTATGCTCGAAAGAATACTTCATTTAGAGTTCATATTTTTATTTTATTTTAGTTGTATATATATTTCATTTTACATATACATTTGATCAAGTTCACAATCCAAACTAATTGAAATGTAAACTAAGCAACTCTGAACGGAGTTCAGTTCAATTTAGTGCACATGAATTTTATTTCAAAGTTGTTCATTTCATTTCAGTACTTTTCCTATCTATTGTATGTACGAGTGTAAGTCCCCTTAAAAAACAAGCAAAACTAAAACAGGTAGTTTTATTCTAATTATTTTACGTCTGACTAATTATTATAGCGATACGATTCACTCATGACACTAACACTCAAAGTAAATAACTAACTTTGTCTCTAAGTAAACTAAAGTTTACTTTTTAAGCGTCTGCTTATCTTATTGTTGTTTTACTAAGCAAAAAATTATTTCTTCATTTTCAAATATAGCACATTAACTACAAAATAAATCATTGCAAGCCAACTGTTTTTTTGCCGGTTTTACTCGCATAAAAAAAAACAAATTAAAGCGCTAGAGTGAAAAAAATGCTATCTGATTCTATTTAATATTCTCGAAAGACAAAGTCAAGAGAAGTTGTTGTATCAGTTAGTTTCAATTTATTTAAAAAAATAAATGAAGTTGGAAGTATTTATGGCATTGACTAAGTAAATATTGGGGCATAAAAACATTTTAAACGCTTTTAGCGGAATGAATTTGCTGAGACGGTTGAATAGGCTGATTTCTAGACATTTCAAGATTTAAGAGCGAGGAACAAGAACTATATATTTTAAAGAAATAAAATTAGAGTGGATGGTCCATATAGCGATTCTTTTAATCAAGTCATCAACAAAAAGGCAGACGAGCTTTTAAGGAAGGAGCATGCACTTCCGCTCTACTTTCGCCATCTTGGACGGTTTTAGGGATACCGCTCGCTAACGGTAGGCTCGTTATAATAAGGGAAACCTCCATTGCCATTTACTCCATTACCATGGGGCTATTCACAGCTATCGGGAACCATGCGGCTAAGCTGGGGATATCCCATAACATTTTCTGTACAAGTTGGAGAGCCGAGAAGGAATCGGAAACTGTAAAACATCCACTGTACAAATGACGCGCACTGTGGGGAAGGAGTAAACAGTTCATGGGATTTTTTGAGGATCTAAGTGACGTAGCTGGGCTGAAGACTCAGCAATTATTTAGAATCGCAGACTCGATTATTCAAATAGAAGGGAACGGAGATCCACAACGGACCCGTACTCTGGCAGCTACTTGAATTCTAACCTTAACCTATTTCGAGAGTAACAGCTGTTTCCCACTGAAAAAGTTGGTATCGGTAACGTTAGGAAACAATGAAAATCTCTTTCCAATGGCAATGTTGTGTAGTCCAAATAGTGCGTTTATGGAAAAAGTTCGTGAGCCTGTCATTCTAGTGGGCAACACTCACGGTTCTCGCCGTTGCACGGAGCACGCTGGCGAGAATGTGACTGCCGTAGCCGAGATTGTGTGATTTACTGCTGGAACATCGACTTGATCTCAACAACTCAATATTCAATTAACTCAGTAATTGAAGGCATACTTTAAATACTATACTAAAAATAAATATTTAATGGGTTTGAGTTTTCAAAAAAAAAAAAAAAAAGAAGAGAAAATACACAATATTTAACTTTTATGTACATAGTTAATGTAAGCAATTAAAAATTAATGCAATTCTATTAAAACCTTTGCCTTCATACATAGTAAAGTACAGTTATTCTCAACCCCGAGAAAGTTAACCTTATGGAGTCGGGTTGTAAAAACGAGAGAGAGAGAATAACAGCAAAAGTTTACAGGGCGTTAGCTTGGCGTACTTGCAAGGATACTTGCCTTGTGACGCAGAGTACCTGGTTCTCTGTTAAAGTCTAGAAATAAATCTGATGAGTCGATGTAGAGATCTGCGAAATCGCTTGAAGATCTGGGAATGTCTTGAAGAGTTTGCAATTTGTCATGTCCTAACGCAAAAAAAGTTTTTGAGAATGCTTATTAATTCTTTGAGACTGCTGCAACTCTTGATGAATTATTCATTGTATCACCTCGTTTTTAAATATTTCGTATGCTTGCATTAAAAATGCAAATTTCTGTCATACGATGTTTTTAATTTTTTTCTTTGTATGGCTATGTAAACACGGCTCAGTAAAAATTTAACCGCATTCCAGTCAACGCCAAACGACACATAACGCAACGCAACTACATACCTACATAAAGTTATGTATATTGAAAATTAATAAATACTAAGTAAGAGCATCAACAAAAACTGGTATTCACCAAACGAAAAACACAGCGAAAATTATAAAAACAAAATTACGCAAAACACTTCCAAATGCATAACAAAGATAATCTATAATTTGAAAACAAACAAAATATAAATAAAATCGTTAAATTGTTTTCCCAACATGGATGCCATGTATTTATTTGTGTTTACTGCTGCTCTTGAAAAGTTAATTAATGTATTTACAAGTTGCTCACAATTTAATTCTTCATTTGGTAGAATATTGATTAGCATACAATAAAAACAATTTTTAACGATAGCCGATTGATACAAAATTTTGAACATAAAACCAGAATATGTACACGGCTCTAGGTTTTGATTTAAATGAGACAAATTGAGACAGTTGCCAAACAAGTTAAAAAAAATAAATTTCCGTCACCCCTTGCCAAATTTGGTTTAGAGGCAAACCGGTTTTGTCGTTGAGCATTCATAACAGCCGTATTTTGCTCACGAAATAAACAACAACAACGAAAAAAGAGAAATAAAAAAACTTAGGAAACATCACCATACATTCAATGTTATCGGAAGAACGCTTTAGGAAAATTGTTATGTTTATTTTTCATTAGGTCAAATTTGACGTCAAATATTGCCAGTTGAATCAAATCGGGTTCGCAAATGTTGTGATGGCAACCAAGTGAAAATAATCAAATTTTACAGCCTTATTGCGAATGCCGACTGGCAGTAGCTAAACGACTAATAGTCGATTATCGATTACCGATGATATTATGAGAAACGATTTATCGTTCAATGAGCGACTGTCGATCGCCATTCTTCAACTGTTCGTTGGACGCAACTATGTCGATCAAGTTTCCAATACAAAAATATAAACGACACATAAATTTGACCAGAGACTTTAACATGCTCTGCTACATACATATATCGGCTTCCTGTCAATTTATAACATGCAACGAAAACGTATTTGACACCAAATGAGCACATGCCAGTTGAGGCAGCTCGTGCTGTCGATGAATTTGATCTAATGAAAACCAAGCATTACGAAGAGCTTTTGATTGGTGTAAATTTACCACATGAAACAGATATTTAGGTTTTTATTATTATCTATGTACATTACTAGATTATTAGCATTCTATATTTGAGTAGGTTTTGTGGTCAAAAAAGCCGTTTTTTGGGCATGTGTAAAAAAACTCCAAATGGAACTTTATAGTCAAAATTGCAAATAAAACTGGCGATTTTAATGTACATCTGGTAACCACATCTTCACCGAACAAACAAGAAAGTGAAAATAAATTTTTAAACACCAAAACACAGCAAAAATAAATAATGTGACGTATCTAACACCTCAAGTTGAACAACAAAATTTAGTGAAAAAAATTTAAACAAATATAAGAGAAAAAGAGAAGGAAAGAAAAAAAGCGCAGACATACCAAATGAATTAAGTCAGCCAAAGTCCCCGAAATTACTGAGAGAATAAATATTATTCTGTGTCGGAATGTGGTTTTAGTCAGTGTTTGGTTGTAATTAAAAAAATTCCACTCGTAGATTTTGCGGACAATTAAAACTTTTCGCATTTTGAGTTCGAGAGTCGGGCCTTATATCAGCAAACGCCGGCTACTATCATTAAAAAAATATAGTTATATGTACATATATACATACATATATAGTAAGTAGGAATGCTTTTATGGTGCCGTAAGACAATCAGCACAACAACAAAGTAGAGCAAACGCAAAACGCTAGCAAAAGTTGTTGGACATGAACGGGCAACGCGATTGGCGTTGACAACATACCACAAACGAAGAATAAATAGAAATAAAAAGCAAAAAAAAATTGTATGGAGAATCAAAATACAATGACGGTTGTCTAGCAACTTGAAATACTCTAAAGTGCCTGGTAGCACTTAAAGCCGTTCAAGCATTTCTGATATTTTTATACAACTGAGTGGCCAAATCCATTTGTATAGTAATTTTCTTTTTTCTTTAGTTTTTTGCGATTGTCGTACTAGCAAAAGCAAAAAATATGTATGTATGTATGTATGTATGCATAAACTGAGCAGTAAAACAACCGCAAGAATAGCATAGAGTCTTTATTGAGCTAAAAGATAATAATAAAACTAAAAAGAACGAGAAAAAACAGCAGGCTAAAGCCACAATTAAACAGCTGGCTAGCTGGCAGGCACAGCAACAAAACTCCCATACAACGAATACAAAATGCACTCGTTGTTGTACGCAGCCTTTGCTGCCAAGCAGCGCTGTCGTGGCTGACGTTGACAGTTTCATCAACTACTTGATTTAATATTTCGGTTTCTGCTACTAAACGAAATCAACATTAGTTTGCGATCGCAGTTTTTGTTTTTTAAACATACATACATACATACATATATGTTTGCACACAAATACAGGCACATTTGTTTAAACCTTAGCGCATGTATTGTATAGGAAGAAAGTCACACGCCGCCGTCATGTTATACAGTGAGAGAAAAAAGTTTTAATATAATCAACAGAATTGAAGCTTAAGAGAAATAATTTTTGTAAGTAACTGGAGTTTTCATCAAATACTCAAAAACCAAATTTTATTCGTTACTCGCAAACAAATTTGCAAGATACTTATAAAAATTCAAAACTCTACTTGCCTATGACTATGCCCATTTGAAATCCGTGTATTTTTTATTAACTTTGGTATTTTAGTTTTCCACATAAAACTATTTTGCAGTATTTTAATTATAATAGACAAGATCTTAGAAGTTCTAACTTTGCCACCATGAAGCTAAAAGTAGTTAGTTGGTTTGCACACGAGCCCAATCATCTACATCTATCTACATCTACAATAACTAGCTAATCGATAATACTATAATTAAATATCGAAACTAAGAATAAGTATTTTTCATGAGAGCGAAAAATTCACAAACTTTGCTGAACATAATTTAGTAACTAAGCTGAGAATCGATTATTTCATGAAGTGATTATAAAAAAGTAAAAAGTCTGACGACTTTCCAACCAATAAATATACTGTTCTAAAAGCAAATCCAAAATATCGAATGTATCGACGATATGACGTAATTGTTTCAGAAAATGTCTTGGAGGATAAAACGAAAATAAAATTAAAATAAACGATGCACTAACATCATTGATTACCTGCCCTGTATTCGATTCCATGGGCAATGAAAAATGCTTAACTGAATCAGATGTTATTAATAATAATAAAAATTTTAAGTTAACATCATATAGTTTGACGTTCGCCGAACTTCTCCATAAATTTAGTGGCTCAAAGTTTTAAGCCGATTCGGAACGGCAAAAGATTTTTCTGAGAAGAGGCAGAAATACAATCGGAGGTTTGTCATTGCCTGAAGAGATTAACGAATCACGCACACACAACACACTACAGAGTTCCCTCAGAAGTTATTAATTCTTGTGTTTCATCATGGATCATTAAGTCGTAGTTTCATTGAATTTACTGCTAAATTTTATGTTTCGGGACACTTTATTTTGGATCATTAAGTCGTAGTTTCATTGAATTTACTGCTAAATTTTATGTTTCGGGACACTTTTATTTTTTATTGGTCGCGGAAACTGAAAATTTTTTTCCTACAAATCTTGGGACTATACCTATTCCTTTGCAATTTTTTCTTAGACCCTATCGAAGTTTTAGCGACATTGCACTTATTTTCATAATATTTTCTTTATACTTTCTTCAAATAATATTTTTCATATCGAAAGTGTCTTAATTATCAATTATGTTTTTCATACTTAAAACTTTCACTTTCTATTCATACCATATCCCAAAAATACTTCACTCGTCGATGAAGAGTTCGCCTCGTATGAATTTTCTTCAAATATTTTCTGAAGTACTATGACACGATTAATCGAAACATCGATTCAAATAACCAATACGGAAAAATGAGAATAAAAATATAATAATATACATAGTATATTAAAAAAAAGAGATTAAATTTATTTCAAAAGTTCATAGCACTGAACACGGTTAGTTGCAATTAGTCATTACATTTCTTTTGCAATCAAAACGCTTACGTGAATTTAAGATAAAAATCTGTTTGTCATTTTTCACAAATCATTGTAATAAAAAGTACAGCAACGAAAAACAATGTAAAGCTGGGTGACAAAGCTGTTTTATATTTGTCGTAGCATTGACTGGTTGCTAAATTTTTTTGACGACATGTACATAAGAAACGCTCGAAAGCGAAGAAAATGTTTCAACAAGAAGTCGAGTCTTAATAATTTATTTGTTTCTCGGCAAGGCAATACTTTCCTACAAATGTACATACATATATCAACTGTAGCAAAAATATATTTTTTCAAGATTTTTCAAGAAATGAACACCCACAGTATATTTAAAATTTTTGTTAAATATGCACTTTTTCCCAAGCTCAATCCAAAGTTCAAATACTCAAACTTTTACAGCTAACTGTACGTATAGCGAGTAAAGGCAAAAGCCAAGACAGCGCTGCCGGCGTCAAAGTCAACGCCTTACTGTGTTTCAAAAAGGTTAAAAACTTGTTTCGATACGATACGATGACGTGCAGCAGTGACGACGAATGCCGCCGACTCTGAACGTTAACTTCGTTTGTCACACGCTTAGGCTTAGCGACTGACTGACTATTGTACATAGTTGGTTGGTTGGTTGGTTGGTTGGTTGGTTGGTTGGTTGGTTGGTTGGTTGGCCGCGTAAGTGCCCTGCTAGCAGTGACTGCCTGTGGCTGCGGCCAGCGTTGCCTGTGTTACCTTTTCTACGTTTGCTGCTTTGAGTTTTTTCCAACTATTTTTAGTATGTTTTTTTTTTGTTTTGTTTGTTTTCCGACTGGGTTCACTTTATCAGGCCACACCAGACATGCAGATTTTCACACGCTTCTTGGGTTTTTACTGCGGTGTGAATTTTTAGTTTCTTGCTTTTTTTAGTGAATTACTTACGTAGATACACACATGAAATGGTTAAGAAATTTTGGGCCAAACAGTTTGCATTATAAGCAAGCTCTACTTGGTGGAATAAGTTACATATGTATATGATTTGGGATGATATTTTATTGTAGAAATTAAAATAGGATTATATATTATTCTGATTTTTGAAAATATATTTTAATTTCATCCACACGCATTTTAAGCGCTTTTCCCTTTACACTTTCACACGACTTCACGCCACTTAACTCTAAATGTAGAGCTATTGAAAGAATTAAATGCTCCGGAATTTACATTATTTTTGTATTGAATTTTTGTACTTCACCTTTTTCCACTTTTGCACTTATGCTCCGATTTTCTCCGCTGGTTATCTCGTCGAACAAAGGTGCTCTGCTGCAGCTCACGCACACTGCTGCGTATGGGTTAGTATAAATTTCTGTTTAATGGTATGTATAATTTTCCAAGTGTTTTTCACTATTTTTTTTATGTATATTTGGCAATTTAACTTCAGCTTTTTGCTGCTTCAATGCACACAATTTGCCTTACAACTTTTCTATTCACTTTATTTCTTTCGTTTTGCATTAAAATTTGTATGTATACTTAGTGAATTAATATTTTCTCAGCATAAAAAACACGTACACACACACACTTATCCAATGCATATATCTATATACATATAGTATATATATGGATGTAGGTACTTTATGCTAGTACGCCTTTATGTATACACACACAGTATTAGCTTCACACGCGTAACACGATTTCTTTTACTTTTTTACTTTGTTTATTTTCACACACATAAAAACCAAAAATCACAATCTCTGTAATTTGTATTAAAATTTAATAAAACTATTTTACTGTATGCTCCGTTGCTGACATCCGTTTCAAACGAGTTACGAGGCTAGACTGAGTGCCAAACGAGCGCGCTGAGTGCTACTTGTAGTCTTGGCGCTGAGCGAGAGGACAACCGCCGCATATTTTCAGCAGTTCCATACACAATCCTCTCAGGTAATGTGGGGAGCATGTGTGCTCAACACTTTAAAGCGCAGCTGCGGGGAGCAAATGCTGGGCGAACGCATGGACGAAGGTGGAGTGCTGCAAGTGGCTCCCACAAAATTGTATTTCAATCGAGAAACATTTAATTCTGTCGCTAATAAGCGTTCTCTCGCAGTTTTCTTGCAGCGTGGTGAGCTACTAAAATTATATGCGTTTGGTTCTCCTACTCAGCAAACACCCGTCAGCACTCAGCAACCGCACACCGTAAAAAATGCTACATTCACGCGTTTGCGCATTATTTATGTTAATATACCGTAAACTGTGCTAAATTTGGTTTTAATAACCCAAACTGAATCCATTTGACACTGGATGGAACCTGTCATTTCCAACTGTTCCTCCATTAATTATAATAAAAATAAATGAGTCACTAAATTTTGATCGCACAAGCATGTAACACATAAGTCGAATACTTCACATTCCCAATTGAGGTGACTATGCAATACGAAACAATCCACGATGTGGCCATCGGCAAAATGGTTACCGCGTTTGCTTACGATTTATCATGAATGCAATTCTGAGAACTTCGACGGTCCATTTGGTATATGATGGTTCAAATATGGATGACGGGACAGGTGCAGTAATATATAGACGAAGCTTTTCATCGCGATGGATAAATTACCTACTAATGTTTTGGCTAAATTGACCTGCGCCAGTTTTAAAAAAGGTATGAAAGGCAAAACTAGTTAAGAAGTGATATGGCACCCTTCAACTGCTGGCAAAGAATGCAGTTAGGCTGTGCTATGTACCTGATCACGTTGGGAGCAAAGGGAACGAGAAGGGTCCTAGGAAGGGTTCAACAACAGCCTTAATGGGACCTGAACCATATTTCGCCCTTAGCTGATCATCATCCAATATATTATTGACTGAATTGGTAAACTCGGAGCGGAGTAGGTACTGAAGAGCTGGGGAGGGTCTTAGACAGTCCAAACTTTTCGGCTACGTCGCATTACTTGGTAGATCTGATATCCCTCTTCTTGCTACCTACCTAGCCGGGCACAAACTCTTGCACTCTTGCACTATTGCGCTTTTACATGCATTGGCAGAATTTGCCTATTTGGATTCCGGTCATGTCTGGAGGATTATAAGGGTTCGGAGCATATCTTTTGTGTATGTCCGGCCATTGGCCAGACTAATTCTGAAATACTTCAGTTGTGTTCGATCTCCAAAGTGTTGTGAATTCGTCGTTAGGAGCCTCCTATAGGAGTACAAAACAAAATACCTTTCGGGTAGCGCATTATCCGTTCGCTTCTGTTTTTACCCTACTAGCTACGTATTTATTTACGCGTTGTTAACTGCAATCCGCAGTTTCATTTCCTGGACGAAACCTGGTTGGCCCGCTTATCGATTACTGGGACAATCAAATCATATCAACGACCCAGAAATTCTCAAAAAAAAAACAGACTATATATGCACAGTAATTCAATTATACTGAAACCTAAGCACCTCGTTTGAAGGATATCCCATTTACAGAGCGAGTAGCTTAGAAATGGCCGATGAGCTGGGCCGAAACGAATCCGCCCTAGATAATTGGACTTTTTACTCCCCACTGCAACTTGATGCACTAGTTTTATGATGCTCTAAATAAAACAAGCTCATTTGGTAAATAGCAAAGTGTTATTTCACAAAGAAAATGATTGGGTGTACATACAGGGGGTTTTCAATAGGAACGCCACAAAAGTTTTTTTAAATAAAACAAAAACGGTTTGGGATATGAATTAAATTCTTTATTCCTGTGAAAGTACATTCGATGCCATTATGTATGACACTCGATTCCTTTTGCATGGGCACCACGGGCCCTCTTGCAGAAGTCCAGACGCTGAACCCAATTTTTGACGGTTTTCAAACATAAATCGGCCGATGCTGCTGCAATTTCACGTGCGATATTCCTACGAAGTTCATCAATCGTCGCTGGCTTGTTGACATAGACCATAGACTTGACGTATCCCCTCAGGAAATAGTCTAACGGCGTCAAATCGCACGACCGAGGCGGCCAATTGATTGGGCCATTTCGTGAGATAACACGTTCACCAAACTTGGTTTTCAATAAATCGATTGTGACATTCGCTGTGTGGCTTGTGGCGCCGTCCTGTTGGAACCACATATTGTCCAAGTCCATATCATCCAATTCGGGCCATCATTGAGCGGTAGCGATTGCCATTCACAGTAACGTGCTGGTCTTGGTCAACACGGAAGAAGTACGGCCCAATGACGCCGCCGGCCCATAAACCGCACCAAACCGTAATTTTTTCGGGATGCAATGTTGACTCATGGAGTACATGTGGATTGCTGCCTGTCCAATAACGCATATTTTGCTTAATGACGAAGCCATTCAGCCAGAAATGAACACGACCATAAATTGGACGTAGCGCTCTTAAAGTTGAGGCCATTGACTCCGAATTTCGGTAGTAAATTTTAATAATTTCGACTCGTTCTTGGATCGTATATCTTTCCATAGTGAAATGGCAAACCTTACTGAAGAGAAATGCCAAAAGAGCGGGGAAAAATATGGCGTCGTTTGCTGTCACTATCGGTCTACTTTTGTGCGTCCCTATTGCAAGACCCTATATAAGTATGAAGTAAGCCATGAACTGCTACCTCATCCGTATTCTATGGATTTAGCCCAAAATGTTATTGCTTTTCCTCTTTCCAATTAAATAAATGGTTTGGGATAAAATAAGTTTGGCAGATACAATGAAAGCATTACTGTTAATTGGAGAGCTTCGAAGACAAAAGCAGAAAGGGGCTGAACGAAATTAGAATGTATGTTGAAGTAGTTTGAGTCGAAAAAAAACATTAGTTGATTCAAAAATTACTGACCTGCTTTCAATAAATAGAGTTTCCAATGAAAAATTGGAGTCTAGATTTAGAAGTCGCACTATTTTTTTAACTTTCTATATTTCGACATCTAAATCTGGACCCCAATTTTTCATTCTGATAACTTGAAACTCTATTTATTGAAAGCGGGTGGAAAGGTCGGGTTGAGCAAATGACAGATATGATTTGTGTGCCTATCAATATTTCAGTGGTATAACTCAAAAAATATATGAGATCCTCACTATATTTGAACAATAAAGCTGACTATTCTGATAAAATATTCTTTTGCAGTAGAATCACTGCGATAAATTTTTTTTTAACAAAAAGATAGAATAGCGACTAACGACGAATTTAGTAGGAAGCCAATAAGCGTCGGAAACTCCACCACAAGGAATAGAAAATAGTAATGAACTTTTTTATGAAAAATTGTACTATATCTTATAAATATCAGTTCGGTCATTCGGATCAACTCATTCATCCCGCAGTGGGTTTTTGCTTCGAAGAACAGTCAGCTCGTGTAGCCTGAGAGGCGAGATTTAGAATCAATAGTAATTTTTTCTGTTACTTGTTTTCACACCTCCAATAAAACTTACTACGTAGAGCGTAGATCTTAAATCTGAAATAACAAAACGGCGTATTTTCAATTTTATAACAAAATAAAATATAAATGTCATGTAGAAAGTTATCTTGTTTTGTGAAAGTTAGTATAAATGCCTGTGAAGTAGCTTGTAAATTTCACTTGTTAATACATATACAATGTATTTATAATTGAAAAATGTAATCGTTTTGTAAAAGAGATTAAAAATTGGTTTCTTTTCATATGAATGCTATATGAACAATTTTAAGAAATATAACTGGATTAACTTTTGTTTTCAAATGGACTGAAAAATTTGTTTCTAAAATGGAAAAAGCTTTCAATAATTTATTACTGGTCGAACCAGGCGAGATATAAAATATGAAAGATCTTTAGATCTTGTACACTTCAAGAATTATAATAACATCCGCTCGGAAATACTCCCAATTGCAAATCAAACAATTTTTTTGCTTTGCACTTGTTTAAAATCGCTGAATTTCCTCCCAGTCTGTTCTTTTTCCCTGAACAGAATAAAAGATTCCTTTATTTTCGAAAGTTAAAAAGTGTATGCATCGTACGATTTGGTGTCATCATTTCGAACCGGTTTCGGCCTTACCACCAGAGGCAACAGTACATGCACGAGTATTATCAAAATATCTACTAAAAAATAAACCAAACTGGTTTGCCATTTACGCACACAGGACTAGTACTGGTACCAACACACATGGAAAATTTATGATACCAAAATTTGTTCATACTGACGGTTCTTATATCGCTACCTGCTAAAGTCAACATTAAAGAAGTGCAGCTCAGTAGATATGGAGAGAGCCGAACGTTGAAATTGGCATAACATTCTAACGAGTTCGCATCTACACCTAAGGATGATGGGAAAATCAGCGCATTATTATTTTTACTTCCTTTGATTGTGGTTTTATCCTCAAGCTGTTCAAGCATTTATTTACCGATTTTACACAATTAAAAATATTAATTGAATTTAACGATGATAAGGAATTAAAGTTTACTTTGAAAATGGTCGTCTAGAAACAGAGATTTATATCTAAAGTTCCACGTTGATTCAATGTACTGCTTTCAGTTCCATTAAGTTCCTGAAATTTTGATTGAAGGAGATACCTACCAACACTGTGAAGCTGCGATAAAGCACGTACCCGATGCAGAACAATAAATATGATAGTCTGCGCCTTCAATTTGTGATTTCCATATATCCGAAAAAGATCCACCATATATAGAAAATTCTCTCGGAACTTAACGTTATCGTTTGTGATCACAGATTTATCGAAACTAAATAGCATCAAAAATAGCTGGCGAAAAACTATGAGCCCAGATCGCTGTTTAATTTGAAAAGCAAAACTCTTCTCAATTTTGATTGCAACGAGCTTGTAATAAGGCATTTTTGTTTCGAGATTTCGAACGCGAGCATGGAATTGATGACAGCTCTAATTATGTTTTCATCGATTATGAAAGTTTTTTTTATACTTTTTGAGACCCTTCTGATGAAATCCGCGTAACTATTTAAAAGTTGAGAATGAACACTTGCGAATGTCTGAAGTAGGTATGGAGGTCTGCTTATAACTATTTAGTTTGCAAAATTTGAGATCACCTGAACATTCGTTATAGCTGATCTTTAAGATATTCAACGTGCTTCTCTGAAATTTAATAAATAATTGAAGTGTTAACATATCAAGTATACACTTGAACGACTTAATTGACATTGTCTGAAGTTGAGTGGGACATATCGGAAAAAAATCATACTTAAACTTTCAGATGTGACGGAATTTTGAAACACCACTTCATGGATTGGTCTGAACATATAACATATTAATAGTTTTATCGTATTGGTATTATCCTCTAAACGCTTAGACTGCTTCAAGACTTTTATCACTAAACTCGAAGTTATTCTGAAAGTGGAATAAGTTGTTATGAATATTTATTGAAATTCTTGACGGTACGTTAGACTTTCGTACCCATACAGTAGCCGGCAAAACAACAACAAAAAAACGAAGGCGTGGTGATTTAAAATCGAGGTAGTATTAATAACACAAATTATTGTTACAAGTATTTATTGTATAATGTATATTGGAACGATTTTCTGTCATCAATTGAAAAGTTTGGTTTGGAGACAAACCCTTTTTCGGTTTGTCTCCTTACCAGACTTGACAAGAGATGACCGAAAATCATTCTAATATATGTACATCATCTTTTCACCCAGGCGGTAAAACAGAAGATAAAAAAACATTTATTTTATACTTATTAATTATATTATTTAGCTACAATTAATAGTTTAGTTTTGTTTTCCTTGGGCTTCACGCGACTAAAAATAAAATGGTTGCGTTCTCAAAACATGAGTATACGTAAAATAAGCGGAAAAGTAAGGAAGTTCATCAAAACTACTGTGGGTGCTTGTCTTCAAAATTATGCAAAAACTTGGTTCATAAAACGCATAGCTGATTCAGGGCGTCCGAGAAACACCACTCCTTTGGATGGCCACCTATTAAGCGAATTACCGAATCAGTTAGCGATACCTTAGTTTTCGGGTCACTGCAAGCTAAGATAGATAACAACCAAGATATGAACCTCTTGCATTGCCTTGACCCTTTGTATTACACCAGTGAATTGCAAGCCGATACTGCTCTCATCTTTTTATTAGCTCTGCAGTGTTATCCTTGGATGTTCCACAGAAAGGCTCTGGACGAAGCAGACGTCGTTGGGACCCAAGTTTCGCGAGACTGTCAGCCTTTTCGTTCCTAAGAGTTTTGCAGTCATCCACCAGCCTCGATGTCGTTAAGTATGCGTTCGAGCTCTTTAGAGCAGTCTGGCTGTCCGTTGTAAGTGCCTATTGGCAGACTTTCCTGAAACGTTGGTCCGAATATTCCAGCCCCAGTACTCCCATCATATCTACCTTGGAACCATCAATCATCACTTTGATAACGGCCATTGGGTAGGTGCGCATCGCTCCTGTGATGCCCACACAAACCATACGCTGGAGTTTAACCAAAGTAAAGCCGGTGCTAACTTGCTTAGCCTTGGGACACCAGATCAGCTAAGCATTATGTTAAATGATCAATAAGTCAGTCTATATGAAATTTCCCATGGTTTGCCAAAAAGCCTTTGATCGGCATAGAAAGCCCTTGTGGGTTTATTGATAATCATTGCAAGGTGTGAATTCCAGTTAAATGTTTTATCCAGAGTTACCGCTCGATATTTCTCCTCCTCTGAAAACTCAATTTCGGTTCCTTCCAATGTGAGATTGATCTAATTATAAATTATACAAGGCCTACTGAGGAAATCATCAGAAATACAATACATAGGTTTTGATCCGAGACTTTAGCTTTTCTTGGATCATTCCTTGCAATGTGATTGAGCCAACTTGGTATACATTCATTGCAAGAAAATTTCCTACTACAGAAGAACAAACTGTGATTGATTAGGTACTAAGGACGATATATATAAAACCTCGTGCAATGACCAAGATTAAATTTTTAATTTGTTTTTCAATAAAAATAATTTTTTTTTATCATACTTTACTTTATTTTATATGCGAAAAGTAAATGGTATTTTAAAATTTTAATATTATAACGCTAGTCAAGCAGTAATTTAAATTAAATTTTTTATATTCATGAAAATGTTGACATGCTCGGCAGGGTCGTAGACGGCGCTTATTTTCTTGTTTTTATTTATCTTCGGATTTGCATTTTCATCGTATTCGTTTTGTTCATAGTTGTTGTTTGTGTACCTTTTATGGTGCCCACAGTCACCGACGCAAACGTACGTTACGTGTCAGCTGACACAATCAAACTTATGAGAGCGCCATGTAAATGAAAACTCATCAACGTGTACGTGTGACGGTTACGCGCGACGTGTACGTGTGTAATCAGAGAAATTTCGATTTTTGCCGTGAAGCCGTGTCAGCTGAGTGCTCTCTCACCGCACAGTGTTGCCAAGCAGAACTTTTTAAAATCATTAACAAAATAACCTTATAAAAATTTTAATTTTTATTAAATTAATTTAAAATCGATGTTTAATAATGTTAATTATAGATAAATGAACTATTTGCATTTGTTGGTTTTCGGCTTTGGTTTATTATACAATGAAAAATTGTAATTGACAACGCGGATGTGTGTAAAAGTATGTATGCAAACAAATGAATGGCAACATTGTGTTGATGCAAGCAAACACATTTTTATGTACGCAAAGTTTGTTTACAAAACATACGTACGGGCACAAGTTTTGCTCAATTTTGTGTATCTCCCGTCAAACAGACACGGCATAAGTACACGTCGGTGACTGTGGGCACCATTACTTTCTACTTATATAGTTGCAGTATAGGGAGTATATTTACAAATATTATTTAGAACTTAATGAGCAAAAAGTTTAACCTACTAAAATCAATGGTATTTTACATTAACAACTTACAAATTTCTGGCTTCAAAGCGAAGTCAAGTAATTTATGCAAATTGGTGCCTAACTGTGAAAAAGCCGAAAAATACTAATAACTCCTAAGCAAAATAAGGATGTTAAAGAAAATTGTGAGAAGCAGGAAGAGAGAGAGAGAGCGAGAGAGAAATTAAATTACCACCATAGAGAAAGTAGAAAAATATCACTCCGAGTTATGAGTTTCCGAACTCATAGAGAGAAGAAAAGATTTGCAGAGAACAGCACCGCCGGGCTGTGAATGAATTTAACAAACGACATATGAATTTCGTAGCATGGAAAATGGAATTTGCGCACTAAACTGCGAATGCACTTCAATGAAGAAAAATTAAGGACTTTGAAGGTGAAAATAAGTAGAATCTTAAAGATTTTGGCCGTATAGTAACTAAAAATGTTATCGAGTAGTTTAAGGAATAAAGCAGCGTTTAAGTAACGATTAGTAGATAATCGAGGTGGGAGGCAGGGGAAAGCAATGGTAGTACAACTAAAAGTAAAAAAAAAATTGAATAGAATATACATACATATGTACCATGCACAATGTACATAAGAAAATATGTAAATATGTATGAAAAGAAGTGCTGCTTTTGCGCTTGTCAAACCAAGCTGTGCTAAGGATTCAGTTTACTGAATATAGTTGAATAATATAATGTACATATGTACATATACATATATGAATTGTGCGATCTAAACAAATAAAGTATCAATTGAGACGGATTATGCATTAAATGACAACACATTTGCTTTGTTGCGAGATCACTTCAAACTGGAATTCAGATATCAGCTGGGTTGGGAACATGCTCATGTAATACGAGTATTATCCAGCTGTCCACATCCACATGTTGATAAAAACAGCTGACAAGTGTGTTATAGCGGTGTAAAAAATAAAAACAAAACAAATATTATAAACTTAAGTGAAATGCTATTAAACTAAAGTAATAAGTAAATATACATATTTATTTTAGTATGCACTTATGTAAGTGCGTATATAAATATGCGCCTTTATTACTGAAACCATTTATTACTAAAAAATAAAATATTATAATAATTAAGTGGTTGCCAGATTTTTTTTTTTTTCAAAAAATGTATGTTAGGAAAATAAATAAAAATGGGAAACTACGAAACTTTAAGAAAATCCAGGCAGCTTCTTATCCTTGGTTTTCATTATGTTATAGACATTAAATGTTGCCAGTTGTAGTAAAATAAGCAAAATTTTGTGACATTTCAATTTGACGCCAATGCTAAATTATAAAATGCCAACAAGTCAAACATTTCAAAAATGTGACGCCATGATAACCAAACATTCGATATTTTTAAGCAATAATACAACTGCGTTAATTGCCTTTAAAGATGATTCGGAGCCTCAAAAACAACGCCCAAATAACAGTAATTTATTTAAATTCGATATGCAGAATTGGGTTCTAGTGGAAAATACGTGATAACAAAAATTTGGAAAAGTGTACGTAGTGTCGTCCTCATGCTCTAATTCGAAACGAGCGTTCATCTCGTCCAAACTATCGTTTGTTCATGTACTTGTATTCCCTAATACGAATTCAACTGCCTAGCGATAAAAAATTAAATCGTTTAATATATTTTACAGTGTTGAAAACAACTACCAATGCTTAGTTTTATGTGGTAGTAAGTAATGATGTATGTATTTATTTTTATTGCATGGGAATATTTTCTTCAAAACCATATGGCTGATTATTTTCTTATCAAATTTAAGGCATACACACATATACATATACATATTTATCTATTTTAAAATAATTTGTTCAATGAGAAGTGGACTAGCATTCAAAAGACACTAATTATTTAATTAAGGTACAGTAACCTTTTATTAATTTTTTGACCAAACCTATGTAGATATAAAATAAAAATAAAAGAATTCCGACCACTAAGTCGAATTGTAGGACAGTCGGTAAATTTTAAGAACACTTATGGTCTTATTTAGAAAAAATTAAAGATATTTAAAGAGAATCCAGCTAATTATATTAAAACAGTGAATAAATCAAAATTACCGATGCAGTTTATAGCTAATTAAATTTTAGTATTTTTCGGAGTGCTTTAGCAAACAAAATTCTTAGCTACATGAAACATGCACTTTATCTTACTAAAATTTAATGACTACAAAACTGCATACTTGGAATTTGTCTTAAAATTCAAAATAAAAGATTTGTTTGTGTTATGTAAATTTTTTGAATTTTTCTCGTTTTTGTGCAATATTGATTTACATACATATAATCTGTTTTAATGCAATAACAAGCCTTGTAGGAAAGTTTAGTACAAAATAAACAAACAAAAAAAGTAGCCAAAACTTGTGAAGAAGTCGCGTTTCAATAATTTTGCTACCACTGCAAATGCAATTTTCATAAATATTTTAAGTCTATAATAGATTATTATTTACACCAGTGCTCCTAACCTTTTCTCTTTTGACTCGAGACCACTTTGATTCTTTTTTTATTAGAAGGGACCAAAAATGGTTAGAAAATAAACTTCAATCGAAACGCTTAATTAACAGAAGTGTTCGTAAAACTTAGTCCCGCGTCCAAAGCGCACAATCAACTTATTATTGAGCGTGAGACTAAGATTGAGATAAAATTTATAATTAAAATTTTTATTTGTTTTGTAAAATGTTTGCTAAGACTATCGAATGCACCACTATTTTTAAAATAAAATTACTAAATATTTGAACTGTTTACAAGATAGGACAACTTAATTAAGGATATTTAATATTCTTCTCAAAAATAGTATTCAAAGGAGTGCAAAAGGGCCGAAGATGACTCGTTGAATGGCATAGTGATTTTACGTACATCAATTTTACTCTCATTCTATGAATATGACTGAATATTATTTCAATTTTAGAACGATTCATAAATGCCTTCAAAGTGAAAGATTTCGTGAATTTCACCATTTAGATGGCTTAGGAGCATTTCTGCATCAGAACGAAAAATTGGAAACAAATGTCCCTTACTTGTTTTCGCAGTTAAGTCTCGATATATTGTCAACAAAAAAACTTCGCCCTCCAAAAAGGAATTCAGTTCTGGAAATTAATTTTTAACTACCTCATATCGGAATCCTTCTTTGAAATGTTTAACTTTAAACCCTAATATAATTTCTCATACTAAACATAGCTGGTAACCCCCGGAAATACAAACAAATATTTCTCCTTATTAGCGATTTGCAAACTTTTGATTTATGAGTAGCAGTGTTGATCGGGTCTGGGAATTTAAACTGTGGTTGTGACGAACGTAATTACAGAAAAAAATAATGCATACTAATAAAAATTAGTTATGTAGTAGCACTGTCTGCATTTCCAAAAGAATTTCATCCCCAAAGTGTGACTATTTCGTCACTTTTAAATGCTTAGATAGTAGCTGTTTTAAGAAAGACATATTTACATTTATATCGATATATTTACTTTTAAACAGTTAGTGAGACGTTTCAACCTTTTTCATTTTTATATTCAAACTTTAATATTTATTCAAACTAAATAATAATTAAAACATAATTCAAATACTTCTACTCGGTAAGGTTTTCTTAATGCGATTCCTACTTGGTCACGGTCGTCCTATTCCGTTACATTACTGTAATTGCTGGTTTGTCACAGTCGCTATGTACCGATAAAGTACTATGTCTGTCGTTTTGCACAGTCTCAGCGTACGACACGCAAGTAGTGAATATTTATGTTTAAAATGAAGATATTTTTTTACGAAATATCCTAACACGAAGATAAGAGAACCCATTCAAAACTAGATAGAAAAAATCTTCCTAGTGAAAATATCTGCCAGCACTTGAAGATTGAGCAAATTTTTCTTCATAAATACTGCCTGAATTTTTCTAGGCAAATATTTTAAATTTAAACTAAGGCGGATTCATATAAGGTGGTGTTATAAGTACAACTACAAAATTCCCATGTATTTTGTTTTTGCTTCAGCGTAATAATTGTCAAAATTTACATAAATTTTTGCTTTTTTGCTTTTTGGTTTTTTTTTGCTTTTACGGCTTTTGAAAGCTCATATGCAAAAGCAAAAACAAAATACATGTAAGCGAATAAAAAAAATTAAATTGGCTTCTACAGTATGAATTCGCTTTGATTAAAATTTTAAACTAAAATCATCAAAAAATATATTCCCATTGAGCGAAGATATTTTCCCCAATTTCGGTGAAAAGTTTCTAAGGTTTTTTTTTTTTTGAAGATTTTATCTTCATTTTGTAACTGATCCGAATGCCTCGTCCTTCTGGAGAGAGACAGGTTGGTTAAAGCAATGGCCACTTTTAAGCTAAAAGCTAGGAATAGCACAACGCAAACATCAAATGGACGCTGAGGAAACCTCCGCTTCTGTAAAACTGTTATACACGTAAGACTCTTATGATATAAAACGCACGTCCTTACTTTTGGTGTTAAATAAGAACGAGGTATCTATTCTCACAAGATTTTCTGCAGGTCATTATCTAATTGGCGTACATGCAGCTGTAACTGAAAATAGTAGGAAGTAAAAAGTTTACAGCACATTGCCTGCAACCCTCTCTATAAAACCTTGCGGAGATAGCGAGTACTAACATAAGAACACAAGATTGATAGAAAACAAGATTGCGCCTTCCTCGCTGAAAGCAACTGAAAGTGCCTTAATAAAACCTAGAAAGTGAGAGAGCAAAAAGAAATCCTAAAACAGAAGAGGAAAAACCTTAGAATAACCGGGCAAACGACAGAAAGTTAGAATGGGTGGATGCTATCAAACCGACAAAAAAAGGACTAGAGGTGTGAAACGATAACGTGCAGGTATCGATACTTTTACTCGGAAGTAGTATCGAAAGAAAATAACAATACCTACTCGTATCAATGCTTTGACTACTTTTCTAAACTAGAATAATTTCTCTATTTGACATCTACATTTCTTCAGACTAGATGCGAAGATGACGTTTACATTTTCTGGGCTGGGCTTTTTCTTCATTGTTTCTATTCTGCAATAGCACAGCTAGTCTCCCTTATCTTTAGTATTGCATACCAATATTTTGAAATGTCTGTACTGAACACTCATCCGCTTTTATTCCACTCGAACAGATGAACCATGTATACTTCACATTACATCGAATTTGCTGAATCGTGTATATTTTGGGTTATCATTATCGGGCAGTATCGCGTCTCGATACGAGTATTTTCGATACCTACTCAATACTTGTTTCAAAAGTATCGATACCAAAATTACTTGGTAACGGACGAAAAGTATCGATTATTTACTTGAATTTACTTGTATCGTTGCATCCCTAGAAAGGACTATCGGGCCGCAAAAGACGCAATATTGTGCTCTATCATTCTTGATAAGAACAGTGTCAAAGTTCATTACGATAATTAAATGGTTTCACCCCGGGTGGGCGTCGGAACATCTTAGCGTAAGATAAAAAGCATATGGCATCACAAAGAGCATAACCTTGGCTTAAGTACAGGGCGAGCCTAATCTATAACCCCTAATAAATAAAATCTCTTGTATAAACATGTAGACCGTTCAAAGTCATTTGTTGCAAACTTCAAATAAGCTCTTAATACGCGAACACTCAAAATTGCAACTGATATAAAGATAAGTGTGAGCGATGGGTATTTCAAGCGCGTGGCTGACTAAGAAAAGAAATGAAGGAAAATTTGAATTTTAGAACGAACATCAGCTGTTTTTTTTGGTGCTAGCCTGCCAGTTTTGTTTGCTTTCTAAGGCAGTATATTTCTATTTTAATCTATATTTATTAAAGTTCACTAAGTTTAATGGGGTTGCGACGAACTTGGCATGCATAAACAATCTGATAAGATATTAACTAAGCAAATATGTAAATGTGAATGTGTAATTAATGGGACAGTTTAGAGGTGTCATAAAACAAGTGTTTAAATGTCATTGCTAAAGCAAATTGTTTGCAAATTGTTTGGTTGGCTTGCCAGACATTATTGAATGACTTTGCTTGTGGGCTGTAGTATGTTGAATAATTTCTACTTTTACGATCATCCGCAGAACTTGCAAAGAAATTATTAAGTTTAAGCTAGCAATTAAGTTGTGTAATAAATATCAATAATATTTAGATCAATATGTAAAAATATAACAAAGTAAAGGTGAACATCCACTTTGACGCTAATAGATTATGAGTCAAAAAATACAACTACCCAAAGTTTCATAGATAAAATTGGAAATTAAAACAAAGAAATTTCAGTGGTTAAACGGGAAGTTATATTGACGAAGTAAATATCAAACAATATCTAATATGTGCAGTTTTTATAAACTCAATTTTTTATGTGCAAAAAATTAAATGCAGCATTATTTTTAGGCAAACAAGACTTTTAAAGCTACGGTAAACAATTAAATTGCACATCCGGAGAATGTGGAATTATTAGATATTATAATTTTATTTGCTGAATATACATTAGTATGGGTCGATTTTTGACATAGATGAGGAATGCGCAGATTGTTGTAGTTGTATTCTAATAGCTTCACAAAAACACTTGCTGAACGTGAAGTAATAAAGTGGGAAATGCGGTATTTTGAAAAAAGAAAGAGCATTCCATTTACCTAAATATTAATTTTTAAAGGTAATCACTCAATTGTAAGTATTGGTGGATATATTCTAAGTATGTTTGATACAAATATTTGGGTATAATTGATTTTCCATACAAAACCATTCTCAGCCATATGTTGGTAAATAATTGTATTACAATCGAACTTCTGTATTACGAACTTGTGTAAAAGGAAGGTTTCTTTATAACGAATTAATTGCCAGATCACTACAACATCATTCAATCCTCAGTATGTTTTTCTCTCCTTATAACAAATTCCCTTATAACGAATTTTTCTATACTACGATTTTTTTCTACGCCTATAACTCAAATTTTCATGCGTTTTTAATCTCCCCATAACGAATTTTACTTCGATTTTTGTTTCGTACCAAAAAACAGGCAAAAATGTAATTAGGGGAAGTCATGAACAAGAAATTGTATGATAAAAATCAATGAACAGAATGCCATCCATCACTAGTAATTTTCGCATCAGTCCTTAGTTCGTAATTGATGTAGAGGACAAATTTTGAACCATTATTATATCTCGTGCATCAAGTTTTTATTAAGAAAGAAATATGTAAAAATCAAACCCGAACGAAAAATACCAATTATTTTAAATAAAACTGTACATAAAAACACAAGCTCTTCAAAAAATTCTATATTACGAGTTTTCTATATAACGAAGTTTATATTTGTCCCCTTGAAATTCGCTGTATGGAAATTTGACTGAATGACAGTTCGTGAAGCTCAAATATAAACTCACCGAAGACACTAACCATGGAAATGACAAGCGCCATCTTCTGCTTAAATATTGACTCACAGATGTCGCCTTCCACGGAAAATATATAAAAATCAATTTTAATTAATTTATGTTTATTTGTCTAATTTTTTTGCATTTCCTATGATGATTAAAATAAATTTAACAAGAACACAATAATATTTCATGTAGGTCTTTCAGATTTAAATGTATATGTGCTCTTCGATATCACGTATTCTGCGTTTAAGATGAAGACGCTGGACTGTTCCTTTTTTTTGACCTTTTGTTTTCAATCCGATTTGAATAGGCACAAAATTAGCAGTACAAAGTAGTGCCATTATAGAATTAAGTTGTCCTAAGCGGAAAGAGACCTCACAGTGTAATTAGCACAGCAGCAGGATCTAGTTCCCGCAATGTTGTACAAGGTACGTACGGCGACTAAGTACGGGATTAACTATGAAATTATTGTACTCCTACTGATTATCGAATTTACAGTGCTGGCACAGACTGGAAATTGATTTTTTGGAATTGATTAATTTAATTAATTTAGTAATTGTGACAAAAAACTACAGAATATTTAAACGCAAGTTTTTCCCCTAATCTTCTTCATAATCTTTGGTTTCTAATCGAAATTGTCGATTGCATTTACGAATTTGGTTGATGATGTATTGTACGGATACTCTATTACCCTATAAAAATTCGATCGAAAAATGACGTCCTAGCCTACTACTACAATTTCACTGCCTGTATTTTGCAATATTTTTAATATCTGCAATATAAAAACGAAGAAATATCGGAACATTAAGAAAAATGTTCGTGGTGGACTCATCGAGACAGACGTGTTCGGAATGGGTTCGCAAAATTTCTTGGGCTAGCGCTCACTCCTAAGTGTGGGCTACTAATTTTGCTTACTTATGCAAGAAACTTGTACATAAATAATGCTTTGTTTTTGTACTACAAATCTATGTATAAATGTTTTGCAATCTTTTGATTCATAAGTATATACTTAGGTGCGGTTTTTTGTTCATACTTTCCATGCAATTCGATACGAAAAGTCCGATGAAAAAACAAACAGCATAATTTGCTAACAAAGCTATTTTGCTTTTTCCAAAATGAGTGTGAGTTTAAATATAAAACGAATTGGAGTATACAAAAACCCGCACGTTTATTTACATAAAACAACAACACGGAAGAAAGACTTGTGACTAGGAAATCCAATGTCGCTTAAAAATCACAAACCCTGCCGGATTGCGGGACTGAAAGAACCATATAATATTGCCCCAAGAATGATAAAGTATTAAAAGTTTCATCATCTAAATTCGATTCCCAATTTCTCTGCTTGGGATTCCTGAGCTCTGCTCGTGTTCGAACTCGCGAGTACGGTGATACCTCATTAAATTGGTCGAACTCGTTACATTCAATGCTGAAAATATTATACCCAGTTCCAGATATTTAGTTGGATGCTCCAAGTAAAATAACACCATAGTTTATTGACGTTCCGCGTTCTTTTATCCGGCGACTTAAAGATATTACAAGATCCCTGTTTAATATCGTATTTTGCCTTCCGATTTATTTAGCATAAAACGCAATGTAATTTTAACAGGAAATTGTTTTCTTGTGAACAAATGATTTATAAAATGATGTAAAGGGTGGTTAAATTTTAAGGGCCGATGTTGATTTTGAATGAAGCACAAATTATTTTGGAAATTATTGTAATTTCTCTATATTATGATAATATGACGTGGTTCAATTATGTATGGAATAAAATATCGACCGAATATCAGCCGCGACCTCGGCGGCACACCTCCATCCGATGGTCGAAGTTTTCGATGACGCTGAGGCATAATTGAGATTCTATGCCGTTAATGTGCCGAATTATCTCATCCTTTAGCTCTTAAATTGTTGCTGGCTTATCGACGTACACTTTTTCTTTCAAATAACCCCAAAGGAAGTAGTCCAACGGTGTCAAATCACATGATCTTGGTGGCCAATCGACATCGCCACCACGTGAGATAACACGGCCATTGAATTTGTCGCGCAAAAGAGCCATTGTTTCGTTGGCTGTGGGGCAAGTGGCACCATCCTATTGGAACCACATATCGTCCACATCCATATGTTCCGATTCGGGCCATAAAAAGTTCGTTATGATCTCACGATAGCGAACACCATTCACAGTAACTGCCTGACCGGCCTCATTTTAGAAAAAATACGACCAGCCCATAAACCGCACCAAACAGTCACTTTATGTGGGTGCATTGGTTTTTCGACAATCACTCTTGGATTATCATTCGGCCAAATGCGGCAATTCTGCTTATTGACGAATCCACTGAGGTGAAAATGAGCCTTTGTGAGGTGAAATGTGCATTTTGATTTGAACGCCCATTTTCATAATAAGCCTGAATAACTTTAACACGTTGCTCGATTGTGTATCTTTCCATGTTCAAATTGAATTAGTCTGAAATTGAGAAATGTCAAATGAAATGCAGAAAAAAACTTGACGTTTAGGTGTGGTTTACATTCAACATCGGCCCTTAAAATTTAACCACCCTTTATGTATAATTAATATATGTAGCTGTGCACTATGAACAGATTGGATTCTCTACCTGAACGACACGCTCTTGCAGCTAAAGAAGCGTGTGGAGTGAAGAATTTGTGAAAATATACGCCTCCCAATGACAACCTTATAAACAAAGATATTTATTGAACTAAACACAAAGGAAACTGGCTTGAAAAATTTCATTGAAATCCATTTTTGACATTGTGGTTGACTGTTTCTATAAATTTAATTTTAAAGATGTATAGACAACATTGAAGCTCTCCCAAGACTTTTGGTAAGACAAAAAAGGAGTGGATGTCATATAGTATACTCGAAAGTAAGAACAAATTTCATCACGTTTTAGGAAGACTTTTTGTAACCATTTTGAAAGTAAAATAGACTCTTAAATAACCCCTATTTGGTTTTTGCTATTGTGTTCATACCTTTCTCAACCATTCAGCTTAAAAGATTTTTTAAGCTAATTTTAATGTTTTTTTTAGCTCGATTACAAGGGAGTGATAATTCAGTGACTCACAAAATGAATTATGCTTTAGTTATTTGTGCAATACTCGTACAGTAAGAAAACTTAAAAAACTTTATTTCATTTTTTTTTTTTAAATTGTGATTCTTTTTTTGAGCAGATACAATTAAATTAAAATACTTTAAAAGCTGGATTCACTAGTTTTTTTTTATAAAAGCTTCGGGTACCAACAAACTCTTTTGTCTAAATTTCAGTGAAGTTTTGACAGATTTTGGTTACTGTGATATCCTACGCTTCTCAAACCTTCGTTAAAGGCACCGTTTCACCACTATAGTCTCAATTTGGGTGAGTATGCCAATACACATATGTACATTTTTTCAAGCTCAAAATCTTTATTTTTATGGTTTATGTTATTGAATGAATTCTATTTTTATAAAATTTGAATGAAAAAAATTTAACGTGGAAAATGTTGCAAGAGATGACACAGAACCATTTTCACTATGACTCACTGTATTTAACATTAGATAGTTTTTGAATTATTTCGATAATACTTCATCTGAGATTTAAAATTTTCTTGAAAAATTTACCTGTATCTTTTACTATTTTATAGTGAGCTTTTAATTTGCTTTCAAACAATCTTGCACAATTCTTTCAAAAAATGACTACAAAAACAAAAACAAAACAAGTAATTTAAATTTAAAGCAAACCACAAATAATGTTCAAATATGAAAACAGCTCTTGTGTAATAGGAGCCTTCCATAGTTGGTAAAAATCATACGAATTTTTACAGATTTCATAGACAAACTAAAATTTTACTAAGCAAAGTATCTAGTACATTAAGGTTGTGTGGTGCGAAACTGAACAAAATAAAAACTTAGTTTTGAAATATTAATAAACGTAGTATGTGTGTTAAATCCAAAAGAAATTGCCTGTTTGCCCGGGGCAGCTCTCGCCTACCATAGTCCTTAGTTACATGTAATATTTGTAAAAAATGTATTTTTGGTAGCACTAACATCAACGATAACTAAAATAATAAAAATAAAAATAAATCGTACAGTTACTCATAAAAGTATTTCGCTTTGAGTTTTTCTTTTACCTCATTCAAAATGTTTTGCACGGTAAATTTTTTTTGTTTAATTTTTAATATTGTGACCACCAACAAATCAATGTTTTACATTTTGCCCAACAATTTTTTTTCTAAATTTCAAACTTTTTTATCAGAATTTTTCGAGTATGCAGTTGTATAGCCTAACCAATTCTAGCAGAATAAAGTGTAAGCCATTTTCATTGCTTGTACCACCACTGAACAACTCCGAGTTGGTAATGAGTTATAAAACTAGCCCTCTTGTGGCCCTAACAATTTGTATGTAGTCGCTTCTAGAACTCAACTAAAAATCTAGTTCCCGATATACATAGATAAATTTTCCTTTTGTCTAAAGATTTGTATTCCTAAATCGATCATAGCCGTTATTCCATATTGACATTGATATTACCATGAAAGTCATAGGCCATAATTTTGAACTGCAATCGATCTTCAATCTTCGCTAGTTATCGAACATCGAACATCGAAAATCGAATATCAGATTCATATTTTGAGCTGTGCAACCCTGACGAAATTTCCGTTGCGCATCGAATTTTCTGTCGAACAGATGTGAACTGATTTAGCTCGCGTTCATTGCTGCATCGAGACTCTTCTATGGTGGGCATCAAACACTCATCCTACTCCTTTGAAGAATCGTCCAATCATAACTTCGTCGTAGTCATATTTTGTATTTTATTTTTATTCACTCAACTTGCTTGCACTTAATTTCAATGACAGCTGATAGAAATATACCATTGTGAACGATCTAAATGAATGTAATTCACAATAGTATTATTTTTCATCAAATGTGTGCCAAATGCAAATTTTTTCGATCAACTCTTTCGATCACAATCAGTCGAAGATCGAATGTACATAGCTCATAATAAGAGCCATAGTTGATAGCCAAGGAGAATGAATATAACTTTGACGCTACCTTGCAATAGAAATTTATGTATTACGCCAATCCAATTTGCTCTAAGAATACATCAAAAATCCCATGTGAATGTAAATTTATTTAGTTGAAAAATATTTTCCAGTGTAAAGTTTATTCCTACATTACTCGTTTTGTATTTGTATTTGTATTTTAAATAAGGTACAGCGAAGTGGTACAAATCTTTAAATATACCAAATTTTATTGTTTGGGTGGAACAAACGGCAATTTATTTATTTGAAGAGGGAACTAAATGCCCACAGATTCTGGATTGAAATCGGAAATATGTAGGTTTTAAAGGGAGTGTTCAATCCAAGAATTACCACATAACACACCCGCATGCAAGTTTATACCACAATTATAATTCATTCCACACTTTAAAACTTGCATTTTTTAAAAGATATTTTTGCCCATAATTCGCTTACACTAACAGTGCAGGAGCACACGATAATTTTACAGCACGAACATGCATCGATCACATGCAGATCGGATACAAATTTATACGGAAAGATTTTATATGAAAATCAGCTGACTAAAGCCACCAGCTGTCACATGATGATGATGATTAATTCGATTGACAATGTGTAACAGTAGAGCGACATAAATTCATATGCACATCAGTTCTAATATCTACTCAAAATTCATTTAAAACGCAATCGACAGCAGTTTATAACCAAAAGTGTATGCAAAAAAAATTGATCGATCATTGGATGGCGAGCGTTCAACCAAACTACCGATCACTCAATTGACCGAACAGCCATAATTTATGCTTACTCGTAATAAATTGAAACGGGTTGAAACTCGCGTTGAGTGGGTTTGTGCTTAGTAGCCACTAGCTGTGACTGAAATTTCCAATAACTCAGGAACAAAGCGATGCGATAAGATTGTATTACATACATACATACATACTTGATAAATCTGTGGCAATAAGAAATAACAGCTAAACTCGTTCCTGACTAATTTCAAAAGTCCACTATCAAGCGCGAATTTGTTGACTTAAAAGCGGAATTACAGACCATTTTAAAATCTCTGTATTCAATCTGAATAATTAGAAGTAGATCCACTAAAAATATAGCTTTCAATGTAGACAGCTACTCCACAATCCTCCTTTTTCTTGTTTGACATTTTTTTTTATCCCAACTCGACTTTACTTGTTATTCTTTATTCACACAGAAACGATTTTAGACTTTCGCATACTTCAGAAGGGGAAAACCTCAGAAGCAGAATATTTTCACACAAACTATTAAGTAAATATGGTAAACAATTAAACTTGTATGGCGTCTTATTGCCTGGGTTTGGGGTTAATATACACACATACATATGCACATAAATTTCAATTGATTTATTACCGGTTATGTTGAAGTATTGCAAAGTTATAATGAATTATCACATTTCTGAGCAAGGGAATTAAAACTCAAACCGTTTTTAAATATAAATCTGTATTTATTAAATCAGCTGCACTTTGTCGTCGTCCTCGCCGCCGCAAAAAATAAATTAATGTTTGTTTTATTGTTGAGAAGTACAGTAGTGTCGCATTAGGTTCGTTTCTTTGCAGCAGACTTGCAAAAGAAAGCTCCAACTCAGATACAATTTCCTTTAGTTGCAAAAGCAACTCTGTGTGCATCTATCATGAAACAGGCGATTTGTTTAGTGATAATTAAGAACAGAAAGTAGGTGTGCTGGCAAATTTTAGGTTGATAAAGTTTTATATTTAAAAATACTATGCAATTAAAAAAGGATTAGGTGTTGAACTGAATAGCGCAGTTACTTCACTTCCCAACACTACATACATCTCAGGTCGGATATCATTTTACCGAGGTCGACTTTTCAAACCGGTGGCAACCCTGTTCAAAATATTGCTGTAAACCTTCTCACCGAGACGAGCCGTTTGTCACCCATATTTATAGATGGATAAGCCCACTGCCATAAAATATGGAATATCAAAAGTAATTTTCGCCACACCAATTTCCGAATGCTAGAGGCATTAATTAGAAGTAGTAAAGTAGTAAGTGTAGGAACGATATTGTAAAAAATCTTTAGAAAAGCGATGGAAAGATATTGAAGAATTGCAGCTGAAAAATAATTTCATTGAAAAATAAATTAGATCTCGATAATGGTGCCACTTAACGGGTCAGATATGTTTAGATGAGAAAACTAAAAAAATTGAAGAAAAAATAAATAAGACACTCACAATGGTTACGTGGAAATATAGTCACAAAAAAGCTAACGCGCAATAAGGTAGGGCAACCCCATTTAACTTATATTGACCCTGGACCAAGGCTGAAACGAAAATTGGCTAGAGGTCTTTTAAAGGAGAATGCTATGTACTTTGCTACTTTTATATGCTGCTATTTATCAGCATAAAAATCGAATAGTAATGTGCTTAGTCACCGAATGCGCCCATAAACAGTCCCGGAATGATGGTAAAATTTACCCGAAATAGAAAGAAGTGGTGCTGAAAAATCTATTTCCGAAATTGTTCCGAAATGATTCCGAAATAACTAGTCCCGAAGTCATCCTGAACTAGTCCTACAATAGTCTTGAAATTGACTCGCAATTATCCCAAAATAACTAGTCCCAAAATTGTCACGAAGTGTTCCAGAAGTAGCCCAAATGGTCCTGTACTAGTGCGGATCATATATCCCCATTTTAACTCACAAAAGCTCCGTGTCGGGACTTCCTGTTGCGACGTTGAAAAATCGTTCCAATGCCGCTAAAGAAGTTTTACTTAAAAAACACCCTTCACTCTCTATGTGATGGAGAGGTGGGGAACAGGGCGTTAGAATGATCTGTTCGGCCCAAAATTTATACTCTAAGTTGCTACTAGCATAAATAACGAACATGTGCCCATTTAGACAACGATGCCATTCTTCTTTGATTTTATGCTAAAAAAACAGATACCCTCGTACCATATTTCAACCATATCTAACCATAAATACGATTTTTTCGATGGAGGTCATTAATAGAACTTCAAAATGCAATATCTCTGGAACCACTCGTCCGATTTCACTACATCTATCTACTTGTATGCCCTAATATACTGTAAAATTTTGATCGAAATCGGTTTGGTCGTTCTTGAGTTATAAAGTGACAATCAAAACGTAACTTCTTTTTATATATAAGATATCTATATCGTTTACTTTAGGATTTTAAAAACATCCTTTATGTGGGCAAAGCATAATATGAGCAAAGTAATAATACGCTGAAAGTTGATGTATAAGTAGAAGCGTATCATATGCTGCATATGAAAATGGTTTACTATTACCGCGACTACGTCAGCAATCTAAAAACTAAGCGAGAAAAACAAGCAAAAATACCCAAAATCCCAACTGAATCAAAATGTCGTCAAACAACTTTGGAAGTTAAGTCTAACCCAAGAAGGTAGTGCTATAAAATGAATGGATGAATGGGAAAAAGTAGATTACTAAAAAAACAAAGAAGCAAAACAACATTTTAAATTCGTTAAAAATGTTGGAGCAAAACATTGTCAGAAGCAAAAACGCAATAGCAATACAAAAACGCAATAGAACTACGAAAAAAAAGTGTCAAAATAAATCAACAAGCAAATGAGCGTAGCGTAAGCTCCGATGAGGCAATTTAATGGCATCTCCCGCCATCCACCAGTTACTCACACCAATCGAGCGAGCAGTGGGGTGAAATGTTAGCAGATGTCGCAAATAGCAATTACTTTACATACATAGCTGCTTGCTGCGTCAAACTGCGTCACAAGTCAGAAACCCTACTTGAAATTCACACTCACGCTCGTCAAATGTTTGCGGCAACGCATGCGTCATACGGACGGCAAAAGGATAAGAATACATCCTAGCGGTGGTGACGATAGATAAAATGGTTGCTCGTGCTGCTGCATGCTAGATGTATTGGTGAGTGTGTAAGTGTGTACGGATGTAAGTAAGTAATATTCATTCACCACTGATAGTTTTCTGCAAAATGGTGCTGCTGCTGGTTTCATGGGAAGTGTGCCATCAATGGCAGAGACTACTTTATAGAAAAAAACACCTACAAGTATTGACAGTGCACACTCGAAACTAATAAAAGTGCAACAACAAAAAGAATTTCATTCATACAAATACATCCACAGTTAGTCATTCAAATAATTGCACAAATATAATACCATAATACAAATATATATGTATATGTAAATACGTACCTAAGTAGGCATTCTTGGGCGGATGGGCTAAGTATATGTATGTAGGCGCGTGCTGAGTTCAAGCAACCTTTTCTTGTGGGCAAGCAGACACAGCTGTCATGCTTTTTAGAATTATTCTTTCAAGTGAAAGAATTATATATGTATGTATTTAAGTACAGCAAGAAATGCTGAGTAATAAAATTGACTAAGTACAGTGATTCACATAAGTATTTTGCATATGAAGAAAATATACCAAACGATAATAGTTTCCCATTTGTTCCTGTTTTATTTTTAACTTATGTATTTAATTCTATAACTACGCAGAGACTTCATTAACACATAAAAAAGCGTTGTACATAGGATCAAACTGTAAACAATTCAGAATTTGTAACTCGCAAAAGTATTTTGCTTAGTTTTAAAATTTGTTTTTAGGTGTAGATTTGTTTACTTGTTTCAGTTGAATTTGTGGTTGCTGGTGCGTATTTCCATTGCAATTGTCATAATTTGAATCACTTCGTTTATAATTGAATGAAGGGAAATCTACAAAATACATTTACGATATGTTTAGCCGATGTCGTCAAATGATAGAAAATGTAGTAGAACGGTGTAAGGTGCGCGGCGGTACAGAAAATTTAACCCTTTGTGGTCGGCCAAAGATGCTAGCTATGAGAGAGGAATGCAAAATACTTAAATCCCACCGCGAAAATCCACATTTATCAGCACGAAAGCTTCTCGACAAGCTTAAATCAGACATACACACCCAAGTTTCTGATGAGACAGTGCGCATAGTGCTCAGGACGAATAAATCACTTATTTCAAATATTAATAAAGAAACGCGATTTTTATTCGCCAACACCTAAACAAAAGTAAAAGTTTCGAGTTTTGGTAAACTGTGATATTTAGCGACGAAAGCAAGTATAATATTTTTAGATCGGATGGCCGTCGTCTGGTTTGGCGGAAACCAAATGAAGAAGATATAAAAAACCTCAAAGCAGCTGTTAAATACGTTCGGAAGTTCACTGATAGTGTGGGGGTGTATGTCGGCTCAGGGAGTTGGAAATCTAAGTAGTTTTTATAGACAGCATAATGTATATATTTGACCATCCTCAAAGACAATTTACACTCTAGTGCAGAAAAAATGGGTTTGGCAAGAAACGGGGTTTTGTTCCAGCATGACAACGACCCGAAACATATGGCTAACGACGTTAAAATTTGGTTACTTTTCAACGCAAAATAAAGGGGTTTTCAATAGGGACGCTACAAAAGTAGACCGATAGTGACAGCAAACGACGCCATATTTTCCCCCGATCTTTTGACATTTCTCTTCAGTAAGGTTTGCCATTTCATTATGGAAAGGTATACGATCCAACAACGAGTCGATATTATAAAAAATTAACTACCGAAATTCGGAGTCAACGGTCTAAACTTTAAGAGCGCTACGTCCAATTTATGGTCGTCGTAATCGTCCTGTTGAGCGTCTAGTGGAAAAATTTGAATCCACAGGCACAGTACAAAATGTTCCCGTGCCAGTGAGACAAAGAAGTGCCCCTAAAGTCGAGAATATTACTGCTGCTAGCGCATCCATTGAGGAAGACCTAAATCAGTCTCTCACACGTCGTTCTCAAGCGTTGGGCATCTCTGTGTTTGCGAAAAGATCTTGGACTACATCATTACAAGATCAAATTGACGCAAGAACTGAAGCCGCTTGCCCACCAGAATCGTCGTATGTTCGTGAATTGGGCTGAGCAACAACTTGAAAATGATCCGGATTTTCATGGAAAAATCATCTTCAGCGATGAGGCTCATTTCTGGCTGAATGGCTTCGTCAATAAGCAAAGTATGCGTTATTGGACAGGCAGCAATCCACACGTACTCCATGAGTCAACATTGCATCCCGAAAAAATTACGGTTTGGTGCGGTTTATGGGCCGGCGGCGTCATTGAGCCGTACTTCTTCCGTGATGATCAAGACCGGCACGTTACTGTGAATGGGAATCGCTACCACTCAATGATAACCGAATATTTTTGGCCCGAATTGGATGATATAGACTTGGACAATATGTGGTTCCAACAGGACGGCGCCACACAGCGAATGTCACAATCGATTTATTGAAAACCAAGTTTGGTGAACGTGTTAACTCACGAAATGGCTTAGTCAATTGGCCGCCTCCGTCGTGCGATTTGACGCCGTTAGACTATTTCCTGTGGGGCTACGTCAAGTCTATGGTCTATGCCAACAAGCCAGCGACGATTGATGAACTTCGTACGATTATCGAACGTGAAATTGCAGCAGTATCGGCCGATTTATTCTTGAAAACCTTCGAAATTTGGGTTCAGCGTGCCCGTGGTGACCATGCAAAAGAAATCGAGCTCCATACATAATGGCATCGAATGTACCTTCACAAGAATAAAGAATTAAATTCATATCCTAAACCGTTTTTGTTTTATTTAAAAAAACTTTTGTAGTAGAAGCTATATCTAAAAGTAGTGGTTATCATGCGAAATACTAGATAGATTTTACATTTATTTATATACATACTATATATACCTTTAGTCAAATGCAAAATACTTTTGTGAGTAACAAATTCTGAATTATCTTCATTATTTTCAAGTGTATCATAATTTTTTTTTTGTGTTAATGAAGCCCCACCGAAGTTATGAGTTGATATGTTATTGAATGTAATACATAGTTTATCAATTAACCTGAAAAAAATCAAAAATAAAATCGTTTGCTTTATTTTCTTTATATGCAAAATATTTTAGTGAGACACTGTAAGTGTACAGCGAAAGGCAAGCAGTCAATAGTTGTCGACGGCTGACATATCACAAATTGTTAGCATACCTAATTTCCTATTTTGACGCCGACAATGGCGATATGGCAATTGTAACAGGCTATGAATATTCTACAGAAAATTTTAAATTTTCGAGCTTTCACATCAAAATGCCTTCACTTGAAAATCGCTATGTTGCGAAATCCCATTGTAGCTGTCCCATCAGTCCATGAAGGTAGATATGTTTTTAGGTAAGTATGTAAGTATGTATGTGTCTAAAATATGAGCGTTTGAAATTTTGCGAGGTACAGCAATCAGTTAAAAATTTGTTACCACATACCTACAGTAGCAGAGGAAAATTAAAAGTAATATTTTATATAAGTTTATAAAACAAACTAAAATGATCAGAACAAAAAACAACATAAACATAAACATAGCTTTAAAAAATACAGTTCAATTTCATGGGTAAAATTTTCGCTCTCACCTAAAAGCTCCGTTTTGATTCTTACCTCAAAAAATCCCTCAAAAACTAAATTTGGAAAGTCGTTAGAGGATTAAAATATACTAGAAAATTATTCTACGGAAATATTTATTAGGGGTCTTCTCAGATATATACAAAGAACGTAAAATTTTATAGCAAATCAGACATTAACCTTAACAGAGCTGGAAAATCAATATAGATACATCTTTTAATAAAAGCGATTCCATTCTTTTGAATACTCGCCATTTTGGCGAATTAAAATAATTAATATTAAAATCGTTTATCTAAATTACTCTCTACATTCCGCAAAAGTGATAAAAAATAAATTAAAATAAATTAAAGTTATTGCTACATTAATAAAACTATGTGTGATTTTACATATAAGTAATAAGAGCACCCAGATGATAGTTTGCATAAATATGAGAGGGCCGTTGCAGAAAATTAAATTGAGATTAATAAATGCTCATTAAGTGCATATAATTGGTTTGTTTTTATTAATATAAAAATACATATTTTTGAAGTGATGATAGGAAATGAAATTATTTCAATTTAGTCTTTGCTGTCCGTATGTGCGAACTTCTCTTGAGAGGCCCGTCATCAAGTTTTGTACAACATATAAATTCTTTTTATTTCCGTAATTGCTTTGGTTAGTTTTCCAACTTTCAGAAGTCTGGCCTTCAACACAGCCCAAATATCGTTCAATTGGTCTGACACATTAAGAGAATTCAAGTATTTCCTTACGTAATGCCCATTGTTATTTTCGAACAACTTTTGATTGACATTAGCGTATTGTGCTGAAGCCAAATCCGGCCAAAATATATTATATCGTAGGAAGGGCAGAGCAAGACACTCCTTCACAAATGGCTTGCCAAATTAGAACTTTTCTGCCAAACTTTTCTATATGGATGAGGTTTTCCGATTCAGAAATGTCTTCCCCAAATTGCAAGCAGTGAAATTGGTTACACGACAATATCTAAAAGTCCATTTTCAAATAAGCTTCGTCGTCCATAACCGCACAAACATTTTTATTTGCCAGTTGTGTTTCATGCAACTTACGTGCAGGGAAAATTCTTTTTTTAGTTTATTCTTAATTCGAGCGGCTTGTATTTGTGTGGTTTTGGCGTTTTTGGCGACACCTCTTGTCGACATGAAGCAGTCATTCTTAATTAAAGCTATTATTTTCCTCTGCAACGGACGTCTGCTGATCAATTTGGATGGCCACTTCTTGGCTTATCCTTTAGTGACCTCTTCCTTAACGCGCAAAACCGTCTTTCGTGCAGTATCATAAGATGATCCACCGATTTTCGCTCTTTGTAACTAATATTGGGGTTATTTGTCCAAATGTACAAACCTTTCTCGCGGAGCTTTTCGTTCATACTTATTTTTTTTCATTGTTGATGCCTTGACTGCAGAAACTAATTAAGTTTCAATAACGTAATTAATTACCAATTTAAAAACAATATTTTCAAAGCCTACTATGTTATTGGTACAAAACCTTTCGTTTATTAGCACAGTATAAAAATTTATGATTTTTGCTTTTGAGAGAGTAAAGAGAGGGTAACTATAGTATTATTCTGAAAGATAATATAGCTGAAATCATTTCTGCTGAAGAAATTTATAGCGCGTCTAAATTTTTATTTTCATTTGCATTTGCGAGAATATGTTGTTCTTCATAAAACGTTAAACATTTCATACCATTACCAGTTTTCACCACATCCCTCTAAAAAAGTAACGCTAAATAAAATAATTGTAACAACTTGATAATGTCTATGGAGAAATATAAAAAAAATGGCCACAACCAAGGGTTTTAGGATAGATTGGAAATAAAGTTATTTTTGACATTTCAATTCGAAAATTCGATCGGAAAGAATTTGTCTTTTTAACATCAAATAAAAAGATAAATGATAGATAAATAAATAGCTTTAATTTTATCTTTTAGTTTAGTTTACAAATTCAGAATAAAATAAGTTTTAATTGAAAAAAAGCATCATGGTAAAAAATGTGCTTCCTTTTAATTCCAGTTTTCCATCTTCTGCAAATATATTTCCTAGATACGCATTTAATTTACTTTGTGCTTTAAGTTATTTGTCTTTTTACAGCAATAATTTGAAATTCGATTTATGTATATGTAGCAACCATGGCACATTAACCAGGTAACAGCATTAGAAAAAATACAACCCTGCCATGTATTTTGTTGTTGCAAGTGACCCATCAAACGTCAACATAGAAATGCCAAATTTGGCGTGTTTGACAATTCAATAAGTAAACAAAACGCACACCAGCAAGGCACATTGAAGATAGGTAAGTAATTCTATTGTTCGAAAAATGTGAAAAATAAATATAAAAAGAATAAATTTGCAGCTTGTGCATCAAAGGCGATGGTATATAAAGCGAAGGAACAGAGTTGGGCATTAGGTTTGTTCTTTGCGCTCCTGCAATGAGGTCGGATTCCAAAAAGTGATCGGAACAAGCCCAACCGCTTACAGGAAGTTCCACGCCACATGCTTTGTTCCAATTGGATCTTCTCCACTGATCTTGCGGAACCTTAAAAAAGTTACAGCCTTTCCCCCTCCTCTTATTGCAAAGAAAACATTTTCCCATTTCTGAATATGTAAATATAATTTGGATATGTAATATGTAAACAATTTATTTTCATCTATAATCAAAACAAATAATAGTTTGCTATGACAAAATGTAAACAAACTTTGACAGCTGATGAACCACTTCGAATGCAAACAATTAAAAAATCAACCCTGTTGCTGTTACCTGGTTAATGTGCCTTGTGTAGCAACAAAAATTTTTTTTACTTTGGAGGTTACAATCAATCATTAAAATTATAACTTCTTTGAAATTTTTTCTCTTTAACTAAAAAAAATCAAAAGTAAAGTTTTAACTTTTATGTTTGAATTAAATAATAAAAGTCAAATTTTAAATTTTATTTTTGACTGAAAAAATTTTTTTTTTTGAAAACAAAGTAGGTACAGTTCCTGGTTTTTAATTTATCTAAAACCCGCATATAATCTGCAAATTTTCTAAAGGCATTTTTATACACTTTATACTCGTATTAAACACTAAACATATACAGGGAGTTGTATTTAAAAATAATGTACACTCTTAATTGATGTTAAGCAGTATACTTTTTAAAGTAAAATAAAAACGATGGCAAAATATCAGAAATAAAATGTTTACAAATGTGCAAAAAATCATAAATGGCGAATCTTTCCAGTCGCTACCAAACGATTCCCTGTAGGAGTATGTTGCAACTATTACACACTTTTGTAACTAAAACAACAAGCAAAACATAGAAATGAAAACCTCCGCAGGTTTAAGTATTAGGCAATTTAATATTATGAAAAAATTCCAACAAAAAAGCGGGTTGCCGACCGTAATGAATGTGCGTGGGTTCTTCTTATTCCTGCGCCAATGTGTTTTCGACCCGAGTTGGTTCACTTGTATTGATGTACTTATAGAAAGTAAATGGGTAGCCAGTTTCTTTGACATAGGTAAATAAATAATTAAATAACCACCATTAATTTCGCAGAGGTCATTTATGTTTTATCAAGGTTTTAAAAAGGTCAATGTTATGACCGCGGAAAACAGGACCAACCACATTACATTTACCTTTGTGTTTTTGCTTCAAATTACGGTACCTTTTAAAACTTTATCTTAAAAATCAAGGTACATTAATCAGACAACAGTTTGCATTTTTGTTTTTTTGTCATTCCATGATCTGTGAAAAGGCAAAGGTACATACAATTTTCTTAATTCACCAAGAAAAAAATGCACACCAGGGTTGTATTTTCTCTATACCTGTTCAATGTGCCTGATACAAATCAAATTTTAACACATACATATTTTTCTCCATGTGAATAAATTTTCAGCATTGTGAACCAGTGCAACTTGTAAAAAATATAATCATAAAAAAGCATAAAAAAGGCATTTTGTAATTTATTTTCTGTGGGATTTTACGTTATTTATATAAAGATTTTCACTGAGAAGCGCCCTAGTGAAATTTCCCCACGAATAAATTATTCGGACTGAGATTGTATTCTTCACGAGGAAATATAAAATTTCGTCTTTCAAACCACCCTTATTAAACGGTGTTGAACTCACTCTCTCAACCGAGGTCAAGTACCTTGGATCTATTCTAGACAGGAAGCTCGAATGGAAGCGGAAGACCGCTCCAGGAAGCCCATCACCGCTTTGTACGCTTGCAAGGCATATATAGGGGAAAAATGGGGAATAAAATCACACATAGTACACTGGATGTACACGGTAGTGATAAGACCTATTCTCTTCTACGGGATTAGCGTCTGGTGGCCAGCGCTAAGCAAAACCTTGTCAAAAGCCAAGATGGATACAGCGCACGGCTTCCATACTGCTTACGGGGGCGCTACTGTCTACACCTACTAAATCTCTGGAAGTAATTTTAAATCTTCCACCGGTGGATCTACATATGTATATGGTAAATTTCTGACCAGCTGTAGTGCCGCCAGGCTTAACGCGATCCAGGTACATGCATGTAAAGGTCCTGGAAGCTCTTCCGAATACCCTAAGAAAGATAGATTACACTATTCCTATACTCTGCATGGACAATAAATTCTCCATAAGAATCCCAGAGAGGAATGAATATAAATATGCCATAGACCTAGGCGCAGAGTCGACAGCTGTCTGTACAGTTGGTTCCAAACTCAACGAAAGAGTGGGCAGCGGGATTCACTCCAACTAATTAGCGCTGGTCCTCAGCTTTTGCTTACCGGACCACTGTAGCGTTTTTCAGGCAGAGATAAATGCCATAACGGCGTTGTTCGGTGTCCGACAGTGTCCGCACATACAGACAGACCTTATGTGCACACACGGGAAGAGATTGGGATGCCTAACTAACGATTTCTGCCGAAATTTCAGGGACAAAGAGGAAGCGGAGAGCATCGAAACCTATCTCTGCCACTGTCCCGCCCTGGCCAAGACCCGAAACGAATTTCTAAACAGGTCCTTTTTAGACTGTTTGGCCGATCTGAGCTCGGCAGGCATTTCCGATCTTCTTTGCTACGTAAGGCGCACCCGGTGGTTCAGCTTCTAAGAGAAGGAAGAAGAAAACGCATGGCTCCCGCCAGCTGTATCACAACGGGATTTGTCAGCATCGCTAGACTTGCACGGTTGCAGTCGCTCTAACCTAACCTAACCTAAATTTATCAGCACATTTTAACCCTCTAGCGACTTTTTAAATTAATTTTATTCAGACTTTCAAAACGAAAATTTTGTTAGGGAGCTCACGAGTTAAAATGTTCTACAAATTATTTCTCTTGAAATTTTACTATATATACTCAACCTAGATATTTCGATCAGATGTGAATTTTAACCCTTTCTTTGACATATTCTAAAAACACTCAGGCAAACAAATTTCACGCTTAATATCGTCATAAAAAGTATATTTACCTGGGTAAGCAAACATGTCGTTTCACTATGTAATAATATGTGGAATTACTAACTGACCACCTTTCTTGATTTAACAGACGTGCTCGAGAAACATGAAACCCCTACTTGACCCACCGTCTCAAAGAGCAGGAACGGCAAAATTCCTTTATACACTTGATCGTCCAATCAACTATTATGATTCATTTTTAAATAAATTTAAAGTCGGTTTTATGGAACACGAAAATAAATAAATTTGCGGAATTTCAAACAAAAAGGGCCAGATTTTATAAAAGCGAATATAGTTAAATCTACTTTAAAGGTTATATTAAAATACTCAAACAGTACGTTTAGTTTTGCTTCATACAGTACATTTTCCACTTCCAACATTTCACTCAAATCAAAAATGTATAGCGTCGGTATTGCTACTAATAACGTTGACATTTGCATTTTTTAATGTTTCTTTATCAAATAGATTCAATTTTCAATTCTTTTTTTTTTTTTAAATAAGGCTAAAACTGCACGCGATATCAAACAAAATGCGCTAACGGTAGAGGTGAGCTTATTTACGTAGAGGAATATAAAGAAATGCGACAGCAAACTCAGCACACGTTCCTTTAAAAAAGCTATAATGACGCACGAAGTGGTGCTACAATTTCAATTGTAGTATTAGTATTTAAATATTGAAACTTTATTGATTCTATGTACTTATTTAAGTTGTATAATTTTCAAAAGTATTTGTACGTCATTGCACAGCAAATGGTAACATAAGAATTGGAAAAAGTATTGTATGTAAACTATTGTATACAAATAGGTAGTAATGTTGCACGTTTTCTTATTTATTGTATGTAGAAACGTTTTACTGTCAACACGTAAACTTCAACTGGCAGACAGACAGGCGAACTTACGGAAAGGTATAAACATTTTTAAAATATGTATGCAGGCTAATGAATTATTGAGCAGAGTTTGCGACAGTGAAGGTAACTTTATAAATGATTGCTTTTGTAATTGATATGAGTTAGACACGAATAAATTACTAAACATATGTATGCTTGTATGTGTGTACTTCGATGAGTTACAATCAGACGGTGAAGAAATGTAGAGTAATGCCGAGAAAAGAGGCAATAAGGAAATTATACAATGTTCGGGAATTTAGGATATACTCGCAACCAAGACAAATTTATATCAGGGGTCGTCGAATGCCTAACAACGAAATTCACATGCATTTGGTTTTTGCTTCCACGGCTTGAGATGTCAAAGTTATATGTATGCTGTTTTTGCTTTCATGTCTTTAGCTCTCAACGCCGTAAAAGAAATTAAAGTAATTTGACATTTCTAGCCGTGAGACGAAACCGTTCAGCTGTTCATTTAACTCCACCTGATATGAATTCGCATTGCTCGCTACAGTGGTTGTATACAAAAATGTATTTATATTATAATAGTTTATTTTCTTTGAAAAATAAAAGGTGTTTAAAAAAAAATTAGAAAATCCACAAGGGGTTTCGTTTAAACCGCTAAGACAATGTTCTGAAACAAAAATACGCGTACGAGAGTAAGAGCCCCGTTTGGGCTCCCTAACAGCTTTGAAGTACAAATTTTATTAAGCAATAAAGAGGAAAAGTTAAACTATTTCAGAGCTTTCAGACCCACAGATTATGAATGAAGTTTGGACGAAATCAAATTAAATACCCTACGCATGTGTTTATTTTAACCCTACTTTCTCGTTAAAAAAATCTTATTTTCCTGATAGTGTCAAAAATGGCACTTTTAAATAATAGCCTTTAATTTCCTTTTTTACTGACATTTAGCAACAAGTGAAAGAAATAGGGTCAAACGTAACCATATCAAGGAATTAGGGTTAAATAAACCGTAGTTATGCCCTGACCTGCTAAGACCAGTTATTATAGAACTCTTCGTTTTGAAAAGTTAAGCGCCTTTTCTTATTTATTTAAATAAAAACAAAGCAAAATTAATATGATATTAATGGGCCGCTGGCAATACGATAATGATAATGTTAACGACAACAATAATTATGGCCATAACAATTAAAATTCGAAAATAAATATGGAAATGTATACGATTACGAAACAAAAACGATAACAATTGCCACATATGTCGATAAAAAAAAAACAAAATCGATAACGATAAACATGATTATATCCATAACAATGTTATGCTTCTATTAATAATAGCAACAATTTTTGATAGTGATAGTGATAATACAATAATAATGAAAGTAAAATTCTACTTCCCAATAGATAGCGATGGCTATATCAATAACGATGATATCGATAATAAGGACTAATAAGAATACGAAAAAACTCTTTTACCAGATAAATTAATAACGATGGACATACATAACCTTCTTGTTCTCTTTTTGTGCCACTGTTGCCCCTGGATTCTCAACCTCATGAGAATTCTGCAAAATTAATATATGGGCAAATCCACAAAACCTTTGATTTGTCACAAAATTAAAAATCAATTTGTAGTTTCGAGGTACATATGTTTAACTTTTTCAGGCAGCTTCTTAGACGCTTTGCAGCAATAATACATCTAAGTTGCTCCGTTTTTAGTGATGCCTCAAATATTATAGTCAAGTATTTAGTTAATAATTTCACGAAAAAATTCCGCGTACTTAGATATCAATAAACTTCGAAAATCGACAATTAGATACCAAGGATGAAAAAAAGTTACACAAACATGTGCCTTAATACCTCCAGCTTCAATTTTTGTGATTGCACATCAATTTCGAAACCACAAAGTGTTTTGTTTCTTTGATGAGGAATCGTTTTGTTCAAACTAAATTTCAACATGTAAATTACACCAAATTGAGTATCGCTATAATTTAACAGGCCATACTGTTAAATAAACATGACAAATAATGGGACATTACAAATAGTCTTAAAATAATATCATAATGCGAGTATTAATCAAGCACGAAAATTGCGAAAATTCAACATTAATAATAATAGTAGTAATAATAATAATAATAAGAATTTGGCGCTTATCCCATGGCGTGATGTTTGGGAGAACTTCTCCTACAGTTTGTGCTGTGCATCGTGATGTTGTAACACAAATTGAGAGGCCTACAGTTTTACGGCGACTTCGAACGGCAAATGATTTTTTGAGATGTTTTTTCATGGCAGAAATCCACTCGAAGGTTCGCCATTGCCTGCCGAGGGGCGACCGCTATTAGAAAAAACTTTTCTATAATTGTTGATGTTACTTGCCCCGGCCAGGATTTTAACCCGGAACCCACCGAATGAAGCGCGCATACCCCTACACACTTGTAAATTCAACATAACCTAGACGAATTTTTTCATGTAAAAACAACCGAATATCAAAGAAAACAACAAAGGTGTCGTGGATTCCCGCATGCGTACCGGTTCATTGAATTCCGCTACTTTGTTATTTTAAGCTAACTTCGAACAACAGATGATTTACATACATATGTAATAAGATACAGTTTAGGAGGGTTTTATAGATTAGGCAAACCAGAGCTTTTAATAATATTAGAAGTTTTAACCAAGCATTGTACATAGTCCTGACATAGGTTCTGTTAGAAGTTCAGGCCGTTACAAAAAGGAAACTATAATAAATTTTTTAATAAGGTTAATTCCATTTAAAAAAGTTTTCACACAAGCCCTCAAACGATTCGACCATTGATCAATAACAGCACGCTCAGTTTTTATTGATATTGACGACGCTGCTCGAACTAAAGGTTTTTTGAGACTCTACAAATTACTGAGGGTTATTTGTCAGGTCATGTTCTCCAACTCTGACCACAAATTGTAGGCCAATGGATTCGATTCTGGACTTTCAGACGGCCAATCATCTGCAGCTATGAAACCAGGATTGCTTTTAGGTCAATGCTGTGTGGTTTTGTCTTGTGTGCTGGAACAGAATCTTGCTAGAAGATCCAATACTCTCCATCGAAGAGAGTATTGCTTAACTAATTTACCCCGCCTTCTAAAACATCTTGCTGGTACACTGTTGCCCCAGTTTTAATCCGTTTATCACAGAAATTAAGAGGTGTAACGCCTTTACAGGAGACTTCCCACCAAACCAATACAGCAGATGGGTGGTGACCACGCTGAAGCCTTGGAATAACATTGTTTGCGTCTTTGGAAGTTTTTGCGCAAGGTTTGTCGTTTTGCTTATTAAAAACTTCTCTAACAGTGAAAATGTTCTCATTTGTAAAGGATGGACGTTGACCGCGTGCCACTGAAGAAACCGCTTGCATCTGTTGTCAAAAGGTGATCAGTAGACGGACGGTAGGCTTTCATGTGGAGATCATCTCGAATGAGTCTTGAGTCTGGTCGATATATCCCTTGACATATTTTTCTGATTTCTAAGTGGAATTCTGCGAATGCGTTCGCGAACAGGTTTTATGGCTAAATTGGTTCGAACCAAGCGAGAACGACCATTTCTACTTCTGTCATCAACTGTAGACGTCTGGGAAAAACGATCAATAGTGCGGTAAATAAAGATTGTCGAAATATTAAGTTTTTTCGTAGACTTTCTAACATAATTTATGGCAAAACTAAGTAATATCTTGCTGCTCTTCTCCGTTTTAATTAAGACTTGGGAAGTTTTCTTATTGGGCATATCCTATACTTAAAGGAAAAATTAATGAAAACGCCTTTGAAGTTTTTGTCGATTATAAATTAAGAAAAATACTTACATATATCCTTAGAAGAGTACGCTTAACTTACAACGTTCAAAACCTAGTCATGGTAATTTTTTTAATTGATAAAATTGATAAATGTTGAAAATACTTCTCTGTTCGGAACATATTATTATGTTAATATTTTTTTGTTATACAGTTTTCTTTTTCACCCGTCCTATCAAAGTGTTAATAATATTTGATAAATGCAAATTGTTCTCAACCAGCAATGCAACTAAGCACATAAACTACAAGTTTGTTTCGAACAATAAAAATCGTAATCCTTTTACTTAGTATGAAATATAATAAAAAACGGCTAAGCTTAAGGATACTGCCAAGGTTTCTAGAATTACAGATATAAAAAGAATGAGAAGAAATGAAAAAAGTAAATAAATAAATCAACACAAAAGAGCGACAAAAGCCTGCTAAGCAGCACAAAGTGGTTACTCATACCGCCTGTGGTACCCAAGGCAAATTAAATTTGTGCCCTATGCAAATATGACGTTTAGCGTAGAGCAATGGAAAATAGTGAATGGAAAATCTCAAGCATAAAAATGAGAGAAAGGCACTGGGGTAAAAAATATATGTACAATATAAAAAATAAAAGAAAGCGCTGAACCAACAAAGTAAAGTGCTCTAGCGTTTTTATACCAAATGGAGGCGTGCAAACTGTATAGCAATAAATACAAAGGCTGAATATCATTAGATGGAAAAATAAGTACGGTAAGCGGTTTTTGATATTTCAAGAGACAGGCTCACATGAAACATAAGTAGTTATGTATGCTGAGTGGAAGGAAATATATTTTAAGGAAGTAATTGTAGAAAATAATAAAAAGAATACATATAATAAGATTTATGAAAATAGATTTGCTCCTATTATTACAACTTTAGTGCTATGAAAATATTTCTAAACAAGCATGATATATCAAATATTAATATATTTCCCTAGGTTTAACACGGATATATCCCTGATTCGCCTTGTCAATGTGAAAATATCTAGCGAAGCTTCCCTAGGCGTCGCTCAGAGACTCTCTAGTAATCACACATTTTGGTATGCAGATCCGTTGATTAGATATGTACGTGTTTTCCTATTAAATAGTGATAATTTTATATAAAGATATCATGGTGCTGAGGTGTTTCCAGACTACTTAATGCAAGTTTATTAAAAGACCCATGCACTCGCTCTTTCAAGATTACCAGTTGGCTTGATCGCAGAGCAGTGCACTCTGAGAAATAGTTTCTGATTAAAAACAGCCTCTCGAATTGTAGTTTCCTGAATTGCAGTTTCAAATGATATAATTCATACGTTCTGCCTTTATTATGTTCTGATAAACCACAGTGTAAATATGATTATTACTTATTTAGCCGAAGTTCGCCCATAGAAATTTGCAAAGTTAAAAAATAAAAAAAAAATGCGTACTTGAAAGGAACTTATTTTGGAGATATTTTTTCATTAGTATATTTTTATAGCCCAAAAAAAGATATTGCCGGAGAAAACGGTGACCCTAATTTGGGTTCTCCATAAGTCATAAGTTTTTTTTTTTAATTTTTTGCACGCCTCCATACGAAATTTTTTCTCATTTTGCCTCCAAGGGAAACTTTGCAGTTGCACATAGCGAAAAGAAAACCTAAAATGCCCTATAAATCAGAACAAAATTCATAGTATTTCTCTAAGATTTTTTTACAATTAGAATCCCTTCTTATTATAACTGGATAAATCTTATAAATAAAATCCAGAAGATAAGCTTTTAGATAAAATCTAGTAGACAACCTGTAAAACAAAAATGAAAACCTTTTCAATATAATTAAGAAGGGAATCTTGGGCTTCATTAATTTTGAAACTATTGTAAGCAAATCCAATTCAAATTTTTCATTTATATTTATGTATCATTTGAATTAAATGGGGCTCTGTTAAAAATAAAATAATTCACTATTCAGAAAATAATAAATTCAATGAGATTCTAATAAAAGTGAGCGGATTTCTTTATTAATTTTCTTTATATGATTTTTAGCATAAAATAAGGAGACATCTTCTTACAAATTGGATATTTTTGAACAAAATTCCATAAAAATTAATAAACAAGAAGTTATCCCTTTGTTTTAGCCATTTCCTTTTCAAAAAAAAATTTCAGAAGAAATTCAAATCAAAATTAGGAAGAATTTCTTGCAAAAACTGTTTCAATTTTGTCCCCCCTCACTCTCCTTTGCTTCCAAGCTTTTTAAGACAGGTTGTTGATGTTGTTTTAGCGGCCTTTTTTAGACATCGATCTCTTTAGTTATAGGTGAACTTTTTAGCTACATGGGTTATACTCCATTTTATGTGGTTGGTTTTTACGGCACAATTTCGTTGTCAAAGATGTTCAGAATGTCTCTGGTTAACTTTGGCGAGCAATACAGAACCTAAAAAAATAATGCCTTTATTATTAAAGGAGACTAGTGGCCGCTGAGCAATTACATACCACTGACCGTCGGCTAGTTGCCCATTTTGATTTTATGTTTTAACGAAAAATTTTGATATTTATTTACATTAATTGTCATGCATATTGTAGCAAAGTTGCCAATTATTTTCCAAGTTACTGAGTTCAGTAGCTACACATAATACAAACTACGGGCACAGCGCGGTTGAAGTCGGCAGATTCCCACTTCCGAAAGAAGTTTTGCTTGCAAGGGCAAATAAAACAAGATTACTCAGTATATATGTATCTCAATAATGATGTTACAAGACCTGGAAAAATGCACTGAACTAGTCAAAGATGGATACCAAATTAGTATTTTTATTCCGATTATTATTGGCTTCTTTTCATTCGACTCTAATGAACATAACGAAATAGGTACGCATTGTGAATAAAGTGGGTACCATCTATATTGATTCTAACGAGCTAAAGGGGAATATAGTTCTACAACCCCCACGGCACCAGTCTTGTGTTCTTTTGTTTAGTCGCTAAAAGCAGTTTTTCAAAATTACTCTACAATCAAGCGAAGGACCTACTAAGAACTCCGGATCCGGGGAAAATACCAATGGGCTAATTACAGGCCTAATAATGGGTGTTTTTCGGAGTTGGTTTTTTTGACAGCTGTTACTTGATTCATCCTCAGTTTGATTTGCCATTTCATAATGAACATACTCACTCCGGAACAAGGGTTATGAAAATTTATTACCAAAATAATGGTTCGGTTCGCGCGAGGCATCGCAAGCAAATTTTGTGCAGCAATAAAGCTCACTTTTCGTTGAATGGGTACGTTAATAAACAAAAATTTCGCATTCGGAGTGTTGATAATCTACAAGTCATTGTTGATACGCCGTTACATCCTCAAAAAGTTACTGTTTGGCTTGATCTATGGGCAGAGGGAATCATTGGTCCATATTTTTCAAAAATCAAGCCGGCCATAATGTTATAGACAAGAACACTACAGAACATTAGTGACTTTTTCGTGCCTGAATTGGAGGAGGTTGGTGTGGATGACCTTTGGTTCCAACAACACGGCGCTACTTGCCATACAACCAACGAAACAATAAATTTATGGAAGGACACTTTTGGTGAGCGCATTATCTCGCGTGTCGTGGGCCTGTGGCGTGAGCACCAAGATCGTTCGATTTAACACCACTGGACTATTTTTTGTGAGGTTATATGCAGCCGCTTGTCTAAGCAGATAAGCCCAAGACGATTCACGACTTGGAAGAGAATATTCGGCGCGTTATTGCTAGCATACGGCCCCAATAGCTGCAAAAAGTGGTCGAAAATTGGGCATCTCGACCGCCAGCCGCGGCGGTCACTTGCCAGAAATCATTTTTAAAACATAATGGCAAAACCTTATTTTTATAACAAAGCTAAACCTTGGTCATAACATTCAATTATATTCGTTTTATTGCTTCTTGAAAACCGCATATCTAAAAAAAAAACACTCTTTACTTATCGATGAATGCCTGATGATCAAGTTTTGAGGCTGTTCCGGTCTGTTCTCTTTACGCACTGACTACAAACGGAGTAGGGTCCTAACTGCAAGGTAGAAGGCTGGTTGAATTGTCGAAAGTTTCCTCAACTTAATTTGACGTAACCTACCACAACCGAAAATCTATATTTTTGGTTCCAATTTATATTTAAAACAAAAAAAAAACCAACAATGAGCTTTAAATAGCCCTTGGCATTGAATAAAATAAAATCATTTTGCAGGCGCTATTTTTGTAATAAAAAAAAACAACATGACAACAGCAAATGATTCTAATTCAGTTAAGAAAAGTGTGGGCGTTTTCATTTAATACTGAATATTTCCAAGCGTTAGGGATGTCTGATTGCCATTTCACAATTATTGTGTTATCTGGGTAGACGAATTATTTAGCTAAGCAAACAAACAAATATTTAAATAAATATTTCATGCAAGCACATCGCCAAAATGAGGCTATAACGATTCCGCAAACTTCTTGCGATAAATACTACAGAAATGTTTATTTCTATTTGTATATAGTTATTTACAAGTGTATGTTGGCATGCAGGAATTAGAAAGCTATTAAATACAGTAGCACTTTTTTATTTTCGAAAATTCACGCATCGAAGACGTGAACGCGTGCCAATGAAGAAATTTCGAAACAATTTTTGTACGCTTTTGGGGTTCGCTATCAATGGAGACTTTTAGGAAAAAAATTATTGCTTTATTTCTATATGTCTGTGTGCATATAAAAATCTTAACACTAAATTTAATTGGCATATTAATATTTATGTGTTTTTTGTGTCTATATAGCGATTAGAGCGGGAATGAAGTGGGACAAAAAGCATGCAAAATATGCGAAAATAAATTTATATATGTACACATATATTTAAGTGTGTAAAAATGTGTGTGCACATTGGAATGGTACAAAACAATTTTTTCAGTAATGACGCCGAATATTTTAGACACTGGAAAAAGGGACTACACTGAATGAAAATTACCTGGATCAAAAGAAAGAAAAATGGGATGGAAATGACGCTTAAGAAATATTTACTGCTTTTGGAGTAAACAGATTTTTATTTATGCAAGTTTTTTAGTCATTTTGAAGAAACCATTACGCAATCATTTTTTTCTTAGATTCTTGTGTTCTTTCAGTGTACTGATCTTTTTTTTATTTCGGAATGGATTAAAATTTAAATGTGCCGTCAGGTCTTTGATATTACCAAATATTTTACATGAGGAAAATACATTTTTTGTAGAATTGTTATGAAATCGTTAAAAATTCGTATTTTTTGATCGAGAAAGAATATTTATCTTCATAAATCTTTAGTAAATGAAATTCTTATGTATATATATTCTTAAAATTATAATCACCATCAGTATAGCTCTTGCATCACCAATCCCAAAACAAAATAAGTGCGGGCCTCTTGTTTTCCACTTTCTAAAATTTCCATTGTATTTTCGAATCACCCTCAGATAGATGCGTGCAAAACAAATATGTACATATTACCTGATGTTTCTTTGATAATTGTAAATTACTAAGAAACGATTTCGCAAGTATCCAACTCTCAAGGAAAGTAGAAAATTCATATGAAAATAATAAGGAAATTTTCTTCTACCAAAACTCCACAATAGTTTTGGGAACAGTATTTAGTATTTAGTATTCATCAACATGCATACCAGAGTGGAAAATCCTCTGAATCAGCTCTTCATGATCTTGTAACAAAGATCGAAGTTGGGATGAAAGAAGTTGAGTTTTTCCCTAATACAAACCTGGCCTCAAGCTGAATAAATTACACAAAATTTTGTTTACAAATATTGAATAGTTAAATGAAATATAACAATATTGTTGTGAAACTAAAGGGATTTTAACAAAAAACAATTTAGAGAAAGGTTGTAAACTGTTGAAATATGTTAACTAGGAGCAAAACTAGCAATTCTGTTTGACTAAAAATCGAGGAGAAAGAAAAAAGAATAGTGGTAAACTTGAACATATTTTGCGTTTAATTGGAAGAAATGTGGATCATCCCGAATGAAGTGATACATACATATGTATGTATATGTAAATATATATGCAAATCTAAACTTCGAAAGAAAATAACAAATTTGTATTGAAATTTTAAAGCTTCCATAGGTAGGGAATATATGAAAACTGCTTATCTAAAGCTGCCTTTGTTTATTTCTGCCCCCTAAAATGCAATGGAAATTAAAGCCATCTGACATTACACCTTGCACCTTATATGCAAAATTTAAATGTCGTACCAACTTTGTTTAGCTGTTATGACTTTCGGCATTATACAAATGAGAAAGGTCTCAATGTGCCTCGTCATTGGAGTAGACGGAGAAAAAATTCCAATAGTTACCATGAAATAACGGTTTCAATTCAAACTAATTTCCTACAAGTTTAACTTTTACCAAATATTGTCTGGTAGATTATCCCAGCATAGTTTCCTGTGTGCCTTATCCTCATCTTTGGCCAAAGTAGAAAGTGTTCCCTTTTCTATACCGCAGAAGAACCAATAAAGGGTGTTAATTCTCCCGAAGAAAAACCACTCTACGAAAATTTGTCTGCTTAAAAGTGATGGGCTCGTGAAAACTATGCAAGTCCTTATTGTTCGACTTCGCTGGCGTTCAAAATATATCTTATCCTAATTAAAAGGTATATCAAACCAAAAAACACCCATGCATCTAAGTGTGCAAGCCTGAAGTAAAATTTCTGTGTCGGTTCTACAAAGAGATACAGAGTATATTAAATATGGGAGGAAGTTTTATAAAGCATACTTTTGAGATTTGAAGTAGTGAAAATAGTAGTACAAATAAGTAAAAATAATAGTGGCATTAATATAAATAGTATTAGTAATTAGTAGTACCATTGGTCAAAATAGTAGTGTAAATTACTAAAAATAATAGTAAAAATAGTAGTAGCAATTAGTAGCAGAATTAGTAAAAAATAGTAGTAGAAATTAGTAAAAATACTAAAAGAAGTTAGTACAAATAGTAGTAGAAATTAGTAGTAGTAACAGTACTAGTTGCAGTGATAGTAGCTGTAGGAGGTGTAGAAGTTGTAGTAGTAGCAGTAGTTGTAGTGGTAAACCAGTCTCGAACTACTGAAAGGTCCTGGAATGGTCTCGAAATATCTATGTACGTTTATTCTTTTTTCTCATATAAGCGTCATGTCGTGACTTCGTGACGCGATGTAAAAATCACTGCCGCTAAAGAAGCTTTACTTCAAAATTTACCTAATAGTCCTACCTTTACACTCATCAAAAAGGTTAAAGGTGATTGAGAATTTTTCAAGCTGGATTGAAAAAAACCTTTTTGAATTCAAAATGATTCTATCCAACTAGAGAATTTTTGCGAATTCCTCGTAATCTTTACCACACTGTGTGATTTTTCGAAACGAATATATATTTTTGTATGGCTAAATACTTTTAAATCGCAAAACGTAGGCGTCAAGTGAAAAGTGGTGAAAATATCAATTAGCAAGAAAACGTAGGTATATTATTGTTTTATACATATGTACGTACATTTGTTTTTACACTACGTATCATGATTAACGCAAAAAGATTGTCAGTTCTACAAAAAAGGGGTTCAAACAATTAAGCAAATGTTGATTTTTTTTATAATATTCTGAATGCTTTTCACGATAACTTGTTTTTCGTTAATTTTTTATAAAACTTTTTGGGTTGAATTGAATGAGGTACAAAACTGCAAAATTTGAAATTTTGATTTACATGCTTTATATGGCTTACAAAAAAAAAAACAATATGTGGTCAACTATGTATATGAGTCACTATATATATATACATTTTTTATATATATACATTTAAAAACGTTTTAAGCTAAACATGTTTTTATTCATAAATATTAATTTTTTTTTTTAACTTTTATGAAACATTGCACAGCCATATTCCTGCCTTCTATCTACATTCATATTATGGTTATTTTTATTAAGATTTGCAGTGCTCGCCACCTGTCATTGCATATCAACTGTTAGAATTTATTTGTTAGCAATTTATGGGATTTGTAAGCAATCATGTAGAGCACATTTATATATTATTTATTATTCAAATGTAATTTGCTAATTAACATTTCCGTTCAGCAAAAGTTGAGTCAATAATGCCACCAGCCGTTTCGGCTGCCACTAGCTTTCCATTTATTTTTACATTTTTCGGTCTTTGATCGTTTAGTGGCGTATTATAATAATTTTCTGCGCTCGAATAACGTGACTATTGCTGTGAAATTTACATAATCTAGTTGCATATTTCAATTTGAAAATACTGCATTTTGAATTTAGCTTTTGGCAGGTGTTTATTTTTTAATAATTTCAAAATTTGGCGAAATGTTAGATGGAAGTGCATATGCTGAGTTTGATATTTTCGTAAATCATTTTTCAAAATAATATTTTCTCAATTGGTGAGAGTATAATGATGTGCATGTCTGAATTGATGGGAGCTCTCAGTATTAGCTGCCAGTTAATAGCGGACTGTGTAACATTTTAATGTTAGGATGAGGTTCGTGGGTTTTGAGAGTAGACTTGATGTTGCCGAGGAGAGACTTTCTTACCGTTTGTTTGTTAGTGATAGATTAGGATTTGAATTTATGAATTACATTATTATATAGTAAGCCAGATGGTAATTGCAAACTCTAGCTAAGCGAATGAAATAATAAGCATTGCCATTTTACTCACTTTATATTCACAGAAAAGGCAGTTTTTATACGACAGGCGTTTCAAGATGATCATTCAAATAGTGGTATTCTTACCTGCAAAGACAAAATATATAATAAGGATTTAAAATAATGCTTTCGATTAAATTTGTAAAATTTTAGCACGATACATATGACGAACTCAGAGCAAAAACAACAAATGTTGCTCAAAAAAGATTTGAAAAAAACGGGGCATGGTTAAGTTCATAATCGTTTTTGAGAATTTTGAAATAATCACTATTAAAATCAACTTCTTAGACAACAATAATCGATTTAGAATTAATACCATATTACTTACTTTATTCAATATACAGAATATATGAGTAAATTTATTAAACAATCTGAGTGGTAGATCATGACCTCATTTTTTTCTTGCATCTATAGTTATTATTAAAATGTAAACGTTTGATGTATGACAGAAAGTTTTCAGTATCATTATATTGCCAGTTTGTAGCCGCGGCTTCGTTTCTACGGCATTCGGTTCTGTATTACAAAGTCGAATATAGCGGAAAAGGAAATAAATAATTTCACCAAAGGTAGTAATTTATTTTGTTTTTAATTTTTTATTATCTAAAAAAAAACAATTCCCCCCTACTTCACATAATTACCGATTATGGTTGGTTGCGGAAACTTTTTTGTCATTGACAACTGTGCATTCGGTTTTAGTGCAATGCAATTTGTTGTTATAAATACAGAACATAATGAAACGATAGTGGAATTTAAAAGTCTCATTATCTCCTTTTTGGGTTGACAAACTGTACCTATTTGCTGACCATCCTAATGCGCTTATTCAGGTGGCAACCCTCATAAAAATTAATCCGCAAATACTGTTATATTTAAATTAGCTTCGAAATTAAATTAAATTAATATTTTTAAAGAGGTGGCAACAATCTTTGGATACATTTTCGTGATTTAAGTTTTCTTAATTTAATTTACTTTATTTTTAGATTGTTGTTTTTTTCTCAATTAAATTTTTTCAATGACCAAAATAAATTTTAAGTTATTTAACTGAAAAGTTCTCCTTCCCAAGGAATATTCTGGCATTTTCAAATAAAAGATTTCGAACTTTCTTTTGAGGAGTGATAATTTTAAATGCTACAGCTTATTTTCCAGATCATCTGAAGAGTCAATAACAAATAAACGTTTCATTACTGAAATACTTTGCGCTAGCTGTAAACTTTTATAAAAAAATAAATATATCTACGAGTTATTATTACTTCAGAGTTGCAAACTGATAGAAGAAAATTTGTTTTTCGTTACTGGATCGTATTTGTATGCATTTTTCTTAAGATCTTAAGCAAGAACGCTAAACGAAAACCCCACTATTGAGAGATTTTATTAAAAAAAATCTAAACACAAGTCAAATTATTTCAATTCTACTCCAGAAATTTTTGTATATATGCAGATTAATACAAAAAAACTAGGCGTTTTCTAAGATGAAATCTTTATACAAAGAATGGAGAAGTTCACAGAAAATAAAAAAACAAATAAAAAATCCTCGAAATATGCGATATTTATTTATGCTCTCCTTCATTTACATTGCAAGTTAACCGAGCTGTTATTTAATTTTTAGATGATCGACCATGGTCGGCAGTCAATAGTTCCTGAAGTTGACTTTAAACGAAAACGAAATATCGGCAATAAATAAAATTAAAACAAGACAAACTTAATTTTGTTTTAATTCTATAGTTTATAGTTTGAAGTATATATATTATTTAATTAGTTAAATGGAACATCTTATATACAAAAATGTCGATCGATTTTTATAAAATTTGGTAGGTATGAGAGTAGGTCGTAAAGTATATTTTATGCTTGGGAGAGGGTTGTCACTTGTTTGAAAAGTCAAATTTAATACATAAACTAATTGTAAGAAATATTAAAATATGTGCATGTGAAATTGTCTGGGAAAAAATATTCATAGCTAACTTTTATGAGAGTTGTCACCTGTTTGAAACATACAATTTAATTAAGTTACACACAGCTTATATGATATATTCAAATATGGGTGTCAAAACGAGCGAGGTAAAGGTTAATAAATTTGGGAGAGTTGCCACCTGGTTGAAAAGTAAATTGTAATTAATTATACACCTACTACATGAAATATCAAATTATAGGTGCCAAACGGTTATATTTGAGAGGGTTGTATGTAGTTTATAGACTCGAAAACTACTAAACCGATTGATCTCAAATTTACATGATGTTTGCAAAGGGTTCTATTGTGCAAACAAAAATTCCGATTAGTGGCTCTGGAGTCGAGATATATCCAAGAACCTATTTATAGTTTGATTTGATTAAAATCGAGCCAAAGAAGCTTAGACGCAGCAAGAACTTTTTACACAATGATTTTATCGATCAAGCAGCAATCCCGGCAAAACATATTTACAAATCTACAAGAAATAATTTACTATATTGCTAGCATTTCTAAGCAATCTTCTATGGTTTATTACGAGTATATGCCAAACACAATTCATCATGGATAATCATGGAAAATAGAGTCTTTCTATGCGCATAAATTTTGTCTGGCTCAGCTTTAGAATAGAATATCAATAATTAGATGCAATACTCGTATATGTATGTGTGCATATACGAATGTTCTGCTATGACAGAGATTTATTTATATACAGTTACTGACCATATATTAGAATCAAGCATTCCCTCTACACATATTTGCCAAAAACAGTTGTTAAAAACATTTCTTAACCAAATCAAAACGTGTATTTACTTCCGTTTATTAATTTAGCATATTAGTAACTCAAACACGCAGGAATAGTGATTTCATTAAAGAAAAAAAACTATTTTAGACAACCGGGAAATTGAATAGACATAAAAATAGAATCAGAGAACTAAAACTCGAAAATAGTAATAAAACTCCATTAAAAAGTGTGACAGTTTTAAAACTTTGTTTCAAACGTTTATTTGCAAGTACTTTAGCGCATCTTTTCGACATAGATTCTACTAGGGTCTCACAGACCGACTTTGGTATGGAATACCAAGCTTTCTGGATTCTTTACACCAAAGTCCTTCCTTATTCTTTGATTTAGCGGGCCCAAGCTTTTCCTTTACAATCTTCAACAAGTTTTCTATCGGGTTTAAATCCGAGGATCGCGAAGGCCGCGCCATCACATCGATTCCACGACTCTGTACTCACGTTTTGACAAGACCCGAAGTATGTTTCGGGTCATTATCCTGTGGAAACTGCCAAATCAAAGGCATGTTCCATTCGGCATAGGGTAGCATAACGTCTTATAATATTCTTAGGTATCGGTACCGGTCCATGTTTTCCTGAATTCAAAATAGCGGTCCGACTGAATACCATGAAAAACATCCCCATATCATTATACTTATTTCCTCCCCCATGCTTGAATGTTTTTGTTGTGTACCTGGGATTCATTTCTGCATTTTTTGGTCGTCGAACCCAGACCTTTCCATCATTGCCCACCATGTTTACTTTAGATTCGCCGGACCATCAAATCTTTCGCCGCTTTTTTGAATTTTCTGGACTGGAACAAGTTATGTGAGTTCTCGCAAACTGTTGTCGATTTCGTCGATTTTTGTCAACATTGGGACTTTTCGTGACAATCTGCCGAGGAGGTTCCTTTCTGCAAGACGACGGGCAACAGTTCTTAAAGACATTTCCACGCTTATTTCCTTCTGGATGACTGCAGCGGATTGTGGCGTCGTTTTTCGCGGTCGACCTCTGTTGACCTGTTTACATTCCTCTTCCGTGCAGTGCTTTCCGCGACCCATTTCCACTAAATTAAAGCAAATTTCACTAAATACGACAATTTATAACAGAATGTACACTTACAATAAAATTTACACACCGTTGCAAGTTTTAAGCGCAAAAGTAACAGTAAAACGAAAAGAGTTTTCCAATATGACGTTTTAAGCGACAAATAATGTACAGATTCGATTACAGACAAAAGTTATCGGAAATATAATAGCAAAGAGGAACAACCACCGATTATTTTGCAGCAACCGAATTGATTCTATTTTATTGTCCGTAACTGTATATACATGTATAAAATTCAATTAAGCTTTACCAGAGGTTACTAAGAACAAGAGAAAAGTGACAAACGTTATTTTTTATTTCGCCGGCATTTCGTTCTGAAATAATTTAATTTACTTACGGCTATAAACACTTAAATTGAATGGTGTGGTTGTTTTCATGTTGAGTCTTGAAAGTGCATTAATGGGTAATTGCGTGCCAGCTTAGATAAAGCAAAAATCGTTGTTGGAAGCAAAGACTAAGCAATAATAGAGGCGTAATTTGAAAGGGAATTGAGCTACATACTTTTTTTTTTTTTGGTTTATCTTGATGAGGTAAGGACTTCAATTAGTTATTGGGTATGGGGCCACTTCTGGGTATTTACAGTAATGGCTTTAAAAAAAACTGCACCAAGAAATGTTGAATTACATAAATAGTTCATTTTATATTAAAAAATAAATAATTTCCCGCAGATCGTATCTAGTTCCACAAAAGACTGCCGTTATCAACACAACAGTCTATAAAGGCACGTGTCAAATAATGCAATTTCAACACGAAAACAAAACTCCTCCAACTGACACGCAAAATATTGTAAAACTTGTAAATAACAATTTAAAGATTTCGACACTAAACTACAGAAAAGGGAGGAAAAGAAGACTGGTAGAGTAAAAGTTAAAGCGCACGCCATTGTACAATAAATAACCAGACAATTCGAAGCAAACTTCAAGAATTTTTGGCGAAAGTCAACAGCGCACAACGCAACCCAAACAACTACAACTACCTCATCTGAATGCGAGTAAGCTCTTCAAGGCTTTTATTGTTGTGTATTATTGTAAAATAAAGGAGTGAGGCTAAATTATGACAACAGCTATTTGCCATGAAATTAAAGAAACAAACACATACACAAATGTTTGAACTAAAGCGTTTGAAGAAAATAAGTTAAGCTTAAAATAAAGTGTAGATACTGAAGGGAACATTGCGCATTTCACAATCCTATTTTACTTCAGTTTGGTTCTCACAGTAAACCAACTCCCTAAAAAATAGCAACAGTGTTGATGTCTTTCGTTTCTATTTAAATTGATCAAAACTGGCACGTAACTCTTTTAACACAAACGCTACAGAAGTTGTCGAAGAAATATAAGAAGAAATTATTAAAATAAAAAGTGACAGAAACTGTATGGACGTATTCGAATCTCGTTCTTTGAAGCGGGTTTGGTGCGAAAGGGCAATTTTAAAAACTAACAGTCGTGACGTTACTTTACGCTTTTTTCTACAATTTATCTATGCTAACCAGGATTTTCGGCTTTATCATTGTTTACAACAAAACTAGAAATCGATTAAAAGTCAGTGATGATATGCGTGTAGCAAAAATATTACCCCACGAAAATCAAAAATCTTATTGATATAAACTGAATTATTTACTGAAATTACATTACATAACAAAATTTAAAAAAAACTCGCGTAGCTTGAGTTGAGTTATAAACAACTGTATGCTTATAATCCGAGACACAACATCCAATGAATATTAAACAGGTAGCAGCAAAGGGGATAATTTTTAATTATTTTCCAACGGCAAAGCCGCAAACAATTGTCTTCTTCTTCATTCACTTTCATTCCATTCACACCAGCACCAACAAAATACCCGTCAGGGTTGCATTGTATGCAATTATGAAATATTTTTTTATTATTTTATATTTGAAATAATTTCAACAGTTTCAGTTTTAAACAGTAATTTCATTTCTGCAATAAATTATTTACGTAATAAGTAGCGAGTGTCGTATTTGATGCACACTTAATAATAGTTTTAAAATCTTAACTTATTACAAAGAAAAACCTCTTTAAAATTAAATTAAAATAAAAAAAAAAGGATTTACATTTTTTCTTAAATTTGCGGCAATAGTTTATTATTATACAAATCCTCCTTCCAGTCACATATAAAAATTTAAGATCGATTCAAAAATGTTAAAGTTATGGACACAAAAAATTTAATATTAATTCCAGTTTTTTATGGTGTATTTTGTATTACTGAACTAGACCCGCAATATGTGCTATATGACATTCCAAATTAAAGATTACTGTTACGATGTGTTCTTGTTCCCAATTATAATACTTTTAACCAATATTACTTAGGAATTTTACGGTTATTTAAGTGAATTAAAAGTTTCGATTAAAGTTTACTTTTAGGTTGATGCAGCTTGCTTTTAAACCGTTTGACCCCTGTGAATAATAATGATATCAAAGTAGTCCCTCGTTAAATAAAAGGTTGGGAAACACTGATGTAATAAAATGGTGTCGCCATTTTCAGTTATTCCCGGCGACCATTCGATTCGAAGTGTATCGTGCGCGCACAACTAACGCTGAATATGGCTCGTTTTGAAAGAACAATACAAGGTATTTAAATGAAGCGATTTTCATGACGATCCTATAATATTAGTTCTCGCAAAGCATGGATGGTTTCTGGCGCAACTGCCATTCTCGGCCGACCTTCATGAAATTCGTTATGTAACGAAGTCCGACCGTGATTAAATTTGAAGAAGAAGCGAAAAACGGTTGCTCGAAATGGTGCATTCGCATTAAAAGTCCACGCCTAAAAGCATAAAAAATCATTCCCGATTTAATTCCATTTTGTGTCCAAGAAGTAACAACTCTCGTAGCGCCTGCTATAGCTCCGATGATTAATTCCATGAGGCTAAATGGAATTAATTCAGTTAATATTGCATCAAAATGAATGAGTAGTAAACAGGGGATTTCGAGACAAGAACATCTAAATTAAACTACATGCATAAATATATAACCAGATATAAAACAGCCAAGAATTGTATTCACAGTGCATAGAATAGGAGACCTTCGGCAATGGTGATCTATCGTATATAAATATATGAGTTTTCACTCACTTTCAACTTCGGAAGTTTAACCGTTTTTAAGAGCATTCTGCGATCTTAAAGGAGCTATGAGGCAATTAGCTAAGAAGTGCTAAAAGGTTAGGTTCAATCCAGTGAATTTGAGACGCTACAATACTGCAATTAAATAACACCCTAAATTGAAATGCGAAAACAAAAGTGGATTTTTGAAATTCCTTAAAAGTTATTTAAAAAGTTATAAATTATAACAGGTTGTTGTTATCTTGTTGCTTATCCAGCCTTGATCCCGTGAGCATTTACGTTCGTTTTGTTAGCGTTAAAGGCATGTGTTAAGTGGCAGTAATTTACATTGTATTGTTTTTCGTATTTAAGACTTAGCACTGCCGCCATTTAAAACCTATGCTACTTAGCTTCGCCTCCCGCCAGATTTGGAAAGTACTAATGACAATTTATTGCATCTTCGCTTTTGATGCAAGGTTTCGATAAACTTTGTGAAAGAAATTAAAAAACAAAAGCGTGTCTTTCATCGCTCAATTTATTAAAAGCGATTGCAAAAGGTATAAAAGTAAATAATTTCTAAGCAAATAATGTGAATAAATTAACGAAAAATAAGAGCAGTTTTAGCGGTACAATAAAATTATTTTAAAACGCAACTTCCGTTGATCATTGCCAGTTTTCAAGAAAATGTCACTTTAGTCTACCCTGCTTAGACTTGTCGGAGATACAAAAGTTTAATTCAATTAAATTGCTAGACTTTTTGTTTCACTGTTAAACATCTTCAGTTTAGTCTATAATTTAACCATGAATTGTCCTACAAACGAATAACTTATTATTGAACTTTATAATTGAAATGTGTGCTCTGTTAAGAATGCTCATGGCGCGCTTCTTCCATTTTATGATCAGTTTGATTGACCTACTGAGGCGGCTATTCGAGCTTTTGAGACGAAATTTCGTATTAAATTTACACTGTTGTGTGTGAAATGAGGAAAATCTCGAAGTTGTATCGGCACCGTTCGCAGCAATTTTTCTGAAGAAGCCTTTCAAAATACAGCTGGTGCAAGAATTGAAGGCGAACGATCTACCACAACGCCAAATTTTTCGTGCATGGGCTCTTGAAAAGTTGGCCGAAGATCCACTTTTTTTATCGAAAAATTGTGTTCAGCGGCGAAGCTCATTTCTGGTTAAATTAATACATGAACAAGAAAAACTGCCGGTTTTACAGTAAAGAGTAGCTATTGCAAGACCTATCAATGTATCCCGCAAAGGTCAGGGGCATTATTGGACGGCATTTCTTCAAAGATGATGCGAATCAATGCGATAACAAACTTATTTTGCTCAAAATGGAAGAGCTTGCAATGTGGTTTCAACAAGACGGTGCTACAAACCACACAGCCCGCGAAATAATGGACCTATTGAGAGGCGAGTTCCGTCAATAGTTTATTTCCTCTAGACTATTTCTTGTAGGGCTATGTTAAGGAGCATGTCGATAGCGACAAGCCTGCTTCAATTGACGCACTGGAAGCCAACACTGAAGCATTTATTTTTGAGATACCGGCCGAAATGCTGGAAAGAGTTTACTAAAATTTTACTAAGCTAAACCAGCTGAATGTTTCTGTTGAAATATTGTATACGAGAGTTACCCTGAACGCATTGTCGCACCCGAGAGGACGTTGCTTTGGGGTTCAAACCCTTCCGAATATCTTAAAGCTATAATACTTTTCTGGAATCAATAAACTTTTTTCATTAAATAAGCACACCGCCCTCTCATAAATATTTTTCTGTGTACTTCTCTACCTGAAAGTTATCGGAAACGACCAATAAACAGCATTTTGGGATGTCACACTATGATTTTCGAAAATTTGAACATCTTCAAGTAATTTTGATTTAACAGCGCCTCAAAGAAATCAATATTGTGATGATTTCCAAAGTGACTGGTTTGTAGAATTGAAACGTGGAGACGTAAGCCTTAGTGATGAATTCCGCTAAGGTCATCCATCAACTGATGTTGTTGCGTTCAGATGGATCGGTAATTAACATACCAGTTAATAGAAGCATAGCAAAGTCAACAACAAGCGATATTGCATTCAGTAGTGAAGAGTCTGAAGTCGTTGGTTTCCCCAAAATGTATGTCCATAATCACCAAATTTATCATCTAATGACTTCTTTATGAAGAAATTATTTGGTTATGGTTTTTTCGACCTAGTAAGAGTCCGAGTAGAATAAATGGTTCTGATTTTTTGTTAATTTTATTTTGAAAAATCTCAACTGAAATTAAAATGAATGAATAAAAGCATGTAAGTTTTAACTAAGTAATGAAGGAGTTCTTCATTCCATTTCGCATGCATTAAATAGCGGAGGAGTTTATCGCTAACACCTTAACACTATTAATTTACGGGTATATAATTCATTCGCTAGGAAAAATATAGCGAAAGCCATTCCAGATGCTGTTCACTTGCACAGCCTTCGGTTTCATTGGCCTACATAGAAATAATTATTAATAATTTCAACCACCTATTAAGAGAAGGAAATTACAAAGTACAAATGTAAAGTTTCTCACTAACGTAATTTCTATATCATTGATCAAAGCCGTTGCTGATAAAATTAATTGCTTCAACTTATAAATCATATATGTATATATATATATATATGTATATATATATATATATGTATATATATATGACTAGTGTCAAATGACAAATTGAGCAATGAAGATGGAACACTTTATTTAGACCACAATCAGGCAGTGATAGTAAATAATAATTTGTACAGAAATAGCCGACATAGTTAAATATAAAATACGTAAGCAAAATATATATGAAATGAGGGTATAAAATACACAAAGATGCAATATTAATTAGCTGCTAATTAACAACATAAAGTACTAATTAACAAGCTTCACAAAAGTATGTTGAATAAATATTTTTTATTAACGCAGACGATGGACAATTTATAAATAGATATTAAAAATTCAAATGCAAAAAGTGGATATAATAAAATAACTTTATATTCAAAAAAAAAAAAATAAAATAAAAGCTGGAAAATATGGAGCATGATAAAAATATTTAAAAGGTAAAACCGCTGAGAGTCAGTCTGAATATATTTGACATTTGCTAATAATTTACAAAAATTTCAAACTCACATGCAGTTTCATTTATCGTCTGAAACAAAAACAAATTTGAATATTTTCAATTGTTTATTTTCTATTTTACTTTTTGTTTGGCATTTGCTTCGCTCTCAATAATAACACTTTATGATGTTGGTAAACTTCAAAAAAAAAAAAATCATGGCCGACGAATTGAGCGAACGATTTTACCTTATAATGTTTGTATCATGATATAGAGATACAGTTTAACGACTTGATGACCTTGAGGTGAGAAGAAAATAAATGTTTGTATGCCTATTATTTATTAAGAGTATAGAAAAATATTTTTAAAGCAAACTTATTCTCAAAAGCAATAACTATTATTTTCACTTATAGCTCTATGTTACTGAGAGACTTAAATTTTTTAAATGATAAAACTAACCACACAACTGTAGTATTTAGTGCACAAATAATTAATTTCCAAGAAAAAAATGTCACCAGCTGTTTAAATATCGATCGAAGGAACCGATCATTAACCAGCTAATGTGATCGGCTATTAACGGAAAAAAAATCTAAGTCACATTAAATGATCCATTGCCGAAATTTTTTATTAACATTCATCATTTGCGTATTTGCACTTAAACCAATTTAAGAAAAAAAAATTATTTTGACTTTTACTTAAGTACGAGCAATCAATTAAATTAAGACAGCGTTCTCAATTTTGACATTTAATATTACTTCTTGGCTGTCAAATAAATAAATGCTGTCACGCGCGTTACACAAATGATGAAATACATAAATATGTCAGTATATATTATAAACATATATATTCTCATATCTGCAATCTCGTTTTCTACCGTTTCCATTTTATGCCAATTTACCCAGTTCGGCCACTTTTATGTACTTCAATAATGGTAATTGATGAGAAGGTGAGCTGGTGTTGATTTACTGTAATTGAGTAAAGTGTGTATGTTCGAGTACATAAAATAGGTAAATAAACGAGTTCTATTCAGTATTACCTTGAGGCAGAGTAGCCCACATAAAAATATTTCGGAGGGGATTTTACGCTTCCATATTACCAAAAAAATAAAGATTATGCGCTACTAAGAATACCCTCCCTTATTAATTATTAATTTTATTTGTTTTTCCAGATTTCGATTTTTAAAAATGGTTTGATTTTTTGAATCTCCATAACTTTGCAAAAAATCTGACCGTTTTTATGAAATTCTTGTCCTTCAAAATACTTTTGGAATACAAATTAAAAAAACATTTAAACCCGTATTACAAAATTTTGATTTCCAAATAACCTGTACTGACTGATTTTCTAGAAATTTTATTCTAAAAAACTATCATGCATTCCGCATTTTTAAGCCTCTTTCGACAATGGGATAACAACGCCATACATTTTTTTCGAATTTTATAAATTCGAAAGTATTTTGAAACAGAAGAATTCCAAAAACAGGTACAAATTGGTAAGTATGTCTCAAAGTTGTTTTCCCAAATATCGATATCTCAAAAATGACTGAACAAACAAAAAATCACAGTAAAAAAAATATCTAAACAGGGTTAGATCGGCGAAACAACAGTCATTAGCCGCGTGAAACCCGGGTCATGCCGGTACGATCGCGAGTACGGTGGTACCTCTTTAAACTGGCCGAACTAGTAACATTCAATGCTCTTAAATTGTTTCGCAGATATTAGATCAGTTGTAAGCTACGTACAAACGACGACCCATACATTTTCGTCGTCATTGCTTCCAAGGTATTCATTAAGTTTTCATTGCTAGAAATCTATTTAAATGATACCAGATGCTTCACCGATTCGCCATTCGCTATCGGAATCCGAAGCGAATACGGCTTTCAGAAAATAATTCGTCAATTCATCAATGATAATTATAATGATGGTAATAATAATGATAATGGGAATGAAACTGATGATAATGATAATGATAATAATAATCATAATTATAATGATACTGGTAATGATAATGATGATGATAATAATAATGATGATAATGATAATAGTGATAATGATGATGGTAAAAATAATGAATTTGAAAATGATAATAATGATAATGATAATGATAATGATAATGATAATGATAATGATAATAATAATGATACTGATAATGAAAATGAAAATGTTATCATTATAACGATAATGATAATGATAATGATAATGATAATGATAATAATAATAATAATGATAATGATAATGAGAATGAGAAAGAGAATGGTAATGATGAGAAAGAGTAAGTAAGTAAGTAAAATAAGAAATTATTTTAAAAAGCAAAAAACTACTATATAAATATATGTATGAGTTATTTTGTAATTTTTGTTCTTTAAATAATTTTTACAAAATACCATTCAAATTATGAGATTTCCATTCGTTTTATGATAACTAACTTTTCACTCTACTAAGCACCTATCAAGAAAATCATTCAATAACAATTTTACCCAACCATCCTTAATGCTCTAAACTGTCGATATTGGTAGCTGCTTTGACACCATAAATATCTAACAAACAACTGAGAAAATTGCACAAGGATAGAAAAAGGATATCTTAGCGCTTACATTGTCAAGAAGAATTGCAAGAAAATGACAACCAATGAGCTGTGGTGTTTGTGTTCGATAAATAACGTTGAAGGAGAATAAAAACATGGTAAGTAAAAAGCTTTCCGTATCAAGTGAAAAGTAAGACAGAAAGCACAAATAAAATATGTTACAATCGCTAGCACAAAACTGAAGGACAGAAACCATTAAGTATATAAAGAAAGTAAAATGTCAAACCTGAATCAAATGTCGTAATAAATGATTACTCTTTGATTAATTGAACAGAAAAGAGAAAAACGAATAAGCGAATAAATGAAAATCGATGTAGAATTCGGAAATGCGAGTAGTAAATAGTAAAATGAGAAGTTGCCTAAGATACTACAGCAGTCATGTGAATAAAAGACCGACTGTGCGAGTGAGGCTACATTAGAATTCGAGTGATTGCAGCTGAGCAAAGCGTATGAGCAATATTCTAAAATGAGAATGTGTGGCATCCTTATGAATGACACAAAAAATGGTATATGTATGGGTAAGTGGATGGTTCAGTGAGGAAAACTAGATGAATCTGTAGTTGAGGGCAAGCGAGAAATAAATTGGAATACCGAAGAACATACTCGTAACGAACTAGACTTAATTGCGTATTACCAACACGAAACATGCCATAAAATCATTAGAGCCGACTTTAATACTATTTAGAGGAAGCTAAGATAAATGTTTAGCAATCGAAAAAAAATTATAACAACACAATTTAATTGCGTTTAATTTATTTTTGGATAAAAAAATAGTCGATTTTATAACCAAATCCACAAAAATCAAAGTTTCAAACGTAAAAAAAAAATTTCTCAAAATTATAACTTCTTCTATAGCCCATTCAATTTTAATATAATACAAATTGTAATTTAATTTAAACTTCGTTCATATTAAAAAACTGCACAACGTGGTCAGCAAAACAGAAATTGTCAAAAAGCAAAGGTAATTCGTAGTCACTTGAAACGTATACTTTTTTAAACTAAAATACATGGACTATAAAACTGCATATCCAGATGTTTTTTTATTATTTTTTTAAAGCGAATTATATTTTCATTAGTAAATAAAAATGAGATTTAAATGAAGAAAAATAAATCGTCAGATTTGCCATTCGGGTTTAGTGAAACCGAATGTTTTGTTAGAAATGCACAACGTAATCAAAATATGGTGACATTTATAAGCCTCATTTTCATGATTAAGGCTTCTTAAAGCCTACTTCCTTTGAATCCCATGTCGTATATTTTCTTAAAATAATAATATAATTTTTGAGACATACCAACCGTCTCCAAGGTATTTTCAAAACAAAGCTCTTATACGAATCCATATTTCAATATTTTATGTAACTTATTATAAGTTTAATTGACTCTTTAAGCCCTCTCCAAAAACATTTTTGGAATCTGGTGTCCTTATATTTTTTAGTTTGACATTCGTATTGTGAAAGACCAGTTAGTTTAACTAAACTGTACTTTAAACAGATGACAACCCACTTTGAAAACATTTTGGACATTCAGCTTTATTAAACTCTTTTCGTTTAATACCCACATTGCAACATTGGGCTTCATTCTTTTAGGAATATATTTCTGTAAAAGAGCTTCCACCAGAATAGTGGAATACCTTACCAATTAAATCCAATCAACGGTGTTTAAGAGGTGGCAACCCTCATCAAACATGTTTTCGTGTAAACTCTTTCGCTTCAGAGGAATACTATTATATTTCAGTAAACTGACAAAAAGCATTAAATTAATGTTTTAGAACACGTAACAACACTCCTTAAATAAATTTTCATTATTAAGTTTTCTTAAGCCAACTTTCTTTGAATGAAACTTACGTGATACTTTCTTTAATTTAACTCTTTTAAGCAGGTGGCAAAACTTTCCAAAGCATGTTAAAATAAAGATTTCTTAAAACACTTTCCTTTAAGACTCATATTACATTAATTGGATTTTAGTTATTATTATTACAATTATTTTTTAAATAGGTGGCAACCCTCTCAAAAAGTATTTTTGCGACTAACTTTTCTTAAAACGTTTAGTTTGGCAATCATATTATAAAATATCATTTATTTTTAAATTAAATTTAATTTGCATTTAAACAGATCAACAGAAGAATATGAAAATACGAACTTAATGCAACCCTGACAACTGACACTGACGCCACCTGTTTTAAATGGCCGTTTGTTAAAATTCTCTAAAAAGGTATTGTAATCATACTATTGGATCGATCGGACGTGACGCGAAAAGTTATATGTGTGTATATAATTTGTTGAAAAGATCTTTGGAACTAATAAACAGTTTTCAAAATAACAATCCTGACTAACATTTTATTTAATATCACACATTTCTTTCGAAACATTTGGGAAATGAAACTTTATTATATTGGAATATTGGATTTCATTCCTTGCATTAATTTAATTTAACTTTTTTTAAATTTTTTATAGTTCTGTCTAGCAATGTCGATAGTCTGCCGTTTTGTAAAATCTAGATGATGGAACCTTAATCGACATAACTCCTAAATTCGCTGATTCCAATAAGAGAGATATGTATTTTCCTCTTTTAACAAATATTCAAATATTTTTCCATTATCGATATTTACTTTTTAAGGAGTATTTGCCTTAAGCTTATTATGGTTCGAGGTTTTGAACATTTTGATTTCCTCAGTTATAGTGTCTTGCCCACGCAGATTTTATACTTTACGTAGCACAGAAAGACAATCAGGAAGAGTAGTATTACATAGTTAATTGTGTTGTGATAAATCCAGAAAAATGTGCGCCTAAATGAACAGCCAGGCGTCTAATAATTATGGAGGTTTTTTTTATAAAATGCAGGGGGTTTGCAATAATCCCACTGACAGCGGTTGATGGCAAAATATTAGTTTTGGAAGTGTAATTATAAAAAACTTATTTCACAAATTCTAGTTAGCATGACAACTTGGCAGCTCTATTTCCTCAGAATATTCATGAAACCTCATCCCACAAATTTTCCACGGGCTTTTTGTTAAACCACTGTTCATCACGCAAAATCCGCACCTGATTCCATGTCTACGACAAACTTGCTTTCAGCATATCCTGCTATCCTGCAAACGCTTGCATAAATGTAGGTACATACAAACAAGCGTGCACATTTTGTACCTATACAATTTCGCATGATTCCAACTAACGCAAGTCGCTATGGAAACTTCTATATGCATTTGGCCCGCACTTGTCGCATTAATTACAGCCACGTTATACTAACGAAGCACAAACGGCCCGAGAATAAAGGAAGAAAGAAGAAGCTAAAATATGAAGTGGTGGGTGAATGTGCGGCATAGGCTACAATAGAATTCGTTTGAGACCAGTTGAACAGGGCAGGGCGTATGAGTTACATTCATGTGTACGAGTGGGCCATAGCTAGTATGCAGTTAAATTTAGGCATTAGACCGCAAATATATTTGCTAAATACATGCAGAATTACTAAGTAGGAATACAAGCGAAGACAAAAGACCCACGCAAATGCACACATAATACCTGCATATGCTTACCATACTTGTAAAAGCAACAACGTTTGTATCCATTTAGGTTTATTCACAAGCTCAAGGACATATTTGAATTTGACAAAGGAGTGGGCAAGTTAAATGTACTTGGAGGAGGTTGCGCTGACTGATTAATGTTATTTAGTTTAGTAGTGTGTACATCAATAGCAGCTGCTATTCATTGTCGCTTTTGTGGTTACATAATACTTTCTATTCTATCACTTGAGATTCACTTTAACGACCAAGCATTGAGCTTTTAACCTTACCATAAATCAATGTCGTTTGTTACTGTTGCCCATTACTTTTCGGTGACTTAAATTAATTTTCGAATTGAACTACCTATATAGGTTAGTAGCAGTTTTCACATATGACCGTAAGGATTTAACAATTAATTTTCATTTAATTTGTTTAATTTTAAGGCTACTTTTCAACACAGTAACGGAATGGCACTGTCACAAAAAATATAGGATTTAAACATCTTATCTTTGCTCGGCTCAACAACTCTTGATGGCTCATTCAGACTCTATAATATAACTTGAGGAAATTTTACTAAGAAACTTATGTTTCGGGTGGTTTCGAGAAAAGCAAACATTTGCAAAAGTGCTCAGGTATAGAGTATAATTCATTGGGTGGGCTATAAAGTTAGACATGTGTGAGAAATAAAATTACAACCCGAATTTTCTGAATTGAATTTTAAATTGGCAAGGTTAATATGGTTTATAACACAATAAAAAGTGAGTGAGATATATCAAAAATTAAAGTCAAGTTACTTAGTTTACACGTTTTTTAATAATTTTTGTATGTACATATGTATATCTAAAAAAAACAAACCGTTTTTGAAAAAACAAAAAATAAAACTGCGCAAACCCCATTAATTGAACGATCTGGTTTAATACACAGTCTCATTCAGATGAGTTGTGAACGCCGCCGGTTATATGAGATACACCAAGCTTAAACTTTAGTCCAACCTAGCCGACAGATGGAGGACAGGAACAGCATGGACTAGACCAAGCAGAACCGAGCCATTAGTAATCACGGAATATAATATGAAATGCCTGAACTGTCCGTCACTACCAGTAGAGCTATACACCTAACCTAACTAATACCTAAGTCATATTGTTATCGGGCTACATAAATAACGCATCTGGGCTCAAAGTAATAAGATTCATAAGAATTAAATAAAATAAATAGTAAAGTTAAATCAATAAGGGTGAGGGAGTCCATTGTTAACGTTAGTATATGCCAATTTTATTCGGGTTGGCACCTATCGAACATTAAATTAAATTTAGTAATAACTTAAAAATTTGTAAAGGTTTATGATCCCATAATAACAATAATAACAACGCAAAATATTTATACGTGGGTATTAAAGAAGAAGTAGGTTAGAAAAGAAAACTTAATATAATATTGTAATTTAAATCATATTGGACAACTGTCACGCATACTGACCATATATGTATGTATATCAAAATTCCTCTTCAGCATTCATCATTTTTGATTTTGATGTCGTCTGAAAAAAAGTAATTTTATTAAACAGATGCAAGTTAAAGTAGATATAATATCCCTTTTTTATATATACTTATATATATATATGTATATATCATGTCGGACGAGATCGGATGGAAAGAGGAACTTCAGGAAACAAGCACAATATGTTTAAATTTATACAATCATAACATACAATTTGAAACAGCTGATTTTTCAAAAGCACAGATGTTATTTGAAACCACAATTGTTACACTCCATAGTATAGGCTATTGATATAATTTCCCATTCCCAAAATAATCATACTTCGAACTGCTTATATATATGTAAAGAATATCAACGTCACACTGATGTTCAATATAATCAAATTTTAGCACAAACTAGAAACAAAACGACAAACTTCATTTTGACAGATCATACAATAGCAGTAAAAATTTGAATGAAAGCATAAATTTCAAATTTTTTATTTCAGCCATAGTGCGCTAGGGTAATAAGAGTCGATTTTCACCATTCTTACTCAAATTTTTCACCATTTATAATGTTTTTTTTTTATATACTTCTTATGGTGTAGCGGAAGTTTTTTTTTTTTTTGAGTAAGCCTTTTTGAATATAATACGTAACCTAAATATCAATAACTCAAATGACTCACTGTAAATCCATCATACAGGTTTCCACAAAATAAGTTACCCTGTTGAAATATTTTATCTTTATTTACTTAACTTTTGCAAATACCGTCAAATGTATGTTCATTTATGGCATTTATGAAGTAAAAATAATTCGAATTTATATGAAGAATATAAACATACCCAAATGGTAATTAATAACGACGACAAACATATTTCAAAACAAGAAAGAACCAACACCATTTTCATTCTATTAATTCGCACGGCTCAGTTTAAGAACATTGGGTCACGTCGTTATTTTTCTTAGTCCTTTACTAACAGATCTACTGGAAAATAATTACGAAATTGCCAATACTTTTAGATATCTTATTTTTCCACGGAAAAATTTGTTTGTGATACAATAAAGTTGCGATGCACCTCATTTTTCTGTTGGGGGTTATCTAAAAACTATTTTTTAAACGAGATAAAATTTTTTTTTCATAAATATTAATTTTCTAAATTGAGAATATCTCAGTGAACTAAAAAAAACTTAAATTCCTTAAATATTCGATATTAGCGCTTAATCGAGTAAGAGTTACTATGCAACCCTGTTAGGTATGTTCAATGTTTCTTTTACATTTATTGAGGCTAGTTTGTGCGAACAGAAAATTTGATTACTGGATTTAAAACTTTATCGACTCAATTAATATGCCTGTCTGCACATAGTCTTATCTTATCCTACAATTGATCGGTGAGCAAGATATTTCTGATATGAGGGAAATCTTATATCTAACTAAAGTAATAGGGATGAATGTGCTTCCAAAATGGCGACCTCAAAAAATGTATTCCTTCAAGAGTGGAAAAAGTCTTTTATAGAAGAAATACATATATTTATAAAGCCTGAGCAAACATTTTAACAAGATCAGTTTATCGGTTCCTCAGATACCTTACGTCTACTATAAATTTAACGGTGTCATCTAAATTAAGCAGTAGGTTATATCACACGGAGGTGACGAAAAGAACAAATAAAACGACTTCTTCGAAAAATATCGGTTAGAGCCCTTCTAAATTTCACCAACGAATATATGTATGTATAAATTTGAAAATGTTGTCGAATGTTATTAAAAATTGTCTTAGCCTATACGCAGGCACCCATACCTACTTACTTTACGAAAATGGGAATACTGAAAAATCTGGCTAATTTCAAACTATAAGCAGAACAAAAAGCTTATAGATTTGTGAAAAACAAATAATACCGACCACCCTGTTAAGCACATAGTGGCGATGTCACACTTAATAGCGGTATGGTTGGAGATAGGAATAGTGAGAAAAACAAACAATTTTCACACGGTTAGCGTGGCTGAGTGAGTGGTTGCGTGCTCGCCTAGCAATCCCGTGTACCATGGTTCAAAGCCAGGTAAAGTCTAGAAAGAAAAGAAGTCTGATGAGGAGATGTGGTGATCTCCGAAATAGCAGCTATCGCTTCTACCACTTTGAAAAATTGTTGTTTTCTCATATTATTCCTAATACAAACCTGGCTACAAGCTCTATAATTTATACAGATAATTGCATATCTATTATCAACTTCAAAATTAGATAAAATAACACTTACATTGTAATTGCATTGAGCAGAGCTGAACCCTTTGGCAAAATTGCATATTTTAAGCAATTTGGAGACAACTTTTCTACGCAGCTCTCAGGGTCGCGGTCTTAACATTGGCATGCACAGTAATGTACGTGAGCTACAAATGTACACCATTGCATACACAAAAAATGTAAAGGAATTTATTCAAGGCTGGCGACAAGATTTATTACAAGTTTTGCCACTAGACGCCTGAGTATGCACTCAGCATTTGCTCATTGACTTTGACATTGAATTTTCGGAAAATTTTCTAATCTTAATATTTTTTTTGTACAGCTTTTTATTCACTTTTTCTTCTTTATATTTTTTCTTGGCGCTCAAATTCCCTCATAAACATTCACTGATCGCTTGTGTAAAAATTTTTCTATTGTTGTTGAATTTTTTACATATGGGCGGACCAATAATCGTCTCTTAAAACACAATTTCAATGCCACGCTACAGTGGCATATTCCGTGTCGTTGTTGCAGGATTGTTTTCAAATTGGTTACATATTTATTTACATATATAGTATGTGGAAATATGTAAACGTGGATGACTAACCAATGACACATACTGTTCCTATATATACATTGGCATTTTTAGGCGATATATATTTTTTTCCATATTTTCAAATTGCACAACCAAAGTGCAATGCCTGTCTTCTCTGTGGAATGCTGAGTATTTTGTTAGACTTTCGTCGCAAGGCTAAGGTCAGTGCGTGTGTGAAAATATGTAAATAAATTTTATTTGTTATGCAATTTAATATTTGAATTTAATTTTGTATTTTTGCGGCGCTAACGAGTTGCGAAAGTAATATTTATTTTTATGCATAGCATAAATGATATAAATAAATTTAATGAATTGTGGAGAGTAATATGTATACCATTGAAATCGAAAGTACTAATTGGCTTTTCACAGCCATACATTTTGTGTTACCCTCAAACGGATCAGTACCTGCATATTATGGAGTTTACTCAGTACTGGTTTTATGCACCTTTTTTTCAAATGGTTTTTTAGTACGGACGTTGTTCGAATTTTTTACGAATTTTGCTATCATTTCCAAACAACTTTTCCAACGGCTAGAGACTTGCAACTTTTAACAACGCTTAGATAAGATATACTTCGATAGATGGCGCGGATGTCGAGATATAAAGAAAATCTGGGTTCGGTAGCCCGGTTGGGCTAGACCTATTCATATTCTAAATTTTAAAGTTTATGAGTGCGTATAAATAAATAAATAGCTTAAGACCGGAATGAATACATATGGCATTTTTTACAGAGACTTGTCATCTGTTATAAATTTTAAATTCAATTAAATGAATAAGCGTTAATACAAGATTTGACGCATTTATTGTCCGTAATCATTACAAATTAAGTTATATTAATAAGTTAAAAGAAATTTTGCAACTTGAGTTTGAGATTAAGAGGTTTAAGAAAGATTAACTTCCCAAATATTTTCGAAAAGGGTTGCCATCAATTTAAGAAATAAAATAAAATTCTAAGAACATAAGAATATATTAAGTTAAACAGCCAATAGACTGAATCGCGAAAATGTTTAAAAAGATTATTTTAAATCGATTAATAAATTAACAGAAAAATTGGTGTGCAATGAAAGGCTTTATAAAAAAAATTACAAGGTGGCAACCTGTTTAAAAGAGTTAATTAAATTTGACAGAAAAGTTAAATGTGATGCTACTACTACTCATACCACCCGAAAAAGATGTAAGAAATCTTCATTTCGGAAAAAATTAAAAAATGGCTGCCACTTATTCTAGGGGTTTGAGAAAGATTAATTTAAAGCATTAATTTAATTCAATTTATAAACTAGGTGATAGATATAAAACAACACTAATGTTAAACGAAAGGGTTCAGAAGAGTACATCTCTAAAACAGTTGATTCCATTTAATTGACCAAGTAACCGAATTCTATTATCCTGGTAACAAAACAGGTTTCAGCTTTCAGTTACAAAAAAATTTGGAGATGATTATCCAAATTTAAAAATTTAAACTAAATTAAATGTATAAAATAAATGAGGCATATGTAGTCTAGAAACATGTTGGGGAGATGAATACCTTTACCGGGTGTCTGCTATTAAGTTATGTCATTCGTTGAGTGAGTATTGCTATATCTGGCATAATAGGAAATATGTAATTAGAAAAAAACATGAAAAGCGAAAAAATTAAATATTGAGTATGGCAGACTTATCCTTTCAAAAAAAAAAATCAAAATTTTCCAGTGGACTGCTCGTTTCTTCATCATCACATATAAATTGAAAATATTGACCTATACATTTTTTGGAAGAAACACAGCACACCTCGCCTAGTAAGCGAAATATAGAAGGATCAATTTCGAAACAACATTTTTCTGGCGCACTTGTTCTTTCTCAAGTGGAAATCCTCTATCAGAAAAAATTATTTCGATAGGATAACGATCTTAGGGTTCGCAAGTATATAAATGTTCAAATTTCAAAATTTCTGTGAAAAAGTTCATTCATAGTTTGGAAGTATTTTTTTTGTCTTTAAAGAGCAAATAAAGCCACCAATTTCGTTCGAAGCGGATATGTCCTTCAAAAGTTATGAATTAAGTAATTTTGTAACCAATATCTTAGAAACCTATGATTTTGGCACAAATACTTAGAAATGTAACTATCAAATAATTTTTCTAGACAAAAAATGAGAGGTAATTGAGCTGACAGTAATAGTTATAGCTTTTTTAATATTTAAAATATTACAATATGAAATTTTGGAAACAGTGGCAACTTATCTTAATTATTATTACGATTAAAGTTGGAATGTACGATATTAACCCTTCTTTCAATGATTTTTTATTTACATGAGAAATAACTCAGGATGGTATAACTCATATAAAATATTTAAAAAAAAAACTTTTTTCCACTCATTATCGATTTTATTAGCAAAAAATTTTAGATTACATATAAAAAAAATCAAGACATCGTCGTAAACTATATAATGCCCCTATTATGTATGAAGACATACTGACACTACATGACCATCGACTACTGAGTCTAGTTACGCATCATAGATCTAAAAAATGTATACAAATCTTCAGATCAGCCACTGCAATTTGATGTATCATTTGTCTATATTTTTCATGAAGTATGACTTATAAAAAACGGTTTGTGTGTGATCAGAAAAAATGCTCTTTCTAAGCATTGTGTAATTGTGTTGTATAACTTTGATTCTTATTCTTTAGTTCTCTATCCTTTCTCTATCCCTGTTGGTGCTAACCAAATTCGATTGAAAAAATATATGCAGACCATAAATAATCAACCGGCCGATGGCTTTCGGAGAAGCTTTTCTCATGTGAAAATGCACTGGGATTCTTTCCTTCATTACATCTCGAGTGACCACAGCTTTTAGAATATCCTTGAATTTATGATTCATGCGTAGGTCTAAATAAAAATACAATGACGATAGAAAAGACAGTCTTCTTTTTCTTAACCTCTAAGTCATTCTAGGAAAAATGTAAAACGCAAAGTAAAATAATATAATAAAATAAAAGTAATATGAATCTCAGAAAATATGAATGTAATTTATCAATGAACGCATTTACATTTATTGCATTAACATTATCCACAACTACATCTACTCATTTTCCACAATGATTCATAACTTTTTCCAAACCATGCCCGCTACTTTAAATGCAAAGCGTTCGTAAAAAACTGATGTCCGTAAATCATTAATCAATTTTTGCGCCAGAAATCCGCGCTACAAAAACATTAGCAGCACGTGTGCATATTTTGCATAATAATTTGATTTGTTTTCAGAAAATCACGCTAAATATTTTGTGCATGAACACAACACGTCAATTCAATGCGCATTTTCTTAGTAGGAATTATGTAAATAGTCAGCAGCCATTCAGCTTATGTAGAAAATAAAAAATATTAGATGTAACACTATCACTTTGGGAAGCCAAATTATTCAAACTACTAATAAAGCGCAATCGTAAAACATATGTATGTACATTTATTTATTTTTCTATGCTAGACAAATTTGAGAAGAAACGAAGTTTTGTGCTTAGATTTTTGAAGAATCAAGCTGATATTTTATATTCGAAGTGAATGAAAACTTTGCGGTCTTCAGAGGGTTCAAGAATAAAAAGCTCTCTTCTAAATCGATTAAATCAAATTTGTTTGATACTTGAAAAAATGTTGAAGAGAAAAACTCACATGTGTTAAAATCGTATCCTTTGAAGGTTGTTAGGTTAGGTTAGACGGTTGTTCCCTGTTCCTAGTTATAAATTTGGTGTCGCTCTGTGCCCCATATATGGATGATTGATCCCTAGGATATAAATTTTCTTTTAAATGGGTATCATATTATCTGACCCGAGAAAGGAAGATATAGACTCATACACAAGTATACCAAAATGATAAGGACGACGAGCTGCGTCAAATGATTTTTGTGAGAAGTTTTTTTATGGCAAACTAATTTTAACAGATTACCTTGTTTAATTAATAAATATCGTATGTTTTTGATATTTGTATTTTAATATTATATGAGAGGTGAGCAAGATTGATATAGCAAAGATTGCGCCGATGGTGAACGAAAAATATTTACGATCTACGCATGAACATCACACCATCAATACGATATTAAAGAAAGATAAAACAAATATTACGATATTTGAAACTCCTATATGATTTGGAAGTATTTGCGTCACGTCGGCATGACAAGGCCACCCCTTCATTGCGTATGAGTTAGGTCGTCAAGGAAGAATATCCAGAGACCGAGCTTGCGTTAATTTTTTATGAAAATATATGTAGTTCATTCTGTAACAAAAACCATATTTATCGAAGATTTAAATATTGTGGAAATCATAAAAAAAATTGCAAATATTCATGGCAATTTCAAACTTAATAATCAGAATTGTTACTTTTTTTATATACAGTTTTATAGACGATTCAATGTTAGAATAAGAAAGTGGAGGTTGAAAGCAGCTCATTGATAATCAAGCGTCCGAAATAAATAAAAACCCAAAATAATCAATTCACTTGCGTCGCAATGTTCCAGAAACTTTGAGGATGCGACGCAATGCATTTGCCAAGCAAATTGCCTTTAATACCTAATAAAATATCGTGTTTTTGATTCCAGCAAATTACCGTTATATGACAGGTGAGCGTGGTATTTGCACGATTTTTAAAATTTCCGAAATTTTGCTTATTAACTTGAAATGCAATGTTTGTATTAAATTTGGCAGATTTTGATACCATAATTTTGAGACATACTTATATTACCAACATTGTTTTCATTCCTTGCATTTGCTGAGGCTAAATCATTCTGCATATTAAATTTGTGTAAATTCTCTTTAATAATTACTTAAATATAGCGGTTTTTTTTAATTTTTGTAAATTATGTAACTCTTATATTTATATGAGGGGTGGGTGTGATTTTTGTCAGATTTTTACAATTTTCTAAATTTTGCTTACTGACTTAAAATACAATGTGCGTAGCAAATTTAATCAAGTAGTTTCGGGGATATACCTTTTCCTTCTTAAGTGAGCGGTGTCACGTCCATTTTTCCAAACAAAATTCACATATTTATTCCCCTCTCTATTCTAAAGCTGGACATCAAATTTGAGCATTACTTAAATATCGCATTCTTTAGATTTCCACAAAACACCGTTATATAGGCGTGGCTTTTATCCGATTTCGCCTATTTGCAATATCAACTTCCTTGGGGCCAGGGCAATGTATATACCAAGTTTTGTTGAGATAGCTCAATATTTACTCGAGTTATCCGACCCACGGACGGACGGCAAAATCTGAAATTCAAAAGTTTTCGCACATATGGAACACTATGTGGTGCAAAAGATATTTTTTTATAATATCCAACTTAAATTGAAAAAAGTGGCACAGTCTATAAAGGAGTAAAGCAGCAACTGGATGCCTTCATAATTAGGGTGGGGCTTAGAACTGGCTCAGTTTAGTCAAATAATAATGGCCTATGAACATCGGTGTATTAAGACGACTGAAGGACATAATTTGCTAGATGTTTAACTGATATTTTTTAGCCCTTTGTAGTTTGTGACAAATTGAGGATCGTACAGTTTACTCAGGCTCCAATAGGCAAATAAGTTAAATTTTTCTTAGGTTCTTTTATTTTTTTTTACTCGTAGTGTACATTCTCCACTCTCATATTCATTTCTAACTACAATGATTCAACACTTTTTCGAACACAAGCACGCTACGTTAAATGCAAACAATTCGTAGAAAACTCCATAAATCACTTAATCCACTTCTGCGCCCCTAAAATCAACACTACCAAAACTGTGTCAGCACGTGTGCCTATTTTGCTTATTATTTTGATTTGCTTTCAGAAATAAGTATGTCAAATCATGGTAAATATTTAGCATACGAACACAACACGTCAACAACAATTCAATGCGCATTTTAACAGTAGGTAATATGTAAATAGTTAGAAATCAGTACATACATACATACAAATATTATGTTCAGAAATGAGAAGTAACACTCTCACTAGGGGAGACAAATTATTCAAACAACTAAAGCGTAATCGCGACGCATACTACGACACATACCTACATTATTTCTGTATTTTTCTGTGTCGCATAAACCATAAAGTAAATTCGAGCCAAAACAAAGGTGTGAATTGTTGTTTTGGCTTTACATCCGAAGTGAGTACAAAACCTGCCGCCTTCAGATGGTTCGAGCACATCTGTCAACACTTGGGAATTTCTTGGAATTTTTATGGGCATTACTAAAATACCGCATTTTGTCACTGAATGCCGCTACCATCGTTGGAGAGAAAGGGAAAGCACGGTAAGCAGTAGAAGAAACCAAGTGAAATATTTTGTTGCGACCAGAACGCGTGGGATATCATAACGTTATTAATCAATTTGTATATGTTTACTTTTCACACAGTTGGCAACCCCTCAAAATTTTTTCGAGACTAAGACTTTCTAAACCACCAACAGTTCAAACCAGCATTTTAATGCTAAGTGTCTTAGGAGTTTCGCTAAATTAAATTTTTTTAAACAGATGGTAACTCTCTCCAAATATATTTCTCGAATAAATATGCGTTAAGCCTTTTTCGTTTGACACCAGTATAGTATAGTTTCAGCTACCTTGCCAATTAAATCAAATCAACACCCTTTAAAAGGTGGCAACCCTCTTCACAAATGTTTTCAAATAAACGCATTGGTTGCACAGCAATACTGTTATATTTCAGGAAACTTGGAAACTGCATTAAAAAATTATTTTTAAAAAACGCAGCAAACACTCCTTAAACACATTTTTATGATATAGTTTTCTTAAGCCTGGTTCCCTTGAATCCCGTTATTTTTTTTCTAATAGTTTAAATGTATTTCTTTGTCAACCCTCTCCAATTTCTTCGTTTAAGTCCCATATTTCATTATTTGATTTAACTTTTTATAATTTTAATTAATTGTCTAAACAGCTGGCAACCCTATCCAGAAATATTTTTGAGATTAAGCATTCTCATATTGATAATATATTGTAAAATTTTATTCATTTATTCCATTTACTTAATTCACCCATCTGTCTAGAATATTAAAATTTGGGTGCCAAAGGTTCGCCTGGGCAAAGAGAAGATTTATAGCTATATTTTGCCCCGAGCTGCCACCTGTTTAGAAAGTCTAACTTAATTTAATTATACACAAGTCATATGAAATATTAAAATATGGGAAGTTTGTTTCTCTAAGAAGAAAGTACATAGCTATTTTTTGCTAAGGGGTGCCCCTGTTTTAGTTGAAGTTAAAATTAATTCAATTATACAAATGTTAGAAGGAGTATTAATATATGGGTGTCAAATGGTGCGTTTCGATTAAGAAGAGGTTTATAGCTACATCTTGCAAAAAGGTGGGCAGCTGTTTGAAAAATCAAATGGAATTAATTATTTATTTTTGTCGAGTCAATTTCAATTTTTTCGAATTTCGGCACATGCCTGATAATTTAGGATGCATGGACTTGTGGAAATATATGTACCTCAATAATACATGCATATTATTATTTTAAGCATGTTACCTTGTTTACGTAAATATGTGGCTTTTTATTTATACTCAATCAGCTGTGGTGCTTGCGGGGTCTCCTGAAGTGAGGCACAGTTGTTGAGTACAGTAAAACGCTGGCTACAAAACAATTAGGTACACGTGCCAGCTGTGTTTTTTTTACTTTTTTTTTTATTTACTACTTATTTGTAAACAAATATCGAAGACGTGAGTGAAGAAGCAAAGTTTATTTGTGAACACAAAACTCGTAAAAAAAAGCGTGTGAACGTGAAGAAGTTATTGGAATAAATTGAAACTGCGCGGCTGCAACTATTTTTCAAGTAAATACTAGAGCCTCTATGGACTGCAGTTAATGATTTCGAAATCATTTTTTTTAATAGGAAAAAAATTAGTACGCCTGCTACTAACTATTGCTGGTACTAACTAAAAGCACTAATAATACTACTAACTACCATTACTACTACTACTACTACTACTAATTACAATACTAAAACTGTTACTACTACTAACTGCTACTACTACTACTAATTACTACTACTATTTTCAATAGATTCTACTACTATTTTTACTAATGTCAATTCTTATAAATATTACTATTTTTACTAATGACACTACTAATTACTACTACTATTTTGACTAATTTCTACTACTATTTTACTAATGCTAATACAATTTACTACTATTAATTAGTAAAAATTATTCTATTTTTGCTAGCTTCTACTGCTATTTTGAATAATGCTACTACTAATTACTACTACTATCTTTACTAATGCTACTACTAATTACTGCTACTCTTTTTAATAATTTCTACGAATATTTTTTACTAATGCTACTACTATTTTTACTAATGCTACTACGAAGCACTACAAACTACTTAGTACTACTAACCACAATCACTACTCTAATATTACCACACTATTACTACTAACGACTACTACCACTACTACATACTTCCCTAATTAACTCTGTATCTCTTTGTAGAAACGGCTTCCAGCTCACGCATTTAGATGCACGCGCGTTGTTTTTGTTTCTTTTTGAATTTCAAGATGCTAATAAGAATTATTTGTTTCGTAGGCATCTATTTAATTTTCTTTAAGATAAATACCGTAAATAAATGGTATTTCATGATAGCCACACATACATAAATTTTAGTATGGCGTCGCACAAGCACCACCCCCGCAAGCAGATGCCACTTAACATTCTATTCATTTACATACATAGTTATTGTATATTAAAACATATATGGATTTTTGCAAATCCATTCTCAAAATAACCAAACAACTCAGTTGGCTGCACAGTTAGACGCCGGCACGTGTCAGTTGATTAAGTAGTCAACATATCCTATTCCTTCCCGACTGCTGGGCTTTTAATGTTGCCGGTTATGCCGGTAGTTTGTGTTGTGTGTTTTGTTTTTTTTTTTTTTGGTTTCTTTATATGCATATATAATGTACACGAGTACGCATGTATAAAAATGTGCCTATGTTAGTAATATATTGAAAATTTATCTCAGAATTGTGACATTTGTATGTGAATTATTACAACGACGGCCGCATGTGTATCGGATATTATCTATTTAGGCGCCTCGCTACTAGAAAACTCCGATAGACATTATATCTATTTATCCATATAAGTTGTGTATGATGACGCTTCGTTTGAAATCTGTACTGCTATAAATAATTTATAGTTATTTTATTTAAATGCCCTTTTTATACTTCTCCCGAAAGGGAGTATGTTTCTTATTTCAAATTTGTTCATACATTCTCGGTGAAATGCCATTATTGCGCTTCCTTTAAACTAACTTTTTTTCTATATCTTAGACGCGGCAACGCCATTTTACCTTTTTTTCGAAACCTACCTTAGAATATGATGAATATTTAGCTCCCTAAAACTCTTTTCGTTTAAAATACGCACTGTTATATTAAATTTGTTAATATTCTTTTTAAAAACTGTTTAAAATATGTTCATTATCAGTAAACTTTTAAAAATATATAATTAGAATTTTTAGAAAAATTTTGGGAATGTAGCTTTATACCCATTAAATTTTAGTGTAAGTTTGAAGTGGATAAAACTTCGAGCTGATTTTTGTAAGTTTTTGTACTGACGATGTTACCCGTTTCCTTCCATACAAAATACTTCCAATCATTCGTTATCGGAGGAAAATGCACAATATTTATATGATTCTCTTATACAATGAACTAAAAAAAAAATTAATCAACATAAGTAGCAACTGAATTATGTTGAACAATTGTGGCATTCTTCGTGAAGTTTTTAAAATTTTCTAATTAAATTAAATTATGCTTGTTAAATTTAATTTAGTTAATTTACCGTTGGCATTTACAAAAATCTAAAACAATTAAAATTAAAAACTTTTTTAATTTAATTTTATAACGCTTCGTAAAATAACTAACTTTGAAATTTGCTTTTAAAATTACGATTACGAAGAAAACAACACGCGTGTGCATACATAAGTGCGTGAGCCAGAAGTAAAACTTCAGTGCCGACTCTACAAAGAGACATCATTTTTAGTTTTTTCTTGGTTTTAGCATCAGTCAAAATAGTAGCAGAAATTAGTAAAAATAGTAGTGGAAATTAGTAAAAATAATATTAGTAATAAGTAGTACCTTTAGTATAAAAAAATAGTAGTAAAAATTAGAACACAATAGTAGTAGTAGTTATCTAATAAAAACATTAGTAAAAAATAGTAGCAGAAATAAGTGAAGTCAAAACAGTGGTAGAAATCTGTAAAAATCGTAGTAATAATAAATAGTAGCATTAGTAAAACAAAAAACATAGTAAAAACTAGTAAACAATAGTAGTAAAAATAAGTAAGAACAGTAGTAGAAAAATCAAAATAGTAGAAATAGCAAAAAACATAACATAAATTAGTAAACAATAGTAGTAGAAATAAGTAAAAGTAGTAATAGAATGATCAAAATAGTAGAAATAGCAAAAAATAGTAGTATTAATTAGAAGTAGAACTAGTAAAAGTAGTACTAAAAACTAGTAAAAAAAATAGTAGTAGAAACTAGTAAAAAATAGTAGTAGAATATAAACGCTTTTTTATTTAACTTACGGATTTCTCTACCGTTTTTGGATTCTTTATATGTTCCCTTTTTTTTGAGCATCGGTAGAAGGACAAGATGGCCGTCTCCTTGGAACAGGGTGATAGGTCAAAATACATGTCAACATAATATAATATATACCGGGTGATACATATAGACCGGGTGATACGTACAACTTAGATATCATTGAAAGCGGACATTACATCTCGGCCAATCTGATTTACTGATTGACCTCAATCAGCTGACAGTTCTTTTATTTTTTTCTCTTTTTTTCTTTTTTAGGTTGTGTGACCTATTGCTGTTGGTGACGGCTTGGTTTGGTCATTAGTTGGCAAACACCATTTACGAATTTTTATGTCAGTTGGCAGTTCTCTACATCCCTTATAACATAGCGGTCGTTTGGCAGTACTTTATGTATAACGTATGGGCCTCTATATTTCTGAATAAGCTTTTTGTTGTTACCTGCGGTAGTGTCGATATGCCTAATGACTACAAAGTCCCCTATCGCGTATGTATTTGCGGGGATACTGTGTTTTAAAAAGTATTGATGATTGTACCCTTGCGATCGTTCTATATTTCCGAGAGCATGTTGCCGGATTCCTTCGAGGTCCCTAGCAGTAATTCGCTAGGGGTGTATTTAGTCGTTGAGTCACCGTGTTGTTTAAGGCGTATTCTACCTGAGACAATTGTGAAGTCCAATCGGCATGTTCGGTAGACTCGGTGAGTTTACTCAACATTGCCTTCAGGACACGATTGACTCTCTCAACCTGACCGTTAGCTTGAGGTGATGCCACTGCCACCTTTACATGGCCTATATTTTTTTCAACAAATAGTCGCCGAACTCAAGGGAGGTGAAGCAAGTACCGCGGTCGGTTACGACACGTCTGGGACGGCTATAATAATTGAAATATTTATCCAGGGAGCAACCCACCTCCTTAGTACTGGTCGAATTTACGGGATACAATCTGACAAACTTCGTGAAAGCGTCGATAACGACAAGTATGTGTTTGCGTTTGGACTTAATTGCTGGAAGAGGGCCAAAGTGGTCTAAGTGAAGAGTGTCAAATGGTATAGGCTTTTTAGGTATGCTTAACATATTGTGCTCGTTGGAACGAGCTGGTGCCGAATAAATAATGCACTTAATGCAATTCCGAATAAATTTGTTAATTTTATCTTTCATCTTTTCAAACTAATAAGCTTTACGTAACTGATTGTAGCACTTATCTATACCTAAGTGACCTATTTTCTCGTGTATCGTACGAATTAAGTTTTCTTGCATCTCAGTAGGGACACAAAGCATAAGCTTCCCACCTATTTTACGACATACCAGCCCGTCTACAAGTTCATATCCTACAACCTCCCCATTCTCTAGCTTATTCATAAGCTCCATGAGCTCTCGTCCCGATTCTGTGCAATTTGGATTCGAATATCCACATCATCCAAATCTAGGGCAGCTAGTACCTCGCGTTCATTTGTATTACTTATTTCACCCTTACAGCTGAATAAGATCTGTGGTTTTGGAGAGTGGTGTCTCCGAAGGCTTGCAGCGTCAACTGTTTCACGTTCTTGGATTGAATTGAGACAATTATTCTCTTTCTCTAGCAATGGTCTTCTACTGAGAGCATCTACATGACCAAGGTTGGTTCCAACCCTATGAGTAGTCAAAGTTTTCCAACTCTAATGCCCATCGGGCTATTCGGGCATTTATTTGCTTTTTGTTTAACGTCATAATTAACGAGTTACAGTCTGTTACGATTTTAAAGGGCACACCCTCTAAGTATATTCTAAATCTGTGAAGAGCATAAATGATCGACAATGTTTCCAATTCGAAGCTATGGTATTTGGACTCAGCTGGCGTAGTCGACTTCGAAAAATATGAAATTGGATGAAATTTCCCATCATTCTGCTTTTGTAGCAGAACAGACCCAAAACCAAGGCTGCTTGCATCGCAATGAAGTTGTGTTTCACGGTTGCGATCATAAATTGCCAACAGTGGTGCACTTACCAAAATGCCTTTTAAATCCGTAAAGGCTTTTGAACAAGATTCTGAGAATATGAACTCGGTGTCTTTACGCAATAAATTTAAGAGTGGCTTAGCAATCTTTGAAAAAGATGGTACGAATTTTCGGAAGTAGGAAAACAAGCCGATACAAGAACGAAGCTCCTTTTGATTTTTAGGAACTGAGTATTTCGCGATTGCTTTAATGTGTGACTCCGATGGTTGTATCCCTAATGGATTGACCAGGTAACCTAGATATTCAATGACGTTGTAGCAAAACTTGCACTTTCTAAGCTTTAGTTCCAAATTTCTCTCATATACTCTCCTAAGCAATTTCCTAAGGGTTTTAATATGACATTCAAAGTTGCCAGAAGCTATTAATATATCATCGATGTATACACAGATCTCCTTGGCGTCTATCAGATCCCGAAAGATGTTATATACAAATCTCTGAAAATTGGCTGGTGCGTTCTTAAGTCCGAATGGCATTTTGAGATACTCGAATTGTCCATGTGGCGTTACGAAAGAAGTTAACGGGACAGAGCTCTCTTCCATGGTTAATTGATTAAACCCATCCTTTAAGTCCAGGAGTGTAAACCACTTTTTCCCTGACATATAATCAATGCAGTCCTCTATTAGAGGTAGTGGGAAGTTATCCCGAATTGTTTTCTTATTTAGAGCCCTATAATCGATGCACATACGGGTTTCACCACTCCTTTTTTTCACCAAAACTATAGCCGAAGCATAAGGCGAGCTACTAGGGCGTATGACTTGACGTTCAATGAGATCATCAGTTATCTTTTGTACCTCTTCCTTGTCCCTGAAGGATAATCGCCTTGGCGAACAATAAAATGGAGTATTGTCAGTCGTTCGGATTATCATCTCATAGTCGTAGGGCTTCTTTACAATCAAGGTGGGAGATAAATACTCACTAGTCAGCATTTTCATTACAGTGTCACGTTCATATTTATTTAAACCGGGCCCTATATCTACCTCCGACTGAATTACGCTTTCGTCAATTGCACCTATTTCCTTCACTACTGAACCGAACAAGTCAATTTCGTTATCTGAATAGTCGTTCGCTTTTCCCAAGTCCCCTTCTTCATCATGCTTCTGACCGCACCTTCCAAACACTTCGTTGAATTTATTCTTATTACTAACCGATTCCTCAACGCAGTCACCATCAACAGTTGCACAAGTAGTCGAATCAGATACATGAGGTTTACATTTCTCTTTATTAAATCCATTTCTCTTCAAAGTAAATTTTTTTCCATTGTTAAATTCAGTAAGTAAATGATTTATTTTCATTAAGTGAATATTAAATTTTATCAAAAAGTTTTGACCAAGAATTATTGGTATATTTAATGTTTCATCTGGCACCACCATTATGTTAATGTGTCTAGTTGTTTCACGAAATTTTATTGCACACAATACAGTGCCAAATGAATAAATTCGGCTTTTGCCGACTCCACAAAACTTTGTTGGCTTCGCAATATGTGGTTGCTCTAGAAATCGTTCAGCAATCGATTTTTTCACAATACTATTCGAACTGCCGGAATCGAAAAGAGAGATAATATTTGTAAAACCTGACCATCTGCTTCGACTGTGTTCATAAAAGGCCACACTTACCTCTTGCTTAGGTTCTAAGTAATCATAATCGTCTGCAGCCATACAGGATGCTAATATTATTGCTGTTGTCGGGAATTCCATCTATTATCAGATCAACTAGTTCTTGCTCTGATATATCCGACTGGGCAGCAATTGACTGCATTGCGACCACATAGCTCACGCAAGACTCAGATGACTTTAACCTGCGTAGTCGTAATTGGCGGTAGACCTCTTGTCGTGAACAGTTGCGTTTAAACATGGCACACAACAGCGACTTCAACATTGAATAAGTTGCGAGGCCCTGATTTAACACAAATTCTTTGGCTGTACCAGTCATACATTTCCTCAAGGCTAAACACTTATGCCTTTCATTATAATTGTTAGCATCGGCATAATCTTCGAATTGTAAAAACCACCGAATAATGTCATGGTGGTTATCGCCGCTGAATTTCGGGACCGCTGCGTCGAGTTCGTCAAAATTTATATATTTACCTCTACGCACGTCTGGGTACATTTCTGTTTGTTGTACCTGAGCTTGAAGATCTGCCAATTCTTGTCGGAGTCGTAAAATTTTCAGTTGCTGCTGGAGATCATGAAGTTCATCAGATGGGGACGCATTGATCGGTGTGTCGGAGCAAACAGCGGGCACTGAAACGCCGGATTTGACGTGGTCGACGTGATCTTGAGCGTTGAACTCGATGGCACCATGGCCATCATACATTTCAGAGGTGGCGGTTGTAGCGAAAGCGGTGGCAGAGTGTGCGGCAGCAGCTGGAGTGTTACGCACAAACCCGGCGGAGGGGTCAACAGCAGGAACTGCGGAGGCAGAGGAATTCGGAACAGCGGTGGCAGCAGGATTCGGAACAGCGGAAACAAATTCATCGATTAGGTCGGCGGTGAGAACAGCAGTGGCAGGGGAGGCACTTGGTGTTCCAGATACTGTGGAATCACTACGTGCGGCCGGTGCAGTTGCGTTTTGGGTATCGGCACCTGATCCGACTTTTTGGGCTGCCTTCTTTGTTGAAGTGGTAGAAACACCAACTTCGCTGCTTACTCCAGTCGTTTTTGCCGTAGTCCTCGTACTTGGCATTTTTGTGCTTAACTTCATTCGCCTTATTTTCCAAAATTGTCGTTTGACCGGTTAAATATTAATTGGGTAGTTAGAGGATAGCACCCCACACCTAAGGGTATAAACGCTTTTTTAGTTAACTTACGGATTTCTCTACCTTTTTTGGATTCATTATATGTTCCCTTTTTTTTTAGCTAGGCACGTCTGCTCGTCTTCGCTGTCATCGGGAGAAGGACAAGATGGCCGTCTCCTTGGAACAGGGTGATATGTCAAAATACATGTCAACATAATATAATATATAGCGGGTGATACATATAGACCGGGTGATACGTACAACTTAGATATCATTGAAAGCGGACATTACAAGAAATAAGTAAAAATAGTAGTAGAAATAAGTAAAAATAGAAAGATTAGGAGAAATTCGTAAGGGAAAGACATACGCTTCAGTTCAAAGTAAGATTTATAAATATTTAGTATATAAGTAGTTTTGGATGATTTAAGGAATTGTTTTCACCATAATGCGTAAGAATTTCGTTCAAAATGAGAACTGTGAATTTTAAATTAAAAAAACATATCGATGCAAATATTTGGAAAAATATGCCCAGGGAATAAAAGTTTGTTTCATTTTGTTGCACGATGTTATAAATAAAAAAGTTGTTGCTGCGACAATATGGGAGGAAAGGCTACAACGCAGTGTAATAAAAATAACAACTCATACGCCACCGTATCAATGACGTCAATGTATGCTAATCTACGCCACTATGCTTTGCACTCACAGCAACAGTACAACAACAGTTTCACTACTAATGACTATGTAATTCACATTCAAAAACAATTTGTGAATGTAAACAGCCGCCGAGCGATTGTTCAAGCAAATCGCTGCTGTTAAGAAAATTTAAAACTAATTTCATTTAATTCATTTCATTCGCTTGGCGGACTGCTGGCCTGCGATGTAAATATTTATTTAGCAGCATTTGAATTGTACAAAATTTATGTTGCCATTAACTGATCTTCTTTTATACTCGTCCTTTATATGCCCCATCAATTGGTGGCGCCTGCGAACTTAATGGCATTAGTTAAAGTCGAAGAGTGTGAACACTTTTTGCCACTTTATTGCATCATGCCAGGCGCTATGCACACATACATATGTAAGTTGTTTTGTTTTATTTTGTTCAACTTTCTGCCAAATAATTTGTACTGAATATAAAACGCAACGAATTAAAAAATGTACACGCACACAAAACATACAAAATTGTCGCAAATGCATCAAATGAAAGTCATGGCCACGGTCAACTTAAATGATACTGCTAGTTACTGTAGTTCTTTGTTGTACGCTAGGAAAAGAGTTTGCAATGAATGGTGAATGTTTTCATTTTATTATCAGGAGTATGCGAAAAATTGCCAAAATATATTTCAAACTAATGCATTTTTAATTAGCTAGCCACGATATACTATCGCTGTACGATTTGATATCATAGTCATCTCCAAACTAAACAAAGCCATTCATCAACTGCTTTAGCTATCAACCAATTCATCTCTTCCAAACCAAAGCTAATACTCGTATACTTATTTACACTTTATATATGACACGCTTGCCAAACTAGTAAAAGCCAAACTAGTAAAAAAAAAATAACTATTTAGTTTATGAACTGGTACTCATTACCAGTTTTGCCATCGAAACTTTCATCAAGTGCAACAAGTAGGTTGAAATTGTTTGGTATATGGGATAATTTGGAACCATCAAACATTATTCGTACACAGTCATTGCATGATTGATTGATCCGCGATTTAAAAATATTCATTTTAAAGACGCAAACGGATGTGGGAGAATAATTCAAAAGCTTAATGGGAATCTGAGTACAGTTTAAAAAATAATTATGGCTTTTGATGTAGAGATGCATCAATTTATTTACTTATCGTCCACTTGGTTCGCAATATTTCTTATAGTTTCTACATCGAAATTGATAAGAGACGTATTTTTTTGATTGCTGTTGAGTTTTTTTTGTCGTGGGGAAATTTTGAAAATTTGTCTAAAAACTCGATTTCGCGCCAGTGACGCATGAAAACTTTCTTTTTTTTTTGAAAATACGATAACTTTGCGAAAAAATCGAAGTAGTGTCTAAATTTTTGGGCTGAAATTCATTAGATTTTTTGCACATTTAAAAGACTGTCATGAAAAAATGTCCGAAAATTTACTAGACTTTATAACTTTCTCGTATAAAATGAACCTTTAACCGTTAACAAAAAAAATATCATAACGATTCAGCCACGTTTGGCGAAATGATGGCATTTGTTATAAATGAAGGCTAAAATTAGTGATTTCAAAAATCATAATTCCCAAACAACGAATATGGGCTAATAGAGGTTACTGCATAATTTTGTTTATATGGGGTATTCCACCCAAAATTTGCCACTCAAATTTTGTTTCGCCTTGAATGTTTTTTTCTTGTTATACAAACGAAAATCTTCGATAATTGTTTTTTGCATGCTCGCAAAAAAGTACCACTTTTCAATTGAAAATTTTCACGGGAAATGAAATGTTTAACTCATCTCAATTTTCAAATGAAGTATACTTAAATTAAGTTTAATTAATTGTTTAATGACAAAAATCGAACCGAATGGAAAATAAGAACAAAATCTTTTTTAAATCTTTTATTTGGGAAGCACTTAAAAAAACTTGTATTGCTCGGAAATGTTCCACAAACTGAAATCTACTTTAACTGGATCTATGTACACATGAGTGTACAATTTTTGAGTAAACGTAAAAACTGGCCGGCTGGCCTGAAGTAAATAAAAGTATATAGTCGATACTTATAGGTTAGTAACGGCTTAGTTAGTATCGATGTTTTTTTTTAACAAAAAAAAAACTTCATATTAATTAAATAAAAATAATTTGTCCCTTGTCCTAGTTGTCCGACCTAGGACCTCTTGCTTGGCATGCAAAATATAACATAAACGTCAATACATACGCACTTTAATTTTAAAAAATATTTACAAAACCTGACAATTCTTCACATTGAATGATCCTTTTTTGTTTCAATAATTATATTTGAAAAATGTGTTTTACATTTTGCTTACTAAACTTTTAATTTTCTTTGACAGAACAGATTAGCTGATTAGCTGCTGGTTTGACAATTTACCAGATTTCGGCAGCAAAAAGTCTTTGCCAAAAATGTTGCAACTTTTGTCAAAGAGAGAACATCTCTTTTGTTCTTCGGAAGGGTGAAAGGTTGATGTATATTGGAACGACATTGTGTCATCTATTGTCAGGTTTGGTTTGGAGATAAGCCGGTTTCGTTCGTTCCATATACTCACTCTCATTTGTCTTCGCATTTATCAGAGAATCGAGTATTGGACCGCAAAAACTCTCAACTTCAGGTTGGTTAGAAAACAAAGTTAATACCAATTGTTTATATGGAAAAAAATAGAAGGGAAAGTAGTCGCCAAAGTTATACCCTTAAGTTCTTAGGCACCCCTTTAAAGAATTGTTATTTTTTTTTATAAAAAAGAGAAGTAACACTTTTTATTAGCATATGTGTAGCCTTCGCAAATGAACATTTCGCCGACCCCATCGACAGTCATACAGCCACAGAAGATAATACTACCTCCAATGCTTAATGCCCTAAACAGAATTCCAACGGGCTGCGGGTCGACTGGTCGACAGGCGGGGAAGAGCTGATTTATTCCGGTCGGAAAATTATGGGGCTTTTCACAATTGCGACGAGACGGTTTGAAGTTGACATTTTGTGGTTCAATTAAATTAAAAATGTATTTGCTTTTTCTTCTGCAAATCTAATATATTAAAGCTAGTTTGTTTGTTTTTCGTTTGTCAAGCAGGCAAATTGACATTAGTTCAACAGAAAAGCAACCCTGGGTCTTCGACCCGGTGGAGAAAATAGAAATAAATCTAAGTATTTTACCGCCGTTAAAATAACCGACGGCAAGAAATCCGTCCTTGCCACAATTCTGTACAATTTCATGCGTTCAGTATGTTGTAATTTTGACAGCTTGTACCGACAAGTTCGTTACCCGCTGTCCGTTTCAATTATCTTTAGCACCTAACAGTGTCTGCCGCGCAATCTTGGTGATATTCCCCACCAATACGTCGCCTCACGTAAGTCACACCAACTGCTCCAAATATCTGAAGGAAAGCAAAAAATATGCATTTCAGAAGTTTTGTATTGTTTCTTCGAAATGGGATTAGGGTAATAAGTGATGAATGTTGCTATTATAAAAAGATGTCAACTAAGCTCATCTCGACGTTCGATTCATCAGATCACAGAAAATTCGACCAATTTTTCTCTGTGAAATTTTAACTCAAAAACGGAGGAAATTAAAATTTTCTTTTGTTTGAACTGCTTAAAATGTGGTAATTTGTTTTCGTTAAATTGCGATTTTTCTCCCGTTCAAAACGAATAAAATAAAATATTTTTTCTCCAAAAGGAGTAAGTATTTCTTTAGCTCTCATTCATTCCCATTTTTTCTTTTAATAGCTGTTCCCAAACGTTTTTTTTTTCAGATTTTGCTCTGAAAGTCACGTCGTCTCTCGGGCTACACGGCTCCCACACTACCTAATCTCATCAGTCGGCTTCTAGCAGTTCGAGCACTAGAACGTTTCGCCATTTCTTCCAGCATAACAGAAGCAAGAGCAAAAGAGGATTTTATACGATCCTGGATAGACTCGTGGGTGAGACCTTCATTACCAGGCTGGACTGCGAACCGCGTACACCCCACCAATTTGGCAATCACCATCTGAAGCTTTCCTTCCTTTCTTAGAATCGATTCTCACTCTTTAATTGTAACAAAGTTCAATTTTTTGTAGGCATTTCTTATTCCACACAAAGGCACCGCAGACATTGATTAACAAATTAAGACCAGACACAAATTTTAAGTACTTTTTAGATTTTTTCTCCGCAAGCATGCTTTGGGTTTTATAGCATGCAATTTATTGTTGTAAATAAAGTTCAATCACATCAGCGACACATTTGCAAAAAGCAATGATCACTTTTTTACCTACATTTCAAGAAACTTAGATATTACTTTTCGCCAAGGCTATAGTTAAGGACTAGCAAGTTTCACTGCTGGGTACATGCTGTTGCTGGTTTATGTACTGCATATGTACATATATACAAAGGCATGCCGCTATGTCTGAGCATCCGTGAAATTCTCATTCATCACCTTCCGATCGCACTTTAAGTTGGCTGATCGTAAATTGCATGTGTCGCTATGTCTTTGTTGAGGTCATAATGAAATATTTAAATGCCTTCCTGTCGCTCACTACCCTCATTTAGCGTTGATTTAAAATGTGAAAAAAATAGGTAAAGAAATTATAGGCGCCTTTATAGGTTGCTTGCTTTGGATAAATAAACGCATACTCCAATGTATTTTTACGATAAGGAATCAAGATTTTCGAGATAAAACGTCTTTATTCACCTTGTAGCAGCTGTAGTGCAGTGACTTCATACGAGAAAAAAACACAACAAAAACAACTTCAAATAAATAATAAAGGTCAGGCAACGACTAAAATCGCATTCTCTTTCAATTATGAATCAACTGATCATAGCAAAGTTCTTTAACTATTCTTAAAGCGAAGCTATTTATTGCAAAGAAACCGCCCCTGAAGAATATCATGATATTACACAGAAATTTCGTAGGTAATAAGATACGAAACTTCCTTGATGCCAAAATAGGGGGACTGAACTTGGCTTTAACGCTGGCAACACTATCTCAGTTCTCCTATTGTCAGCTGACAAGCAAAAAGGCGAGCTACCAGATGAAATTATGCAGAATAAGTGGCATTTTCAAATTGGATGGAAAAATGGAGTAAAGGTGGTGTTTGCTAAAAGAAAAAAGTCATGAAATTCGTATTGAAATATAAAAAAAAAAACAAGCACATAAATTTGATTTTTCAGGTAAAATTAATAATGGTGTTTAATTTCACATAAACTTATAATGTTTATTTAAAGAAACTCTATTAAAAATTACCATTTAAATTTATATTCTGAGGAATTTGATTGAACATTTCAATTTATATCCATTTCGTTTATATACGGCATGAGCAAGTTATTAGAAAAAATCATTTCAAAACGCATCATATGGTACATTTCGAATAATCATTAAATTAGTCGATAACAAACGGCATACAAATAAAGTCAAGAAACTTCGGACGCACTTTTGTTTTTTGAAAACTTTGCCTCAGATGGTTTAGCTACGCGCAATCATAACTCTTCACTAAATTTGGATTTTTAGAAAGCGTTCGATCGAGTCGGCGTACATATCGTCTTACGCCAATTAAAGAACTGGAAGTTTGGAAAAAAGTTATATTATTTCGTCAAGCCTTTTTTTCCGAATAAAAATTTTAGAGCAAAAGTAAATTACATATATTCTAATTTGCACTATCCACAGAATGGGATACTGCACTTTCGGTAACATTGTATAGAATTGTCTTCAATAAAATTAGCCAAATTATTTCCAAATACACATTCACGCAAATGATATACTAATGTTTTCAAAAGTTAATTAATAAGAAATTTTCAAATATTTTGAAAGATATTTTAAGCTGGTCCATATGTTCAGGGGCGCACCTCTCTTAATAAATGTTAAGTTTTCCATATATCTAGAAAACATAAATGTATAACAATACAAATATTGTAAACAGTCCCAGCATACAAGTTCTTGGAATTATCTTTGATAAACGTCCTACATTTTAGGACCACTGTTTGGGGTTACAAAAGAAGTTTAACTGCCAGGATAAATATAACAAAATATCTGTCATCTAAGTATAGTCTCATTCATACCACAACGCTGATACATATTACTAGCGGCATTCATCTTTTTGGCAATCGGCTATGATCTGCCAATATACGGCCACTGCGCAATGTGTAACCAAAAATTGATTTTCCCCACACACCACGCGACCGTACGCAGATGCATTCGAGACTTTCCAACACCTCCGAATGAGCACATCCCGAAGAGAACAGAATACACCGTGATGAGGCTCATCCCAAAACTTCTCTCTCTTACAAAAAATAGTATTCTACATGAGGTCACTTCAGCTCTCTTTGCTACAAGTAAAATGGTAAAATCGTAAGTTCATCAAAAACTATTGAGAAAGCAATAAATTTATTCGGATAGCAAGTCCATAATATCAAGCATTAAGAACATAGCGAACAAAGTCCCTTTCATCTCAAGTATACGGAGGATATTAATTGGAGCAACAAAATAATGTGGAAATGCGCTTGCCAACCAAAGAGCTAAGGCGAATTTTGTAAACAAGGACTCATTATTAGTACTTTGAGACTGAAGGAACAGAGGTATGAAGCGCAGCCCAATTACACAAGCTTCGATACAACAGGCACTAAACCCGATTATCCATCCGTATGCCGTACCTCGGACATCATTTTCGAGAGGACACACAATTGGTACACAATCGTAGACTTTAAATTTTAAATTCAAAATTATTTAAGGGAACTATTTTTTATTAATTTCTTTTATTTATTTATTTATTTGATATTACAAAAACATCAAACTATCTGAACGAACTAGGTTCAAAGCAGGCCTGCTTGGTATAATGGAAGAACAGTTGGAACGAACTAGTTTCCAAGACGCGCCCCCCCCCCTTTAGTATTGTTACTTTCATTCTGTCAGAATTTGCGAAGATCAGCAGGCTATCTGGAATGACTAGATCCAGAGTCGTCTTGTATGGTCAGGTGGAAAGGACTAGTTTCCATTCTGATCCTTGCTGATAATACTCATTAAAACACTTCAATCTCTTGTATTTAGAATATATTCTTCATTTTATCCACATCTGTTTATATTTCTCATAATATCGCTCAGGTAGTTTGGCAACCGACAATTCTTTATATTATATACGAATTTCATGGGATGGTAAAAAATTTGCTGCTTCACACTCAGCCAATGCATATCTGTAATCATCTCTCGTTGTGCAATATATGAAATGAAGTCCTATTACACTGCGTAACAAAAATTTAAAAAAAAAACCTGCGGTCATGATTTTGTTAATAGTTTTTTTTTAACATTAGTAGCAGGCTTACGAACTGTGCTTTTACTTTTTTTGGATTGGCTCTAGCTCTTGAGATAAACGAATCTTAAGAAATTAATGAAAAAAAATTATAAGACCCAGTTCCAGTTGTATTAATTTAATTATTCCTCAATAAGTTTTGTTATATAAATTATTAAAACCAGTAGTTCGTTGGTTTAAATATTTTATAAGGGCAGCCGCTTAAGACGGGTGAGATAATACAACTAAACAAGATTTTGTATGCACAACATAAGTGGTCAGTATGCGTGGACTTGAAGATGGTGAATTTTTTATTGGGCCAACAAAGTGGGCTGTTTTATTTGTTTATGGGACAGTCGTGCAAGAAATGAACATTGGATTAGAAAGGACTGGCCGGTGAGAGAAAATATGGAGGTAGGAACAGCAAATGTGATTCATGATGATAAGCCGAGAAAAAATCATTCTTCCACCACTTCACATCAAGCTTGGGCTAATGAAACAGTTCATCAAAGCCCTTGATAAGACAGGTGACTGTTTCGAATATGTGTGCAAGAAATGTCCAGTCCTTAGTATGGAAAAATTAAAAGCAGGAGTCTTCGATGGTCCTCAAATTCGTACCCTTCTAAAAGACACTGAATTCTTAAACCATATGTCACAAATTGAATCTGAAGCCTGGCTAAGCTTTGTTAATGTAGTCAAAAATTTTTTGGGAAATCATAAATCACCAGACTATACAAAACTAGTTGCTGATATGTTTCTCAATTTTCGCAAACTAGGAGCTAAAATGAGCATTAAATTACATTATTTACATAGTCATTTGGGCAAATTCCCGGACAACCTAGGCGATTACAGTGAGGAACAAGGTGAAGGGTTCCACCAGGACATACAAATAATGGAAGAAAGATACCAAGGTCGATGGGACGACCACATGATGGCAGACTACTGCTGGAACTTAATACGGGATTGTCCGTAGTAGGTTTTTTCGTATTTTTAAAAGTCTTTATCTGAAAAACTTGAGCCAATTCGACAAAACTGATATTATTTTCGTAAACAGCGCCCCCAAATTACTTTAAATCGACTTCAAAATCACCGACCGCAAAATTTTGTTCCGCAGTTTTATAGATCTATACAATAAGGTTTTGTATCTCCTTCCTGCTTTCCATGAGGCCAATTTTTCAGCAATTTTATTCTTTATTATTTTTTACTTCCGCAATATTTTCATCTCTGATTTTACAAGTTAACATTAACTTCATTGACAATATAATGTAATGTGTCTCTTTCACATTCAATTTAAGTTCGTTTAAGCATAACCACCTATGTATATAAGGAGTCATGATCTAGCTTGGTTCAAAACAGAGTTTAATAAGTCACCTCTAGCGCCACCTTGGGCATCCCTTTTTAATAAAGTATTTCTCGTTGTATCCTCATTATACGTTTTCAATTTATAGCGCCATCTTGCATATTTATTTGTTATCAAAATTTTTGTATAGCATCAGCCCATACCTGTCGAATATCATTAATATCGGACCGTTAATGCGAATTTTCTAAATAACTCGATCAAAAAACAATAAACTGCAGCAGGATGGGCAGTTATACGACGTCTGCTCTAATATTCACTCTGGATAGCATCTTGAATTATAGTCGAAGCAAGTTTTTGCCAGATAATTTACTACATGTATTATATATATGTACATATGTATATATTTATTTCCAGAGATTTACATATAAAAAAACCTCTATAAACAAAACGGCATAATCATATTTAAACCTTTTTTTCAATTCAGTACAAATAATATGTTTGCATGTATGCTAGAAAGTTGCAATCTTTCGATTAACATTATGTTCTATATTTATTTATTGCAGGCGGTAAAATATGTATACAATTTTCTAGAATAATCTACATGTACATTATTTATATCACCTCAAGCTCTTTCTTACCTAGAACATATTGAACTATTCGTACAGTGTCACAAGTGACTTCGTCGATTACTTTTAAGCAGGAAATGTTTATTTTTATTATTTATTACAACACTTCAAAGACTTCAAGGGAGGTATTTCCCTTTTACTGCTTTGACTAATCGAATAATATTTCTTAGCTCTTAACTTTCTTTAGCGATCTTAAGATGTGTACAACCAATTATCATTGCTTTGCACACCTTCGAGGTTTTTTTTTATTAGCCGAACACAACAAAAGTGCCGATGATTAAACTTCGCGGAGGAAATGAATGCTCAATCGCTGTTAACGACTTTAACATAAACTAGCTCCCAATTTTCTAACCCATTAACTGCAATGTACGCGACCCAACGACCGACTGACTATTGCCGTTAAAAAGCTGCGGCGCACTAAATTCATTGCAAATGCAATCAAATCGACAAAGCCTCTGACGAAGACACTGTCACCAAAGCCAACTGGCCTGCATTTGCTTTGCTATCCACAGCTGCTGTTTGTTGCTTTTGTTGTTGTTGCAGTGCACTTGAAATGCGCAAATCTTCCATAAAACAAATATGCTCGATTAAAATGTGCGGGCGTTTACGGATATAAATATTTGCATAGATAAATGCAAAATACAAAAGCGTTGAAGTGTGGCGGTGGCGGCGGCGGTGGCGGCATTTACGCCAGTGTTTCGAGTGCACCAGTGCGTATGAGTGTTGTACATGAATTCACACCCAATTGTCGACAAGGGGATCAAAAGCAGCATTTAGGTCACGACTATTTCTGATATACGTTATATATGTACGTATACCATAATAGACTTTCATTAAATTTTGTTGCTGCTATAGATTTTGAATTGTATAGGCAATTGGATTTTCGGGGGCGTTGGAGCGGAGCCCAAAAGGTGGATGGGAATGTAAAATTAATTGATTTATATATATTATAAATATTTTGGTTTTTTTTTTTGTGAATTATCGTTATTTTCAGATTTGCTACGCCACGCCGCTACTTATATTTGAATGTAATAATTTATCGCCAAAATTTCGACCGAAAATAAATTTTGTAATTATTTAACGCTTTGATTAATGCACGAATGCTAAATGGCATGTTGTTTCCAACCGTTTGAACACAGACACAGGAAATGTTGGCAGCACGGATAATAAGTGGGAGCAAGTAAAAGCAATGACAAGAAACAAAAGTAAACTAAAATTAAATGAAATAAAATAAAAAAGCATAGAGCAGAAAATGAAATAAAATGGATCAAAATGAGCTGAATGATAAAATAAAATCACATATGAAAAATGAAGTATAAAATATAACATAAAAAAATATAATAAAGCAAACTATTTATTTTCAGTCTTAGTTCAGAAAATTGCAATTGAAATTCAGAAATTTTCATTTCAAATTCAGTACCTTATACATAATTAAGTTCAGAAAATTTAAAAATTTTGTAGTCCTGAAAACTGTTTATACCCTGCATTCAACGTATGTAGATAGGTATATATATATTCTGTATATGAATTGCAAGTTTCTGAATTTAAACGGAAAAGCTGTAGAAATTTTAACCTGTTGGAAAAAAGACAACAATAAACATAAAATTAAGGAATTTCAATTCATTTAAATTAAACTAAAACAAACTTACTCGACATATACGACTTTTATTTACTTGAATTATTTATTTGATTTTTGTGTATTTTTCTACCTAATTCAATTCTTTGTATCAAATTTGATGGAAGTTGTTATATTGTTTATCAAAACAACATTTTTTTTTTGTAAATTATCGTTATATGAGAGGTGTGTGTGGTTTTTGTCTGATATCTATAATTTTCAAAATGGTGCTTACTGTATTGAAATGCAAAAAGTGTGGAGATATGCATACCTATTTGATCTAGGGTGGGAAGTGTCATGCCCATTGCCCAAAATTCTATTGATGATTTCACGAATTTCCATCTCCAACGCAGTTCTGTGCTTCAAGCTATTTTTTATATTTCATACCAAAATATCGCATTTCTTTGGTTTAGTTAATACCGTTATGTGAGTCAAAAACAATATGTGTACCAAGTTTCACTCAGATACCTCAATATTTACTCGTGTTATCGTGGCACGAAAGGACGGATGGACTTAATCTATTTATCTGTCTATTCTGAACACTTTGGTATATATGCCTATATCTATCTCGCTGGCGATAAAATATTCTGCTCCCGTTCTTTACTGATATAAAAACCCATTACAATAACCTGGGCGCTAGTGCCCTCGAGTGCGAGAAAGAAGGTAATAATAAAGCTGGCGTTCTAAGAGCGAAAGGGCATTTTTTTGTATCCCTTTCCGCCAGCCCACTTAGTCCAAGAGACTGCTCGACTACCTGATGGGGGTAATATGGTCCTTGGCAGTCGCCTAAAAATGGGCATAGGAACATCAAACTTAATTCAGCCAAAGCCGCTCATATACATATGTAGGATGTGAGGAGATATGTCGTAGTCGGTATTTTAATTTTTTATGTCAAACCTACTTTAATCGGCTTATGTCACACCTATAAATGGGGTAACTGAAGAGTTTTGCCAATCTGAGGCTAATCGTCTTCTCCCTGTAAACATCGTGCACTGAGTGCATTCAGTCTTGTATTAGACACTTCCTGAGGCCTCCGAATGTACCAATGTATACATCTATGGTCCAGGAATAGAGCTTCATCCAGTCCAACTATTCCGGCCTGGGAATTTTGCATTGTATTTTCTTAATCCTAAAAGCGACTCCATCCCTGTAGATGGCATTAAGAGTACTTAAAGTAAAACGAATGATTTTTCTTAGCACTCATTCGACGTTGTCAGCATGGCTGCTCAAAATATGGTTCTACATGATAGGAGCATACTTTAGTTTTCAAGGAACTAGTGACACCAATTTAAGCATAAGAATTTACTCGTACGATCGGGTGAGTGGTCGTGCTGTAGATCAACCCTCTCATTTTCATTCATTTATAATTTTGTCGAGGTGGGGTTTCCAACTAAGTATCTTAACGAGGGTTACGCTCAGGTATTTTACCTCGCCTGTGTATTCGAGTATTGTCCTTTCGAAGGTAGTCGGACCAAGATTCTGCTTATACCTTTACGTAGATAGTGTAAATACAAAACATTTAAAATAAAATAAATTCAATAATAATAAGAATTAAATCAGAATAGATAAGAAATGATAAAGTTTAAAATATAAGGCGGTTAAGGAGATAGTCCAGCAGTTTGATCACACTCAAACGATTAACCTGAAGTGGGCCAGTGAAAACCCATCGCAAAAGGAATTTACCGGTCCAACCGAGGCAGACTTCTGCAATCAAAGACCCGTTACAGAAGTACCATCTCAAAATCGGTATTCAGCGACAAGCCCGTAGAAATCCATGTAATAGTGGCTAAAAACAATATAGAGTGAGATTGGCATAACGCCATATTCACGTCTTTCGTTGTTTTTAAATCTTACAAGATAGCTTGGTCAAAACAAAGGGAGAAGTAACGGCTGCATACTCTAAAACAACCTGGAAAGGTCTACGTATTCGGATGCTTCTCATCAAGAGGATTCGGTAAGCTGATTGTCTTTACGCTGATCAGCCTTAATGCTGGAAAGATGGTCAAACTATACCAAAGATGCTTATTGAGATATGCTGAAATGGATCGGAAAATATTAATTGGATTTTAAAAGAAGTCAACGATCCGAAACACTGAAGTAGCTTCAGCACGGCATGAAAACTGGAAAATAAAGTGCAATGGTTAGATTCGCCGTCTTCAAGACCAGATTTGAATCCAATCAAAAATGTTTGCTCACTAATGAAGCCAAAACTTAGAGCAGAATAATTTACTTTTACGAGTTTTATTAGCAACACTTTCAATTAGAGAAATTTTTTGCGACTTGAGGCGATTTCGGTACACATTAACCAACAGTCTCAAAAAATTTGACCAAAGACTGTGGTAAATAGCAGAAAAGACAATCAGCAGATCGTATGTTCAACTAGAGATGCACAATCAACCTTAATGAAAATGTGTTCATCGATAGCATAGGTACAATATACTTTTTCAATTCTTTGTCAACAAGTAAAAATTAAAACAAATGGTTATGGTAATTTTAACATTGAAATTGACCGTTCAAAATTCATATTACTGCATTTTATGTGAACCGATTATTTAAAATATGTATAAAAATTGGAACTATCAACAATCGATAATGCATCAACAATCGATAATTCTTATGCACATTAAATCAAATTAAGCGTTATTTTTTTACAGATCTAAGCAAAATCTAGCGTAATACCCAGGGCGCAGAGTGCTACTTCATTTTCGCGTTTCTTCAATGCTTTCCTTCAGCTCCCAGCCTCTCTAAGTTCATAGTCTTTCAAAGTATTAAAGCAGTCCGAGTTTAAGGATTTTCGATCTGTGCAGTTTGTCTCGATAGCCTTAAGAAAACGGCAATAATAATTAGTATCACCCTCAAAAAGATATATGGGGGTTTTTCAAGCACTTGCCATCTGTACTGTAACTATCTGCAACTCCTGTAAATGAGTGCATATAAAAATGAGAGCGTAATCGAAAATTTAATGAAGTCAAATAATAAACTGCAAACATTTTAAAAATAAATGCAACTGACGCGCCACACCAATAACGAAAACTTTTTGGTTTTCTTCGACGACATTAAATAATTTCGTACATTCAAAGCAGCGTTGTTGTTATGAAACTAAAAGAACTGGCACATAGTATACTCAAAAATAGCAAAATAAATCACTGGTTACCCTAAACTGCATTTGAACTCGCACCAGACAACCGGCGCATCTACCCACATATTTTTGAGTGTTGAGTGCTGAATGAATGAGAACAAACTTTTGTAGAAAAAGGGCAAGCACTTATTTGTATCAACATGAACATCGCTTAATTTGACTTAGCTTATACGAGTATGTATGTAATTCCTCTCTCAACATTTCATAAACTTTTTATCTCAATTCATATTTGTTGTCCTGCTGTGTACTGCTCGAGCCTCTACTTCATGCCATGTTCAGCGCTGCTGGCATCAGTCAAGGCCACGGTGTTGTAAGAGGCGCCGCAACCAATGCCGCACAGTGGTGACGCCGCATACACAAAAATCGAAAATTTTGATTTTTCAAAATCTGATTTTTATAATGCCTTCCTATAGCAAATAAGATTGACATTTTATGGTGAATGCCCATGTATACGCATTTGACACATGAAACGGTACTTCCGCGCTTTCATCATGTAAATTAAGCCAATTCGAATTTTGCTATATTTTGAGTTTAAGTGCAAGTTGTGGTGTGTGTTTTGATGTTGTATCACAAATCGAGGGGCCTACAGCTGTACGCTGACTCCGCGTGGCAGATGATTCTTGTGAGAAGTTTTTCATGGCAGAAATGCACCCTACCGAGGAGCAACCGCTATTAGAAAAAAAGAAGATTTTCTATAGTTTTTGATGTTATTTGCCTCGGCCAGGATTTGAACCCGGGACATACGTAATGAAGAGCGCACACTCGTGTGCTTACTTTAACAAAAAACCTCAAAATATCAGGAGTGATTTAGAGTTTATATTATTATATTGCGGAGCTATAGACTCCATAAATATAGAGTTTTAATCTTTAATTTTTAAATTATTCTTTACGCCTACAAGTACGAGCTTAAAGAACGCGTTTTTTGTATTTTTGCAGCGAAAAACAAACAATTTCAAGAAAAATCTTTGCGTTAGCAAAGGGCGTGGCGTACAAAATATTAGCTTCTAATATATCTGGAAGCTACTTACATAAGTGCAAAATTTTGTTTCGATAGATATTTTTTTTTTTTTTTTTTCAGAAATTGAATTTTCTCCCCCTTTTCCTTTTTTCTTTGAGAAATTAAATTTTCTCCACCTCTCCCCACAAAGGCGACCACTGTGCACTGCCATACTACATACACACACATGTAGTACATACATACATATGTATTGTATGTAGCATTCATATTCCTTTTCAGTTCGCAAGCATTACATACTTTTCATCGTAGAATTGCATTTCGCATTTTCGCCAGCGCAGAGTTCCATTGTCGTTTTTCATTGCAAGTAGGATATAAAGTTGTTATTTTTAAGCACTTTTGTGTTAAGCTTGAATGGGATGCGCACAATTATATATACTTATATATGTACATGCATAGATGCTTTTTTCTTACATTGGAAACTTAATCTCCATCTTTTAATCGAAACGAAACTTATCGTTAATAACAAAAGTTTACAAAATCCAAAAAAAAAACTCGGACTTTTTGAAGTCTAATATAAAATGTTATGTTGCATCCGAATATGATGTCGGACGATTAAAAGGTACAACAGCTTTTGAGATAAATTTTGATTTTTTGAGATCTGAAAAAAAGTTTAGTTACTTAATTGTAATTATCTATGAACACAGTTCACCGACTTCAAATTTCTTTTTATTTATGTAAAGTTAATTCAATTTCCTATGATTTGTGTAAATAAAATTTTCTAATTGGATTATTAATTTTGGAGCTATTCAGGGGTTTATCGACAATTTTACCAAAATTTTTACTACAATTGCAGAAAAAATTTACTTTCGATGTCAATATCAACATAAAGTGCCACATGTACTTGCAGTTGATTTTTTGGTATTTTAAAAATGCAGCAAGATGCTGCTTTGAAAAATTTACACACCAGCGTAAAAGTTTACTTAATCGATAGTTTGTGACTTTTACTTTTTCGATCAAATATAATCGTTACGATTTATGTTTTATATTCGAAAAAATAAAAATCACAAAATATCGATCAAACTTTATCGAAAAACTAAAATTCAAAAAATAACAAGTATGCAATGATTTAAAACAAAAAATCTTCTAATAATTATAAGGTCAGAATTAGCATATGGCATATGGATTAGATCGATATATTTGAGTTTTGTTTTGAACAAATTCTTTACAAAGTTTTTTTTTATCCGAAAAAAATAAATTAACTATCATTTTCGGTATTTTTAATGCAAAGCATAGAAAACACTGTAACAAATTTTAAAATAAATTGGTATGCAAATTTGATGAGATATCACTTTTTATGCTAGGCCTGTTGATTCTCGTCTAGATTTCGATATACGAGATGCAGAAAGCTTTTCATGATTTTCCACCAAAAAAGGTTAACTTTTCCTAAATTTCTTCCCATTATGTTTCATGAATTGAAATTACACATAAAATTGTGCAAATTTTAATAGCCAAACCTTAATTTTTTGGTGTAAAACTGGATCTAATAGTGAAAAAATCTATATGAATGTAAACGTTTGCATAAAATATATCTACAACTTGGACCAGTTTTTTTAAAATTGCAATTTATAAAACAGTATTGGAAGAAATTAAGAAAAAGTCAAAAATCATAAAACCTATTCAACACCATGTATTTCGAAATCTATACGAGATGTAAAAATTTGCCTGCCATTTTCGGAATTATCGAATCCAAATTCATATAAAATAAGATATTACCTCAAATGTACAATCTGCCTGTTACACAGTGAAATAAGTGTTGGGTAGATTTCATCCGACTTAAAGTAGCAAAATTGGAAATTGTCCCGTCTCATTTAATTTATGATACACGATTTTTGCCTATATAAACAAAAAGCTTTTTTTTTAGAAAAATAAATTAAACTCATTGTTATACCCAGCGACCCAAAATTAGTGTAATTTAATTAGTATTAGTATTTTTACATTTCGCCAAAACTCAAAAACGAATCTCTCTAAAATGTTGAATGTTAACAACTTCAACTCATTCTTCTTAGTCCACATTCCTTATTTATTTTAACTTGAGATATGTCATCACCCCAGGGACGGCGCAATCTTGTATTATATCATACTTGCAATTTTAATTTATGAGCAAAGGACAATGAAACTAAGTGTTTTCGCCTTGTAAATCTGTCAATAAATTAAGATAAAAATACCGAATTTATTTTTTTTAATAAATCAAGAACGAAATCTCTAACAAATCTGTGTCGGATCTAAATTTTATACCCCTAGCCAAATTAACCGACACATTTTGAAATATTAGCATTTCAATCAACTTTTCCTTGATTTTTAGTGCATCTCTCTATGTGATCGTGAATTAAAAAAAAAAAATCATCACAATAAAATGTAAATATATTAAAAATTCACACAGCCAAAGATATTAGCAACCCTGTGGATACAGAGCTGTCAAGATAAATTAGGAATGGCAAGTGTGGATGCATTTGGTTTATACGCAGTTATTTAATCTGGCCTTGAGCTCAAAAATTAATATTGTCGAAGATAAGATATTAACGTTTTGATATGAACATAATTTAATACATCGAACATAATTCAATCTTTGTTTAAAAAAAAATCACACATTTTCGATTCAAAATACTGTTTTAGCTAATATTTAGTTAATTTAAGGAAACGCCAAGGTTAAAGCAGATTTGAAATGTGTGCCACCCCTTCGGTCCTATTCGATACGTTGACAACTATATAGATCTTAAAAAAAATAGATCTAAATAGAGCTAAAAACAAATTGGTATAGATAGAAATATGGCTTTATCGTTTTTGAAAATATTCTCCGGCAATATTTAAACACTCTCCATACGCCAATTGGTCATAAGGGCGAACTTTCGTCAGCAGACACGTGGCATGTCTGTAGTTTTTCAGCACCAATCGACGAGAGCCTGTTTTGAGTAATGTCAAATTGGGGGCTTTTTCTAGGCTGTTACAGAAAATATTTCTGTAAATTAACGAATAATGAAAGGTGCGGCCTAAACCTAAATTTGCCAAGCATCGACCATGTCTTTTTAACTTACTTCAAACTCAATTCGATCAAAATCAAACACGGCATGCTCAGATGACTACAAAGAACACAGTGGGTTCACAAAAAGTGTATACAATAACTTAAAATTTATCATAATTGATATTAATAATAATAATCATCATAATGCCGACCATAATAAGAAAATATTTTTTTATATTTTTAGGCACTTCACGCCTCCAATGATATTTGAGCGTGGGTTTGCGGGTGATAAAATCCACCCGACACTCATAGTCCGCACATACATATTTCAAAAAAATATGTCAAAAAATGAAAATGTCTCCTTTCATAGACTGCACTTCGATGTTTGCTTTTGAGTGTCGTCTTTTTACTTATTTTTTTAATTTATTTAATTTTATTGTAATGTGTCCAAGGTCTGCTTAAGATTATGCTGTAGATATTTTCCATATGCAAATAATTCTCGTTTTATTGCATTAATTGTCCTATCAAATCGATTTTGAATATAAAATTTACTCATTTATGCTATAATAGAAGCTATTGTTTGACAATGACAAATCCCTACACTTTGTCCATAGTTTATATTGCTCATGTAACAGCTTTATTTATGACAACTTTTAACTTTTATGCATCTCGTTTTATTTCTTTGTTCCATTTTTTTCCTTTCATTACAAAAAGCAAGGCTTGTTTGTTTTTCAAATGATTCCATTGTTTTTTGGTAGTTAGCCGCTTCATATTGTCTTGTGTGCGAGCAAAAGAAAATGGTAAAAAAAATATAAAAATATTACACAAGTAGATGTAGAAAACAAGCGTTTTGCAAAAAGGGAGGCTTTGCCATGAGCAATGCAAGTATTTTAATTTCCATAAATGTAATAACTACATAAAGGGTTTTACAATGGAGACGAAATCAAAACTTATAGTGAATAACTGAAATGTAGGAAAAGGCAGTCGGAATCTGTATTCAGATTACTTGAATGTCACACGTATTACCTGATCACAGAACGACGAACCAAATTGCTGACGTCGTGATAGACCCAAGATACGGTTCGACTTATCATCGCCTGGATATGCACGAGCTTCAGGTGCTGGCGGGCAGGAACGAACGCAGCCAGAAAAAAATTAGGCAGCTATCAAACGGTTTCAACAGGTTTAGTTCCTGCAAAGATAAAGATGGAGATGAGATATGGAGGAAACATTTTTCACTATTTTGAATTAAAGGTAATTGCAGGCTCGTTTGATGAAGAAGAACCCATACCAATATTTAGGAATGATATTTACGTCGCTCCGCTCGACCAGTACGAGGTGAGAGAGCCGCTGCAGCCGACAGTTTACCTGCTGAGCTGTTCGAAGCAAACGCAATTTGGTCTGATGATAAATGCCCAAAGAATGGAGTCTCAGTGCCATGTGCGAAAATCTGGCAAATCCACCATAGACCAGATATTCGCAGTGCGTCAAATCATGGAAAAGAGCCTAGGTAAACAAATCGACAAACACCATATTATCGTCGACTAAGAGCCACTATTGATATCATAAAGAGAAGCTGTTTCTACGCCGTCATGTCTATTAAGTTTGAGATCGCTGCAAAACTAATAAGTTTTCGACAGAACGAATCAGTGCGATTTCTTCAATCTGATGCTCGAAAGTGTGATACGCCAATCCGAATCGCAGTATACCTATATATAGTAAAAGCACGATGCTGCTGCCGTATCCAGATCATATTGTCATCGTAGGCCTCCCCAACAGCGTCGTCAGTGCAGCTTAGAGAATAAGGCAAAAGAGTTGGTCTTGCAGTGAACGAGGACAATACAAAGTAAATTTTGGCAACCCACAAAATAGTTGTCGCTTTTTGGGGCACATGTCGATGTTGCAAGTAATTACTTTGAAGTAATGAAGGGCATTGTGTACTTAGGGTCGAGCATAAAAACCACCAATAATATCAGCTTTGATATTAAGCGAGGCATAAATCTTGCCAACGGTTCCTCTTTGGGCGCGGTGGTAGTTAATAAGCAGATTCCTCTCCCGACGAACAAAAAGATTGCTATCCTGACCCTTTCATAAGGCGCAGACGCGTGGAAGAAGATGCAAGATGGAGGTAAGTAAGCTTTGGGAGCCTTCGAGAGAACTATCCTAAGTAACAACTATGACCCTGTTCGCAAGAGCGACAGGTGCCAAAGTAAAAGGATTGACAAACTGTACGAGCTCTATAAGGACGTGCTCTTAGTCGAATAGATAAAAAATCAACCACAATCTGTTTAGGCATGGCGTACAGGTGGATGATGATTATAACATCATCTATGTTTGATCGAGTTTCGCCTAAGATTTATGGTATGCATATCGAGGTTGTAACACAGTTTTACACCAACTCCGAATGACAGAGTATTTTTGTGATAAATTTTTTCATGGCGGAAGTTTGCCTGGCGAGAAGCTATTGGAAAAGTCGTTCTAAAAGTTTTGATGTTACTTGCCTTCGATTCAGTACCCATGAGTGGACAACGAAAGCAAGGGAGCTTATAAAGCAATGGAAAGACCAAATGCAGGAACTGCCCACACTTGGGGTACAAAACTGGCGCAACTTCGAACAGGAGAGGTGATTGACGAAGCTTTTTGGTCTCGACCCAGACCGTTAAACGGTTGTAGTGCCAAAAAAGAAGAATAAGAAGAACGCCACTTAAGATACAATTTGATATACTGTTACTTATATGCAAAATGTTAAAAATCTGAAATTCGAAGAAAGTCGCGACTTCAGGCGCCACAAGTGCACCACAAGACTTAAAGCAAGAATGATAGATATTATGTCAAAAATTTCAAAAGAAGGTTAGCGGTACCACAACTACGCCACTATCTGTATTATTATCACCATGGACTTGAAGCCACCCCATCGTCTGTAACAACACAAAGTCTATCACACAAATGAGAGTTTATTCAATGCAAGCAGGCCGAGTGATAGCCCAAACAAAAAAGTTTGTTACATAAGATTATAACTATGTGATATTTTGTTTGACGCTTTTGAGAAGCCTGTGCAAATGTAAGTAGTTGATTTGACAGACAGAGGCAAATATTTTTGCAAATCTAGTTTCACAGTCCTAATTGCTATAGTTTCCACACTTTCTTAAAAAATCTAATTGGCTTCTTTTTTGAAAAGTGAAAGTGAGGTATCAAGTTTATATCTGATACTACAAATATTTTTTGCTGGTCGCATGTTTTTATGCAAATAAAATGGCAAACCATCTTCTAGCTTGAAGGTAGTAATTTGCATTTGAAAGCAACTAATCTGTGTTCCCCAATAGATTATAGATAATGGAAATTACATATTACCCAGTTATCAAAATCGAACGATAATCGTTCGAAGCCCTTGATGTAAGTGGCAAAAAGTGAACTTTAATAGTAAAGTTAGTTGCAGAGGACTTCCTTGTACGTAGCTAATCCAAGCCTTGAAGCAAATGAAAAATATGCGAGTTGAGCCGACTCGGTAAAAAGCTATCCGACCTGAGATGCCCATTGTAATCCAGAAAAAAAATCCCTATTGCAGCACCCTTTATAGACATGCACATATTTATGTACACAGACATAGATTAGCCAACTGAGCGGTTGGTCGTTGGCCGACGGCAGACCAAGCAGGCCAAGCCAGCTACTTGCATATGGCTGACATGATTGCTGCACTGCAATTCTTCCAACAATGGGCCATAAAGGCAAATGCACACACGTATAGATACGAGTATATTAATGCAATCAAATATAAACATATGTATGTAGTGCTTTTCTTATCTGTGAGATCTTGCGAAAAATTTGCAGCCATTGTTTGTCTTTTGGAGCTAAAGCGATGCAACTGCAGCTGTGTGGGCTTTTCAGGCCACAAAGGAAAAACAAATGGAATATTCTGTGCATACAATACGTTTAATATATTTTTACTTTTCTACGCCTTTTTTGTCCACTAATTTCCTATTCATTTCCTTTGTTGATTTTATGCTCACTTTTTCCCCCACTCTTTTCTATTTATATTCATTTACCCTAAGCTTTCAGTTATTTATTTTTTCGCAAGTATTGTTTGAATTGCCGACTCGCCCTGTTTGTCTGCGAGCAAATTAAATTTAATGTTATATTTAAGAGTTTTCAATGAATGGTCTAAGGTGGTTTTTTATGAGTTTATTGGGCGATCAAAAGTATTTGTTATTGAGAATTTCCTTGAAGGAAAATTAATTATTACTTTTTGTTATATGTTATATTTTGGCCTGATTTTATTAAACGACAATACGACAATATTAATTTTTGATTACAAGGAAAGTTTTTTTGGAAAAAAAAACCACAAAAGTCAGGAGTGGCAGGAATTGTAGCTATTTATGAGATTACCTCATCTCCTCATCAGATTTCTTTCATGACTCAACCGGCATTTGAACCCACAACCTGCTGCTGGGAAAATACGTAGCCAATGGACCCCAGTCGGCATGTGAGCTGTTGCTGCTGCTACTTTTTACCACTTTCCTTATATCCTACCAACACAATTCAAGTACGACAGTCTGCCGCTATTAAAGTGAATATGTGGTTATTTTTGTTGGGTAACACAAACCAGCAAGTCGGTGGTTGTGGATTCAAATGACGGTGGAGTCGAGAGAGAAAACTGATGAGAAGATGTGGTGATCTCCGAAATAGCTATAATTCCTACCACTCCTGACTGTTGTTGTTTGCTTTTAAAAAAAACTTTCCTTATACTGGCCATGAGCTTGAAAATTAATATTGTCGATCACTTTTTTCATTGATTTTTTCCGCAAAAGTAGCTTAAAACTACTAAGGTTATTTTACGACTTTTCTTATTTTCATTTAATTTAATTTGCCCGTTTCTAATATTTTTATAAAATCTGTAGCTTTAAGAAATAGCGTTAAATATGTTTTCTAGTATAAGGGCCTATTTTGTAATCATAATTTTTGGAATGTTAACTTCATGCATAAATTTCTTCGAAAGTTCCCTAGCACTCGAATTTAAATATCAAATAAAACAGGTTTGAATAAACAACATTTTTATGAAAGGACTAAAAACTAGACATAAATGTTTCTTTACACAAATTAATTTAATTAATTAATTTTTAACATTAGTCATTATAAATATTTTATGAGATTTAAAACGAAGAACGTGGAGCGCATGAAGTGGACTTGAAATTATATGAAAATTTGGTAAGCAGTTCTCAGTATACTATTTGGTAGTTACTGTCTGACATTTTGCTCTGGTGAAATAAACCGATATATCACTTTCGTTGCCGACTTTTATTGAATTCAATTTAGTTTCCGATCAACCAAGGTTCGTTACTTTTTGCATCATATTCTTGCTGTTCGACTCTCCATTTTTGAGCTTCCTGGCGAAATTCTGAACAAAATTCGAAATACATGGGAACAATCGAATAGATTTCTTTCTGTACTGTAGAACATTCGACAATATTCCCGATATTATCATAGTATTCAGACTTAATTCTACATCTCTTGTTTCATTCGTGGATTTTCGCAAATTTTGACCTTCACTAGGGCCACATTTGTCGCGCCGGTCGAAGAGTCTGGAATCTTTGGTCCAACTTACAAATGGTCTTAAGAGATGGTGCGTTTGGAATTCATTGTTGCGTTGGTGGGGGAATTTCCACCGACCCTTCTTCAGTAAATTTACGTTTCCTCGTCTCTATTCCTACCGATTTTTTTTTTTAATTCAAAATAAAACATAGTAGTAGTAATCTCACTACCACAAAACGAGTGCAATTTTTAATTTTTTCGCTAAACTTTTAAAGATACGCTTTACTCGTATGAGCAAATACATTCTACGGTTTGGTCGGCAAATAAACAGCATAGGACCATTGAATTACAAGTAGATGCAAATATCGACATATTTTAAAGAACTTAACTGAACGCGAAATCAACTATTGGGAATTGTATCGATCCCGGCTTCTAACCAACAACTTATAATCCCTACTGCCCTGATTATTAGGATTACACGCCACAAATTGTAGGAGAAGCTCGGTCAAACATCAAGCTCGGCCAAACATCAAGCTAGAGAACGACCGAGCACCGATTTTTGTAATCGAACCGAACCGAAATTCTGCAATTTCGGCTGAATAATCCAAATATTTTCAAGGTCTGAAATAATGAATTGAAAAAAAAACATACATACATACATAGATATTTTCATAAAAATAACAATACAAAACTTATACTTTGAATGCTCGAAATTCAATAACCTTATATTGCAATGTAAAAATAATAGCCTACCGGCATTTTCACCTTGCAACTGATTACTTATATCGGTAAACATATGACCTGCAGCACTGAATGATGGCTCACTACTGGGAGGATGGAGGAGCAAACAAATATCTTAAAGCATTTTTTTAAACACAAAAAATGGATTTCAAAGAGTATTCAAAAGTGTCACAATTTCTCGGTAGCAGATGTTCAGTGGGATAAATGTGCAAGGTCAAAGTTCTGTTCTTTTTTTGACGGACCGAAGCTAAACCGGACTTTGGGTGCCGAACATGGCCAAAACCGAAATTCAAATTCGGTCGTTCTCTAGTTACCACAAAACGGTGATACCTGTCACACATCGTGTGAAACTAGGCTTTATTTCGAGATCAATTCGAGTAACTGTTAATTTCACCCGTCGGACCAGTGGATTAGAAGCCTGATGGATTGGAAGGCAACATTACTTACGACATGCGCCAATACTACTGAAAGTGCTAGAAAACGTCATAAAAAAAACTTTAACTTTTGGATAGACCATGTGTTAAGGTCTGCAAAATATTCACAATGGAAAACTGTCACCAGGAGATGTCGCTGTAAGCTACTCGCTGTAAGCTACTCGCTGACAGGACTCGTTACTTGGTTTGCCTTTGCACGAGTCCTGTTAGCTGAACCCGTTGCCAGATAGAGGGGCTATAAAAGCGACTGGCAACCAGTAATCGCCCTTAATCTTTGATTTCCATCACAGCGACAGCGACAACTTCAGGTGAGTGACACTCCTCCATTGGGTAATCCAAAACCAGGTTCTTTTTCAGCAATAAACGGCGATATATATATATATATACATATATATAAAACAGAATTTCTGTTCTAGTTATTTTTCTGTGTATTTGTACACAAAAAAGGAATTGAAAAAGTACAGGTAATTATTTGCCTTAAAGGATCGGCCCCCATTTTTAAGATCCCCGTTTCCAGAATTCAAGAGGAATTCTGGACCCTAATTATCCCCGCCCTTAACATGGTCCTTCGAGCCGGATTCTTAAGGCAATAATTAATCTTTTTCAATTTCTTTTCAAAATTCTATCAACTCTCGCCAAGTCCCACTTGCTAGATTTAAAAGCAAAAGCCTATCGTGAACGAGCGCATGCACAAGAAGCAGCGCTTTGACGTTTTTCTACGTGCTTTTGTATTGTGTTTTTGCTTGCAATAATTGGCTGCAATTAATTGGTGGTGGTGAGCGATCTCACCCAAAGAAAGAAAAAAAAAAAAAAACCACCAATCCCGCGGCTAGCAGACTACCAGGAGGAAGGCGTAGTTCCAGCAGTAGCAGCAGTAGCAGAAACCACAAAAGGAAAAACCTGGTGAGTATTCTAACTGATAACCCGAAATTTTCAAAATCTTTCAGCGGAGGCGACCTGCATTGATCCAGTCTAGAAACGGGAAGACCTAGCGGACCGCTAGCTAACGGTGATAAACCGCTACCAGAAGCAGGCACTCCGGTGGACACGAGGAAGGAGTATACCACCTCAGGTAACAAAAAAGTGAAAAAAGTGAAAAAAACCGAAACGAAAAACCTACAAGTAGGGCAGTGCGCGTTGGCAAAAGGTGCCAGTGTGTGATAAAACAAAAAAAAAAAAAAACCGAAAAAAAAAAAAAAATAAAAAAAACCTACGAGTAGGGTAGTGCGCGTTGGCAAAAGGTGCCAGTGTGTTGATAAAACCAAAAAAAAAGTGAAAAACCCTACAAAGAGGGTAATAAGCGCCGGCAAAGAAAAGTGCCTGAAACAGAAAAAACGCGCTAAAAGTGAAAGAAGCCGAAAAGGCAATAAAAAACAAATTAATTTGTGTGAAAGCCACTAAATAGTAGGGCTGCAAATTAATTTGGGTGAAAGTGAAGTGTGCGCAGGCCACGAGGGCCATCAGATAAATCGCGCAAATATTGTAAAAAAGCCGAAAAGGCAATAAAAATCAAATTAATTTGTGTGAAAGCCACTAAATAGTAGGGCTGCAAATTAATTTGGGTGCAAGTGCAGTGTGCGCAGGCCACGAGGGCCATCAAAGAAATCGCGCAAAATTTGTAAAAAAAAAAAGCAAAAAAAAAGCAGTGAAACAAATTAATTTGTGTGAAAGCCACTAAATAGTAGGGCTGCAAATTAATTTGGGTGCAAGTGCAGTGTGCGCAGGCCACGAGGGCCATCAAAGAAATCGCGCAAAATTTGAAAAAAAAGCAAAAAAAGGAGTGAAACAAATTAATTTGTGTGAAAGCCACTAAATAGTAGGGCTGCAAATTAATTTGGGTGCAAGTGCAGTGTGCGCAGGCCACGAGGGCCATCAAAGAAATCGCGCAAAATTTGTAAAAAAAAAAAGCAAAAAAAAAGCAGTGAAACAAATTAATTTGTGTGAAAGCCACTAAATAGTAGGGCTGCAAATTAATTTGGGTGCAAGTGCAGTGTGCGCAGGCCACGAGGGCCATCAAAGAAATCGCACAAAATTTGTAAGAAAAGCAAAAAAAGCAAAAAAAAGGCAGTGAAACAAATTAATTTGTGTGAAAGTCCCTGAATAGCAGGGAAGCAAATTAATTTGGGTGAAAGTGCGGTGAGCGCAGGCCACGAGGGCCAACGAATAAAACGCGCTGAATTTGAAAAAAAAAGCAAAAAAAGGAGTGAAACAAATTAATTTGTGTGAAAGTCCCTGAATAGCAGGGAAGCAAATTAATTTGGGTGAAAGTGCAGTGAGCGCAGGCCACGAGGGTCATCAAATAAAACGCGCTAAAATCATAAAATTCTATAAAACAGCCATACTGGCAGTGAAAGGCCCTGATTAGCAGGGTAGCAACTATAATTTCTGTGAAAGTCCCTAAAGGTAGGGCAGTGAGCGCAGGTCACGAGGGCCAACAAATACAACGCGCTATTACAAAAATTTATATAAATAATACAATACATCAAATAAAGGCAGTTGAAGTAAATTGCCCAGTCATCGTCGACGTGAAGTGCTACAAGGGCCTTACCAACGCCCCAACAAACTGCCATAAGGAGGTACGAGGTACGCTGAACTTTTGGCAGCACCAAACAATAGCCCCGATAGTAAAAGCTGCATAAAAGGTAAGTCTTTGAAATCCACCACGTATATTTGCGTATTCGGGCGCGAAGCAAAACGTTTCGTGGGACTGGTAGAACGACGAAAATACCAGTCTCACATCTAAGTGATAATTACAAAAAAAAATAAATAAATAAAAACAAAAGAAGAAACCCAAGAAACAAGAAACCGGGATCACCAAGAGGAGGAGTACACCAGGTGGCAAAGCCAGGCAAAGGCTTGAAGGAGTTCGTCATCAGCATACTCACCCGGACCCCCAGTAAGACGGATTTTCACCCCAGTCAGAGGAAAATCAACCAAAACAAAAAAAAAAAAAAAAAAATTGTTTTTTTTTCTTATTTATTGTAAATTTTTTAAAGTTGTTATTTTGTAACTGGACTTTAAAGAAAAAAAAAAAAAAGAAAAAAAAAAAAAAAAAAAAAAAAAAAAAAAAAAAAGTTTGTTAACAATGGCTCACGCAAACGATTTTTCACGCGCCTGTAGTGCCCTGTTGGAGTTTGAAGAGAGATACAATACAACTCCAGGGACAAGCCATTCCATATTTTCGCTTGAGATTCAAAAAGAGGAACTCAAAGCATTATGGACAAAGGTCAAAGAATCTTTTGATAGCCACTCTAGGGATTTGTCTGAAGACGAATCAAATAACGCTGCCATGAGTTTAGCAAAATGTAGGTATCAGGATTGCTATACAGCATACCTGGCGTGCGCTGCGTTGATGGGTGAAACCATTCATAATCTGACCTTTGTTCAGCAAAGCTCATCAACGGTAATCCCCTCAAACCGCGATTCTGAGCCACCACTGCGCTCAAACGTAAATCTCCCTCCGTGCGATACGGAAATTTTTTATGGGGATTATATGGCATGGCCCTCGTTTCGGGATTTATTTACAGCCATCTACGTAAATAATTCGCGTCTAAGTCCGGTGGAGAAATTATACCACCTCAATCAAAAGACTCGTGGTGAAGCCAGGGACATCGTGAAGAAATGCCCCTTGACCAATGACGGTTTTGCTATTGCGTGGCAAAATCTCTCGGATAGATACGAAAACAAACGAGTCATGGTGAACAGTCAGTTGAAGATCTTGTTCAACTTGCCTACGGTGACAGTTGAACGCGGCACCGAGATAAAACATCTCCAGCGTTCAGTAAATAATTGCATCTCAGTTCTGCAAATGTATGGAATTGAAATCGAAAACTGGGATGCAATTTTTGTCTTTTTGGTTTCGAGCAAATTGCCGGACACGACATTAGCTTTATGGGAACAGGGAATCGTTCACAAGGCTGAGATTCCGAGGTGGGAAGATTTAGATAACTACCTCTCGAGCAGGTTCCAGACTTTGGAAACGGTATCCGATATCCAAAGTTCACGAGTAGTTAGGGCAGGACCAAGTCGTGCATCAGCCGGGATACACGACAGAAAAATATCGGCCCATCACAGTCAAATGACGCAATCAGCTTGTAGGTTGTGCCCAGAACAGTCGCATTCTTTGAGAGCTTGTTCAAAGTTTTTAGCGATGAAGGTAGATGATCGTTTTAAGGTAGTAAGGAAATACAATTTGTGTATGAACTGTCTAGCGCATTCCCATCTAGCGAAAAGTTGTAAGAGCACTTTTAGCTGTTTGAGCTGCCATCAAAGGCACCACTCTTTGTTGCATCGCACTCCTAATAGCAATCAACGTCCGTCTACAAAAGACGGAGAGGCTCGAATGCCTCACACCCCAGCGCCAACCGGAAATATAAATGCTTTGTTCGCCGCAAGTGCCAAGAACGTTGTCCTGGGTACGGCCATGATACACATTAGTTACTTAGGAGTAGACTATGAGGCCCGAGCCCTTCTTGATTCAGGTTCAGAAGGAACTTTTATCACGGAGCGGTTGCAGAGACGCATCAAGCTTCCGACTCGATCAGCTGACACAAAAGTCTGTGGAATAAATGCGACAGCATCGGCTAAGGTGCGAAAAGTCGCACACTTTGTTATAGGTTCTCCTGTCAACCCCCAGATTAGAATTGAGGCAAGAGGTCTGATTCTACCCAAACTGACAGGAGACCTACCCCAGTTTTCGGTAGATCAAGCACATCTTGATCTACTGCCCCCAATGAACTTAGCCGACGTTAATTTCCACAGAAGTCAGCAGGTCGACGTTATTATTGGTGCGGACTTGTACCCAGAAGGGAAACATAAAGCGAAATATTTTAGGCTCGCTCCTGGCACAGGAGACAGTATTTGGCTGGGCCTTGATAGGCCCAGCCCCCCAGTCTGCGGCAAAGAAGCCAGACTCATGTGTTTCTCTACTTGCGGAAATTTCAAGTTCTCAGCTAACTCGTTTTTGGGAGCTTGAGCAAGTCCCGACAAAAAAGCAGCTCAGTCCGGAGGATGCGTTTTGCGAGCAACATTATACGAAGACAACTACGAGGAATGACCAAGGGCAGTATGTGGTGGCATTACCATTTCGGAACGAATTTCCCGAAAACATCAGTCTTGGAGAGTCACGAACCATCGCCGCGCACCAATTCGTCCGAAATGAAGCTACAATGATGAGAAGACCGGAGCTGAAGGCAGAATATCATCGAGTACTTCGGGAATACATCACACTCGGTCATATGAAGCCAGTGACCAGCGCCGATAGTAAACCACAAGCAGACATATACTACCTACCCCACCATGCAGTCATAAAACCGGACAGTACCACCACAAAGGTTCGAGTGGTATTTAACGCATCAAGTCCAACTTCAAATGGAGTAAGTTTGAATGATGCACTCTACCCTGGGCCAGTCCTTCAAGCTGACCTTATCGCACTGCTATTGAAATGGCGGTTTTTCAAATACGTTTTCAATGCAGACATTGAGAAAATGTATAGGCAGATTCTTCTGCACCCTGATGATACGCGGTATCATAGAATTCTCTTTCGAGAATCACAAGCAGAAGAGCTCGTAGACTATGAACTCCAAACTGTGACGTTTGGGGTGAACTGCGCCCCCTATTTAGCAATAAGAACTCTTCTGCAATTGGCGGAAGACGTTCGCCTTAAATTTCCGCTGGCTTCTAGGGTCTTAACGCAACATATGTACGTTGACGATGTACTGGCAGGAGCTCATGATTGCGAGACCGCCAGTCGCACCCGCGACGAACTCATCGAAGTACTCAAGGAAGCCGGGTTCCCCCTCCGAAAATGGACGTCGAACTGCAAGGACATCCTCGCAGCCTTGCCAAAGGCTCATTTATTACAGGAAGATTTTTTGGAGATAGATGATCTGAGTGAAGCTAGAATGTTGGGCATTCGGTGGAATGCCGCTCGCGATATGTTCCATTTTAGCGTCCAAGAAATCCCCATTCGACCAAGCTATACAAAACGAGAGGTTTTATCGTGTGTTGCCAAGTTGTTCGACCCAGCCGGGTGGTTGGGCCCTATAGTTGTAGAGGCAAAAATTTTAATGCAGGACATCTGGTTAGCCAAGATAGATTGGGATGACACTTTACCTCGAGTTTTGTATTTGCGATGGGAAAATTTTCTTAAAAATTACACGTTTATTTCAAATATCAAGATCCCAAGGTGGATCCATTTCACCCCGTGGAATGAAATTGAATTTCATGGATTTTGTGATGCCTCTGAAAAGGCATATGCAGCTGCTCTGTATGTGAGAGTTCGCGATCGAAACTCAGACAGGGCCCCATACATAAATTTACTCGTAGGTAAGACGAAAGTAGCACCGGTGAAAACAGTCTCTCTACCTCGATTAGAATTGTGCGGAGCACTGCTATTAGCAGAATTAATTAATGCTTTACTTCCACAGTTCGACGTTGGCCAGCCAGTGATCTACAAATGGACTGACTCCACCATTGTGCTCTCATGGCTAAGGAAGCCCCCCTGTTACTGGACTACGTTCGTGGCAAATCGAGTTGCCAAAATAGAGGAGCTCGTCGGAGTGAAAGGATGGAATCATGTGGATTCAAGCGATAACCCGGCAGATTTAGGTAGCCGTGGCTTATCGCCCCAAGAATTGGAGAAGAGCACTCTGTGGTGGCAGGGTCCTAGTTGGCTAAAGGAGAAACCGTCTGGTTGGCCTCAAAAAACTGATGAGGTGACGGTGGAGACAGGGCTGGAGCAGAAGGTCGTTCGAGTCCATTCAGGTCAGATTTTGCAAGGGACAGATATTTTAGAACGATTCTCCGACTTCTCTCGTGCCCTAAGAGTAATTGCACGAATTTTTCAATTTTATTATAAGACACACCCGGTACATAAATCAACCCCACGACAGGAAACGTCAGAATTAACAGCGGTAGAGATTCGAAAGGCAAAAATGTGTCTTATTATGTTAACTCAAAAACAGTGCTTCTCCAATGAGTATCAAGCACTTGTGGCGTCAAAGCCAGTAAGCGCAAAAAGCTCCATCCGCACTCTCAATCCCTTCCTCGATGGGAACGGAATCATGAGAGTTGGAGGGAGGCTTGCGTTAGCTGGGCTACCCTACAACGAACGATACCCTGTAATTTTACCGTACGATTGCCAATTTTCCCGACTTCTCGTCAGATTCTCACATCTGATTTCTCTGCATGGGGGAAATCAACTCATGTTGAGACTCTTGAGATCCGAATATTGGATCGTACGGATGAAAAATTTGATAAAAAACATTATTCATAATTGTAAAATTTGTTGCCCCCTGAACGATCGGACTTATCTCGCCCCTTCGCCAACACAGGCGTGGATTTTACTGGCCCGTTCGAGATAAAGAATTTCACCGGCAGGGCGTGTCTAATAACAAAGGGTTATGTATGCGTTTTTGTTTGTTTTGCTACGAAAGCAATACATTTGGAGGCAACCAGTGACTTATCGACTTCTACGTTTCTGGCGGCATTTTCTCGTTTTGTAGCTAGGCGAGGCTGCCCCCGTAGCATGTACTCCGACAATGGGACGAATTTTGTTGGAGCCAACAAAGCACTAAGGCAAGATTTCCGACACTTTCTTGCCGAAGCCTCGAGTCTAACCACACAGTCATATGCACATCAAGAAATAACCTGGCACTTCATTCCTCCGGGAGCTCCCCACATGGGAGGGCTATGGGAAGCAGGTGTAAAGAGCTTCAAAACCCACTTCCGTAAGGTAGCCAACACTATGCGCTTCACGATGGAGGAGCTCTCGACGTTGCTGGCCAAGATAGAAGCTTGTCTGAATTCGCGACCAATTAGTCCGCTTTCAGAAAACCCCGAGTCAACAGAACCCCTCACGCCAGGACATTTTTTGATCGGCAGTCCGCTACTCGCGATGGCGGAACCTGAGAGTAGAGGAAACCCGATGACGATCATAAACCGATGGCAGAAGATAAAGGCAATTCATCAGGGATTCTGCCAACGGTGGAAAGAGGAATATCTGAAGGAACTACACAAGCGTGTCAAGTGGCATTACCCCCAACGAAACATCGAGGTGGATGATTTCGTGGTTGTCGAAGAGGACAACTTACCCCCGAACGAGTGGCGACTTGGCAGAGTTGTTAAGGTTTTTTCAGGAAAAGATAGCCGCGTACGAGTCGTAGACATACGTACGGCAAGAGGCATAATTACACGCCCAATCGTCAAACTAGTGCTATTGCCTCTAGTCAAACCAAATTAACGCTTTCTTTATTTTCAGAAAACATATTCCAAAATGATCCGTGTGGCCCGAGAGCATAACAGATGCCCAGTGTGCAAGCACAACCACAACTTACTTTTTTGCCGGCAGATGCGCCGTATGGAGCCAGAGGAGAGACTGCGTTCTGTCCTCCTACACGGCCACTGCTCGAATTGTATGTCACCGCGGCATACAACCAATGAGTGTCCGTCACCGCGAAACTGCGACCAGTGTCAGGAACGACACCACAGTCTCCTACACCTGGGGGAAACTCCCAGAAGCGAGGAAGACGTGTCGGAAGGACAAAGGGCGGTAGACAAAGGGCACGAACCATCAGCCGCAGCAGCAACTGTGCCGATCGAAGAGGTGCTGGAGATCGACGCGAGCGATGACGACATCCCGCAGGCGCTTGAAGATGCGCACGCTACAACTGAGCTCCGGATATTCAGACCTCCGCTGTCGGGTATCCGGTCGGCAATTCAACGCCCCCCATCTCGGCCAGAGAGCCGAAGATCTAATTCGCGACGATCAGATGTAGACAAACCCCATAGACGAGTGAGAGACGCCCGCGAGCTAATCAAGGGACCTGGCCGAAGAGCTCTAGGGCAATCTGTCCTCACTCCGACCATATTGGTGAAGGTAATGACGGCCGGAAGAATCCATACAGTACGCGCTATCCTGGATCCTGGTCAGAGCACAACGACCATATCCAGAGCCCTTGCCCGACGACTACACGCCGTGCCACGAAGCGGAGAGAAGTGCTCCCTCGTACTGAAAGGGTGGCACGAACGACTGGAAGTCAGAGCGACGGTGCTAGCCAGCCTCATGCGGAACGCACCAGAACGCACCATCGATGCTCGCGTGGCCAACGAGTTTGACAATTTGAGATTGGCAGACCCAACTTTCTACCGCACGAGTACGGTGTCGCTAATCTTGGGAGCAGAAGTGTATGGGGCCATAATGCGACCGGGACTGATGCCCGCAACCCCCACTAGACCAGCCGCGCAAAACACGATATTTGGGTGGGTCATCTCCGGGGAGACCCCATATTGAAGGTGAAGTAGCAGACCACAGAACGCTGCAGTAGTTAAGCATTTTTTTCGCATTTTTGTAAAATGAATTTTTAAAAATTGTTAGAAATAAGACCAAAATGAAAAGATGTAAATAACAACACACAATCATATATTTATAATCCAATTGTAATATGTAATCTTGCAGTGATACTGCAAGGCGGGCGGCATGTTAAGGTCTGCAAAATATTCACAATGGAAAACTGTCACCAGGAGATGTCGCTGTAAGCTACTCGCTGTAAGCTACTCGCTGACAGGACTCGTTACTTGGTTTGCCTTTGCACGAGTCCTGTTAGCTGAACCCGTTGCCAGATAGAGGGGCTATAAAAGCGACTGGCAACCAGTAATCGCCCTTAATCTTTGATTTCCATCACAGCGACAGCGACAACTTCAGGTGAGTGACACTCCTCCATTGGGTAATCCAAAACCAGGTTCTTTTTCAGCAATAAACGGCGATATATATATATATATACATATATATAAAACAGAATTTCTGTTCTAGTTATTTTTCTGTGTATTTGTACACAAAAAAGGAATTGAAAAAGTACAGGTAATTATTTGCCTTAAAGGATCGGCCCCCATTTTTAAGATCCCCGTTTCCAGAATTCAAGAGGAATTCTGGACCCTAATTATCCCCGCCCTTAACACCATGTTAACCGTAGCTCGGTAATAAGTGAAGATAATGTTTATTTTGTATTGTTCTAACAGTTGACAAATCCACGAGCTAGAAGAAGGTCCCAAAAGCTATAAAGAAGCCAATTTTAGTTCGCGAATCGATTTCCTTTGCGCCAGCTGGTTTGCTAGTTAAGCAAATATTGGCTCTTCTTTCGCCTCTATTTACTTTTCTTTTTGCACGAAATGTTCATTCCCGTGGTATTTGCTTTGTTGTTTCTGCCTTTTATTTCATTCAACTTTTGTTTTTGTGACCAATAGCAGCCACATCGACGCCCATTTTTCAAATCTAACATTATTTGTGGTATATTGGTTATTTTCGTCGCTGTGTATTCAACACATTTTCAATTCATTGCCGGGGTGTGTGGGATTCACTTTCTCGCCCCCTCTTGTCTAACTGTTAGCCACCTTTCTTCAAACACTTCTCACACATTTATGTGAAAACTATGCGTTTACGGAAGAAATGGAGAGTTATGTAAGCATTTTCGTGCATTTGTCGTCACATTCGAATTTAGTATCACATTTATTTACCATTATTTCTTATGGTCTATATTTGTCTCGAAAATACATTTGGCTTCACGTTGTCTGCTGGTGGCTTTTGTTTTACTTTTCAATTATGTCAACTATGTTGACGGAAGTTATCGTACTCTATTTATAACCTACATACAGAGCAAATGGATAATCATTTTTATGGTCCATGCAAATAATACAAAAGTACAAGTGTAAAATTACCTTTTTTTTTGATGACAATCAGTTCAATGGAGGGGGACTGAGTATTTGGAGGATGAATTATTAACTCACCTGAAATATAAATGAAAATAATTATAGTTAATTCAGAGTAGTTTATTGTTTTTAAACTTTCTATTTATAAAGCCCTAATATTATAGACCTCATCCGTAAAAAGTAAACTTAAGTTCAGAACCAATTTTCATATGAACTGCAATCAAATGTAATCGACCTTAACCTAACTTTTTACGGATACATAATATATTTTATTCCTTTTCAGACTCTATATTACAGATATTCTGCTTTATTTCCAGTACACATGTTTTTATTTCAAATAACCAGTACATGTTGTATGCAAAAAACCCGGATTTCTGTAATTTTCTTAGTTATGCTTACTGAATTGAAATGCAGAGTGTTACAAATTCGCTACTGTTTGATAAAGTTGTTTTGGAGATACCACTTACTGCTCTAAAGTGAGCCACGCCCATTTTCCAAAAAAACCCTAACCCACATATTTCTGTATCGAACGAAGTTCTATATATTAAATTTGAGCGAATTGAATTTTATATGTAGTTACTGAATTTTCGCATTTTTTGATTTATGTATATTAGCGTTATGAGAGGTGGGCGTGGTTTTCGGCCGCTTTCTATAATTTTTTAAATTACCCATATCAACGTGAAATGCAAAGTGTGTTTTAAACTTGGTCTAATGTAGGCGGTGCCACGCCTATTTCTCAAACTTTTCAATTCTATTGATATCTTTATCCAGCTCAATTTTGGATTTAAAATTAAAACATATTAAGTAACTTCAATATGCAGTTAGTGAAATACCGATTTCTTTATTTTCTGTAAATTACCATTACATTAAAGGGCATGATTTTTGTCCTATTTATTTAATTTCAAAATCTTAACTTATTAAGTGGAAATGTAAAGCTTGTACCGAATTTGGTAGAATTTGGTCAGATGGTTTCGGAGATATGGCTATTTGCTCTCAATTAGGCGGTGCAACGACCATTTCCCAAAAGAAAAAACATTCCCTACATTTTTCCTTCTTCACCCCAATCTTCTACATCCAATTTGAGTGAATTATCTTTTATAGTTACTTAAATATTTCAACATCCCGGGCACTTGATATGCTCGGGTATAAAAAAGGACGTCGGTTTGTGAGAATTCTTGAAGTCCAATCGACATTTCTTAGGTCTCATTGGAAAGGTATAGCAGAGTGTGTGATCTGAAAAAATGGTAATTTTTTCAACTGTCACTTAGGCTGCATCACTGATTTCACACCATTCATACGGATATCAGTCGTTATTGGTTGCTAGAAATATGTTTCGGGCATTTTCTGAAAATCTGATGAGTCGATGTTTTTCTAAATTTCCTCATGTCTAGCCCAGTTTGCAAAATGAAATTTCAATCCCCAGAGACGGTAACGGGAAAACGAACAATTGACATAATTTTGCAGGGTCATATTCATTTTCAGCGGCCCCAAAAATATAGAAATATCGGAGTCCTGCCCTCTACTTAGTTCCCAACACTTTTCTTTTTGTGTCCCTGTGTAATCATTGATTGACCTTTAACACAAGGAAGTTATAAGTACATTCCCTGCAAAAAATTGCGAGACTAATATTTTAAGAGTATTACGGGGTTAGTCTCAATAAGAGAACGAAAACAAACCGAACGTATCACTACCCATTCCCACAGCAAGTACGAAAAGTATGTGCTCCTTTTGTGATACTGTTCCCGAGCACTAACAATACACGAAACGTTTCAATAGTGTGAGTACATACATATTGTTTGCTGCCTTTCCTACTTGCTTAGTTTAGTTTAGAAAAAAAAATAATCATCATGAGCAAACCCCAAATAAAATGCTTGTCATAATCTGGTATGCATCATGCAACGAATCATTCGTCAACCTAATATTCACATACGCTGGCAATTTTCTGTCAAAAATTTCAACATTTTTATGTAATTCGCAGCCGGCGTTCCACAAGGAAGCGTTCTTATGTCATTCCTGTATATTCTCTACACAGCAGATATTTCGACAGCTCCCCGGTTCACATTATTAACTTTTTCGGACGACACTGCGCTTCTTAGTAGATTTCGATGCCCTAATATGGAGGAGTGGTAGGCCAACTGGCCCATAAGGGTCAAGGAGCAAAATAGTAAAAACGTTACCTTCGTACTAAATAGTAATGTTGTTGTTGTTGTAGCGGCTAGTCGCGCCCTATGAAAAACGGATTCACCCATGGTCGTTGTCGTCGAGCTCAACTAGGGGGAGGCCCAGGAAACGTGCTGTTTCGACGGAGTCGGACCAGAGGGAGAGGGGGGCTTAGATGAATAAGTTTGAGAGGGCATGTGAATAGGTGTTTGGTATCGTACGAAGCGTCTCCACAGGCCGGTAAGAGTGAAGTCTACTATAATATCCAGATCTTAATTGGGCCAGAGTAGAGCGGGACTCGCGAGGCAGCTGGGGCTCTTCATCCGCAATTGGTGGTGTTGGGTTTCTAATACGGCATTGACTAGGTAGTAGTCGATGGTGGTAGTGACTGCCTCTTTGTGGATGTTGCTTAGGACCTGCCGGTACACCTCCGGGTCCAGCGGTTGTGTTACGTGTGGTTGGATCTCGTTCTTCAGTTCGAGGAGGTGCGATGTGCCTCAGACGTGGCTCGCCTGCAAGCAGATGCCTATTTGGGTGCCCCAAAAGCTGACACCCAGCAAGGAACTGCTTGGTGAGCATGAGGTTTTGCTCCTTAACGCGGAGCACATTCACCTCTTGGCGCAAGCACATTGAGACAAAGGAGACTCAAATGAGGTTACAACCTTCTTCAAAATATAGCTAGCTATGAACCTTCTCCTCAACGAAATGACTGAATGAAAGTGGCAACCCTCTTCTAAGCATAAAATATACTTTACCACCTATTCTCACACCTACCAAGTGTATGAACATACAGAATGTCATAAAAATTGGTCGAGCCCTTGCGGAGGAGCTTGCGCACAAACACCGTGACACGAGACTTAAATATAAAATCAATAATCAATTTTGACTTTAATTGTAAAAAATTGTGTATTCTAAGCATACCCGATCCCTAAAAAGGCATGGCACCTAAAATCATTGGACGCTCAAAAAGGGCTGCATTTCTGAACATCGGTATATCAATTTCAATTCCAATTAACATTGCTAAGTTCTAAGTTATAAATATATATGACAAACAAAACAAAGTTGTATATTTTATAGATTTACATGTACTATGACATCAAAGACAATTCAAATTTTTTCACTTGTGAAAAAAAAACATCAAAACCAAAAGCGACCTGTAACCTGTCCAAAAAATGGGTGTGTTTTTAAACATAGCACATGACATCAAAGATGGAGGACAAACGAATTTAGTAAATGCACGATCGACCACTTGTTCAATACACGGCTATTGACGTCAATAAATAGAATTTTAAAAATACAACAAGCGAATTTGTTTTGAACATCTACAAACAAATACATCCATACGTCCGAAAAAACTATGTGCCACAAAGTGATTTTTGAGAAGCGAACCAAATGAGAAACCCACAAAAAATCGAACAGCCAAATAAATTTGATGACGACATTACTTACACTACTGAATGTATATTTCATTTTTACACATACATGCATTCGCATTTCGCATCAAAAATATATACAAAAAATAACCCATTACGATTTAAAAAAACACTTCGTAAATATTACAATTAGCGAAAATTTCTAAACAAAAATACGCATCAAAAAATAACCCATTACGATTCAAAAAACACTTCGTAAATATTACAATTAGCGAAAATTTCTAAACAAAAATACGCATCATTAATACAACTAAGCCACTTGCTTTGGTTTTTATGTTTGTTTTGAAATAAAAGTATGTCGAAGTTCGCGTATGAAAGAGATAGCGATAATGTAAAAATACGCGCTTCCTTTGTGACCACAAGCGACTACATGCCGCCAATTGCATTAACATCGGGAAACAGAGCAAACCCAAAAACAAAAAACACATTTCAAAAATAAGTTAGTGCCGCGCTATTTTTAAATGCTGCAATACAGAACCGCTGCGGTTTTGCAAAAAAAATTCAAATTAAAATATATGCATTTAAACAAAAATTTAAGACAATCCAAAAACTGCATACGAGTGCAGATACATTGAAGTGAAAACAACAAAGAGTCACGAGGCTTTTGACCCATTGAACGTGCGCTTTTTGGAAAAATCGACAGCAAACGTATGCGTGAGATTTTCGATTGGGTGTTAAGCGGTGTAAGTATACTCGTAAGTTAAAGATTTATGGAAAGCAAAAAATGCTTTAATTATTTTTGTTCTTTTGTTCTTTTCTTACGAATTTAGTATTTTTGTTTTTGGCACATTGTTTTGTCACTCGAAAATGGCATTGCTGTTTTTTCACATACATTTTCCGAACATTTTTTCTTAATCGTCAAACATTTGCTGCCCCCTAGGTTAGTCATGAAATTTTACAAAAAGAAAAGCGAAAAAAACAGAATAGACTACGGTACAAACTTGGCAAAATTTGCAACAAAAAAAAAAAGAAAAAGTAGACTAAAGTAAAAAATTGGCAAAATGCCGTGGTAGCGAGCACGCTTGCAGTACGTAGTAAGTTCAAAAAATTTCCTATCTGAACTATAAAATAAAATGTAAATCTCAAACCAAAACTGAAAAACCATAACTATACGATAGCGACTCATTGACAAGTTTCGACACTTAATTTATTTCCAATGAATTTTTGCCAAATTTTTTTTAAAAAATAAAGTTTATTCTACAACAAAACCCGTATAAATCCAAGCTTTAAACTCAGTGTACCCAAATATAAATAAAATTCAACCAATTTTCATAAAAATTTTAAACTTTCTAATCCGAATTTCTAGTAAGTATTTTGTATATGCACTTTTACAGTCCATTTAATTATAGTTAAAATTCAAAATGGCCCAAAATTCGCATTTATTATAATTTCTTTGGCTAACGGTGTTGATCATTCTCTTCCCTATAAAATGATATAAGGGCATAGGAAGAAATGAGCAAAACAAATCTAAAATATGAACGCAATGAGGTGTTTGATTAATTCTTTAATTATTATTAAAATTTAAATTTTCTATTTTTTTAGTGTTAGTGACTTACACAAATTGGGAGAGGGTTGCCACATTTTTAATTTTACTTTTTTCTAAATAAATATACAGAATTTATATTAAATATTAAAATATGGGTTTCAGGCGGTTCGTTTGGCGGTGAGGTATATTTGGGTGAGGAATGCCACCTGTTTGAAATCGCAAATTTTATTATATCTTACCCATGCATGCAAAACTATGAAATTTGAGTATCAACCGGTACATTTGCTAAGGGAAAGGTGTATGGCAGGCTATATTTTAAAGAGGGTTGCCACCTGCTTCAAAAATCCAATTTAATTAAGTTACACACGAGTTATATGAAAGGTTAAAACTTGGGTGTCAAATGGTATTCGTCAAAATATACACAAGTTTATGAAATATTATACTATGGATGCTAAACGAATTGTTTCGCAAGAGGGTTCATGCCTAACTTTATGATGGTTGCAACCTATTTAAAGAGTCGAATTTAATAATTTAAATTATAAACCAGTTATATGAAATATGAAAATGTGGGTACCAAAATGTTCGATTCGCTGAGGAGAAGACTTATATTGTATAAAGGGTTGCCACCTGCTTGAAAAGTCAAGTTTAATTTAATTCCACCCAATTTATATGAAATATTAAAATATAGGTGTTAAAATATGAGTGTTAAACTGTTCGCAAGGGTAATTGGTAAATCAATATAGGCATAGTTATTGTACTAAAATTGAAAATTTTTTGGATTTTTATACATTTTGTAAAAAGTTTGAAATTCTAGTTTATCTGCTTTTTGTTAAATAACGAACTAAATTTAAAAAAAAATGACAAAAAAAAAATTATCCCGAAAAACATTTTAAATATTATAAATATATAGCGCAACCATGCCCATTTTCAGAGTATGACCCTAAAATTTGCCAGATTACTCATTACTAACATTTCATTCGTATTTAGAAACTTTTTTCGCCAGTCACTCGTTCTTGCTTTTGAACAGATGAAAGCAGTTTTGAGGTCCAATTTGTACAGACAGTGTTTATAATGAAATGTTGTTGAAGGATTCAAAGCACTTTTCTTTTTGAAAATTCGGTTTGGTCTTCAGCTATCTGTCTACCATTACCGTGCCCTCCACAAATTTGATGCTTTTATTCGTAGTGGCCTCGGATGGGTGTCCTGGGCGCAGTTTAGCATCAACTGATTCCCTTCCCAGTAGAATTGGAAGCCTTGATCTCTTTTGCAAAACACAAAAAAATTTGCCGCATCTAAATACTTCATCTTAACAATTCTTATCTGAGTAGGCCAACAACTTTTGGACCTTACCACATATACATACATATATAGTATAAGCAATAACCGGTGATACGTGTTGGCCCAATCACAACCCGAAACGTTAGTCAATGACATGTTGAGATATTCCGAATGCGCTTTTTTGGTGTTTTATACATTCATACATACATATGTATTTAAATGTATAATTTTTGTATTTTAACTTTTTTCCCCCAAATACCAAATACACTACCGGCAGCACGTATGTAGGTACCCGTCTTGTTGTTAGCAACAGCTGTCAGCTGTTGCCGGTTTCATTTGTCATTTTTGACGATGGTGGTGGTAATTTTTAATTTACCGGCAAGGCAAAGCAAATTATGAAATATTAAGGCGCTAACTTTACACATTTTTACCAAAATCGTTTATGGATATAGAAAAATCCATGAGAGTATTAAGCGCCAAACTAAAAATAAGACATTTAAAGTACCTGAAGGATTACAAAAAAGAAAAAAAAAAACCAAAATAATAAAACTAAATATAACAAGTAAAAACAGCGCTGTCTTCGGCTATGCCGAAGGCTTCATACCTTTCATGAATGGAAGAATAGTAAAAAACGTGTTATTGTATTACAATTTCGTATTACCTATAGTTAAAAGCGAAAATTTCCTTCAAATCAATAAAAATAATTCTAGTAAAGGCATTGTTATAAATTATTTATTTTGAATATTTTTAATATCGTATCGACGCTTGATATTCAACATTTAAAAAATACAAATAATTAAGTATTAATATGTAAGACCTACATATGTCGGTCTTTGAAAACAGTTATCAGATCCGTAAATAGTTCCCAAACGTTTAACGCTATGATTCATGTGATATTGCGCTGAGCTTATTACTTTTCGCAATAAATATTTGTCCTGAATTTATCTTGCCGATTTACACTGTGAACTCCGATCTTGATGAATACTAATATATAGCTAATAATGGTTGATGTTTGTGCAAACTTCCAAGCCTTTAGCTGTTTAAATGGAGGAGTTATGGTGCAAAATGCAATATCTGAACAATCGGTTGTATGGGAGCTATATGTTATATTTCTCCGATCTTTATGATTTTCGATACTGATACGTAGCTAATAATGGCTGATATTTCTGCAAAATTTCAAGCCTTTAGCTGCTTAAATGGAGGAGTTATGGTGCAAAATGCAATATCTGAACAATCGGTTGTATGGGAGCTATATGTTATATTTCTCCGATCTTTATGATTTTCAATACTGATACGTAGCTAATAATGGCTGATAATTCTGCAAAATTTCAAGCCTTTAGCTGCTTAAATGGAGGAGTTATGGCGCAAAATTCAATATCTGAATAATCGGTTGTATTATATGTTATAGTCACCCGATCTGGCCGATTCCGACAAATGTTTAATCATTTGTACAACGACACCTGCTCACCAAATTTCATCAAAATAGCTCTAAAATTGAGGGACTAGTTTGCGTTCAAACAGACGGACAGACGGACAGACGGACAGACGGACAGACGGACAGACGGACAGACAGACGGACATGGCTAAATCGACTCAGCTCATCGTCCTGATCATTTAGGTATACTTTTTGATGGGTCTATCTCTTCTCCTTCTGGCACTTACAAACATCGGACCAAACTTAATATACCATTTCATTCTCATGAAAGGTATAAAAACAAAACAACAAGTAAAGAGCCCAAAGGTAGCTACAAAGTAGACGCTGAAAGTCGAGCAGAGCGTCAAGATGTTGAATGCAAAAAATAAGCTTTACAACTGGGTACAAAAAATTTCATTTTAAACGCTGATTCTCATATCTACTATGCAATACCTAATCTTGATCTGCGACGATCGGAATCAGCTTTCAGCGACCACTCTGTGAGTGAGAGAATTCGGGAAGAACTGATATGAAGTTGCTCAAAGGCGATTTAATACAATTTGGCGATCACTTTGTTCCGATATGTTGTTTTTGAGGTCGCTAGGTAAGAATCTGAATTCAATATAACCAAGAATTTTTGCAGAAATAATATTTAAAAAGAAGCCTAAAACCAAGCAATATAACCAAGAATGTTTTCAGAAATCATATTTAAAAAGAAGCCTAAAACTACGCTGGGAATCAAGCATTTCATGTTTTCTATAAATTATTTTAAACGTCTTGTAATAAATACATATTTCTATTTCAATAAATAGTTAAATTTTTTTGTTTATTGGATTAAGCCTGATTTTTTGTAACCGACTAACAAAAGAATACTCCAACTCGGATAAAATTTTCTTTTGGCTGAGGAAGCAACCCTGTTAGCACCATCATAAACAGATGATTTACTTGGTGCTTTTAAGAACGAGAAATAATTGTGATGGAAAACTTTTTATTGATTTTATTATGACCGACTTAAAAAGGAACTCTAGGTAGGATAACGAACTGCATGTTAAGCAACAACACTAAATCAGAAAGATAAAGGAGTTGAGCCAACTAGGTAAAATGATAGCCGACCTGAGATGTAGTATTTTTAAATATATAACTACGTCAACGTAAAATTTATTTGCGCTACTATTTTCCATCCTTAAATAGCACTAAACAAGTCCAATCTTTCATTAAAGATGCGAACAGGGTTGCTATTGCAACTAAAGGAAATTTTCTCCGAGTTGGAGCGTTCTTTTGCAAAACGGCTACAAAGAAACGGGCCTATTAAAAGATTCTATATTAATCGACGATATTAATTTTTGAATTCAAGGCCAGTATAAGGAAAGTACGTAGCCCTTGCCCAGCAAGCCGTAGGTTGTGGGTTCGCGTATCGGTGGAGTCATGAAAGAAATCTGATGAGAGATGTGGTGATCTCCAAAATAGCTACATGTAATTTCTACTCCTGATTGTTGTTGTCTTTTTTCCAAAATACTTTCCTTACGCTGGCATTGAGCTCAAAAATTAAAATTGTCGATTTAATAGATAAATTAGGCAAAAAAAAATAATATATGTATATTCTATATTAATTAAAACGGATATGGTGTTGAACTGAATTTTCCATTTCATTTCCTACATCTAATGCCAGATATAATTTTACCATCTTGGCTCAATTGGCTTCCATGCAATTTCTTTTTCTACTTAATGTCCTTTTGCTAGTGGGATACAAGAAACAGGCCGACACTAATTTCGGTTGGGTTGAAATTTTGCATAACAAACAGGTATATTTTTGATCTCGGGCACGAATGAGTCTTTGTGTGAATCTTTAGCAAAAGTAAAACTATTTCTATTTAGCACAGTAACTCACTATGTTCATATTTTCAAAGAGCGTAGATTACAAAGAAGTTGAATTCCATACCACTGTTTTGTAACCTACGTTCTTTGATATTTTACGTGATTTTGAGGTTAAGGTTTTTGTTTGTTTTGAAATAGATGCAAAAATTAATACGATTTATCCCGTACAAACCATGTAATCTCTCAAATAATATTTGTGAAGTAATTATTATCAAGTAAACTTATTTAAAGTACACCATTGCAGAATACAGGCATGCAATATTAAAACCACCCAAAAGACCGGACGTTCCATCGTAATTTATGGCACGTTCTAAATTTAGGAGGAAGTTATGAAATTTCACCTTGTAAAATCTGTCAACAAATTTAGATGAAATTATGTGTTTTATCATAAATAAATAAAGAACCAAATCACGAACACGATCAGTGTCGGCACTAAGTTTTATTAATAGTAATCGAAAAATATGTTCTTCCATTTTGAAATACATATTAGCATTTCACTCAACTATTCCTTGATTTGTACTACCTGTAGAAGCTTTTTTTATGACCGGAAAATTAAAAATGTACACAATCTCTCACATTATTTTCTTTGATCAAGAACTAAGAAACCTTTTGTCTGCAGAGATGTCAAGATAAATAAGGGGTGACAACACGATGCAGAGAAAAGAAGGTGACGCCTTCCGTTACTTCGTAATTGCCTTGTTTGAAGGATTGACGTCACAACTAGCTCCTAAAAGGTTGATTTTTCAGAGTTTCCTGTGATTTTTGCAAAAAGTTAAACACTGAATAATAAATGTGAAGTTCCGAGCTTTGTGCTGTAGCAGTTGCAGCGAAAATAAAAGCCCAAGTGCAGTTATCACCTTCCTTTTCATCATTCTTGGGATGACAAGTGTGGAGGCACTTGGTTTGTAAATAAAACTGTTGTAGAATTCAGTCTGTCGTTTATCGGAAATAGAAATGTTTAAAATAAAATAGTGGCAAGAAAGAAGGTAATTTCATTTCGATTTTTTTGGATTAAAATACAAATTATTGACATTTCCCCAAATGTAAACATTTTCCAATCAAATTTTGGGCTTTATTGGAGAGCTTCATATTGATTCTAAAAAAAACTTATCAATGGAAAAGCTTTGTTTTAAAAATCGATCCAAGTATTTTTCTTGAAAATTATAAAAGGAAAGACATCCAACCCTTTTTTTCTGGCGTTTCTGAGTTTTTTATATTTTAAGTTTTATTTCAAATTTTGTTAGTTACAATTTATTTAGTTAAAATTAACCCATTTTCCCCATTTTTATTTAGATGGAAACGCAAAAAATAGCAGATTTTTTGAGATAATAATAAAAAAACTGAAGTCCAAACAGTGGCAGTGAAAATACATTGAAAATTTCTTTCAAATAATTAACGGGCACCATAGTCGAGTGGGTTCTGTGTTCGCGCTTCATTCGGTTTGTCCCGGGTTCGAATCCTGGCCGAGGAAAATAACATCAAAAATTATGGAAAAAGTTTATTCTAGTCGCCCGTCGGCAGGCAATGGCAAACCTCCGAGTACATTTCTGCAATGGAGAATCTTCTTAGTTAGAGTTTACTTATAACTGTAGGCCCCTGAATTTGTTTTACAACAACAAGTCGCACACTACAAATTGTGGGAGGAGTTCTCCCAAATTATTATTATTATTCATAATGAACAATGAATGTTGGCCGTTTTTAGAACTTTTCTAAGTCTGTTTGTCTACTTGAATTCACTAATCTCCAATGAAATAATTTAATTTTATCAACGGCATCAACGTATGCCGGGTATTTTTTTTTTGTTGTTAATTTTTGTTAAGAATAGCGGCCCGTGCTGGTTGTAGCTACTGTGAAATGTGTGCCCAATAAAACCAGTAGCTTTTTGCGGCAGAGATTTTTTACATCGCGTAATTCCTACCCTATATTTTCTTATTTCAACCACTATTGTTATTAATTTCTACCACTATTTTACTAATTTCTTAAACTAGTTCACTGATTTCTACCACTATTTTTACGAACTACTAATTTCAACCATTATTTTTACTTATTTCTACCACTAGTTTTACTCATTTCTTTCACTGCAGTTACTCATATCTACTACTATTTTAGTAATATTTTTGTACTCATTTCTACCACTATTTTCACTACTTTCTACCACTATTTGTACTACCATTTCTACTACTGCTACTTTTTTTACTAATGCTACTACTATTTACTACGCTTACTTTTATTAATTTATACTTCTACGAATCAGTTTTACTTCTGGCTCAAGAGTTTTTTTCCATTAAAAATTTAACGTTTTCTTTAGTTTATATCAGAGATACATATATCAGATCGCTATTTTCTTCACTTTACAAAAATTTTACTTTTCAATCTGCCTATACATAACAACACATTACTTTTGCCGACATCCAAAACATATCCGCCCGCTTGCATTCAAAATTTATGCGATGTCATAGCGAAAAATGTGCAATAATTATGTAAACAGCGACAATTTAATTATTTATAAACGCCGCGCAAAAGCATAAAATATTAAATGACAATTTCAGTTTCCCTAAAGCATGTGACAAAGAAAAAACGGTTTCTTACAATTAGCGGATAAATAATTAATAGCAATGTTGGTGTGGCGCGTTTAGCTTGACAAGCGAAAAGGAATTTTATTGCAACTCGACACACACACATTTGCATGCGTACAATTAAAATATTTGAATAGAATTATTGATGCTTTTTCCACCAACGAAATTATGCGGCATTATTTAAAAAAAAAATTTTTTTTGTTAAGAGTTTCACCCTAATGCAATTTTTACAAGATAATTTTCATCAAAACATTTTATAAAATTGCCAATTAGCAATGCGCAAAATTATCATAAATGAAACATAAAATTTAAGACGCAAGGGTGCACAGTGGATGACTCGCTCTAAGACCACCAATTTTCGTGCATTTGGGAGCAGAAAGGGGGGGGTAGTAACGTCACTATAATTATTTTGCGCATGTAATAAAATTTTGCGACAAATTAATTGTGGGAGGTAGAATTTGATGCACAATTGAAAGTGACAAAAATGACAAATATGCTGAATACGTATGACATATGTATGTATACTTAGAAGTGAAGATGAGCGTAAGAAAAGCGTACACGCGCGTCAAATGTGTAAATATTTATATACTATGTATTTATTAACTCATAGAAATATTACAGTCAAATAAAATTAGTTTACAAATATTTGCACAATGCGCACAACCAGCGGGTGGTCAGCAACAATGACCACTCATTTTAATAAATGTACGTGTAATATTTTTTTTTCATTTATTCAATAAGTGTAGGACAGCTGCTGTTACAGTGTCAACTAAATGTAGTAATGACTGCTAACAGCCGCCACAAAGCGTTGACCACCCGCTATTGTGTATTAAATTCTAAGCTGTATATAGGAAAATAAATTAACATTAAATTGAATAAAATGTAACAAATTTGTTTTTATTTTTGCAAACATGTGGTGTTCACGTGGCCACACACACACACACAAAAAGGTGCATAATTTAAATTTAAATTATTTGCTCGGGCTTTCATATAAAAGTCTGCACCCACACCCACACATCTACATACATACATGTCATATGCTAACAAGCAATTTTCTTTTTTCTAACTATAAATTAATTTATTCTCTTGCACCTCATCAAAACTCGTCAAATTATGTCATTTAACACTTTGATAGACATCTACAAGTAAAAATGCACAGGCATTGCTGTCATGCCGGTCCGAAGTTCAAGGCCGCTTTCCTCGTTCTTTGTACGTTAGTCATATTGTATACATACATAGTATATATTTGCCTATGTACCGTTATATATATATTAATCCGCATTGAAATATGCACCCAAGCGTTCGCTGAAAATATTTTTATCTATCTGCCCCACATCTTTGAAGTTTAACACAAAAGGCATAGTGTAGATTTTTTGAATATTTAGTACTTTAGCACGTACTGCCAGTTTTCAATGATTCGCTTGATGAAATTGCGATTTATTTGAATTGCATAGGTACATGAATATTTTGTGTAAGTTATTTACCTTACTTTGGTTTAGAAAAAAAGCTTATGCCTCAAGGAACGCATAGGCGCGTAACTAGAAAAATTTTCCATTGGCTATTTTGTATACATTTTGGCGTAGAACACGTCTTATGGGATACTCAGCTTGTTGTAGTTGTATTTTTAGAATTTCACAAAAACGCCTACCGAGCGTGAACTAATAAAGCTATTTTCACTTTAAAAAATGATCGTTGCTATTTTTTCTCTCGCAGTAATGAAAAAAATACTGGCTGATTTTGAAGTTAATTTCGATACTTTAAGTGTTCTACCGACCTGTAGCGCCAAATTTCAATATGCTTTTGTTTGCCATTTACGTTAATTTATTTATTTTTAAGAATTTTCTATAAAAAATATAACTCATAGATAACATAAAACCATGGTGTAATAAAAAGTAAGTGATGGCACTTAAGGGGTGGTTGTTGGAATTTCGAAAATTTCGGCTTGCCAGCCTTAGAGTGATGCCAACTGAATTCAAATTTAAAATTGCATATTGGATGAAGTTCATGAGAGTTTTTGCTTAGGTAACATGAAGACAACCTTTGGTAAGGGAGTATCAAAACCAGGGTTCGAAAACATTCACTCACGTTCGTACGCGAACGCGAACGTATACACTTCAACATTTTCTGTTGCATTCAGAGCCTTTAATAATTGAATCATATGTATGTAGGTATAATTGTTTCTTTGCTTTTATTTTCTCACACTTTTCATTTCAATGAGGAAGAGGTGGAAATGACAACTATGAAATTTTGGGGGTTATAACAACAACTATGTTTTAAATGTAGAATGCATTTCCGTAGTAAATATTTGAATAACACTGCATTGCCACCATTAGCATTTCCCATATATTTTCATGATTTTGGCTACTTGGATTTCAATCAGGTTTCAACGAACAAACCTTTAGATTGCTTCTTTGAAATGTTCTCATTTAATGTGTTCAATATTCTCTGCATAAACTTAAATACACAAAGGATCTTAAAATGAATAAATAAAAAAAAAATAACAGCGGCATTAGAAAAACAGAATTCCGACACCGGAAATTGGACAACCACTTGTATGTACAAGGAAAACGGTACTAATTTGTCTTCCTTTTTCTACTACCTGCAAATGCATAGGCGCAGTCGGCATGCAGAAAAAGTGAGGTTATGTAAGTGATTTTACCTTATTCATTACACCATGACATAAACCATATAAATTAAAATTTCAAACTTGACACAAAATTTGCAAAATTCAACATACATAATTCAAAAAAATTGTTATACAATTTTCGAGATTTTTACAGAGAATTTTTAGAAAATTTTCTTCGAATTTATAGTTTTATAAATCAATCAAGTGGCTAAAAATTCTAGTTGAATTTTGATAATTTTACTTGCCGACGGTGTTACTTATTTTCTTCCATATAACCCATGAGCACCTTTCGGAATTTAAATTCTCTAAAGTAAAACAAATATTTTTTTATATGTACACCTTTAATATATATTTTTTTTTAAACGAACGTTTGAAAGAAGAAAAAAAATAGTTGTAAAAATGGTATTTTCTTATTTACGAAAAACCCGTTTTCTCTTTAATGAAATGCTTCATTTGGTATATAGGTAAAGAGGTTGTTGATATATTTTAAGTACGTTTATTTGATTAAAATTTGTAGGCATAATTGATTGATTGTACCCCATTTTTGGCCATCATTTTCCAAATATATGAGTACACACATAAGTATGTACATATGTACATGCATTTCGTACTAACCTGCGTAAGAGCAGTGTGATTAATTAATTGTCGTTAGCATCAGTACTTATGTATTTATAATCCATTGAAAGTTGTTGGTAAATAATTGTATTATTTTATTTCGACTATTAGCCGACAGAAGGCGTTGGTCAAACATTAACTCAGAGAAGACACTGGCCATGGAATATATTTATTACTTATGGTTCAAGTTAATGTGGGTTTTTAATTATTAACAGTTTTTGCTAGCAGAGTTTCAATTAATAAAATTCATCCTGCAAGGCGACGGTAACAGATTTACAACTACATCTACAACATCTCCGCTGTATACCAATGCCAATACAATCAAAAATTAATTAAAGGGCGATTTGTGGAAAATTCTTTGTGTACGGAGGTAAGTTGCTTTTGTTTTTCAATTTTATTAACTAAAATGGTAATTGTTTTGCTTTATCACCCAAATATAGTTTATTGCAAGCGTATATAAAGGTGGGTATTGAAATTTTAACTCGTAAATACATTTTAACAACAATCACTTATATATTTCAGAAGCTGTAACCAAAGCTAGGAAAGCAAAAGAAATGTAAGTAGATTTATGGGTTTCAAATTAATTGGAATTAAGGTCAATATTGTAGCATAATGAATAATGATATTACATGTTTTCAAACAGAAAATTTACTTTATTACGAATATAAAGTCAATTTTACATATCCCAGTACATAGCGTAATCTGCAGGTCAAATTTTTATCCACTTTATCAATCAAGGCGTTCAAAGTTTCCTGTTTATACGCATAGTCCAATGATCTCACCCAGGTCCAGATAAAATAATTTCTACAGATCAAATCGCACGACCACCAAATGTTTCTTGCAATAACATGATTATTTGATGCTATGCCGCTATCCTTTTGAAAAAACAGGAATAAAACACTTAGGTATGCGTGTTTCCATAATCGGTTGTCGGCGTCTATAAAGTTCACACAAACAAACATTATTTTTCTATAAATAAGTACATTAGGATGCTTCACTACCCATACAAAAAAAAAAAAATCGGGATGTTTCATTCATTATATTTTAAGACATCAACCAAAATATTTAGGAAAAATATTAAAATTTATGTGAACCGGATCAATTTGAAATTACCTCCTTGAACTGAAGATTTTTTTCTTAATATTTGAGCCCCCATTTGTTTTTTATACAACAAAATCCACTTTAGAATGTATTTTCAAATCCAGCCCACGTAAATCTTAAGATGTTGCCGAAATATTTTGCCGGAAGTCTTAAAACATAATCAATTTTATAATTCTGGTGGAAAACCGCATACTTTTTTTGGGAGACACCCTAATGTTACATTTGTATGTATGTGCATAAGAAATTCCCCGTATACATATTTAGTGCCAAATTAATTACTTTTTATCACAAATATTTTTATATTAAAAATTGTTTGCCATAAATTATCGCCCTGCGTAAGCGACATTAGAAGAAAATCAATAATTTGCTACGCAAAATCGGAACAAACAAAGAAATGAAGTCACACCAAGTAACTGAACTGCTGTTGCCAAATTTTCCACAGATTCACTTCTCTTCTATACGCCAAGAAAATCATACCAGCATACAGGTACAAACATCCCTGTAGGAAATAACGATAGTAAAACAGTACTGATCACTATTGACTTTGTCACCAGCACTACTGACTAAATTTACCTCAAGTAATGCTCTCTACTGTAGACAATTAACTTGCGCTTGTCACTGAGAATCAACTAGTGCTCTTAGACCCATTGATTATGGGGCTCTTAGGAACCACATGGAGACACCGGAACCAGTGATTCTCCACAAAGGAAATTAAACAATAAGGAAATCAGCTTGACAGCTGCCAGAAATTTATGTACCTCTCAAAGGGAAAATGAAAAGTGTTTACGCGTCGTTGACAATGGGCCCGTTTCTTTGTACCCGAGTTGTAAAAGAACACTAGGTAGGATAACAAAATGCATGTAAAGCAACAACACTAACTCAGAAAAATATGCGAGCTGAGTCAACTCGGTAAAACGATATCCGACCAGAGATGTAGTGTTGGGAAGTGAAAAAACTGCGCCATTGTAAATGAGCCGGCAGAAAATCCATGGGAAATTTAGACTTAAGACTTAATTCTTTATTATTTGGATAGTGCTTTTAAATATATAACTAAATAAACATAAAAATTGCCGGCACAACTATTTTCCGTTATATAGCACTAAACAAATCACATCTTTCATGAAATAGGCTAACAGGGTTGATTTTGCAACTAAAGGAAATTTTATCCGAGTTGGAGCGTTCTTTTGCAACTCGGGTGCAAAGAAACGGGTCTAATGTCGCTAAAAAGCCCCCCAAAATAATAGGCAAAGTGGTAACTTTGAGACACTTTACTCCAAGCTTCCCACAGGGATATCACTCTTACGAATACTATCCATATTTATGCGCATCACAAGTATACTTATAAAATGTATGTATGTATAAACCAACAAAGCTCTAGAAAATAGTTAACTACGCATTAGACGTAATCGAAGCAGATCCCTTCCATTATTATTGTGTCAATGTGCTTTTATGTGGTACCTTCTGTAATTTTGCCCTTATGAGTTTTACGCTTCTGTATGTTCTGTACTTATATTTACACAATTTACGCAACGGAAATCGTTTTGAAATTGCTCCAGGTGGCGCAACGCAATTGGGCTGGCAGTGTTTACTTGAGTAATCCAAACAATGGACCGAAGTGAAACAGGCGGCAGGCAAAATAACCAAAAGCAAAGACGCAATTGTGGATTTTCTTAATTAGGCGTAGCCGTAGATGATAAAAAGCAGGTGTTGTGTAATACACTTGCATACATACACTGTGTAGAAAAATAAAGATGCCAGATTTTTCATTTACAAACATTACAATAACTCATAAATGCATAGATAAACATTTACTTAAATATTAGTAAAATATGCACAAATGGCTGGAAACTTTTTTACTCATAAATTGTTCTAATCCCTACAAGTATTTACATATGTGCATGTATAAGTGTTTTATAAATCGAATTTCACTTATAAAATTTCACATTATAAATAAATATTCTTAAATCTATTTAAAAACTATTCGAACTTTTTAAACATTCGATAGCCTGCGTACATCTGGTCAATGCACTACTTCGGCCAACTTCATTGTTCTGATGCTATGCTCTAAGTAGTTAGATATTACTGCGACTTCATAAGTTATGAATTTACAATAATATTTATTATTCATTCATATTGCTTATACATATGTTGTTAAAATTACAACAACCCTGAATTCTAAAAACAAATTAAGAGGGTCCTACACCTTGTGTGCCATTTTTGCAGTTGATTTTTTGGGAATTTATTATGGGAGTTCTAATGCAAATATTGAAACGAAACTTTCAACTCTCCGTAGTGCTTTTATTAAACTTTACTTGAAAACTTTTTGGCATGTCAAAGTTGTAACTGAATTTATGCAAATAGCATTGATAGCTCCCATGTCAAAATGAAAGTGTCAAACGGTGTACACGATTGAGTCCACTCTGGTTATCTGGAATCAAAAACTCAACAAAATTTTCAATTATTGTTATGTCAGCTAAGGAATGTTCGTTTCTTTGGGAAAAAAATAATTTTTCGCGAAATGGAGGATATTTTTCTGGTAAAATTAATTTTCAACCATGTTTTTGTATTTTGTACTGCTGTGAAAATTCAGCAATTTCAAATTGGATATAAAGCAACGGTTATTCCCTCGCCAAGGGTTTGCTGACCATGTACAAAAAATATCTTGATACCGTACTGAAAAGCGAAACTTTTGGAAAAACGTATAGAACATTATTAGTTTTGTTTATTAATGCCATGTTTCACGAGCAATAACTCTTAAACCAAGAAAAATTCCGCTAAACCCTTGTCGAGGCTAGAAAAATGCAATAAAAAAATCCGACTTTGTAAAACTTACAAGGTGTAGGACCCCCTTCCCTATAAGTTGGAAGATACAAATTTTTCTAAGGAAATTAGATTTTTTTGTAAATAAGTTGTCATTTTAAACCCTTTGAAAAGTTGGCCATTTAAAAGTTATTGCCTACGAAACATGACTACGATTTTTAGATTCAATCTAATATTACAAATAAAATAACATTGCATAATGGCGCTATAAAACACAGTAATAACTAAAGTGCGATCAAATCATAATGCTACATGCCTGAACTAATGTTCTTCATAAAAGTCTTGCTAAATATTTAAACTTCTTAAATCACAACGATTTAAAATTAACTAATATTTTTCCTCTCAATTTCACGATACGAGTATAAATGTTGTTGCGTTCAAAGCAGGTTAAAAAAACAGTATCGCCATTAGGATTTAATTTGAATAGGTTCTTCACTAATTGGGATATTTAGATTTTGGAAATGGCTCCCTAAAAATATTTAGTATTTATGCCAAAAAAATTTACATTTTGCCCATAGTGCATACCCAGATCGGAAGCCGCACTGATAAGATCCAATCTGTTGGTTCATAATTCAGGTAATTGGTCTACGTTGTTCTTCAGTGTTTCAATTAGAAAGCGTTAAGAAGTGTTTTCTTCATATCTCGAGTATCCTGTGGACGTCTACTAAAAATCTTCGACTCTGCCACGTCTTGAAACCGTTTGATTGCTTTATTTTTTTATACAATTTTGGGGCTACGTTTCTGCGCTCCAGCAATTTAAACTGTTCACACTCACCTTTTTTCAATCTCTCGCTTCTTCCTCTTGAAAAGATGTTTCTCACTTTCCTGTTGCTCGGGCAGTAATTGGTACAGGGCAGCTTTGTACACTGCATATTTCTCTGCAGCCACGAAGTGGCAGCCTCCGAAGTACAGCTGTTATTGTGTGGGAGGCAGTAACCATCCACCCCTTCCGCAACGGCACGAACAGATTGGGAAATGGTGTTCCACTGCTCGTTCGTACCCATTCATTGTGGAGTTCCGCTGTCTGATTTAGCTTCACTGATAGAGCGAACATCAACTCACAACGTGACCAATTTCGATCTTCGTTCGCTAATAAGATGGCACTCAAATGGCATTGTGGATGTTTCAAATTTTAGCTAGCATGTTCTAGGATAACGAGGGAATTTCAATATTTGTTCACTTCTTTAAAGGGAATAGAAATAATGGTCAGTAACGATTATTTGCTGGGTAAGACAAGTGAGGCAGTCGCACGGACGATCAACCATAAAACCTGTTTTAAAGAAATGGACCATCTACCCTATAATTTGGAACTGGCTCCCAATGACTTCAATATTTTTTTTTTTTCAAAACGCTGTTCAGGGATCACGATTTTTGGACCACAATGAGATTAATTTTAATCGAATTTAATCAAATGTGTCTTAGGGTGGTCCTTAAAAAATGAAATTAATGATTGTTTTCAGTATGACACCTTCGATCGGTAATGCCACGGTCAAATAATTATATAGAAACCTTTTGGTCCCGTTAGGAAACCTAATATAAAAATTTCAGGGGAATTTGATTACAACTTTTTCGATCATATTTAATCGTTACTTTCATTTTTTTCCATCAAATTTGATCGATATTCTGCAGAGAACGTAACCGTTATGATTTTTACAATAATTAAGTAACAATCAATAATCATTGTTACTTTGGGATTTTTATTTTTTGTTTTGAAATGATGATTACACAACAATTAAAACTGTTCGAAAAAATAAAAAACTCATAATAGAACAATTAAAAATAATATTAATATAAAAAATAACTATTAAATTACGATTTTAAAATAAAAATGATTACGATTTGTTTATCAAAAATAATCCTTATTCTTGGATCTGACCACTTTTGATAGTTATAATTGGATTTAATTTTTATCGGTCATAATAAACGCGAAAAACTTCTCGGTGAGGACAATAAGAGCAAAAACACAAAAACTACGATTTATATTTGATGATAGTATAAAAATTAAGAATCATCTGAAAAATTTAAATCCAAGAATATGGATTAAATATAAAAATCTTAATTGTGAGTATCCAATTATTTAAACAAAACATCGTCTAAATAAAAATAAGATTGCATAGCATGTGTCATAAGGAGAACGGTATATTCGAGTTTTGTTATAAACGAATCCTTCTCATTGCCTCATTGCTTTGTATTCTAAAACCACCCTAATTTATAGATGTAGGTACGATTTTTCGAAATATATCGCATAATAGATATTGGCATTTTGCGACTTTTATACATTAAACGATTTTGTCGAACGTTTTAACGCAATTGAAAAAATAGGTGAAATAAAATTCAGATTCTCTTAATGAATTCCGCGACAACAGCATTGAAAGTATTTAATGAAGTAATAAATTTTTGTATGTATGTATGTGATATATTTCTTTTACTCTTTAAAATAACCCCTGATTATAATTATTTGCGCCTTCTTTTGACGTTTGCAGATTAATCGCTAAGCCCGCGCCAGCCATTGTTTACCGACGTACTTACTTTGAATAAATTTGGTTATTAATGGAAATTAATTGATCATTGTTTCCAATCGCTTGGTAAAAAAAACCCCCAGACAATATATTTTATTGCCTTATCAACGCAGGTAGCATTATTAGAATTATTATTTACTGAAACATTTGTATAATTCTACAGCTCTACGGTGTATTTGTTTTAGGATATTTCAATTTTGTATGGTAGCAAACAAGCGGTAGAAATTTCCATATATACATAAAAGACGACAATGTTTTGCGTTTTCAAAACCAACACTTAACGTAAGCAATGCTGAACAGAATGAACAGAATTTTTAGGACTACTGCCGTAGATATGCCTCTAATCAAAAGCAAATATTAGTTCTTAAGACAAAAGCCAATAGCCGATATCAAATGAATTCGCAAGGAACTTTCTTCTATGGAAAATTTTAGCAATTTACTACGTTTTTGAATAAAGGTACATACACTAAGCAACCTTATCTGTTTGTTTTCATCATATTTAATATTTTCCCTTTTTTTTGCTTTTGTTTTCTCTTTAATATAGGCAACTCTTTATGATAAACTAATCGCGCCGCGCGCAAACTATTTTTGCGGAATAGCGCGGGATTACACGTGTAAGATCTGCGAGATTTGTGGAACTAAAAAAATGAAATAAAAACAAATTAAGAACATTTGGGAGGGGGTACAAAATGTTGGCAGCACTGCCACGGTGCAAAATAAATGCAACATTATTTCGAGAAAAGAAAACGCTGTAATTAAATTCATTATACCAAAATTTTAGTGTTTTCCCCCTATTTCTATAATTTCCGCAATTGTGCTTACTGTGTTGAACTACAAAGTTTGTACAAATTTTGGTGTAGTTTGATAAAGTAATTTTGGATCTAACCCCGATTGCTCTAAACTAGTTAGGGTCTTTCCCATTTTTAAAAACTTTTGGTTCCTTTTATTTGTTTGTCAACCTAATGCTGTATATAAAATTTGAGCATATTACCTTTTATAGTTACTAAAATATGGCGGTTTTTGATTTTTGCAAATTACCGTTGCATGAAAGATGACCGTGGTCTTTCTCCGATTTCTGTAATTTTCGAAATTATGCCTACTGAGTTGAATGTAAAGTATGTATCAAATTTTGTAGAGCTTAATCAGGTTGGTCCGGAGATATATCTATTTTCTGTAAATTCGGCGGTGTCATGCCCATTCCCCCAAGAACAAAATAAACCCAATCCTGTATATAAAATTTGGTAAAGGGTTTTTCAATAGGGACGCTACAAAAGTAGACCGATAGTGACAGCAAAGGACGCCATATTTTTCCCCGCTCTTTTGACATTTCTCCAACAACGAGTCGAAATTATTAAAATGTACTACCGAAATTCGGAGTCAATGACCTCAACTTTAAGAGCGCTACGTCCAATTTATGGCCGTCGTCATTTCTGGCTGAATGGCTTTGTCAATAAGCAAAATATGCGTTATTGGACAGGCAGCAATCCACACGTACTCCATCAGTCAACATTGCATCCCGAAAAAATTACGGTTTGAAAGAAGAATTTAATTCATATCCCAAACCGTTTTTGTTTTATTTAAAAAAAAATTTTGTGCGTTCCTATTGCAAGACCCGATATTTATAGTTACTGAAATACTGCAATCTTTTGATTTTTTCCAATTATACGATGCACGGAAGGACGGTCGTTTAAATATAGCTTAAAATATTTATCTTTTCATTTTGAACATTTGGGCATCTATCTCGGTTGCTTTAAGTTGTCGGGTACCAAAGCGCCGAGGTAAAAGAAAATTATATACAAAATATATATATATATACTATATAGAAGTTTGCGGTAGATAAATTTATTAATGGGTTTGCAATTTTTTTGCGTTTACGTTTCGTGATAAACAAATCGGATAAGCAATTGATAAAGACCACGAATCAGTCAATAAATCGTTAACCCTCGCCTACATTAATCTCCGTACTATACGAATAGCCAGGGATTCATCTGTACTTACATATATCCGACCGAACAGGAAGGAGATATCACTTCAACGCTGCTCATACCAATTTGAGGTCGATTCCGTCGACAATTAGTGAAGTGGAACTCTCCTTTTTTACGATTTGGTATATTTGTATTATTATTATTATTATTATTTAGATACTGGTATTAATATCAGTACTAAAAGTTTTTGAGCATTGGCTGCCAAGACCATCAGGCCATCAGATTAAAGATTAAACTTTAAATGTTTCATCATATTTTCGGAAGCAGTATCAGAAAGCTTCACCTACATACTTCTCTTCATGAACATACCACGCATGGCTTCAATATTGAGATTGTGATGAGGGATTGGATTGGATAAAAGTTTGAAATAATTTTAAAAAGGCTTACTATTCAAAGAAGCTCGATGTTAGGGAACTACATGGATTAAGGCAAAGCAATTTGCCATCAGTGAAACTCTGCTGACAGACAAGGAACACCCTTTCTGAAACCAACCAGCATGGGTGATGAAAAAGGGAATACATACCACACAAAAATCATGGCAGCTCAACAGGAAAGACGTCGTGCCCTTGATTGACGACAATGCGGGAAGCGAATTGTTTTATACGTCAATTCGGCTCTCTGTTGCTCACAACACTACCGATTGATCGAAGAAATCAAGAGAGCACGACCCGAATAGACCAACAGAAAGCGTATTGTGATCCATCAACAGAACAATAGAAGGTTTCAAACATCTTTCATAAAAAATTTACACATCTTTCGTTTAAAATAGCATTAAAAATCGGTTAAAAATTACATATACGAACTATTAAAAATGTCATGCCAAGAATACTACTCCTGGATAACAGTACTATCAATCGGCTGTCGGATTTCAGACTTCACCCGCCCTCAGCGTCTTTCGATTGATGTGAAATCCGGTTTGAGGTAGATTGTGGAAAATTTTAATAATGGGATCTACAAAGTGTATATTTACTTGTAGTCTAATTATTATATTCTTTTTTATACAGAGAGCGCTATCAGTTCCTCCAGTATAACAGTTGAATAAATTTAGAAATAAACAATAGATTGCAAAGAATGTGTATTTTTTATTTAGTTCAATTCTCACAATTTATGTGCGCTACTTTTTAAAACAACATCGATTAGTTACTATCTTTATTGACCAACGCAAACTGTGCTCTTTTTCGGGTATTTTTCATTCTCATTCTCATTCCTCGAGCATCTCGCTCGTTATGGCAGGTATTTACTCTGTAAATTACCCCACAAAGAGAAGTGCAGATTGTTGAGTCGGGGGGTTTAGAGCAGCCAGCCAATATCGCCTCTTTTCCTCTTTTTCTTTTCACACGTCCAGGGAATTTTTGCTGTAAACCCCGCATTGTTTGTGGTTGCTGTGTGGCATGGCGTCCCGTTCTGTTGAAACCAGAAGTAATACGAATCTTTTTCACGCATTTTCGGACACACAAAAGTATGCACGTTGAGTTAGCATAATTGAACGACTATTTTCAATGTACATATTCACTAATTCAGTGCGTTCTAAGAAAGTAAATCGGTTGGCAAATGGCACCCTATACTTTTCGTATTTTTAGAGCCAGTATTGATAGAGAGCAGAACAATAGGATTTTGTTTATATTTTTTGTAAAATTTAGTATTTCTTTTAATAGCTCCGAGTGAGATTAAGTTATAAATTTATTTTTATATTAAAATATAGATGCCACCTTATCAAAACATCGCAAATGTATTCCAGCTCCGGCCATTCTTTTCAAAAAACGTCATTTGAGAGGTCAAAGCATATAGAATCGTTTGAAGTAACTGTAAGATATAAATTTGTCATACATTATATTGATTACTTAACTTCCTATTTTTTTTAAAGCGAAGCTGATTATGTTAACAAATATAATTTTGCTTTGGGATGCTTTAGGAACTTTTCGGTCGGTACTGGTTTAAAAGTAAACAAATAGTTTCTTTTTTCTCCTACGCCTTTCCCTTCTTATTTACCATGGAAATTTCAAATGAATTCTAACAAAAAAAATTACAAATATAATTTTGTCCGGTTTTTAGTGCAAAATGCTCTTAGTACGCCATCTGACTACCGTTTCACTCTCCAAAACTCTCTTGCCCGACAGAAGAACCGCCAAAGATCAGTTGACCAAACTTTCCGCCGATTAACCACAGAAAATCTAAACCGATGGAATTATGTAACTAACCGGAAGACGGCAAGATCTCCAATAACGAAAAGATTTGTTAAAAATGTTCAAAAAATAAACACGATAATAAATATGCGACATATTGTATATACTTGTGTATAGTCCAATAGTTTACAACATCAAAACATGAATAATTATTATGCCCCATATTTCTTTTTCCATTTCAAGTATATTTTCGTAGTCAAAATGTTATCACCGAAAATGGAAATGGCATTCATTTAATTGGCTTATCAACTGGTCTCAATTTGCTTCTAAATATTTTGGTATGGCACGTAAAAGAAATAATAGACATAATAAATCGTTTGTTTACACTCTGTATCTACATACAACATTTAACAAATACATGTACAGTTAGATTAGAATTAGACAAATATTTTGCAGTAAAAATTAAGCAATAATCGCATTAAATGTCGTTGGCACTTAAAGATTAACAATGATTAAATTAAAAATAAAAATGTAAATAGAAATTGTTCCCTAAAACAAGTAGACGGGACAACACAACTTCATTAATGTTTTTATATTGTATACATATGTATGTAAATTCCATGAAGGACTCATTAAGCTTGATTTTTTACTAATTGGCTGTACGCTGCAGAAAATAAGTCGAAAATAAATGTCAAAAATAAATCCAAAAATATACAAAATTACTTTAAAAAAGATTCCCATTTATTTCTTCGATCAATCAAAATAAGAGTAGGCGAAAATACGAACGTAGACGTCAAAGAAAACTATTTTTATTTAAAATGTAAATTCTATGGTTATATTCTGCAGCATACTGAGCTTAAGGCAGAACTTCTTTTATACCATGTCCAGACCAAAGCTTAAACTTACTCCCATCGCAATCATCGTAGTTATCACATCAATTCACTTGATTTGGCAAAATTTCGCCATACAAAAAATTAATTTGAAAATCTCGTCACCGAGAAGTTCTGGACTTAATCCACATTTAATATCTACGTGCATCCCTGATTTGCGCAATCTGTTTGTGAGCCAAAACTGCAGTAAAAACAAAACAAAGGCACTATCATGTAAGGTGGCAGCGTCGCATTAACTGAATGCTTGTTTCTTTCTTCACCTCGCACGGTGAAAATTTTAAAATTCTTGGTTTTGCTTACATTTACATTTTATATTTACCTTCGTATTGTATAATTCACGATTTCTTTTTTTTTACTTTCATCCCGTTCGTTTATGGAAAGTTTTTCTGTCATTGACTCCACTCAAAAGCAACAAAAATATGCATGGAATTCTTGTATTTGTAATGACGATACCTCCTTATATGAATTATAAACATCAACCGCGGTGTCGACAGAAATAGTTAGTGATGTGGATTAACTTCGATTTGCGACGATTAACTTTTGGTTTGGACATGGCATTAGGATGCCTAAGGCTTCTTTATCACTATTTCTTTTTGGAGCTCACAAGACACATTTTTTGCATGTTAAATAAATTAAAAGTTTAAGTTTATTTAGAAGCACACATCTCATACATCTTGTCTGAAACAGAAAAACTAAATTAATCTTTAATTTTCATATTTTTTTCTTTTTGCTGAACAAAAAAACAAGAAAGAATTGTTGTAGAACTTCCGATTTGAAATCAAATTTTACTTCAAACAATCTTTTTGGTTCAAATATAATGACAATTTAATACTGAAATTAAAAAAAAAATCCTGCGCCCTTAAAAATATTGCGAAAATATTACTCCAATGCTGTAATAAAAAGCGGGCAATAGAATTTACTAGCAGGAACTGATGCTCACCCTTAGTTTTCGGCAGCGTGTGTTAAGCGAAGCTCGCCGTTTCTTTCGGTCGTATTTCTGATTAGTTTCTGACGAGTTGGCTAGGGACATTTGCGCCTCTCTAAATGCAGGAATCCCGATATCATCCTGCAAACTCCAACTAACGAAAAAATGGGCCGCTGAAGCCACGTGTGGCACATCGCGGCAGATTTGGCCTAAATGAAATGCGGCAAGATCTAGACATCTCATCCTCCTGGGCCGCTCTACTCTTAGGCAGTGCAGTAGGATATCTCTGGGCATTGTCTGACGAGCACGCAGCATGGGGCTGTAATGTAAGCAAATTACTTCTTTAAGAAGGCGAAAGTGTGGAGCATTATCTATGTCATCATTCACCGTTAGCAAGAACAAGACGGCGTTGTTTTCGTCAATATTTAATTTGTTGTCTTGCTGACCTAAGTTCAGCGGACAGTGGTGAGTTTCTTAGCTATCTGAAGTTAACCTATTCTGATAGGCTTGTGGATGACTGCAAAGCTTTTCTGAACCTACTGGCCATCCACAACAATGTAACGTTGTGGTGGGATCCGGGGAATGAGGGGTTTGATGAAAACTACGGATGCATGGTCCAGAGCGCCCAGGGGTTACACCGCAAAACTGATAAGGTGGGTGGAGTCTCAGTTTGCAAAGGCAAACGACATCTAGACTAGCTTAAGAAACGGATTGTAGGTTGTGTAGGCTGGATGCCGAAATGCAAGAGCATATCATCGCTCCAACGAAGAGTAGAACATCTCAAATTACCGTGGAAGACTAGCATCTTCACTATTATTCGAAGAGTAGTACATTTTAGAGTCTAGCGAGGAAGAATAGCAAGAAGGCGAACTCATATAAGGTGGAGGTGGATGATTTCGTATAAACTTTGACAGCTCATACCAGATGGTGTTAAGCGTACAACAACAAAAAAGTATTATATCAAGTTATACGGACGATGACTGTAAGAATTACAACAAATACATTATTTTGAGATTAAGTTCTCCAAGTGAATCCAATCAGCTGCTTGTTTTACACCAAATTAACCTTGAATATGAGTAAAATATCGTTTTTCAAATCTTAAAAGATCTGATATGTGCCAGATTTCGCAGATTAATAATCTGAAATATACTAGTATTCCCCCCGCATAATGAAGCTCGCTACTTTTTGTAGTGGCCAACTATGTATATATTGTGTGATTGTCTATGAGTTACAAGTTAAGTCTTTAAGTGATTTTCCAAAATTCCGGAAATCTCCACGGAAAATCAGATTGAGACTATTTTTAAGAAATACGAATCTGGAGGATCGCTAAAATTTTCCAGAAAAATATTTGCCGAATATTTGAACTGACACAAAAAAATATTTACATATTTATTTATGTGTGTATGTAAGTATACAACAATATCCACAAAAATATAAGCATTTTTTTTTAAACTACTATTAATAGCGAGAAACCGCATTATTTTACCCAGCATATTTACCTCGAATTAATTTACACTTCTATTAACAATAATTATAAACAAGGAAGTGGTGTAAACATTCCAGCCGTTCAGTGAATTATAATTAAAAAGGTGTAAGTAAACTAATATCCTCATTGATGTATGTGTGTATTTATGTGCATAGTATGTGAATATATTAAAAATTATGTAAATAAGCCAATTCAAAACCAGAGCAAAATCAACAACCACACGCGCTTTGCGTGAATATTGTACCAAAGCACATTTGCAAACAACGCCGTATGTACTTACGCCTTCATTAGCATATTATTTAGTTGATACAGGGTCTTTCAATAAGAGGTATTATTTTGAATTAAAAAAAAATTGGAACTTTTCTCTCTTTAATAAAAACCTTATTTTAATACAAACTTTGAAACCCCATATCTGCCAAATGTCCACAACGGGTTTTCTTACAGTCTGATAAAATTTTCATCACATTATTGCTTCGCCAAAATAATTTGCGTACCTGGGCGCAGAGATATCCCGGCAAGTTGTGAAGCAGATGAGTTAGCCAAGCAAGGTACATTTGAAAGGGGTTTCTTCTGGCCACCTATCGGCTACCTCTGAACGAATGGACTTGCGATCAGCTTGGTAGACGCTGCAGCTACAAGAAAATATACGGTGTTGAGGTATTGTTGGCCAAAAATAGGCTGGAGGAGGTCACGGGAGCTTCTACGGTTATCGAAGCCAAAGCTCCGAATGGCAATTCATGCGATGCGGCTCAATATCATAACTAACCCTTACTTTGGCAGCTTTTTGGAGGTTGAGGAGGTGGAATCATCACAGCACTTTTCACTCAATTGCCTTGCCTTCGCGAGATCAAGAATCAAGTATCTGGGATCGCGTCTTATTCAATCTCCGGCGGACATATCGGGAGTAGAGATTAGCCTGCTTCGTAGCTTCATTGTACAACTATGAAGTTGCCGTTCTTTTTTGAATAGTCTATGGTATCACAATGAATACTTTCTGGAACATTTGCGTCAAATGTATCTTTAATGTATCCACTAAGAAAGAAGTGTAATGATATCGGCGGCCAATTGAAGTCTCGAATAAACGTTGTCAGCATCCATTCCATCAATTTCAGGCCAAAAAAAAAAATCACTCAACTTAGTCGACCGCATAATCCATTCACTGAAATGATTATGTCCCTATGACACCATTGGCCCAAAAACCACACCACACTGTCACTAATTGTTGATGAAAGGCTTTTCGTCTATTACTCTCAGATTTTCGGAGCCTCAAATATTATAATTTTGTTAACATACCGAGAAAGATTAAAATTTGCGTTATCGATTGTACGTCTTTTTTTTACTTTTCGAAACCAAACGAACGCAAACACCACTGCTTCTTTACCGATAGATAAATAGATAGATATAAAAGATCCATTGAGCTCTCTACTTCTTACAGTACCTCGTCCAACCCCAGCGCTCCTAGAAAGTCTAAGATGGTGGCTGGTGGTAGCGATCGTACAAGTTCCTTCCCAGGGCTATATGAGCCAGGTATCTCTTCCGTCTTTTCGGTAAGACAGTCGAATAACAAGTGCATCGGGGTCTCCGGATCTGAGTCGCAATATCGACACACCTCAGTTGACCAAATTCTGAGCTTGTGTAGATGGCTGCGCAATTTGGTAACCTTGATAATATCATCTCTGGGGAGCTGAGCCAGTCGGAGCCTTGTGATCAGCGTATCCAAATTTCAATGCTAATAGCACCCCAAACAATTATAACACAATAGGTTCGTTCTTTTACTTTACTTAGAAAAATCTGAGAGTTAAAAGCAAGAGAAAAAGTACTGGAACGCAGCAAACAAAATATTTAGTGCGAATAATGGCAACAACAAAAATAATGTCAAATAAAAATACCATTTTGTTTTGATATTATGCCTTAAAACGGGAAATACACAGCTAAATATTATGCAAAATTTATGTAACCGCACTCCACAATAGAAGGATAAAGTTGTAGACGAAGAATGCGAAAGAAGCACCACAAATTCTACAGATTCTTTCATCAAAACTCTGCGAATAAAATTCATTCACACAAGCACCACCACAATGAACACTTACGATTTCAATTATTTTTTGACTCCTTCCATTTTAATTTAAAAAAAGGTTGACCGCTCATCTCGGGCTAGTAAGAAATACAACTACAGTAAATTATAATAGCGAAAATGGTAATCACTTCCAGTAACTGCAATTCTGGCCCAAATGGTAACGCTATCAACAATTGGTCGAATTAAATAGGCCAATGTTGCCACTCTTACGAAAAATTTATACAAAGCTAACTGTAAGAATTATTGAATTTGTTGTATAAAAGCCTTTTATTTGGGATATTCACAATTTGTTTCAAAATGTAGACGTCTATATTTTGTTTAGCTGTCATAGCAAATTGTCGCAATACTTTACAACACCAGACCGTTCTTATATTTTGAACTCTTTTTTTTGTTTGCTTTCCCTTGGTTTGTTTGTTATCTTCAGCCATCGCGCTCAAATAAATGTAGACAGAGAAAAATATAACTTCCAATTTGTATGGGCCGCCGTAGCCGAGTGTAATTTTATTATAGGAAAGTTTTTCTAATAGCGGACGCTTTCGGCAGGCAATGCCAAACCTCCGAGTGTGTTATGTCATGTAAAAATTTCACACAAAACTCAGTTGCCGTTCGTAGTCGGCCTAAAACTGTAGGCCCCTCAGTTTGAGGTACAAAATCATGGACGCATACGATAACATGGGCCAAAACGTCGAGCTACATATATGATGTAAACCACAAACTTTATATATTATATTAAATAATAAACGCATTTTTTGCAGAATAAACCTGAGAATGGCCAATTTTAGCAAAAACAAAATACAGTTCATGAATTCCCAGCACACAATAAGCGAATATACGCGTGGTTGAAAACTTTCTGGTATTTACTTGTCAAATGACACGTCACTGCCAGTTGCTGAATCGAGAGATAAAAAGAAAGTGCGACATTGCTTGTTGGAAGCCCCTTTATAATAAAAGATGGAAAATATCATAACCAAAAATAAAAATCACCAACGGCGCGGTGTGAGCGCGGTCAAATTTGTTTTCCGCTGTGTTTGGCCTTTTTGGCGCGTTGACACAGTTACCCGAATTCCATGGTTTCGGTAGAGGTATCAAGCAGAGCAAAGATTAAATTTGTTATTTTTGCCTTTTTTCTTTGTCGGTTAAACAACCAACAAATTTGTATGATATTTGTATGAAACTGATCTGACTGTGTAAACATAACAATTTTTTATGTAAGCAAACGTGGTACAATATATTAAGCAGGCTCTTCGGTTTTACATGGGAAAAAGGTGATAGCTGACACTGACAGTTGATATGAGAACTTATTCAACAAGGCACGCGTCTCACGCATGAGAACGCGCTTGAATAACGGCAATGAGAGCAAATGTGATGCAATTGCATGTTTGAAACGTCACAATATTTCGATATGAATGAATGCCAATCACAGCAGTGGATTGTTGTATAAACGTTTGAGAGTTAAACGGTAAAAGTTGTTCCGAAACAAACAAAAACATTAAAGAGGGCAAAAAATAACAGTTTACTGTTAGACTTTTAAATCAATTTGTGCGGTTATTGTGCTGCCTAAATAAATATTTGCCGATAACACTTACTTCCTAATTTTCAAAAACCTTCATTTTTACACCCTTTCCTTGCCCTTCTCTGTGCTGTTCATTGTGTATCTTTACTTTCGCGGATGAATTTGTGACGGTGGGGGCAATGCACTGCCTTTGCTCCATACACCTGTTCAAAAACTTACAAACAAATGTCAAAGAACTGTTGTCGTATAAAAATAAATATTACTAAGTAGTGAATCCACAAAAGCTTTTGCTTTTTTAATGAATGTTATGTAAAGTTGTTGCACTCTTGAATGTTGTGTGTTTGTGTGGCTTGTGTGAATGTCAAGCACATGCATTGAACTGTGGACAACGAGTACATTGGTGATATCAGCATTCGCGATGGAAAATGTGCTAATGCGGTCGATTGAACCATTTCCTGATCGGTCATGGCTATGGTGGGATTCACGTGTGGTGAAAGAAAGAAACAACAGTAAGTACGTATGCATGGATTGCGTGTAAATTTTTTACTATTCCATTGCAGAGGAGATTACAAACGTATGCGAGGCTGTAAGTATACAGGGTGTCACTAAAAAAGGTACATACAAATAAATAAATAAAAAAATAGTCATTTATTTAAATAGTATTTAGCTCCGCAAGAAAATACTTAGTAGTTAATAAACTACATTTTAGGAAATGTTTAACATTGTTTGTCCGAAATGTAGAACATAATTCGCAGAGGGTGTTTGCGCAATTTTATATGGCTTTCTACTATTTATAATAAAATTTCGATTACAGTTATTTGTTAGCATATTGCATACATTGAGAAAAATAATAATTTTTCATTTGTTATTTAGCAATTTTACTATAAGGGTTGCAGGGTTAGCAAACGTTTTGTATTACGGTTCGGTTTGAAGCCACAAAAAAATAAAAAACGGCGGCGGTTCAATACAAAAACCGGGTTGGTTTAAAACCAGCTTCCAACTTTGAAATATTGAAGATTATTTTTACAGCAATCGTTATCCGTTTGAATCTAACGTTCTTTGAGGAAAGTTATTTGGTCAAATTCCCCCTTCAAGGAGCACAGGACGTAAGAAAAGAAATAATTTAGTTAAATAATTATTGATCTTATATAATAATTAGACAAGTTCAGCTCAAAAATATATTTTTTGTGGCAAATCAAAGACGCAGGATTTTTCGGAGTTGGCAGCTGTAACTCTATTTCGCTGCGCGCAATTGCAACTGCTCCTCCTATTTCTGGTCTAACCAAATCCATGCTCGAAAGAGACTTCTGCCGAAAACAGCTGATGTTATAAGTGTAAAATATTTCAACAACGTAGGTAATGGTTTTGTTCTTGTTCTTTTGGAATTTTACTAGAGCACACTCTTGTGAAATTTACCCCGTAAAACAACAACACTCCAAAAATGCTGGAGAAAACTTTGGCCAGCTGCAAATCCTGCAAAGTTTTGGATGTCCTGCCTAAAGATGAGGTAGAGGAGTGGCTTCTAATCGACGAGAATGAGCCTGTTGAACAAGAACTAACCGATGAGGACATTATCAACATTATAGCAAACTCTCAGCCTACTCAAAATCTTGAAGAAAGTGACTCAGATGCCGAAACGGAAGCAAAGGAAAAAATCAGCTGGGCAGAAGCTGCAGAATCACTAAATAAGTTTATCTCTTTTGCTGAGGCTATTACCAGCTACAGTGCTTCAGAAATTATTGATTTCCATATCATTAGAAATAAAATTTATACTAAACGCCAAAAGTCAAGAAAACAAAAAGACATTCGTGACTTTTTTAAACCTAAATGAAATATGTTTTACAGTACGTGTACATACATTATATGAAATGTAAAATAAACTTTGTTGTATGTATTTGCATACTGTATTTGTAGTTTAATTATTAACCTAATTGTTCTTATAATTACCGCCCGATAGACCGGAATTTTCGGTAGTCCGGCACCGAGCCGGTCCCGAACGTGCCGGATTATCGGACTTCTACTGTACTTTTAAAACACATTTACTTGATAGAGTGCGTTGAAGTCGAGATAATCATAAAAATCGTATTTATTGGTCGATTTGATTCACATCAAAAATGTACCACTTTCCTAACGCAAAGGAAATGGAAAATGGCCGCTCTAACCACTCTACAATATTAACAGCCAACAAATACCGTTTTGTAAATCACCCTTATATAAGAGGTGGCTGTTTTCCGAATTATATAAAATTATAAGATATATCTAGTGGCCCTAAAGTTTGCGTATTACTTTCTCACATTTGAAATATATAATACTTTAATATTGATTGGTTTTCACAAAATACCCCTATGTGATTATTATCAGGTTTCACCAATTCTCTGCCTGCCAAGTTTCAACAATTATGAACTCGAGTTAACCGATGAACAGACGGACGAACGGACAGACATGTCGCGTTTTTTTCTAAACATTAAATATGTCTATATCCCATACCGGTTGCTCTGGGCTATTCCAACAACCGAAACAAAGTTATCTAGGGCACTAGTGCGGCCGGGTATAAAATTTTTGTAATATTTAAGCCGCATGGTCCATACGTTGGTCTCAATTTAAGAGCACCACAATCGTAGTATGTGCCATTGACATAAATAGAAAAATGATATGCTTACAGAATTTTTTTTTTAATTTTTTAGTTTGTAGGTAAGTTGGCTTCGGCAGCCGCTGTTTTAGAAAACTTTTTGAAGTAAAATTTCTTTAGCGGCAGTGGTTTTTTACTAATTTCTACTACCAGTTTATCTAATGCTACTACTAATTACTACTGCTATTTTTTAGTAATTTTTACTACTAGTTTTATTAATGCTACTAGTACCGCTATTTTTACTCACTTCTACTACTGTTTTGACTAATTACTACTACTACTATTTTGTACTCATTTCTACTACTGTTAAATGTTTACTAATGCAACTTATTACTACTACAATTTTTACTCATTTCCACTACTATTTTTACTAATAATAATACTAATTACCACTACTGTTTTTACGAATTTCTACAACTATTTTTACTAATGCTACTACTAATTACTACAATTATATTTAATAATTTCTACTAATATTTTCCCTAACGCTACTTCTAATTTTTACTACTTTTTTTTTACTAATTTCTACCACTATTTTCATTTATGCTAAGACTAAAAAAACTAAAAAGTATCAAAATAAACTATTTTCCGCCGAAAATAAAAACACTATTCTGAACGATAAGAAGTTGTAAAATTGTGAAAAATGCCTTGATTTTTATCAGCCACATGTGCGCCGATATTTCCAAAAATCGCCGCTGACGATTACAATTTTGGTAATTAGGTACTCAAATTATTAACTTCGTTTTTGTTTTCGGAAAGTAGCAGTTTATTTAACCTCATAAACGGTGCTTTAACAAATCTGATTGGTTTAATTCTGAAAAATTCATCTGTATATTAAGCCGTCCAGGATAGAGTTCGAATTTGGGTGGCCAAAGCTCCACTCAGAAACATAACACGATAATGCCATTGTGTTGCGCCGATTATCGCCACTATTTTATTTTGATTTTCAGAATATGCGACGATAATGGAAACGCTCACTAAATGATTGTGGGAAGTTAGTGGGATCTTAGCTTAAATACCTGCAAATATTTTTTTCCGTACACACTTTGAAGTGCATTAGCCTTCTTATCTATGGCTGTATGTATGTAGTTTGTTTTTTTGTCAAAGATTTTTCTTCTATTCACGTCACATACGTCAAAGGGACTGAAACCATAAAAACCTATTAACTTATAAAAAATATATATAAAAGCCAAGGAAATGCCAAAAACTCATTATAACCACTAAAACGCGTAAACGCACTGCGCTCATCAAAAATCAAAATATTTACTCATGAGCATTACTATGTATGTACATATGTATGAACCTAAATAAATACAATTATTTACATATACACTCATGGCCAAAATAATAGGTAAAAGAGGTTTTGATTAGTTTTGACATTTTTTTCTTTTGTTGTGGAATCAATGCCGATTCTTCTTTGGCCCCTCCAGTGATGATTCTGGCTTGTAAGAAGGTTTTTTCAGCTCCAGGTATTTCTGCGGTGTGGCTACTAGCCACTGTCTAGCACCCCGATTTTAGTTCCACATGTAATGGAATCTCCGACAGCTCTAAGGAATTTAGAAGCTTCTTAAATAATTATTATTGAAAAATATTTTTTATTACCTCTTTTGACAGCAGTATAGTAACATTTCAGTTAAGTAATCATTAAAATTTAATTAACGCTTTTGACCAGGTGGCACTCCTCTTCGTAAATATTTTCCAATAAAATCTTTCGTTTCCCACCTGTATTAAAAAATCTCAGTTAACTCATAATTGAATTGATGTAATCAACTTCAAAAATAGTTTGGTGATGAGTCCCACTTTATTAATTCAAAGTAATTTGCTTTTCTAAGCTAAAAAATATTTTGGAGATGACGTTTTCTTAACGCTTTTCGTTTTACAAGCGTATTGTAATAATTGACTTAGTTTATCTTTGCAAAAAGCTGGCAACCATTACGCAAAAATAATTTTCAAATGAAGCTTTCATAAACATCTTAGTTTTCAAAATTTCATTTAACTTATTCGGTTAAATTTATTTTACGGTTAAACAGATGGCCATCTTCATTCAAAACATTGCAAATAAAGCTGTGCCAAAGTTTTTTTTGTCTGGCCCCATATTTTGATGCAAATCCCTCAATTCAAATTGAACTTGATATTTTAATACGTCTCTCGTTCGACTCCCAGATAACAATATTTCATTTATCATGTTAATTAATTGGTATTTAACTTTTTGAAAAGGTGGCAACACTTCTCAAAATTTTTTTTCAAACAAAGCTTTCATAATTATCTTTCTTTGACACCCATTTAGCAAAATTATTATGTAAATTTAATATACCTAACATTTTCGAAATAAAGCTGTGTTAAAGCTCTTGCGTCTGATCACCATTTTGTGATACGTATTTCAATTACCTAATTCTATTAACTCAAGTAAAGTTTGAACCCTCCTACATGCAATTCAGATATAAAGCCATTTCAACCCTATTTCGATTGATACCCATATTGTAATATTTAATTTATCTTATTAAATAATTTGATTTGAAGTTAATTTTAAAACAGATGGCAAACCTTTTCAAACATTTTAAAAATAACCTAAATACTCAGATTTCGTAATACTCTTTCGTTTGCCATCCATACTTTAATACATTTCTATTACTTGTGTATAACTTATTTGAATTCAAATTTTTCAAACAGTTCGCAATACTCTTAAAAATATGCTGCAAACTTCTTAACCCTTTTTGTTCGACACTCATATTTTTATACACATTTATATTGTACTTGATACCTTTAATTAAAATTGAATTTCAGTTTTTATACAGATTAATATAGTGTAGCAATGAAACCTTTTCAAAACCATTTCGATGAATACTTAATTGTAGTAACTCATTTGTATTAATTGAATTTAATTTTTAGTTGGTGGAAACTCTTTTCGTGTTCTAACCTAGATATAGATAAACCCCATCTTCGAAGTGGAATTCATGTGGTGTCAAAAGTTGAGCTCAGCCAGCTCAGAACTTTGTTTTTGAGCGCCGATCAAACGAACTTCAGCGGAGTTTGACAACGCTTTGAGAACACTCATATCTTTATTATAAAAGGTTAAAAAACTACAATATTTAGTAGGGCTTTTGTTTTTTCCTCGCACAATTGTCGCGAGAAATGTCGACTATTTATCGAGTTAAGTTTATTTCATAGTTTTATTGTTTGCAGTAAAAATAAAACAGCAAGTAACAAAATGAGTTCAATTAAATTTAGTATCGAGAAATTCACGCACCTCACGAGCGGTACTCGCGAGAAATTGATTGATTTGGCTGCTTGGCTTATTGTATATATTTTGGGCTATGATAAGTATTTAGCGCAAAATTAGTGTAAGCAATCCAGATATCTTATCGAATTGAATATTGATAGGCTCGCGAGCCTTACGAGCTTTTCGATATACGAGAAACTAGCGACAAAGCGAGCTCTCGAAAAATCGAAGGGTAATATTTAGAATTTATTTTTGTTATGCTTTAAATTTACCTTGTTTTTGTTTTCCAAAATTTAAGTGTAGAGTTTGTTTCGAAGCGAATGTGCAAAAAAAATGAAAATCAGCTGATGCTTAACGCACGCGAAAAGGTGGAAGGTGACGAACGTTAAGCTTCGCTTTGGCGTCAGTGTTGCTTATGTGGGAAACTTCGTATAAATTCAACATACTAGCTGCCAAAGCGAACCTGTTTCGAAAAGCGAAGCGAGCGATTTATCTGGCATCCGTACTTATTATTTTGTCCATGAGTGTATGTATTCATATTTGGTTTGATTCTGTGTACAGACATACATACATATGTATGTTTGTATAATAATTGGTAATCTAAATATGTAAGTAGCTGACAGCGGGGCTAGGGATAAACAATATCATAGCTTTATCCTTTTAGTTGGCGGACAGACAGACAGTTTGACACCTTTAGCTTTGGTTGTGCTCTGAGTAGGAAAAGTGCGAAATAAATATAAGTCAGCGAACTTTATAGTAAACATATGTACGCCTATTAAACCAAACAAATTTAAGTAAACATCTGTCTGTTCACGCTCTTTGTCAAAGCTGGCATTCAAAATCGCAGAGTAAACATTTTTTGCTGATTTTTTATCGAGCAGTCAACCTTTTTTCAGAGATGATCAAGATTAATGTGAGGTATAGCAAATTTTTATGTACATATGTATGTATAGTTCTTAGTTTTAAATATATACACCCTTAAGTTAATATGTTGAATGTAATTTGTGCCTACCCAGTAACGAAAAAAGCTTTTGCTACGATCGTAGCAAAATTGCTAACATTTTTCATAAATTAAATTCATTCCATAAATTCATAGTGGAAAAAATGGATTAATACGTTGGTTTACTTATGCAAATATGGAAAAGAGAGAACATGCGAAATTCATAAGATAACTGACGCATGTCTGTAAATTTTAACTTGATGAATTTTTTTAATTTTCTTTATTATGGCCTTTGAAACTTTTTTTGGTTTAACGCATGCAGTTTATGCGACCTAAAATGTACAAGACCGTACGCCGAAAAATATATTAAAAGTCGACGGGAATTTATATAAAATTCATCCGTGATACATATATTCAAAATTTATGAATAATTTTCAAAAATTAGAAAAGCAACAAAGACTTGCTCCTTAAGACCGGTCTCAAAATTGACGCATCAAGCGTCAACGAACTGCCAAAATGTCTCATACACATACAATTTGTATGGAATGGAATTTACAATTTTGACAGCGCGTTACGTTCTGAAGTTAGCTGCAACAGACAGAAGTGAAAAATAAAGAAGATAAAAATGAGAAAGAGGAAAAGAAAAAGGCAAATAGAATAAAACACCTAGCAATAAACTCCTATAGAATGAGAAAACGTAAAAAAATGACGCGGCTGTTTCTGCATAGCGCGCGTTGCCATTCGTTGGTGTTAGAAAACACAACGCTTAAAACGCTAATTTAGGCACTATAGTAATATTGTTGAAACTCCAGCTATAAACTACATATTCAAAAATTTTTCGAAAATTAGAATAAAAAAGTATGAACCTTTAATGAAAGTTGATTACGTTTTTATAAATTTTGTACAAAGTTTGAAATTTTGATTTATGTAGTACATTTGTTACATTACGAATTAAAGTTTTATAAAAAAATTTACGAAAAAAATTTTCATGAATAACACGCTGTAAATTTGAGGCACTTTCTTTCTTTTGCTACGACTTATTATTTTTTACGATGATTTTTCTGGACCTTTGCTAAGCAATTGATTTCACGAGCACAGTTTCAAGCCATATTTAATGATTAGCTTCAGAATATGTTAGTACCAAACCTGAGAATTAAGCAGAAATAATTGGTCATTGCGAATAAATACAAGTGAGAAATCTTAGCCCATAGACGTCAAAATTCGGCACAGCTGAGATCATCTGATGTAGAAAGCCTCACTATTCTTGTGTCATTCACTGAGCTAATTTCTATACTTGGCATTTAGTAATGGGCTTTTGTGGCATTTAATATTTACCGCCGCCATCTTGAAATTAGAAGACTCCTCACTTGTGGACAGTGGCTCTGGTCTTCGACAAAGCTCAAGGGGATGTTACATAAAAAGCTTTCTTCGCTTTTCGTGACACGTTCGCTTTGACAACTAAGTTGGATACACACAATTATACGAAGTTTCCTACATACGCAACCCTGACGTCAAAACAACGAATACATTTCAGTAATGCAAATTGTCTATAGAGTAAGCTGACATTCGATTTCACGCAATCATTCTACACGAAATTTGAAGCAATAAAGGCAATGATTGTAATAATTCTTAAAAATCAAAAAAAATATTTTCCAACGCAAATACTCTTTTTACGCAGGTTTAATACAATTGCGACTAAGTGGCAACCATAACTCATATCCGTGAGGCACTAATACTATTACAAAATGTGTATACCCAGTTACCCAGCAAGACCGACCTAACGCATTCACCAAACACATAAAAAAATCTAGCGCTTTACACTAATACTATAACAAAAAAATTTCCTATTCCCATCGTATGTTAAACAGAGCAAATGATACGTTTCAATGTATGTACATATATCGTACTGTCCCTCCCGCCACTATACAGCAAACTACGTATGAGATCCGTCCCGACGTTCTACATAAATTCACGGAAAAATTTTTAATGTCACACGCATACTTTTGTAGTACTGCATACTAAATATATAACGTGTTAGATAACAGATAGTGTTCCTACTGGGTATGGTGGTCGTACACTCAAATTTCCATAAAACTCAGATAAAATTTGATATTCATAAATTGTAACGCCAACACTCCACCTTTTCGACTATTGCAAAGTTGCTCTCTTTTGTTTTAAAATAGAAAACTGGCATTTCACGAAAAAACTATTAATTAAATAAAGGGTAACCATTTCTATGAGCAAATCACTAATGAATTCCGTATAAAAGCAAGTAATTTAAGATTTAGCCCAACGCTTGGCTGACTTTCGCTACTGGGTAGTACTTGTTTTAAAATTTTGCGGAACAATGATCTCATACATTTCGTACTATTCCACTCGCTTCGCTTACACTCTGTAAAATTCCACGTGAAAATATTGTAAATACATATGTATGTACATATAAACATACATACATGTAAATAAAAAAACTACAGACAACAGTAGGTTTATTTCGCCTAATTAAAATTAACTCATCATTCGAATATTAATCGCTGTTCCACAGAATTGCCATATTATCAATTAATTACTAGCTTTTTACTATCAAATATGCATACATATAATTTACATACTTACATATGTACTTACTGACTGTATGTAAGAACCCGTGTATGCAATTAGACATGATCATGTAAATAGTATGGATGATTATGCCTCTTAGAAACGACATTCGTTGCGAACTTTATTAATACCGGAATTTCTCCTTTATTGATTATGATAAGATACAGAAGTTTGGTACAGCTGCATAATTTATGAATACTGTACTAATGGCAAACAAAACAAAATTTGGAGCACTTCAAAATTGAATGCTTGCTTATCAGAAGTTTTTTCTTGTATAGAAATAAAATAAAATTTATTTGATGCAAGTTTAAAAAATTTACTACATTTCAAGATATAAAAAGTGCTTGAAGCGTCGGTTTATAGATAATCTAGGGGACTACTCTATTATACGATACGAAAATCAAATGCGTTGCGAAAAAAAAAACAAAATTTGTATGACAGACCCAATATAGAGTGCATTTTTCGATAATGTTAAAAAAATTTCATTCGCATCGCATTACAGAGTAGCCCCCCTCGGATGTAAAAAGGTATTTCGTTGAGCAAGTGGATTGTAATCGAATAGCAATGTTGATTAAAACTTTATACTGCAGTGAAATTTCAATTTCCATACGAAACTAAAAGTGAATTTTGTACACTTTTTTTTGTTTTGGAAGTCGCTCATTCTACTGTGGTGTAGGTGCCATTTTAACTAATTTTATGATTTAGCTTTTAAACTATAAATACGAGTACTTTAAATACGTTAAGCGAGTTCTAATATGCGAAAAAAATCATATGGGAGGAATTCGTTCAAAATAAAACTCCAATATATCGGTATAATCCTTTTTGTCTTAAATTATTGTATAGTCGTTATTTTCTGTTTTTTCCCCGGTCAAGTTGTATCGTTAGTTTTTTTCGATCAAGTTTGATTGATATTTTGTGATTTTTAATTTTTCAATCCAAAATAACAGTAATTCTTGGATTGAAATATTTCTAATCATATTTGATCAATATTTTCTGATTGATTTATTATAAAAAAATAAATCGTATTAACGGTGTTGTTGTTATTATTGTCATGACCGACAAATATTTATGCGTTTATTATGATCGAAATATTTTAAATCCAATAATAACGATTATTTTTGATGGAAAAAAGAAAAATCATAAAATATCGATCAAATACGATCGGAAAAATTTAAATTCAAGAATAACATTTATTTAGTTATCGAAAAAATAAAAATGTAAAAACAACGATCCAGCTTGATCAAAACAAAAAAATGCCGATTAAATTTGATCGAAGAAATTGTAAACCATTATGATCGTGCTGTGTTTAATAAAAATTATAACCGTTACGATATCAGATTTTTAATGAGTTTAGCCAGATAATCCTCACTCATAAATCAAATTTACTTTTTCTGCAGCGTCATTTGTCTCCGTCAATATCGTATTCCTTTTGTCCATTGACGGGTGTGACAATTCGACGATTATGACCAATACAATGAAGATGATTTTTTGAATAGAAAAGTCAATATACTAAGGCAAAAAATCTCTACCTACAAATTCACCCAGAAGCCAACCTTCCTTAGCAAAATAACTTTCGGTTGTAATTTGTATCCAATGTAATACAGAAATATAAAAAACTTAATTTACCGAAAAGGTTAAACATAACACGTTTATAATATCAACGAATTGCTTTGTTCACTAATTAAGGTCAAATAGTCATTCAACTCGGAAAATCACTGTCAATAATGAAAAAGTTTACTTACGTTTTGAATACGTAAATGGTGTAGCGGAGTAGACTGGCACTCTGCGAGCGAGCACTTCTGCGGACAACAGATGCTAGATGAAGGGCGATTTCAAAGTTAGAGCTACCACAATCGGCGCAACCTTCTCTATTCAGTCCACCAAACTATGTCAATTAATAATGATTGTTTATTACCCGTTATTAATTAAAATCACTTAAAACGATACTCCAATAAATACCACATAGAGTCTTAAACAAAGCCGTGCTTTGGTAAGGAAAAATTTTTAAACAACTCTATGATGACGTAGAAACCCAACTGATTCTGCCAAATTCATTGAGAGCGATTAGCCCGGGAAGTGCGCAATCTTCCGTATTTTCTCAATCGTGTCTCTGTTATTTTTATGGAGATATAATTTTTTTAATCTTCTTCTTCTTCTTATATATAAAAATAAGTCGCTTTTCTTCGTATGAACCACAACACGGAAAGACGTGAAAATACGTACACTTATTAATCTTTTCCCGGAGAAGGTTATAGGCATGGTTTTTGATGGAACTCGAAGATGCTTGCCACCTATTTGAAAAGTCGAATTTAATTAAACTATGCACCAGTTATATTACATGTTAAAATATGATTGTCAAACGGTTTGTCTAGGCGAGGCGAAAGTTCATCCTTTAATTTTGGAGAGGGATGCCACCTTTTGAAATGTCAAATTTTATTAAATTATTCACAAGTGTATAAAATATGAGCATCAAACGGTTCGTTTCGCTGAGGATAAGGTTTATAACTGGCTTTACATTAAAGAGGGTTGCCACCTTTTTTAAGTAAATTTTAAAATAACGTTTACGAAATACGTTTTCTGGTTACATATGCAAAGGTCAATTAATAAATAAATATAGCGTGTCTGAAATCTTCTTATCTGTGGAGGCGAGTTGAGATATTGACATTGTCAACAAATATGCGGGTTCGTCTGCAAGGCAATGTATCCTCACGAGAATTTTCGCAAAAGCTTCTGCAAATCGGAGAAGGACGATTCATGAATACGCCAGGCAATTACTCAGTAAAATTTCCAGAAGACTTCAGCAACTTGAGTGAATCGTTAGATGATGTTGTTAGCAGTGTCTTCAATGGCATTGTTGCCAATTACAAAAATCATGGATGGCTCAGAGAAAGAGCGATTTTAGCACCGCGAAACGACCAAGTGGCTAACCTTAACATGACGATTCAGAGCAAGTTACCGGGGACTGTAATTCACTAGAACCAGCAGGAATGTCATCACATCAATTATGTTTGAAAGCAGACTCACCAATAATGATGCTCAGAAACTTGAGGCCACCAAAATTATGCAATGGAACTCGACTGATCGTCAAAAATTTACATCCAAACATCATTAAAGCTACGATTTTATCAGGCACATCTGCTGGAGAAGATGTTTTCTACCACGCATTCCGTTAATTCCATCCCACATGCCTTTCGAATTCAAAAGACTTCAGTTTCCAGTTCGTCTTGCTTTTGCAATGGCAATCAACAAAGCACAAGGGTAACCTTTGAACGTCGCAGGAATCCATTTGGAACCCTTATACTATCCCATGGTCAATTATACGTTCCTTGCTCAAGGGTGGGCAACCCTAAAAATTTTTATATATTTATGCTCCAAATAATACGAATAATCTTATTTACCAAAATGCCTTAAAATGATATCTGCCTAGAGTACTCTAATTCTTCCGATCTTGATTGGCATGTGCACTCTCTGCTATCACTCTCTACTACCACGCGAGTGAAGCCGCGGGTTTAGGCTAGTATATAAATAATGAATAATTAATTAAAATATGAAAATTTTGCTCGAATTTTCAATTATATGCCACATTTTTTCCAATTAATATACAGTTTTCTTAATTTCAAAAAAAAAAAAAACATTAACAATAATAAATCTATAGAACATGTTATGATATTAAATGAGGTTAGTTAAAGTAATGAGTTCATCAAATTTTCGGGTTTGATACACTGGTGGGTATTAATCTTTACAACTTCGATATGCAATTTTATGGAAAAATTGTCGCCTATCTTCTTATAATAATAATCATGTTCTGCAATTCACTTTCACTCGGAAATTTCCGCTTCACACGGCAGTTTCATATAGGCAAAACCCCCAGATTCACTCCGAAGTGAAATGCAGAACATGCCTGAATAATAATTTGGCGCTTACGGCATATTTTGTTGTATGGCCGAGCTTCTCCTACAATTTGTGATCTACAGTTTTACGCCAACTCCGAACGACAAATGATTTTTGTGAGACGTTTTTTTTGTTTTTTTTTTTTCATGGCAGAAATACACTCGGAGGTTTGCCATTACCTGCCGAGTGGCGATCGCTATTAGAAAAAACTTTTTTTTCTTAACGTTACTTAACCCGTCTATGATGGCAGTAGAAATATAAGAGATACTTGATAAAAAAAAAAATCCCCCAGACAGACACTATTATTACTCGGTGATAATCACCTCGGTTATGAATTTAATTTATATTTTCGAAATAAGTTAATTCCCACTTATAAGCACTGAAAATTGAGTTTACTCGTACTTTTTAAAAGGGTATTTTATCACGTGGCAATACAGATGCTGTTTTTAACTCGAGCCTTTCCGATTCAATTTTTGGTTAATTTTTAGTTGTGATTCGATCTGGGAATCGGTGAAAACATTCAAGATCTGGTATTAAAATTTTTCTCAATTGAAGCACATTGATCTATGGTTTCACCTCCGACTTTAGGGCTTCTCAGGGAAGCATCTTAAAAATTAAAACTTGAAATCGTTGGTTACGCTGACAAAATGCCAAAAGAAAAACTTAAAAATACACCAATTATGAACTCGTTGGATATATATAGCAGCAATTTAGAGTATTAGCACTTTTCCTTTCAAAAAAACAGCGCGTGCCCGTAAAACAAAAGAGCACATTGATTAATTCATAAGATATAATAAATTTTCTTTGCACATATGTAGTATGTATATAGATTTTTTCAGTAATAAAAGAAAACAAATATCAAAAAAATTTAACCAATGTCCTAAATCGGGCTAAGAATTTATGAAGTTTCTGTTGTGTTAATATAGAAACATCTTATATCACACATGTAGTTTTTTCAAAGTATTTACGGATTTTTAGCTACGAGTACTTTGGTCCCAGTGTTTTGTTTTCTAATAAGAAAATTAATTATTTGACAAAAAATATTTTTTGACTATTTCCTCCTGCATCGATTATTTTTATTTCGATTTTTTAGTGGGCCGACGACTGGGGTTCATTTAAATTGCCATGAGAGGGTTTGCTTTATTTTCTTTCACTACTACTAGTAAGTAATCGGTATTTTTAATATTTTGCTAGCGCTTGGGGTTTCCCTAAGTGTCTGCATACAATGTGAATCAATTATTTTCAAAATTTTAATCTTATGAAGAATGAATTTCCCAATTGGCATCGGTCACTAAACACATACACATGTATATATGTATATTGTTTAATAATACACCTGCAAGAGTTGTTAATATTTTTTTGTTTTGTTCATAAATTTTTGTCGAATTCTTGTCGAACAATTTTTGTGAATTTTTTGTTGTTGTAGCGAAATTCCCAATTCTCTTATCCATGGCTGCTTACATTCCAAGCACCAAGTGACAATAACAAGAGGCGTTAAAAAGAAGGAAGGCGTGGAAAATTCTTTAAATGTCTTTATAAAAATATACACATCCACTTTTTTTTTCTTTTTTTAATGACACGTTCAAGAAATTTATGTATGCATTTTTATATAAGTAGTATGTGTATGCATGTGCATATCTATATAAATATATCTGGCACTTTCGTACGAAAGGAACCAGTGATAAGTGAACAAAGATTATTGCGCATCAATTTACAATCGAAATATTCACTGTGAATAATTTGGTTTCATTTGAAAAGGAAATGTAAGCAGAATTAACAACTAGAAAAAAACAAATGAAGGAACATCGGGGTGCTTATTTCTTTTAAATATCCAAAGCAAAGTTTAGTAAGGTTTCTGCATGGGTAGCTGATTTTCCTTTTCTAAATTTGGTAATTTTTTTTAACGAAAAACTGGGGCAGAACCAAAATAAAGGACCTTGTAATGCTGACTCGATTACTCGATACTATTATTTGTCTATATCCGCATTTGGTGGCAAATAGACAAACCGATTGCATTCAAATTTTCATGGTACGTGAAATCTATATTATTCTTAAATTAGTTGTTTATGAAAAATATGGGACGGTTTCATACTAAAAAGTTTCCTCAGAATAAAAAATCTAACATTTTGAACATACATATCAGAATTATAATTACTCGTTACATCCAAAGTTCTATCAATTAACTGTCCTATTACCGCGCCGTTTGTTTTCAGTAACCCCAGATAGAATGACTGGTACGATGAGCAATGACGCGGCGCTACGGAGAGGAAAGATGGGGGATCGGGCGCAACGCGAGCTGTACGGGGAAAATATCTGGAGTTGAAGAAGGGACGAAGGCGTATCTTAGGTGAGAAGAAGAGAGAGAGAGAGAGAGTTTGGAAACCAGCGTAATTTCCTGGAAGAATAAAAACGGCGACCTGATGACCGACATCCAGAGTATACTTAAACTATGTAGGGACCATCTCTACACACTGCTTAATGGTCATAGGACGGAAAATGTCGGAGATGATGAACCCGAACCTGCAATCAATGAAGACGTAGCCGAAATCTCGTAATCCAACTTGGACAAATCTCGAAAGTCAATACCTTGTTAAAGAACAATAAGGCCGCTGGTGCTAACGATCTGTCAGCTGAGATACGGAGGGCTTTGTCTGGGAACCAGCATTAACACCAACAATAATGGTTAAAAATTTCGATTTTAACAAGTTCCATTCTGAAGTTTGAATTATTCATGACGCGTTCGAGCATTTCGGGTGGTATTTGGCAAATGATGCAGAGATATTGCATTTCACTTCCTCCATCATTACCGGGTTATCTATGTGCACTTGGACTTGTGCGTAGACTTTTAGAGCTATCATAACACAGAATTTAGGCGACGAATTCACCAGTCCGAAGGGTGAAATTAACTGTTCATCAATTGTTCTCGCAATAAAGCCATAGAATTGCGCACTGTATGGCCATAGCGCCACGTTGTCAACGAGGTTATAAGCTTCAATTTCAGACTGCAAAGAATCCATCGTGATAACAAACAAAACTGAACAAAAATATCATAAAAGAGAATACAGAGAATTTTTTTTCAATAGTAACGACCAAAATTGCATTTGAATATAGCATACAGCCGCTAATTTTTTCTTCACTTTTCTTAAATTTTTGATAAAAGTGAATCAGGTTTTCAATAAGAGCATAACATAATGCCAGGTATACACAGGTTTAACTGTAAACAAAAAACCGCTGGTAGAAAATGGAAACATTTGATAAGCTGGGGTTTGGAGACAACAGTCTTTTCAAATTTATTCAGATCGCGCAACTAGCTTGGTATAGATTTCTTATGAACATGATATATCATTAATGTCGTGATTTTCGTAGAATACGCTATAAAATTGGAGAAAATGTATTTATAGGTAAATAATAGCCTAAAATATTTTTTTTTTAATATTTTGAGTTACCCAAATCTAATCTGTTTTTGACCACCGAAATTTAGAGTGATTTGGTTTCGAGTGTTTAGCATGGGCGCACTCCATTCGGTGGGTTCAATTTCGGGCTGAAAAAAAAAATTATAGAAAAGATTTTTCTAATAACAGTCTACCCTCGACAGGCAATGGCAAACATCCGAGTGTATTCTTTCAATGACAAAAATTGTTTGCCGTTCGGAGTCGGCGTAAAAATGTAGCTCCCCAATCCCCAACTTAAAAGTACTGTATCACTTCTGTCCTTTCATTTGTTTAAATAAATATGCAAAATGCTCTCTAAACGTAGAATTCTTTACTTATTCTCTGCAAAAAGTTTATTTTTTAATATATCAAAAGAACTGCCAAGTCAAAAAGCTAATTTTAATTAGTAAGCCGCAGCTAAAAATTTTAAGTGTCGCCACTTGTATTCATTGCATTGCTTCCTTTCGTCTGCCTTTCTAAGGCAGTTTTTTTTACTCCAATTGCATTGCGAGTAGATTTTAACTGGCAAAAGATTCCTTTAGCTTTCCTTTCTAGGTCATGTAAATTTGCTCAGTGCTGCTTTTCATCCTTTGATACTACTCTAAGTTCTGTGCTATATTTCTGTATTTCTTTCCGCGTTTTTTATGTTAAAAAAGTAAAAAGTTTATTTGCATAAAATCGCATACATATCTACTAGTATTTACTTATAATTATATGTATGCGCACAACTGACCCACATAAAACTAACAGCCTTTAATCTTTGACAGGTGAACTTTGTGGTTTAATCAACGAAAAAGCAAACACTTTGTAAATTTTATCTGTATTATAATAAAGCTGTAGAGAAGTCGCGTCTGTACAATTAGAATGTATTTAAAAGAAGGGCAGAAGGTTATGCAGAAGATGTAATATAGGGTCCGGCAATTGAAGTGCTACCAAACTTACAGCGGTTATGTATCTTAAGCAGCTCATTACAATTTCGTCAAATTTATTCTGATGAAAGTTAAGGAATAAGGTGAGGTCTTAAAAATATGTCAGTATGTACGGCCTGAACATATACATAGATTCTACGCGAATGCGCCAAAATACCTGCAAAATATAATATATAATAACTTATAATCAATCAAGTCAAAAGGTGGTTGCATCAACTTTTTCACTCTACTCAGTTTATATGTTGAGCATATAAATAGTACCGATGATTGACGACGACACAGGTTATTCGCGGTCCACCGTTTCAGTTCCTGCGGGAGAGTTGATGCCTCCACGTCGGCTAACAGCGTGGAATGGCTTACCATGTCAAAAGCCTTTGACAGGTTCAATGCTACTAGCACGGTTCTCTTGGAGTGGGAAGAGCTCTAAAGGCATTCTCAGTAAACTCCGCGAACCCGACCCAATCAGCCTTTTTGAAGTTGAAATATGCCGGTTCGGTGGACCGCGAAGACAAAGTCAGGAAGTCTGTCGCTCGAGATGACTATGGGTATATAGATAGCACTTTGTTACTCAATAGAAATGTGTTAGGTAAGGAACTGCTAGTTAGTCCCCACACGAGGGGAGGAGAGGATTTTGGAGCGAATATATTGTTGTTGTGTGCGCCTTTAAACGGTTGAGGTTCTTCCGGCGCTGGTAGACACCAGTGCACTGGGTTCGGCTATGGAAGCCGTAGAGGCTGTAGGGCGCGAACAATATGGGGTCACATAATTTGTGGTCCTCTTCTTGTGGATGGATAGATGGATGAAGCCTTTCCTGGCATACGCAGCAAAAATAGGTTTCTGGTCCAGGATTTCATTCAATGCCAGCCCTGAGCAGAAGGATACCAAACAACCCTGCTGCTGGGAGTTGGTTTTATGTTTTGCTTTTCCCGAAAGATTTTGAGATGATATACTTGGGAATGAATTTCCGTCATTCCTTGTCAAATTTGGTTTAGAGATAAACCAGTTTCGGGTACATACTATCTGCAATGCTATGTTTCGTTCGTCATAGTCGGATTATTGATTTCAGATATATTTATTAACCAAAATGATTTATATTCAAAAAAAAAATGTAGGTTTAGCACAAAAAAAACTAAAAATGTGATTTGCCTATAACTTTTGTCAGTAATTCGACTACGGGTCATTGAACATGTTTTATTTTCGTTTTTGACACCAAGCCTATATTGTGAATATGAGTAGTTCTGGTTCATTTATTATTTGGCAATAACCCGACAACAGCGACACCTATCGGGGATTTACTATGCCCAAAAGAATGCGAAGCCCATGCAGAATCCATAGCTGTAATTAAGAAAAAGATTGGTACAGCTGTTCTCGGGCTTTTCTTTTAGAAACCCCGATTTCCAAATATACCTCCTTACTCAACAAAACTTATCAACGTGACAGTCGTCAGGTTTACTCCGCCTAAAACTATGTTGTCGTTGTAGTTGTTGTGTTCTAATGAGTATGTGACAAGGCCGTTATATTCTGCCACATAGTTTTAGCTGGAGTAAACCTAACAAGTGTCAGGTAGATAAGTTTTGTCAGATCATCAGCATAGCGCGGAGGATAGATTAGCGCAGATAAGCAAAATCCTTAGACAATCAAATCACCACAACAACAAACGTTGTTTAGAAAAGAGTAGCTTACTTTTCAGGACATATAAAACTCAAGCATTTCCAATATTCTTCAATATTCGTTGCTTCCTTTATTACTAAACTTTTTCCGAATTTGTTTTGTTTTCTTTTTTTTTTTTTGTAATTTCAATAATTGTGTGTACTGTAAATTTTGTATATTTTAAAAATAATTTCTTTCTTCATTTCTTTGTTTAGTAAATACAGATGTATGTACATATGTATGTATGCAATTTGTAAATGTTATAATAGTAGCTATTAAATATAAACCTATATTATTAAATTCTAATTGTATTTTGTTGTTTTGTTTTAAACAAATCAATCACTAAATCTAGCACATGGGGAAAGCATTATTCTACATAGAGGAAATCCATCATTCCACAATTGGTGATGGGAGAGACAGTGCAATAGAAGCAGCGCCGCTTTAAAATTAGGCGCAAGTAGTGCCGATTGCTTTGCAATTATGCAACTACCCTTGGGTAACAACAATTATAGTATTGCCCGACATGCTGCTATCTATACAACCCGAACCATCTAAACTGCCACCAGCCGAGCCTCCCGCACCATCGCTACCACCACCACCGCCACCATTACCATTCTCTATTGTTATTGTATCATTATGCACACCCGTCTGCACATGCGTGTGCAACATATCCACATCATCAAAATGTATACCGCATTCGCCGCACTTAAATCGCGGATGCTGGGAGTTGGGATGCTTGTTTTCGACATGCGTTCGCAGTGTTGATGGCATGGAGAATATTTTGCGACAATTGTCTACACCGCAAGCGTAGGAGCGCATTTGATGTGTCTGCCGATGGCGATAGAGTATCGCTTTTGATTTGAAGCTTTTGTTGCAGATATTACAGGTGGGAGTGCGTGCCGCCGACTGGTGGGTCTTCATGTGCATCTTAAGCATGCCCGGACCTTTGAAGCTCTTAGAGCAGATTTCACATTGCGGTTGCTTTTTGCAATTGGCTCGTATCCAATTCGAATGTTGATGCATATGATTATGCAATGCTTTGAATTGTTTGAACTCATGACGACACAAATTGCAAACGTGCCGACCGGAACCGAGCACACTAGTTTGCTGGCTGATGAATTCGGCTATCAATTTGGGATCAATTTCGACATCGTCTGCCGAGCCTGAAGTCGCTATAGAGGAAGCGGTAGCAACGAGTTGTCGCGAATTCGCCACCGCCTTGGAATTCGATTTACGTTGACGCTTGGGTGTTGGTGTTTGACTACCTATCGAGGCGCCACTACCCACACCACCACCACCTACACTGTCGCCTCCACCGCCACTTGCCACACTACTGATCGTTTGATTGAAGTCGACAACGGTCTGCACGTCACTGACACAAGCTGCTTGTAAGACCTCCTTAACATCGGTTTCAACGAATTCATCGTCGTCAGTGCCAGCCTCCATTACAGTGTACTGTAGCGGATCGCCGTTCTCGCCAACCAAATGCTGTTGGCTGCCTTCTTCATCGCTTATAAATTCAGTTGCGTCCGCCTCCATGACGTGCATCACGTCCGCACCGTCATCTTCTAGCATTTCCTCCTCTTCCATATGTATCTCTTCGATAATATCATCATCATCGTGCAGCTGCATATGATGCTGCTGACTGACATCGCCATCACAGTCGCTTAACTGTTGGTAGTGATGGATGTGATGTTGATGATGATGCGAATGTCCTGCATTCGAGGTGGTGACAGTTACATCCTCTAGGTACTCCAGTTCTTGCGTTTCGTCGTGTGACAAATTATCTTCGTCGACGATGGTATGATGTCCAGTGAGCAATTGCTGATGCGTCAGCTGTTCATCTTCCACAACAATCGTTTCGCAGATTTGTTCATCATCTTCCTCGACATCGCCATCATCGCCGTCGATAAGGTGATGCTCATCGGGAGTGATCATGGTGTCCTCATCGCCAATGGCCGTAGCAGCATCTTCGGCGGTGGTTATCAATACGCTGCCACCATTTGTTGTTGCGCCTATAGCCCGTTGTGGCATCACTTGTACCAACTGCAACGTCTGTTGCCCGTTTGGCTGTTGTATTAGCTGCAGTGTCTGCCCGCTGGTAGTTTGTATAATTTGTGGCGTGTATTGAGCCTGCGCAGCCAGAGTAGTGTTGGCCGTATTCGTTTGCCCCGTCGTACCGTTTCCCGTACTAATAATCTGCGCTATCTGTGGCGGTCCCGCGTGCGTCACAATTTGCGCGGTGGTGATTATTTGTCCATTCGGCAGCACAATTTGCTGTGGCAAGGCGGTTGTGGAGATTAGTTGTTGTGGTTGGGGTTGTGGTTGCTGATGCTGTGACTGGGGCTGAGTTTGCGTTGGCAACGGCGCTTGTGTTGCCTGCAGGTGCTGAGTAACAGGTTGAACTTGGGTGCGTGTGTTTGTAACATTTGGCACTATCGTTTGCAATGACACTTGCTCATGTGTTTGTTGTTGCTGATGCTGTTGTTGCACAGGCTGGGGCAACAAATGTGGTTTCTTCGATTGACGCTGTATTTTGCGTGACGCGCTGATGGCTTTTCGTTTAGCAGGTTGCTGCTGCTGCTGTTGTTGTAATTGTAAATGTTGTACTTGCTGCAGTTGTTGTTGCGCTTGATTCTGCGTTTGCTGTTGTTGTTGTTGTTGTTGCTGCTGCTGCTGCTGCTGTTGTTGTTGTTGCTGCTGCTTTTGTTGTTGCTGTTGCTGTTGCAAAATCAATTGCTGCTGTTGGAGCTGCAATTGATTGTGTTGTTGTGTCTGCAGTTGAAATTGCTGCTGTGGCTGTATCAGTTGTAGCTTAGGTGGCTTCTGTGACACCATTTTCGTCTGCGTTGGCTGGTCGATCTTCACTTCATTCGACTCTTCTATGACCAAACGCACCGTTAGGCTCTTGATATACTCCCGCAACTCCTTGTCGCTGCGCTCCACCTGCTTCTTGAATGCATGACAACGTGAGACAGCATGCACACACTGTACGCAAATTTTATCCGGCCAACCTTCGGTATTTTCAATGTTTACAGTGGCGCATTCCATCAGCATTTCAGCGACCTTTTCGCTAAACAATGGGCGCATCTCTTTACGTTCTGCTATGCAAACGCGGCAAATCTTATCCAGCTCAAGTACCTTTTTCCGTTCCATTTTGAATGGATTTTAAAACGTTTTTTTGAGTTTGATCAAAAATTCAAGAGCAGCGACTAAAACAAGAAATGTAAAATTTTAAATGTATTATATCCGATGATACGCTATAGAAAATCATAGGAAGGCAAAAACCATAACACCTGATTAGGAGCAAGTGGTCATAGGGTCAAAGAAAAAGGGATGTTAGATGTGTTGGTTTTTGGAACTAACTTCACATCCGTAAAATATTGGTGTAATTAAGAAATGACACATGTTTAAAATATGATTTGTTTCCAAAACCACAGAAGCGAGTTCTGCGAGAAAATAGTTATGGATCTGGATGTCCTAAACAAAGTTAGGTCGCCGAAACCACAGTCCTTGTCTGGGTGAAACCCGGGTCATTCCGATACGCAGAACAGACAGTTTTAGGAAAGTGCAAAAATACTTCGATGTTGTAGCCGGAGTTGGACCGACCAGAATAATTTTTTAAAAGCGAAAAATTGTGCTCAAAAATATTTCTTATTTTCAGACTGTTTTAGGAATATGGAATATGGAATATATCTACATACATATGTAAAAATTCAAATTTTACCCCATTTTCAAATTGGTCGAAAGGAGTAAGGGAAGGGTCAGAGGCGAGAGGGGGATTTGTGTGAAACCTACATACATCTTTGCTCTTCCTAGCGTGGGGAGATTTAGATGAACTGGGTAATAGTCTGCCATAGAAATGTTGTGGAACAAAGAACGTAGATTACAAAGAAGTTGCATCAGTGAAATTATACAGTGGTAAGAAATATTAGCTTACTTCACCACAGCACAAACCAATTGGATCCAATCAGATTCTAATATCAATCAGTAAAAATCAAATTTTTTCTGGTATGGTGAAATAAGCCAAATTATTCTGTTGGCATATCCGGTGAAACTATGCTACTTCTTTGTAATCTACGTTCAAGTGAAAGATGAACTATGTACTATACTTTAGTTAGTTTACGGTCATAAAAACATAAGCCCTTTCCCATTGTGCACTGTATTTTAGTTTATTTCAAATTATTTCTGACTATCCAGAACACTTTTTAAAGAATGTAAATGCAACCCTGTGTTGGTACTGCTGTTGGCCTACTCAGATTCTTCTTCTTGAATAATAATCTATTCGTACTGTACAATCACATAAAACCAACAGTACACTTTGTCCACTATGAAAACACAAAAAAAACATTGCAATAGAGCGCCGAGCAGGCAAACCTTACACTACCCCTACTGCCGATTCATTCAACAGAAGAACAATCGATGAGGGAAAACTAGCTTCGCGATATCTGTTCTGGTCGCCACCACCGCGCCTAAACGAGATGACTGAAATTCAGCGAGTGAGATGGAGCATGCACAGCAAAACAACACCGCCAGCAACATACATACATGTATCGGCACCAACACGAAAAAAAAACAAAAAACAATAAATTAAGCTATTTTTATAATCAATGCACATTCGACCGCACCAACAAAAATTACTTAAATGGTTAATTGCTTGTTCCCTATAGCGACGCTCCTAATCAGTTGCTGTCACCACCTTCCATTACATTTTCTAAACGTTTTGTTACCAAAATACCACGGCATCGAACTTACCTGCTACTATAGTTTCTCTGTCTGAACTATATTCACAAATATGAATTTTCGTTATAGAATTCACCGAAAAGTATTCGATTCACGTCAGCAAAAACGACGGCTTCAACTTGCTAACCGAATTTTTCCGTGCCACTTTTCAAAAACTAACACACGTATGTAGTTTTGAGTCGCTTAAAAAGTCTTTATAAATAATGCACCCACAACCAATAATTGCAATATAAACCGTTACAAAAACATTTGCTCAGCAAGGAAACGAAATCACTAGATTTTGGTTTGTGAAATTTTATTACAATGTAGCTGGAATTTACTTTATGACCAGCGCGTACGTCCTTTTGTCTTCTTCTGTCGTCGGCAAATCACAATGGCCGCCGTTTGCCGTTGCTGTGCAAAGCGATGAATTCGTTTCGTTCCGTTCGTGTGTTGGGTGCTTCGTGCAAGAAAGACGATTCGATTGTCGTTCAATCTTTCGGTGGAGGCAGTGGTTGCTGCTTCGCTAGGTTTTACTTTTCTTGCATAGAGATACCAAACAAAGATAGATATATACGTTTTGAATACCATGTGTGTGACGGAGATAGTAAATTGCACCGGTGGCGATCAGCTGTTTTGTAAAGGTACTGTTTTGGGTAGGCTGGTGCTGCCAGATGGCACATTTGTCTTTGGTTATTTTGATTCAGTTAAACTATAAGTAAGAAATTATTTAATTGTTGAAGCCATTTTCTTGGTCTACTCAATTCTGCAACCAATGAATGGCTTTTAGAAAAATACAAATTTTGACGAATTATATATCATATTGCCTCGTTGTTGCTGTTGTATCAGCATAAAATACCCCATAAAATTTTGGGGAATGCTGCGGAAGTGACAGTCCTTGGCCGGAAATAAATCCGGGTCGCGGTATCGTAGAACCGACTGTCGTGGGAACGTCAAATTTTGAGGAATTATATATCATATTGGCTCGTAATCTTTCTTGCTTCAGGTTTCGAATTCGTTCAGATACATATGTTCCGAGAGCGAGATATGAACCTTGGATTGTTTTTTTCACTTCGTAAAATATTACGCCAGTGTGTTGCAAACCGAGACTACTCCCATCTTCTTATTAGTTCCTTCAGAGGGATTCTAATTATTAGTTTAAAGTAATACAATAACAGTACTACATAAAATTGTGGTAAGTCTTAAGTGTATGTGAACAGAAAAATTTAGAGTTTTGACGACTTAGGTAGGGCATAATAAGAGTAATTAATCGGCCTTTATTTTTGAAATATGCAAAAAGTACATATCCCAAACCGAATTTCTTCACTAAATAATTATCAGATTCTGCAAGGATTTGTTTTTAATAAAAAAAAATTAGATCGAATCACGCATTAGGGCACTATAAACCGAATCCTTGTTACAAATAACTAAACCATACCCAAAAATGTTGTCAATAGTCTGTAAGTAGAGTTTGCTACACGATTATAATGCATAAAGTCGAATTTAATTCTACTTTACATAAATCCGCTTTTTCCTAAAATTATAAAAATCACTCACCTTGATAATTCAGTGGGCAACACTAAAAATAATGGAATGCAAGCACTTCACAATCTGAGCTCTATACTGGGCGATAGTGTGAGAGAACGAGACGGCGGCATAAGCGTAGGGTGAACTCTGGCGACGGTTCCAACCCTTCCGCTTGTTATTATCGCGCACTTTTTATTTATTTTTTTTAGCAGAGCTTTTTCATTTAACCATACAAGCGGGGGACACTTATTTTACGCCAATAGATTTTTCGCACTGGCGCTGAAATGAATTCGCAAACCACCCTGCTATGCAATCCCCCCGCAACTAAAACCCGAGCTATAGCTTTTCCAATTAGTGAACTGTGCGACAAAGCACATTGACTTTTTGGCAGACACTAAATTCTAATTTGCTTCACCAACTGTTTATGCGGCGAAATATTGGCAAAATTAACTGAATGCAAAATTTTGTTAGATCAATTTCGTAAAAATTTAACTTTTCATGTTTTCCACAAGCGACCGAAAGAGTACAGACACATCACACCGAAAGCTAAGCGTACCCGAGTTTAAACTGAATTTGTCGAAAAAAAAAATTCTTGAGGGGGTCTCGCACAAGGGTGAAATCGGATTGAGCCGCGCGTACTGTCAAAGATTCAAAGAAAGTTAGAATTGACGCAACAACAGTAGTGGCGGAATTTCAGAATATTTTCCTTTCATGTACGCAAAATGGAATGTTCGAATGGTGTTGATGCTAAGTGAGCAACAGGACTTGCAGCTGATAAATGGGAGACATGTGTGCCAATGCATGTGAACGAGATAGAGACAGTAAGCTTTTATAGGAAAAGGAAAAGGATTTTGGTGACGACTTTTGTTGATTCGGCTAGAGAAAGACGTTGCCAGAGAAATGTAAGTATAGAAAATAAATTTGAATAGTGGAGAAGAGCACAGAAATGTATTAAAATTGATTTTTTGTATAGAGATACATTATAGATGCATATATGAAAAATATGTAGATATATGCCGGTATTAGAACATTTTTTTTTTGTAACTTGATACCATTTTGCTATTCAATAAGAAGAAGAGGCAATCAGCTGATCGTATATTCAGTTAGAGGTGCACAATCAACCTCAATGAAAATGTGTTCATCGATAGCACACAATATACTTTTTCAACTTTTTCAGTTATTTGTAAAAATCATTATTGCTATGTTAAAATTAAAACAATATGGTTATCGTGAAATTAGTATTGAAATTAACTCTCGCGATGCCACATAAAAAGCTTTCGCTTGCGTGACATTTGGAACTTTGTCCGAAAAGCGAAAAACGCAAAAGAGATGCCACAATAAACGCTTTGACAACACTCTTTTATTTATTGTAAATGGTTAAAAAACTATAATTTTTTTTGTTAATCTTTAATCTTTAAATTTATATTGTTTTTTTCGTAGAAAATTGAAGTGTAGAATCAGTTTCTAAGCGCATAAAAGTAATATGAAATCAGTCGTCATGTATGCCGTCAAGTAAGAAGGTTCCGTGAAATATGCTACGATATGAGAAATTGCTGTCAAGCCACAAAAATGACAATTGAAAGCAAGTCATAGTGCAATGATAATATGCTGATGTCCAAGAATGATAGAATACAAGATTGCGCCTTCCCGCGGAAATGACAGATCTCGCCTTTAGTAAACAAGAATACGGGAGAGAGAAAAGTGAACAACTTCCAATATTTCATTGAAAAACGTGTTCTAATTGTTCTAAAGTGTAAAAGTATGAATTTATAGGCAGACATTTAATAAATAAATTCGCAAAATACTAAAAAAAGTGTCTCTTTTTCTTAATTTGTGAAAAAAGCTTTGTCTAGTTGAAGTTGAGAATTGCCAAACCCGGCAAAACCAAAGTAGCGGTACTTCTAAAGGCGTCACCTTCAGTATTCAGTATACCGTGGCTGATGTCAGTAACTTAAGGCCCGTTCACATAGGACTTTTGCTTTGCTTTGCTTCAGAGTTTCGCTTTGACAGATAAGTTCAATACATGATGTTATATGAGTCCTGCTAAATACAAGGCGAGAAAAGTAGAGCAAAGCAAAGCGAAGCAAAATTATGGGCAACTCTCAACTTTCGTACGCTTTGGCAATCAGCTGTTATCATTTCCATTTTATTTTTATTTTGGCGTACGTTTACACACTACAGACACTCGCGAATTTCAAACATTAGTAGCATAACTACTACTACTTCCATCACATCAGTAAAATTCATTTTTTTATTCTATCTTTAAACAAAACACTCTGAACAAACACAAATCGCAACTCATAACAAACTACTAACGCAGAAACTGTCAAAGCGTTCTATGTAGCTGACCTTCTACGCCTCACGCTTTGTTGTTAAAGTTCGAACTGCCAAGCAAAGCGAGGAAAGTTCTATGTAAACGGCCCATTAATCTCACTTTTTAGGCAGTTCTATTGCGGTCATGTACATGTTTATTTAAAGGTATTGAAAAGAGATACACTTTTATTAACCTTTTTGGTACCTATTTTTAGTATATATAAAAAGTTTATACATACATTTTAACTAATCTTATTAAAAAATAAAATACGAACTATTGGAGAGTGAAGCTTTATATGATTGCGCCATGAAAGCAAGTGAAAGCTCAGTGATGTCATATAAGGTGATGTTATTGAAAAAGCTGATGTCTTCTTCTTGCATAATATTAGCATTTTTTGTTTACTCGCAAGTATGTTATTTGGATGCCTCACCAAAATAATCTGCGGGTTTTCCACCGAAAGGTTATGTTTTAAGGCTTCAACCAAGGTATTTCAAAAAAAGATTTTGATTTACATACGTGAACTGTAGCAATTTGGAAATCCCTTAAAAAATGAGTTTTTTGTAAATAAAAATTGTTTATCTCATTGTTTAGATTACGGTTGCAAAATATATTTAATATTTCTAGCAGACCTTTTAAGCTTAAACTGTTTTATGATCTGAGGTGATTTATTTAAAATCATTTTTTTTTGTAAAACATGTGTCTGATAAAGAAAATTTCACTTCTACGTCAATCTTAATATATTTCCGAAATAGTTTGGTTGGTATCTGGAAATATATTGATTTTGATAATTCCGATGAAAAAATAGTACCGATTATCTTTTGTGTGGGGAGGGATACACTCTAAGATATACATATGTACATACATACATCCAAGGCGAATCCATACAAGGTGGTGTTATAAATACAACTACAAAATTCCTATGTATTTTGTTTTTGTTTCTACGTAAGAGTTGTCAAAATTTAAATACATTTTGTTTTTGTTTTTACGGCTTTTGAAAGCTCATACGCAAAAGCAAAAACAAAATACATGTAGGGAATAAAAAAAATCAAATTCGCTGCTCTTATGCCATCACCTTCTATAAATTCGCCTTGCATACATCTGTGCAATATAGTATGTAAATTGAGTTCGAAAACAACTTTTATTTCCTATTTTATTTTTTCTCTCCACTTTTCTGCAGAAACTCCGTGAATATGTATGTATGTTTTGAAATTTTAGGAGTATGTTCCGAAATAAAAAATAACACTAGCTAGTTAAGTAAACGTAAAATTTCAGGGGGAAATACAAGAATGATAGAATACAAGATTGCGCCTTCCCGCGGTGAAATGACAGATCTCGCCTTTAGTAAACCAGAATACGGGAGAGAGAAAATTGAACAACTTCCAATATTTCATTGAAAAACGTGTTCTAATTGTTCTAAAGTGTAAAATATGAATTTATAGGCAGACATTTAATAAATAAATTCGCAAAATACTAAAAAAAGTGTCTCTTTTTCTTAATTTGTGAAAAAAGCTTTGTCTAGTTGAAGTTGAGAATTGTCAAACTTGGCAAAACCAAAGTAGCGGTACTTCTAAAGGCGTCACCTTCAGTATTCAGTACACCGTGGGGGAAATATTGAACATACATATGCACGGTGTACTGAATACTGAAGGTGACGCCTTTAGAAGTACCGCTACTTTGGTTTTGCCGAATTTGACAGTTCTCGTATTTTCGTTATGAAGGTTTGTTTACAAATAAGCGACATAGAAAATTCAAATTTCAATTTGAATATCGCGCTGAAATATCGTTTTTGCTAATATTTTCTGATAATTTGATTTTTTTGATTAAAAATAAAACAAAAACTATTAACATGAAGTGTCGGGTGTATAATTGTAGCAGTGGTGATGGTAAAAGTGCAAAGTGCAGCTTTTTTGGCTCATTTCATTCATTTGAACTGAGAACTGTCATTTTTTCTCATTCTTCTTTCGCCGTTTATTCTTTCATTGTTTACATACTACGGAATATGCCAGTGTCACGGGAAGGCGCAATCTTGTATTCTATCATTCTTGATACATATGTATGTATGTAAGTTTTGGAACAAGTCTGATCAGTTAATTTTGAAATACATATTTTCCAAAAATAATTACATATGCACATGAAATTTCAATATTGTTTTTCTTTCATAAAATATAGTACATGCACATACATATATTAATATCTTCGATAATACTTATTCAATGGTGAAATTCAAATTCGATGCGCTCTGCGCACTACCCACTCTCTAGAGTCCAAATATTTTCACTCATCTTCTAGCGCGGTAACTCCTCAGCGCCTATGCAGAGGTAGGGGCTACCTTGTACTGCTTTTTATCCTCTTTCTGGCTCCAAGCACGAACCATACCATACACCACCGTCAACAACACCACCGCCAAAATAATGGTGCCTCCTACGAACCATGGATAGAAACCCGGATAAGGATGACCACCACGAGGAGTATCCGAAGAATCTGCACCTTCCCATTCTGGTGCAAACGTCATATTCTCGCCATCAGCCAATTGCATGCGTTCGAATTTCTTAGCTCCAGACTTGTGTAAAGTAATTGCCGCCAAATGTGTGGAATCGGGTGTTTCATAAACTGGTTCGGCGCTTTCAATACGTGTAAATGTCACCTCACCATGATGGATTTCATTGCGGTAGCGTTTGATGCCATAGCCAAAATATTCAAAAACATCAGCATTGAATTGCTGGCGATGCTCGGCCCATTGACCGATCACCTCCACATTGACTGAGGTGCGCGCGTCCACAAAACGGCCAAAGTAGGCTTTCTGCCAGATGGAATTAAGTTTCGGTACACTTTCATAACAAAATAACTTAATTAAATTCCATGTCTTACCGTCGACACATCCACGCCACCCACTCCCACATCATTCAGTTCTAGCACAGCACCCGCATGCTCGAACAGTAGCGGCAAGCGGTCCAAATTGTGGCTATAAATGGTGCTCACATTGAGATGCACTTTCTCGACAAAATCATATTTTACGCTGCCATATATCTGTTTTGGTTCACGACTTGGATTATGGAGTGTTGTTCGGTCGAGCAAGGTTTTGTAACTGGTTGTTACATTGACCCACGGCAAGTAGGTGATGTTGCGCAGCTCGTACATTAGCGGCTCTATTTCGATTAGCACGTTGATATTGGCATCTTGACCGTACTGGGTTGAAAATATGAGAAAGTTGAATGTATTAAAGAATTATTATTTTTCTTAAATTTCAGACTCACAAAATTGTCCTCGAAAATCATAACGATGCAGGCAAATAGATCTGCCGTAATGTTCGTGACGAGATCGGTGTGACTAAAGTGACAGAGCTCGGTCTTTTCGCGATCAACATCTGTGGCTTTGCCAATATAGCTTAGTTGCTGGAAAGAAGAGATAATGAGAAATGAAAAATTAAATTTAGCATCTTCCATTGGATATGTTTGAATCCGTGATGTTAAAAAATTTGGAGTACTTGGACTAAAAGGCTTTAGTGAAAACGATGTTTCAGTAGCCTCAATTTTGTGTCAAAGCTTTAAGAGCTTTGAAAGAAACCCGTTTTGCCGAGTTGCAATTCGCTATCCTATCTAGCACTCTCCGTTACAAACGAATGAGTCCTTTGTAAGACCTCAATGGCCCATCCGCAGTACAAATGAATTAAGAAGTTATCATTTATCTCTGGGATACATGCGGAGAACTTGTCGAAATAAAGTAAAAGGATGGCGTAGTTCAGTTTTTCCGTAACTAAGTAGATATTTATTTAGTTGCCCTTCAGCTTGTCTGGAGTTTATTGGAAGAAAGTGGAGTAGAAGTTCCAGAGCATTTGTGGGATCCGAGGCTACAAGCATGGTGGTTGATCATTGCACTCTTTTTATTTTATTCCTGGATGTGTTCTTATCTTCCAGCGCAGTCTACACCACTTCTGTATACATCCAGTGTGGTTTTATATACCATTATTTAAAGCAATAATGACCTTCCTGAACCGATATTCAATGTGTCAAGTCGAGCTGTCTGTCAGAGAATCTTATGATCCGGCACTAGGGAGAGGTGTAGACAGGGCGATTGAAAGTATGGTACCTTATATTACACTATCCTCACTCCAGCTATTCCATTTGTTTATAAGAATGGGGGCATTTTGTGATTGGTTTGCCTATAATCTAACGATGTGAGATAAACAAATCATAATCAATCGGTAAGCAATGGCAAACAAGGAAAATTCTCACAAAATTATCTGGCATTCGATATCAGCGTAAAACTTACTATCCCTCAACTTGTGGCACAACATCGAGATGCACCCCACTTAAGAAGACGTTCGGCCCAGTTATTATTATTGTTATTAACGGTTAGATTCCAGTGCATGGGAGAGAGACCGCCACATTGGGAGGTGCCTCTTATCACAAGTTTTGTTACGGAAGAGGTTTCCAATTTCTGAGGGAAAAGCCATTATTTCCACTAATGACCGCTAACTCCCATTAGTAGCGTTGTCCAATTGCCACACCATGCAAGTTTTGATTTATCCGTATCGGTTTCGCATCTTCCAGATAGTTTTGATTTATCGTATATCGATTTCGTATCTTCCAGATAACCAGATCGAATATAAGTCTAGAGAGTCTGTTGCGGCTCAACCAATCAGGAATATATGAAAAAAAAAAATTGATAAAAGAGCGCTTCGAAGATAACTTAAGTTACTATACTCCATACAGTTGGTTGGAAAATTCTTACAAAATAAAGGAGAAGGGGAGATCTTCCGTTTACTAGAATTCGGAAATTCCTGTTCCGATTCCACGCTCTAATTAGATCCGTCAGTCAAATTCCTTTCTACAGTTAAATCTCCGTGGGAGAAGCACTTCAAAGGTTATGCGATCTCTCATTTTAGGCTCTATATAATTAGTGCTCCTCTGACTGTTGCAGTTAAAATATAAAGAGCCTTTTATTCTTTCTTTTATTTTTCCATCATCCTATCCACTACCTACTACATTGTGGTATAATGTTAGACACTTCCTCGAAAAATTTATTAATTAACATTTGCCACCTTATACGAGCATGTAGGTAGTACATTTATAAATTCACACTTCTTTATTTATCCAGAATAATTTATCGTCTTGACGTCACTTGGTGTTTTCAATTTGCACAAGTTAGCAGGAAGGGCGCAATTTGTTGAACTCGGCCAAAATCTCTTTAGAGGATATAGCGCCAATTAAGTACTTACTTACTCATTTGACTATTTATTTGCTAAGTAAATAAATCTGTACATTTGTAAGCGTCGACATAATCCAATTCTTTACTCAAGCCTAATATTAGTCACTTTCGTGTTGGTATAAATCATTAAATCATCTTGTCATTGTCAACTTGCAAATTTTGTTATTTAATAAATTATGTAAGCACTTTAAACGCTTCAGATGATCCCGTGCCTACGGTCATCCCAATTATCATAATCAATTTAAATTTGTCCAATTAATTATTGAGATGAAAAATAAGTGTCTAGGATGTGTTTGTTTGTAAATAATCACTGTCAATATTTAATTTATTTATTAATATTCGCATAAAAGCGTGTGTGTACTTTTACTATCACTACAGACCGCAGTTTGGCACTTCCTATTTGAAGAGCGATAATTTGAGTTTGGCACCGAAATATTAAGAAAATGTCCCTTCCTTATGCCGACAATATTTTTCACTTAGTAGACACTAAACATTTCTACAGTTTTTCATTTATTTATTATTTACCACAATCAATAATTTTTTATGGATCGGTCAATGTCTTAATTCGTTTTTTAGTTATCAATGGTTTTCCTTTCACTAATATCTAATCCGTTTTCATTTACATAGAAGTAAGTTTTTTTTAAATGCAATTCAATTTAAATATTTCCCCTATTATGTGCTTTGTATTTACTTACCTCTTTCGGATTCAATTCCTGTGCGAAACTTCCCAAAACCATATTGTATGGCACCCAAGCAAGCAAAGGATTTTTTAAACCAGCGCAAATTTGTTTGTGTGTGCCACGCCCTCTTAGTTCGCCATTGCGCAGTTTGAAAAAGTAATAAGTATCCTTATATGATGTGCCGTGATCTTTACACATGGTCTCCAAGAAACTCTCCTGGAAAATAATATAACGATGAAATAATTTGAGATATTAGAGTGGGCAAAATATTAGTTGAATTTATGAAGATTTTCATTTGCATATCAAATATCAAAATACATAAACTAACAATAATTGAAATCCACCAACATTCAATTCCAAATGCTTGATTAATCTATGAGTAGTGTATTTAGGTTCCGCCGATCACTTTCGGTCAGCACTAGATTAGAAAACTTGCAAAAACTCCGATTGATTTTTATCTTCCTTCTCGGTATCAGGGTAGGCACTTCAAAAGAGTTCTTAATGGATTTTGCAATTGAATATGACCAAATTGTAAAATAAAATTAAAAAAAAGTAAGGCTTACCCCGGTTGAACTATGGGTACCTTTTTTTTCTGGCAAATTGGGAGGGAATTTTGAAGTATTTAAAACGACAATTAATTAATTAATGCCTAGTGCTTTTTCACTAATTTTGGGTTGCTCTTTTTTTGGCACAAAACCAGCTTTAGCAGTGAGACAATTTTTACAAATGTAAACGTTTTGGGTATTAAAACTACGTGCAAAATTCTGATCAGTTTGAAGAATTGCGATTCATATAATAAGTGTTAGAAAAAATCGATAAAAGGTCAACTCAAATTTGTTAAACTCATGAAAAACCTTCAGCACTCAAAATCTAGACGTGATGGAATAATTTAAGAATCAGGGGACTCAGATCCAGAACCAGAATCTTAAAATGTATATCCTGGCTGTTGCACCGTGAAATTAATAAGTTTTTGACACATTTTCAACTAAAAAAGGGAATTGGCCGCTTTTATTAAATTTATAATAACTTCTACAGCTCTCTTCCACTCCACATTTAGGCTGAAGGCCTAGTAGCCAGTGCTGCGACTTTATGTATTTATATAATAAATATTTTATTGTATAAATGATTATAAAAAAAAAAAAAAAATTTTTGTCTTTCAGTAATACTCTTTAAATTATTATTTTTTGACAAAGTTGGTCAACTAAAAAGAATGAATAATAGTGAACAATTTTGAAAAAAGTTTGAAAATGTCCTTGTGTTTTCATTTAAACGCCTTTCACTCAAAGTTTTATTTCGATTTACGTGGAGAAGCTGAACATGCCTTTAAAGTGGTACTCATAGAAGGTTAGTTTTATTTCCTTTTCTGGAGTTTTTTTTTGACAATAACTGCAAAAGACCCTCGAAAACAGAGTTTTTGCTTACATCTCTAAAAGGCTTGTTAGGAAAAACAAATTAAACTAATTTTCATGTTCAGCGATCCAAAATCAAACACTTTTTTTAATTACGTACTTTTTGTCGTGTAAACTAGTGTTATCGAGACAGCTGCGTACGAGTATTGGAGAGGGCATATAAATAAATACACCCGGCTCGGAATATCCCACGCCACGTGCGATAACAACTATTCCGCTAACATAAACACCTACAAATATTGTCTTATCAATGGTGATCAAAGACATTTTTCAAAAGGGTATTTAAGTACCAATAGCACTTAAAAATATCAACCGAAATCAGAGTGAATGGCGTCAATTAATTCAGCAGATAATTGACCAATATGTTGTACATACATACATTCATATGTAGGTACATTTGTAGGCATACATACATATGTACATTGATATGTTATGTATGTAATTTATTATATTTGTTATTTATGAACAAAATTTGCACACATTTTTATACCCGAGCGCACCTGTGCACAAAAATATAAGTATTAAAATTTTCTTCACCTAACGGTGGATTATAACAGTCTGTTCGAAACGCGATATACATTTGTATTGTATATACCAAAATATGTAAAAAGAAATTGATTAAAATATTTATTTACATATGTTCGTCCGATCCACCGTACGTCTTTGCGGCGGCGAATACCGCAAACAAGGGAGCCATGAGCTGTATAGGAGATAGTCCAGCGAATTAAAATTTAGCAAAACTCAATATTAAACTTTGTACTGTTAAAAAAAAAACTAGTAACTATGTACTTCTAAATATAATTTTAATTAAACATTTCAAAAGTTGAGAGAATATATAGGGTCTTGCAATAGAGCCGCACAAAAGTAGACCGATAGTGACAGCAAACGACGCCATTTTTTCCCGCTCTTTTGACATTTCTTATCAGTAAGGTTTGCCATTTCATCATGGAAAGATATACGATCCAACAACGAGTCGAAATTATTAAAATTTACTACCGAAATTCGGAGTCAATGGCCTCAACTTTAAGAGCGCTACGTCCAATTTATGGTGGTCGTCATTTCTGGCTGAATGGCTTCGTCAATAAGCAAAATATGAGTTATTGGACAGGCAGCAATCCACACGTACTCCATGAGTCAACATTGCATCCCGAAAAAATTACGGTTTGGTGCGGTTTATGGGCCGGTGGCGTCATTGAGCCGTACTTCTTCCGTGATGATCAAGACCGGCCCGCTACTGTGAATGGGAATCGCTACCGCTCAATGATAACCGAATATTTTTGGCCCGAATTGGATGATATGGACTTGGACAATATGTGGTTCCAACAGGACGGCGCCACAAGCCACACAGCGGATGTCACAATCGATTTATTGAAAACCAAGTTTGGTGAACGTGTTATCTCACGAAATGGCCCTGTCAATTGGCCGCCTCGGTCGTGCGATTTGACGCCGTTAGACTATTTCCTGTGGGGCAACGTCAAGTCTATGGTCTATGCGAACAAGCCAGCGACGATTGATGAACATCGTACGAATATCGAACGTGGAATTGCAGCTGTATCGGCCGATTTATGCTTGAAAGCCGGAAAATTGGGTTCAGCGTCTGGACTTCTGCAAGCGTGCCCGTGGTGCCCATGCTAAAGAAATCGAGTTCCATACATAATGCCATCGAATGTACTTTCACAGGAATAAAGAATTAAATTCATATCCCAAACCGTTTTTGTTTTATTTAAAAAAACTTTTGTAGCGTTCGTATTGAAAAACCCTGCACTTACAAATAGCGAATATATTACGAAGTGTATTCATACTTTTCAAACATACCAAAAACTGGTGTGCAATTAAAATTAAATAACTAGGGAACGGATTTTTTAAATCTGGAAGCCTATTATAAGGTCAAACTAAAATTGTGAAATATGACAGATATTGAAAATCGTGAAATAGTGAAACAAATAGAACATTTAAAGATTACGTTTAATTGGCGAAGACATTTTTGGCAAAAACTGCAAAGGAATGGGGGTTATTTTTTTCATAAAAATTTTGTCTCCAACAAGAAATAAGTAAAAAAAAAGAATTCGGTTCCTAGCCATAACTATTTATTCGTCAATATTTTATGCAAATTTAATTGGTTAGATAACCAAGGCGAATCCATTGTGTATTTTGTTTGTGTAATTTTACGAGTGAAATTACAAAAATGTGTATTCGCCCAGAATTGCTCATGTATTTTGTTTGTGTAAACAACCAACCCAGTGAATTGGGAAAGAGAACATTCACCCCATGGGATGCTATCACCTTGGTTTAAGTGTGTTGTTGTTTTTAAGTTGGTAAGAAATATGAAATTGTTAAAAAAAATTATTTGTTCAATGCAAGTTTTCACTATTTGAAATGATTCTAAAGTAAGCTTCGGAGAAGACAAATCCAGCTCGGAAGTTGATTTAATTATGCTTGAGTTCTAGATAAGGTAGCGTTTTAAACGTAATTAGATTTTGAAAATTGTACATAAAATAATGGAGCACAATGCAAGTTATGGCAGAGGCAATAAAGGATAAACTTTATAAGAGTGAAGGGTAGGCAACTACGCTTTTCACAATGCCCATAAAGGTACATTAAGTGTCGGTACTTCTGGTGTGTACGGGTTTTAAATGCTGGAGTTGGCATCGCGTTTCGTAAGAAGGAATAGGGTCGCTGAAGTTCAACGAACGGAGAGCAAACTTAATGAAGTCTCCGACGACGGCGGCATATTCTAGCCGAGACCTAACTAAGGTGACTGAAAGTAGTTTGACTATTGCGGGGAATATGTAAAGACTAACACAGCATTGGATTGGGAAACTATAGTTTATGTGGGTGGATAAAAAAAACGTCTCCAAATCTATAAATTCATTGAAGAGTTTCAAGGAATTTCTATATCGTGTATTTAAAAGAAGGGTTAGAACATTTATTTACATCGTAGCCAGTGCTGCTTTTTTAATGTATTTAATTACCAAGTTGTTGTATAAATTATTAAATAGAAAAAATAAATAAGTAAATAACACTTTGTTTAGATCAACAAAAGAAACTTCTGAGATCGCTACCTTGATTTTAATAAAAGAAGATATCTTAAGATCGTACCCATACAAAAGAAAGGACAAAGAGCCAAAATGCCATCTTGAAGAAAGCCACCAGATGTTGCTGTAAACAGATGAGATCAAATCTTTTCAAATGCAGCTACAAATAGAAATTTTTAAGTGATAAAAATCACACAGGTTAGATTTGAAGCTTGTCCGTTTACTTCCAAGAAGAGCAGTAGAAAATTCTAAATATAATTCTAAAGGACTATGATGGTTAAGCGACGGAGAGATTTGTAGGAGTGAGATATTGCAACAGCTAAAACATAAGAAATGCGAATTGCATTGAAAAAAAATAGTGTTCTTTATATTAAGTTGCAAAATATGGTAATTGTACCTACGACCCAAGGCAAATCGGCATTGGAGATGGGCAAAATCGAGCAATAAGTACAAAAACATCAAACTTACTTTGCTTAAATTTAATATACTGGATCAAATTAGGAATGAAAATATTTGGAATTCAAAATTTTGGGAAACGATGTCCGAAACTAAATTATCAAACTCTATTGAAAATTGATTATATTTATGTATGCAATTACGTAAACGAGCAAGCACCTAATAAAAAAAGGTCTCATATTTGTTTTAATATCAGAAAAAAAAAAAGATTTTCTACTTGTCGATGTTTTTTTAATAGACGTACATATTAGAGGTATACGCCGCCGAGCCACGCCGCCGCCGCCGCCGTTTTTTGTCATTTTTCACTCGCCGCCGCCGAGTCATGGAAATATCGGCGCGGCGGCGGCGGCGGCGGCGTGCGGCGCCTGAGGATTAATGTCCAAAATTTGCATGATATACTAACACTGAACTATATCGTACAATTGCGTCCAAATTTGTCGTGAGGGGTAGTACCAATCGACGCGTTTCGATCCTCATAATCATATTTCGATGGTGGAAGGTTAATATTGTTAACTATTTTAAAATTATTAACCAAAAACTTTTCTGGGGTATAGTCCCTTTGTATGAACAATTACACTGTCGAAGACGCACTAAATCGCCAGTTTTCACTTTTAAAACACTAGTAAACTATATGATTTTACTGAATTATTCAAAAACCACAATTCTTTTACAACAATAAGTTGTTTATTTTGTTATTAAAAAGTAAACAATATTCGCGAACTGAAGCGATAAAATGCAAGACGGCAAAACAGCTGTCACTCTAATTATATTCGGTACTAGTGCTGTCGTTTGCTAATTTTCGAGTGAAGTGCTTCGGAGTGATTTGGGAGGAAAAGTGACGTGATTATCGTAGTGACTATTTTGATACACAATTATAGTCGTGGGGTTATTCCACTTAATTTATTTATTAGCTGATTATTTTTTTATATTTTTGACATTTTTTATATTAACCGATGAAATTACATTGATGCTAGTTAAATTTAAAGGTTACGTTACAATTTAACAAGAGTTTTAAAAGCGAACGAGTGTTTTCTATTGCTGGACTTACTATTACTAATAAAAGGTCGCATCTGAGTCCTCACAACGTTAACAAGATAATTTTTATTCATGACAATTATGATTCTTGTAAAGAGAACCTCTTATTGTAACTTCTTGATTGCTTTCACAACTAATTTATTTTTACTGTCCTTTAATGGTTTAACACATATTTTTATGTGCATGTATGTATGCATAGATTTCTATATAATAATCATATGACTGTGAATTGATATTTATATTCTTTAACCAGCATAAGAAATGCTAAGTTAATTTTTTGTGTTACAATTACTTTGTTGTTTTTTATGTTATTTCAATAAAAAAGTGCCTAGTCAACAATTTAAGGCTTAAGTTATTTCTAATACCTTCAGCGCTAGGCATTCATCATTCTAATTCAAGTATGAATTAGAATAAATTTAAATTTATACCCATTAAAAATGGAATTAAATAGAATTCCAATTTGAATAAGAGTGGCGAATGCCTGACGCTCACAAAATGACAGGATAAGTTTAGCAGCTTCATGGTTTTCTATGCTCTTTGGTATGTGGCTGATGGCCAGATGCGCCGGCGCAAATTGAGACGCCGGCGTCGCCGCCGCCGCCGATTATTTCTAAGCTTGACGACGCCGCCGCCGCAATATCTATCGGCGTAAACCTCTAGTACATATGTACATATGTATCTCTTACAGTATTTTCAAAAAGCAGTTATACGAGAGTACTAACGAAAATTCGGCAAGTTGGGCGAAAAAAATACAAAAATGTTTTAAATCTGCTATTTGTAATTTTCATTATTCTTATCTTTCTTACATAATCACCATTAATTTTAATACATTTCTTTAATATGAAAACTCGTTGATACAAATATCTATGCATACCTATCCAAGACTTTCTCCTCAAAATTTTCTTCATTTTTCGAAATAACGACGTCTGGCACCATACAAATTTCTTGAATGCCAGAAAGCGCAGCAAAGCTACTTGAATTTCACAAGACTGAGCTGGCGCATTATCGTGGTGTAAAAAGTAGTGGAGCAGTTCCTTTTTTCCGTTTCCGAAGAAAATGTCGAACAGTTTTGGTAAGTAGATGCATTTGCTTCTTGTAAGCTACATGCCATTGACTGCTTTTTAGTTTCCGGTTGATATTTATAAAATCAAGCTTCATTATCTTTTTGCGAACAAATTAAAGTTACGTTGAGTCTCGCTTTCGAACTTTCTGAGAATACATATCGTAGTAGAACGAATTTGAGCTTCCTTCCGACTCTCATTCAAAATTCGTAGGATCCACCGAACATATGTATTTCTTATTGTACTGTAGATCTAGCCACACTAGATATCACTTCTTGTGTTATTCGTGGATCTTCGTAAAATGTTGCCTTCACCGGGACTACATTTGTCTTGTCGGTCGAAGACGTTGGCCGTCCTTCTTGAGTCTCACCCTCCAAGGAAAAACGGGCTGCCTGGAATCTTTGATACCAATGGTCTTAAGAGATGGAGCGTACTTAAGTTGACATTGAAAGCCGTAAGGAATTGCGTGACGAATTTCTTGTTGCGTTCACGTTGTCCGCTCATTACAATAATTTTCATTAACACTTTTGTGTTTAAGAAGAACATGCGTCGGGTATAGAATATGACATATGTACATATGTATGTAAATTTCGGTTTCGCCAAACTTAGACTCTCCTCTTTTAGTTTCTTTCGCATTTTTCAAGTACAAAAATAGCAGTTATTTTAAAATAAACACTTTTATAGCTACTAATTTTTGTATTACAGAATATAATGATTTATTTCGAAGCACACATACACATTTATGTACTCATACAACTATTTGTCACAATTTTGTTGTCATGTTGTTTTCGATAACATTTTGAAAATTTATGTTATTCGACATTTTCATTGCTAAGAAAACTAGTTTTGTAGCCATTGGCGATGATCGCATTATTCGAATTTTGTTTTCGTTTTTTTTTTGTCAAGTGCATTGTGTCATAGCTGCAATTTCATAGAGCTTTGTTTGCACAAATTAAAGTTTGTTTGTATATCTATGTAGATATGTACGCATTTGTGTCTAAGTCATGCATTTTTACCAAATACGGTTAGTTCTTGTTAATGAAGAATCTATTTTTGGTTGGCGTGAGGTGATTTGCTGTAGTATTTCGTTAACATCAGAAATCCTCTGTAGGTATATTGTATAGATATGTAACTTGTCTGGTAACCTTAAACTTTTGAAAGCAATTGAAATTGTTGTAGTTTGCTTTTTTTAAGGTAAATGTCTTAATCAACGAGTGAACAGTTTTTATATGGAAAACTAAGCGTGTATTTACATTAAGCGGCATGTGGTAGCCAAGTCTCAAATTTGTTTTATCCAAAAACTGAGTGCTTTTTTTGAAGTATCGAAAAATGTCATCCATATTGAATATTTTTTGGTACATGTCAAGAACGTCTACCACACATAATTGTAAAATTTTTTTGATATGCTACTACAAGCTCTACATCGGTGTGTGCTCAAGTCATACGGACAATTCTTGGAGATCTTTGCATAGTCAATATATTGGGTCACTTGCCCAATGAGCATTAGCTCAGACAGTAAACTGTTCGCCAAAGTAAAACCCCTTTTATTTTTGACGAAACGTAAGGACATTATCGTTTGCGCCAACCTCCCCCCATCGTACTATAAGCCTTTTCAGCAGACCATTTTCTCGATATACTGATATAAAAATGGTATTTCGAAGTGTATTTCGTAAAGCACATATACTCGACCCTCGATACCTTCTTACATTCTTTACCACAACATAACTACCGCAACTAGGGAAGTTGTAACGGCGTCTCAGGTTCTAGACGGAATCTCAGATGCTTAAAAATCTTTGGAGAACGGGAGTCATGTAGTTATATTTTCACAATGTTAGTATTACCATCCACTCTAATGATTCTCAAAATAGGTGAGGTAGTTCTACGTATAAAACCAGGGACGATACGAAAATTAGGTTAATCTGAAAAAGCAATTTCTTTCTTGTTTTAGCGGCAAAATGCATGGAAGACCTTCTGCTTCTAAATAAGTGAAAAATACATAGCAGTGCACCGCCTTAAAGTAGCACCAGTTCTATTACGAATTGCCCCTAAAATTGTATGGTCTTATTATCGAATCTTCGCCGTCAGAAAAGCTCTAAGTTCGGCAGTTCTAATATCGTTTGATCTTTCGCAGGAATCCGATATTGTTAAGGATGCCACCATATGATGATTGAGGATATCACCTGTGTAAGCGACCTTACCCACTCACAGAAAACAATGTACCTCCAGCTATCTGTGCGGAAGATAGCCATCAATCGTATTCAGAGACAAAACTTCTAAGCCAAAAAGATAATAAAACAGGGTGTCCCGCAGGGTCGCGTACTGTCACTCACCCTGTTCAATGTGTAAGTGTCCAAAATCCTTCAGTTCAGCCCTGAGGGTATCTATAGTTTCATATACCGATGACTGATCAATAGAAGCAAAGGACACCAACAGCTATCCAGGGTCACAGAGTGATTTCTCGGCCGCCAAGACCACGACCTCACTATTCGTCACGTCATTTTTTGGAGCCGTTGATACCAAACGAAGTTTTAGACAGGGTGACTCCCTATCTTACGAGTTTTTTAGTAAACTCAGTCAGGCGACAAGCGTTTCGTTGCTTTTGTCTTTTACAAGCTGGATAAAGAAGCGAATCGAACGGATCTGGGTTAAACTGGGCCAAAACGATATATCTCCTGTCATCAAATAAACAATCAGAGCATTCGCATCACTGTTGACAATTAAAATTTTGACTTTGTTTATCTGAGGGTACCAGCATCCACCCCAACAATAATTTCAGCCTCGAAATCCAAAGGAGAATCTATCTAGCCAACAAGTGCTACTTTGGGCTGACTAGGCAATTGTGCCCACGAACCAAAATCACACTTTATAAACCTGTCATCATGCCCGTGCTATTGTAAGGGGCAGACGCATGGACGCTATTAACATCGGATGAGATGACCCTGGGAGTATTCGAGAGAAAGATTCTGCGAACAAATCTTGGTCCTTAAGGTGAGCTCTATGAGCTTTATCGTAACATAGACATAGTAGGTCGTGTTGTACGAATGAAAGAAAATGCTGAACGTATTTAGACCGACACCCGCTGGTAAGTAGAAGAGGAAGGACCAGGTGGAAAAGGACTTGACTTTACTTGGTATTTCCAATTGGCGCCAGTTAGCACAGGGAAGGAACGACTGGCGTAATATGCTAAGCTCGACCAAAATCACTTAAATGGTTATAACGCCAAATAAGTAATTAAGTAATAGATTATTCAGCCAGTTTGAGGGCAACAGACAGCTACAATAACAACAATAACATAATTGGTGATTGCTTCCCTGTACTTAAAGGGAAGAATTCGGGAACCTGCAATCGATAATCAGGTACTCCTTTTATCGTTCATGAAATTGAAATTCTTAATTTCTTAAGACCTCTTGGACACTTTACTATGTAAATAGATAGTATCCACCATTCCACCATTTCACTTACCTTCTCTTTCACCGTCAGCGTTGTGGCCAGCACTTTGCAATTGGGATCACCCTCCAAAGGATTTATATGCTTTTCAATATCCGCCAGCAGCATTGGTTGAGTGCGTATACAAAATTCATCATTCTCATCATAAGCGGTGACCGTAAAGCAGCACCACTGCAACAATATCAGCACCCATGTCCATACAAAAACGGATGTACAGAAGGATCGGTTACCAAATGTACGCATTTTGCTGCGATACAGTGAAATCAATTCCAACAAAATTTGGAACAATTTCAACGACACACTTTTTAATAATCAATTTATGTTTTGTGTTGTTGGCGGTGCGCACGCATTTAATTAAAAATGCAAACACACTATACACGTTGTTGTTGTTTGGTTTGTTTTAAAAAATTCAAAATGTTAATATCCCCGTTGCGAATTGTTGTTTAAGGCTTACGAGAAATTTGCACAAAACCCGACCGCGCCTTTGTAGCGCAAAAATTCAACTGAATATTATGTTAAGCATTCGAATTCAAATTACAAGCGAATGGAGCTAGTTACGCTAGTGCGCGTAAATTATACCTAGAGTTTAAATAAAAAAGCAGCAAAAGCGCTGCCGATGAAGCCGCCAGTGAGGTCTTCGCTTCAGAAGAGGCGGCAGCAGTAACACAGTATTATTATTATTTGGTAATTTTACTAGCATGCCAGATTTGTTTTTGTAGTTAGGTTAAATCATTAATTTCTAAAATTGCAACAAATTAATTTATATGTTATTTAAAATGGAATTGTTTTGCTTTGGCTCTTTGCCGAATCGTCTCAGCTGATGGCAAATAAAGTAAGGGAAGTAATCGGATTAATGTCTTAAATCATATACATACATAAGATAAGATAAATCTAATTTTAATTTTGATTTATATATTGCTATGATATTTATTGCCAAACATTTCTTTATTATAAATGTATATTTGAATAGATAAGCGTTTATAGAATGCAAAAGTGAAAATACTCTCGTGTTTTTCAAGTGCCGTGATCCCGAAAAGTTTGAGGAGTAGACTAAATATCTTTAGAAGTTTTGTTGTTTTTTTTTTTTAATTTTATGATGTGTGTTATGAATTGTATTATTTTATGATTTGCCTGTATTAATATACGTACATATGTATATGTAATTTTTAAATAAATATGTAAATTTCACTAAATTTTAAATGGTTTTATTTTAAGGTCGTCTAATATTGACATCCCTAAAGAATGTGTAGCGTGTGCGCATTTCATTCAATGTGCCCTTGGGTGGGGCAAAGTAACATAAAAAAATATAGAAACCTCCTTATCTCACTGCTAATAAAAAAACTTCTCACAAAATTCGTTCGGAAGCGATTTTCAGTTTAAGAGCCTACCAGGTTTAGTCAGCGACCATTGGCAACGTATTTAGGAATGTATTGAAGGAATATTCCAAAGCTTGACTGGGAAGCTACCGCTACACGGCTGGTTGATGTTCTTTTGAGAGTAAGGGCTAACACCACCGTCAACCAGTAAATAAGATGGACGGGGAAAGGTAAGAGAACAATATAACCTAGCGACGTCTATTGCGGCTATCATGTAAAGAACCGCAAGTTCAGTTTTGGGTTTCTGGTGGGAGAAAGAATTCATCGACAAATACTGTCGTTCAGTCCGGTGAACGAGGTCTCGACACGTTTTGCATCAAAGCTAGATTCTTTAACCCTTTACACGGCATATTTTTTATCTAAAATATATCTATTAGCTGAATAATCAAACTCAATTAACCTTGTTTAAGTTCATTTTTTGATATTTTTTTTTTCAATGAGATTTTATAAAACAAAGTATGGTTGCATTTCTGCAACAAAGTCAAGAAACGTATACTTTTATTGGTATTTTTTAGTGTATGTGGAAATTTTTTAAACAGTTATTGCGCTTATTGTAACAAAGACCTACTCCGCATGTTTCGCAAATAGTTTGGGTGAAACCTTTGCATTTTGGAACCTTACACTTCATTCTATTGTCAGCCCAGTTCGGGCAATGTTTAAAGTCATCTTGGCGAACCGCTTGTGGGGGGATATGCTGAGTCGGACCGCGCTTCTTTTTTGCCTCAATTTCATTTTGTATTACGTTGCTTCGCTTAGTAGCTCGTGGTTCAACTGTTTCCATTCTGCACAAGATCTCAGCTATTTCAAGACGAAAGTTGGCGGCGGCTAACATTTTTTCGGTCGAAGCAAGAGACTTATGGACGCGTTTATATAAAATCCAAGAGTTGCTCATTGTAAGGTCTAATAAATGGTAGAAAAATCGCACTTGCCAACGCATACTTCGTACAGAAATTTTGTTTCTTCCCATGATGCTATCTATCAAGTCTACACCTCCCATATGGCTGTTGTATTGACCATCAACATAAGGGCGATCCACTTGAATGTATTTTTTAGTAATTTTATTGTACCGACGTACTTTTTCTTTGGGATGTTCGCCAGCAAAGGTTGATGCCAAATATACGACTTTATTGTCCAACCAGGCTGTTGTAGAAATATCCACACCCTCAAACGATGTCACATACTCTAAAGATGTACATACCTGGAACGTATTGTAAATACATACATACAAATTAGCATGTAAGCTCTTAAAAAATCCGTTAATAAAAATACTTACCACGAGGCTTCTTTTTCATAGCCTTCGGATCCGGTAACTTTCAATTATTTATTCGGTTTCTTCGGATTGTACCTGCACTCAAAATACCTTGCTCAGCTAAATATTTCAACAAGGGGAGCGACGTGAAGTAGTTGTCAAAATATAATTGGTAGTTTTTGTTTTTTGGTATGCGCTTAGAGAGTCGAACAACAACGTTGGAAGCAGCTCCGAGATCCGGTATACCTGCAGTCATAATGTTTTCCTTTCCAGATTCGGGTTCAATAAAATAAGCAAATCCTGAAACCCCATTTGTGCGGCTTGTTGGGGTTATACCGCTTTAAAATATTTCTTGCTTTCCTTGAACAAATCTGTTCATCAACGCATAAATGTTGCTCGAATGGTACTTTGGCAAAAGCATCGTTTAAAAGTTTCAATATCGGTCTTATTCTAAATAACCTATCATGATCTTTATGATCGAAAGGCAAGTTCTTAGTATTATCATTAAAATGTATGACCTGCCGAATTTTTTCAAACTTCTTCAAAGGCATGACGTTTTGTATGCATGATATGCCTGTTTGCTGTGACCAATACATTGCAACATTCGGTACTTTAATTATTGACATATAGTAAATAATACCCACAAAATGTTTGATATCCTGTGTTGTAAATACGCAACTGCAATTAGGATCCTTTTGCCTAGATAACAAATTATTTTCACTTGGGAATTCGACGTTGTCTGACATTTCAGTAATGTTGTCATCTGAAGATATTGACGGCAATCTACCGCTGTATTCATAAGAAGGATCTCTTTCATAATCATCACTAGAAAAGTCCATACCATCTTCACTCTCCCATTCCATCAAAATATTTTCTATTTCAATGTCTGGTAAAACTTTTGATGCCATAATCGTTGCTTTGGCCAAATCAATTATACCGAAAAATATGTGTCTCAGCGTTCGTTGTTGCAGATCTGCAACCAACGTCAAATTAACAAAATTCGTTATTTAACAGGGTTTTTCTAATAAAGTACTAAGATAAAATAAAAATGAACATACTTACCCAATATAATAAATTTAATTGGAAGAGATTTACGATGTTTTTAAAAGTTTTATCACAAATTCACTGACACTAAAATTAACACCATCCACTTCTGCAAACATAGCCCAAAAGAATGAATTTCAGACAGTTTTTTACGAAATAACGGTAAATACAGTTTGGGTAAACCTTGCAGATAAGCAACTCAGCAGCACTATTACATTTAAGTCTATACCTTTGAATAAAAGGGCATTTTTATGTTGGTTGCAGATCTGCAACCGTACCGTGTAAAGGGTTAACATCTCGCTCCAGGCCCGACAGAAGAGAAGGACGACGTGACCACAGATCACTTCTATGAGCGGCTAGAACGCGCTTACGAGCACTCGGCAATTTCAATGCCAGGGTAAGTAAAGAAGAGATATATGGCCACACTGTCGGAAAATGCGGTATCCACCACGAAACCCCCGCTAACGGGATGAGACTAATAGACTTAAACGGGACCAGAAACATGGTAGTATGTAGCACTAGATGCCAGCTTTGAAAAATTCAGCAGACCACATGGCTGTTCCCAGATCAAAAAATGCGAAATCAAATCCATCATATTGCGATAGACGGAAGATATTTTTCCAGTGTATTAAATGTATGCACACTCTGAGAACCGAACATTCACTCGGATCATTTTCTTTTCGCAGCCGAGATGCACATGTGCAGCAAAGAGCCTGCGTCTAAATACAGAAAAAATTTCGACGTTGGAAAGCTGTAATCGCTACACACAGCTACTAACTTCGCCATTCGACTCACGCCTGCTCACTAAGAACACTTCCTAGCAAAAAGGAATTCGCGAGGATTAGAAGTTCATTTTTCACACACCGCGTACCGCCGCTCCAGAAGCAACCGATAAAGACAGATAGACATGATATTCGCAGAAAGAAAAGAGAGAGGTCGAAATACGTCAGTGCGAAGAGCTTGAGATGTTAACCGGTAGGAAAAGCATCCAAACGACCTGTTTTAGGTCCGGGGTCCAAGTTGCTGTGAAAGTAAGAATGGTGACTGATGTCCAAAGCACACGTAAATTGTGGGGATAACATTTATCCAATTCGTTAAATGGGTACTGAAAAAGTCTCGCTGGAGCAGATTGCGAACCCCTAATCGCTGATTACAGTATTAACATCCCGTCATCTAACCTTGAGATTCTATTGAGCTTATAGTGTGAAAGACAGAAGTCAACTGTCAACGAACTGCTGGGCCTGATAGTGGGGTAGGCCGATCTAAACAGGGTTAGGTCGCCGAAACAACAGTCCTTGGCCGGGTAAGCCCCGGGTAATTCCGGTACGTAGAACCGACTGTCGTGGGAATGCATGTGGAGATTCTAACCCGCCCCCTCCCTCTGGTCCAACCCTGTCGAAACTGCACGTTTCGTGGGCCTAACCCTAGATGAGTTCGACGACAACGGTGCGCGACTAGCCGCTACAACAATAACAACAACAACCTGATAGTGGGTTTAGATCTGGTAAATTTACCATCGACCAGATATTCACGATACGCCAAATATTGGAAAATACCCGTGAGAAGAGGATTGGCACACACCATCTGTTTGTCGACTTCAACAGGACGAGTAGAAGTTGCATATATGCCGCAATGTCTGCATTTGATATCCCTGCACAACTTATACGTCTATGTAGAATAATTTTGAGCAACCCCACCGCCAGAATTGGGAAATACCTCTTGGAGCCGTAAGTAAGGCAAAGGAGCAACAAAGAAACCAAATATTGTAAATAAATATACTAAAAAGTCATAGTTTCAAAAAAAAATAAAAATAAAAATAAATGAATGGGACATATCATTATATTATCATATTTTGCAGTTTTTAATCAATGATATATTTTCACTTAATATACTTTTGAAAAACTAGAGCATTATGTTTATATAGCATCGTAGACGAGTAGAAAACTCAAGTAATTTTGGCATCAGTTTTTGTGGTTTATTTTGGATGTAACGCTTTCATCAACTGTTGTCTCATTAGTAACAATCAAACGCTGCTTCTTGATAAAATGCTGAATTCGATTTTCCAAGCTCTCTGTCATAAAGAACGTTTAAAAAAACATTTTGGTTATCAAGCTACCAAAACAAAGCTTGTATAGGCAAACTATCACTCACCACAACGTTTGCGATTTAAAAGCTCTTGATATTGACGTGGACGCACGCCATCTTGCAACAACCAAGCCTGCGCCAGCACTGGCGTTGAACTCTTATACTGATTTCGATATATTCGCTCTAACTGATGCAACACATCGCGTATCATAGTGGTTCTGTAAAGGAAATAAGGGCTTTTTTTAATAGAAATAATGACCAATGAAAATTCTTATAAATCCATTACGTAGAATCGACTGACGCACATTGGAATCGCTTCATACAAAAGTTGACTATAAATAGTAAAAATCAAACTAGAAGCTTAAAATTTGTTATGTAAGCTTCTCTGATTAGGATGGGTAAAAGACGTTAATACGTACAAAATGTACCAAGAAATACGCCCGCCTTCCATATAACGGTATTTTTTAAATTGCATTTTTTTCTGCTGTTGTTTTGGCAATGTAACCCTAAAAGGTTGTTGTTGCTGAATAAGGAACTGTGTCAAAAGATCTTCTAAAGTACGTCCTACAAAAGCCCTTCTATAGGTAGCAAAAGAAAATAATGGGTAGCAAAAGCAGATTTCCTTCAGTCTGCGTCGCTAAATACAAAAAACAAAGGGAAAGGGAAGGCCTCTCGGCTCTCAGCGGTTTTTCTAAAACTATCTACTGGGACCTCCTCAAATGTACCCAAAAGCCAACAGATCTCTAGTCCAACCCCTCTCATACAGACGTTTCCTGAGGCTCCTGTTATATGACCTCGATGGCTAAAAAAAATTGTTTGTCAGCTTGCATTCTAATGGAGGTATTCTATGTATGAATCCCATATGAATTATTTTTATGAAAAGAAATTTTTCAAAGAACGGCTTCAAAAAGTATTCTAAAGTACGTCCTACAAATCCCCTGATGGAAGACCTTCTGTTGGTAGCAAAATCAGAGGACCTTTTGTGGCACGTTCTACAAAGGCCCTTCTAGAAACCCTCCTATGTGTAGCGAAAATGGAAGGCCTTCAGTTTGTGCCCCTTCGTACAAAAAAAGAAAGGAAAATGGAATGTAGAAAGGAAGGTCCACCAACCCTTACGAATGTTCCCACAGTCGTTTCTACGATACCGGAACAACCCGGATTTATTTCCGGCCAAGGACTGTCACTTCTGCAGCATTTTCCAAAATTGTATGGGGAATGTTTTATGCTGTTACAACAACAACAACGCCTTTTCGAATAGCTTTTATCTCCTGAAATCTACTGGAAAGGTCTAGTAAGTTGCTGCAATTTCAACACAAAAAGAAATAAAAAATAGATTTTAAAGTGCTTACTTTATACTGTACTGCATCCATTCGCCTTGAACAGTCTCTAGAAGTTTTTGTAAATGTTCGTCGCCATATATCCAAGCGGTAGTATGCTCCTCACCTGCTGACTCTGTTCTACAATCGTTATTTGCTGTACTATCAGCGGGTTGTATTGTATGTTTGCGAAATTCACAATGAAAGAGATTTAATGGCAAGCCAATAGCGGGTGTATACTGTGGTTTGCTATAATAATAAATTGATCGTTAATTTATTGAAACCAGAAGGTAGGCACGCAACTAACCACGGATTTTTCTGCACATCTAGCAATTCATTTATGACCTCTGGCCGCTCTTTGCCTTCCCCAATTAGCAGTAATACAGCCATAATACAACGTATTTGATGCCATAGAAAAGCATTTGCCTTAATCTCCAGCATATACATAGCATAACCTGTTGTAATTTATGAAAAGTTACTTGTTGCAACGATCGAAACCATAATTACTAATCATATACCATCTTCAGCGTTCTTGACTTCCTGTTCCACCTCACACCTCTGTACATTGGCTTGGAATATCTGCCGTATATAATTTGTAACGCCATTATTAACATCCATTTTGCAGAAATTTCGAAAGTCTGTATGTCTAGCCAATAATTCGCAACCTTTTTGCATCGCTTCTACAGATAATTTACCCTTTGGAAAGTAGTAGCGATACGTCCGTTCAACACAATCAAAACGTGCACTATACATTGGACTTCGCAGTGGCATCCATGCTACTGCTTGTATGCTACGCGGCAATATGCGATTCAAAAGTGCGCAGTAATCAATTTCATTCGCTAAAGAATCAGCATCTAGTTGCGATTCCGGTGGAAATTTACTACGTAAGTCTATGGAGATAACTTGACAGAAGGCGCTCACTTCCTTGTCTGTTCGCCCACAACGGTGATAATTTGCTGTTTCGCGGGACTCAATTAGGCAGGTGCGAATTAGTGCCTGGAATAAGTGATGCTCTAGAAGGAAATGATTTATTTCATTTATATTAAAATAGGAATTGATTAGCCGCAGTCTCTACCTATAGTAGCATTTGAGTCTTCCTGCACAGCCAAACCATGATAATCCCAACCAAAATATAGCAATTTGATAAGCACGTGCCGTTTCTGGCACCTGTTATGAAATGTTTAAAGTTTTAATAAATGCAAATAAACCGGCATTTTTTAAAATTACATCTTAAAGTCAAATTTACGCTTTTGGTGTTTCTTTATTTGCTGCGGCAAAGCTACTGGTAGACTCTCCGTATTTGTTTCTCCATCAGTTTCCAGCTTGGCGAGCTGCTCATAAAAATCACCATCATTTTGCCCCAATTTCTTTTGTAATAAATTTCTGATTTGGAAATTGTATGCATCCAGTTGTAATACCTTGATTATAAGCTCCTCCTTGCTCCATGTTTCGATTTCTTCTCGACATACACGGCCTTTTCCGCGTTTGTTTATTTGAACTTTTTTCTCACTCATTGTCCTGCGAATGAAATTTTTGTAAACAATGCGGTTTGTTTACAACGAAATGTAACAGTATTCTGTGTATATTTTGAGTCTGATAAATTGGTGGATTTATGGTAATTGATTTTTGAGGAATTTGTAGAACCTATTTATAGACGATTTCCAATTACAATGTATATGTGTGATCTTGCATTTCACTCTAACACATCAATATTACGGCATAGTCAAGCAGATACATATCTTTTTTGCTCACTCTCGTTCGTATTACCAGGTCAGTGCTGCTCATAAAACCGTCAGTGCTGAAGATGTTCAGGTGCATTCTCGCTTACTTGCAAAAGTAAGAACCTTCTAATTTGGCGACGTGTTGGAAAGGAATACGTATGCATTCAAAAAGTCCAGTGAAACAAACAATCTCGCTTGCGAGAACAAGCAGAAAGTACGCGAGAATTTGAAGCAGGTTGTTGTTGTTTTTGTAACAGCATAAAACATTACCCATACAATTTTAGGGAATGCTGCTGAAGTGACAGTCCTTGGCCGGATATAGATCCGGGTCGTTCCGGTATCGTAGAACCGACTGTCGTGGGAACGTTTGAAGCAGGTGAAAGCCGCCGGTTGATATTTCCGTTTTTTATAAACAAGTGCTTCTGAATTTTGTCAATTTATGTGGATTAATACGCTAAGTAACAAAAACAATTAATTCCAAAATCAAAACTAAAAGTACGATGGTATATGTATGTGAAGTGAATATTTCTGGTCCTATACCTGTCTTGAAAAATGCTGTGCCTGTATCGTTTTCTGTGAGCAATCGGTTGTAAATCCAAAATGAGTACGTTTGTACATAATTAAATGTTCTAATTAAAGTTGCTTCATTTTATAATTTTTCTGTAGAAATACGTCGATTTTAAATATTAACAATGAACTTCGCACTCTAGAGTTTTCACAAATAATGCATGGCTTTGGCAAAACTCGAATGAATATATTGGTTATTTCCCTCTTGCATATGGTGATTGTCTATTTTGGTAAACTATAAATTACAACGATTTTACTGTTATGTTGATGATCAGTAATGCTTTTTTCATTCTCGCATGTGTACAACCATAGTCGGCATAGCAATCCGTGAAGGCCACTCTTTGGAATGAACTCTGACAGTCATTTGAACTATAATCTGGCAGTCATTACTGAACTATTATGAATTTGAGTGAATTGGTAACTATGAAATCATATTCTTGCATGGAAGGTAATAATTGGTGCATACCATTCCATTTTAATGTCCACGGTAATTAAAAAATTAAATTTGTAGTCAAAATTTTTAAATGTTGAACAGCTCCTCAAACAGTTACTTTACTGCACACATACTTTTCTTTGTATTTTTTCTTAAGTAGCATAAAGCGATATGTTTTTTGCTTATTTTTACAAACAATTTTAATAACCAAATACAGAATTCAAATCTCATATTAAAATCTTTAACTATTTGTGTTCCCGGCAATACAACCCTGTGACAATTTTCAGCGATGTCATATGTTTATCTCTTTTTCACTCATCATCAGCATTGATGGTTTCAATCATGCATTAACAAAATGTGGAAGACCACCATATTGAATTTTCAGCAAGTTAAATTGTGACGCGACTGGATTTTACTGCGTTGAAAAATTAATATTTAATGTGGAAAAAGTGGAAATTTCCTAGCAAGAATACTAAAAAAGTAGGATTCAATAAACATTTGATAGAAAAGTGGTAAAAGTAAGTAGCGGAAAAGTCGAAAAGTGCGCGAAATTTCCTAGTGAAAAATTTGTAGTCAGCGGAGCGCTAGCTAAAAATTTCCATGCATATATTTTTCACAAAAGTGGAAGAAGAAGAAGCTATAAGCTATTAAAAAGTTATATGAGCATAGGAAAGTAGCACAGAGGAAGCAAGAAAGCAAGAAATAAAGAGAAGTGTGCGAAAAGAGAAAGGAGAAGAGCCAGTAGAAGCAACTCGTGAAAAAGCCAAACAAACGCGTTGGGCATACGTGCAGCGTGGCGTGCTAATTAATTGAAGCAAACACGTCGGAGGGTGCGGTGCAAATCACTAGTAGCTTTTGTTTTACGAGCAATACGTTAATCGAAAGAAAAATTAAAAAGTCTTATAAACTAGTTTTGTGGCAAAGTAATTGCCTTCTGTTCTGTAATGAGTGTCGCTGCAATGACTATGGACGATCAAAGACCTTTGATGAACAGTTACGATAAAATGTCGAAACAATATGAACAAACTTTACACGGCAATACCGTAGTAGGTGGTGTAGGTGGTGGCAATGGTTTGGGTGCGGGCGGTGCCCCGCCTTCTGGACCTGCCTCACCAACGCCATCCGGTAGCGAAGAGCTTCAGCATCAATATCACCATCCACATCATCACCATTCTCATCATCACCATCATCATCATTCGCGGCATTTGCATCAACATGCGGCACATATGTCAACGTCGGAACATCAGCCACCATCGCCGCCGCCAACTCAGCAACAGCAGCAAATTATGCACCACCACAATCAACACCAGACACAACAACAACAACAGCAGCAGCAGCAGCAACAGCCTGGCACTGTTGCTGAGGCCGTTGCTGCTGCCGAACATCGGCAGCGGTTGCTCGAAGGTATATATTTGAATGAGAACAATTTAATGGTAAAAAAAATATATAGATTGAAGACAAAACAGACAAATATGAACAAAGTTAAAAACGTATGATACAATAATCGGTGTGTGTTGAAATGATGTTTTATTTGCAAAATATTTCTCATATGTTTTCTAGTAAACAATTTAATTTAACTTTGATTTCTTTTTTAAATTGTTAAATATATTTCTGTACCGACATTTGTACATTAAGCAAGTTGTATAGACCAATACTCGATGCAAGGTAGCTAGCTGTGACACTAATCCATAAATTATGGACCAGTCGGGACAGCGCTATGCTTGTGGTAAGTGCGGAAAATACGAAGTGTAATAAGTGGAGCGTGTGTAATGATTGCTTATGAAAAACTCAACTGACTTATCGAACAGCGAACACTCTTTTTGACTCTTTCAGAACATTTTATTCGAATGCTAATAAATATACATACTTAGTTTGTAAGCAAGGCAAAGTGGCGCGAATTAAAATCCGAAGAAAATGCAGAAACCAGAAACGGTTTAAAAAAAATGTTGATTTTAGCAAGAACTTTGCAAAAGAAATAATGTGTTGAAAAAAGCCACAAAAAAAAAGTGATTTAAAAACTGTGAGAATCGATAGAAAATATGAACTAAAAAAAGATGTGCATGAAAAAAATATGGCAAATATTTTTCTTTGTTTCTACGTGTGATACAATCACAAAAGCATGAACGAAAAAAGTAAAAATGGCAAAAGTGATAAAAAGCTAGAAATATAATTGCCTACTTCAAGAAGCATATCATTTATTTTTTCCAAGTGTTATCAGCGTCAAAATCAAAATGATTTTCTTCTACATTTAATTTTATTCTGTAACCTACTAAGTCCTTGTAAAACCATATACTATTTTATCTACGACAACAGCAAATATCCAGTAAAAAATAACTCAACGGTCATCGTTTGTGTTGTGAACGCTAAACGTCGTCGGTGGTATCTCATGCGTCGTATGCTTCGTTCCCTGCTACTGTACAGCTCTTCGTCCTTTTTTCAAGCTCTTGCCACACCCTCGGTCGTTTTTCCAACACCATATTGGTTATTTATCCCTGTTGCATATAATTCTGTTACTGCTGTTCTTTGAATGTGCTACATTGCGACTAGCTAAATGAATCCGTTATGTAAATTAATGATGTGGTTGCATATTCGAAAACTTAAAATATTGTGTGCTTGCAGAATGTGTGCAAATTAGCGCATTAGAAATCATTGAGAAAATGCATACAAAATATAAAACAGTTATTAATAGCTTAATAAATAAGCACAGATGTTGAAGTGCTCGCTCAAGTGATTCATAAAAAGAAGTGCCCCCCTAAATTTATATTTGAAAATGTGAAAAGGCCTATAATGAAAGTTGTAGTAATTTCATTTTTGACTGAGGAAGTATAGAAAACTATTGTATTACATAAATAATCGTTGCATTTTAAACGTAAAATCGAGAAGAGCGGTTCAAAAAACTAACAACAAAAAATACGGATCTTAATTTTATCCTATTTGCTATTTTTTTTACTACTATCAAACATTCACATATATCTAAGCAAATATTTTCAACAGTTTTCTATGCTATCACTTTCAAGGAAATCTGCAACAGAAAAATGTAAATATATACGAACATTTGCATATATTTGCAAGCCTTTAAAGTGTAAATATCAGAATTGTCTGAAAAGCGTCAGAAAAGAGTGTGGGTTGTCGATGCCATTGTGTTTTTCTGAAAGAAATCTATATCGTTATAAAAAAATTAAATAAAATTGAGTGTATTGAAAATATAAGTATGTGTTGGCATTTTCAAAAGAAAATAAGAGCCATCAAATGCATTAGAGATGTATGAAAAAATTTCCTTGCCATAGAAAAACTATTTATATATAAATTAAAGTGCTGGTTGTGCGCGTAAAAGCTATTTCACAAGTCTGGAAAAAATTGTTCGTTGCTGGTGTTTGTGTATTGCGAAAAATAATTAGAAAAAAGAAAAGCAGTTAGTAGTTTTGTTAAACTGCATATTTACAAAAAAAAAAAAAAAATATTGGCGTTACGATACGATCTAGTCAGAAATGGTCTGTTGTCACACTTTTCAACACTGAGCTGACTGGCTTCCAAGCCATACACAACAACAAAGTAACGAAACGCAACGAACCGAAGAAGCAACACACTCAGAAAACAAAAATGCCAACTACAAAATCACGAAATGTGCGGCAAAGCGCAAACAAACGCACCTTGTTGCACCCAGTATTGGTATGATTTCGTATAAGTTCAATTTAGCAAAAAAAAAAACAAACATATAAATCTTTTATAACTTGTTCATATAATGTTATGTAAATATGTATGTATTTTTATCCAACTAATTTCTTCCACGTATATATAATCTTATGTGCAAAAAACATTTCACATTTTTATTTATCAAGTAAAAAGCCTCCTTTAAACCTACAACAACAACCATTTTTACAAACTATACCTGCATAATTTCTCATTTCGCCGTTAATACAGATGAAATTGAGAGTCTCAAGTTGGAGCAAGCGCGTCTATCCGAGCAATGCGTTGATGCGCAACGACGCGAAAAAATACTCTTGCGCCGTCTGGCCAATAAGGAGCAAGAATTTCAGGATTATGTGGTAAGTTGTAGTTGTGGTAGTTTTTAAATAAATAACTTTCAAATACTTATATAATATTTAATTCGTTTCAGAGCCAAATTGCTGAATACAAAGCGGCACAAGCACCTAGTGCATTGGCATTGCGTTCGGCTTTGCTTGATCCAGCTGTTAATTTACTTTTCGAAAAGCTTAAGAAAGAGTTAAAGGCCACCAAGGCGAAGTTGGAGGAAACACAAAATGAATTGTCAGCTTGGAAATTCACGCCGGACTCAAATACGGGCAAGCGTTTAATTGCCAAGTGCCGTTTGTTATATCAGGTAAATATTCGCGATGCTCCATAGTGCATTTAATGTTGGTTAAAAAAAAAGTATTTACTATATTTGAACGTCGGTTTCACATTCACATTTCAAATTGTTGCTTGAGTTAAAATTTTCATGTCGTTCAAAATACACTTCTACATTTTTTTTTATCTTCTGTTCAAAAAGTTATCATAATTTTTTCGAAGACTGCGCCGTTGTTTTTCTTGTTTTTTTTTTGTGATACAAGTTGTGGTATTTTTTTTATCATTTGTATCATTTCACACATTTTTCAAATACACATGACGCGAATCCTTATCTCTATTTATTCCCAGCCTATGCCATTTACATATACTTTTTTCTTTGTTTTATTCAGTCATTTAAAGTTATTTTCTGCTAACTACCGTTCGTACTAGTTATTTCTTCTGTATTTAATTCGAGAAGTAGTTCATTCGTTGAGAGTTGTAGTTGTTGTAACAGTAAAAAGCAATTCCTATAAAATTCTGTGGAATGTTTTTGTATTCTGTGTCCTTGGTCTGATATAAGTCAGGGGCATTTGGGTAAATAAATTCCAGAAGTTGAATGACTTCAGAAGAGGTAATGTGTGGTAGAAATTTTCGAACGAAAAAAAATTTAAACACATCAGTTTTGAACAGCAAAACGACTCGAACTTACTTTGAACTGTCTCCTGGAAACCAGCCCCAACAGTAACCAGCCAAAATGTACTCTCACAAAAATGCGAACACTTAACATTTTAAAGAATAATGAGTATTATTTTTTTTCTTTATTAGGAAAATGAGGAGTTAGGTAAGATGACCTCCAATGGGCGTTTGGCTAAGTTAGAGACTGAATTGGCAATGCAAAAGAGTTTTTGCGAGGAAGTAAAAAAGTCACAATCAGGTAAGAAAGCCCAAGTAGTACGTTAGCTATTTTGATTATAATACAAAATTTTGTTTTTCTTTTTCGCACTTTCCATAGAGGTCGATGATTTTCTACCTGAACTGGACGAAGATGTCGAAGGCATGCAAAGTACAATTCTATTCCTCCAGCAAGAACTAAAGACCACCCGCGATCGCATACAAACTCTGGAGAAGGAGAATTATCAGATTAAAACCGGCAACTTGGACAATGAGAATAATGTAAAATCAGAGGAGACAAATGCCATTATTGCACACGATGCCAATCAGTCACTATTGCACAGTGGCCTAAATGGTGCTGTGGATCCCAACGGTATTTTGACGGCCGTTAATGTTGCCGAAACCTGTGCCATACCCTACAACAATGCCGTAACCAACAATATGACTAATATCAATACTACTAACACCAACAACATCCTACCGCCAATCATCAATGCCCATGCCCAAACAATCGTCAACGAACTAAAATACACACCAGCGCGTCCTTTGGAGACAATCGAGGAAAATGCCTGCATACGCAATTTCGGAACAACCAACGAATACTACAACGGTAATGAAGAGCAACAACAGCCCGTACCAATTGCCGCAGAAGTTGATGCTGCTGTTAGCAGTTTGAATCCCTTCAATGCCGCCACACCAACTGTAGTCGGCGGTGCCATGTTGCGTACGGTGGCTTCGCGCAAACGTAACTATGATGGCGTTGAACCGAATGAAATTCAACCTATTGCTTTGGTTGTAGCTCCTATCACACCGACCACACCTGCCATACCAACGCACGTCATCGCACCACGAACGCTACCACCGAAGAAGTCCAAATTGCGTCGCCCTTCTGTGCAATCCAATGATGTGATCGAATACGACACCGGCAATGGTATTGCTGGTAATGCACAACTGCTAGGTGGTGGTGTTAGCGGCGGGATTGCTGCTATTGATCCATTGAATATTGTCGATAATGCGGTGGTTGGCATGGCGAATGAGGAGCATCCTAGCAGCATGGCGATCGATGAACCGGCGACTATGGATGGTAGTAGTGCGGGTGGTGTGGCGCTACGCATAATGACACGAAGGCGATCCGTGCGACAGCAGCAAAATGGCTCACTTGGTGGCGATAGTAATCATTAGGCATGAAATAGCAAAATGCTCGTAGTAGAGCTAATTATATATAATATACATATATAACTAAATTAAAATATGTATTTTTTTTTTAAATTTAAAATTGAATGTAAAAGTGAATACAATGCTATAGTGTTTTAACAAAAGATATAAGCAGAATATAATGATGCTAAGCGAAAATCAAAACAATAACAGACAAACAAGACAAAAACGAAAACAAGCAATAAACTAATTAATTATGCAGCAAAATACGAAATATATACAAATATGAATATATTGAGGTGAAAAATATTATAGCAAAAACAAATATTACACGTGTTGCGCATTTTTGCTTTTGATAATGAATGCGTTCGTTTTACCAATTGGGTTTAATGTGAACAAAGCTTTTACATTTTTAAATTAGTTGAAGATGACATGCAGATTATTATTATTTTATTTTAATTTGCATAACCTTTTGCATTGTTTTATTTAAATTAGCAGCTACATATGTAATAAAAAATAAAAGCGAAACGAAATCATTGAAAATAATAGATGCAACTTATGATGTGTGTACTTTTGCTAAGCATTTTATTCACGAAAACAAATTTGTATGTAGTTTGAAATGCTGAGATTCTTTTGTAGTGAGATTAAAGTGTCTGCGTGGAGGAGTTAGTTGCTTTATAAGTTTTTGATGAAGAACAACATAAAAAAAAAAAATTAAATTAAGAGAATAAAATAATGAGGTTTATTACAAAATAATTGCTAGTTTTTATTCCCGAGGGGAAATGCAGTCGCAACTCGATAGCTGAGAGAGAGAGAGAGAGAGAGAGAGAGAGAAAGAGAGTACCGATACAAATTTCTGCAAATCTTAATACAAAGCGGACTCAGCTTATCATCAGAAAATAATGCAATTAAAAAAAGAATAATTGAATCCTAAAATCTGTTTTTGAAATACGCGAAAAAAATAATATACATACATATAGTCATAATATTTTCGAAGACTTATAATAAATAAAATTAAAAATTTGGCATTAAATTATAAGACTGATGGTTTTTTTTTTAAATTTTCATATAAGACATTTATGTGGACTTCATCAGAAGTAGTAAAAATATTTACGTAGATCGTTCGATTTAGTACCATACGTTTCCCTGACGATCCAGCCAAGTACTGTCGCTTCAGCAACATTCCCCAAAAGTTTATGTAATTTATTATGCTATTACAACAACAACAACATGCCCTATCTTACGATTTTCCAGACTGGCTCTTAGGTCAGTCAGAGCTTATTGGTCTACTTTTTACCATTTATTTTAAATCTTTTTTTTTACGAGGCCGGAGCCTTTAAATATCTGTTGTTTTTTTTTGAAAATGAAATATGTATGGCCACAAATTAAGGATATGAACAAATTTCTTCATTAAAAAGTTTATAATTTCAATGCCGGGTAGAAATGCAATGAGTGAGAGTTTAAATTTCTCTCAAGGACTCTACATTTTTTATCGAATCGGTGTAAGATTTTAATAGTAAAAATGCCCAAACAAATTTTATTTTCTAGATTTATCTAATTCTACATCCGACAGTATGTGATGTACGATGATGTTTTTGTCAATGAAAATAAAATCGCTTGCAAAACAAATTCAGACCTCTTCCTATTAAGCTAACTTTTTAAACTTCCTTGTTTAAATTTAGGTTAAAAAAAACCGCACCTTTTCTCTGAAAATATTTTTAAACCCAAATGAGAGTTTTTCGAAAGTTGCTTTTGAACCACTTCACTCATTTTTCACTTTAATCATCTCTAGATTTCGCTAAAAATATTTTGTACTCTTATTTTTTTAATTAAATGATTATGATATATGTATTTTGAAAATGATTTTAAGAGCGACAAGCTAAAAAAATTCTTAATCTAGTAAAACAGTATATTCACTCTAAAACTAACGCAAGAAAGCTTTTTGAAGAAATTTACGTTTCTCGTATAAATAAAAATCTTTAATTTCTGTTGCAGCAGCAAAAAACCCATACTATTTTTGCGAATGTTGCTGACTCTCGTCGGAGCGGATTTTAATTCCTTTCAAACCTCAGCTACAATATTTGATCAACTTCAAGACTGACAGAAGAAAAGTACCAAAACAGATAAGCTGTTTTATTATATTTTCTAAAGGAACTCTCCGGAGTTGAATATTGTGGAATGCCACTAGTTGTGAGAAAAAAATTTTTCGAATTGCTGTTCATCGCTTTCCATAATTCTTCTGTCACTCAAAGCTTGTTTTAAATCTTGAAGAGTTTAAGAAAAATTTCAGCTATCGATTAGAGACTAAAAATTTTTTCCGAGGGAATAATTTACGATTTTTTACGCTGTACATCAGAGATATTAAATATTTCATTTGCTGTTGGTTGTGAAAATTAAATAGGGTTAACATTATTTGTTACCCAAATTGTTCGCTCTAAATTTCAAACATTTTATTTTTATGTATGTATTTAATAATAGTATTTTATCTTACTTCATTTCATTTTATTTTTATACAAAATGATTTTATTTTACTTCTTCGCATACTTTTTAAATATGTAATGCCATTTGACAAGATCCATGCATCTCACTCGCCACATTAGTACATTTTTTATAAAGCATATACTACATATAATGTTTATAATTAAAATTTAAAATACCCCAAATGTAAATTTTACAAACGAAATGAAATCTGCAATCTTCCAAACTGGTTTAAGCACATATTATTATTAACAAACAAAAAAAAAAACAAAAACAAATAAGCAAACAAAACAAAAACACCAAAAATAAATAAGCAGACTTTTAAAAAAGTGTGTAAAAAAACAAACAAAATACATAAGTGAACAAAATAATAGATACAAATAGTTGTATAATATTTTTTATTTAGACTACTAAGTGAAAGATAGCAAAAAAAAAAAATAGTAAAAATTAAAAAAAAAAAACATTATAAAACAATAAAAAATTTAACTTTATGTATACTATATATGTATATAATATAGTTACCGATATAATTTTAGAAAATACAAAGCAAACTCATATTTTAGAATTTAATTTAGAAACTAGTGTTAAGAGCTTGTAAAATTTAGTATTGATTTGGGAAAAATAGTAAAAATCATAAGTACGCATGTAGCCCAGTTGCTGTACAATTTTCGAATTGATCACAAACAAATGTATAATATAATATTACAAATTAATTAACTATAACCTATCTCATTAAATATTAGAAAATGAAAGGAAAGTAAAAATTAATGCTAATAACTCTGGCACGCAATTAATTGCAAGCAATAAAAAATGTTAAAATTAAACCGCAAAAAAAAAAATAAAGAATTCTGCAACAATTAAACACATCGCTGTTTTCGAAGTGATTGAAAACAAAACGAAATTCTTTAAATGAATTTAAGAACATTTTTTGTAAGCTTAAGTCCAGATTTTGTAATCGAAAAATAAAGAAAATATAAAAAAATCTATAAACAATTACAAAAAGTAAATTAATAAAAAAAGTGTTACGAGCAGCTTAGACGGTTGCTACAGCACACATAGCGTTGTCCCAAAATGTTAAAATATATAATATTTAATAATTGCAAAAAATATAAATAAATATGTATTTAAATATATCGAACGCTATTTTTAATCATCTTCACATTATAAATACAGTCGAACTCCTCTATAACGAAAACCTCTCTCTAACGAATTTTTTTTTGAAACACTACGATTTTCACAATTTATTCATATATTTAGACCTCTCTATAACGAACTTCTCTATAGCGAATTCCTCTCTGTAACGAATTCTTTTGTTATACATAAATGGAATTTTCCATAGAAAATAACTCCTCTATAACGAATTTAGCGAAGAGCTAAAAAGTAGTTGTTATAATACACAAAAATATATTAGAGTTCCATCATTCTCCGAAACGCGTGCAGCATTACAAACTCTATTAACATTTGTTGAATCACGGAGCGATGTACCCGACATTATATTTAATAAAATTAATTCCTTAGAAGCATTTATTGATAAGGAAAAGGCTCAAACAGCTATAATCATTTTGACTTTTTGCTAAGGTCTTCTTTTTAAAATGTAAGAAACATGAAATTTCGTATGACCTCTCTATAACGAAGCCCTCTCTATAATGAACTTTTTCACCGGTCCCGACGACTTCGTTATAGAGGAGTTCGACTGTAATTTATTTTCGTCCAAATTTGCATAAACCAAGTGGACCCACATTTGTCATTCCTAATTTATCTGGACAGCTTTGTAGCCGCAGGGTTGCTTAGTGCTTCGATCAAAGAAAAAAATGTGAGAGATTTGTGTACATTTTTAATATATTTAAATTTTATTGTGATAAAATCTTTTTTTTTTTTAATTTTACAACCATGAAAGAGATCTTCTAAATGGAGGCATTAAATCTCAAATAACAGTTGAGTGAAATTATAGTATTTAAAAATGGATCGTCCAATTTGGACAGTTTTTTTTGATTATTATAGATGTGATTCAGGTTTATGATGAAAAGCCTCATATCGTCTTAAAAATAGTTTTCACAAAGCGAAATTACTTACTTTCATCATAACTTGCGCACAATTCTTAGAATTAGCCACAAATTAAAAAATTTCTTACAAATTCTCTGATTTCACTGCGCGCAAAAATTTTCTTCATGAAAAAGCTCATTTCAGATTAGCTCCTCATTCTCTTACCAAAAATCAACAGCTTCCGAGAGCTTTTGCACTGGCCGGCATGTGGTTTCTATTCGCCTATGCACGTCGCTCGTGCGACAATCGTTACTGCAGCTAGCAGTCGCTAGGTGGCGCTTATAATGTAATTAACCTGTGAGTTGTCCCCACAGGTTTTTTTTAAACTTAAGGGTAGGTAAGGGGTTTGTTCCCTCTTCCCACACATATGTCGTGAAAATATGACGGACCTCAAATGATAGCAGCTTCTAAAGAGGGTATCACTGAAATAATTTCGTTGTACAAAACTCAAAATTTTTTTCATTATTTTTGTTCCTTCTGCAACATTTCCACATTTTCACGACAAAGTTTACGACATTATGTCAGCAACATTTTACACAGCTATTAAAATGCATTTACCATTTTCAGGGCTATTCCCACACCAATGACAATATTCATCGCATGGAAATTGCATTAAATAGTTCGACTGCTTATTTATTCGATATGTGTGGCTATCAGAAAAAAGAAATATAAAAACCTCTTCTAGTGTGTTAGTGGTGTCAAAAATTCTGTTAATGTGTTGGTGTTTACCCCACACACGTTAACTCCTTTTTTTACCGAACTGCGTATCTTTATCTTTCTCCCCAAATTGAAGCTGCTTTTTCTGCAGTTTTTATTGTTTTTAACTTCAAATCCTGCAGACTATCTCTAAGTCTACGACGATTTTCATGTGATTTCTTTCGATTCCAACGAATATCTACATTTTTATCGGTGTTCTAGAAATGCAATGCAATTCCCATCAATATTTGGGGAATCCCGTCTCAACTTTAGTAGGAGCGAAGAATGGATTTCTTTTAAAGCTACAAAGCCTAAGCATGAGGGCGATTAATTTATAACTGAATTATTTGACCCTTCCTCTTCTTGTCGTCTTCCAATTCGAAATGCTTGCAACCTTTCAGCGGCGTCTGTTTGCGACACTTGCATTCGGTGCACTCCATATGCAACACAATCTTATTGGTGGTCTTTGCCTTCTTCTTGAAGATGAGCTTGGTTTGTCCACCGAAACCTTGTTGTTTTCTATAGTAACGACGTCTGCCCTGCGTACCTTTACGATCCTTGGATTTCTTGTACTGCCTCACCTTATGTGGCTTGTGGCATTTGCACTTTTTGCAAAAATTACGACGCTGTTTCGGCACATTGACCATCTTCACGAATTTCAATTGTCAAAGAAATATTATTTGTCATTTGTGTGTACATACATATTTTAAATATGTAAAGGGTGTTTCAACAAGAAGCTTAATGAAATTTTACGCAAAATAGACACGATTTTACCAGCAGTGTGACATGTTTCGCCGATCTGCAGGAAATAAGCATTGCCCACTTCCATATAATAAATTTCAGGCAAAAAAAAATTATTCAATATAGTCCGAAACACCTTCGTTAAAAAAAATCGCCCAATAACACCGCCGGCCCAAACACTGCAACAAACAAATAGTAGTTGCTCGTCTAATTCTTTTGGAATATCTCCATCCACCGAAATGTTCCTGTGGTTTTAGTTTGGTTGAAGCTTTAAAGCCCTCGTCAATTACTTTTTGGGTGGATTTCTACCGTGTTAGTGAATCGTTTACGAAGAATATCATTATAGTTCAGTATAGTTTATCAATTCCTACATTTAGTTTTTACTTTCGTTATTTCCGTCTGAAAGATGCCACTATAGTCAAGACGTTAAACCAGCATACGAGAACGTTCCACATCACATGGTCGAAACACAAAAGCGATCTTGTACTGGAGAAGATAGCCTGTTACTGAACAGCGTCACACATCAATCAATACGCATCAGGACTTTGGAAATGATCATACGTACACATCAATACGGCCTAACTACCTAGGCATTCGATAAAAATCTAAGTATACTGAGTTCACTTTGAAACCCCCAGTAAAGTGAAACTGCAGTTACAACAAAAATTGTCACATCGCTACAATCACATCCGATAACGCACCAAAAGACAGATACCCTGGCTCAGTGGATTTAATAGCCTTGCCATTCAACTGGGTTTAACACAAAAAAAAAAAATAGTCAAGACGTCATAGGCTAAACCTTAGTACAAAGGAATTGAAATTAACCATCAGCGCTAAGATGCTTCCAATGAAACGGCTTCAATCAATCAAAAGGGGAAGTGGTGTTTTCTCTTAGGGGAAGGCGAATTTATAAGCTCTTATTAACAGCAAACGATTTCTGCCTTCGAACCGCTCATCCTCTCCGTGAAAATATTTTAATAAAAAGAAAACGCTGGAGTATTTTGTGGACTGCTATCAGACTTTGGAGACGAATTGTGGATGGCTTCTTCAAATACTCTTTTTCTTCATCTACGTGCTCATAAATTCTCCACTATGTGTTCATAAGCCATGCCAACGTTTTGTCTATTTGGAAAATTTGCAGCAAAAGACAACAAATTATGACCGAAAGCAGCGATGTTGCAGTTTTGGTCGCTGTCGGCGTCACAGACTGACCACGCGGTCAAGGTTACTTGGGGCCAAATGCGCTGCTGTTGAGGCGACACTAGCAATGCCAACAACAATTCGTTAGCAGCAGCAACGGACAGCTGTGACAATAGAAGTTGGCAAATGCCATTGGCAATGAACAAGGTTGGCGTACGAATAGTTGTTGCTGTTTGGCGGGGTGTTGACGGGATGGTGATGAATTGGTTGTTGGAGGTCGTAGCCATGTACATTAGGGTATTTATTATGTTTTACGACTTCCGCCCAAATAAATAAATAAAAAAATTTGGAAAAATACTAAGATTTACGTGAGTTTGTACGAATTGAAAATACTTACATTCAGAAATGGAGTTTTTTTATAAATACAACTTTTTCAGAAAATAAAAACATTTAATCTTAAAAGAAGAGGTTTATTTGCAAAGGTAAATACAGAAAATACCATTTCATGAATTATTCAAGTTTTTCTTACACCAATCCGTTAATTTTTTTAAATAAATTTATTTGCATGCAGATCTTTTAAGCTTAAACAGTCGTTTTTTTAAATATCAAAATAAGCTAGTTTTATTTATAAAAACTCCATTTTAATATTTTTACAAATACGTAATTTTTTACTTTTTTTTACTTCCACTTTACAACATCTGTCTATATAAGCATCTGGTAACATTGTAGACAAAGATCAACATCTCAATACAAACAAATATCTCAATAATACATGGCGGGAGTTATGGGGTTTGTTATTCCTTCCCTTAGAAGGTGAACCACCACCGTTAGTTAGGCATCCCTTCCCGTGTGTGCAGTATCCGATTATCACCCCAAACATTAATCTGAGAGAAGGTCGATCAAGGCGAATCAGCGCTTTGGATCTCTTTACGTTAACCTTATGCCAAACTCGTCTTGTAAGCCGACAAGTGGGTTCTATGACCCACCTAATTTCCCCCTTCTCGATGTGTTTTGTCATTAAACTGTGTTTGCAGGAGGCTAGAGGTATGCCGGCTTCTAGAGCAGCATTTAGCATAGGTAATTCCGTCCCTTTGCTTGCCAACTCGTCTGCTGCGCAGCCTCCATTATGGCATTTATCTCTGCCTGAAAAACGCTACAGTGGTTCGGTAAGCGAAAGCTGAGGTCCCTAGTACCCTAATAGTATGCAGTTGCAAAAAGTGAAAATGATACACATACATAGGTATATACACACATATACAAACGAATATACAGATGCTCTATTTGTATGTATGCTCATAAAAAATTGGTATAAATCTAGCACTCTTAAAAGAATTATATTTAATGCTACAAAAAGAAATTTCGAGCTTAAAATCTTAATTGTTTTTTTTTTTTTAAATATACATTCTTCAATCCCTTTATCTTTATTTCGTAGACAACATTCATTGGCAACATGTGAAAGTCATAAATTATTCGACCACTTGGGAGTCGCGCTCTAGTGAAATAAGAAGTGAAAATAAAAGGCAATAAAGTGTTGCAAATAAAAGTGAGGCAGTGTCTAGCAACTGCAATGCAGCGGCAGCACAAAAACTCATTAAAAGTAAAAGTTCATAGTGTAGCTAAAAATAGAAGGAATGATGGATAGAGTAAAGAAAACTACGCTAAGTTTCTTAGCAGGGCAGGTGGACCTCACATTCTGATATATTAGGAAAGAGTTGCAATGGTTTTACGAAGCTTTCGATTATTGACCAGTGAACGAAAGTCTCAGTCTGAGTACCGTTTATTGAGCTTTCATCTAAAAGGTAACTTTCACAAATCCACGTAAGGAATAAAAAATATAAAGGATAAAACGAGAGTATTTTTGCCATCAATTATAGAAGTTCGGCCAAATATCGAGCTATATAATGTAAGCGCTAAATTACGAGTATTATACATATATGTACTTATATATTACTAGATGATACCCGCGGCTTCGTCTGTATAACTTACTACTTTTACTTTGTACCTATAACCGATTTTTAAAGCTAAAAATTCAGCTTCTATGAATTTAAAACTAATCTCCCGTTGTCACATTTTTTTAGCTACACGAAGTTTATGAGCTAAATTGAACCATAAATTTGAATTTTCGGTAAATCTCTTCTACAGAGGCATTTTTGTGTGTTTTCAATATTTTTTGCAAATATAGTATAGGAAAGAATGGCCCCATATCGACCCCTAAATAGCAAAAGCAATAAGGGTGAGAAAAGTAAATTTTCCTGTTCAGTTGAGAAATTTAATTCATAGGGTGATCAAAAGTATGATTTTAAATTTTCGTTGTTAGGTGCAAGAAAAATTCAATAACATGGAATAAAATCGAATGATTTGGCGTTTATTTAAAAATAATTTTGAAGGCTCTTCCCAGAAATAGAGAACACTGTAGTCAATCGTTTAAGTCTGAGCGCTCCTCATTCACATAGTACCTAATGGCGAATGGTCTTCATTATTTGCTTCTGGTGTTTTATTTGCACTATTTCTGCGATGATCGATTTCATTGCTGCAACTGCTCGACACGTAATTTCCGGATCTCCTTTCGAGGTTTTACGCTTAAATGTCACATATTTTCCCTCAAAATCACGCTGTGACAAATTATGCTGCTAATAAATGGGGTTCGGCTTCGGATCATCACTTCGCGGTCGGTTTCGGACCACCACGAACTTTTTTAATTAACTGCTCGCCATTATCTAATGATCCATGAAGCAATGTAATTCTAATGGCGTGCCTGAAAGCTAGGACTATGAATAATCAGAATAACTTACCGTCCGATTTTTATCCGAGTAAAGAAACACTTTTAGCTCAAGTTCAAAACCTTGAAAATCGCAGCGAAAAAGAAGAAGTCAAAATGGCTATCTATGTCCAAAATGTCTGTTATAATAGCTTTTCATCGACGTTACCGACAATTCGGTTAGGAACGCCATCTATGAGAAATATGAGAGGTGGGTATGGGACCCCCTATGTATACAGTTTATATATATACGTATCGGACTATACAAGTAGTTCTAATCCCACCAGCAGCATATTTTTCCTTATACCTTAAATATCAGACCAAACATATATACGGCTTTTCTGAAAAACTCGATTCTATAAGTTCCAAATCTTATCAAAATCGGATCCTAAATAGATATTTTCTAAGTAACTCGCACCAGGATACCTTTCTAATATCATCAAAATTGAGCCATACATATGTACATAGTTTTTGAATAATTCGACTCTAGCGCCTCCTAACGGATCAATTTTTCGTAAAATTATTTCTCTTTCTCCCAATATATTCTCCGGTTTTTGAGCCAAGTTGCCACAAAGAAAATTACCACATTTTTATTTACTATATATAAAATCTTTACAAAAAGTTGTAAAGTGATCTGATATCAAGAAAAAAATTTCTCGCAAAGAAATTTCTAAAACATATTTATACAACTTACCGAACTACTTAGTTTTTTAGAACTTTTGAAACAGTTAAATAACAAATAATCTTTCAAAGCTTCCGTGATGAAGAATATGGATTGTACAAAAGGATAAACCTGGAGAAACAATAGCGTTCTTGACTTAAAATGTAAAATGTACAGGAAAATGTGTTACATGAGAAAGCTTTTTGTAAAGAGGGTTTTCAGAAGTTAGAAGTTTGAATACGATGATCTTAACGTAAACCTCCATTAAGTATTCAGAATCAAATCATTTACAGGTAGCAAAAAACTTCGGCTACTTTTACACCCTTTTCGTATTCTGTGCTCAATTATTACGGGTGAATTTTATCGATATCGATAAAAATGGCAGTTATTTCCTTTTCGAAGTAAGGAATGCATATTTAGCATCTGCGTGGAAGAAAAAAAATATTGAAAAGTTTTAATAATACAAATTAAATCTTATTTATAGTTTTTTTGGGTAAATAGCAAATAAAATTAGCAACACTGCCCCATGAAATATGCAATATTGCAGACTATACCCGTAAAATATGGAACGATAAAGAGCTTTGAATAAAACTTTGAAGTTTTTGGAACTTTTGTAATTTTATCACAACTTTTGAAAAAACCGATATTCCAACTAAATATGTATTTGAAAATAAAAACCATTTGAATAAAAAAAAACCTATTTGGAGCCTTTAAGGAACATTTAAAGCTTTTAAAAGTAGTTATATAAAATTGTTTATCTGTCCATATGCGCCAAAAATTATTTAGTATTATAAAACACTTTTCTTTTTCTTGCATTTAATATATTTTCACTGGCATTGATAGAAAATTATCCAATAAAAAGGAAAAAGAAACAACACATCACGATTTCTTCGCTTTTATTTCATTTATTTTTATTTATTCGTAAAGAATTTGCACATTTTAAATATCAAACATAAAAATTTCCACTTGTTTACTTCGTTTCGGAAAAATACAATGAATGTACAAATGTATATATTAGTTAAAAATAAGCATGCAACATTTTAATATTACAAAACACATTACAAAAAAAAAATTAACTAAAATTAAAAATTTATATTTTATTCAAAAAGTATTGGCAGTAAAAGAATTTAACGTATCCAATGAATAAAATTTTGTCGTCTAATCTTTTCATATCTTTTTTCGGGGCAGTGTTAGTTTCTTGTTGTGGCAGTTATTGCAGCTTTATGTGTGTGGGTGTTCGTTTGAGTGTACATATGTGTGCGTGCAATGGTGTGCTTCAAACGCTCGAACAACCGATGTTTCCTAATTAATACTTGTAGCCAGGTCGACCACCGGGACCCTGTGGATATTGTGGCTCACCCTCGTAACTAACATCCGCATGATAGCCAGTCTTCCAGTCGGCCGTATAGCGTACGATTTGCGTGCGACCATCGGGTAGTGCGACGCGATATTCACCAGTCACAACATCACCATTGCTCGAAGCTTTGTGGGCATAGTCGTTGGCGGTGTCAATATCATTGACGGCGTACTCAAAGTCGAATGGCATGCCGGGAACGTGAACGTGGCCCTAAGGGGAGGGGGAAAAAGACAAATTAAACAAACTTCAAGTATGGAAATGTTTAGGCTTTAAAGTTTTCCAGATATAAATTTTGAAAGTGAAAGCTTCTTCAAAGCTTATTTTGTAAAATTAAATTGAAAATTATTTGTTCTCTATAGGCTACTCTTTTCATTAAAATTCTTACGCAAAAGCTAATGCTCGGATATATTTATAAATCTCTTTAAAACCAAAAAAAAAACTCAATGAGCATTAAAAGCTCACAAGAGGCATATTAAAAGCATTTATTGATTTGATACTGAAATCTATTAATTTATTTAAATTTTTATACTTACTGGCTCACCGGGTCCCGGTGGAGATGGTGGGCGTTGTGGGCCTGGTGGGCGTGGGCCTGGCGGGCGTGGTCCTGGGCCGCTGGGTGTTCCAGGTCGCTAAACAGAGTATAATAAAATTGTTTATAAATTATAACAGTTATAAAACAAATAGTCTTAAATATTATTTTGTTTATATCATTTTAATGTGTAGGGAGCAAATTCAATCCATAACTACAAGAGCGTCTTTTAAAACAATTACTTTGATGGTAAGCATTTCTACAAAATGCCTCGAATGTCTGATGTTTCATCATCACCATCGATTACTATCAATTTTGGCGAACTGCCAGTTTGACACTGTAAGTAACTCTAAATGAGTCGCCTGGTATATTGCTTTATTTTCCTGATTAACTTTATTATGAGGTCTCGTTCACACCGTATGAATTTGGTGACACTTAGCTTCTCAAAATAGATGCCATATCCCACACCGCAGTTTATCTTATACTTCTGAGTGTAGAGAGCTATGGCTTCATTTTCGCTAGTTTGGTGAGTCCTTCGCTATTTTGCAGAATGGTTTGATATTTGCAAATTTCAGTTTTATAGTTTTCTGCAGGCTCTGGAAATGTAAGCGCAAAAACATGCCAAATGTATGTAAATGCACCTAATCAAGTTTCAGATCTTCACCACGGGATTATTTTTTTTTCTTTGCCAAGTAAATTTTCATCAAGGTGATGGGAGAAAACTTTTTAAACAACACCGTTATATCTGGAGTTCTATTTGGCATCAAACATATTGTAAAGCTCAATAAAATTGTTAACAAGACCATTTTAAAGACATCGTATAAAGAGAATGAAACTTCGGACTGCGAATGGACCAAAACTCCCCAGTCCTGAAAGTGTTCAACGCGGTTCCCCTGGTACTGGCAGAGGAAGAGGAAGACCTCCATTGGAAAGACCAGCTGGCTTCACTTGGGAGCTCTAGTTGTCGGCAGTGTGCTATGTTGGAATCGGCCAAATCGCCCAGGCGGATATAGCACCAATTAAGAAGAAGAACAATATTGAGTCGGGCCTACATTTAATCCTATTGATAAGGCGTAATCCGTCTTTTAAAAAACTTTTGGATTCTATTTTTTAGACTTTGAAATTTTCTTTTCTTAGTTATTAAGTAAGTATTTAAATATTTAGTACTTTCTAATATGCGTAGTCTGTAAGAATTTTGTATTCATTGACTTCATAAACAAATAAATAAATAAAAAAATAAAACTCGTCACCGATACTAGTCACTTTACTATAGCTATTTTTAAAATAAAATTTTCACGAAAATTTGGAAAAGTTCCTGAGGAACTAAAAACTAAGGCAAATGCCTAGATAAAAACTAGCTCTAAAAGCATTTCACAGCCAAATTAGAAATACCAACAGTGACCAGTAACAACACACAACACCTACACTCCAAGGAAAATAAACACAAAAGAGTAAAACAACTGCAACATTGAATGCGGCAATCGGAATGGCAGGTAAGTAAAGCAACAACCCATTTTCGGCGCAAGTGAGGTGACCCAAAATGACAGCAGAGTCAACACGCTCATACAAAGCACAACAAATAGTGGTAGACTAGCAGCAATTACAATAAAACAAAAAAACAACAACAACAGCCAAAGCACCCAACAAGTTGAAATGTGTCGTAGGCGAATGGCGACATTCAATTGCCGTATGGTTGCCACAATTTGCGGCAATTGCAATGCAATGAAAAATGCCGGTTAAGAGTGCATAGTGAAGAATTACAGAGAAGAAGCATCGGAGAAAAAATCTCAATTCATTTTTACTTTGTTTTGTTAGAAACTGGAGGTGCGGCATTGCGCACTCGAAAAGAATGCCGCTGCTGATGCATGGTTTGAGTTTATATGTACGATAATGTGTGTGTGTGTGGGTTTATAGCCTAAGGAACGTGCAGTAGATGGAGTAAGGAGGGAAACGGATAGAGAGCAGTGACAAAACGGAATGATATGTTGCTGTTGCTGGCAGCCAGCAACTTGCAAGCCACGATCGGCAGCCACAAATTGCAGTCGGCAATAGAGCAGAGGAGATCTTTGTTGGCAATAGTAGTTGTTTTTGCTATTTTGTTGTTGTCAATTTCTGCTGCAGCTCTAACGACTCTTTACCAAAAAGAACAATAAAAACTGTTCTTTTGCTGGCAGCCAACAGCCAGCTTAGCCACTGTGACTGCAACTTGACGGCGGCTGCTTTTTGGCCAATGCACTATGGGCCAGGAGCTCTTAAAAAGTTGCGAAAATTAAATATGCGAAAATGAAATAAAGTTTTGAAAGTAATTAAATAGGCAAGACTATCTAGTCGGTATGTATAAATAAATATTGTCAGACTATTTAGGTCCAAGTTTCAAATAATTAGTTAAAATACTTCATTACTGGCAGATACGCAAACTTTTAAACTCTTTCCAAATCAAACTCCATTTTTTACTAAATACTACATTATTTAAATTATTGAAGAAACATGTATTTTATTCCAGTGCTTTAGAGAATACATTAATTTTGCGTTTACCACCTTACGGAGTATTCCATACGAGAACATGACACACACAATTCGCCGTATGCAAAATATGGATTTCCAAGCCTTAATCTACATACTTCTAGTGATTGTCCTTTCGCTTTATTTATTGGCATTCAGAAAGCAACACGGACTGGAAACTGTAAGCGAAGAACGTAGAAAACAAAGAAGTTGATCATTCCCACCATTCCTCTAACAGAAAATGTTGTTTCATTTCACCATACCAGAACTAATTTGAATTTTGCTGATTGACATTAGAATATGATTTGAACTTTTTGGTTCCTGGGGTGGTGAAATAAGGCAAAATTTCTCGCCACACAAAGTGAAATACCGGTAGGTAGGTTAGTAAAATGTCTGCGACCCATGTCCCCCAAGTAGCAAAAATACAACCGTTTCATCCCATAAGCTCGACAAAACCTACTGAGTAATGGAAAGATGTGCATTACAACCAGCCAAAGTTGTTAATGAGATCTACTCTGTTGCAGGTCTTTATTCTAAATATCTGCCCTCGATTATCAAGAAAAGGACTTCCTAAGGATGCTAGATGAATGCCCATTCCTCCCAGTGGCCCGTGTATACTGAATAAGTTTATGGGCAACATCCTACAAAGAAGACCCCTGGCCCTCTTCTCATTGCAGTCCGGCCAGGTAGTTCTGTTTTGTATATTTCCCTTCGCTACGGCTAGGGATATACCCATCGCGATACTGGTTGCTACATCATTCTCTGCTGAGTCGCGTCGTGCTAGCATATCGGCTTTCTCGTTACCTTTGATGCCTTTATGCCCGGAAACCCTATTGACAGAGATTTTTAGGCAGGTGGTTAAACCGGCAATCAGTTGTTTACTAGCACCGACTATCTTTGAGCCAGTATTGCTGCCTGGCTGTCAGAAAAAGTGTTATCTTGCCCGTTATGTTCATGTATTCAAACGATTTACAGGCCCGCCAAATCGCGAAAACTTCCGCCTGGAAGAGCGGAGTTTGATTTGCATTAAGAGGGGAGTTTGATTGACATGGATAGCTCCAAGGATTCGAAGTATATGTGAGTTCAAACTTCGGAGTCCATATTGAAACCGTCGGTGAACATTTTTATGTCGCTAGCGGCGATGAACTCACTCCTCTTCCAAGAATTCATGCTTGGAAATACTGTCTCAATTCTGTGCTCAAACTCCAGTTTGCGAGGGCTGAAATCTGCCACGAAACTTCTTTGTAATATACGTTCTTTGCTCCAAGGTTTTAAAATTAAATCGTTTGAGATTTTAGGAATTCTTGGAATGAGAACATTTTCTCCTCTTGTTTTACTATTGAGAATGGTCGCATTTTGTCAGCACTTTTGCCATGCCTGGGCCTTTACCATCCATAGGCGTAAAGTATTTCATTTTTAAAGTCATGCCTGCAGTTAGCCTACGATGTATCCAAGCGCATTGGTTCTTATTATAATTTTTTTCTTATTATTATTATTGCTATAATTTAAAAACTTCTGTATCTTTTTTTTTAAATTAGCTGAGTTTTTTAAATAGTTTACCGTACTGGATTCAATATTTTGAATTCATTAAAAATAACTTCAGATTCGTAATCTGCTATTCAAAAAACCAAAACAAAACCGATTAATGTCTTCATATTTTCGTCACTTTTGAGGAAATTCTGAAACACTGTGCATTGGCTGCGGACTTGCAGGGTTGACGGACTGACTGGCTGACTGTCTAGTTACTCTGGCCAATTGCAGTTGTTGTTGCTGTGCTTATGGTGTAATTTTTTAGTTATTTTTCATTGCTTGCGTTGCTCTTGTTGTTGTTCGTGTTTCAGCGGTTTTTGCCGTTGGTCGCTTTAATTTAAAGTTCAAGAGTTTTTGTGGCACGTCGTGATGTGCAATGGTGCGGGTATTTCGCTTTGCATTTGTTTTTGTTGTTGTTTCTACTACTTTGCACATACCTAGCTATTGACGGCTGTGGATAACGGCCGCTATATATGTATATATACATATACAGTTATGTACATACTCACAAAACTACCTCTATCCATTTCGTTCCATTGCTGTTCTTCCTTGCAACACTTGGGCACAGTTCTGGCTTTTTTACTACCGAATTTAAAATTTTCTATTTTCAATTTCTTTTAGTTCTATACTTCTTTTGGGTGACGTTTTCATTTTTTGCTGATTTTCCGATTTTAAATGAGCAGCTTTTTCACTGTTTCTTTCTAAACTATTTTTGTTGTCTGCAGCACAACAACTGTTTCGCCTTTTATGCCACACAAATTTGATATTTTGCGTAATTTTTGTTGCTTTCCCTTTTCTTCTTAAAATTCTGTTTCTTTTGTTATTTTTTCCGCGTTTTGCGTCTCTTCACTCACACCTTACAATGTCAAAAGTTCAATAAATATGGTACCAGCAATTTTGAAAGTATGATAATTGTTGCTGTTGTATAGTAGTTTGAAAAGGTGTTGTTGTTGTTGTTGGTGCTATTGCTCTAGTGACTGTTGAAAAGGTCGAAAGTGGTGATAATTATATTTAGAAGATATTCGGAAAATAGACTGGATATTTGTAGTATTTAACAAGTAGGAATTGAAAAACAATTGGGCAATATAGATACTTAAAAAACTTAGATAATTTTATATGTAAAGAGTTTTGGGTGTAAAACATATTTGGTAGCGTGAATTTTTGGTCTGATAAGAATATTGAAAATCACGTTAAGCCTCTAAAAGCTATAAACTGATATTATTACAAAAATAAAAGGAAATGACACTGACATCGATAGCGCTAATAATTCTGCTAACATACGACAATACGAGTTAAATATGTTAAAGCATCGATATGTATATTGATTACGAAAATAACATGTTGTGATACCACTGAGGGGAGGCATGTATGTATATCCCTCCATCTTTCCCTTAGAAAGTGAACCACCGAGTGCGCCTTACGTAGCGCAGAATGCTTACCGAGCTCAGGTCGGTCAAAAAGTCAAGAAAGTACCTATGTATCTATGAATTGGGTTTCGAGTCTTAGCCAGGACGGCACAGTGGCGGAGATAGTGTTCGATGCTCTCCACTTCCTCTTCGTCCGTGCGACTTTGACATAAATCGTTGGTTAGGCATTCCCGCCTCCTCCCTTGTATGCCCATAAGGCAGTGTCCGGTTATTATCCCGACCATTAGCCTGGGAGAAAGGGGGTCAAGGCGAATGAGAGCTTTGGATCGTTTTTCTTCAACCTTTGTCCAAACTTGTCTGGTGGTTCAAAATGTGAGTTCCATGGTCCAGGTGGTATTTCTCGTTGAGTTTTGTCCTTAAACCTGCGTCTATAGTAGAAATTGCAGCATATAATTCCATCGCTTTCCTTGCCAACTCGTCTGCCGCGCATTCGCCGAGAATATCACTATGCCCAGGGACCCACTTCTGTATTTTATGGCAGCCATGGACGTTGTTTTATGAGAATTAAGAGATTTAATTGCCGCTTGGTTGTCAGTGTATACAGTGACAGGTTTATCTGAAGAACGCTGTAGTGGTCCGCTAAGCGAAAGCTGAGGTTCAGCGCAAGAGTATTCGGAAGAGCTTTCAAGACTTTTGCATTCCCGTATCTCAGCTCTTTCCACGGCTGGATCGCGTTAAGCCTGGCAGCACTCCAGTCGGCCAGAAATTTGCCATATAGATCCACCGTCTGAAGATTTAAAATTACATCCAGAGACTAAGTAGGTGTAGAGGGTAGCGCTCCCGTGACCAGTATGAGAGCCGTATGTTGTACTCGTTCCACCTTGGCTCTGGCCTCCAGTATACTGACAAGCTTCTCGAAGATGGTAGATGTGATTCCTTTGTTTCCAGTTCAAGCAGCTCGCAATTACCCAATTCCGTTCCTAGTGAACCGCGTCAGTGCACCCGTTTGTTTTTCGTTTTTAGCTGCTCGTAAGTTACACTATATTTCCGTTTCGTTCGCGCGACACATTTTGAGCGCTAAGAAGCTCGCTGTAATTCTGAAATTCAAGGAAACGAAAAAGAGAAGAGAGGGGGCGCATGGTGGAGTAGCTCGGAAATAATGACGCATAGAAGAGACACCAAAATATGTACATAAATACTCGGACTCGGAAAATATTCTATATAAGTATCCCATATGTATACAAGTGCATTTAACAACGTAAAGGAAAAGTTAAAAACTAGTGCCGGACGTGTCCGAGAACATAGGGTCAGGAAGAAACCTTCCAACGGGGTTCGGACTAAATTGTTCTAATTTCACAGCGAATCAGAAGAATTATGGTAAGAGAAACCTTACTTGCTTTACTTTCATATGTCCATTAGGCAGTTGAATCGTAGAGCAAATTTGTGGGACGTACCTATCACCAAGAAAACTTTTAGTAAATTCTCCAATACTGTACCCACAATACTGGCGCTGTAAGAAATAAAATACATTACCGCACACAACCGAAGCCGACGGCGTAATTCAACAATTATTCTCAGCGATGGACTTATTTCTATTGTCGTTGTTGGCGGCGGCGACAAAATACAATCCATTATCTCCATATGTTTAGTATTCGCAAGTTTTTAAATCGAAATTAAAAAATACGATATTAATTGTTGTAATACTTATTCTCACTTTATAATACAAAAGCGAAAGTTTAATTGCACCATGAAATAATCAGCTGATTTCGTTGGCGACGTAGTTGTGTCTAACTGAGCCAAATTTTCGGTCTAAGGTTGCAGTCGTCGTCGCTCTACATGGCGAAAATACGCCGTCCGCCAGGATTGCGTTTCAAGCATAGGTTATAGAAAGTAACGGTAACTATTAAAAATATATTAAGTCCGGATTTTGTTCCATTGAACAACAATTGTTTTCTTTTATTTATCACAGATAGGTAGAAAAATGGCAGTTGATTGCAATCATTGCGCAGTAAGCATTTTTAAATTGAATTAAATCTACTTCAATTGTAGCAGATCCCGAACGCTGGTTACCAACTTACAACCAACTAACTGGTAGGAGAAGTCGAGAGGATTGGCAATTTGAGTGATTGTCATATATCTTTAGCGATGTCGAATAATTGAAGTAGGTATGAATGGAAAGGGCCTACATTGGTAGGCCTCGGTTTTTTCCTGCTTATAGGCGTAAACCGATGTCCTCCCATAAAAGAAATATGATATTGAATACTAAAATCGAGCTGCAAGTTAGCCAATCATACGACTAAGTGTTTCAAATGAAACCTCAACGAAATGGGCGATAGTGAAATTCTTTGCAACTGAAAAGAAAGTAGCTGTGAGTACTCAAACGACTGATCACGGGACACAATCTAGAAAAGGAAAACTATAGTATTTCTCTGTGGATTAAATATAATATTTTAAATTCGTCTACGGATTTCTTGGGTTCATTCAAATTCGTGGAAGGCTAAAGAATAATAGGTTTCTTTACCTGTATATCCCTGTTTCTCTAATACGGGGCTTGGAGAATTTTTCTGGTACCAATGGGCGTCTTATCAAGAAAGTTATAGAAAAACTCAAAAATCAAATGATTCCATCTTTTGAGTTAATGGTTTGTCGACGGCTGGAGACACGCATATCACTGAATGATGTCTTTCTGGTTCAGAGTCTTAGTGCGGAAATACCAAGAGCTATTTTGTAAAGTTATTTTTGTAAATAAAATATAAAAATCAAAGAGCTTCTCAACCCTTAATTAAACTGTACCCAGAAGAGCCTTTGTGCAAAATATCCATAAGTCATGTATAAGTATTTTTTTGTTTGCAGGCCACTAGGAAAATTTAAGTCAAAGAGGTGTACGTCTCCGTCTCAGAGGGTCTCGTAGCGACTCAACTGTGAGTTTCATGGGCTAAATCTTGCACATCCGCCCACGTATTACAAGTTTGAAAAATTCCAGACATAGTACAAAAGTTCCAGTGCGATTACTAAAGGGTGGTTAAATTTTAAGGGCCGATGTTGAATGTGAACCACATCTAAACGTCAAGTTTTTTTCTGCATTTCATTTGACATTTCTCAATTTCAGACTAACTCAATTTGAACATAGAAAGATACACAATCAAGCAACGTGTTAAAGTTATTCAGGCTTAATATAAAAATGGGCGTTCAAATCAAAATGCATATCGTGCATTTTCGAAGAAAATCATCTTCAAGAGTGATTGTCGATAAACCAATGCACCCACAAAGAGTGACTTTTTGGTGCGGTTTATGGGCTGGCGGCATCATCGGGCCGTATTTTTTCCAAAAAGAGGCCGGTCAGGCAGTTACTGTGAATGGTGTTCGCTATCGTGAGGTGATAACGAACTTTTTATGGCCCGAATTGGAACATAAGGATGTGGACGATATGTGGTTCCAACAGGATTTTGCCACTTGCCATACAGCCAACGAAACAATGGCTCTGTTGCGCGACAAATTCAATGGCCGTGTTATCTCACGTGGTGGCGATGTCAATTGGCCACCAAGATCATGTGATTTGACACCATTGGACTACTTTCTTTGGGATTATTGGAAAGAAAGGGTGTACGTCGATAAGCCAGCAACAATTCAAGAGCTAAAGGATGATATAATTTGGCACATCAACGGCATAGAACCTCAATTATGCCTCAGCGTCATCGAAAATTTGGACCATCGGATGGAGGTGTGCCGCCGAGGTCGCGGCGGACATTTGGCCGATATTTTGTTCCATATATAATTGAACTACACCATATTATCATAATAAAAAGAAATTACAATAATTTCCAAAATAATTTGTGTTTTATTCAAAATCAACATCGGCCCTTAAAATTTAACCACCCTCTATAATATGTCGAAGACCGCTAGATGCAATTTAGTTGCCTTTTTCCCTAGGCTGCAAAAAAGAGAAATGTTCATACTGGTGTAGACGAAATCGCAGACATTCTTATTAATTTCGTTTGAAGCTGATACCAAAATTTGGCATGCAGATTTAAATTTGAGAATTTGATCTGTGGTAGATTTTCCAGGTTAAATATTTCTAATATTTTTTTCTCTTATTATCATTCATATCACTTACATGACAAACATATATCCATCTATTATATGAAAAAAATTTGCCAGCTAACTAATTAACAATTAAATTTTGTAAAGTAATTTGATATATATATACATCAGTATGTAATGAAAACCAAAATAGCAAATTAAAGTTAAATCTTTCGTAACCTGAACTAAAGCTGCAACTAATCTGATTTGCTACAAAGCGCAAATGAAGTTGTTAGTTAGTAAGTAGATATTCATTTCAGTAAGTATATGCTCTCTATTAGTTGCACTATGTTTGTCTGTTTGTACAAAAAACACATCAACAATTTCGTCCAGCCTGCAACACTGCAGCACGTCAAATTAAGCCATACAACGGCAGCTGATGTTGCCACATTATACTTTTACGGTACTGCTTGCAACATTTTGCTGTTACTTACAATACAAAAAAAAAATTCCTTCCTCTTCATATTTTGGACAAAAAAACAAACAAATAAAATGAACAGGGCGCCCGTGGAAGCCACTACTGCGAAGTAGAAGAAGAAGAAAGCGAAGACTGGGAAGATTCATTTGGTTACATAGTGGCATCACACACACACACACACACACACATATAAAGGTGAAGCAAAATTCAACTCATTTGCCAACAGCGTAGTTTAAGTAGCAGCCAATTGTTATGGTTTTTGCTTTCGACCCATTCACCTACTAACCGAATGACGCCCGCGACTTTTTACAGGTATATTTATTTTTGTTGGCTTTTTGTTTATTTATTTTTGGTTGCCAACTTTACGAGTCACTCGCGAAAATAGTCGAAAAATTTGCTTTGCCTTATTTCGAGTGTAGATTTGTTTGTTGGTTGTTGCTGCCACTTTGTCGTTGTGCCACTCCACGTGCCTTCACTTCTAACTAAGTACCTGACTTAAGTAGTGGGTACTCTGGAGTGCCGTGCCTATTCTGTGCTGCCAATTACTTAGCTGAATTCGGAGGGGCAATAACTTCTACTGCCCTTTGTACTTCCAGTAGACGATTTTCACTTTCATTAGTTTTGCTACCAAACTACAGCACTTTACGTACTGAATGGCACTGACGTTGTTTCCACTGCGTTGCTGTTGTTGTTGGTATCTGATGTGCCTCTACAAATATACATCGCACGCGTTCTTCAAAAGTGAGTTAATTCGAACTATCAAAGTTTTTGCCAAACGCAAGTTGCTTATGGAACAAAATATTGAGATCCGTAGCTACTTTAACTAGGTATATGATAGTTTCTTCTGGCAACTCTTCACAAATATCAGTACAGCATTTTCAGAAATAAGAATATTGGGTTTTTCTATCAAAATTATCTTCTTATAGCCATCAAGGTGCCGAAGGGATCTACGTCACATTAATGCTGAACACATTCAGTCCAAGGCGAATCTATAGAAGGTGTTTTCTTCCCATCAGCTGATTGCTTCTTCTTTTTTCGCCTCGAATGGTGAAAGTGTCAACTGGTTTGTTTTTTGTTTACATCTTCATTTTTTGTTTACATTTTCATTTAAAAATATTTTTAAATTCAAATTGATTTGAATTCATATATTCAAATATTCAAATATTTCGCGAAAAAATGGGAAAGTGTGTATTATGCGACAAGATAGTAAAGCGTGGAACGGGTCCGTTTTTCTTGGTACCAAGTGAGCGGTTAGTGTGGTCCCGATCATGCCGGGTGCAGTTGAGGTGTAAAGATGTCATTTGCGCCGATCACTTCCGTCGTGATGATATGGTTCTCGGAGGAAAAAGGGCTCGATTACTAACTAAAGCCCTTCCATATCCAACATTTGAGAATCCCAACTGCACTGCGGCTTTTTCGGCTGTTCAAAGTTTAACGGACTTTGGATGTGGCACGTTACCACGGTACTTTTTTAAAATCATTTTAGTTTTGGAATTCTCTATTAATTCGCTTCTTTTTTACATAAAAAGATTGTCGGAACTATCAACAGACGCTGCATTAATTGTGGCAGTTCATTTACTCGCATATTGCACTGGCACTTTATGAAGAGTAAGGTTTCAATTGCGGTCGCTATTGTAAATTTTAATTTAAATATATTTACAAATATAGTTTTGGCCAACTGAATCAAAAATAAACAGTTTTGTTGTCAAATTCGTTCCTATTTTGGCATTCTCTCTGCTCAAAATTATTGTTCTATATTTCATTTATCTGACATTCTCACCATTCAGAAGCAAAAACAAAACATGTGGAGTTTGTGTGTATGTGCTCTTGCGACCACCTTGTATTGAATTCGCCTTGATTCAGTCCCAGTAATGTTAAATTCATCTACTGGCGCAACTTTTGCTTCTGCAGCTCTTCACTTTTGTACGAAAAATATCCATCACACAGTCTGCTTCAAAGTAGAGTTTCGACTCTAATAGCTAGAACGATTTTCATCCGACACGTACTTGCTAGGCGGGACTGAAACCGCCTTGTTCAGCGCTATGTTCTTGGTGCCCATTTCAATAGTGCCGGTCCGTGAATTTCAAACCAAATTGAGGGACCTTCATGAACGTTACCAATGGCGCACACAAACAACAACGATGGAATTTTAAACTGCTGTCTTGGAGCGGGAAACCAAACTGCCATAAGAGCTTTTTATAATCGGTGCTCTGTTTAGGTCGCCTATATTTACTCTTGGAGACTTATTCGCAAGTTATCGAATCACACCAGCCTTACCAAAGAGAACCAGAAAGCGTAGGCAATGTTTTGAAAAATTAATTCACTGATTATCCCAAATGAAAGATGGCGCGATGTCGGTTTGGCTCGAAACCAAATTTGGCAAGGGACGACGGGAATTCATTTCCAAATAAATCAAACATTATTTATTCTTGGTGGTTATAATTTCATTTTGTGCAATGTAACCGAACAGTAAATATGAGAAGCGTTGCTTATTTCAGCCACGGACAGTTCTTCAGAGGCGCTAATGAAATCAGAATTAAAATGTTTGAAGATCAGTCTAACGAAAGCAGGGCAGTTGAAAGCACAACGATGATTCATACAGCTGTCACAAAGAGGGAAGTTATATTCAGTCTATTCGCATGAATTCCTTTCGCATAATGTCCAGTTAGAACTCCCATGAGGATCGAGAAATATCGCTTTGTGAGCGCAATGAGTTCGTTGGAATGCCCACAGTTCACAACCGGCAAAGTGTCCACTTGTCCAATAGAAGTCCGTAGACGGCCGGGTGGACCCTACACCTTATCCACCCCCGGAGCCATATCCTCAACGGTGTCTGGCCGAGTTAACTCATTAGCCCTCGCTGTCGCTGGGACCTGACACCCAAATCCGTTTAATAAAGAAAGGCCTTGATTGTCGGCTGGCTATCAGTAAAATTGTTGCCTCTTTGATAGTGGCTTCCTCCGCTTGAAGCACACTGGAGTAAACTGGAAACCAAAATTCATGGCTTGCGGGGATAGACCCGCCACCTTGGGTCGAGGAAGACTTTAAATTGTTCATTAATATTTTTTCTATTAATTTGTAGCTCTTTAATTTTTGTATATTTTTAAGACTTTCTATTAAGGAGTGCCCCGAATGCCTTGATAATGCTGTGAAAATACGATCTACAACAATACGACTATCTTGAATGCCATTAGCATTTTCTCATGCCACTGTTCATCAAGTGAATTCATTTGATGAAAATGAAAGGGATTCATTTAATTTATTAGTAGAATCTGCCATATAAAAATTACCTGACGACCAGCAGGCGGATTACAAATGTACGTGTCTCAGTGATTAATCCGCCCATTAATTTTTGCCTAAGTACTTACCAGTGGATTTTTGGGCTCTGGATAATTGTAGCCATTTGGCTTTGGAGGCAGGTACATATTTGAGCCGGGAGCGAGTTGCGCGCAGACGCAAGCGATGACGGCAATTGTGGAGCTCTGCAAAGGAACAAAAGCAAAAAAAGAGAAAGGAAATTGAGTTGTTTTTTTAATAAAAGATTATTTAGGGCCGCAACAAGTGCAATAAAAACATGATTACAATCAAATACATATAAATGAAAAAAATGATAAATAAATAGGACAGAAGTCAAAGGAAATAATAAAATGTTCAAAAAATGCATATTCATAAATTATGCAAATGTTTTTGAAGTTGTTACGTGCATTGGTGCGGTTGCAATAAAATTACTTTTTGGCAAATAACAAAGCAATAAATATGCCTACAACAATTTCGTTTAGCTAAACTAAAAACAAAAAAAATTGCCTTAGTACAGGAATAATAAATAAATTGTATTGAGCCCCACAAAAATGTTGGCATGAAAATCTGGGGGAAAAACGTGCGATAGCATCGCATTTGACATTCAACGCCTCCCTGTGAACGAACAACGAATAGAACTACAAATAGTATTTGTAACAACAACAACAATGACAACTTCTTTGTTGCCAATGTACAGGTGCAGCGTCATAATAGGAGAATTTTGTGTGGCAACAGAAAAGCTAATGGCAAACTGAAAAAAACAAAACGTAGAATGTCTGCCGCTAGTGTTGCATGAGAATTTTGCGTTGTACTCGTAAAAGGGCGCAGCCGATATGTTGATATATGGCAGAGCAAAAGACAACAGGTCGCGCGATTGTAAAAAAAAAAGTTATTTATTTACCTCTGCATTTTATTGTGGTTGTTGTTATAATTACTGATACAATGCCAAAATGGCTTAGTAGAGCAGAGGTGGGTATTTTTGCTAAAATAATAAAACATTTAACGCTTGAGGCGAACTGGGAATTGTTGCAAATAGTTATTTAATTTTTCATTAAACGAATGCATCAAGAAATATATGAAAATTTAGACCTGTGTTTTGTGTAGTGAAACTTGAAATCCTGCTCGGAGTATGTAACATCAAAAAAATTATTTAAACATTTTTTTTCTAATAGAGTGACTCTCGACTGGCAATGGTAAATCACAAATTGTATTTCTGCCATGAAAAACCTCTAGCGACAAACTGTGGGCCCCAAATTTTTGGTACAAAATCAAGTCATACATCTCAAATAGTAGGCTATGTAATGCACGCGCTAAATTATTAAATTATTAAATTATTATTTCTTTTAAAAATTTTGCCTGATAGCATACATTTTGTAATATTATATTTATATTATAATCCGTTAGGTGGCGCGTGCGTCGAGATATGCAGAAAAGGTGTATTTATTATTCGATTTTGATGAAATTAGAAAAGTTAGAAAATTGGACACGCTAGATGGTGCTAGAATCAAATCACTCAGAAAATTCTTATATAGGATCCGATATTGATGATATTAGAAAAATATGTTGCAGGTGCTTAGTTTTTTAGTCCGATTTAGATGACTGTGAGAACATGCAACACGCACATAATATTTGAAAAAAAATTGAAAGTGTGAATGAAAATTCATTAGATGTCTCTGTAGTCGAGATTTCCAAAAAATCCTTATCTATGGTATGCCTTAATGCCTCCTGGTATTAGTAAAGTTTGCTCTGTAAAAATACATCTATTTTTTGGCAGATATCCCATTGAAAATTATATCAAAAGACAGCTGCTAACTTTAGAATCGACTTCATCTTTATTTTGACTACGGGATATTGTTTTTAAATTCGTCGAAGTTGCATTTTTTGTTTTAAACGTAGGGAGCCACGCAGACGAAAAATCGCGGGTATCAACTAGTCTAATATATGATCTGAAAATGATGTACATATGTATGAATGTTCGCAGTTGCGTCCTAAACCGCTCGATCGATCGTAACCAAATTTGGTACACCACCTGTGGGGTTACTAAGGCTGGTCATAGGCTAAAAACATAATTTCGATATATAAAGGGGCCGTAGTACCTCCCATACAAACTGATTCCTTCATACTGCTTAGCTCTGGAAGTATTTACGGTAGAGCATTCGAACTTGGTAAAGAGATATATGCAATCAATGTCACACTCATGGAGAAAAATAACAGCTCTTGGAAAGGTGGCCGTGTTACTTCCTATGCAAGTGGGAAATATTGTGTAGAGATTTGTTTTCATCAATATCATAATGACAATGAAAAGGTGGGACTCCCTTACAAAAAAAAATATTGTTTGCATATTTACATAAAACGGTGGGGTAAAATCCGCGGGTATAATCTAGTCGAGAAATGAACAACTATTTTTTTGTAGCAAGATCCTTTCCCATTGTTGAATAAAACATTGATTTTTTTTGTTTAAATTTTTTTATAAGTTTTATGAATATTTTTGCCTTTTTATATTTTCTGACGGTCGTTGCTGAAGCAGCTTAAAATAGTCTCCATAAAATATTTGATGAGAAAACTTGAATTTTGTTAAAATTGAATGGGCTACACAACTGCATACTCGAAAATTAAAAATTTTTTTAAGTTTGTGACTTTAGTGGAAATTTGTTAAAGTATTATAAATTTTGCATAAAATTTCAAAACAAGGGTTTATATGGCCTATAGTGCGGAAATTAAATAAAAGAAAAATAATTTTTGGCGAAATTGCTAATATGTAGAAATTGGTAATATTTTGGTTTAAATACTTTAAATTTTGTATATTTTGTATGAAAAAATCGGTTAGGCTAAAAATATTTACTTTACAAAATTTACGGCCATTTACCACATTTTTGTATTGAGTTATCTGATAAAAATTATATTGAGAACACGAGTAATTGAAATGTAATTATTTGAGTGAAGAAATTGCTTTGCCTGTTAAAAGTATGGTTTAGGTTTCGATATTTAACTTTTTTGTGCTCTAGATTGCCAGACATAAAATTTTAACGTCTCTGAGCATTTGCGTTTTATTACTAAGTATATACAGATATATCTGCATTCACAAGCCATAGTCGCCAAAGTCGACTTAATAAAAATTTGTATAAACTTTTATGAATTCCATATCACCCAGTAATAATTAGGGGATTTACAAGATATCGTAACGTGTTATAAAATCATGCAATTAAACGAAAAGTCAATTATTTTTCTTTGCGAGTCAAAAAATACAGAAAAAATAAACAATTCGCAACTCACTGATCAAGCAACGTTTTAATTGATGACTTCCTGCAAACCAAAACTCTAAGCAATATTTCCCGTGTCACAGAGACGTTGATATAAACAAAATGGCTCGATTTGAATGGCTTTAAAATCCACTGATTTTAATTCGTTCGGCGCGCGTTAAAAATATCGAATTTGTCGATTTTTGCTAGTCGAGGCAATGCAAGCGTTGCCAATGTCTTCTAACTGACAGAATCCTTGTGATGAAATATAACTAAAATGCAAGCAAAATGTAAAATTTAAAAAAATTAAATGTGCCTTGAACTCAAGTATAGTCCGTGTTTGTCTAATTATTCAGATTGCAATTTTGTTTGCAATACAATACCAAAAACATGAGCAGTTCTCTCATATTTATTAGATTTAAATTTTATACGAGAATTAAATAGCAACAGCAATAACGAACAACAAATCAATAAATTTTCATATCATATTTGAAAAATAAATCAATCTCATGAGCTTAATAAGTGTACATTACCTTAATGCTTACCTTTATTATGAAAAATCATAGTATTTAGATAAAACAAGTGATTATTTTTACAAAAGAAAATATTTAATTGAAAAATTTAAAGGCGAAAGTTCATTTTTCTCTATAGAATTCTAACAGAAGCCATAGGCTTATTTCTTTTGTGGAGTTAAGTACAACCTAAATTTTAACCAAGATGTAACCTCAAAAATTATTATAGTACAATTTCGATATGAATTTCAATGAAATCACTATGACAAAACTTTAAAATATAAAATTGAACTGAAATCCAAGAAAATATGGAAATTGTAAACATTAAATAAAATTATATATTAGGGGTACTCACATCAGGCTTATTACTTTGCTAGTTCGTTAGTTGGTATTTCGGTAAAACATTTAACTGTGAAAGTATTTTTTGCTCCGTTTCGTTACTCTGTTAAATTATTTGTTATTGGAATAAAAACAAAAAATTAAAACATCTTGATCAGGCAGTAGAGGTGCTTACTTTTAAAAATAAATTCCACGCAACTTACAAACCAAAACAATTTCGCTGATCGTTGGATTGCCAACAAACAGAGAGTTATCAAGTTTGACAGTCTGGTACTTTATAACCCGTTAATATGGTAGTTCGTTAATTTTATAAAAAATAAAATATACGTAAAAACTAACGAATTAACAAGCCCGGTGTGAACATACTATCAACTTTTTTGGGTTCCCGGAAATGCTAGCAAAATTATTTTAATTAAAATAAAATACCACCGGCACAAAAGTTGTTGCAATTTTTGCTCCAAATTCCACCAAAGCAACTCATTTGTATTATTTGCAACAATTTCCAAAACTGTATTGTGTCAATTTTTTATTCCTCGTTGCTACTTAATTGACAAAATGTTAAACTCATCAATCAGAAGTAACCATAAAATAACATGGCTATCGAGCATGAGAACGATTTTCACGTTCAACGCCACATTGAATGGTTCTCAAACTGATCTTCATCTTTATTAACGTCATCATGCTGCATTTTATTAGCAATTGTCATTCTCATAATCACCACATACCACGCGTGAATGGCATGAGGAATGTGCGATGATCTAAAGCCAGTAATGCCACTTTGCTGGCCACGATGACCGATCGGCAGATAGCTCAACTCGTAACTTGTTGAATGGCTAATTGTGCTTTTGATTTATGCATGCAACATGTCATTGCTGGGTATTGTAAGGCAACAAAAAATATTATAAAAAAATATATGTATAAATATCAGAAAAATGCATTAAACCAAGCAAAATAATGCGGCATTGTTTGTTTTGTTTTCTTTTACTCATTACGGAAATCTTAAACTGAAGGCCAGCTACCGGCTAGCGGCAAGCATCTGATCAGTAATGATCGACGACGACGACGACGAGCAGGCCACGACATTTTTGTTGCACTCAACGCATCAGCAACTTTTTCTTTCTTCTATAATGAATATTTATTCGCAGTTTTTGTTCAGTGAATGATTTTGAAGTTTTTCTCACTCAAATAATTCCCGACAACAATAAGAAATGATGAAAAGCAACCGAATGATATGCAAATAATTGTAGCTACTTAGGAGTGCACATTTTTTGCTAACATTTTCTTTTTTTGAAAACATAACATAACGTGTGTGATAAAATCGTCGCCCGGTTGTGGGCCAAAGTCAAAGTCAAGCGCATATATTTACTCGTAGGTGTCTATTTAATTGTCTGTATTCAGAGGTGTGTTTGTTATTTTCGCGATGCATGCTGGTTGATACTAGACACACAAAAAAAAAATAATCCAAAAACAAACTTAACGGAAGCGCGTTCATTAACTTTGTGATTGTTGCCACTCGTTCGCGGGCGTTGATGGGTGACTAATAACACCGAGTAGTTAATATTTTGTAGTAGCATTTGATTGATTGATTGTTTGATTGATGAAGCTATAGGAGGAGGTTTTTTGACTGGGGAGCATTTGAAAAATATTCTTCCGGCGTTTTGTAATATAACTACACGAGGGAAAACATTTAATTATATTTGCAAGGAGAAAAAAACTTGGGTAGAATATGATGCTTGAAGTAAAGGTGGTCAAGCTGCTTCGGAAGAATTTGGCCATTTTTTTTGGTAAAAGGGATGATAATCTTTATAGGTAAGTAAAAAAAAAATATGTGCATTTAGTTTTTGATTTTCTTTAATAAGTTTACCAGTTTTTATTTTTTTAGTTAGTAGTAATACTTAGTTTTTGAGTTCTACTCGTTTGTTATTCGTTAGAAACAAATGCACATGAAACAAGCAAAGTTAGGCAGAAGGGCAATTCATATTAGGTATCAGTAGTGCAAAAATAAAATGGACTACCACAAATATATACTATATATAATGTAAAAATAAATAATATTTGACATTTGACTGAGTAAGGCAAATAAAATAAGTAAACAGGTACTCCCTTCGGGTCTGCCTCATTAATATAACATATAAAAAATAAAATCACCATTGTAATCTTACTGAAAAACTTTTCAATAACTAATCAATCACAGTTTGCTGTTTATAGCAGGGAACTTTGCTCAATCACATTCCAAGGAAATGCTATAAATGTTAAAGTCTCCAAACAAAATCTATTCCTTATGATGATTTTCTCAGTAGATCCTGTATGATGTATAGGTAAATAGCCCAAATGATATTAACTGCCTAAATATGGGTACTTTGAAGTAAAACCTGATATCTGAACAATCAATTTTATGGGAGCACATTAACAACACATTAGACCTTCCTTCGGTGCGTGGGCTTGGTTTTTCCTGATGCTGGCATAAATTCAGAAGGTTGTCATTTATTGTAGGCTAATTATTTTGTATCAAATGGAAAGAATTTTGAACCAGTTAAGTATTTATTATTACAATTTAAAGAACACACTAAAAAATACAACATTACATAGAATCCCAGAGGCCAGCACTTTTTTAAAAATTTCATGTGTAGTGTTAATGCGTATTTTTAATATGATTTTTTACCAGTAGTAAGCTTAGCTTGATTCAGTAAATTTAAATTTTGGTAAATATATACATACGTAGTAAGGTACACCAGTTTTTGGGATATTGAGGTTATAATGGTCATACAAATTTAATGGCCAGAATTTTCGTTGCCTATCCAAATAAATAAACTAAATAATTTAATTTTTCTACACAAAGAAGATGTATAAATTTTTAATAAAAGAAGTAATGACAGCGCCAGAAATCAAAACACGATTACTAAATACTCTGATTTGGTCCCCTCGCATTTCATCATAAAAGAATGAGGGAAGAAATTGTGGTTAGAAAAATAAACAACTGATGACAGCACTGGAAGATAGAGTTTTTTCGTTGCAAAAGTTGTAACTTCTTCAAAACGTAAAATAACTAAGCTTTAAAAAATAGGAAATCGGATCTATAACAACAGGGTGCCTTAAAGCTGATTGTCAAATTAGACATTTGATCGTCAAAGTTGATTTTTTTTTGAAAAATATAAATTTCGTTTTTACATTTTTCAAGTTTTTCAGTTTGGGCATAAGATAAAATAAGTTCATAATTTTAGTAGGCGGCCGCCGTAGCCGAGTGTGTAGCATGTGCGCACTTCATTCGGTGGGTTTTCGCATAGCGGTCGATCCTCGGCAGGCAATGGCAAACCTCCGAGTGTACTTCTACTATCATGAAAAAAACTTCTCACAAAAGAACATTCGCCTTTCGGAGTCGGCGTAAAACTGTAGGTCCTTCCATTTGTGTTACAACATCAAGACGCACACCACAAATTGTAGGAAAGTTCGGCCAAAATCGCTTAAGCGTTTATAGCGCCAATTAAGTAGGTAAGTAAGTAATTTTAGTAAAACGGCATTTAACCGCTTTACTTAACTCGGTAGACGCATTCATTTTGGTAAAAATTTATTATTTTTCCAAAGGCGAATATCCAGAAATAAGTTTTAGATTCAATTCTCAATCAATTGGAAATGAAACCTCTTTAGTTAAAGGGGATGGAAAAAGAAAAACACCATCCTTTTATTATTAAAGTTGAGATATTTTTGAAAAATACACCAACCTATACAAAACTCAGCAGAAGAAATTGCTTTCGGTACGGATTTAAAATGCCCCTGAAAGAAACATCTAAGCGTTAAAATAAACATAAATACAGGGTGCCGCAATAACTGGGTACTTTAAAACTCATTGTAAAATTCGATATTTGATGTTCAATAAAAAAATTCAATGAAATCGTAAAAATTGTAACTAAATTTTTTTGTGTTAATATAACACAAAAGCTGTAAGTTAGTTAGATTTTTTTTAGCATTGTAATCTACATTGGGTATTATCAACAGGTCGTGGAGGTCAACCTAAGCTGACACTTCGGTAATTTTAGAACTAAGAGGCACTGCTTCCTTCTTGGCTTGATTAAGACATTATATTGTAATAAGGACTCTCGCAATATTTTACACACAGACGAAATTTTGAATCCTGGTAAGTAAATACTTAACAAATAACTTTTCTCAATTGGACAAAGTATATTTTTTGAGTTTTTTTTTAACATTCACCAAAGAGTTTTATTTTTGTTAAATATTTACAAAATGTAATAAAGTTCCTGTAATTTGAGGTTCTAATGAAAATAAATTCCGACTATTTAAGGGTCACTATTGTGAGAGCTATCTCTTAATTACATAATATATTTTAAATAAATATTAAATGAGTTAACAAAACATAAAATATGACAAAATCAATTTTAGTACCTGATGAGAGCGTTTGGAAATATATGCATTTAGAATAAAATGAATTAAATAGCAGAAGTTGTGTAACAAATTCTCTGTTACTGAAATGTGTTACTTTTTTTGCACATATCCCAGATGTACTCCTTTCCCTATTAAGAACATTGCTATCAAGCTCGTGACATAAGCAGTTAGTTTTTTAATTATTACCATTTGCTATTCGTAATTTTCCCTCTCAATTTCCTTAATGCATTTCATTGCATAATTAACGGATCGTCACAGCAGCACATGATTTGTTGCGATTAAAATGCAATCAAAGGTGATAACACTGTTGTTAGTATCATAAACTTATTAGTTGCAAATAAATGACTACTACATATAAAGAAAAAACACACACACACACAAACAACAGTTCTAAAATAAACTTTATCTCTTACTACACTTCATCTTCTTTTTAACGTTCCAATGTGATCTGTCTACTCATATATCTATTTTAAGTAGTTTTATGTCGCTGGCAATTTGCATGCTAACATAGCTTGGATATACATAGTAAATCTGTAGTATGTATGTGTGTGTGTGCTTAGCAGAAATCATTGCCAGATATATCTGGATCTATGTATGTATGTATGTATGTATGTATATTGTGTTTTTTTTCGCAGCGCTTAAATTAATTATGCAAATTATCGCGTCAAGTACTTAGGACTGTGTATTTAGTGTTGTAGAAAAGTACAGTTGCAAATAAGCATCGCGATATGCTAATTACATGTTAATCATACGCAGCGTCATACCCACCATACCATTTGAACTGGTACAGCTGAACGCGCTCTGTCAATAAAGTTGGCGCAAACACTTAGGTGGTACGATGGAAAGTCTTCGCAGCTGTAAATCTACGAACGTGTTGCTAATGTCTAATAATTTTACATTTAATGACTGTTGCTTAGCTATTGGAATCAATTACCGCGTATTAATAATAAAATGCATTTTTTTTTAAACTAAGGAACTTGTTTGCGTTTCTTAGCGATTTATTTGCGTGAAAGCTTTGTTGCATAATCTTTTGCTTTATTACTAAATATATCCTAATTATGTTGCACATGTGGATGGATGTGAAAATTTAATTTTGAAAACTATAAACATATGTGAACGAGTTCAGTAACAGACGGAGATTTTTGAAAAAATTTGTCTTACGAAGAGAGCTCCTTCCATTATTCAGGGCTAGTATAGCACAAAGATACCTGTAAGCGAGTTATAGTCTGTTTGATCTACAATATTTTTCACTTTCATTAAAGTGATACTTAGCTTCTTAGAATTCAATACAGTGAGGTCCGTATAACTGTGATTTTACGATATGAAGCGGTTTTTCCTTACGGCAAACGCAATGGAAAACGTCGCCGATGAAGAGAATTACTTTGTCAAATGGAAGGAGAATAAAAGTTAATATAAGTGATTACCATTTAATGCCGGACACTCGTACAATGTAAATTCCGTATTTTCGTCCAAATTATTTCGCATAAACTAATAGCGTCCACACTTGCCTACTTTGTATTGATAGTTCTGTAGCCACAGGGTAGCTTAGTCTTCGCTCAAAGGAAAAAATGTGAGGGATTATGTATATTTTTAATACATGTAAATTTTATTGTAATGGAATCATTTTGTAAATCTACGATCATAGAAAAAAGCTTCAAGAGGCAGTAGAAATCAAGGAACAGTTTAGTGGAATGCTAATATTTCAAAATGAGTTGTTGTTGTTGAGGCGGTTATCACGCCTCGTAAAGAGCGGATTCACCCATGGTCATTGTCATCGAACTCATCTAGGGGAAGGCCCAGGAAACGTGCAGTTTCGACAGGGTTGGACCAGAGGGAGAGGGGGGTTAAATGAGTGGGTTTGAGAGGGTATGTGAATAGGTGATTGGTATCGTGCGGAGAATCTCCACATGCCCGACATGTATTGGGTATGTCAGGGTTGATTCTGAATAGGTAGGAGTTGAGCCTACTACAGTATCCATATCGTAATTGTGCCAGACTGACGCGGGACTCGCGGGGCAGCGAGTTTAGAACGGCCTACCCCATTCAAAATGCGTCGTCAAGTTTGGTTATCGTAAAACACATTTTTCGATTATTATCGATAAAATTTAGAACCGACACAATTTGTTCGTGATTTCGTTCTTAATTTATGATAAAATACCTCATTTCATTTTCTTTCTTTACCGATTTTATGAGGCGAAATCACTTAGGTTGGTCTATTTTTTCATAAACTAAGATTGACACACAAATCGCGAACAGTGATCCGGGATTTAAATTGGTTCTCATTCAGTTCGAAAAAGTCGAAAAGAAACGGTTAGTCGATCATGTGAAGTCGACTATTTTTTGTAGCAACTTCTGCTATATCGTGACCAAAAATAGTACCGAACTAATCGAGAAGTAATCCCGAGCTGGTCCCAAATTTATGTCGAAATAGTCCCGAACTAATCCCCGAATGGTCATGAAAAAAGTCCCGTGTCCCAAGTTCTAAAAGATTTTTATAATAGAAGTACCAAAATAAAAGTCTTTGAAGACTTAAAAATAGTTTATCTCACGGATAGCTATTATGAGAAGACTTTTGTAACGTGGTAAGTACCAAAATAAAAGTCTTTACAGATTTTAATAATATAAGCCCTTGAATAATGGTTATAGATTACTCGACAAATTTGTATCTTACTATAATAATTTTTTTTTGAATTTTACTCTTTTTTCTTATAATAGTTACATCTCTGCTTTTATACAAATCGGCTATAAACCCTGCAATGCATCTCAGTGGCAAGAAACTTTGAATGCAAAGTTGTGTAAATCATGTCTTATAAAATGTCTACTCTTTGTTGGCGCTGTTCTAATAATTTCTTTGTATAAAAATCACATACCTCCACTTGGAAATTTATAGGCCCATTAGTTTGTAATTAATTTTTCTATAGCTTAAAAGTTTACATTGTCACATTGGTTTAGGGGTTTATTGGCAATTATTTAGAACTGAAATCAACACCCGCATTGGAGTTACTACTTATATTCTTAAAATTTTACGTCAAAGCAAATTGCAATGCACAATGCGCGCACATATTTTATATAAATTTCAAATAAAACAAGTCAGCAACAAAGTTGCTAAAATCAACATACACATTTTTCTCAACTAATTTTTGCAGCCAATAAAAAAAAAGAACGGCTGCTCCTCCGCTCAACTATTCGCACTATTATTATGAATTCTGCATAATGTGAAAAAGTAATAAATTTTGACATTTTTGTTTTTGTAAATTTTTTATTTGTCAGTATTTGAAACGCGCGAAATCTCACAGTGGCAGAAACGATTAACACAGCAAGCAGTCTTTGTCTTCCCTCCCCTCCCACAAAGAGTGACAAGTTGTAGCGAAGAGTGGCTGGGAGCAGCAGCCAATCAAGCAGGCAGCTGGCAGCTGGTAAGCAACTTAACTTGCAGAAGTAAATATGTATGTGGTAATGTGAGAGTATATCTCAGTTGATTGTTGTTGTATTGCAGATAAAGCAATTAACTTAATTAAAGTGACTAACTGTATGCGCGCAAGTATTTATATTCAAATACATATAGACAGACAGATATGTGTAGTTGCCATTTAACTGCTTCATTAACTGTCTAATATAAATAATCGCAGAGTTCAAGTGTTGGATTTTTAATATATTTATATATTTCTTGCTTGCTTTTATTTTTATTTTTATTTTCATTTTATATGTACTTGTGGCCAAGCAGAAGCGCTACTGCATTCTTTTTTAAATCTCATAAATCTTACAAAAATGTCAAATAAATTGGCAACAATACTACAACCAAACAGCCAGTCGTCTGGCAATAATCTCCTACACTTGAGTGTCGAATTGGAATAGAAACATTTGTTGCGCCTCAGTTACCAATTTTGTTGCTAAACATTTAACATATGTCCATATACGAGTATGTATACAGATAGACTTGCATTCCTGCCATGCTCATTCGCCGTTTGTCGTCTGTCGTCCGTCGTCCGTCGTTTATTGCTCTATTCTTTGTTGTGTAGCAAATTTTTAGGTGCGTTTGCTGCTGGCGGTCACAGCATGGATGCGCGCTGCCGTCACATGTGGTTCACCCAGCTTCGGGGGTCATGTCAGATGTACAAACATATTTTGTGTGAATGTGTGGGTGTGTGTCTGTGTATGAAGCAGTTTGAATGATTTGATTTCAATTAAGCGAAATAACTTGGAGGCTAAAAGAGATCTCGAAACCGATGAGAACTTGTTGTGTGAAAAAAGGTGGTAAATGTCAGTTATCGTTTCATTTTTGGTGATTAGATCGGTTGTTAAATATGACATTTTAATTTAATTGCACGGGGATTTTTTTTACTCAAATCAAACAATTATTTAAATGTCTAAACATGACTAACAAAAAAGTCTTAAAAGAATTTAAGTAAGGGCGAAATAAATTTAAATCTGAATGATTCAGTGTCAAAAGATGGGGTCAGATTAGTTCAGAGTAGTTCAGAGTTTATATTGGAACGACATCATATTGTCAATTTTGTATGCTAAAAAAAATTGAAAGAATGTTTATTTTCTGTCTCTGATCAAAAGCGTTATGAATTTCTGCCTTGATAAAATAATAAGAATTTTTTTGTTAGAAACTACCTTTTAAGAATTTACAACAATAATAACTTCAGGTAGCAGGCCACACAAAGTCAGTGCTGCGTGAGCAAAGAAATATGAGATATTTAACAAGCAAAGGCTCCCGATTTACTAACCTCGCCAGAGTATGGTTTCCATTATTAAGCTGGTTTTAAAGAAGAAGGGACCAATTAATATACACCAAGGGTGTTTTTTTAGAAATATGGTTTTCAAGAAAAAAAGTGCAGGTAGTTTATTTTTTAGAAAGATAAGAGTTTGCCGTCATGTTTTGAAATTGATTTCGGGAAAATGACCGCCGCGGCTGACTCGAGTAAATTCCAGCGGAAAGGCTAAATTTTCGACCACTTTTTGCAGCAATTGGGGCCGTATGTGAGCAATCACGCGCCAAATATTCTCTTCCAAGATGTCAATCATCTCGGGCTTACCTGCGTAGACAATCGACTTCATATAACCCCACAAAAAAAAGCCCAGCGGTATTAATTCACATGATCTTGGAGACCATGCCACAGTCCCACGACGCGAGATATGCTGCTCTCTAAAAGTTTCCTTCAATTAATTTATTGATTCGTTGGCTGTATGGGATGTAGCGGCGTCTTGTTGGAACCAAAGGTTATCCATAACAATATCTTCGAATTCAGGCACGAAAAAGTTATTAATCATCGCCCTATAGCATTCCCCATTGACTGTAACATTATGGCCGGGTTGATTTTAGAAAAAATGTGGACCAATGATTCCCTCTGCCCATAGAGCACACCAAACAGTGACTTTTTGAGGATGTAACGGCGTCTCAAAAATGGCTTGTCGGTTATAAATACACCGAATGTAAGAATATTTTTTATTAACGTACCCATTCAACCAAAAGTGAGCTTCATCGCTGCATAAAAACGTCGACCGAATATTGGACGCAGCACGCGATGATGTGTCGCGCGAACCGAACCATTATTTTGGTAATAAATTTGCCCAATTTGCAAGCGTGGTTTCGAAATAAGTCTTTTCATTATAAAATGGCAAACCAAACTGAGTATAAATCAAGTAACTACTTCGAAAGAGGCCAACTCCGAAAAAAGTATTGACTCATTAAAACCACACGTCTAAAAAAATATCCACACTCAATAAAAATATACAGTAGGCCCATTCTTTTGTAACCTAGTTACAAAAAACACTAGGTAGGATAAAAAATAGCATGTAAAACAACAACACTAACTCGGAAAAATATGCGAGTTGAGCCAACTCGGTTATATGATATCCGACCTGAGATGTAGTGTTGTGAAGCAAAAAACCCGCTCTATTGTGAATGGGCTCTGGAAAAATACTTGGGAAATTTCAATCAACTGTCAAATCTTGTTTGTTTTATGGATACATATACAAAACAAATAAAAATGGAACAATGAATTAAAACATGTTTGTTATTTCAGAAAGCAAGAAAAAAGGCGCAAGAGATGGTCATGTGAGAAGACAATTGAGAATTCGAGATGCTACCTCGCCCGGAAAGCGGAGTTGGAGCACCCAAAAAGAAAGAGGTTGGCCTACGCGAACGTGTTGGAAGACATGCTGTCAATGGCGATCACGGTAGGTTCAAGAAATAAGTATATATTTGAACAAATTATATTTTTTAATCCACTTCCAGGACTTTGGAAGAATGCCGCTGTGCTTGGACAACAACAGCAAAACCGACGCCAGCCCGTGCTTTGCCCCCTATATGGAGGGGTTCATGTGGGTTACAGACCGTTTGAAACACTTTCGGCTGTGCTGTCTGGAAAAAATATCTAAATAGCTCTGTCTAGCAACAGCTTTTTAAAACGCAACAGTGAGTTTCAGTGAAAACCTTGTAGTGAATTGTTTGCAACGTTTTTGATGTAAATTCTTTGCGCTCGTTTTTATAAAACCCGTGTACATGCGGAAGAGCATCAGCTTTACAATTTTTCAAAACACATCGGTAACATTTTGCTGTACAATGTACAAGGATTTTATAAAAGCGAGCACGAAGCATTTACATCAAAAACATTGCAAAAATTTCACTAAAATGTTTTCACTGAAACTGGATTTTTTTTTTAAATTTGATTTTGGTTTGTTATTTTATTTGTAATTAGAATAAGAAGTGATCTGAATTGAATTTTATATGTGATACTCCTTGTGAATTTGTTTTAGTTTTATTGATTTTAAGTTGAATGAAATGCAATGAATTCCTGTAAATATTTTTATTAGTGAATTTGAAGATATAAATATATATGTATATGCAGTGAAATTTTTAGATAATATTATGTTGTCTTAAATAATTAAAAAGGGTTTGCCTTCTGTCAAGGGCTGCGTGTTGGTTTCATTTTTCAAAACCTTCATCAAGTGCAAACGTATTTTCATCACTCACATCGTTGATGTCGCACAAATTTGCTAGTTGCCTAAATGCCACTGTATTGTTTACATACCAAATGCACATATACACGGATTTTTTGTGGTAATATACGCGTTCTACCACCACCAGATGTGGCAGGTACGCAGTTAAGACTCCGAATACTTCACTGAAAAAAAAATAGCATTAAGTTTATGCGTTTCTTTTGCACACATTTTGTTATTACTTGTTAGATATTCCACCGTTTGGCGTCTTAGCCTCATGTGCATTTTGAAATCTGCCTCACTAATTGCATCGAGTGTACCTTCAAAATTAGAGCACTTCTCATGTGACTTGTTTTTCACTCTACGAGTCTTTAGAAGAGTTTCCAATACTTCTAGTACTTCTTGCATCTCTCTATTGCGACGTGATTCGCAATGCTCACCCGTGTACAAAGACACCATCTACAAAAGTAAAAGGTTATTTAATGCATTTATTTAATGTTTTTAAATCACTTTAATAACTTACCACAGAATCCTCAGAATTGCTCATTTTGTTTTGCTTCTTTAAAATTTCACTAAACAAATCATATGTTTAATGACAGATATTGCCAGTGTTGTAAAGTAACTAAAAGGAAATTTTATCCGAGTTGGAGTGTTTTTTTGCAACTAGGTTACAAAAGAACGGGCCTAGTATAATAAATGACGCGCATATGGCGAGAAGTTTGGCTTAGTTCGTAGAAGTTTGCCATTTCCTACTGAGGAGCTACCGCTATTAGAAAAAGCCCTAACAGTTTTCAATATTATTATTTTACTGCAAATATTATGCAATTATTAGTAAATGAAAAAAATCTCGTATATGATTTACTCTGAACCAATTACCTTTATTCTTTAAAAGTATAAACTATAATTTTACATGCCAATAACACCGTTATACAAAAAAAATTGTTTATCGTGATCTGGGGATCTCAGTATGCTTACTATATATTTTTTTTTGTAGTGTTGAATCGAAATTTGGTTGGATGGGGTGAGTAGGCGGACACGCTGCTATCGAAAATCAGACAGCTATATATATGAAATTATGAAAACTGACTTTAAATACGTAATAGGCAAGTAAAAATAAACTATCCGCCACATTAGTTCTTTGAGGTTAACTTTGGTACTTTGTTCCGTTCCTCGTGAAATTAGCCGTCAAACACTATATAAAATAATTTGTCGAGAAATGCGGCATCTTCATGGTGATTCAATTTTTGATGTTGCCGCTGAAATCTCACGGCTAAGGACAGAATACCAAGCTTTGTATAAAAATCTTGACGTGATAATTTTAAATCGTCGTTGATATCTGATTCAGCTACCCAAAAAAAAAATTATGTATATTAATTACGGTGTGATCCCGAAATAAGAAACAGTTTTTTTGTGTAGCTGTGTAATTGATGATGCAGTTTTTTTCTTACTAGGCTTTTGTAGTGATCCCTACACTTAAAAAATGAGAGTTTTTTAATCTTGGTACTGGAAAACAAAATATAAAAAATTTAATTTACTTAATACTATGAATACAAATTACCTTAATTACCGAGAAAAAAATTGAGCTGCTGTCTCCGAAATCATTATTATTATAATTATTATGATTATTACTATTATTATAATACGCAATCGGAGTCTGAATAAGAACGAAATCATTTTAAACAGGTTAAAAAATGAGAACGAAAAATGCCACTGAAGATGACACAAGACCGAAACCTTTTCGTCTCCGAACCAAACTTGACAAGGGATGACGGAAAATCGCTATACAAACAATTTAAGATGATATTTTCACATGTTATTATTTAAAAATTGGTTCGCCAATTATTTCAAGATATGCAGCTTTAAACTGCAAGAAGTTGTGATTTAATAGTCTCGGCCATTTTTGTGAACGTTGCGTAACAGAGACATAAATTTATCGACTGGACAAACTCGATTGCATTTCCTCAACTTCCTGTTAAATATTTATGTGACACTAGTGAAAATAAACTGTGTAAAAGTAAAAAAGTCCAAATTTTTTATGTGGACATTGGAAATCATTCAGAGATAATACAAAAAAACACTTGAAGTTTTATATCAGATTTATTGTATAAAGTTCGTAGAAATGAAACTACTTTTTTAAAATTAAATAGTAAATTTGGCGCTCGAGAAGAATAATGAGTAAAATCATATTTTCTGCTTAGTAAGAGCAATCAAGTTTCTTTCAGCGATGTCAAGTTTTTACACCTTCAGAGGACATCAATTTTTTTTTTGATGTTACTAAAAACCCATTGTCAATAACTGTAGTTTATTATCCATTCTTGGTTGCGGCGCCAATTTGGGAACACCAAATTATTGATGGTAGGAAAAAAAGGTGTTGACTCCTGTGAAAATTAAGTTCAAGTTCGGAGTAGTTAAAAGTGCAGCAATTAAATATACAAAAAGAAAAAATATTTATCAATTAATTCTGATTTTTGTTTACTTGTTTGCTGAATTTTTCTATCCAGACACGCATGAAGCTATGCATGCATAATTTTTTAATTGTAATAATGTCACTGCTGGAAGAGAAGGTAGCTTAAATCTAACCAGTGCCGACTATTAATTTCAACGTATATAGAAAATGTAAAAATTCGTTGCATTCAAAACATGACTGTTACAACGCGGGTACACCGGCCACAAATGCGCTCAATTTATTCTTATTTTGCAGAGTTTGAAAATGTGTCGAAAGCGAGCATTTAACGCAAGTAACAACTTCCAAAGTTTTGAAGATAATTTCATCTTAGAAGACAGTGCTGACGATTTTGATTATGACTTGGCTTTAGTTCCCCAGTCATCTTATTGACAAAGAAGAGAGTTTCGATTACGATAATGCTGCATCAAATATACCGAATGAACTTCCCGAAAATAGTGGGATATTTTCTCGCGATATTGAAGTTCTTCAGTTACAGAAAATAGCAGTGATGCCGAACCATTAGCTATGGAAAGAGGCCGAGCCAGATCTAGGGTATTTCAAATATCAAATACTCCAGTGTGGCAAAAGTGTATTCCAAATTATGCGACTACTTACACAGAGTCTAGCAATTAAATGATAATTGAGTGTTGTCGCATAAAAGAAGCAGTGAAAGTTCTCACACTTGTTCAAATATTTGAAATCCTTTCTGACGAAGAAGCTTTCATCAGTGACTTATATGGGAGGAAGAATAAATGTTCTATCTATTTCACTATATAGGCTCAACATTCACTGTACAAAAAATGTTCGTGGGTATTATTCACCGACATGATTGGTATGACCATATCGAATGCTTTGTGGCGGCATGTACATTCCAGAGAAGTTACGAAATACCAACTACTCTTTCCAGATTCTATCTAAAGCAATCGTTCAAAAGAAAGACTACTCGTCCTTCAGCGTCTAACATACATATGTAGAGGAATTGCAACTCGATGGCATCGAGTTATTTGACATAATAGAAGCTGATAGGGCTTAAAAAAATACAATACAAGTATTTAAAATTTATCACTCTTAAGTGACCACTCTACCAATTTGGGACATCCCTTTAAAATATAGACAAATTTTTTTTCATATTTTTTCTGTTTCACACATTTAAATGTATCACTTTTAATTGTTAAATAAACAAATTTTCAAATAAACTTTTAAAGTTTTATTTTGACCATTAATGGGTTAATACTTCAGTCATCTATCTCAAGCATTAAACTTCACTTTTTAATCTGATTTGTTTATTTTACTACTCAACAAAAATATATTTTTAAAAAAAGATCACTTATATCACTAAATTTATGCGAATTAACTTAGGGCCTGTTCTATTGTGACCGGATTGTAAAAGAACGCTCCAACTCGTAAAAATTTCCTTTACTTGCAAACGCAACTCTGTTAGAACCTTTCATGATTTAATTCATGCTGTTTTAGAACGGAAAACAGCTGTGATGGTACATTTTTTGTTGATTTAGTTATATATTTAAAAATACTATTAAGTCTTAAACTAAAATTTCTCCATGTCTATTCTTCCGGCTCATTCACAATAGCGCAGTTTTTTTACTTCCCAACACTACATCTCAGGTCGGATATTATTTTACAGAGCTGGCTCAACTCTCACATTTTTCCGAGTTAGTGTTATTGCTTTGCATGCAATTCGTTATCCTACCTAGTGTTCTTTTGCAATTAGGTTACAAAGAAAAGGGCCCTTATTTACATATATTTATTTATATTATATATTTTTTCATAACTAAGCTTTCGCAAAACTCACTAACTGAACAAGAAAAACAGCATCAAGCGAATGAATATGTGTATAATTTTTATAAAATTTTTTATTTGACACCTACATATTGACTAAAATTATCCATTTAACCTCCATCCACGACCACAAATCATTTGCATGCATTACGTATACGCCCCACTTGTCAGCATATTTCGCAAAATGTAATCTGCTTAAAGAAAATAATGCAAGAATATTAAATAAAGTGCTTGGCGGTTGTAAAATTATAACAAAAGGCAAGAAAACAAAAAAAAGGGGGACATTAAAATCTGCACCTTTAGCTATACTTAGACTTAGAAGTTAAGTAAACAAAGTTAAGTGTGGGCTGCACTTTATTAGCAAATTATGAAATTTATTAGCATAAAATAGCTAAATAGTGATTTTTAAAAGCAAGTGTGGCATATTATTTTTTTTTTGTATGCATGCAAATAATTTGCTTAAGAAAAGTTATTGAAGTTAGGGTGAATTTTAGTGCGCGTAAATAAAATACTAATGTGCTCATAAAAATATTACAATATATGTGTGGTGACAAACTCTATGTAAATATCGTATGAGCTAGGTGTCTGTTGTGGCGAAAAATAATTACGATATGCGGATGTAGCAAATGGAATATATGCTATAATCAATATTGCTTGGGTTCAGAGCAAGAAAAGAAAAAAGGTAGAAAGAAGGCTTAGTTTGAAAATAAATTTTCAAAATTTTCTATTCGTCCCTCTGCCCAGCGAAAAAAATAATAATAAATTCATATGTATATTTCGTTTAGATAACGTCGACCTGAAGAACCTTTTTCAGTCACTAACTAAGTTAAATTTATTATAATGAAATGTATTTTTATATGCAAAAAATGTGGAACACCATCAGTAAAACAATTATTAAAAATCAACGGAAATTTGTAGTCACTTGAAACTTGTAGTTTATTTTATGATTATATGTATATAGTGATTTTGGCGGGCTCTGCATACTCGAAAAGTTTCTAAAGAGTAAAAAGATAGCAATTTAAACCTTTTTTTTTAATTTGTTGAATTGTTTCGAATTTTGCTTAAAATGAGGAACTTATAATTATATGTTTTATGTTATATAATCAATTATCTTATATTCGAAAATCGAGTGTCGCGGTGTTTGTGGTTGAACTGCTCGGAACCGGCACTACCGATTTTTCCGAAATTTTCTTTGTATATATTTGGTGGTTATGAAAATAGGTCGTAAAGCATATGGGAGAGGGTTGCCATTTGTTTGAAAAGTCAAATTCTATTAAAATATATACAAGTAGTTGTATGAAATATTAAAATATGGTGGTACAGCGGTTTTTTTGGGGAGAGATGCCACCTGTTTCGAGCATCAAATTTTATTTAATCTTACACAATCATATACACTATTAAAATACGAGTATCAAACCGTTCGTTTGACTTAGGAGACGATTTATTGCTAGATATAATTTTAGGAGGGTTGCCACCTGCTTGAAAAGACGAATTCAATAAAATTATTGAAAAGTTATATGCAGTATTAAAATATGGGTGGCAAAAGGATTATCTCGGCGAGATGAAGGTTCATATCTATATTTTTGGAGAGCGTTGCCACCTGTTTAAAAATGCGAATTTAATAAAGTTGTACACAAGTTATATGAAATATTAAAATATGGGCGTCAAACGCATCGTCTCGACAAGAAAGTTCATAGCTAACTTTATGAGGGTTGCCACATGTCTGAAAAGTCGAATTAAATTAAATTATACACAGGCTATATAAAATACTGAGATATGGTTGCCAAACTGTTCCAATTCGCTGATGAGAAGACTCATAGCATATAGAAGTTTGCCATTTGCTTGAAAAGATGAATTTAATAAAATCAATGTGTATCAAATATTCCCCACATTAAAAAAACGGCTATACAAGTTGCTACGGTATACAGCTAGAAATAAACTTTATAAACAGTCTATAAAAACTAAGAAAGACAATTTTCGGATTATGTTTCAGCATTATTTTAATTCTTTAAACGAATTTTTGTATATTGAGAAAAATATTAAGTCGAGTAATAATTAGTCCAGAACGAGTGGGCCAACTAAGCTTTGTCTAAACGATAAAACAGTGAACTCTCCTCTTGATGTGGGAAATTTATTTGCCGAGTGTTTTCAATCAAACTTAAATCAAGATAATGGCTACTCTTATACTTTTCCCAAACTGATCCGTGTAATTCTTTAAATTTTGGAAATTTTTATATCTCTTTTGATAATATTTCATTTGGTTTATTACATCGAAGGCATCTTCCCAAACTGCTGTGGATAGACTTTTGGTAATCTTCTTTAACAAATGCCATTCAATTGTCTCGCCACTAAAAATAATCTTTAATAAATCACTAGCAGTTACGCCAATTTTTAAGAGTGGCAAAAATAATAATGTGCGTAATTATAGACCAATGTATAAACAATGTTACAGCAAGGCCCATAGTCTCTAACATGGCCGTTTTTAGTGATCGCGTTGAATCATCCGGACTCCAAAGCGGATCGCATCTACAAGGATGTTTTCCTTCAATGGTTATAATCATATCTAATTGTTACGATTGAGGGTAAATTCTCCGCCCCCTTAATTGCAACTTCTGGGGAACATCAATAAAGAATTTTTGGAGTCCCCTACTTTTTGTCTTATTCATAAATGATATACATATGTAGTTGTTTTTTTTCTAGTCATCTTTTATATGCTGACGACTTGCAAATCTTTGCCACAATAAGAAACTTATACTAGGATGTATGTACTTAGACTTCAGGCTGATCTCAATGAACTAGCAAAATGAAATAGCTCAAATTTTTCAGATCCGCATACTCCTAAATTACTGTGTATCGCATTTGTTCAGTCTGGATTGGAATTACGCTACATTTACGTGGTGACCATGCCACCAATTTGCTATGACAAGAATTGAACGGGTGCAAAAGCTGTTTCTAAAACTCGCACTAAGATGTATAAATTTCTCTAGCTCTATTGCGTCTACGACTCTTGTCTACTTTTAACAAACTTTAAGCAACTCTGCTGCAACGCAATAATTTTCTTGTGCTGGCAAGGTTTTTGCGAAGCGTTTACCAATTTTATCTTAGGCAACTCAAGCCCAGTTTCAATTCTATAGTATAAACCATATACATAAATACAATTTTTAAGCTCATTACAATGCCCACAAAAATGCAACGAAATTCTATAATTTTAAACAGAACTTTTAGGTACAAAATTATACTACAATTACCTAAGAATTTCTGAAATGTAGTAGAATGTTCGAGTATTTGATAGAAACTATTTTTTAAAATTAAAAATAGCTACTTTTTATAAGAAAAACACCTAAAACTAATTAAAATATAATCAAATTGTCAAAACATGCCAACTCGCAGCGCGTTTATTTTCGTGAACTAATATATTCACGATGCATTGACCCTGATGGTTCATTCTATGACTGAAAATTCCCATTGATATTTTATAAATTTTTTTTTGTGATTGCATTGCATATTTTCTTCCATAATTTTGAGAATGTGTATATTCGTATGAAAGAAAATGGGGGGAAGAAAGAAGAAAAAAATTTAAAAAAGTTATGTGGAGTTTTCAGGCTCTTTAAGGTTTCCCGTTATTACACTAAATTAATTGCATTCCAGTACAAATAAAATTAAAAAAAAAATTATTGATTTGTTGCATTTTTTTCTAATTTTGTAGAAAGTTTGAAATTTTGTCAAATATTTAAAAGCAGTTCGGGCCCATTCTTTTTTGTGTTTTTGTACTCGATAACGCAAGTCGTGTCCTTCGCGAGCTTCATGAAATTTTGAATTCCACTTTGTTTGATTTTTCAATTTCTAAAAGCCAATTGTATTATATGCTGAATATTTCTTTTTAGTTTTTAAAACATTTATGAACTTATCTAACATTTTTATATTTTTGGTTTTTTTAATCAATATTGAATTAATTGGAACCATTTCTGTTATCATTAAGTAAGTAATCAGTATGGGCTATTATGTTTTTGGTTAAATAAACAAACAACTCAATTTTTGGAGGGTGATTAAAAAATTTTATGATACGTATGATGGAACGGAAATTTTTTTACGTTGACCAAATCTGGACACTCTCGAGTTGCAAACAGTATGCGTATCAGCTCATAAATAATTAGCAATTCCTTTCCAATACCACCATACACTAATCATAACGTTGCTTGCCATTCATCCAGGTTTCAATGTAGTTTGTGATAGGACAAGGGCATTTTTCGTCAAATATCCTAGAATTTTCTGTACCGATGATTCGCTTCTCAAATGTTTCGATTTCGTTGCGCTTCAGCAGAATAACACCAATGGTAATTTCGCCAACCCATTTTTTTGCGTTAAGTTATATGGCATCCAAATGTCGTACTTTTTGAGTAGCCAGGATTAAAATGTTAAAATGATTGCGAATTGTAATGTGATGATCATCGATTGCGTGCCAGTCTAGATCCAGCACCATGGAAACGAGGTGCCTCTTTGGCATCATCGAAATTTCCAGCACGGAATCTAGGGAACCAAAGTTGAACGCCATAAAAACTTCACAATTTATTCGGTATGGATTTAAACCGATTTCGCCCGTTTAGAATGAAAAATTATTTAAATGCATTCATTTGGAAAATGCCGCCCTTTTACAACCCATATGACTTTCTATACGTGTCACAAAAAAAATTAAGAAGATTTTTGCAGCTTCTTTAAGGATGAGGTTTATCAAAGTCTTGTGAGAATCAAGTACTTACTATTTGAAGTAGTTATTCTGCGCAATACTAGTTTCAAATTCAATGGGAATTTGTGAAGTATGACGTTTTAGCGCCGCATACTTAGCACCAAATTTTATAGGAATCAATTGGCTATTTTTGAAGTTTATCGGTGCGAAACAGAAGCAAATAGCGCGATAATTTTTACATACAATTAATCATTTTGAAATTAAGTTTTTTAATAAAAAATATATTACCACCACACTGTTTTTTCTATCACAGATATGCAGTATATTTCCAATTAAAATTCTCAATATCTAATTATGAAATTAGCAGCATGTAAAGAAACTGCAAAACCACATTTAGCTTGCAAAAAAAAAAAAATTTCTTCTTTTTGCCACAAAGTACTCGTAGTTGCCATTTTTGCCATTTTGCCTTCAAACCAAACGCAAAAATCAATACACAACGATCTTTTGTCTTCAACTGTGAATAATTGCATTAATGATTGATGTGTTGAGCGCATGGCCATTCGAAAGCACAACCAACCGCACAATCAAATCGCGGCACAAGCTGGCAGCATTCACTCTGCGCATGCGCATTTTTTTTTCTGCGCATGGGTGTGCGTCTGGCCCGCAACGGTAGTGCGCATTTAGTGCCAGCCCACAATAATTTAGATAATTTTTTTTTACGCTGCTGCCGCATCTTTGACGTCTGGTGTGGATTGAAGAGGCTATTTTGCAAAAAAAAAAGCAAAAAACTATTACCACGTACAGATTGCTATCTGTGCAGTGCAAGTACAAGTCTTTTATGTTATGTTACTTTATGAGCACCTACTTCATATTTATTGTTATTGTTTTAATGCCAATTTTTCAACAAATATGCTTTTGTCTGTCCAAAAGTGGCCATCAAATTCGACCACCTCTTCCTACCTATTTGCCGCCTGCCAACTGTGGCGCAGTAGCTGATGTGAGTGGGCGGAGCGCAGTGGCAGTGACTGTCGGTGGTGGCAGCTAAGCAAAGTGTGAAAAATTTGCAACAATGCGAAATGCGACAAAAGTAGGAGGTTGCGCGCATGCGTGCCTACTGGTAATAAAAAGTTTTGTGTAATGGGTTGTAAAAAACGATAAAAATGCGCAAAACTTAATTTGAATACTATGGGTAGAAGATGGGCTGCAAAGACATTGGCAGGCACCTTCAGTAAGTTAGATGTGCAGAAAGAAAACCAAAGAAGAAGAAGAAAAAATTTTGTTACTCTTATTGTATACTAGGGTGATTGAATTGAAGTTTTGAAATCGATTACAACTTGTTTAATATTTTGAACGGAATTGTAGCACACAAATTGTCTATCCTCTACGCTATAACATAGGCTTTATTTTATGGAGAGCTGCCACCTGTTAAAACAGTTGTAGTCAGTTAAATAAATAAGTTAAATCACATATTGCTAAATAACGACTGAATAGATCAGGATAAGATTCGGTATACACATAGTCTGCTATATAGTTTAACAAAAAATTTTACACGGAGTTGCCACCTGCTTAAAAGTTTACATTCAATTCAAGTAATAAATGAAATAAAATATTGCAGTACGGATATCAAACGAAAGAGCCTTAATAAAGCTGCATTTTCCAAACTTTTTCAAAGAAAACTGCATGCAAATTAATTTAAGTTAAAAAAATAAATGGCAGTTTACAATACGAGCGTGAAACTATAGAATGCGTAATTTCAAAAATAATTTTGCAGAGGGTTGCCACCTGTTTAAAAAATGAATAAAAATTATAATAAATTAAACCAAATGTTAAAATATATGTGTCTCAAATGAAAGAGTTTAAAGAAAACTTTATTTTGATTATACTTATGGAAAGGGTTGCCACCTGCTCGAAATAGTAAATTAAATTTAATTATTAAGTTAAAGAAAGTATCATGTAATGGAATACAAAGGTATTAAAGGGCTTAAAAAAACTTAATTATGAAAACAAGTCGAGGGAGTGTTGCCACGTGTTTAAAAACATTAATTTAATAGAAAAATATATCTTGCGTCAATATTTCATTGGCTACACATTGGCGGCCGCCGTAGTCGAGTGTTCGCTCTTCATTCGGTGGGTCCCGAGTTCGAATTCTGGCTGGGGAAAGTAACATCAAAAATTATATAGAACAATTTTTTCTAATAGCGGTCGACCCTCGGCAGGCAATGGCAAACCTCCGGGTGTACTTCTGTCATGAAAAAAACTTCTCACAAAAGAACATTCGCCTTTTGGAGTCGGCGTAAAACTGTAGGTCCCTCAATTTGTGTTACAACATCAAGCCGCATCCCACAAATTGTAGGAGAAGTTCGGCCAAAATCGCTTAAGGGGCTATAGCGTCAATTAAGAAAGTAAGTAAGACATTGGCCAGTGGCATATAAGATCACTGCGTATTTGTGAATACAGAGTGCGTCGTAAGTCTCTCATGCATTCTCTTCACTCCAAGAGGGAAAATTTTACTTATTTACATTGGTATATTTATCATAAAATGACCATCTAAATATTCTCACAAAAATTTGTTCAATTTTCCAGTACAGAAAGTTTTGCGAATTTTGAAATAGATCAGCAGACACTCAGTTGGAGAGGAAAGTAAAAAGATGTCAACAAGAGATGTCGCCAAACCGCTAAAGCCACACATGTGCTAGTCACTCGAATTAAGAAGAGAAATAGAATAAAAAAGTTCCAAAATGAAGCGCAAAATAAACAAAAAAAGCATTCCTAGCCCGTAAGTTTTTTGAGCCACAGCTGGTAAATAAAATATTTTGTGTGGTTATAGACGATGAAACTTTTTTCAAAATGGACTTGAAGACATTACTGAGTGACCAATTTTACTACAACAGTCTGGAGAAGACATTTCTGAGTCGAAAATACCATCCAGGTAGAAAAGTTTGGTTCTCATTTGGCAAGCCATTTGTGAATGTGGGCATAAATCCACGCCGCACTTCACCATGAGAATCATCAACACTGAAATTTACGTCATCATAGTGGGTCAACTATACTTTGAAAGATAACAATGTGTGTTACGTAAGGAAAGACTTGAATCCTGGGACCAATTGAGCGATATTGGGCTGTGTAGCCAGACTTTTGAAAGTTGAAAAACCAGCCAAAGCATTTTCAGAAATAAAAAAAATAAAAATGTGACGAACAGCATCGCTAAAAGTGAACGAAACCGTTGTACAAAACTTGATTACGGGCCTCTCAAGAAAAATTTGCGCTTACGGAGAGCAAAGGATAAATTAAAATAATTTCTTTTCCTATATTAATAAAAATCAAAAAATAAAAGCAAACCAATTGTGTCTCTATTTTTTTACATGGCTGTTTATTTTCGTGCAAATTTCTTAAAGTTTTGGCACATCTGTAAGTGCTTAAAATAATTATCATCCTGGTTACCACTTTAGAAAAAATCTGGTAAATAACCGATCTCATTTTTTCCCATAAATAAAAAATTAAAAAACCTGGTGTTTTTAAATAACTATTTATTGAAAAACCTAAACAGCGATTTTTGAAAGAGGATTATAAACGAACACCCTAATAAATATATAGGTACTCACTTTCAAGTATACATAACCTTAAAAACACCAGACGGAAACTAACAAAAGACTTCAGAAACGAACTTGCTCCACTTCTACACCGAAATTTTCTAATAAATTTGACAGCTACTTAACGCAGCGGAAGCATGCCACTCAAGTGCTGCTAAGTGACGTAAATATTGTTGTTGCTATACGCAGCTGCTGTTTAACCTATAATTTTTATAAAGCCGAACTACAACAACAACAACCAAGTGGAACATAGCAAACAAACAAAAAAATACGCAATTTCGGCATTCAAAGTCAGTTTTTGCGCAAATTGCTTGCCGAAGCGCAAAAGGAACTGCCATTTCAAGCAGGCAGTATGAAGCATGGAAATAGCAATTAAAAAACAAAGAAAAAAATTCGCTATCTGTTTTTTATGTACAACACTTGTTGTACTTTTATATGACCGGACCGGCTCGCGTTGCTACCAATTTGTAGTACAACAACTCATATAAAATTCCACAAATTCTAATAGAGTGTCGTGAACAACGGAATTAACAATTAGCAATATAAAAAGCAACAACATCAACAAAAAAAAAAACAGCACGTTTACCAACACCCCCAGAAAAAAAAAAACGAAATCTACAAACTTACAAATAATGTTTGCCATCGCCTGCCGCCTGTGGTCATAAAAAAATCGCAATAATTAACATTTCAGCATTCGGCAACAACAAACAAGTGGGGGAATCATTTTATTGCCGCTTAACATGGCTTTGTTTCGCATAGGCTAAGCGCGTTGTATTTTGAGTGCGCTAACTCCGAGGCGCCTTGTTGTTGCTGTGCAAGTAAAGTAGGCGCGTTTAGCTAACTTTGCTCAATTGATTTGGCATAAGCACTTGCGGTGCGGGTTAGTGAGCACAGCTTGTTGCATGCCACTTGAACTGTATGCGCACATGCGCACTTGAAATCGTTTGCGTTTTACATTTTACGTTTTGCGTGGCGTGTTTGGCATTTTGAGGCGACGAGCACACAGATGGTGTTGCAGTTAAATGGTGTACGGAAAACAATTATGAGTTGAAATGAAACGATTTATTTGAAAAACGTTTGATTGGTTGTACAAACTGTGAGGGGCAAAATATTTGAAAGAAATAAAGACCAAAACCTAACGACGAATGGGAAAATTTACAGTGACCAATACCAATTGACCCCGTGGCGTTTTTTTACAATATTTAAAATGAGTATATTATTTCCGGCTTTATATTTTATAATAATGCGTTGTTTTATTGAACCCGATGTTAGTTATATTAACGTGGCCCAGCCGTTGAATGCTGGCCTAGCGATCTCTTGTACCATGGTTCGAGCCCTGGTAAAGTCTAAAAAAATAGATGTCTGCTGAGGATATGTGGTGATCTCCGAAATACCAGCTATCACTTCTATCACTTTATAAAATTGTTGATTTTTCATAATATTTTGTAATAAAATCTTTTCTCGAGCCCAAGAAAATTATACAATCCATTCTTTGTGAAATTTTTTTTCATTAATTCTTATAAAAATAAAACAAAAAGCATCTAAATCAAAATTAAAAATTTTGTAGAAAAATTCACAAAATTCAACAAAGTTTCATAAAAAGAATTGAGGTTTTGGAACACTTTTGGGTATGCAATTTTATAGCCTATGGCATTTCTGCATAATAATATGAAAGTGTCAAGAGCCTAAAATATGCATATGAGATATATTTAAACAAATTTTTTAATTTAAGCCTTCAAATTCGTTTTCTCCGCAAGCTGTTTATAAGCTCGAAATGTGCAAGATCGGTAGCATAAAAAATATTCAAAACCAATACAAATTTATATAAAATCGATGCGTTAACTGGAAAAAGTTACAGAGTATCACAATCTAAAAAAGTTTTCAAAACCCAACTGGAATTTTTTGCCTTTTCGCACTTGTACTATATGCTAAAATTGAAAAAGCTACAAATACTACAAATAGTATTCTAAAATTAAAATAAAAAGTTTGAATTTTTATAAGTTTTGTATAAAAAGCCTGTAATGTGGATTTTTCTGCTTTTTATTATACTATGAATTGAAGTTTTATTAAAAATATGGAAAAAAAAAATAATCATGAACATTTTAAATATTGTAAAATAATCATAGGTTGAGCCACTGTTGTGAGCATTAGAAAAATGAGTTGGCGAATTATAAACTGGAGCAGAGCTTTTGTGTTGTTAAAAGGCTCAGATTTTGTTTTTAAAAATACTTTATTCTACTGAACTCAAAATTTATTCTCTCATTGCTGTTTCCATGATGCAAAAGTTAGCTCGATTTTTTTTTTTTGGCCTGCTAAGTTTTTTTTTCAAAAAAGCGAAGTGAAACTTTTAATAATATGCAGTGAAATTTTATAGCAAAGACCCGTAGTAAAATTTTCTGAAGAATAATATTCCAGAACATTTTTTGAGGGTTCTGTTGGAGTTAGGGCTAAAAGGACATTTTTAGGGGAGAGCTAATGTGTTAAGGTGCTAAACGCGAGTATTTCCCCCAAAATTTAATAGTTTATGCCTTAACCTTGTATTTTTCTCTGGCATATATATTAAACATTTTTTCAACTTTTTTGAAAACACTTAGGCCGGGTTATGTTAACTTTAGTTGGCCATAAAAAAATCGAGCTAACTTTAATTTATAAAAGTCGTGTGTTTTATTAATGCAAAGGAATCCTTTCAGAAATTATTTGCAAACGCCAGAGCTAGCTTCAAATGCCATAAATGTGTCACACAATGTAAACTTTCGGGTCCGTATCAAGAAATTCATAAACGTTTTAGTTTCTTACGATTGATTGTGATCAGTTTAAAAAAATATCAAAAGAATTGGGAGATTTTTGCCATTAAGATATTAATGGTTATAATTTTAAATTAAATTTAAATTAAAATAACACATTAAACTACATTTGAGTATATCAATCTTATATAAATGAATAAAGTCCCATAAATTAGATGAAGCTTTTCATTTTTTTTGCTTTCCAATGAAGGCCCACAGTCTTTTATATCCCCAGGAACCCGTCGTGCTCTGAGATGGCTCTGGTTATATTCTTATTAAATTCCGAAGTTTTCTGCAGCCCCATATATTCAATGATAAAATAAATTGGGTAAAACTTGCACTGGTATAACGAATTAAATAAAGGTGAGATAATTTAAAAACCCTCATATCACTTTATAATTAGTAAAAGTTTTCATAAAGGAGTATGTAGTCAATTCGTACGCATTGATTTTCATGCAGTACCTGACTTTGTTGACTTGTCTCTGACTGCCTTATATGGTGCCGCAGATGATTGAGATGACGCAATGCATCTTAGTGATTTCATTGATTTCACGAAGTTAATCAAAGTAATGAAATCATAAAACCATTTGAGCTCAAATGGTACTGTACTGTAATTTTTGACACGAATAAATAAATAAAAGAATAAATACATACATATAGCAAACTATATAAATCAAATTAAAAATCAAAATAGCATTTTTATTTAATAAAAAATTAGGTAATATTTTATTTTCCACTACAATAATCATTGACAACCACAAGCCAAATAAGCGCTAAGATGACAATGCTCGCCCATCAATCGTTTTAATGAACCTGCGCTTAATTAAAATCAATATTGTTTTTTTTCATGCTACTTACATGCACTATTTATTGAGCAATTGATTTATGTAAGATTAAAATCTTTAATCGCAATTTGTTGATTATGAATGGAAGCAAATAAGTGAACGAAAAAAAGCAACAACAAAAATAACTACTTGTAAAGTAAATTATAAATTGAAAGCACTTGTTACTTCCATTCTATGGTTTAGAGTATCCACTTCATATTTACATATGTTAAGTAATATTAAAAAAAAAAAAACACTTGAGAAAAAAAAATAGATTGTTATAACATAAATGAACAAAAATTGAAGTACGCAGGTAGGAAGACATCGAGTAGTTGAAGAAGCGAGCTTGACTAAATATTTAATTTCTATTAATAGCTATTATGCAGCATATGTTATGATATGTAATATATTGATATGTTTCTATGTACACGAGTATGCGCATGTATACATAATTCATTGTTCACATAGATATTAAGCAAAAGCTGCATTTCAACGCAATTCATACTACAGTAGAATCTCGGAAAAATTACCAGCATTTCTGCATACATGTACCACTCTAACACATAGAGAAGACTTTGCCGAAGCCTTCATACCTTTCATAAATCTATAAAAATTTAATTTAAACTACTGCATTGTTAGCGAAAAAAAATAAAGTTGAGTAACTATAATAAAATAAATTGGATTTTTTCTACAAAAAGTGAAAGATTAAGATGCATATGGAAATATAATGATATTAAGCGTTATAACCAACCAATCGCCGTTTGACGTTTTGTAATAGGAAATTTAGCCCAAGTTGGCTCAATCCCATTCCAAGGAATGCTATAAATGTGAAAATCTCCAGCCAGTACCTATTTTTGATGATTTTCTCAGTAGATCTGGTAAGATTTAATACGTGAATGACCTACACCGTAAGTTATAGAAACCCGATCCGGATGGTTTTTCTTGTATACTATGTTTTAATTACAGTGAAAGTTGTGCAAAATTTCATGTCCTCAGCTGCATTCGTGTAGGAGTTATAATAGAAAATCTCATATCTGAATAATCAGTTATATGGGAGTTATAAGATACAGTGATCCGATCTTGATAATTTTTGTTGTGTACTTCAAATTAATAATAAATGAAAGGAGTGCTAAATTTCGAATTATTATCTACTTTAATTTAGGAGTTACATCGCCGACACTCATATCTGAACAATCAGTTGTATGGAAGCTATAAGTTATAGTGGTTCGATCCTGATGGTTTTCCTTAGATGCTTTGTTTTAATTATAAGTGAAAGGAGTGCCAAATTTCATGTCCTTAGCTGCTTTGGAATAGGAGTTATAACGAAAAACTTCATATCTGATTAATCAGTTGATCAAAACTATATGCTATAATAATCCGATCTTAATAATTTTCATTACACACTTTTCATTAATAATAAGGGGAAGGCTTGTCAAATTTCATGTTCTTAGCTGCTTTCGTGTGGGAGTTATAATGGGAAGACTCATATCTGAACAATCACTTATATAGTAACTGTATAATGTTCGACAAATGATTAATACATTATAGAAATACGACTGCCTACCAAGATTTATTTAGATATCTCCAAAACTGAGGGACTAGTTTGCGTTCCAACAGATGGACGGACATGGCTACATCGAATCAGCTCGTGGCCCAGATCATTTTAGTATACTTGGGTATGGATAGACCCATCTTCTTCTTCTTATACTTACAAACATCGGACCAAAGTTATAGTAACATTTTATCTTCATGAAAGGTAAAAAAAGTTAGCGTTTGAGTTTATGAATTTACTGGCAACAAAAACAAGCGCGATCTCAACTTGGTTTCCGACTATCCGCATCGAGAATTCAATTAAAAATAATAATAATTTGGCACATACACCATAGCTTGATGTTTGGCCGAACTTCTCCTACAATTTTTAGTGTGCATCTTAATGTTGTAACACAAATTGAGGAACCTACGGTGTTGGGCCTGCCCCGAGCGGCAAATAATTTTTGTGAGAAATTTTTTAATGGCTCGGAAGTTTGCCACTTCCTGTCGCAGGACGACCGCTATTAGAAAAAAACTATAATTTTTGGTGTTAATTGCGCTGGCCAGGATATGAACCTAGTACCACCGAATAAAGCGCGCATACGCTACGACGGCAACTTCATACGATACACAAAAGTGAAAAAATTTCAAATAAATAATTTTTCGATTAAGAAAATGAGATGACGATGGGCATAAAACTTCTTATTTCACAATTTTGGTTAATTTATTTTATTGTAGATCTCCTTCTAGCTTGCTAGCTTAAGATATTTAGTGGTAGGTTTCTTGAGCAAGGAAAGTATTGTGTTTTGAATTAACCTACTCGAAGATATGCGGAAAATTTTAGGCTATACAAACGAATGGAAAATTGTGCGGTAGCTTTACAACGGCAGTATTATGTATATTTAATGCTAAGCAAGAGCTCATATTGTTTTTGTTGTATTGTATATTCCAAAGGTTTGACTAGTTATAAGCTATATTTGACTCAACAAAATGAGTACCAAAAAATTCGTTAATCAACTTATTGTTTTTTTTTAGCAGTTGCATGCGAGGTGACCTATGTAATTTAGTTCTGTCCGGGGCTTAATGATTGTTGCTTAATTTTTCTATTGGCCTTAGATATTTATTTTCAGATATTTGATGCAGCAATTGAAGACCAAAAAGATGCTGGTCGCCAATAGACCAGGAAATAATAAATAATAAACATCCCCAAAATGTTTTTATGTTTTAGATTTTAGGTAAATTAACATCTCCATCATAAAATTACCCACCCTAATGAAGAACATATGCACATTTTATAGTAATAATTCTCCAAATGAGCTACGAAAATTAACCTAAGTGAGTAAAATATTATCACCCGCCAGCATTTGAGTCGTGAGTTGCCCGTCAAATTAGCTTCGATGCGCTCACAAAATACATACGTTTGACTCGTGAGTGATCCATAATTCGAGTGTGCCACAATTTCATGGCAATTGTAGTTAATCTTTGAGTAAATATGCAACATTAAAGATTCATTAAAATAAATTTTTACATAGCACTAATACATCAAAAGCGAACAATAGACTTCTTTCTTACTACCCGAAATCGACAAACAAAGCAATGACAGCCGAAATCGTTTATGCTATTTGTGTTTTTTTTGCATCGCACGTCAAGGAGCACGCTCGGCTGACTACAAGTAAGCTGTGCTATTAAATGCAAGCAACAAAATCGAATGAATATATGTATGTACATATATATAAATTATTTAAATAAATACACAAATGTGTACATGAACTCAAACATTTAGACAAATGTATATAAGTTGTATTTGATGTTAAAAAACATATGCATTGCTTGTATAACAACTTAATGGTAAATTAACCGATTACAAATTGGCTATTTGCGATTTCACGTTTTACGAAAAGAGAGACGAACAACAACTTGTTGCCTTTACATTAAAGAAAGTAATGATAGTCAGGAAATACTGTATCAAGGAAGTAGTTTGATAATATTTTTTTGTATGTATGGGCAAAATTAAAAATGTAAGTTATCGAGACAACTTTTTTTTTTAATTTTTTATGAATTCTATACAGGTTTTTTTCAAAGCTGCATTTTCCTTTAAACACAACAATTAACTTAGGGGAATAATCATACTTGTAAGTAATAAGTCGTTGATAGTTAATTCTTCATTTCCACGTTGTTGTTTTTATTGCATACTGAAATAACAAAATGACATTCGCAATATCTAGTTATAACTTTTTCTTCAAAATTTGTTTATGAATTCTGTAAATATTTAATGTCTACCTTTAAAAAATTTGCGTTTTTTTAACATACAAATAATTTTAGTTACAATATTCGTAAACGTATAAAATCAATCTTTAAGAGTCAATTTTTAATTAATCTTTAAATTTATTTTTCATTTTATAGAATTCAAAAGTAACAAATACCTTTGAGTTTCATTTAATTACTAAAAAAGTAACAGGTATTTTTAATTTTTATTTTATTTTGCATATGATATTGGTGTCTTAGTGACTTTTATTTGCAAAAATGCGACTTAAAGAATAAAATTCACTGAATACTTCCAATTGATGACTCTTAAAAATATAATAATACTCACTGAATAATTTTAATGGACGACTTTTAAAAATGAAAGTCAAGTCATTTCTGCTGTTGACTTCCATTAATATCAACAATAATTTTAAGAACTCAAGATCCTTTATTTATGTGGAAGTTGTGGTAGTTAAAGCTGCTAATTCGAAGATCACCATATCCCCTCATCAGACTTGTTTTTATTAGACTTCTATACTTAAAAGTATTAGGGGGAAAACCATGATTTTTAAAATTACGACTTAAAAATTATGTAGAATACATAGTTATTTTCGATTTTTATTTTGCATATGATATTTTAAAATTCTGCTCATGAAAATCATCAGTATAAATTAGTGACTTTTATTGATGACTTTCAAGAAATTAAAGTCTTTTTCATTTTCATTAATAAATGTTTTCAATATAGAGAATAATTACACCTATACTGTGATTAATGAAAATTATTTTTTAGATTGCGACTTAAAAAAATAAAAGTCATTGAGTAGCTGTTATTGATGGATTTTATGAATAAAACTACATAACAGATTGAATAAGGTGATGACTTTTGTGAATAAAAGTCTTTAAACTTTTCAAATATAGATTTCAACATTAAAGTCGTTCTCATTAGTTAGTATGGTATGCTTTGCCGCGATTAATTAAAATTAATTTTTAAAACATAACTAAAAAATTAAAGTCCCAGATTGGTTTACAAAGCTGACTACTATAACAAGAGAAATCAAATAAAAATCAACAATAACTGCGATTTGTCATGTGAATTAAAATTCCAATAATTTGAATAAATAAATTATAAATAATAGTACCTAATTTGTTTTAAATTCGTCATATTTGGGTATCGGGTAGCCTAGCAACAAATTGGTATTCTTAATTTATTTATTTGCTATTATTATTTTTTCCGATATTCGAAAAATTTGAAATTGATGCCATTTGGAAAATCCTTTTTCAGATTTTAACCAAAATCGTTTGATTTGAAGAACATGATCGATAGTTTTTTTCTTGAAAAAGGCATTCCACAAATAAATCCTTATTAGCCCCTTAAAAATATTACTTTTTGTTATTTTATTTATAAATCAAATATATAATACAAAAATTGGAAACAAATAAATTTGTGTGGTAAATATTTGTTAATTAAATAATGAACTTTTTCACTGAAAATATACAATAATGCAATATTTTTATTTTGATTTTAACCTTTTTTTTTGGTGTAATCCTTTTAAAAACAGTTTTTCTTTCTAACTTATTTTTATTGCGCTGTAACTAGTGCGAGTTATTATTATGTTCGTCAATATCCTCAAAACAATTTCAATAGTTTTTTTTAAGTTTTGAAAACTTTCTTACAAGTTTCAATGGAATTTTTGTGAAAAGTTAAATGAAACTATCGTGTATACTTAAAACCATAAAAATTTTATAGTGATTGCTAGAAAGTATAATATCAAAATTATATGCTTTGTTTCAATGAAAACCTTTTTATAAAAATTTGTTTAAAAAATTATGTGTTGTATAGTTTTACCAATTTTTTTCCAAATTAATTGAGAAACTGAATGTTTTTGCAAAAGAAAATTAAATTTTAAATATAAAGTTCTGTTTAAAGCTTTTTATAATTTCTTTTGAAAATGAGTTTTTAAATATTTGTTATGTAACTCTTCAAAATTTCAAATTAATTGAGAAACTTAATGTTTTTGCAAAAAAATTAAATTTTAAATATAAACTATTTTTAAAGCTTTTTATAATTTCTTTTCAAAATGAGTTTTTATACATTTTTTTATGTATCTTTTCAAAATTTTGTGCTTTCAATTTTCAAATTAAAATCATTGCCAAATACTTCTCTCTTCGACTAATTCTCCATCTCAAATTTTGTCTAATATGTACCTGTTTTCTTTTTGCTTTTTCTTCCGCATTTGCTAAGTCATCTTCTTAAAAGTGCTGTCCAATTACTTAAAGCATTGCGGTTTTTCTATTTCCTTGTATTTTCGTAAATGTTTATTTTATACAAATTAATTCGTTGCAAAAAAAATTCTCAAAGGCAGTACCTAACACAGCTGGAATCGGCCGGTTTTGAAACTTGTGAGTTGGCGTATAAATTCAAATGCAGTCCATCACCATAGCAACAGCAAAACTTTATAACTTGCAACACAACACCATTCGATGATTGCAATTGTAATGAAGTACTTCCAAAACCTTTACCTGTATTTTGAGTACTGTATGGCAATGCAAGCCTTGTAGTACTTTGTTTTGTATTTTATTATTACTACTTTATTGTCTTTGGTGTTTGGTGTTTGTCGCTTTTATTTTTTATTGCTAATAATTTGTGTGTCAATTTACCACTTAAACTTTGGCGTTATTGCTAAGCAAAAAAAAAGGTTAGCCCATGCAGACAATTTTAATTTGGAAGAAGTGAAGAGTTCGAAAGGTAAATTGAAAGCGCATAATAATTTTTTTTTTGCTAAGCTATAAAAATGAACAAGAGTTTCTTGTGCTCAGTACCCATTGGCGACTGCCGCTGCTGGACTACTTTCAATACCGCCTTTAAGCAAATATGGGACGAGTAAGTAAATTTCATATGTGATGTTTTTTTGTGTGAATTTTACTATCGTCTAAGTAGTTTCTCTACACCATTTTGTGCTATGTAATATTTATTTTACTTTTTATAAGTTTCTATGATTTTCTTCTTAACTTTTGTTTGTTTACTCGGCGCTTTTGTTTTTTTTTTTTATTTAATTTTTTTTTTTTTGTATTTTTGTTCTGCTGCCTTTGTAGTTTTCAGTTAGTTTTAACTAATTGCGCTTTGCAGCGATTGATTTGTGTTAAATTGATAAAGTGCCGATTTGTCGTTGAGATTTGGTGAGAGATTTGTTGAAAGCCATTTGCCATTTTGTGTGTTTTTACAACCGCAATTGTTGAGAATTTTTTTTTGCGACTTCTTTGACTATTAACAAAGTGATGATCACGATTTGTGAAGGTTCATTGATTTTCGTTGATTTTTTGAAGACACAGCAAAAAGCAAAAAAAGATTACAAACAGAATTTTTTTTAACAACTAAAAATGCTTTAAAAATACCAATGTTGAATAAAAATATTTGTGATAATTATTAAATGAAAAAAAAATTTAAAATTTCAGGAAAACCATCAAACGATTTTTTAAATTTGAAATTTAAATTAACAATAATTTTTGACTTAAGGCCGGTTTTTTATGTGTAAAGTATTGGAAAATGCAACAACAGGCAAAGCTTGCTGATATAAATATAAACAGGCAAACAAAAAAAAATTAGTTTACATATGTATGTGTTAAGTTAAAAAATTTTTATTTTAAAATTTTGAAAAAAAATCGAATATACATTTGAAAAACTTACAATTTTTTAAAACAAAATCAAATTTTTTTTTTAAATTTTATATCAACTTTCCAATATGTATATTGAATTTGACGGGCGAAAAATTTAAAATTTAAACTGAAACTAACTAAATAAATTTGTCCAAATCCGTGTCGCTTGAAAAATATTTGGTGCATTTTATAAAAAAATTGCATTTCGAAGTTATTTCTTAAGATTTTTAATAAATTTTGTGAATATTTTTTTTTTACGTTTGCACAAACCTTGAAGCAGTTTAAACTGTTTTTATTGTAAAATGAATTATATTTTTTTTATAAAAATTATTAAAATTAAATGAAGAAAAATAAATAGTAATACTTATGAATATATGATAAGGCTATAATTCTCAAATTTTGTTTTTGTATAAATTGAAACCGAAACTACGTTATAAGTTTTTATATAAATTTAATTTGCTGTGAAATTATTATTTAAAGTTTGTAAAAATAAGAGATGGGTAGGTGTGGTACTACTTAAAAAAAAATATCTATATAAAGTTTGATATTTTGATAAAATTTAAATTCTTTTTAATATACAAAAACCAAAAAAAACAAAACTGGAACCTTAGAATTAGTTATTTACTTTTCTTTTCTGATTTTATGTCGCTTTATCTCTTCAAAAGTTTTTAATCAAAACTAAGCGCGCGTAATATTTTTTTCTACCCAGTCACTTCATACTTTCAGCTTGCAATTCGCCAGTACAACTCATTGAAACGCACACCACACACACACACATACATACATGTATCTACATATGTTTTCCAGTCAATCAGTTATTCATGAATTTCATTCGCTTGCATCTCTAATCGAAAGGACTCATATGCAATGCAAAATATATCATTTTGCACACACACTTAGAGTATATATCAAAATTCGAGCTATTTTCGTGTCAAAATCATGCAGATTCCCTGTGCCTGGATTTCATGCGAATGAGCTGTGAGCTTTAGCACTCAATGAGTTTGCATTATCCTTGTACAGCCTCATTCCAATCAGTATCATCAGTGAGGCTGATTGCCTAAATTTATGTAAAATATGTGTGAAATCAGGCAAGTTTTGTGGATTTTGAAATTTCGGAAAAATTATGCTGCTAAATATGTGAAGAGTGGAAAGATTGAAAGGTAAATAGTGTAAAATATTTTTGCGAGAGGAACAGCGAGAGCATGATGTTTATGCGGGTTATAATGTAAAGTATAGACGCTCCAACCGTTGGTTCAACGCAATGAGTTGGATCAACACGATGTACAATGTTTTGTTCAACTTTATTATTCTTATATAGTACGTTTCTATGAATTTGTCCAATTTGTTTCAATATTTGCCATTCTGTCATTCACTTTTGTTCAATAAAATATCACTTAAATTACTTAAACAAGGAAATCAAAAAAAAATGCTTTTGTACAACTTCACTATACATTGTCCAAAATTACGAACAACCGTTGACTTCGCCCACCAAAAATTAAAACATTTTAATCCTCATCTAACCGCTGATCCAACCATCAAATCGGTTGTACAACTCTACTATACATGGTGCAGCTGTTTATCCATCATTGACATATTGATCCAACGGTCGCGTGGTGTATACACTGCATACAAATTTACGCTGCTTAACAGAAAAGCTTTTGAAATAGACATCTCATTGCAAAAGATTGAAGAAGATAAAACGGCAAGCAAACATTTATGAATACAATATTTGAAATCCTTATATTTTGTTTATAATAAACCCATATTTTTACTGTTCTTATATTTTTATATTGCCTCAAAATTATTTTTTTTTCATCAAAGAATACATAGTAAATAATATATAATAATAGAGACATATGTACATAATTTCTTAAATTAAATACTTTGGCTTAGTTTTTGAAAAAAAAAATTTAAGAAAATTTTACTGGTTTTACAGTAAAAAGCAAAACGGACCTTCAAAAATATACGGTCATTGCTATATATGTACTTTGAAAAGTAAGAAAAATTAAATTAAGAAATGCTTATAAATTTTTAAACTTTTTTGTGCAAGTTTAAAATGGTATATAATAAAAATTATTATATTTTTAACTATTATAAATCATTTAAAATTCGCTAAATTTTAATTTTTACTTTTATATTTATTATTATTGTAATATTTTTATTTTAGTTAATGTTTCAATTAAAAATTTTTTTATTTGTTTTTATTAATTTTTGTTTTCAAAAACGAAACTTTTTAAATAAGCATATATCGTTATAAAAGGCTTATCATCTATACCCGGGATGGCTTAATATTATATAAAAAAAATTAAAAATATAAAAAAATGTTTAGAAACTTTTACATTTTTGTGCAAGTTTAAAATATTTATTTATTTAAAAACGTATTTTTCAGCTATTAAAGCATTTCTAATTGTCGTATATTGAATTGAGATTAATTTTTACTTTTGCTATTATTTGACAGTTTTTGTTTGTTTTCATTTAAAATTGCATTTATTAACTTTATTCTTATTTTCTTATTTTCAAAAGCCTAGCATTTAATTCTTAAAATTAAAAAAAATAAATTCAATATATGTATCTGCATCGATAGGAAGATAACAATTGAAACTCTTAAATCGATTTACGATACAAAAATATTAAACAAGAAAGTGAAAGTGGTTGATTATACATATACTTACTTTGAAAACTAAATTTTGTTTTTTAAATAAAATCATTATTTAATTTGTTCCGACTAAAAATGTCTACATAGTTTTTATCTTGAATATATCATTATTGTCACTTTTATGTACTTAAAAGTGTTAAGAATATGTGACTGCCTGTTATTCTTTAATAATATCAAAAATGCCAGATCGAAATGGAAAAAAATTTTTTTTATGAATTAAAAAAAGCCAGAAAATAAGTCTTTTAGACAGGAACAATTCACAATTCTCAATTCTTATTCTCAAATCTTATAAGATTCCAAATTCTTTTGAAGTATCTAACTATTTTTGTCGATTTGAGATGAAAAATTTGAGTTTTTCGAATGGAAATTAAAAAGGAAGCGTGAATAAGATAAAACGTTTTTCTGATTTCAATTCACATGTTTCCCAGAAGATACCCCATGTTAACTCTACGATCTCTATTTTCAAAACTAGTGGCTGTAGAAGACAAAAAGGGGGAACACTTAAAAATTAAAAAAAGTATATACAAAAACATAGGCAAGTAAAATCAACGAAAAATAATTAGAAAATCAGTGGGTTCTTTTAGAAAATAGTTCTTGTTTTGCCTTATAATTACCAAAATGTTCAGAATGAAAAGAGAAATCGGCCAGGCCATTGATAAATCGAGAAAATATTGAGATATTTGAAAATAGGCAGATAAGATAATTTTCTCAAATTTTATACAAAGGTTTGGGCTTCAAAAAGGTGAACGTGGGCTCAATTTGTTTTGGAAAATATGCGTAGGGGAAATAGGTATATCTTCGAAACTACCTGACAAAAGTCTACCAAATTTGGTACACATTTGACACTTTATCGAGTAAGAGTTTACAAATATCGGAAAAATCAAATTTATTTAAATATGAAAGTAAGTATTGCGATATAAATATTAATTAGACGATATTTGAGGGAGATATTTAAAAACACTTTCATCAAAAAATATTTTAACAAGAGTCGCCATTTTCTCAAAAATTAAAAATTACCTAGTAATCTTATTCACATAAAATATTAGAATCTGGATATCAATCGGAATATATTTAAGAAAGCTTTAAGCCAAACATATTTTGGAATAAAGTTGCCACCTATTTCGAAAACTTGTAAAGTTGATATGAGTAAAATTATATAAAAGATTAAAATGTGGATTTCAAACGGCTCATCTCAGTGCAGAGAATGTTTATAGCTATATTTTGAAGTGGGTTGCCACCGGTTTAAAAAAGTAAATTCAATTAAACCGAAATGCGTTTGCTAGTTAATTGGTTTTTGCGATCTTTTTATATTGACTTAAGTATTTTGATTTGATTTTTTTTTGTTGAACTGTTTAAATAAATGAATTTTTAACATGCAAATACACCATTTTGTATTCATGTACATAGACAATGAATACCGTTTTTCTTTACTTTTAAAAATTAATTTATATTTTCATAAAACCATTGCGACCGATATATTGCTGTTTGCATCATAAAATGTGTTCTTGTTTATAGAACAACGCTTGCAAATTGTGCAAATTTATGTAATGTCATTACTTTATTTCAAATTCAAGTTCTAAATGTAAAAGATCAACCCTTATGCAAGCTTAAGATATTTCTAAAAAAAATTCTGAAATACATTTAGGCCTCTGAAATAAATTTGGGCTTTTCTGAAACTCATTTGAAATTTTCTGACACAGATTAGTAGTTTTCTGAAATATATTTGGGATTTTCTGAAACACATTAGACTTTTTCTGAAATAGATTTTGGGGTTTCTGAAATACATTTGGGGTTTTCTGAAACATATTTGACTTTTTCTGAAATAGATTTGTAGTTTTCTGAAAACCATTGGTACTTTTCTGAAACACATTTGACTTTTTCTGAAATAGATTTAAGGTTTTCTGAAATACATTTGGGGGTTTCTGAAACATATTTGACTTTTTCTGAAATAGATTTGTAGTTTTCTGAAAAACATTTGTACTTTTCTGAAACACATTTGACTTTTTCCGTAATAGATTTGTGGTTTTTTGAAATAGATTTATGGTGTTCTGAAACACATTTGGGGTTTTCTGAAACACATTTGACTTTTTCTGAAATAGATTTGCGCTTCTGTGAAATACAGTTGGAAAGGGTGTAGTCCACATTTTTTAATTTGCTTAGTGAAAAGTTAAATTTTCTGACCTATTCTATCTTTGGCACTTTGGCCTAGAATTATCTGTGTAAAACGAGTAATGCTATTCTAATTAGCTTAAAAATGTGTTCTAAAAAATTTGCCCCACCCTAATGTACAAGCATTTATATATGTAAACCACAATAATTAGATGCTCGCCCACCTCCTATTATTTTATGCTCAATTGCACGAACGCACCCTGTTGATTGCGCTTGTAATTTTTTTTGCCACAATATGTAGCGCTAACCAGATTGCAGAGTTGCAGTAATTTCGTTAAAAACCCGCGGCGCGAGTCAAACAAAAACTGAAACTGTCAAAAAATTTTGTTCTAACGCAATGTTTGACCGCATTTGCAATACACGAATTAACATAAATTCATACACTAACATGGAGTTGCAAAAATTCACCTAAATCGAGGCATACGATACAAGCGCCAACTATGTGTAGCATGGAGTTGCAGGCAGCAAATCGTGTGCAACACGCATGTGCAACATTTATTGCCAATGTTAATGCAATCTATCAACACTTGAAATTATTTAGTCATTTATTTTTATTGCCTGCTGCTGCTTTGCATATTCCCCGCCTTTTGCCGTAGTTGCATGTGAAATTCATGTTTTATTATTTTTTGTTTAATTAAATTATTGACGCGCTGATTTGATTGGGCGACATTTTCACTTGGTTGCGTGCCAACATGCAATGCCAGCGTTTGTGGCATGCAACCAAATAAATATTAGCAATATTTTGACATGATTTGAAGTTAGAAAAAGAGAATAATCAAAAACCAAAAAAAAAAAAAAAAAAAATTAAAATTAAAATAAAATACAAAAATAAGACATAATTGAAATATTGGTAAAATCGCGGCAATTTGGCATGCAACAAATGCAAAAAAGAAAAGCATATAATATAATATATGCTTGTCGCTCACATAACAATGCAGAGCATGAGTACATCTAACATTATACAAGTAAATTTGAACTTGTAGCTATGCTTGTGGCAAGAAAATGGGGTATGTTGCAAGTACGTCGAAACAAACATATGTGTGACCTTTGCGCAGCAGTCAAGCGAGCTAGTTCAACTTTATTGCGGCAACATGCATGCATCATTACGTACAGATATGCCCATATATATCTACATATATGGCGGATATATAAATATGTATGCTTGTAAGTATTGTCAATATATTTTGCGCATTTTTGTGTATTCTTTATTTTTGGCTCTGTTTTTTTTTTGGGGGATTTTTTTTGCTCGACTCTTTCATCTGCCTTATTTGCTTTACGTTGATTTTGTTTCCACTTTTATGGCAATGAACATAACTGCTGCTCTTTGCTAAACTTGTTGTTCTTGTTTTTCGTATTTGCATTTGATTTTGACTTTTTTTGGCCTGCTTTACATAGTTTTTCCCTCCGCTGTTTCGAACATGACAACCAGCCATCGTACAAATATGGTTGGACAGCAGACATATTACAAGGCAACAAAAACAACAACATTACTTGCAAACACTTTATTGAAAAAATCTGCCACAGCAATCTTTTTGGTGCGAGTAAAAAATTTGAAAATGGTATTCATATCGGCTGGACTGGATTTTGGGTGAGACGCGTTTTTGGCAGCCGCAAAAAGGGCAAAAGTTTCCCGCGTCTGTTGCATGTGGCAAGTGAACATTTTCGCATTTGCGAATTTGTTTGTTCTCATGCAACTTGCAACGGTAATAGTGGCAGATAAGAATGGGAAATTGCGCTGAACCAAAATTAATTAATTAAAATGAATATTTTAATAATAAAACTAACAAAATTTCTAAACATTTGCAATAAGCTGAGATCACATTTTTGAATGAACGAGTTGCCACCTGTTTTAAAAGGTAAATGAAATATTATTATATTATAATTTGGGGGGCAAGCGAAAGTAGGTAATGACGTGTACCTATATAAAGGGTTTAATCCAATTTAACTATGAAGTTAACTAAAATGCTATAAATCGATATCAAATTAAACAAGTTAAGAGGGTTGCCACCTATTTATAAAGATAAATATAAATTAATAAGCCGAAAAAAGTAATACATAAAATAAATGAAATATTGCAATGCTGGTGTTAAACGAAAGGGAACTATTTCTGAAGAGAGTTGTCATCTGTTCGAAATGTTTAATTCAATTTAACTAATAAGTCGACTTAAATGGTATTTTTTATTTAACAAAAAAGTTGTTCAACAGCTGAATTTTGAAAATGTTTTCGAAGAGTGTTGCCACCAGCTAAAAAAATTAAGGACATTTTCAATATCAATCAAAAATTACAATATGGCGGAAATGAGAGCGTTAAAAATATAAAATTTATTTAAAAATTATTTCTGATAAGCTTTACTATCTGTGTATAAGGTTAAATACAAACTAGTTAATAAGTTAGTTGAAATATTATAATACTGGCGCGAAACGAGAGAGATTTACGAAAGCTTATTTCAAAAATACTTTTGAAGAGGGTTGCCATTTGCTTACAAAATAAAAGGCAAAGAAATAATAAGTGTGTTAAAAAATATATTTAAGTCTTTTTGTTTCTTAAACTTTTCTTACAAAGTTTCATTTCTTTCGCGCATAGGAACTTCTTCTCTTTCTTTTAGCGATCGAATATTTGATGAAGAAAAATTTCCTTTTTGCGTTTTTAAAATGTACACACATATATGCATATTTAAATTCATTTTTGGATACCGATTTGTTTTGTTTTAAGCCATTTTGTGCTTTGAGAATGTAGTGGTTTATACCGCAGTAGCATTAGCTGTTGAAAAAATTTTGGAATCAAAAACTTTCTTTTACTCCATTGGGCTAGTTCTTCTGGAACTTATATCCTTGGAAGAAATACTGAGTTTGGGTAATTTACAAGCCTCTAGGAATAGTTTTATTAAATAATTTCTAGTGTTCGTTTTGCGATTCATTGTTAACCTGATATCTTTTTTTAAATATGTTCAAACTTCACATAAGATAAAGAAAACTTCTATACTATAAAAAAACGTTAGAGAAGTTAAGTCTGTAAATTGAAGATTTCTTTAAAGGAATGACCGGAGATGATGCAAGAAATTTTACTAAAATACATATGACCCATTTTTAGAAGCTTTGTGTATCTGTTTGCTTGTTTGAACGCAGCAATCTCCGAAATTACTGGATGGATTTTCATAGGACTTTAATTGATGGCTAGACACAAACTAACATAGGTTATATTTTGTTAACATTTGATAGGGCATATTTTCTCTAACTATCATTTGAAAAAAGCAATTTAATTGAAATGATTTAGAATAATTTTTTTTTAGAATTTTAGAATAAAAATTAATGTCAGTTGTATGGTCAGTTTGTGCGGCGAATCCGTTTATGCCACTTATGTAGGCTGACGCATAACCACAAAGTTTAGCCTCTTAGACTTAGCGTTCACTCGTTTTTAAATAAATAGGGCTAGTCGCACTTGCGTATATTTTTATATGTAGGTTTTAAATAAATATGCTTTCAATTAACTGAAACTCAGCTAGATTGATCGAAGTTCAAAGTTTCTTTTCTCTGATAGGTACACTGGAGTTCTCGATAATATTATAGATTCTAAATAGACATTTTTCATCGCTACTATTTGCTATAAGAATTAAATAGATAAGTAGGTACAAATTAGAGTATGCCAAAAAGTAATAATACTGTTACCTGAGAAGATCCTTTGGAATGTGCCTCTAAGCCTGATTGCGAAGATAACACCAAACTCTCAATTGCATGCTAGAACGTTCATTGTTAACGCTTTTCTAACTTTTAGCGGTTCGAGTAAGTAACCCCAAGCAAGCACAACAATAAAATGGTTTAAATAGACAAATCCAACAGGACCGAGTGAAAATGCAATGACTTATATACAGAAGTGACCAGGGGTTTGTTTCACGATTAACCATTTGATAAACCTTCGACTTATTAGATATCGATGAGTTTGCTCTGACCATGTTTTAGATCGATTATTAACCCCATGTGTACTATTACTCGGAGTGACCTGGCCAGAAGATAAACACAAAATCAGCGAAATCAGAGAGTGAATTTTTCTAATAACGTTCGAAGTCGCTGAACAACTGTAAGCCTCTTTTTTGTGACGCTACATCAAGGCGCATTTCTCAAATTGAATGAGGAGCATGAAAAAAGTTTAACGCTAGGTCCTTACATATCTGCAATGATTCCCTCATCCATCTATGAACAGCCAGTGTACAAATTAAAACTTCTGTATCCAAGATGTGGGAATTTGTCCATCAAATTTTCTTCTACGCAAATAACTACATGAAATTTCAACAGCCTTTAAGCGGCAGTTATCTTCAGATGTATTATTGAGACTTTTTTCATAGAGAAAACCACTGTGAGATATTCGCACACTGCCACAATTTGATAAGTACTCATTAAACCTGTAATTGGGGAATAAATTTACCTCAACATTTTGTTTAGCCGTCTTACTGAGAGTTCTATCAAGATGAGAACTTGGAATGTTATTTTGTACTACTCCAGTTCAACTTGTATGGAAATTAGTTAAAAATTTAGACAATATAAATCGAGTGAGCAAATTGGCTAGGACATCGAAATAAAAATTCGCATATGGAAAAAAGATGAAATATGATGCTATAGAGAGTAATACAACTGTATTATTTAAAAGTAATACATATGCTTCCTCGATAAAAAAGAATGCACATTTTCGTTGCAATTTTCTCCTTTTAATTTTAGAAAATTTTACAAAACAAAGAGAAAAAGCAACAACCATTCCTACGTGCCGATCATTTCTGCAAACTATGCTCAAATAATTGATTTTTGACATATGCACTTCTTGCAGCAAACGCGCGTTATGCATGTACATACATACATATATACAATCAATTTCCTGCGTACGAATCACATTTCAAAATCAATCAAATCAATCCCATTGCACCATTTGCCATCAATCAAAATTTAAATTTGAGCGCCCGTTCTAGTTCTAATTGCAAATCTAAATTGCAACATTTGCAACAAAACGCGGTCGCTATGGCTCATTTACACATATAGTACATACATACATCTATACATGCATAAATATCAACACGTTGTTGGTTTTATTTAATTTTTTTTTTGCCTACATATCATTAGCGCCGCAATATTGCCACATGCCACATGCATCAGATTTCTTGCTACAGCTTTGCAGAAATTACGACATCATGAAAATTTGTAATAACTTAAAAAAAGAACCTGCTGCACGCGCTGCTACAAATACTACATACATACTTACATGTGTACATATTTACCATCACTTGCTATGGACTTCAAGAACAATAATATGCGTGAGATAATTCACATCAAGAACACTAATGGTTGCATAATTAATGCATCCATGCATGCATAATTTATACAAGCCTGATTGCATTCACTCATAATTGTACATAGTGCAAACATATTTACAATATGCACATACATACACACTTTGCACTACTGGCATGCATTTGTGCGGATGTGCGGATGTGCGGATGTTTTTTTTTTATGACTTTATGAACCGCATTTGGCGGCTGCTACTTCTAACTACTCCGTGGTATATATCCGTTGTTTTTTTTTTCCAAAACTTATGTAAGATTTTGGTTTTGATTTTTTTCATTTTTTTCATACACTCTATGAGTTAGGTGTCAAGTACTTAGATGCATGTCTAGAAAAGATATGTACATATCTAAGAGACTGCACTGCGTACGCGCATATAAAGTAAATATATGCATTTAGCTTATTGTTATTATACAAATTGAACAATATAAGTTTAGTAAGTTTGCGTAAGTACATAAATTATGTACTCGATTTGCATTCATATAAATATATTATAAGTGTGTGTACGTTTTCCTAGGTTCTGAGAGCCTTTTGTTCAAGTAAAACTATAGAAATACAGAAAATACCACATACGTTACATTCAGTTACAATTTTAACTGTCCAACTGCAATGCTAGATAAGAATTAATAAAAAATTATGCAAATGTGGAGAAAATAATTCGAATTGATTGAAAAGGGCTTAGAAATTGGCACTAGCTGTCTATTGTGCAAGGGGATGGCTGTTTTCATTACATCTTTGTTATAAAAAAGTGTCTAAACTCGGACAAAATCGAACCTTATATTAGCGGCGCACATAGCGAGATTCGGCAGAAATAAATTTTTATGAAAATTTATACTCTTAATATTTAGAAAATGCGTGTTATTACGACGTTTAAAATTGTAAAGACTGAAAATCAAGTTAACAGAGGGGAGAATGTTCAATTATTCCACCAAAATAAACTTTGTATTTAATTTTAACTCTATTAGTATAGAAGGTAATCAACATTATTCTGAGCTCCGCCCGAAAAAAAATTCGACTGTATTTTTTCTATTAGCCCGATGAAAATTAATTTCCCTTCGAAATGGCTGACAAAATTCGAACTTCGAAATTACAACTCTGATAATGATAATGTAAAATTTAGAAAAAATAATAAGTACATATTTAGATGCTTGCATTTGAAATCAAATTAAAAAAAAAATTTTTTTTTAACATGAACTGAATTACAATATGTTACCTGGAGCTTAGTAAGTGTAATGCAATTTATTTATGAATTTTTGTAAAAAATTGACTATTTGCAAGTTTATACAATATTTTACACTAAACAAAGAAGCCTTTATATATTTATTGGACGTGCGAATTATCAAACTCAATACAGATATTTGATAATCCGCCAATCGTTAAACTAAGCGCTTCTTTGCGTTTTTTGTTTTGCGGATGGTGACTATCGAAATGGTGTTGATAAAGAAATTGAAGTTTGTCACGCGGTTTCAATGTCAGCTGCTACCAAAACTCTGCCACATTTTCTCTATTCTGCTTCACAAACCCCCTGGTAATATCCTGGATTCTAATGGTTCTTATTTTTCGCTTTACTGCAAGAATAAAATATATCCTGTTGATTTCTATTGTAATTTTTTAAATAAAACCATAACTTACATATTGCATCTGTTTTTTCGCCTCCCAAATTTAATTTACAAATTACTACTCTTTTCGACTGAAATTAGTGTTGTAGATAAGTGAAAAATATGTTCGAAAGCGTAAAGTTTTCGGGCGCAATTTATATTGAGAGAAAAGTGAAACATTTCTGCCAAAAGTGAAGCTCAGGTTAAGACTGAGTAAGATCGTTTGATTTTTCTAATTTAAATTTTTTTATTTTAATTTTGGTTTTTTAGTATTTTTTTTACCTTAATTTAGAAAGTATGACAGAAATTGTAAAAAAGTGAAAAAAATATAAATTAACAATTTCTTTATCCTGCATGTTGTTTTTGTTGCCTTTATTTGGAATAAACATTTCAAAGTATGCCGTAGTTAGTTCCTTAGTTAGTCCCGCTAACCGAGGATCTGAAGTCGGAGTTATGAATGAATAATATCTGTATTGATAATTTTTGGTTTCTAAAGTTTTCATTTCTGGTTTCTGCTTCCACTTCTGAATTTTTCCATGAATAAAAATCTTGTGCATTGTGGACGCCACAAAGATAGATAGTAATTCCAATATTTAAACTTGCAAATGAAAAACTTAGTTTTCGAAAAAAGTCAGTAAGTGTTCCCATCTTTCCTGTCTCTGAAACCTGGTTTAAAAATATCCACAATCAGGCTCTGTTTTTTATGGTAATTTAAAGCTTCTTTACGCTTTCTTACAGGACAGGACATGGCTTGAGGTCTTTCACATAAAAATCAAAACTCAACAGACTTTTTTGTCATGCGCTGCTGCGATCGGTTATCGGTTATTCGCGGAGCCCATTGAACAAATTTTTTATGTGACAGCTCTCAAGTCATGCGCTGTTCTGTTAAGTATGCAAAACGAAGCCTTTAACTATAAGCCATATGTTAAAAACCTTCAATTAATCGAACGGGCTAAACAAAATGTTTACCTTAACAGTTTGCAGTACTTCAAGGATATGATAGAGAGTTCAAAGCGAATAAATTTAAAGTATCTGGTTTGAAAAAAACCTTTCAGCATTTTATTGCCTAAAAAAGCTTATTTTCAGTATAGTGCACCAGTATTTTTGGCAAATTTTTCAGCGGTAGTGCTTCGAATGGTCATTGTGCAGTCAAAAGCTCATACTCGCGGTACATTTTTTAATTGTTTTATTAACTATGTATGGCTGTGAAGTATAACATCCAATCAAGAATTCAAGCTCTGTTGTGTAGTGTTACATAACTTTATAACTGTTATTCATTTCCCTAATCCGTTAAAAATATGAAAAATACTTGATTTTTTGCTGTTGCTCTGCCGGTACCATTCATAGTATTAAGCTATGTGAATTATATTTTATGAAGCTGCTTTACAACTGTCTTTTTTTTATAAAATTTAGAGAATAACACGGCACTTTGACAGCGCGATGAGAGCTAATGAAAACAAAGAGGAATCAGCCAACCATTTTGTTATCTGCACCTTAAATATAAAATTTATAAGGGTCCAATAGGATCGTTTTATGGAAAAAATACGCAATCCAATAAATTTACAAAACAATTTTGATGAAAAAGTTGGAATATTTTTTTAAATATGGTTTAATAATAATGAACTATATTTTTATTAAAAAAATTACAAAAATGACTTAACTAGAAAAAATAACTGTACCAATACTTTCGTGTGGCGTTCTATATTTTTGCACAGTGATAGTGTATATATAGGTACTGAAACATTTTTTTTTTGTATTTTCCAAATCTACCTATATGCATATTAACAGAAATATGTATGTATGTACCTATATTGGGTGATATATCTTAATTTTTACTCGAGTTATCATACGCAAGGGCGGACAGACCGACAGACACACACAGAGACGTAGTAGTTTCGATCGATTTCTCTTTTAATTCTGAACATAAAAATACCGTCCATTTACATAGTTTCAATTGCCTTTCCCTAAAAAACTAAATTTATTGGAAATGCTCAATACTATTTCATTTTAGTAGTATCCTGTATTTATAAGACTTAAAAGGCAGGGACGGAAAATAACAGTTATTTCTGAAAACTGTCATTGAAAAGTTCAATATGAAGGAAATGTTCTACAATCAAATGTAATATACCAATTGATTTCCTAATTCATCGAGAATCAAATTTTAAAAATATTTTTTTCTGCAATTTTTATGCAATTATTATTTTTGATTCTTAATATATAAACCCAAAATAACAATTGTTTTTCGATTTTAATTTTAAAAATCATAAACAACAGTTATATCTTATTTTTATTTTATAAATCAAAAATATGAGTTTGAAGATTTATATTTATAAAAGTCATCAATGTAAATCAGCCACTGATTTTTATTTTTTAAGTCATAAAAGTAATGTGTGTTGTGTGGTTTGCTAAGTTTATCAATATTAAACAATTCTTTGGTTCTCCAAAACTTATTTTCTGCGAAAAATTAAAATGACTTTTATAAGTATGACTTAAAAAATAAAAGACCGCGACTGATTAATATTGATAGTTTTTATAAATAAAAGTCTTCAATAACTGCTATTTCTGAGTTATAAAAATAAAATAAAAAAATAACACTCATTTTTACAGTTATTTTTTATTTATAAAATAAAAGTCGCAAAATAATCGTTAAAGAGAGAGTTTTATAATAAAGATTCTAACTCTTACAGTCTCTGTTAGAAAGTTATTGAAAAAGTTTAAATTAATTTTTTAAAAAATTTGTAATTTTAGTTTTTTAGTTCACCTTGAGAAAAATATGTGAAAATTTCTGGATTCGACCAATATACAGATTTTTGAGTAAAAACATAAGCAGAAAGTTTTGATAATATTCAGCTCGATGGAGTCGGCAAATGCAACGAAGAAACTTTAAAACAAAATTATTACAACATAAAAATTAAGAAAATATCTTCTTAATTCTCAGGATTTAGTTTATATGAACAAAAAAACAAATCAGCAACGTGACGCAGGAGTCTATTTATATTAAAACATCGTATTTATAGTCCGATTTAGCTCATATCCCAAAATTTGTATATTTTGCTAACAGTAAGAGAAATAAACAAATTTATCCGCTAGGTGGCGCTGTATTCGAGTTATTATGAACATCATTTGATGAACATCTTTTCCAAAGAACTATGAGACATTGGCAATGGAAGAATACCTGTTGAAGTCACTTTTCGGCGAAAATGCTTTTAAAGTTCATAATATGAGCCGTTTGTTTTGAAAATGGGGCAAGCCAATTTGCTTGTTTGCGAAAAGTTTTATTATAACTTTAGTTACTATATTTTTTTCAAAAAATTACTTGCTCTACTTTCAAAATACATAGATGTTATATTAAATTTTGAGTTACAGCAATGGTATCAACTTTAATTATGTTTTCATTAAAAAAGATTTTTGAAGTAGAAAATATTTCGTTTGTTCTGTTTTTAAGTTTGCTCACACAATTGAAGGAAAGTGCATTTTGAAGACCTGAAACCATCCACCGATTTTTTGGACAATAAAAACTATAATAATAATATACATATATGTATTTGTGGGTAAAAATGTTTTCAATTCTACCAACAATTTCGCAACTCTCACATCACTTGGGCGCAGCGTTGCTGTAACTATGTTGCACAAAAACAAGTACACGCGTTTATCGGGAATTAAAAAAAACCTATTTTTGTGTTGCAACATAGTTGCCAATCAATGTCGGCTACCAATGCCAATGTGGCGCTAATAAAGTTTTTCTTAGTTTAGTTTCGGGTGTGTGAAAAAGTCTGAATTCAAAAGCAAAATGTGTACCTACCTACACAATGTAATGTTTTTCTTTTCTGCCTATCGGTTGCGTGCATCACTAAGTCGTAAAAACATATACGTACAATACTTGCCACATCTCGTTTACATATTTTTGTTACAGCATTACTGCATTTGTGTCTGTGTGTTTTAAATTATTTTTGACTGATATTTTTTTCCAATGCAGTGCTAGTGTATGTGTGCATGCCTATCAGCTACATTTCCAAATTCATGCAATTCTACACCACAAATGCCGCAGAGTATGTTGCAAGCCATTGTAATAGAGACAAGCGCAAATGCGCTATAAACTCACGCAATCCATCGGCCCACCTACTCGGAGCGAACAACATCGCTGCCACCTCCGAAAGCTGTAGCATCAACTCCCGCCACTTGTCAATCATAAAAGTGCCATTGTGTGGTTACAGCAACGGACAGTCAAACAAATATACGCATGTGTGCGTGAAAATGTTGCAATTTGCACTTGCCACTTCAAAATCAGCATCATCACATCATCAATAGCAGTGGCAGTGGCGGCTAAAACAGCGCTTCCATGATAAATGACAACAACAACAACAGCAGCAGCAGTAGCAGCAAAAGCAACAATGAGTGCCAATGAGTGGCTTTCGGAGTGGGTGAGCGTCGAATGTGGCGGGTATGAGTGGCGCTAAATACGCACCATCATATCGTTGTGTGCACGTAGAATTCGCAAACATATTTGCAACATAAAAAAATTTGTGGTTTTCTTTTAACAATACCGTCCTGATTACTTTGTGACACGCACACCAATAGAGCACCACAGCCAAATCAACAAACCGAAACGCGCAGATCTCATTGCCACTCAAACATGGAACTGATTCCCACACACACACACACACACAGATGCACTCCATCAGCTTTCGTTCGCATTGAATTGGAAATTTGTTTCGTTTGGCACTGTAGCACAAGTGGCAAGTATGTGGCAATTGTAAACGCATAGCTAGACAGCTAATCAAATCATAAAACAATAACAACACCAATCAATAAACACTTGAGTGATTTGATTGCCTTCGAATTTGCACATCGAAAAATTCATATTAATTTGTTTTTGAGTTTTTGTGAAAATTTTCTATGCTTTTTCGTTGCAGCGTTGTCGGTAATCACTTGCAGTACTCAGTGTTGCTGCTATGCTACTGCTACTCATTCACTCACTCATTCATTCCGTCATTTAATCAATTTTGATTGCCGTTGCATTGCTCAGCCAATTGGCATTTACAGCACTAGATGCTTCTTTGTTTTCCTTTTATCTATCAACATCTCTTAGTCCTTCGTTTTTAGCATTGTATATTTTTTGCCTTCTAATACATAGCTATTGCAAGAATTTAAAGCATGCGTTTATGAAATAAAATTGTCGCATATGTATGTGTGCACGTACACAAGGGCGACACAGTGGTGCTGAAAGGATTTATTGCCAAAACTAAATATCAAAATAATGTTTTAAAATTCGAAAAATATGTAAATATGTTTCCTACTCAAACATTTTCTATTGACGCAAATATGTATGTATAATCAAGTACGTATATTGACTTATAATTTACTCCGAAATAGTGTAAAGCTCCCTATACCATATTTCAAACTTTACTAATAGTTGAAAACCAATAGAATTAACCCTTAAGTACAAAAAGAATTTGAATATATTCCGAAAATTCGGAGAAGCAGCCAAGTATAAAGAAATAAGGAAAACGAAAATATATTAATTCGTGGCAAAAACTATAAGGGATAACAGAAACAATTGTTCCAAAAAGCGAGTAACACAGTTTTATATAAAAAAAAATTTACTCTGAAAAATGTTGAACCTTCGAGAACCTCTCTAAAATCATACAATGAGTGGCAGTTAATAATAAAACATTAAATTTAAACTCCGAAAATTTCGGAGAATCAAAGATTCATATATTTTGTTTAAAAAATAGAAAAAATATATATATTCGCATCCCACAACCATGAGAAGTGGGGAATTTTAGGTTTAGTTAATAACAATTAAAAACTAATTTAAACAAAATGAATGTGTATTTTTAAACCTTCGAGTATCTATGGAAAAACCTCTAGTTGAATAACAATGAGCATAAACTGTAAAAACACTTAATATATAAGAAGTAAAGTTAAAAAGTCTTTTCCAAACTCCGAAAATTTCGCAAACAAACAAAGATTTCTAGTTACTCCGAAAAGTGAAAAACTTCTCTCAAACTCTAAAAACTTCGGAAAAACAAAGATTTTGCAAATTTAATTTAATTAATTTTATTTGTCGCAAGAAAGATCGGATTTCGAAAAATAAGAACATACAAGTTTTTATACAGGATACTACGTTAAAAGCAGGGATCATATTTTAACTAAGGAGTATCCAATTTCACAATTAGCGACAAATTGATTTTGCTGTGAAGAGGAAAATTTTATAACCTTCTGTTCAAATCCAAAATTTTGGAGAGGGAAAGATAATTTAAAGTATGGCGAAAAGAAAATGTGAACTGTTGAGTAGTTTTACGTAATAAGCATCAGAAACTTCAACACATTTTACTCCGAAAATAAAAAAAAAACACGAGAATGAGAAATAATACAGCGTTGAAATTAGAGAAATTAGAAGCTTAAAAAATTTGCTTCTTAAAATATATAAATTTTCATACTACTTATGCAGAATGTGCTAAAAACTAATAAAGTCAAACAAACTAACACTGCTGAAAGTTTCCGAAATGTTTAATCTAGAGTCCGAATGAGCTGAAATGTTAGCCCTGCCGAAGACAATCGGTATCGTTAAATTGATAATCAAAACCGAGGTCGAAGGTTTAATTCTTTGTGAAATTTTCTCGAAGTAGCTGTGAGAAAATTTAATTATTATTTGATTTTAATAAATTTTACCTAATTTTACTTGTTAAATTTAGAAAACTTCAACAAATTTTACTTTATTTAAAAGTGTTCACAAAACTCATTAATGTGAGAAAATGTACATTATTTTTCTCTTAAAAAGCAATTAAATTTTTTTTTTCATCAGAATCGATAAATTTTATACATATGTACATAAAGGTCAGTGCTCAAAATCGTGTTTTAGTTTGAATTAATGTTTAAGAAATTATAATTAATACTCGACGCATTATAATAAATAATATAAAGTTAGGATTCAGTTGAATACTTGAAAAAAGATAAATGGTTTTAGATATATACATTGGTTGTTCTAATTGTAGTAAAATCCACAAGAAATTAAAATGATATAAATTTTTCAAAATAAAATCAAGATAACTGGCTTTGTTGGAAGCACTCCGAACATAACGATATTTCTTTCTCAATATAAAATTACTCCGAATATTTATTGGCAACATATTTAAAATAAGTAAATATTATTTTTGTATGACAAACAATTACTCCAAATATGTTTGAACTAAAAACATTCCTTAATTTAAAAGGATTGACGACCGAAAAAAATGTATGAATTGCTTATTTTGCTCAAACATTAGGTTTTGACAAATCATGTTCTCGATCATCACCCACAGTGGCTGTGGAATTTCATTCGCAATTCGCATACGAAAAGGTTGCAGCATGCAAAAATGTTGGCTATGCAACACATCTTCTGATGTCGGCTGCCGCTGCTGCTTTTGCAACGCATATCTATGTAAGTATGTTGTGCAATATGCGGTTGATATTATTAGCATTTTTTGTTTTTTTTTGCACTTCTCTGGCTTTGTTGTTGCCACCTACCTAGATTGTTGCTTATCTCAACATAACAATTTTCACCTTAGTATGCGACCCAACAAACAGCTGATGTGTCTCGACATCGCAAGCGGCTAACTTCAATTGCATTACATAGCATGACAGAGGTGATGTGTTGTTGTTATTGCTTGCGCCTTTGAAGATGCTACAATTCTCACTCTGTCTGTGTGCGTTTATACATTGCCTACCTAAATTTGTTTTCTAATTATTTTCCAAGTCGTCACACTTGGCTCATCACAGCGCGTTACTACAAATCGGTGGATTCACCCACCGACCCCTACCGGTTGTTTGACGCTTCCACTCAGCCACTGGGATGTTTGCACTTTGTTGGGGTTTTTTGTATCTGACATTTTGTATTTTATTACACTCGCATGTATTGTATTGTATTTGTTGCTTTTTGCGTTGCTGCTATTTCACTTTAGTAATCTAATTAATTGTGATTTCATTTATTTAATTTATTGTAATTGCGTATATCTTGTTGCATTTTGCATTTTCCATTTTACACGCAGCGTTAACAAATTTAAGTGGGTTGCATTCACGAATTCCCATTCAAGCTATTCACACACACACACACACACATAAAGTTATATAGAAATGTGTTATATTTTGCGGTTGTCATTGGTGTATTTGTTGTTGCGTGTTTTACAAAGCGTCTGATCGTAATTTGCTTGGCCTGGCATTTATGCGTAACTGTTTCAGCTGGGCGGTTTCGTGCGATTTTTGAAAATTTTCGATCAATTATTTATCAATGAATATTTTATAAAAAAAAAAAATAAATACTGTTCAATGAGCTCTTCCACATTATAGATTAATAACCACGAATAACGGAAGTGAATACAAATTTATTTGTTATTCAAAATTATTTGTCATATGAATGTATGAATAAAAATTTATTCTTTATTCAAAATATTTGCACTATGAATGAAAATATGATGAATGAAACTGGAATAAAGAATGAAAATGTTTTCTTATTTTGCCGTTATTCAATTCTTAATTTTTCTGATGACGCCCATCCGTGGTTTATTTACTCGTAACCGAACCTAAAATCATAACACTTTTCTCTGGTCATAAAAGTTGTTTTAAAGACTTGCTTTGTTAATACTCCCAAACGGCAGATGGTTTTAAATTTCGCGACTTCCTTCTGTCTCTTCAAAACCCGGTTAAAATGATTTTTAGTAAAGTAGCTTTAGCCAGTTCTTTATCTTTTTTTTAAACGTCGCTAAACTATGTTGAAAATTTTGCACTTTTCTGTTGCATGTTTTGGTTTTTTGGAAATGGATTTTTCCTCGTAAGCTTTTCCATGACAAATTTTTGGAAGAAACGGTCTTCAAGAGCATTTCACACGCTTGGTTTTAACTGCCCTTTATAATGTGAACATTTTCATGTTTACCAACAAATGATGAGCAAATGTTATTATTTTATTCTTAGTGTTTAATGCTCCTCTCCAAATTTGTGTATCGAAATGTCACAACTATTTGGGAAATATAGTAAAAACTGCTTACTGAAAATTTTTGTTTTCTTGCGATGAAATGAAAGGACAAGATGGTTGGACAACTCTTTTTTGCTCTTAGCGCTAGTTCTGGAAATAGCTTGGTCTATTTTCATGAAATTCGCAATGTAAACAGCTTGTTATTTATAAAAAAAAAAAATGAAAAAGTTTCTTAAAAAAAGATATCCAAAACATTCCTGCCAACACATGCTGCAGATTCTGAAACTATATTATTTAACGATCTTTTCGAATCTGCGACAAGCGGAGTCAAGTTTAGAACTCTCTTTTCATATCAAACCCGTAGCACGGTAAGGAGTACCGGAAAATGACTTCAAATTGAGATCGTAAATAAAAAACAAAAAAATAACAATAATTTAGTTGTTGTTTTATTTTTTATGTTAAAGTTGCTTAAATAATGTTCAAAAATTAATCATCACTTTTCAATTATCTACACGTTCTTTATATCATGTCTACATGAAAAGAAATGGTTTTCAGAGGAAGAGTTCATTATTAAACATGACCGTCCAGATAGCATTCCATTTTACTATCTGGTTTTCGATGACATTTATCTATTTATTTAACTTTTTTACTTTAAGGAAATCCGGTAACGAAAATCCCCCCCTCAGAGCTTCTAAATAAAATCTTCGCTCTTTGCATCCAAGTAGTGTCGAGTTTTATAAATATTCCAATTTCTCTGCAACCCGATTTTTTCTTATTATTGTTCTTATTCCTTTTGCTAAGCTAGCAACGGCAAATCATCGATTGATTTTTAGCAAAAAGTTTTTGAACACAGATGTGCTTATGAAAACATAACGAAAATTTAGATGTTTTCGAGAGTATCATGATTGGTTTTTGTAAGGCGAAAACACGTACATTCAATTTATTTTCACAGAATATCATGAATGAGTCATAAACAACTAGTTTTCGTTGTCGTGTGGATTTGGTATAAGGGAATAACATACTAAAGATAAAGGAAATATATCAAAAAGAGTTTGCTCTATCGCTTATTGAACGGCTGGCGCTCATAGGCCAGAAACGTACGGGAGCTGAGGCACCCTAGAAAACGAATATCTACTATTATATCTCCAAATGCGTTTTTATCAGGCAAACATTTTTCAAAGAACTAGATGGGAAACTAATTTAATTATCCAGTCATAATGAATCTTGTTTTATGGTATTTAGTACTTTTTCTAAATACAATTATAATTATTGACTAATAATAATAATATTCCATCCAAAGACCATTAACTATTCAAGCATAATTTTGTTACACAATCGTACACAACATATATTATAATTTAACCCTTTTTTTCCTTTTCGTATTTCATTTGTATTTCACACATTCTGAGAACGGTATTCATCATAGCAGGGATGGAACTTTGTTTCAACTCAACATCAAATTGAATATTTCCAGTTAATGTCCCCAAAAATATATACTCTAATTTTAAAAACATTTAATACTTTCCTTTTTTTTTAATTCCTGTTCAGACAGTCCGATTAACCGTGTCCTTTTGTAATTTCTCTTTGCAAACAAAACTATCAGCATTTACCTCTAAATATATAAAAATGTTGAAATAAATACGAAGTGCTTAGCAAATAATTATTTCTGTAATTTATTTTCTATACTATACTACATTTGGAATTTCACGGAGAGTGGAAGGAGTAATAGTTTTGACCTTTTTCGAATGTGGACTATGATAACAACTCGCTAGATATCGAACGAGCTTCGACTTCGGGTTCGGTTATATTCGGCCATCAAAGTTCGTTTCGGCTTCGTCAAAAAAAAAAAGAAACGAACTTTGCCCGAACATTTGTTAATTTCTATTAATTTAATGTTTTATATTAAGTTAAAGTTTTAATACAGAAATAAATTATTAAGTAAATAACAAAATGGAGCGTTTTTTGCTGCCAAGAAATTGCAACATTTTTTAATACTGGTTTTGTTCCATTGTAGAGTTCTGCAGGTCCATTTCATACCGATAAATGAAGATGAAAATCCGGTCAGGCTATTATTTTTATATTATTTACAGTTAAAGTTAATAGTTTCGAGCATAGGGAATAAAATTGTTTTACTATTATTTTAACAAACAGAAAACAAATGAAATGGATTTTTTTTTATATAAGAATAATATAAATCTAGAGTTTTTAAATATTTATTGCATATTTATTATTTTATACCGTAAAAATACTCGTTTGGCTTTTGACGAAGTTCGGTTCGGTAGTCCATTGATTTACATTTTTTGTTAATTTCACTCAAATAAAAAACCAACAAAAAATTAGTTATCCTATATTTGTTGTTGTTAATTTTACTCAAATAAAAACAAAATAAAATATTTTTTTTCTTTATATTTGGATATGTTTTTACCGTATATGAATAATTTAGCTTTCAGCGTATTCAGTTAAATGCTCCTGAGTATGCGACCTAATTAATCGTTTACAGAGATTCAAAAAAACAAACAAAACAAAAGAATAAATGTCAAGAACGCATTTTTTAGCAGCATCTGAGAAAAAGTTCTGCAAAATTTCTAGTCAATCACATTATGCGCTTTAAAAGTCAGTTTCTAATTGATATTAAAATTCGTTAAGAATCAAGTTTCATTGGCTGGGATAATTTTTATTAATTTTTCATATTAAATCAAGTAGAATATTTTGCCTAGAAAACTTTGCAAAAAATCAGAATTTTCACTGCCAAACGTTAAATGTCAGAGGGGAGAATGGTCTCTTATACTTTTACTCAAACACTATTACACCGAAGTAACTTACTAAATATGCTGCTAAAAAGTACACATTTTTCATACGATTTTAGTTACACCTAACCCTTACCAGCAGTCGCTGTAATATGGCTTTAATGTTTGCTATGCTTGCGTGCCAAAAAATAAGCCGCTATATACGAAATGTAGCTAAACGGTCAATATCCAGTTATAGTTGGTCTTTGAGAGAGAGATGAGTACATACATATGTACTGGATATAGCGAGAGATGTTCGCAGAAAACTCCATGTACGCATTTAGATAGATGTACACACAGATAGGCCTACACGCACACACACTCATATCAAGGTCCTATTACTTAGCGCAGCTGAATGACCACTTGCAGGCGCCGCCGCCGCCATTAATACACTGACTGGATATATTTAATTTATTTTGCTTCATCTTTTATTTTTTTTTTTCAAAGTAGCAAAGGAAAGTAAAATATATAATGTGTGGGTCGTTAAAGCGAAAATAGCTAAGCCAAGGGTGCACACGCACATTCATATAATTACACACTTACAAAATGTATGTGAGGGGGAAAGAGCGCGAGGGGTAGACGCAGTCAAAGTAAATAGAAATGTTACAAAAAATATAAAAAAAGGACAGTCTAGGATAGACTAAGAATGCTGAAAACGTTTACTTCGTTATCGACGAAAAACTACAAGAGAATGCGAGTACTAGAAAGATAACAACGAAGCAAAAAAAAAAAAAAAATTATTTGCCAATTTTACTATGCGGTTGGTGCTCTGCTGCAATAACAATGTGCAACAAGACGTGATGCCACGCGCATTTTGGGCACTTTTAATTGTCTGTTCTACTCGGAGCAGCAGCAACAGCAGCAGAAGCAGCAGCCGCAGCAAAAGCTATTGGCGGTGGTGTTGGTGGTGTTGGTGGTGTCTAGACAAACTTGACGACGCAGCTGCAAGGCAAGATATTTACAGTTATTTTTGTTATTTTTGTTGTCCCTGTTGTTGTTCTTGTTGTTTGTGTACAAAACTTGTGGAAAATTGTTTGCGGAAATAAGTATTATAAAAGTCGGCGCAAAAGTCAAGTAAAAGTGCCACGTAAAGATAAGTTTCCAAATGAAGGCAAGTCGAGCGGAAGGAAGAAAGCCAAAGAGCTTTACACAACGAAGACAAAAGACAAAGCGTACAAGAGTAGTGAAAAGAGGAAGTGCGGAAGCATAATAAAAAGTCACAAACTTGCACAAAAAGCGAGTAGAAGAAAATTACGCGACACAAAATTTAAGTGGCAGTTGCGGTTAGCTGTCTCACTTGCAATGCGGTTCTCCATGCCCCTAAATTTATTATATTACACCATGCAATAGAATACTCGCTTGATTTAGTTTCCTTGTGGGCTGCTCTTTCTTTTTACGCCTTATCTGCGGTTTATTTCAATTTTTTTTGGGTTTTTTTCTTTTACTCTTTGGGTTCTTTTCCTATCGCAACAGCAATTAATGGGGAATTTTTTTTAGCATGCCTTTAGGCGCTTAAGCCGCTAAGCGCTAGGGTTCACATTTAAAATCAATATAACTAATTGGCAAAGCATATAAATCTTCGTTCCTAGGCGTTTACTTAAGCAACAGACAGTGGCGAGTGAATCTGACAGCTCAACTGGCTAGCGGTACACAACTCTTACTAATCTAACTAAAAACAAAAGAGATAGTGCCACTTTGCATGCCTTATTAAGCCAATCAACTTAAAAGGTTTTTCATTTTCAAAGCACAAATTAAAAAAATATTCGTAAAATATATTTGTAATTCCCTTTTATTTAGTTTCTTATTTTTCACATTCAAATAATTCAACATTAAGTATTTTTACCCTCGAATTAAATATTTGCAAACATTTTTCGTTAATGTATTATGTTTAGTTAACCACATAAAAATGTTCCCACTTTGAAGCGGTTTAGTTGGGTAATAGTTATGTATTTACCGAATTGCTACGCTTGTTAACATTTTTGCATGCTTTTAGGCGGTTAACCGCGGCGCTCAAATGCAAATATATAAAACTCATCCGGGCGCATGCATAGATACATAAACATATACATAGATAGGTAGGAGAGCATTAAAGCACATCCTTTTGTTAGCTTTATCAAATGCTAATGGCGTATAGATTCTAACAATATTTTTGCATTGTACTACGTCCGAATGAAAAGTGTTGCATACTTTTGTGTGGCTCATATTATTAGCGCATTTAATTTGTAGTAAAAGCGTTGTGTTTTCTAAGTGATTAACTTTGTTTTTATGTTAATTTAAGCGAAGCTGTGAATATAATACAAAACTTATCAAAGTTCAATACAAATATCCAAACATTTATGTATATTTAATGCGTTAAAAGTGTGATCAGTAATTAAAATGTGCTTTGAAACTAAAAAGAAGATATTAGGCGCAATTTTTAAAACTACTTCTCATATTAAAATGTTCAGAGTTTCTCCGAAAAACTTAGGCAAGTTTCTGAGAATATTCTGTGTGATTTCCTTATCAGGTTATCAGTGGGGTTTTGTCCGCTTTTGTTACTCCGAAAAACTTAAATAGCCTTCGGAATAAAATCGGAGTTGTTTCCATTAAAGTTCTGTCCTATTAAAACTGGTTATATGCATTTTGGTTCTTATAGTGACTACAAGAAATTTTTAACATGTGGTTCGGTGCGAAATGCCGTTGTCTTATTGTTAATTCGGTTTTGGCGGCAATACGGAAATTCGTTCCAAAATCATTGTACTAAATACTTTTCGTTATTATTTTCATAGGGTACTCGCATAAATTTGAAATTCTTTCCATATCAGTTTTACTAATAATTATTTTTGTAGTTGATGATTGTTTTAAAACTTCGTGGGCAAAGAGCAAAAAATACGTTTTACTGCAGTTTCGGAATGTTTGACTAAGAAATTTAAGTGTATTTCTAGTATTCAAAAGTGAGAAGAAAACTGGGTGTCAGCTCGAAATCAGATTAACCCAGGAAAGCACTTAATGTTTACAACTGGTTATTATAATTTTCGGAGTATTTCCGAAAAACTCCGATTCAAACTAGTAGTTTGAAATTTTTTCGCAGATAAAATGCAATTAAAATAATTTCAAATGTTATCATGCAATCATTAAATAGCTGTTCGCGATGTTGTATTGCTTTTAGAGAATTTGGAAAGGAAAACTTGAAAACTTTATTTATTTATTGTCATATCAAATATGTAGCTAAGCGCTTTTGTTTTCCAGTGATGCCTTAATTTACAGATATTTTTGCTTTTTATTTTAGCAGTATTGCACATTTTTTCGAAATTGGATTTGTCGCAACTTACTCTTTGACTTTCTAACCATTTGGTGTTTAAATCTGTTTAAACCGGTTTCGGAGTGACTCCTAATAATTTGAATGAATTTCACAGGTTTCCCTTAGGGCATATTGTTTTTAAAAATTAATATTTTTCTTTTAACCATAAAGAATCAAGAAAACAGAAAATAAAAATATTAAAAAAACGTTAGTTGCTCAAATCCCCTTTAAAATATTTCGGTAGTTGAATTTACAAGTACATACATATAGTATTACTTTTGCAAAGTTGAGGCTTTGTAAAAATAGGTGACCAAACAAACACATGCTGTATGCGCCAATAATATGAGACACGTTTTTATTGTGAAATCAAATAAATTTTCGAGTGCTCAAACAGCCATTAACTGTTGGCCCAGCCTCAGTTATTATCCCTTCCTGCTAACGTTTTGTATTTTAAGTTTCCTCTATGCTACATAGATACTAAAACATGTATGATAAACTCACACCTTTTTAAAAACAAGAATAAACTATATATATTAAAAATCTAACTGACATTAGCACCCCCAAAACATCACAAAGTACACAGTAACAGCTGTCGGTAGTGGATGACAGGAAGCGGAGAATACACGTACACACCCATACACATGCGAGCGGATACTTCAGTGGTGAAAAGCGGATTTTCGGCATCAAATTGCGGTTGGTTGGTTAGAAAAGTCCTAATAAAATAAAGATTTTTTTTGTTATTTCACAATCGAAACACTTCACTTATGTTGAATTTTTTTTGGTTGTTGACATTTTCTATACTTTTTGTCAATTTTTATTACTATTTTTTAGGTTATACATACAAATTGGGTTTAAGCAATTGGGCCGCTCAATATCATTCATCCACTCTTACTATTTTCGTTTTGTTCCCAAGTGCTTATGACACTTAATGACAACTGCAAATGTTTTTACACCTAAACCTATATATGCACATAAGTGGGTTAGTGTAAATAATGTATTTGCAGGGCTACATAGGCATGCACATATTTTCAATAGTGAAATTAAATTGTTTATTTGGTTGAGAAATGTGAAGTGGGGCCACACATGGGCAAGTATTTTGTAGATAGTAAGAAAAATAAAGCAAGCATGGATTTCGATATGATTTGCTGACACGAAGGCTTACTATGACCCATTTTTGTAAGCACATAGAATACTTTCGGTCCTTAAGCAACTGTTACACATATTTGAGCGATGCAAGTTATTTAAGGTATGAAGGAAATGTCACAACTGCCGTTCCCAAACTAAGTATTTTTGCATATATGCCATAGTTTACTTAAAATTAAATATAAATATATATTCGGAGTGTCTCCGAAAATTGGGATAAATTAGGAATGATTCGGAGTAAATTCGGATAACTTGATTTTCCATCACATATCTCAGAACAATGTTTTGTTACGTTATAGGCAAATTTTGTGCATTCCTTACGACTATTCTACTTCTTTTGGCGCCTGCTTTGTAGCACCTAATTTTCTTTATACAATTTTTATCACCAACCTTTTTATTTTAGTATTTTTTTCCCTCCCTATTTCTTAAACACATTTGTCATCATAACCACTTACAACACCTTCAGTCCTTAAGTGGCTGTTTCACATATTTGAGTGAAGAAAGTTATTTAAGGTATGAAGGAAGTGTCACAATTCCTGTGCACAAACTAAATACTTTCGCATATATGACATATTTGCCTTAAAATTGTAATAAAAATATATTCGGAGTAATTCCGAAAATGATATAAATTAGGAATAATTCGGAGTAAAAATATTCAATTTCCCTAGAGTACATTCTTTACAACTACTCTATTCGATTCTGCGCCTGCTTTGTAAATAGCACCTAATTTTCTTTATACAATTTTCATCTGCCTGCTTTTTTCATTTATTATTTTTTCCCCTCCCTGTCCCTTAATGACATTTGTCATCAACAAAAAAAAGTTCTTTCTTAGCCATTCAGTACGTGATTTTTTCTGCATTGTGCGTACGCACAGCTGTGCAATTTCAATTTACTTGTAGAGACGACGACACGTACGAAATATAGTAAGGTAAGAATCACGTAGCACACTTTGAGGCGCATGTACCTCATAATATCTACTCAGCTTCACAATATACTTTGCTACTTAGTGATATAGATTAGCGTCCATGGATGTAAGCGTGTAGTTGAGGCAAACTCAATGGGAAGAACTATTGGTTTCCTATAGACCAAAAAATAATAATAAAGTGAAAAATAGACAGCAAAATAAATAAGGTGCAAAGGCGTAGAAGTAAAGTGAGATTGAGTGTTCGTGGTTGGAAATAAACCTCCAAATCGAATGCGCTGTTGCATACTTTTTTGATGGAAATCAAAAATATAAATTCTAATACATATTGTGGTGATTACTATGAGTTTTGTTATATTTTTCGTTACCGCAACCTGGTTGATGATATTTGTTTGTTGTCTAAAGTCAAGGAATGTTGATAGAGTTTTGAAAAAAGAAGTAGCAAAATGTTGCCAGTTAGGAGAAATTTCCGAAAGACTTCGGATGTCAAAAAAACAAAAGGTGTAGGTGGGAAACTCCACATTTTAAAAATCGTTCTTTCAACGATAAACAGGGAAGGGTTTCAGATTGAAAAAGTCAACGAATGTTACAGGCAAAAGTTTACTTCACTTAATTTCAAAAAATATGTTTTATAACTATGTTTTAGTTTTGACGATACCTTGTAGAGGAAAACTTATGTAAGTCACTCCAGATTAGTCTTTAATTTAGCTAGAGATGAGAGGCAACTATGTAGATTTTATTGTAGTGCGTGTCAATTTTTAAAATTGTTTTAAAATTTAATGTTTAAAACAAAGTTTATATAAAAATTTTTTAGCTTTAAAAAAAAATAAAGTACATTTGAAAAAAAACGAATGTAAGATTTAACCCTTATAATGATGATATACGAAATGAGCAGCTTGTCTATTCATAACCCGATATATGAACCTTTGAAATAATTAAGCCAAGAAATAGGACTGCATGGCAATTTTCGAATCAACTTTCGTATACCTTATTGAACTAAATATCTTACTTCTACGAATTGATAATAAAATTAAATATAATTTCTCAAAGGTTTCGGGGTGTATTTGTAAAATGTATACGCAACTCCGAAAATTCGGAGTAACTCATAACTTGGATTATGGATTAAGAGGTTGCGAATTAACATTGCGCCCTATCGCTGAATCCATCGCAGCTCGATTTTCGGAGATTTCACAAAATTGGATTTGTTGAGTCTCAATCGTAACGAACGTAAATTCGAGAGGCATAGGCTGCATCTCTGAGTCTGTACGTAATTTCAAATCTTAGAGTCTGTACGTAATTTCAAATCTTAGAGTTGCGTGCAAATTTTTTACGACAAATACTTGGTAACGGAGAGTCATTAAAAGGGAGCGAAACCGTAAGAAATAAAATTCCTTAAATAATTATATATTGTAAACGAGTGCAAACATTTCTAAAAGTATTAAAACAAAAATGTTTCGTGAAACTTCTCCAGTTTAATACACAAGGTTTCATAAACTCAGAAGAAGATGTGAAGAGTTTTGGTAAAATTTCTGGGAAGGGAAAAAAGTTTAGGACCACAAAGTATAGAAATAACAGCGTAAAAAAGATAAAAATACCTAAAAATTTACTATTTGAATATTTCCACAAATTTAACAGCAAGGTGTTAAAAAAAAAGTTTTTTCTCTTTGCTAACAGATTTCGAATCACCAAAATGTAACATTAAAGCTTATTAGAATTATATTCGAGTGTACTTGGACCAAGCGTTAGCAATTTCTTCGTGTTTGGGGAGAGTACATTAGTAGTCTTAGACTTGCTACGGTAGAATCATCAATAAGGTCGATTAGCAAAAAATATTCTGCGCTTTCTAGTTGTACAATTTGTTTGAATAGAAAAATTCATTGATATTTCGATTTTTTAAGCAGAAGATTTTCAATTCATCCAACCAGAAACAAGTCAAATAGTTTAAGAAATATCGAGAATGTTCGTACGACTAGGAAACTACACTTTATTTCTACTGAATGTTAAATATAAGTCCGGAGTTAAATTAAGAAGTGGCTCTTCGAAGACGTAGTAGTTCGTTGAGGTTAAAAAAGCGAGATAATATTTTTCCGGCAAGAAGTTTTCGAGACATCGTTGAAAGATTTTTTTTGGTAGAATTAAAAATTAATATTTTATAAAATTGTTAACGCCAGGTGAACTTAAGTAGCGAGCAAATTAAGCGTTACAACAAATTATCATCCCTTTTTCACTCCCTAACACTTTGCTTCAATCAAAATATAATATTTAAAGATATTTAAAACTATCTTTCGAAATGGGAAGTCTTTTGTATAAAAATAAGGAAAACATACTAAGTATTATATAATGTACTGAAAAAAATAGAATAAGCCTTTTTCAAAATGTATCTTTTAATAATTTCAAAAAGCTAATATTGTTTTGAAGAATCTTAATTGCTATTAACCGAAATCCTTAAACAAATATAAACGATTTTTTTCTAATATAGAATAGAAACAATTGGATATATTCCGATTAATTGGATTTGATTTTAATGGCTTTTGAAAAAAGCAGCAAATGATTTGGAAAGTAAAGTTTAAGCAGTTCTTACTCGCTCGATAGTGTAGTTCTTAATTCCGAGTGAGTTTTCGATATATTTTCATTCCGAGTTTATAATCAGTTTTAACAGCTGTTGTCAATTATTTATGGATCCTGAAAAATTTAACAATGAAGTTTGAGATAACAACGCGGGTTTTTGCGAGTTCAAAAAAAAAAAACTAAAATCATTAGCTGAGATTGCGCTTGGATTTATAATTTTAGCTGGGCTCCAAGCAAGTTTGCTTATAAAGAAATTTACACAACAAAACCTTCTTAATTTCCACGCTTTTGCTTCGAATTAATTAATGTAGTTTATTTGCAAATAGAATGACCCACTATCGTAGGGGTTGCCACCAGTCGCAGATTCTGCACAGAAACTGTGATTTAAATAAGATATTTCCGCCCAGCGCATTAATTTAACAGCACCACTGTGATTTATAATGTTTTTGAAACATTTCCTAAGGCTCGAAAGAATATAGAAAGAATATAACAATTTAAATTCAAATATTATTTGTGCACATGCGCTGAATCGGAATCAAGAAGAGTTCAATTTCATTTTCCCTGTGTTTAGCTTAGTATATTTTAAATAGAAAGTTCGTGATACAGATTTATCACACTAATGAAATACAGATTAGAACAATAAAGGCTTCCCAAGAGTTTGAGAAGTTTTAAATATAAAAGGCTTGGCAGACAAACAAAATATATATTCAGTTTTAATTTGCCAATTACTTTCCGTTCCGACTTGTTAAAGGCAAAACTTTTCAAACCGAACAAATGTTGACGGAATCAAAATGCAGAATAGGCTCTATATGTAATAATAAAAAAATTATTTAGGCAAAATATTTCGGAATTTTTCAAATATTTTTTATCAAAAAGAGTGGCCGTTTTAATTTTTATTAAATGTTTATGTTTTGTTTTTAAGTCTTTAGTAGTTACAAATATTTTAAAACTATTTAGCGATAAATTCAATAATGTTAACTTTAAAAGTTGTGTCAATTAAACAAAAAATTATACTATTGTAGAACAGCTTCAGTTTAAGATTTATTTGGGTATAACTTGTAAATCGTGATATTTTCGACCTGCCATTTTCTTACCATGAAGAAAACGCTGACAATTCATTAAAATTAGTGGGAAAAAGAAAATACTATTTCAAGCATGATCAACAGAATATGACCTATTTCAATTGCTTGTGAGAAATAATAAATAAATTTGATTTCTGCAAAGTTAAAGTACTTTGGATGTATTTTATTAAAAAAAAAATAGCAAATACTCATAAATTAGCTTGGACTCAAAATTGGTACATTCAAATGAAACTGTTTTTCGTTCGTTTTTAGTGGATTTATATGGATTTTAATGAATTAAGCTCTTTGAACTAAAAGCAGTTACTATTTTTGGATTTTGTTTTAGTATAAATAATTAAAATTTTATGCATCACCTCAGGTGAGCCCTGCGCTGGAAAATTTAATGATTATAAAATTTTATAATTGTGATTTCAAAATTATTGATATCACATCGATTTTCTCACATGAGTCAAATTAATTATGGAATATAGTAAAAACATATTAAATATTCAGCGATATAAGTACACAAGTATGTATGTGTGAATTTTCTTGTGTCTTTGGACGGTGATTTCAAGATATGCATTTCCAAATAGGAATAAGATAATTTTAATTTAATATTTTTAATTTAATTTTGATTAAACGCACTCTAATTTTATTGAGAGCAAAATGGGAAGAGGATTTTAATTGAGTTTGTACCAGTTCCAGCCTCCATTATTTAATGTGATGTGATTTATCGGAAAGTGCCGTGATGTTTGTTGTTCATTAGGGGAGTATCAATTTTGCTGTGAATATTGGCAATGCTGTTCTTTAAATATTTTGCCTATTATTATGAATATTTGTCTTACTATTCACAGTAAAATTTGTTTAAAACTTATTGTAATCAGAGATATAATCAGAGATATGTAAAGTTTATTTTTTATACATTTTGAGGCACTCTGTTCTGGCTCTAATAATATTTGTTTTAGGCGTGTGCTTTTATTTTAGAATTAAGATGAATTTCCGTGTTATTTCTTTCAAATGCGTTGAGATTTCTTTAGTTTTTTCATACATTGTTGACTTTAAAAAATTGGAAATTGTATTTCTGAGCCACCATATTTGAACAAATATGTTTTTTTATTACTTTCCTTAAACAATAAGCTTTTTATAATTGCATATTGTATTGATTTAAGCAGTACGAGTAATTACCAAAAACAATAAAATAGTGGATAATACGATATACCAAATTAGTTTGTTCAAATATAAACAAAAACGAAAGTAAACTGAGAAGTAAACGTAGCCACATTTCAAAAATGAGCTAAAATAAAATCACGACTTCATAGAAAGCCATTGTAGCACGAAATCGCCAAAAGTAAATCGTTCGTATGTCTCCTGGTTTGAAATAGAGAATGATCCTATCCTGCTTAGTGAATATTTTTTGGAATAAAAAATAATAAATGAATAAAAAGGGAGCAACATCCCCGGAAGCAAATGTTCTTTGTGTAATTGCACACATATTAATATGTTCTAGTGTATGGAAATTGCCGCGAAACGATTTTAGAAAGGTTATAAATATTGCACAAAATTAAAAAAAAACCTCTAATGGAAGATGTTCATCAAACTCTGTACTCCGAATATTTCGTAACCTTTTCTAGTGTTTAAACCTTTCTTAAATACATTCTAAGCAGAATACAAAAATATATATTGATAAAAATGTGTACTCCGAATTTACTCCGAATATCTTATATTTTCTCTGAAATCCCAAAAAAGAGTCATTGAATTTTTAAAACAAAAGGAACTTTATTCCAAGAAAAGTTATACACACACCCTAAACAAATTTGAGAAACTTTTTCATATATTTGTGAATACTTGCTTTAAACTAAATAAAAATTTTAATAAAATCAATTAATTTATTCGTTTTTATGTTGAATTGTAAATAGTTTGTTAATAAAACAGTGTGCTTACAATTTACAGTTTGGTTATTTAAATTATTAAGTTTTTTCGAAAATTAATTTTTTGTGTAGATTCAGAAAAATTCTAAGTAATTTGTAAGGGCCTTTAGTGAGTATTTATGATTAATATTTCTATCAAAATTTTGATGCTGAAATGAGTTATGACTATTTTCGGTTGAAATTAAAATTTTCGGAGTAATTCGTAGAAATTCCATAATTCATCTGGAGAAGTTACCAGCGAGCATTAGGTAGGTGTAATTTTTAATGGTCTTAGTTAATTAACACTCCTTTTCTTGGTTTCAGATTACTCCGAAAAATTCGGAGTAACCCGAAAAAGCTGGTAGGGGCGATTTCTCTTAAAATTTCGTATTTACAGGTAATCAGACAACCCGCTACCAAAGTAGCTCGAAACAGTTACATATTCAAAAAAAATTTCAAAGTCACTCCGTAATTGAATTTGAGTAAAGTATGTATACAAAAAATATACTAGCAATTAACAATCAATGTAACGACGTTATATTAAGTGAAGTACGAATTATATTAAGTGAAGTCCGATTTTATAAAAGAGCAAGAAATTTAATATTCAAATGATGTCGAGGTTTACGAAATGCGAAATTGAAAATGTGGCATAGAATATACCAATTTTTCAGTGTGGTCATCTGACACAACTTTGTACGTTTAATTAACATTTTAAAGTTACTGGAAGGATGCGGTGCAATTCGAAGAAATTTGGAAAGAATATTTCTTATTATCTGAATACTAAATTTGTGCCTGGGCCTTAGAATTTTACAGTTTTAATTTTTTAAATTATAATTGGCATTTCAACGATTTTTGATTCAACAAGGAAAAAATATGACTTGTCACACAACTTATATTTGAAAATTTTTTTTGTAGTTTGCGGTAAATATTTTGGAAAATTTCAACTGATTTCTATCTCTAACCAAAATATTGGTTCAAATGAAACAAATTACTATGTTTACATAAAATTTGTGGGGTACTTACAATGAACAGCAATGATTTCAGCGACATAATTGTTTTTAAATCTTACGATTTTTTAACCAAAAAATTTAAACTGAACGGATGCACAACAATTTTTTTAACACACACAGTTCTTCAAAGTCTCCAATTATAGCTTCAAATAATTATCCTTGCGAAAGTATCCTTGAATTTGTTTAGCTGCAAAACTTCAGTTGATTACCACACTACACTTGTCTCAAATTCACTTTATTCACACAAACTAAGTGCTTGTAAATCTTTAGTGGCAATAGCCAAAATTAGCACAGTTCATAAAAAGTGAAATGTTTTTATTACTTCTTGTTTTCAATATTAAAAGTTCCAAATTCAACGCTTTTCGCTATTTGCTACACCAGGTTTGCGACTTAAGTCTTTTGTTTGGCGGCGCAGCTACTTTTTAGTACACACGATCGCTATGAATTAGGGTTCCACGCGACGATGCAACGCTATTTATAACGACAATTGAACGACAATGCGACAGAGCAGCAACAGTTTGTGGAGAAGCGCTGCAACAATCATTTGAAGAGACAGCAGCAGCAGCGGCGCGCGGCAGATGAGCGACAGAGGCAGAAGCTGCGACTGTGACCGAGGAATTGAAAATGAAAATAAGTTAAACATCATCAATGAGTTGTATGCAGCGGGTGCTTCAGTGCGTTGCCAACTAATAGCTGTGTGCAAAATATCAGATTGTAGAGAAACGGCGGCCACAACAACAATGAGAATGACGGATGAGTCGGACGTTGGCGGCGAAGCGAATTCATCTTTGCGCCAGCAAGTGAAGCTAAGCAGGCGACAGACAACACATGTATTAAAAAAAACAACAACAATATACAAAACAAAAAACCAAAGCAACAACAATAACAACAGGCAATTGCGATGAGCAGCGCTCGCAAGTACAATAAATGAAATGAAAATGATTGAAGTTGTTTGTGCTGGGCTAAAAATAAATGAAAACAAAAGCAGCAACCATAAAAAAAAGCACCAAACAGCTTCAAACAAAAAATGAAAATGAAAAAAAACAAAACGTTAACAACAACGCCAAGTGTAACGAATCGCCAACAGCAAACACGTTGCTAGCTAGCAGCATACAATGGGAGTATAACACAATGCTAGCTGTGCGGCAACAATAAAAAAAACACACACAATCACAAAAACAATAGACACCATCAGACATTAAGTAGTAGTACCTAGTAGGAGCAGCTGAGGCATCTCACCGCAAAATATTTAGATAGGTGCGCTCTTCTTTGCCTTCGTCTTCGTCGTGTGGATCAAACAAATGGAAGTCAGCAGCGACATTGGTGTTGGCGTTGACGTTAGCGTTGCAGTTGACGTCGAAATTATTCACAGCGCAGCTTACAACACAGCGAGCGTTAAAAGCACCGTTCGTTTTTCAAATAAATGCTTGTATGTGTGCGAATGCGCATATATGTATGTATGTCGAGGGTAGGGGGTACTTTGACTCACACACACACACACACACACACACACAGTCGGAACAGCAGCAGCAGCAACAGCGGCAAGATCACTGCAACTGATCTTCTAGATCAGCATTGCTTTGAGCGCAAAAAATAAAAAAACAAAACAGCATTGAAATTGAGTATAAATTGCCAACAAACATGCCCACCATAACCAAAAATTAATACACAGTCAAAAAATAAAATAAAAATAAAATTAATTCAATAGCAATACCAATCACAGCTCATTTCACTCAATCACTTGGCGCTGAGCAATTCGCTTTGTTCCGTATAGAATTTGCATCAACAGCATCGCTCTAACTCACATCAAACGCTTATACATATTTGGCTTATAACAATGGCAGTGTTGCCAACTATTTGTTGTGTAATACTTATTGCATATGCGTGTGTATATGTATGTGTGTATCTACATATGTATGTGTGCGTGTTTATTCAGGCATATAAATTTACATAAATATTTAATCGTTTGGAGATTCACTCATTCTCTGTTTCATAGATTCAAGATTCTAAGTAAGAATGCAGTTTATTCTGAACTTTGCGCTCTATGCACTCTATTTCCATTTACGTTGCTCAGTTTTCTTTCACTCTGGGGAATGCCAATTAAATTTTTTAATAAACAATACTGAGTTGCAACAAAACTGAACTGAAGTGCATTCGGGGTGGGTCTTTTAACGCTTGTGATTTATTCCATTTTTATTTGGCAATAATACGATATATATTTTTTTTTAAATATTCAATTAGTATAATGAATAAAGTATTCAGTTGGGAGTAATGATGAGTTTAACTCGGTGAAATCTGATGTGATCGAAATGCTTCTAACGCTCGTATTGCAATTAAGTGTTGGATTGCGGTAAAACCTTTTTTGATGAAAAATTGCTCTGACGAGTAATGTCGTCAACTCATGTCCATTTTCCGAAAGTAAATACGCTTTACTTGACAAGTATCTGGTTATGCGCTAGGTTTGGGATCCGCCACGTATAAAACTAAAGCCAATGAAAAATTTCAACAAACCTCACACGAGATCTCTCTTTTTTGATGACGACTACACGCAATGTTTGAGGACTATGATTTGAGCACATGCACCTGGAATGTCCGAACTCTTAATGGGAAAGGTGCCGCTGTTCGGCTGGTTGATGTCTTCGTCAGAGCAAGAGCTAACATCAACGCCATACAAAAAACGGAAATGGATGGGGCAAGCAATTGGACCTTGCGACGTCTGCTACAGCTGCCACGTAAAGGACGCAAGTTAATTGTTGGATTTGTAGTGGGAGAAAGACTTCGTCGCCAAGTCTTGTTGTTCACTCCGGTGAACGAGCATCTCGCCACGATTCGAATTAAAGGAAGATTCTTTAACACATCGCTGATTTGCAGCCACGCTCCGACGGTAGGATGTGATCAGGGGTCACTCATAAAATGCCTAGAAAGCATTTCGTGCTCTTTGAAAAGTCAAATTTAATAAATTTGTACACAGTATAAATGTGAGAGAAACCAGCATTTTGGTTTCGGTATATGTATTTATTAATTGATCTTGGATTATGTAAACATAAACTGAAATGCTGGTTTCTCTCACATATGTATAAATATAGGTAGGACAACGTCTGATGGTTTTTCCTATATCTTATATAGAAAAATACCCTGTTTATATGATGGTATGGTTATATAGAATTGAAAATTACTGAACTGATTGAGTTCAAATTTAAAGGATGCATTTGCAGAGGTGCCTATTGTGTAAGCAAAAACTCCGATAGGTGGCGCTAAGATAATTCTATTAAAACCACTACATTTACATCCCCATTTAGTTCAAATTCATAACATATGTTAGATTCCTAAATTTAAATATTTTATTTAAAAGCGAAGCGCTAGTTCCCAATAATTTTTAAAGTCTTCTCGCCCACATTTTAACAATTTTAAACATTAAAATAATAAAACTCTTTATATTTGAAAAGTTTTGACACCCAATGAATCACTGAAATCACTGAAGCGAAATCTACGTCAATGTGAGCATTGAATCTAATTTGCTATTAATTGTAAAATATCAGGTGGCTAAGTGCTTTAAATAAAAACGACAGTCGGCGTTAACGTTTAGAATCGAAATAATCGTTTGTTTTATTTCTCGAACGGTTCTCGCTACAAAAGGTGCTTACTCGTTAGAATTTTTTATTTTTTTTATTTTATAAAAGCTTATATACAATTAAAATTAATATATAAACTATAACTAAAGCAGCACTAGCAACAGAGGCTTTCGGCTGATCGTTAGAATTATAACTAGTCTTAATCGGTGGAGTTACAACTAGTCTTAAGATTTAATTATACAAACCTCTTCTAACGATCTAAGGGCCTATACACACGCACGTACATACCTACAGTCCTACAACTCTGCCGTTTGCACTCTAACTTTCTCTATTGCTACTGGGCTTGACGCCTGTATCGAATCAAGTACATTTTCTCTAAGACTGTCAATTACTTCACCTCTTTGTCTTACCCCGAACAGTAACACACTGGGTAGCTTTTTTGTTGTCTTGTCTACTGTGTCATTCATCGCATGTTCTACCGAATCTGACACTTTTCTTCTTCTTATTTCTCTCTCTTGAAATGCATCATCTATAAAATCAAGGGACCTAAACTTTTGTTAACGATTTCAGTTTGGCCGTTAGCTTAGGGTAAACTCGTCGCTTTATGTGTTCAACGTTGTTGACTGCTTAAAACTTCTGGAACTCATTTGAGGTAAAACACGTCCCTCGGTCGGAAACTATAAACTTTGGTCTACTATATGGCCTAAAGTAGTCCTTTAATGTTGCCACCACTTATTTTGATGCTGCTGTAGGGTAAAGGCGCGAAAAATTTTTTTGTAAACGCATTTACTATTACTAACAGTTTTTAAAGCTTCGTAGACTTGCTATGAATCGGCCCGTAGTGATCAATATGGACCATACAGAACGGTAAGTTCCGCTTTGGTATCATGTGTAGAAGTCCCGATTTTCTACCGCATTTGTTCGGAAACTCTATGCATGTTAAACAATTTTCGACGTGGGCATTAGCTTTTTTCCCGATTCTCCTTTCTCTCCACCCCTAAATGGCCCACCAGACTATTCCGTTTATACGTTTCATAAAGACCGTTCTCGCGAACTTCTAACTCCCGTTTTATTTTTCCTATCCTTTCATCTCTATTTTGGCATATGACCAGATTATCTTCGAAAGTATTCGTGTGAACTACTAATGTATTATTTATTTTACAATACTTAGTGCATCCACATGCTGCATTTTTTGGCCCGCTCTGTCTTCCAGTTCATAATCGTCATTTTTCAGTTCTGACGCCCACCTCGCTATTCTCGGATTGATTACTTTCTTATTGAGTAGTGAGTTGCAGTAAGTAACTATCTTGAATTTTATGCCTTGTAAATATATTTTAAATCCTTTTAGTGCGTACCAAATGGTCATTGATGATGCAGCCTAGATAAGACACTGTTTAGTGGAATGATTTTCCGTCACCCCTTGCCATGTCTGGTTTGGAGGAAAACCGGCTTTGGCATTGTGCCATTGCCAGTGTCAGTTTTCATTCTGAGAATGACGCGGAAACCGGTTTGTCTCCAAATAAAACTTTACAAGGGATGACGGAAAATCGTCTCACCATATAAACAGCAACTTTTCACCCTGCCCGAAAAACGGAAGATAAAAAAGAATCAATAAAAATTGAGAAATTTTCGAATTTTTTTGGCTGAAACCGAACTGTAACCGAATGAAACTTTGATGGCCGAACGTTTCCGAAGTCAAAATTCGGTCGTTTTCCGATGGTTAGCTTCGATTTTAAGTAGCAAAGCCGGCATTCTCAGAGGTGTTAAATAATGATTATTAATTGTAATGATTACTGATAAAATTAATTTTTATTTCAGGTTTAATTTAATGATTAATTAAAATTATTCCTTATCATTCAAAAATATCAAAAATAAAATGCAAAAAAAACCTAAAGCGATTACTTTTCTAATAAATGTTATTTTTCTCATTAATTTTGATTATTTTTTTAATCGAAAATAAAAAGTGTTTCATTTTTTATTACATAAAATGTAAAACTGAAAAAAATTCTAACAGCTTTGGTCAGAGTGCTGTAACTTAAAATTCAGCTTTATCCATCGTGACGCGTCTCTGACGTGACTTGACTAATGCACTTTCCCAATAAATGTAATTTTTTCATTACTTTGTGTTACTTTTTATTTTATTGGAAAATAAATATTCTTCCGACTTTTATTACAATTTAAAAAAAACTGTAAGTAATTATAACATTCCTGGTCAGAGTGCTGTATCTTACAAATCAGCTTCATCCAAGTAAACAGAACAGATCATCATCGTTACACTGCTCGCATTCGCATACACAACTCCCACATTCATTGACCCTTCCGCAACTACCCGCTTTGCGAAGCGATCGTTGACAAATGAATTGCACTTAATCGCCGTCAAATTGTTGCAACTGCCGCAGTATTTGTATGTAAATCGACATAAGACACATATTTACCCAACCACGTATCATTTTAAGTGTACTTAAGTCTCCAATTATACGGCGTTTTCCAAGTCGGTATGTCAGTATTATTGAACACTTACCGGAATTCCAACGATTCGTTTCGCGCATGCGCACTTTTTTTTTTTTTTTAACGGTGGTTGGGTTTTGGATGCCGTTGCATTGATTTCATCTGTTGTCACCTTGTTGTTATTATTGTTATTTGCTATCGCTGGCCCGCCGGCTGTTGTTGTTCGTGCCATTATTACACTGTCTAGGGGCGAATTGCTATGTTTGACGCTAAAACTTTGTATTTTTTTGTTCGATTGTAATAATGTTTTTGCTTTTGCTTTCCCAATGATATCTTCGTTATAGCGCTTCTATAGTATATCGATCGTGACTTGGTGGCGGCGTCAAGTTTGTGGTTTAATGATAATGAGAATGAGAAGGCTGTTTGATGACGGAGACGTTGTGTGAAATGACGGTAATGGTGTTGTAGCAGCAAATTGTAAAATTATAACATAAATACATATATAAAGTGTTAAATTAAATGAAGGTACCTAAATCAAATCGGGTAGTTTAATTCAAATACTAACTATTTTTGATTAATTTTTATTAGCCGATAATATTTGTCATCAAACGATTTTGTTAAACTGTCTGCAGCTGCTTTGAATTCACGTATGTAAACTAAAATGATAATTTAAAAGAAAAGTTAAGCAAAAAAGGGATGCTGAAAATAGAATATTTACTTTAATATAAAAGATTAAAGTTAAATTAATTTTATTTAAAATGTGCTTTTTATTCCTTAAAAATGAGTTTAACTCTTTTGCCTTTTTGTCGCGGATTTGACAATAGTAATACGATTTTCAAATCTTGAGTGATTAAGTGAAGTTTCCTTTAAGGTGGGACTGGAGTAGGGGAGAGTGGCCAAGTAGGACACCACGATCATCCTAATGACTGATTTCAAAAATAGTTCGGAGTCTACTGGGCGTGTGGGTGTTCTCCGTCTATCTGTTGTTGTTGTTGTAGGGCTAGCTATACCCTGCTAGAGCAGGTTACCCTTGGTCTTTAGTCTTTATCTTCAAACTCATCTAAGGGATGGCCCGGTAAACGTGCTGCTGTGATAGGGTTGGCTCATACGGAGAGAGCGGTAAGATAAGTGGGGTTGTTGGGGAATTACCTGGATTTCACCCGGCCAAGGACTGTTATTTCGGCGACCTATCCCTGTTTAAGTCAGCCAAACTCATATAAGACGTTTTTCTCTCTCGCTCCGATAATCTGACGTTGCTAGCATCTTCCAAGCGAAGGTGCTGGGCATTGAGAGAACGCCTGTAGGGTAGTAATAACTGCTAACAAACTACGATAATTTACAAAAATCACTTTTAGCATTGGGTTCACCAACGACAAAGTCCAAGGTGGTAAGAGGATGTAAGCGAGGGTTGAGTTCGGCGGCCAGGCCAATGGAATATCTCTTGTCTGGGATTCCGGACATAGCAATTAGTTGTCCGCTAGGGGTAAGCAAAAGAAAAGTGCACTTACAGATCTCAAGAATGGCAGAAACAAGATAGAAGAGATTGACCACTTCCAAAGTTGGGAAGGAAATTTGAGCCACTCATGACAAACAAGAAGGAAGGACCTACTAAATAGGTCAAGGGATGATATAGTTAGACTGACAGCTACGGACACGATACGCTGGGCGATTGGCGAAAATGTGGCCAAGAGGGGAGGCGCAATCTCGCAGTTAGTAGATGGGCGGTTCTTAACTACCTCTGTGAGGGTCCAGCCCTGGCACGCAATATATAGTAGACACTAGGATTCTTCTTGGCGAGCGACATAGAGAATGCCTCTAGTTGCACAATGAACAACATCGCTAGATTCATCCACCAATCTAGATGATTTTAAAAATAGGAATCACAACAGCAGGAAAAAATGAGGTGAGTTCCAGGAGAATCAGCGTATCCAAATGGCGCTTCAAGCGCTAATTGTGCAGTAAGTTATTTTTCTGAGATAAACTCATATTAAATTGGATGCTCAGATATCAATGAAAATTTCATTTAGATATCCACTAGAATTTTATTCGCTTCCCAACAATCAAAATGCCTTACAATTTTAGCTCTCCAGTGAATGAAATATATTTTTTTGCAAGATTTGTTCGTACCTGCCATGGTGCGTCGAAACTTATTGCGATAATTTTTGATGCATTTTTTTGGCGAAAATTTTTTTTAAGTATCAGTATTTCTAAAATAAAAGCAAACTAGCACATTTTTACATTATGTTATGTACGAGCTTATCTGCAAGTTTTTTTTTGATGTCACAGGTTGCTTTGTGTTAATAAAATTTTGTTCATATTCAAAACATGTAATGGTTTGGCAAATTAATAGTTTCGCAAGAAATTAACTCCACATGTATGGATTTGAGTGATAATTTATTTCATTATATTAAGCTACCTTTTATGTTGAAAACATTTTCCGAAGGTCTGTACTTATGTATATAGTGAAATTTTAATTATGAAGTAGTGTTTCAGTTTTTGAGCTCACAGCGGGGTTGATTAAAAAAAAAAATATTTAGTTACTCTGAATTTTATTCGTTGACATATTTCGACCTCAATTTTAGGCCATCTTCAGAAACTCTTGACTGCACGCTTTTAGTTCACAAATCAAAACACAGTACCATCTAAAGGCCCTAAAATCATTTTCATCATAATTTTAAATAATTTTTACGTATTCGAAATAAAAGTTAGTGATTTAAATCTAAATATATGTGTAAAAAAATAGCCTGCTATGGGACGAGATATTTTTTCTACTGGATAATATTTTCTTCAATTATTGTTAAATGACGTTTACTTTGTAAAAGAAGCAAAAGCGTTTGTGGTTTCGCAGATTTTTCAAAAATTGTACAAAAACATCTCAGCACACTTCCAAAATTATACAACTCCACAAAAAATAAAAAGAATGCTTATTCTGAGCAGACCCTGGTGTTGGGGCGGCTGAATCCAAATCTGAGGTCAATTTGGCGCCATCAAGTTAAGTTTTTTAATAATCTAAAAAAAGCGGGACATCATGACCAGAAGCGGCCAGCGTTACCATCTTATATCTTGTTATGAGTAAGGAAAGCTATGATCTGAGAATAACCCCGTATATCTCATATATTATCTGCCTATAGAACGCTTTTTGAAGTTAAACTTAAAAATTGCATAATGATCAAATTATATTCTAGTCTTATGTATGTCAGGTATTGAAAAAGGAAAAACTATCCGAAATGTACGAAAAAGATCTTCTGCATATCTCATGACAAGCTCGTCGGCTAAAAATTTTTGTGCAGACCTCATGCAACTCGATTTTCTCGCTTTAAGAACTTTTTGTTGTTTTGGAAGCATCAAACGGAACCAGACATTGATGAGAAAGTTAGAGACTCTCGTATACGCTTTGCAATTGAAAAACGTAACAAAACCGCAACGGCCAGCTAGACTGCTACTGAGAGCATTGGGCATGCATGGCAAGCAGGGACCGAAACGATTACAAGCTTTTTTTTAATAAAATTTAAATTAAAACTGAAAAAAATGTATTTTCTGATCAAAAAATTTAACTAAAAAAATAACGATCATTGTTTAAAGCTTAATCTCCACCATTAGATAAAAACACAAGCAATATTGCTTTCGTAATTAGCTTTTTTAACTTTCAGATAAAATATTTAAGACAAAATTTTAATAGTTTAATTTTGATAAATTAATTTGCATATTAAGTAGTTAGGTCTAACTAAGACTTAGGCTCTCACTTCATTAGCACCACAGCAAATCTTGCAGGGGGAGAATTTAACAGCTTGCGGAACTTTTTTTTTGGACACGTAGCATTGCACTTCTCCTGTTAACTCTGGGTTACAGCTCGAGGCCTGCTTTTTATTAGAGAATATTGTGAAAAAGCTACGATTTTCCAAAGTGATAGAAGGGATAGCTGCTATTTAGGAGATTACCCCATATCCTCAGCAGACTTCTTTCTTTCCAGGCTTTACCAGGACTCGAATCGTGGAATTGCTAGGCAAGCATTCAACAGCTATGCAGAACTTACCGGAAAATGAGGGACCAACAATTTTACGCCGATTTCGAACGTCAGATGTTTTTTGTTAGAAGTTTTTTCACAGCGGAAATACATTCGCAGAAGGGAGAATGCTATGTTGTGGGAAATTGTGAATTGTGTACCGATATAGCATGACAAAAATCGGAACATGTTGTGCTGTTTACATACAATCGATTGAACTTAACGGTGTTATTTTCCTCTGCAAAAGAGATGGTGGATAAACTCAATAGAGGATTGTTTAAAGCGTTGTATAAAGTTGTATATAGCAAATAATAGTTGTAAAAATAAAGTCATATTTGGGGTCTTCACGCTTTCCTCTGGCGGTTTGTTAGTAGGCGAGCGGATGTGTTTTTCCAAACTGCCAAATTAGCAGCTTTGACAAATTATATATGCATGAAATTGTCAAGTAGCGAAGTAATAAACTTAACTAATTGTCAAGAGTCAAATGCCCTCTCACAAAGTAACACTCTTATCGTTATATACTGATAATAGCTAGGAATCTCCCATCATGACTTGATTTGAATCTACTATGGCGTAGAAGGAACATCGGAGAACAACATTTTGCGCATTATGAATTATAGCTCTTCAGATTCATCAATACTGCAGACTAATTTAAAAACGAGTTGAGATTTAGAATACTTGTGGTAAAGCTAAGGATATGGAGTGAGATGGAAGAATGCCCAGGACCACCTGAACTCAGCTCAACCTTGTTTGAAGTACTCTTGGAAACCAGCAGCAGTAAAACGCTGAAGGAAATTTAATTTGATGGAACTAGTTTTTATAGTTTTGCGGAGTGACATAAATTAGTGCCTTTCTTCTTCTTATATTGAGTCAAGATCCAGTCATTCGGCCGTTGTCTTAGCTGAAAAGAAGAGTAAGCAACCCATTTCAAAATAGGTGGTGCCCCCGAAGTTCTTGCACTCAACAAATCGATAATTACAAGCAGCAGGGGCTTTATCTTTGTCGCCTGCAAAAATATTATAATTGCCATGAAATTAAAATTTAATACAAAATGGAGTAACGTATAAAATACTTAAATTTAGACTCTTAGAAAAAAAAAATTTTTTTTTAAATGAATTAAGTATTACTCAAAATAAACTAAAAACCATGCAAAAGTTAAATAAAAAACTCAATCTAATACAAAAAGACAAATAATACAAAGGCTTAGGGCTGTCTGCAAACAAAGCAAATTTAATTTTTGTACGCCGTCAAAGCTAACAAACTACGATAATTTACAAAAATCACTTTTAGCATTGGGTTCACCAACGACAAAGTCCAAGGTGGTAAGAGGATGTAAGCGAGGGTTGAGTTCGGCGGCCAGGCCAATGGAATATCTCTTGTCTGGGATTCCGGACATAGCAATTAGTTGTCCGCTAGGGGTAAGCAAAAGAAAAGTGCACTTACAGATCTCAAGAATGGCAGAAACAAGATAGAAGAGATTGACCACTTCCAAAGTTGGGAAGGAAATTTGAGCCACTCATGACAAACAAGAAGGAAGGACCTACTAAATAGGTCAAGGGATGATATAGTTAGACTGACAGCTACGGACACGATACGCTGGGCGATTGGCGAAAATGTGGCCAAGAGGGGAGGCGCAATCTCGCAGTTAGTAGATGGGCGGTTCTTAACTACCTCTGTGAGGGTCCAGCCCTGGCACGCAATATATAGTAGACACTAGGATTCTTCTTGGCGAGCGACATAGAGAATGCCTCTAGTTGCACAATGAACAACATCGCTAGATTCATCCACCAATCTAGATGATTTTAAAAATAGGAATCACAACAGCAGGAAAAAATGAGGTGAGTTCCAGGAGAATCAGCGTATCCAAATGGCGCTTCAAGCGCTAATTGTGCAGTAAGTTATTTTTCTGAGATAAACTCATATTAAATTGGATGCTCAGATATCAATGAAAATTTCATTTAGATATCCACTAGAATTTTATTCGCTTCCCAACAATCAAAATGCCTTACAATTTTAGCTCTCCAGTGAATGAAATATATTTTTTTGCAAGATTTGTTCGTACCTGCCATGGTGCGTCGAAACTTATTGCGATAATTTTTGATGCATTTTTTTGGCGAAAATTTTTTTTAAGTATCAGTATTTCTAAAATAAAAGCAAACTAGCACATTTTTACATTATGTTATGTACGAGCTTATCTGCAAGTTTTTTTTTGATGTCACAGGTTGCTTTGTGTTAATAAAATTTTGTTCATATTCAAAACATGTAATGGTTTGGCAAATTAATAGTTTCGCAAGAAATTAACTCCACATGTATGGATTTGAGTGATAATTTATTTCATTATATTAAGCTACCTTTTATGTTGAAAACATTTTCCGAAGGTCTGTACTTATGTATATAGTGAAATTTTAATTATGAAGTAGTGTTTCAGTTTTTGAGCTCACAGCGGGGTTGATTAAAAAAAAAAATATTTAGTTACTCTGAATTTTATTCGTTGACATATTTCGACCTCAATTTTAGGCCATCTTCAGAAACTCTTGACTGCACGCTTTTAGTTCACAAATCAAAACACAGTACCATCTAAAGGCCCTAAAATCATTTTCATCATAATTTTAAATAATTTTTACGTATTCGAAATAAAAGTTAGTGATTTAAATCTAAATATATGTGTAAAAAAATAGCCTGCTATGGGACGAGATATTTTTTCTACTGGATAATATTTTCTTCAATTATTGTTAAATGACGTTTACTTTGTAAAAGAAGCAAAAGCGTTTGTGGTTTCGCAGATTTTTCAAAAATTGTACAAAAACATCTCAGCACACTTCCAAAATTATACAACTCCACAAAAAATAAAAAGAATGCTTATTCTGAGCAGACCCTGGTGTTGGGGCGGCTGAATCCAAATCTGAGGTCAATTTGGCGCCATCAAGTTAAGTTTTTTAATAATCTAAAAAAAGCGGGACATCATGACCAGAAGCGGCCAGCGTTACCATCTTATATCTTGTTATGAGTAAGGAAAGCTATGATCTGAGAATAACCCCGTATATCTCATATATTATCTGCCTATAGAACGCTTTTTGAAGTTAAACTTAAAAATTGCATAATGATCAAATTATATTCTAGTCTTATGTATGTCAGGTATTGAAAAAGGAAAAACTATCCGAAATGTACGAAAAAGATCTTCTGCATATCTCATGACAAGCTCGTCGGCTAAAAATTTTTGTGCAGACCTCATGCAACTCGATTTTCTCGCTTTAAGAACTTTTTGTTGTTTTGGAAGCATCAAACGGAACCAGACATTGATGAGAAAGTTAGAGACTCTCGTATACGCTTTGCAATTGAAAAACGTAACAAAACCGCAACGGCCAGCTAGACTGCTACTGAGAGCATTGGGCATGCATGGCAAGCAGGGACCGAAACGATTACAAGCTTTTTTTTAATAAAATTTAAATTAAAACTGAAAAAAATGTATTTTCTGATCAAAAAATTTAACTAAAAAAATAACGATCATTGTTTAAAGCTTAATCTCCACCATTAGATAAAAACACAAGCAATATTGCTTTCGTAATTAGCTTTTTTAACTTTCAGATAAAATATTTAAGACAAAATTTTAATAGTTTAATTTTGATAAATTAATTTGCATATTAAGTAGTTAGGTCTAACTAAGACTTAGGCTCTCACTTCATTAGCACCACAGCAAATCTTGCAGGGGGAGAATTTAACAGCTTGCGGAACTTTTTTTTTGGACACGTAGCATTGCACTTCTCCTGTTAACTCTGGGTTACAGCTCGAGGCCTGCTTTTTATTAGAGAATATTGTGAAAAAGCTACGATTTTCCAAAGTGATAGAAGGGATAGCTGCTATTTAGGAGATTACCCCATATCCTCAGCAGACTTCTTTCTTTCCAGGCTTTACCAGGACTCGAATCGTGGAATTGCTAGGCAAGCATTCAACAGCTATGCAGAACTTACCGGAAAATGAGGGACCAACAATTTTACGCCGATTTCGAACGTCAGATGTTTTTTGTTAGAAGTTTTTTCACAGCGGAAATACATTCGCAGAAGGGAGAATGCTATGTTGTGGGAAATTGTGAATTGTGTACCGATATAGCATGACAAAAATCGGAACATGTTGTGCTGTTTACATACAATCGATTGAACTTAACGGTGTTATTTTCCTCTGCAAAAGAGATGGTGGATAAACTCAATAGAGGATTGTTTAAAGCGTTGTATAAAGTTGTATATAGCAAATAATAGTTGTAAAAATAAAGTCATATTTGGGGTCTTCACGCTTTCCTCTGGCGGTTTGTTAGTAGGCGAGCGGATGTGTTTTTCCAAACTGCCAAATTAGCAGCTTTGACAAATTATATATGCATGAAATTGTCAAGTAGCGAAGTAATAAACTTAACTAATTGTCAAGAGTCAAATGCCCTCTCACAAAGTAACACTCTTATCGTTATATACTGATAATAGCTAGGAATCTCCCATCATGACTTGATTTGAATCTACTATGGCGTAGAAGGAACATCGGAGAACAACATTTTGCGCATTATGAATTATAGCTCTTCAGATTCATCAATACTGCAGACTAATTTAAAAACGAGTTGAGATTTAGAATACTTGTGGTAAAGCTAAGGATATGGAGTGAGATGGAAGAATGCCCAGGACCACCTGAACTCAGCTCAACCTTGTTTGAAGTACTCTTGGAAACCAGCAGCAGTAAAACGCTGAAGGAAATTTAATTTGATGGAACTAGTTTTTATAGTTTTGCGGAGTGACATAAATTAGTGCCTTTCTTCTTCTTATATTGAGTCAAGATCCAGTCATTCGGCCGTTGTCTTAGCTGAAAAGAAGAGTAAGCAACCCATTTCAAAATAGGTGGTGCCCCCGAAGTTCTTGCACTCAACAAATCGATAATTACAAGCAGCAGGGGCTTTATCTTTGTCGCCTGCAAAAATATTATAATTGCCATGAAATTAAAATTTAATACAAAATGGAGTAACGTATAAAATACTTAAATTTAGACTCTTAGAAAAAAAAAATTTTTTTTTAAATGAATTAAGTATTACTCAAAATAAACTAAAAACCATGCAAAAGTTAAATAAAAAACTCAATCTAATACAAAAAGACAAATAATACAAAGGCTTAGGGCTGTCTGCAAACAAAGCAAATTTAATTTTTGTACGCCGTCAAAGCAATCAAAGTAGAACAAAAGCCAATATATATGATTTCCTTGAGTTAATGCTTCTGCTCGTATTTGTATTTTTTACTATTCAAAAACTGACAAAAAAAATTAAATGAAAATAAGCCGTAAGCAAGACAAAGGCCGAAGAGGTGGCAACGGCAAATAATTAAATATAGCTAATGTACAAAGGGAATGAAATTAAAGAAAAAGAAAACTATACTTAAACATAGATATAATGAAGTTTTGACCATTTAATTGCTGGTTAGAAATATTTCTTCGTTTAGTCGCATAGTTGAATTATACAAAGAAGCGAATATTTACTGACTCCGTCCTTCAACTCAATCGCACGTCACGGTTTATCTACTTGCATGAAATGCGCAAGTCAAATATTGATTCTATTAGGGTTTATGTTTTTTTTTTAGTTTTAAAATATTAGAGTCGATGAGAATACTATTTGACAAAAAATTATTTCATATTTAAATTGTTTAATAAGGAGCGGAAAAATATTAGCAGTCCTTGCGACTTCCAACTATTTTTTATCTATTCCTCAATCCTGTATATCGAGTGGATAATTATTCAGTGCTGCAGGTCATTCCGATATACGGAATCGGTTGGCAAGGTGAAAATGTTAATATGCTTTTATTTTTATATTTCAATGTAAAAGTACTAAATTTCCAGCACAAAAACATATAAGTTATTTATTGTAATTTTTACAAAAAATTTGTTTGCATAAACTAAGGTATGAAAATATTCCCTTCGGCTTCGACCGAAATGGGCCGAAGTTTGTTTCGATTCGGTGTTCGGTCGTTCTCTAGTTATAATGCAGCCTATGTTTTTAGCTGTCTAAATGAAGAAGATTTAAAGCAAAGTCCCAGATCTAAACAATTAGTAGTATGGGTGCTACCCCGTTCTCAATAGACCTTGCACGATTGACAAGTAAATCGCTCATAAAATTTCACTACTTTAGCTGTCTAAATATAAAATCAGTTGTATGCAAGTACTGAAAAAAACTACCATTTCGAATTTTAAATCAATTAAAAACCTTAGCCGCAGTCATATCAGGATGGATTTCATTATGGCGTGTGGAACATTTTACACCAGAATTTCACTAACTAAGAAGTATGACTTATGCAATAGTGAAATATATTTTTAAAACACTTATATTGGTTTCCCCTGTATGTATCTATCCTTCTTAGTTTGACTTAACTACAATAGCTAAAGAGTTAGGAATATATATCAAATGAAAGAGTTTATTGAGTACGTTCGCCCAAAATTACAAATTAGTGTAGTTGTTCTTAAAATATTTAAAGGAGAAGATATTAAAATTGTCATATTGACAACGGAATGACAGTGACAAATGGATGGAAAGGTAAAGAACTACAAAAAATAATATAATAATATACATTTTAATAGCAGATATAACTAAAAACTAAAAAATACGCTATTAGGGCAGATGTAACTAAAAAGCAGAAAATAATGTTTGGTATAAGTGTAAAATTATTAACAAAAATTTATATCATTTTTAAAATGCGTGGGGTGCTCTGAATTAATTGTTAAAAGTAATAGATAGTTTAAAAAATTTGTTTAAAAGTAGATTTAGTATAAAAATATAGTACAAACCCACTCAGGCTTTTTGAAAGTTATATAGACTTTTTGAAGTTAGTTTCCAGCCTCTAAAGGTGTAATATATTTTATGCTTTGAGCTCGACACCAGTAGCTAGTAATTGAGTATTTTTTGTTTCAAGTTAGTTTTATCGATATCTCGACTTCAGTTTGCAGCCATCTTAAGGAACTATTGACTGTGCCCGGTAGAAAAACTGAATTTTGTTTTATTTAGAAACTCAAAACATAAAATAAATAATGGATTTGTATCTGTTAATAATTTCACACTTATGTATATTAAACATTATTTTCTACTTTTTAGTCGTAACTGTCATAAAAAGTGGAAGTCATGGTATGCTTTGTAAGTACATAGATTAAGTAATCAATAATACTGGCTAGGAGGTGACAAAAATCCTACATCATGCTCGGCTATTTATATAAGGTAGAAATGTGGAGATTGCCGAAAAAGGGGTTTTAAGAAAAAACTGTTCTTTGCAAGATCTAAGGCCCGATTTACGTGGTCGATCGACATCAAAGAAGAATATAAGGAAGAGCAATGTAATTGATGACCTGTGTTCGAAAGTAAACGGATATCTCTCTGCCCTTGCCTATTTCTTCACAGGCAAAAATCTGGCGTTGTCCACTACAAAGTCATCGGCGACCCTCAATGTCCTCAAGTCGGTCGCCGGCAGCACTTGGGGAAAAAGCAAAGAAACGTTGTTGGCAACATACAAGGCTATTGGCCAGCCGGTAATCTACTATGCTGCGCCAGTGTGGACGCTGGGAACCAGTAAGACGCAGTGGATGAAGCCGCAGACCTGCCAGAACGCCGCAATCCGCACGGTCCAACCATCACCAATTGCAGATGAAGAGTACCTGCTGCCTGTACCTGCTGCCTGGCGAGTCTCGCGCCACTCTGGCCCAATTAAGATCTGGATATTGTAGTAGACTTAACTCCTATCTATCCAGACCTGATACACCAAACACATGTCCGGGATGTGGAGATTCTCTGCACGACTCAACCCCTGTCGACAAACCAGTGTACTGTCGAATAAAAAAAATTCTGAAAAATAAGCATCAAGAGCTGAAAGGTCTAATGAGAACTATGAGCAGAATTATTGCTACTCAAGTAAACAAGAATCCTTTACTCGTGGTCGCAAGGCTAATCTTTCCAATAATTATCTCAGTCTTCTGAAAGCTTTTTTTTTTTAAAGAAAAGATATTTTTAAAAGTTAAAACAGCTGAACGATATTCCCTAAGGAGGCTAAATACCTCTGTCATACCAAGTATATAGAGGAAAATGTAAAATAAGGCCTTTGTATAAACTATGTGTGTAATATTAGTCACATATGAAATGTCTTACCCTGCAAAAATTGTTAGGCTTCAAATCGCAATAAAATTTTATTCAACACCACTTAGAATTGACATTATAAATGCCACTGCATGATTAGTAACATTGACTGTAGCAATTAAAATCCATCCACATTGAGGAGCAACGAAAGTGATATTTCAAAGAACATAAATGCACAACAACAAGTTATATTTACATATAATTAGATTTTAAGCAAAAACTATAAAACATCACCAACAAAAAACTGGTATTAGGAATAACTCAATGGAAATCTATGTATGTGAGTTAAAACTACCAAAGAATGTAAATGCCAAAAATGTTTTTAGATCGCAAGTGCCACACGAAAATGAAGTTACAAAATTCCAAACAAATAAAAACAAAAAATTTGGGGATAAAACTATTGAGCCACAAGTAGTTACCCGCTAACGATTTAATTGATTCATCAATTTTTTCTTACACCTTTGCTTTATATTGTAATTGTTTCTTCTTTTTTTGTATTGTATTTGCCAAATAAGCCACAAAATATTATTTTAAAAAATTTCCATCAATTTGGAAATAAAGGGAAATTATAATATAAAATAAAATAAAGTAAATTAAAGCGAAATAAAATGAATTTAAAATAAAAATGAAACAAAATATGTTAAATTAAAATAGAAAATAAATAAAATATTATAAAGAAAATAACATTAAATATATTAAGTAAAAGTAAATAAAATCAGGTAAAATATTTTAAACAAAATAAAAGAAAATTAAATTAAATTTAAAAAAATAATTAAGTGAAGTAAAATAAAATACAATAAATCAAAGAAAATATAATAATATTAAGAAAACAAGGCAAACTAAGGTAAAATAAGATAAAATAAAATTAAGGAAATAAAATAAAATTAAATAAAATTGAATTGAGTCAAATAACACAGTATAAAGAAAATAAAATAAAACGAAATTAGTGTAAATAAAATAAAATAAAATTTGATAAACAAATAAAAAAATTGAAGAAAATAGCGCAAACCGAAATAAAATAAAACAAGGAAAATAATCTTTAACAAAATATAGTAAATTAACATGAAATAAACTAGAAATATGATACATAAAACAATATAAAACTGAATTAAATAAAAAACCAAAAATAAAATAATATAAAAAAACAATATAAGTTAAAGTAAAATAAAGGGAATTAAATAGAATAAGGTAAAGTAAAATCAAACAATGCAAAAAAATGAAATAAAGTAAGGTAATATAAAATTAGGTAAAATTACATAATAAATACGAAACAAAACAAAACCAAATAAATTAAAATAAATTTATGTAAAATAAATTAAAAACTATCTAATAAAATCAAAGAAGAAATATAAAAAAAGGATAAATAAAAAAATAGAAATAAAAAAATTTAAATAGAAAAATACAATAAAATGGTACAAAACACAAACAATAAAAAGAGAAAAATAAAATAAAACCAGTTGAAGTGAAAAATAAAATAAATAAAACCAGTCGAAAGTAAAAAATAAAATAATTAACATAGAATAATGTAAATAAAACGGAATAACATAAACTTAATTAAAATAAAGCGAAATAATTAAAAAAAGCAATTAATATTAAAACAAAATAAAATAAAAAAGTAACATAAAAAAATAATAAACGAAAATAAAATGTAATAATGGAAAATCTGAAAGGCAGAACTCAGAGAGTTAAAATTGAAGGCGAAGTCTCAATTTTGAATCCACTGCAATTGGAATTAAATGGAATTGAGGTAGCCCGGAAATTCAAAATCGGGTTTCCAAGCACTCAGGCATATTTACTTGCCCATTGTACTTAAGAACTGGGAAGAATAAGGAAAATGGGGGGTATGGGAAAAGGTGGCAAACTTTTCATGGATCTTAGAAGCTTGCCGAGGGATAAAGAATCAACGTTTTCCACCCTCAATATATTTTACCCAAATATGCTCCATCTCAGCATAGGTGATAACTCTATTAAATTTGTAAAGTAGCAAATCATGGATTTGTTATAAATACCAAACTAAATTGCATTAGTCATTTTAACTCTGCTCTAAGGAATTTTAGAATGTTAGATACTTTTACACAAGCTGGCATTTGGCGTAAACTTGCCATTCAATTAATACTGAATATTTTACATCTAGAAATTATGTTTTTCTTTTTCAACTAATTATCAATAAAGAGCCAGGCTATTAAAGTAAAGAATTGTTCGTCATGCTGTTCCCGCCCGGAACTCGATTCTAGCCCATATTCGTTATATTTATGTCCGCTGAAGCTCGCTATTTAGTTTTTGAAAACTTTGTTTTGCTTGTCAGATATTGTTGGACGTAATACATAATACATTATATTTTTATTATTATTTACTATATGTTCATGCTTCTAATTTTAGTTTGAAGTTATCATTGTACTAAAAAATATCATTGCTATCTTATTGTTTTAATTTTATACTTTAGAATCAATGAAATGAAGTAAAATTGAATAAAATAAATTCAAGCAAAGTAAAAAATAAATGAAAATAAATAAAAATACTACTAAAATAAACAAAATACAAATAATAAAGAAAGAGACATAAAATAAAACCAGTTGGCATTAAAAAATAAAATAGAGTAATGTAAACAAAACAGAATAAAATAAACTTAATTAAAATATTATGATAAATATAATATAATAATTTATAATACAATATAATACATTATTAATAAAATGAAATCAAATAAAATAAATAAAATAAATAAAAATTATATAAATTATTAGTTCATTCCAACTGACGACATTTTAATGGATATTTAACTCAGAAAGCAGGTATAGTGCGCGGCTCATTCGGCGAATCCCTGGCCGTGGCTAGTAGCATCAAAAATTCTAGAAATTTTTTTCTAGGCAATGACAAACCTCCGTGTGTATTTATGCTATAAAAAAAAACTTCTTACAAAAATCATTAGCCACTCGAAGTCGGTATAAAAGTGTAGGGCCCTGAGATCAAGACGCATACCGCAAATTGTAGAAGAAATTCGGCCAAAAATAAAGTTATGTTGTAAGCGCCAAGCTATTATAATTATTATTAACTCAAATGGTATTTTCATGGTAAGCAAGCTCTGTGGCGTCAATTAAGTAGCATATTTTACTGTCATTTGTTGGAAATGACTCACTGGGTTACATTAGTAATTAAGGCATCTCACACCACTACATCTTCCACAACATCACGAAAATGTTAAATTTATTTTTGATAACAAAAATGTGCATATTTGAGCCAAGTATTAAAACTTGCCATGCTATTAAATTCAAATAGTGTAATGGTATTAGATAAACTTACAACAGCGTCATTAAAGAGATATTAGTGAGTTAAATAGTGAGAAGATGCACTATAAAAGGGCTTGTCAAAATTCAACAGAATTGTGCAGTAAATTCGTAGAAGTATTGCTAAATGTTATATAAACGAGTTAATAGAAGTGTTGTTTAAGTTCTTGTGAAAACTTACTTTATATTCGTATATGGTGTGGTTTTTTTTTGGTCTCATACACAAACATGGCACTGTTCGAGTGAATTATTCGGATGAATGGAAAGCGAGGTACCCAAATGCAATGAAAGATAGAGGAATGCACAAAATTATGCTTAAAAAATTCAAATGCAACATGTGTAGCAAGTTTGTTAAAAATTTATAATGTAGTATCAGAGATATTCCCATTTGATCAAAAGCAATATTTGCATTTCTTTTCTAATGAGATTATTTGTTAGAAATTTTTGTGAAATTTAATGCGGCATTGGGAATGTCCGCTACACAAGAGTTAGGCCCTCTGATTCCTGTTATTATTTTAAATTCTTAATAAGTACAAATAAAACGTTGGTGCTGTTTGTTAAGAAGTAGAAAAAAAGTGATTACGAAAATAAACTTATTTTTTACAATTCTCAATTGTAAATTGGCTAATAAATAAATATTGGAAAAATATGCATTAAAGGTGAAAATAAAAATTAAAAATTTATTTTGCCAGAGAAAAATGTAATCAAACTGAAAATTTCTAGGAAATTTTTGAAGGAATTACGAATTTCGATTCAGCATGCGTTCCAAATAGCATGCGTTCTCATAAGATATTTATATATGTACATAGATATACATTTTTTTTGTGTTTACTTTTATTTGCAATCTATCGTTACGACAATAAGCGAATGTTATCAATATTTCTTATAAACTTAATCAATGTACGTGACAGGAATTCATTGAGATTAACCATTATACTATTTTTTCCCCCAAATTCTTTTATTTACAATCTGTCTCTACTCAGGACAATAAGCAAATATTTTAAATATACATAACTTAATACTTTTGAGCCCCAGTAGGCGTAAAAGTAATACTTAGTTGTATACTTAGCTTAAGGGTGCCTGCAGAGTGGAAGCTGAAAGCCGAGCCGAGCGTAAAGCTGATTTCGATCAGCGCTGATCAATTTTAGGTACCGCAGAGTGGATGCGAGAATCAGCGCTGAATCTCGCGCGTACTTTGCTATGTATATATATATGTATGAATATCAATTAAATATGTATTCAGTTATATCCGTAAACCGGGAATTTCACTGTAAATTAAAGGAAGATTTAGAAGTAGATGGAGCGTTTATAATTTCAATTGCAGTTATGGAGTTTGGCTGGAAGCGGTTAGACGAACTTAAGTCCAAACTGAAAATATTGGCATCTGAAGCATTGCTAGTTGGGGATGTTGCAACCGAATATTGAGAATTTTCGTTTGATTCTTGTGTTGGAATATACGTACAAGGTATCGAATTAATTCTATTTTTCCCATATACATGCTTGTATACAATATTCTGAATATCCATTCGACACAAAAATTTAGCTTCAGGTTCCATTTTACGAATATGCGGTAGGAGAGACTCAAAAAATGCCTCATCTTCGTCTCGTTCTTTTTTCCCGAGTGTTTATTTTCAAGCAAAAGTAGTTTGCGTTTTTCAACTTCCAGCAGTTGGGAAGTGCTATTTGCATGACTTAAGGCTGGTTTTCACTATGTCATATTTGATGTCAAATGTTGTCAGTTGAATGAAAACGGGTTGTCATATGGTGTCATATGCGTTTGTTGTCATATATGACCACGCACGGTCATATAAAATGACAGCCAAGTGAAAACGGCACTAATTTAATTTGACCGGAGATGTGGCAGCATTTGACACCCAAAATGAATTTGCCAGCATGTTGGCAATTTTTTTTCGTTTGCCGGGCGCACAGCTGTTTTTCTTCTGCACGAATTTGCATATCAAAGGTAAAATTTTCAATAATTTCTAAAAGTTTACTTATTAATTCTTTCCAATGCGCATTTCAGTGTAATAATATGAGTGAAGCAATGGACTCCAACGATTCCTCCGTTTTTGTTAGCCCAAGCGGAAGCACATGTATACCGAAGAAGCGGGTGCGAAAACTAAAGGAAAAGTGGACAAACGAGCAAACGGACATGCTGGTGCAAGAGGTAGAAGTTAGAGAAGGCACGTGGAATTTTCTTTCCTCTGAATACAGGGACAGGAATTTGCGAGAGGCTCAATGGCAAGATGTGGCGGATAAGTTGAAGATGCTATACTGCTAATCTTTCGCCGACCGAAATCGCTTCTCGGAATCTTGTGGTTTGTTTAAAAATATATGGGGTAAGGCGATCCACAAGGAAATCAAAATCCTCCGTAGTCATTCTCAAGAAGTTCTTTAACCACTTTGGGTCCTGCAAAACCAGCTTTGAGCGCATTGTAGCATAAAAACCACAGGTGGCTCTATCTCTCAGACCTGGCCTAATCCACCATTGCTTTTGATTTCTCTGTTGGCTCCTCTTCTTTTTCCATGCTCTTAGTGTTGTTATTACACATAGCGCCGCAGTAGCTATAGCAATTTGTTTACTTTTGCGCATTGCTTCACATATAAATTATTTCCGCACTTTTTGCAACAATTTGTATCTTATTAGCTGATCAGCTGTCAAACAATTTCACTTGACATTTGACACCAATAATGAAAACGGAATGTCAATCAAATGAAGCAAAAATTTGACGGCAGCCTTTGACATGCACTGCTATATCGACATTTGGTCAGTTTTTATGATGTAATGAAAACGCATTTGACATCAAATGAATAATTGTCAGTTAAGACAGTTGTTGATGTCAGTGATTTTGCCCTAATGAAAACTAGCCTTTAGACATTTCTTCTTAGCTGGAGGTTGAAAACTCGGTTCAAAATTATCACATGTATCGTCTGTGCTTTCGATGTGTGATGTGTTCAAATTATCGTCATTTTCTCCTTGCAAGTCTTCACTATCATATTTTTCAGCAACTGTTTTTTTTTACTTAAATTACCGCTTAGCTCCCGGTATTTCATTTGGTCCCTCAAAAATAATAGTTGTTTAAAATACGGCCAGTTCGAATTAAGTTTAGGTTCTATATCACTGCCATCACCAGACCTTGGAACAGGAATTTTGCGTAATTCTGATCGAAATTGATCGCGAAGATATGTACTTCCACTTTTTCTTTACTTCTTCCTCTGAAAGAAAACAGTTCAAAACTGGTTTTCTCGCATCGGTCAGCTTTACTCTCGGCTCCGCTCGGCTTCCACTCTGCGGTATCAGCGTAAGATTGTATGAATTTCTAAGCATTCAGTTCCGAAGCTTATTTCTCGCATTCATCAGCTTTACGCTCGGCTCGGCTTTCAGCGTGCACTCTGCGGGTGCCCTAAGCTGTAGTGACTATTTATTTCCTGTACCGTTTCAGTCGAAACGTTTCATCTGTTTCATCCAATAACGCAATAGCTAAAGGGTTGCAATGATTGCTCAGCCTTTCAAAATATCTAGAACTAAATTTCTTAATTTCGTCCCTGACACTTGGTATATTTAAATCCTTTTTAATTGTGTTATTGGAAACGAACCAAGGGACATTCATAATCATCCTAAGAGGTTTATTCTGATACCGCTGTAAGATTTCGACGTTTGAGTTGCTGCAAGTGCCCCAAAGCTGGATTCCATAAGTCCGAACAGGCTTTAGTATGGCTTTATACAATACAATTTTGTTTTCAAAGCTTAATTCAGATTTGGGTCCAAGAAGCCAGTACATTTTAATAGTCTTTACTTTAAGCTCTTTTAGTTTTGCTGTAACGTGGTTTTTCCACCATTTCAACCTTTATATACCATTTTATTTTAGGGTTTTTAAAATTCTTTATCTGGTAAGACTAATATGTGATATCGTTTTAATCTTCGGGTAGTTTTGCTACTATCTAAGAGATTTATAGCTAAAGTATTAGAGTGGCGTTTAAGCCTATTGACATATTTTTTGCTTGTTTAGATCTTTGTTAAGAGCCTTAGAGTTTTAGATTGATAGCGTTGGAGTATTTCAACATTTGAGTGACTTGCCGTTCCCCAGCATAATACAATATACAACATACATAAGTCCAAATCGGTTTAAGAACTGATTTGAATATAGCCATTTTATTTTGCAAGCTCAGTTGCGAGCTTTTTTAAGAAGCCAATTTCTTTGTTTCTTTGGTTTAGTTGCGTTACTTTAGCTTTTATATGAGTGGATTTTTGAGGGTTAACTCTAGTTTTCCATTTGCTTAACCATTTCCCTATTTCTCAGAGCTCTTTCTGAACATAGCGGTGGGCTTCTTCTGGTGCATCACATGTTGCAATTATGACCGTGTCGTCAGCATACGTGGGAATGTTTACATCAGCCAAGATACTTAGGTAAATCAGCAGCGAATATTGTGTACAGGACTGAACACTGCCTTGCGGTACCCCGGCGTTTACGGAATATATGTTAGATGTAACATCATGATGGGAAACATAAAACTTTCTGTTACTTAGATATGATCTTGGTAATAAGAAGTAAGGACCTGGAAGCATTTCTTTAATTTTTTGGTGCCAGACTCGATCGAATGCCTGCTGAATATCAGGAAAACCCGCTATGCAATATTTTTTATCTTCCAGTGCTTCTGTAATATCATTGACAACTCGATGACATTGCTTTATAGTTGCATGACCTCTTCTAAACCCAAACTGATGTTCCGGTATTATATCAAACTGCTCCAGAATTGGTCAAATTCTTCTCAAAAGTATTCTTTCAAATACTTTAGAGAAAGTTGGCAAAAAGCTAGTCGGGCGATATGACTACAAAGAATTTTCAGGCTTATATATGAAAGACTACTTTCATTTGGAAAATGCAATTTGACATGGGGAGATAAAAAAAACTGTTCACATTCATACATCTTATTTGAACCTGCAAATAAAGAACTCAAACAGAATTTGATTAACCTAGTTTTCGAAGGTGCTAAGATGAATAAACCCAAATTCATATTCCTATTGCAAGACTTGTTCAATTCGCTTTCAAATATTTGCAAAAACTACTCCCAAAACACATCAACCAATTCTCCTTTTCCCTGATATTCGTGATACCTACTTTCTTTAACCTCAAAGTTTGGATGCGAAAAAAGGACAGAGGAAAAGGGCTCCGAAAATTTGTATTCATGATATGAGAAATGGGAAAGCGGAGAAAATTCCTTGGAAGTATTTATTCAGAATCGGAGTGGCATTATTTTGCTTTTACTAATCGGATTCTGTATTTTCTTTTTTTTTAATCAGTTAGTGAACTTTTTTATCATTTTTCATCCAGATTGTATCAAAAAATGTATGTGGTGTCAAAGTACTTTACCAAAAAAACAACACAATTGTGGCAACTTTATCATCACTGACACTATCTCTAAAGTTTGTTTCTTCAGTGATCTACGCTCAAAAGATTGGAAACGCGAATTTTGAGAAATGAAAACGAGTAAAATCTATTTTTGGTTGAAAATGTTGCGTAATTTACGTGTTACTGGTTGAAACGCCAATTTCACATACATAAATAAATTACATTGTGAAAAACTTTTTGAACCAAAACCCACTCATGAATCCACCACTACTTCAACTGCTGGTGAACCGGAATGTATTGAATTATATTGAATATTGGCGAAATTGAAAAAATATACCATAACCAAAGAGTTTGAAGGAAACTTTTCACAATAGTCTGTCGGATAACAACGTGAATGTTGGAGTAAAAGTAAAGATAACAAAGAAAGATTGCTAATTATCGAGAGGGTAAGATAATAATTTTAATTTTGTTGCGGATAGAGAGTGCCAAACTCTTAACTCATTGTCAAAGCTTTCGTACGGAAAAGTTATGTCCGGAAACTAAAATGCCGGTTTGGAACTGTTGCCCAGCCTGGGACCCCACTTTCGCATTGCTTCAGAGGGCCGTTCCAAATATCGGTTTTTTATTTAATATTCTTCTGCGTCCGGTACGGGCTCCTTTTTTGCGGCACCTTATTAATTGTGTCCGTGGCTGACACTACCGTTTGATATCCCCTGGCTTCCCAGATCTATCTTCTTCCACATCTCAGTGATATTCACGATTGTGTCTCATGATTTCGGATCGATCATAATTTTACATATGTATGACGTGTTCAGGCATCATGATCGCGATGTTTCTTTCGACTTGTCATCCGCTTACGTCCCAGCGCATGCAGGAGTAGATAGTGTGTTCCATATCGTCTAACTTCGGGCTATAATTGCCGTACAACTTACCTCTTTTCCCATTTTATCTCACTTCTCTATATGAGCGGTCTACTTAGGCAGCTGGCCAAATTCGGGATTAGCTGCGCTGCCCATCTCTTTCTTTCGGTAATTTTCCACTTTTCTGTCACCTGGCCAATATTCTGTATCTCTCTCTTCTGTTGTTGCTTGAACTTTTCCGAGGCGTTCCTACGTATCCTATACCACTTTCCTCACCTTGTCTAAGAGATCGATATGGCAGTTTCTGCTACTGGACGACATGCCGAAGTCGCTCTTATTTCTACTTGCCGACTTCGGTATCTATCCTTCGCCAGAGCATACACCTAGACTTCTGCTGCTTATATCAAACTGCGTTGGTTTTATTAAAACAATCTGCTCGTTTGGTTTGGGTCCGCATTGTTGTGTTTTTATTTCTTCGGGCTTGATGAGAAACAGCGCCATTCTTTCCGTTCTGCTCATGTTCCAATACATGATCACTTTTCCTATGGTCGTTGTCGTCAAAGACATCTAGCGGGACGCGCAGGAAACGAGCGGTTTCGACGGGGTCGTACCAGAGAGATGATTGTTAGATGAGTGGGTTTGTAGTTGATTGGTATACGAGTATTGCGGGAAATTTCCATATGTGCTTAGGATATCGGGGTTGATTCTGGATAAGTAGAAGTTAAGTTTATTACAGTACCGAGATCTTAGTCGGGCCAGAGTAGCTCGAGACTCACAAGACAGCTTGCTATGGGTGATTGTTGAACTCCCATTACATGCGAAGGTGGTACTTGTCTTCCAGAGAATACTGTTTACGACTCGTCTGTACGCGGTCGAATTCAGTTGCTGTGTAGTCTATGTCAGGATCTCGTTCGCGAGTTCGTAGAGATGGCTTCTGACGTACCTGGAAGGTGGCTTTTCGGCAAGCAGATGCACATTAGATTGCCCCAGATGTTGACATCTAGCAAGGACCTGGCAGCTGAGTATGAGCTTAACTGGGGGCATATTAGTCTCTTGTAAATGTGCCTCAAGGGACATCCGAAAGCATCCCGTCAGATAGGGGAGTTTAGAACCGTTTTAATCCGTCTGATAGCCTGGTTGCATCTGCACTGTTACCGCTACGTTATCGGAATATCAAAGTAGTTGTAATGCGAGTAAGCTATCGTACTGAATGTTACACAGATCCGGGCTGAATATAGAGTCCTGCGGGGCCTATACAGTTACTTTAAGGGATCGCAGCTCCGCAAGGTCTCATATTTGAATGTACGATCCTTTAGCAAGGTCTCCATTAAAGGCATCAAGTAAGATGGAATCTTGAGTTTACTTTCAAAAGTCGACTGCAAGGGAAATTTTTCAAGTATTTTATGGTATCTAACTTTCTGGTGTTTTCGACAAACTGACTCAGAATATCTTAGGCCTTAGCATTTGTGAAATTTCCAAAAAACAGAAAGAGGCCTTCAAAACTTAACTTTTGGGTGGAAGTAGCAAAAAAACTTCAATTTCTTTCTAAAATTTCCGCTGATTTTGGAATGCAGACGACTTTACAAACAAAAAAAATATTGATGCAGTTCGATTCTTCCTACCCGGAATAGACCTAAACTGTCCCCTGCGACCATGTCTGCTTTTACTGTTATAACAGAGTTATTTGATAGTTGAGTTTAAAAAAATTAATTATAACAAGAAACAAATACGAGATTCAAATTTTAAAGGTCTTGAAATACGAAACTCATATGGGACCATTTCCGGACTATTTCGAGACTAGTTCAGGACTGTTTTCCAAATGAAATGTGGAAATTTTGTACTCAAATTTCGTTGTGCAGTTTTTCTCAGCGGTAGTTTTGTGTCTGCACTATTTTTAATCAAACAAAATCTTTAGTCTACCCTTTACCCCCGTTAATTTATGAGTCTTTTTATCTTCTAAAGATTATCAATCTACAGTTTTCCGATTACCTACAGAAAAAAAATTATTGCGCCATTGTGTCAGCCCGACTTCATACAATCAATGCCTTTTGGTTCATAAAGTAACTCATCAACGAGCAAATAGACCACTTAGAAAATTAAATTAATACTTATGAAGAGTTATAACTTCACAAATTTACATTTTAATAAATCAACTAATATTTTTTCCTTTTTCCAACAAAAACGTATTATATTGAAAATAGTTGAATATTTATTAAAATCACCTGATTTATGCGCCAATTACCAGCGCCACTATTATTATGATCATCTTTATTGTAGTCAATTCCTAGTCTATACTTTACAATTTGACTTTATTGCCATTTGTCGTCTACATACATAATTGTAGCATACAACCAGACTGTGTTTTAGCTATGTACGTCGATGATCTCAACTGAAGATCAAACCAAGTCGCAAAGTAAAGTGAAGTAAAAGGGCTGAGCAAAAGTTGAATAAATAGTCGCGCAATGCGATTAAATCATAACGCGAAATGTCAGAGCAGCAAATAGCAAAACAAAAAACCTAGATAAAAAAAAAACAAAATAGAAGACGAGGCATGAGCAATTCTAATAATAACAACAACAACAACAACAACAACAACAATTCATCGCATTCCCTCAAACAATTGCAGAAGTTTACGCCAATCGAATGGAATTTTTCTTTCGCGCGTTCCGAGTCAGGTGCGCGATCTGCAAAAGCAACAACAACAAAAGCAAACTTAATTTTTTAATGCTCTGAAATAGGTGAGGTTTCACGTAAGCGAGGGAGTATCCGCAAATACAACGCTATCAATATTTTTTTTGTGACCTGACAGAATTTGAAGCACTTTGTTGTTGAACTGCCAATAATTCTCTGCGTTTGTCTGTATTCGTCGTTTTTATACCTTTCATGAGAATGAAATGGTATATTAAGTTTGGTCCGATGTTTGTAAGTGCCAGAAGGAGAAGAGATAGACCCATCAAAAAGCATACCTAAATGATCAGGACGATGAGCTGAGTCGATTTAGCCATGTCCGTCTGTCTGTCCGTCTGTCCGTCTGTCCGTCTGTTTGAACGCAAACTAGTCCCTCAATTTTAGAGCTATTTTGATGAAATTTGGTGAGCAGGTATCGTTGTACAAATGATTAAACATTTGTCGGAATCGGCCAGATCGGGTGACTATAACATATAATACAACCGATTATTCAGATATTGAATTTTGCGCCATAACTCCTCCATTTAAGCAGCTAAAGGCTTGAAATTTTGCAGAAATATCAGCCATTATTAGCTACGTATCAGTATTGAAAATCATGAAGATCGGAGAAATATAACATATAGCTCCCATACAACCGATTGTTCAGATATTGCATTTTGCACCATAACTCCTCCATTTAAACAGCTAAAGGCTTGAAATTTTGCACAAACATCAACCATTATTAGCTATATATTAGTATTCATCAAGATGGGAGTTCACAGTGTAAATCGGCAAGATAAATTCAGGACAAATATTTATTGCGAAAAGTAATAAGCTCAGCGCAATATCACATGAATCATAGCGTTAAACGTTTGGGAACTATTTACGGATCTGATAACTGTTTTCAAAGACCGACATTTGTAGGTCTTACATATTAATACTTAATTATTTGTATTTTTTAAATGTTGAATATCAAGCGTCGATACGATATTAAAAATATTCAAAAACCATTCCCTTCTTAAAACATAGTTCTTTTTAATTACATAAGGAAAAGCATTAAATAATTTATAACAATGCCTTTACTAGAATTATTTTTATTGATTTGAAGGAAATTTTCGCTTTTAACTATAGGTAATACGAAATTGTAATACAATAACACGTTTTTTACTATTCTTCCATTCATGAAAGGTATGAAGCCTTCGGCATAGCCGAAGACAGCGCTGTTTTTACTTGTTTTACATACAGATATGTACATACGTACAACTATTAGTGGTTTGGGAATTTTTGCGCAAATCATCTGTTAGCAAAGTTATTGTACGAATGATGTTGGATTTTAGTTGTTGATGTTTTTACGTGCGCTGAATTATAAGGAAGTGAATTGTGAAGGTAGTTTTGGGGGAAAAATATGTTAGTGAAAATTTATCGACGTGTAGTTTTGATTTATTTTGAAAAAAAAAACTCTTTATGAAGATTAATTTCAAGTAATTTTTTTTTGCTTACTCATTGAAATGTACATACAATATATTTAACATAAATTTCAGTTGGTATGGAAATGAGTGATGGAAGCCTTTGTATCGATTCTTGTGCTAATGGGTTCCAATTACATTGTCCAATAATTTTGCAGAATTTTAGTCAACGCGAACGAACCCTTATAATTATGAAAGAGGGAAGAAACCCTTTTGCTGAATTTAATATAAGTGCAATTTTTTACGGCGGGTACATTTGTAGCATTTTCGCCATTTCACGTTGCAATTAACTGATCGAAAATATCATGTATAAACCGACTTTAAATCAAATTTCTGTCATCAGACTGCCAGATAAAATTTAACCAAAAATTTTTTTTTAATTCTTAAAAGAACTATAATGTAAGCTCATTAAAAAGACAGTCAGAGGGTTAAGATGGTACACGAAAACTTTACGGGGCCGCCTAAGATGAAAAATTTGCACGGAAAGCGTAGTTCAAGGTATTATTTATACATTTTAAGAGATATAGGAAATAATATGCAACTAAAATATAAAATATGAAGTGGAAAATGCTTCATAGGTTTAAAAGTCGTACTTTATTTGATAAAAACCCCAAAAATTGTAGGATAGGTTCAGTCAAACGTCGATCTATATGATTATAATTAACAATATTGCTACATATTAGTCATTGCTAGTATTCTTATAATTTTGTAATGTTTGTATTGTTCACACTTTTACGGAATATTCTATCCATTAAAAATCCACCTATATGCAAAATTAAGTATACAAATACATTTCAATTCATACTTTTAAAATAGCATTAGTTCATATTCTTTCTTTAAAAATCATATTTTGTCAAGATGTTCACGAAGTAATCGTGCGAATTCTACCTGATACAGAAAAACCTCTTTCACTAGTTGCAGAGCTGCACGATACGTTTAAAATTTGTCGCAAAGAATTTCTTGGAAGAGGGAAATCTGTGGATATTTCCCAAAATTTTAGAACATCGTCACATTTGATTTTTGATTTCAAATAAAGCTGGAAAATACAGCTTTTAATGGTTTTTGTGAGTGCCTCAGAAAATTCATCTGTTACGTTTTTGCTTTTTAATTTGATGCGCACCACATACGGGATCTTCTTTACCATCCATCCGTATTTTGGGGATTGATCCGTTTTTTGTAATACCAATCAAAACGGACTGAATATCGATTAATTATTCACTTGTTAATGTAACAACAAAATATAGAAAGCACTGCCGAACGCGCTCGGCGATAGGGCATATCGGATGTGTGGCTAAAGCCTTTAATATTTTATATGCAGAGTTACAATAAAATGTATTAAAAATTGGCTGGAACCTTTAATTCAAAGCTGTAAACGTAGTTGCCTTTAAATCCGATATAAATTGCGAATCAGACACATTCGGTATGCAGTGCCTTTTTAATATTTGTTATCACAAAACGTACTCATATATTGTTGGATTAAGTTCTGAACTTAAAGTCTCCGATCGGTTTTTAAAAAGGGATAAAAACAAGCAGTTTTTCTATTAAATTTTTATTGATTCCTGAACTAATAATAAGTATGTAAATAAATGTCTTCCCGAAGTGTGGATCACGCAAGTTCGCGCAGGGTCAGGCAATTCACGTGATTTTTTTTATAGAAATCAGCCACGTTCACGCGTGACACGAAAAAAATCACATCAAAAGTAGCGATGCTTGAAATTGATGTCCAAAAAAAATTTCAACTTTAATATTTTTGTGATATTTTCATCATTTAGTGCACCAAAAAAATGGACCGCCGGACCGTGTTTCAAAGATACCCATAAACTAGTCACTTATTTTAGTGCATTTAAATAGTAATTAATCATATCGCGTACCAACACCAAACAGGGAATCGTAGACAGATGGAGTTCCAGGATCTAACCTGGATAACAGAGTTGGCGGTGGCAACTAGGGATGAAGACGTCATCCCGCCTTCCGGATCACTGCATTGTCTGCCAAACCGAATTAGTGGCAATACAAGAAGCAGTACAGATCTTAGAATCTGCTGTGTTTACGACAAACGAAATTTATATCTACTCAGACAGTCACGATGCGCTAAAAGCTCTTGACTCAGAAACAACAAATATTCGAAAATAGTAATGAATTGCCGGAGATCACTTAACGCGACAAAGCAGTTCGATTTTCATCTGGTGTAGGTGCAGAGACACGGTAACAGCTACGAGAAGTTAGACAAGCTCACAAGAAGGGGTACTTCTGTACCTCTTTCACCGGCCTGGAAGAGGTTGGGCATACCGATCGCTTCCTACGAGCTCAAGTTTAGGAATTTCTTCCTCAAAGAAGCGATTATGCTGTGGAAACGCAGCGGGACTTGCAACACATCCAAACTTATGAGGCCTAGATGAGACATAAGCAAATCCCAAGAACTTCTTTCGCTAAGTAGGAGATAATTATCCCTACCTATGGTGGTACTCATAGGGTATATTCCAGAAGGGAGACACGGCGAATGATTTCTGTAGAAGCAGCTTTGACGAGGAAGATCCAGAAACTATAAGGCATCTAATTTGTGATTGCCCCGCACTTTGCAGAATAAAATAGAAATTTCTGAGTGCGGAAATTTTAAATAGCGGTTCTAGAAGTGGAAACACGGCAGCTGCTAAAATTCCTCGATTTAACTAACCAGTTTAACGCGACTTGGATCCATGGGGTATCCCAACGTGCCAAATTATCGGCCTATGTGTGCTGGTTCACTGCCAGCTGCCACCTCAATCTAACGTAACCGAAACCGTACTTAAAGGCCCAATATTGCCTATTTTAAGATAGGGAAATTTAACTTAGTTCATTTCTGAGTATCAGCTAATTAATCAAAGCTGAATTTTTGCTATACTTGATTTGCGCACATCTCCGTTTTTGGCAAGGGCAAATTTGTGAACATTGGAGATTCTATATGCACAATCGACATTGCAGCTCTTTAATTTACAAATGAATAACTATGAAAAAAGGCTGCGATCCTTGATGAATTTAAAAGTGGTAAATCACTTTAGTATATATTAGCTATGCAAACCGAGATAGTACAGAATAAACAAACCAACAACCAAAGAATGCTCACACTTGCCAAATTAAATTAAGGCGATCTGAAAAACCATTTAGACACAAATTCGAAATTATACTTAAAAGTCATTCAACTTTTTAATCTGCAGTTGTTTCTAAGTGTTTTGAACCACTATTTTCGTCAAAGATAAATAACAGCCTGTTTCAGCTACAACTTGAATGGAAAATATTTTTTGAAGTAAGACTTTTTTAGCGGCAGTAATTTTTCTGGACCATTTCGGCACTATTTTCGAACCAGATACTTCGGGACCATTTCAAGACCTTTCAGTAGTTCTATACTGGTTCACCACCATAACTACTACCACTCCCACTTCTACTACTACTACTACTTCTTCTACTACTAAGTACTACCACTGCTACTACTGGTACAGTACAACATCTAATAAAAATGGTATCACTATTTACTACCACTATTTTTACAAATGTTACTATTAATTTCTACCGCTATTTTAATAACTTCTACCACTATTTTTACTAATGTTACTACACCTACTGTCACGCTTTTCACTAATTCCTAGCACTATTTTTTACTAAAATCTACCACTATTTTCAGTAATGTTACTACTAATTTCTAGCACTATTTTTTACTAATGCTACTACACCTACTACCACACTTTTCACTAATTTCTAGCACTATTTTTTACTAAAATCTACCACTATTTTCAGTAATGTTACTACTAATTTCTACCACTATTTTTACCAATGCTACTACTAATTACTACAACACTTTTCACTAATTTCTAGTACTATTTTTTTTTGATTACTAAAATCTACCACTATTTTCAGTAATGTTACTACTAATTTCTACCACTATTTTTACCAATGCTACTACTAATTACTACAACACTTTTCACTAATTTCTAGCACTATTTTTTACTAAAATCTACCACTAATTTCAGTAATGTTACTACTAATTTCTACCACTATTTTTACTATTGCTACGACACCTACTATCACACTTTTCACTACTTTCTGGCACTATTTTTACTAATGCTACTACTAATTACTACAACACCTTTCACTAATTCCTAGCACTATTTTTACTCATTTCTACCACTTTTTTACTAGTTTCACTATTTTAAGAATTAAACAAAGTAAAAGGATGCCTTATAAAACACTCTCAAATAGTTATGTAACTCTCTATATCTTTGTAGAATAATATGTATAGTATTTACTAAGCAAAGTTGCAGAAAATATTCAAACTCATTTGCAAAATCGAAATCTAATAAACATACCACCCTGCAAACACCACACACGTGTTTAAACTCAAACCTAAAGTGTTAAAAATTACTAAATATTACATAATGTACGAATCATCAGACAGGACAAAAGAAAACCACATACACCCATATATATATGAAAGGAAATAATATGTTTAAGAAAATGCAAGAAAAGCAAGTGAGCCATAGATTCAGTTCGAAAAAATTGGAGAGTATAAAGCAGCATAATAAATGCAATTTCCTTAAACGCTTATGACAAAGCTTGCTACTGTCTTGGCTTGCCACAACAGCCTCTAGATTGCTACAATACTCATATATTGAAACTATGGTATATTAAAAAACTTTATACATACATATATACATAGCTATACGGCAGTCTAAATAAAGGCGCACTGCTTGCCTGTTCATACATAGAGAAATACATAAATACAGTATAGAAAATACCAGATGTGGAAATTGGCGGTAGACATGCAATCTGTCGTTGAAATGATGCTGCAATCAGTGAGGAACCAGAGTTGGATGAGGTGCAAAATACTACTTTAATATACATCACTATATGTATGTGTGTGTGTGTAAAATGCAGTTTGTATGAACATAAATTTATTCCACTAAAAACAAACATGCATTTATGAGAAAATCTAATCTATGATGACACTCAAAATTTCAGCACAATCGTGCTTATTGGACAATATTTTATGTAAATATGTAAGTAGTAGCGTTTGCAGAAAACAGTTATGCTGTGAATACCACGAAATATACGGCATCGATATTACTTAGTCAAAATCTTGATATGCTTTACTTTTACATACCATTTGGTTCATCTCAGGCGACATTTGACTGAACTGTTTCCATGGAACTGGCGATTGACATTAGCGACATACTTTTGTTTCTTTTTGTGCATGTGAACTTTCGACTGTTCTTATTTCCATATTTTTTTTTTCAATATCAATTGAATTATTATTAATTTCTAACATAAAGTAAATATTGGGATTTCCTAGAGCACTGTGTGATTCTATTAAAATGTAATACAATACCAATTGCCCTTCGGCAGGCAATGGCAAACCTCCAATGGTTCGTTTCCGCCATGAAAAATCCGAACGTAGAGGAACACGAACGATTCGTCTCCTTCTGATTTCGTCTTGCAGTGACACTCCATATCCTGTTCGTTGTCTCTTACGTTTGTCACGTTGTAGCAGAATGTGAGACGAAAGCGTTTGTCAAATGAGTCGTTGTCGTATGTGTTTTGAATAATAATTGAAGAAAAGTAATGCACTTTTTTCCAAGTTTTTAGTTAATTTTTTTTAATTGGTTTTTGAAATGTAGTGACATCATATTTCTTTGATTACTTTCACATTTGTTTATATTTGAACAAGACGAAAATTAATTTAGGTATTATTCATACAAGTTATAATTAAAAATTTTATGTATGTACATACCTACATACTACCTACCTACTGTTTGCAGTTCGAAGAAGCAGATTTGAGAGCCATAGCCCTGCATTACTGCAGTTTCTCTCAATCTCTTTGATAATTCAGTATGAATTTTGTTTGTTTGGGCCTGCTCTTTAGCAGATTTCATAATGGCCTCCTACAATGATCCATTTCTACTTTTAATACGTGGTACTATGTTTAGTGTTACGTCCGTCGTAGAACTAGTTGCGGTCGTTGGTGGTGGGGTTGATATTAAATAAGAATTTACATTTTTTTAAAGAGTTTTTCCATTTCGAATGTTACGAAGTGATACATACATAAGTGATACAGTTTGACAAATTTTTTCATTGTTTTGCCGATTATTCGCCATAGAAAATTTATGTTTCTTACGTTATCGTCCCGTTAGAAACCGCTGTGTTCATTTGCTTCTGTGTGACACGAAACGAACGTTCGTTTCGAAATAGAGAATGATGCCGTAAGAAAATGTAACAAATAAACTCACATATTACCTCTTAAATTTCAGCCACATTTTCTTTTAAATCAGCTAAATATTCTAAGAAGTAAGTCACATTTATATTAACGTTTTTGTAATGAAGCCAAGGTTCATATTACTACTTGAAAAAAAACTAATAGAATTAAAATAAATTTTTAATTAAAGTTTATTATTTATTAATTTTAATTATCAAAAAAACAGCGATCGTTCAAAGATTTCATTTGATTCATGCCCACTAAGATTTCGAACGCAAAAATATTATTGGGAAATTTTACAAGCGATGCCAATCAAATGAAGTGTTAGATGTCGAAGGTTTTGCCCCTTTAAATTCATTCTGCTACAAATGACTATTGAATATTTATTGTTCGTTGTAATATTAAAATTTATGGCTAGTTTTTAATTAATATATTTAATTTTCAATAATATGAGGCATATGCATATTAGTTGATTTGAAGAAAAAAAAAATGATAGTGTGCAATTAAAGAAACGGGGAACGAATTATATCTCTTTAACTGCGGATTGAATGTGTTTTTTGTGACTACGTAAAAACAAATAAATATTCAATCATAAGGTATGTTCCATAAATGCAGACAGTCATTTAGTAATACCGATTTACATATAAATGTTAATACTTGATACTGCCAAATATTTGGGTACATTGTATTTGGTTAAAAAAATGAAAACATTTTATAAATATTTTTATTAATCACCTTTTTGGAAATAAAATCCAATTGCCAATCCAACGGCGAAATTTTAATTGCAGTACGCATCTACAGTTGAAATAACATAGACGGTTGCTAAGAATGACAGAATACAAGATTGCGCTGATTGATGTGAAATTCGGGAGAGTAACAGGGCTATGACGGCACAACTGATTTACCGGTGAAGCAAAATGAGCGGAAACATCTTGTTATACATGTTAGAAAGAGTACACACTAGTATTGTTAAACACATTGGAAAGAAAGATTGCGAGAATCATACACGGTTTTCGTAAACAAAGTCTGTTGTTAAGTAGCTGGTTCTGTCAAAATTAGTGGTACCACAATTAGCGCCACCTTCTGTATTCTTTTCACCGTGGAAGGTTGCAAGTTCCTCGGACCGCAAATCCAAAGAACGTAGATGACAAAGAAGTTGCATCACTTCCACCGTTCCTCAAACAGAATCTCTCGTCCAATTTCACCATACGAGAACTAATTTGACTTTTGCTGGCTGATATTAGAGTCTGATTAGATCCGATTCGTTTCTGGTGTGGTGAAATTGAACAAAAAATCTTGGTACAGGAAACGAAACGTTTACGATGTAACTTCTTTGAAATATCCGTTCTTTGGTTAATCGTTCTCAGTGAATTTGACAGAATCTATCGTAGAAATAATCGTAGAATTGTTAACATTGTGGTAAACACATGTGGTAAAAAAAAATTATATTAAAGATTGCTTGAAACGGAGACTTCTTCCTTTTATACAGGGCCATGATGTTTCTGTTTTCTTCTAGATTTAGCCAGCTGCCACTATTCAAAAAAAGCTATGGAGTTTTACTCAGAATATGGAGTCAATGTGGTACCGAAACAGGCCAACCCACCGAACTGTCCTGAGTTACGGCCCATCGAAATTTTTTGGGCTCAAATGAAAAGGGAGCTCAAGTCCATACAGTGGCGCAATTTCGAAATGAATGGCGTAATCAGGCTAAGAAATTGCCAAATTAGGATGTCCGAAGATTAATGAAGGTGGTATCGCACAAGGTACGTCAATTTTGGATAGGGGAATAATCTCATTGCAATATTTTTACTAACTTCCACCACTATTTTTACTAATTTCTACATAAAAAATTAAAAGAATGTCTTTTAAAACTCTCTCCAACATTTAGCTCTCTATGTCTTTGTAGAATCGGCACAGAGGGTTTACTTCTGGTTTGCGTGTTTTTTTTTTGTGGATAACGATTTATTCATTCCCTTCGGAAAGTATTTGCGAAAATTTTTAACGGATTATAGTTTTTCATATCTCATTTTGCGGATGTTGTCTGAGCGTTTTATAAATTTGACCAGAGAATGCAAAAAGTGTTGGGAGTTTTATTACTTTATATTTTATTTCGTGTAGGAACCATCCCAGCCCCAAATAATAGGCCCGATACTTTCCTTTTACTCCACTATTAAGTATTATTACTTTCTATAGTGTTGTGTTCTTATTGCTATAACTTTTTATTACTATTGCTACCGATTTAGAGATCTTTAGAAACTTCCTGTTTGTATTTTTAATTGTATATATTTTTACTCTAACGATATCAAGAAGCTCAACATGAAAAAAACTTCCACGGCCACACGAAAGAAGCGCTCAGATGGATACAAGGAATATTAAATTAATTGCTCACAAAAATGTTTGGGGAAAAAAGCAGATAGGTGTTTGAAAAACCAAAATTCGTTCATAGTAGGTGGCTTGTTTGTTATTATTTTATTTTTTTGGTAACTACAATAGTTTTCACATTTTTTTATAATCAGTTAAAAACCCATTATGTGTTAATTTACAAAATCACTAGAGATGGGTTTTATTTGTTGCGCTAAGGTCATTCTTATGTTATTTGTTAAATGATTTTTCTGCGAAAATAGAAGTGCGTACAAAATATATAACGTTTTCAGAATAACAAAACTAACCAAAGAAAAAAAATCAAAAAAATATTTGATGGTATTTAATTAAAACAAATAGCGAAAAAATGTAAGTCAAGCAAATTTAATGGTTTCACCTTCATTGTTTGCAAAAATATCTTAACATATGTACATACAATACTTACTTTATTCTTCGCTGAAAATTACTAACATATGTATATAAATATTTTTCACTCATATGCTTGTATGTTTCTACATTGTATGCACATATTTTATAAAGTTTCTTTTATTTTCATATACATTATGGCATTTTGCAATTATATCGCCATTGTAATTTGAGTTTAGAGCACAGAGCTCATGGTTGCCCGCATGGTAAATGTGAAATATGTAATTCGGTTAAGTGATATAAGAGTAGTCAGTCAGTCAGTCATCTTCAAATGTTCATAAATACGAGCAAAGAATAATGAATGTGTGTGTGTAAAATGTTTGTATTGTATGCCTGTGTGTGTGTATGTGTGTGCACTTCAATAGGTGTATGTATTTATGTATGTTGGCTAGCACTGCATCGCACAGTGGTATTTGCTGAAAAAAATAATAATCACAAATTTGCAAAATTACTAAAAGATTGTACAAACTTTGCGATAACAAATAATATTTTTCACTCATTTCAATAGCGGATATTTTTGACTACAATTTAATAGAAATTTTTGTATTAAAATGTACGGCCCTGTTTCGAATTTACCGAATATTTTATATGAAAACTATTTATAAAATTTCAAAAACTAATAAATATATCATGTAGAATGAATAGTTTTAATCTCAAACTTGAGGTATTTTTGATAAAATTTTGAAAAAGAGAACTTGCCTTTTTTTTTAACAATTTGAAGAAAAAATTATTTTATTTTTATAACTGGTTCAAAATGAATTAAAAAGTTAGGTTAAAATAATGAACAAATATGCTGTTTCTTTAATCTCAAACTTGAGGTATTTTGGATAAAATTTTTTAAAAAGATTTTCTAAATCGAGTCGACTTAAAGTTTTCCAAATTTCGAAACTTGCCTTTTTTTTTAACAATTTGAAGAAAAAATTATTTTGTTTTTATAACTGGTTCAAAATGAAATAAAAAATTTGGTTAAAATAATGAACAAATATGCTGTTTCTTTAATTTCGATATATCGATATTCGATATTTACTTCAGTGTATTAAATTTGTATCAAATCCGACATTTTTTTTAAGCTTAAGTCAATTCTCATATTTTTAATGATTTTGGTGAAGAAGCGCATGTTTTATGTTTTTTTTTTTGGTGAGACACCCTATTGCACATATTTACATATATTTTTCGATGTTTAACTAAATTTTTGTTTTAAAATAATTATAAATACAACAAACTGAATACGTTAAAAAAGTACGCCGAGTATTGATAATATTTAGAAATAATAAAAGTCGAATATTTTTACAATGGCCTCGTTTCTTTGTACCCGACTTGCAAATGAACGCTCCAAGTGTATAAAATTTTCTTTGTTTTCAAAAGGAACCCTGTTCGCATCTTTCATAAAACTTGCGATTTGTTAAGTGTTATTGAAGAACGCAAAATAATTGTGCAAACGAATTTTAGGTTGACGTAGTTATACATTTAAAAATACTAAGCAAATGTAATTGAATTTGGTCTTAAACTGAAATTTCCCTTGTACCTTCTTTCGGATGATTCACAATAGCACAGTTTTTTCACTTTCCAATACTACATCTCTGGTCGGATATCATTTTACCGAGTTGGCTCAAGCCGGATATTTTTCTTAGTTAGTGTTGTTGCTTTACGTGCATTTTGTTATCCTACCTAGTGTTCTTTTCCAACTAGGTTACAAAGAAACGGACCCAATATTTTAGGTAATTGCACCTTGGTGCAAACGTACGCTGCAGCCGATTTCGCCCGAACCACGCCAACCGCAATCGACCGATACGAATAAACAGTTGTTAAGTGTGAACCGATAACTAAATTGATATCGGCCTCTGCCGTTCAACATTGCCGATAATGTAGCGCTTGTTTTATTTTGCTGGCCGATACTTTTGGTTGTTTTTAAAATGGTTTGTGAAAAATTAATCAATCGCAATTTTAATAAGCAAGCAAAGAATTTGGTAGATACGTGCTTATTAATTTAGATTTAGCACAGTTCGAACGATCATATCGGCCGATTAAATTTCTTTGGTTTATCGGTTGCAGTGTGTGCGTAGCCTTGATTAATATTTTTCATTAGTCCATCCCTATAAGAAAAATGATTCCAATTTTTATCGCAAAAAATTAAGGTATTCACCAGAAATCGCTACGATTTAGAAACTATTTTTAGAGATTTTTAGTCAAAATTCTTTGAATTTGCTATACAAAAAACTTTTATTGCATAACTGATGCATTTTTTTTTGTTTTAGTTTATTTGCCTAACAATTTGTCCTTTCCCTACGAATATTCAAAAAACGTTAGCAAGTCGGAAGGATTTATGGAAGTTGAAGTAGTGCGTAATAAATACGACAGAATTTATAGATTGAGATTTTTAAGTAAATCCAATAGGATTTCAAGAAATATTGATGCTTTGAATCAACTGCTTCTTATACCTGATTGTCGAGAACAGCTTTTCGAACTCAATAATGTTATTAAAAAAAGAAAGTTAATGAGTAAAATTTTTCAATATTTTTTGACAAATCTTATATAAGAATAATTAGAAATAAGAATATTTAGAAAGCTTTACCTATTAATGGAATATAAGGTGTACTTAAAGGTACACTGTATGATCCCAGTCACTTTTTTCAAACCTTCTTTTCTAACTTGTGAATCATTTTATTCTTTGTAGTTTTTAAAATTATCGCTACATAACAAATAGGCGTGGTTAGTGCCCGATCTCTACAATTTTAAAAAATTTTGCTTGTTGACTTAAAGTGCAAAGTGTACTTACCTAATTTGGTATGGTTTGATAAAATGGTTTCGGAGATATAACTATTTCCTTTAAAGTAGACGATAGCATGCCCGTTTTCCAACATTTTTCAATTATATATTTCGTTCATCAATCCAATGCTGAAAGTCATATATTAACAAATTTCCTTTCTTTTTTTTGAATTGTTGTACATTATCGTTACTTATGTGAGAAGTGAGCATGGTTTTTGCACGATTTGTACAATTTTGGAAATTTGGCTTACTGAGTTCAAATTCAAAATGTCCACAAATTTCGCCAGAAGTTTCGGAGATATACCTGTTTGCTCTCAATTGGCCAGTTTCCAAAGATTTTTCAGCCAAGTATTTCTTTCTCCAACCCAATCCTGTGTATCAAATTTGAGAAAATTACCTTGTACCGCTTAAGGGATTTTGGCCGAACTTCTCCTACAATTTGTGGTATGCGTCTATATGTTTTGATGTTTTTTAAGTAAAATACCTCATCTCGGGCACGATCATGTATTTAAGTATATACAAGCTTATAATTTAAACTTTATAGGTTCACCTATTAAATATTAAACATTCTAAATATGACACACATGCGATTTGTGAAATTTGGAATTGATTGCAAGACGCAGTTTTTAAAAACGAAAATCTTCGAGATGATTCAAAGACTAAATTGAAACCATTCCGTGCATCGAGGTGGGGGGAAGGCGTCAGTCAAAATTTATCTTCTTTTATAAGGCGTCTTGGAACATATCTCCAATACCTAAATAAAAAATATATAAATAAATAAAATTCTAAAATAACTGTTGCAGCATTTCAACTTCACTGCGATTAAACCCTTAGATGTTAAGGGTTTGTTTCAAGTAATCGTCTAAATTCGTTATATGGCTTTATGACAGAACTGTAATCAAGATCTCGTTGAAGATTCGTATGTTTTTTCTCATCGAAAAACTCAAACTGTAGATGAAGAACCATACAAGCCATTTGAAAAAATACTTTGTGATTTTGCACAACGAATGTGCTAAAATATTTTTAGAAGAAGTTAGACTTTGGCGAAAATGAATTTTGTATAAAAAGATCCGCAATTCTTTTAAAGCACTTGATATCTGCAATGAAAATGCTTTCCTTAATGTTCATCGCATTTTGCTTATAATGTCTGTTCTATTAGTAGCTGAAAAATTATCTGCGGTCTACCATAAAGGAAAATCGACTAGATTGGCTACATTTAACATTCATCGAGACGTTAAAGTAAATGTAAACGGAGTATTGAACGAGTTTTTTCTTTTGCCCGGACGCATTAATTTATTAAATGAATAACTTTTTCGAAGGTTTGTTACTTTAACTTATAATAGTTTCAATTTTTAATACCGAGATAGGTACACCTACGGATTAAATGAAATGTGCATACAAAAATTCTTTCTATTTCTTGTGAAAAAAATATTATGAAGCCAACACACTGTACGCCGCCTCTTCAAATGCACTCCACATGTGTGTTATATTAATGTTACAAATATTGCCCCCCACTAACAAAATGAGACACCACAAATCATATATAGATGCAGGTAATGTTTGACAACAACAACAACAACAGTAATAATAAAGTAAACAATGAAACAATAACACCAGCAAGCACCAACAAGCACCAACAAACAGCAACAAGCGGTAAGTGGCAATCAGCTGTTTTTGTTGCTGCTATCTGCAGCTTGTTTTTTTTTTATCGCTTTACTGTGTGAAATTAACCACAAGCGTGGCACCGAAATCAAGAGCAACCGGTAACATCAGCAACTATTAATATTTCTAGACTATACTATAATATTTGCCAGTAAGTTTGCACGAGTACAATGTTGTAGTTGAATTTGCTTGGCACAATATTGTAATACCGTAGAAAACAATAGGAACCCATCAATTGTGGTGGCTAAAAGATACATACAATATGATGGGCAACTAAAAGAAGCAATGAAGCGTGGAAATTTATTACAGTTTTTTGTCGAAATTTTCCGATATAGCTTTCAACACAAAAATGACTAAATATGCATACTGTGCTTAAATGAGTAGTAAAGCAGCCTAAAAAATCATCGTGGTGTGACTGTGACAAGTTTTAACAATTTACTCTCCTTTTGTCAGTTTAAACTAAATATTTTTTTAATACAGTTTTCATTATAAGAAATCGTTTAAATTTAAGTTTCCATTTTGTTGGAAAATAATAATTTTTTTATTAGTATTTCTAATATCTTTCCGGGTATGCAGTTTTATACCCCCAGGAAAATTGAGTACCTATAATAAATATAATGTCTGTTATCAATCAGTCAATAAATGGCGATTTCGGCTGATTCTAGTAAAGCAAGCCAGTCGTTCCTTTGTTTTGCTAACTGGCGCCAAGTAAATCCAAAGTCCTTATCCACCTGGTCTTTCCTACGTACTGCTACTACCCGCGATTACCGCTGCCAATAATGTCGACGCTATCGGCCTACGCCAGCACACTTTTATAAAAAAATGGTGCCTGCCCGATTTAATCTCTTCAAACATAACGTTATAGAAGTCACACGATATGGAGTCAACCTGCCTGAAACCTCATTTGTCGTCAAAAGGTTGGGTTGGTTTTCCTACTTCTTACTGACGTGATAGTGTTGCTCAACGTCACAGCCGTATTAGTTTAACAGATATTCCAAATTCAGAAATTACGACATATAGGCTTCTTCTTGTGCTGTCGAAATCTGATTTAAAGCCGACAGATACATAGATGGTGTGTGTCGATCCTCTTCTCACCGGTCTTTTCAGGTATTTGATGATGAATATGTGTGCAGATGAGTTCACGCTTGGCTTCAGTCTTTCATACGACACGCTCGATAGAATATTATACGAAAACATTCCGCGGTAATTGCCACACCACGCGTGAATAGCTCAGCTGGTAATCTATCAGCGCCGGCGGATTTGTTGTTCTTTAGCCGCGTTATTTCTGTCCGAACTTCATCGAGGCCGGGTGACGGGCTGTTAATGCCATCATCAGCAATTTGGGGGTCGGGATCTTCATTTTCTCTGGGGACGCTTTCGCTGCTAATAGTCAATAGGTCGCCGTTCTTATTCTTAAAGGAATTTGCTCCGGTCTTAAAACCTTCCACAAGTAGCCGCACCCTCTATAAAAATTTGCATGCATTTTTTCTGTCATACGTAAAGTATACTGGAAACATGCCTTCCGTCTATTACAATGTGATCGATTTGGTTTCGCGTTTTTCGATCAGAAGACAGCCACGTAAGTTGTTGGATTTTCTTGCGCTGCAACCCGGTGCTATAGACTGCCATGTTTTGTGCTTCGGCAAATTCGATCATCCTCAGTCTGTTAGCGGAAGTTTCGGCGCGGAGACTGCATTTTCCGACAGTGTGACCAAAAACCCCTTTCTTACTCACAATGACATTGATATCGTAACAGAGGCAGCGCTCGTAAGTGCGCTCGTGATTTTTGATAACATCATCCTTCTATTCCATCGGGAGTGGTGAAGCGAATCGTGACAAGACGCTCATCTACTGGAGTGAACAACATTACTTGGTGACGAATTCTTTCTACCACCTCAGAATCTAACACCGTACTTGAGCTGCTTTACGTGGCAGCTGCAGAAGACGTCGCAAGGTCTAATGGCTTTCTTACCTTACCCAGTCCATTTCATTTCATGGATGGAGGTGATACCAGCCTCTATTTTCTCGAGGGCATATATCAGCCGGGCAGTGAGACCTTCTCCATTAAGGGTTCGGACATCGCACAATCAGATACTGGACATTTGTTTTGTTTTAAAGATACATTTATATAGCTACACGCTTGCTCTAAGTCAGACGCCGGCTCGCAGCCGCACTTGCTGGTGCAAAACTCTGGTGAACCCATAAACCGAAAACGGCAGAGTAACCGCACCAGGTTCGCCCTCACTTTAGCTTATTCTCGAACGTATCTTCGGGAGCTACCCAGAGGATACTTGGGTGGAGTCACACGGAAGTCGTGAGCTGATTGTACGGGATGTAGAGGAATCTTTCTGTCACTCCCAGGTGAATAGCAATCAGGACTTTCGCCACTTGTGTGGACTTCTACACACGAAACTAACCATAATTTCTGTTATGCGTTGGTAGTATTCTGGTAATTTTTTTATAGTTTGTTTATTTATTTATTTTTATGCGTTATAAACGTTGAACAAGATGTAATTTTTATGAATTTTCACCGATGAGTGTAAGATATGATCCCTGATAATTGAATCGCAGTCTCGCGAAAGTAGGGTAATTGAGGAAAAAGTGCTGAGATGAATTCACCTTTTCATTGTATTTATAGCAGTTGCCGTATTAAGGTGCACTGCATGGGTTCCTATTGGACTTTATCCTCTCAGCATCCCCATAATTGTTGAGAGCTGTGGCTTGGATAGGGCTAGAAGCTCCAGTGAGCTCCTCCGGTCCACTCCGGGTCCAAATTACCCCACGCATTCTAGGATACCAACTTATTTTTGTCGCATGCTTTTCTTTTCTTATTTTTCTTAAGATCTTAGCTGAAAAGCCAAAAAGAAGAATTTTCAATCATTGCAGAACGCCACAAAACAAGAAAATAGCAAATTCCGGAGAGCATATTAGTCCAACCAAAAAAGGGGAAGGATTTGGAAATCTATGGCGGTGGTGTGGTTTTACTACGAGTACCATTGAGAAGCTGCTTGATAAAATTGAATGCATAGGTAAGCCAAGCGCACATCTCCAATCAATCAAAATAGTAACCACTTGTAGAATTAGAGCTACTATATCTTCACCAGTGCAGCGCAGTGTTACAAAAAGTGTTTGCCACTTTAAAATTTAATGGTCGTCGTGATAAAAGTCGCTTGCCGGAAAACCCATTCTACTGGAATATCTCCATATTAGGCCACCGATTATTAATTATGGCCATCATATAGCGTGCGTTCGGCGCAAGTAAACTTGCGGTTCCAACAACCGGATCTTCCCACATTAAGAAATGCTATAAATATTTCTGTGTTTATTATGTAGAAAAAATGTCAATAAAATCATATTGAATAGTTGTGTGTGGTAGCTATGAGCTATTTTTGCGATCACCATGTAAATGTTATCTGTGTAAAATTTAAATAGAACAATAACGAATGCAAAAAAACTCGCAAAGCACTCAAATGACAAATCAATCTAACAAAAGCAAAAACACCAAACGAAAAACCCAAAAAAAAAAGAAATATAAAATTCATATGTGTGCGCAACAGTTTAACCAACACCTTGAACAATTCACAGAGAAGTGCATACGAATTGTGAATTTACTTTTAATTACTATTGCATTAATTGCCGCATTTTCATGCACATGAGGATATTGCTGGTATTAACGCAACTGTATGTGAGTTTTTATGTGGGCTCTCGCTAACTTAGAATTGAACATTAAAAAATCATTAAAACGGCATTTTTATGCGTTTTGACTAATTTATTAAATGCCAATTAACAAATCAACAATGTTGGTGGCAGGCAGTGAGCTGACAAGAGGTGAATATTAATAATAATAGCAAAACCAACGACAATGATTGAATGGTTGGTAGCTACCAAGTCATTGCGATGGATTAGCGCGCATGTATGTAAATATGTTTATCGGTGTATTTGTTAGTAGATAGATGTGCATTGCAGAGTTTTGCGGGGATGTAATTATGGAATCATAAAATCATCGGGCTAGATGAGTGAAATATGGAGTCAAAGAATGGAGAAAACGAAGCAATTGAATATAAAAAGTGAGTGAAATGAAGTCTGATACACACAGCACATACAAGTATAGGGAAATAAAAGCGAACTAGCGGTAGGTTGCTGGTGTGACGTTTTCGAGACCCTTTCGAGTTTGAGTAAATTTGAGTCAAATTTAGTCGAGAACGTCGGAGGTTTTTACGCCAACCTCTAATAAAGTAGATCGCTCCAAAGGGAGAGATATCTGTTAGATACCTAGATGACTTTCGGGGGCAAGTGAAGAGATGGATAGTGCCATGCGGCGAATCTCTACATCGAGGGCATGTGTTTAGTATGTCGCGATATATTCTGAATAAGTAGAAGTTTAACCTGCTACAATATCTAGAACGTAATTGGGCCAGTGTAGCGTGGATATTAAGAGACAACTCGAACTTTTCGTTTGCAACGGGGACGGGAATTATGTAACTAAAGTGCTAATAAGCACCCGTTTAGGATCTTTTAATAGTTCGTCAGGTTCTGCCGTTGACCTAAGTATTGAGTGCAAGGCGTTACCAAAATAAAACACTTCCTCTACTAACCGAGGATGCCAACTGATAATAGGCACTCCAATGTGTTCTGTGATTAACGGTGACCTTACCATGACTTGGGGTTCTGTATCGATGCTTCACAGCCTTGAACCCTCAAAAAAAGGCATAAATTAAAATCCTCTAATTCCCCGTGGGATCGACTGGATGGACAAGGACAACTCACCAAGCATAGACATAACGGACACAACACTAATTGAACGGCCTCAACTGGATAGTCAAAGCCCCCTTACGGGGAAGGGGATCCTTCCATCCAGTCAATCTTTTTGTACGGAGCAGCCAAATATTAAAGAAGCCATGACATCCACATCGGAAGCGCTCCGGCGGAATCGCCTTAGCTATCGACTAAGCGGCTAAGCGGTTAATCGATTACCATACTTTGTTTCAAAATATAGTCGACTTCACATAATCGACTAACCGTCTTCTTTCGACTAACCAACTATAAACAACAAGTCGACTAACGATTCATTTTCGATTTATGGACTAGTTGTTTTCTTTGCGCTTATTGGACAAAACACATTTTCCACTACAATGAAATTTGTATGAATTAATTTGAGTAACTGTCACTATTTGAATAATATCGGTTAGTCGATTATCAAACTATTCGATAGTGAGCCATTAGTCGAAAGTGAACGGTTAGTCGAATACTTTGTCTTATACGATGGCTCAAGCCATTATTTTTTCTTACATACCAAACATATTTACAATAATGTTTCGAGACACGAAATTTTTAAGAATATGTATGACAACCAAACAGTACATGCCACTGTAAATATTATTAGTCGTAGATTTTGGTTATGTTTATTTCCCCAATAAAAATCTCCAAGTTTTGCCAACAAAAAGACAGACATTGGCGAAGAAAAAATAAACAATGCATGTCAATGGACCAATTTTCATATTCATATTCAGCTTTTTTAGGGTTGCCAAATTTGATAAGGGATGAATCAAATTAGTTCCAAACACATCATCGTATAGCCTGCCGAAAGAAACAGCAGCAATAAAAAACCAAGAAAGAAGAATTAACTTTTATTTTTTTTTAATTAAAATTACACCGGCAGGTTTGTGATACTAAAGTTTGGAAAAATTAATGATAGATGTAGAACTGATTTCAAATGGGACGATGCGTTTTATATCACTCTAACTGACTGACAAATAAAACGAATTTACAAATTTTAAAGTTTCAAAAAAAATCAAAATTTAAATAAGGTATTGTGTGGGGCTTTTAGCTACCCCAAAGAATAGATGTAAGTCCTGATATATGTACATACATGTGGATCTGGTTACATAATGAATACAGACTGTTACCTTTCAGGCCTTTCATAAAATCAAATCAATCACAAACTAAATACGTATTTGTTTTGCAAGAGCCCATAGTGCGAGGGGTTGGAGCTAATTTACAATGGACACATAGTGTTTGTGGTATATGCGATCACAATTACAAGGATTTAATAAACAGTATTTAGTTACAAACATATTGTTTGACCATAGTTTTCCAAATTAAATTCAGTTACTGTTAGGCCCACCTTAATTGGGGACATCGAGGATCGCACTTTGTATTGATGAATGATTGTTTGCCGTTACCGCAGATGGAATCAGAGTATGATGGATATGTGATGTGAAAATTAAGGGGGGATATATGTACATCGAGTTAAGAGAGTTAAACAAAGCAAGCTCTTTTCAGTCTGACATCATGTAGCGTTGCCTCTCGCTTGAAATATTATCGCTTCAAGCTGCAACTCGCTTGAAGCCACTACTCTGACATCAACCTCAGATAAAATTGAAACTAGGAAAGAAAATCGTTGAAGTGTATATGCGAAGTAAAAACGTACATTTAGAATATACAACTCGATAAAATCTGAGCTAAAACGACGAAAAGGAGACTTTACTGTAATTGCTTAATTCGCCCATATACAGCCAGTTTAGCGGGTTCCTAGATCGATCTCTATAGAAGTTGCCGGGATGTAGTCAATGAAGTATGAAATCATCGATAACACGGCTGTTAGTTTTAACCTTATATTTATCATTTTGTAATATGCATTTCTTATTATCGATAATGAAGTTTTTATCGCACACATGCAATTAGAGGAAGTTAGCTTAAGTTAGCGGACAGTTCCAAAGGAATTGTTTAAGTGAACTCAAGCATTTTTTACTTTGCACTTGAAGTTTTAATTTTTCTGTCCTCTATTAGCGTTTCAAAGCTCAGTTTGCAAGTAGTTTATGTACAAGTAGTTCACGGATAGTTGAGAAAAACTATGCTTAACAAAACACAGTTGACTGTAGCTCCGAGAATGAACCGGGCTATTGAAAAATGAAATGAAATGAAACCGGGCTATGGTGAGAGCAGGCCTTCAAAATCGTTTCAAAAATGCTGCCGAGATAAAAAAAAGCCGCGGCAATCGCTTCTAAAAGATATTCCGATCCGAACCATTCAATCCCGGTTAAACGAAATGGGTATGCCGGCTAGGAAGCCTTTTTGTAGACCTGTTTTAACCGCAAAAATGAGAGAACAGCGGATCATCTAGGACAAAATATATAGTTCGGACCTCAATCCAATAGAAAACGGCACCAAAATTCGCAAAATTAAGTCTACATCAATGGTGGAACTACGAAAAATCATAGAAAAAGTATGGTATTGGAAAATTATGCCTGAATATTAAAAAGATTTGCACGATTCTATGCCCATTAGAGCGCAAGGTGTAAACGACGCCCACGGTTGCGCAACAAAACATTAAAAAATATGGAAAAAGCAAATCCTTAAAAACTTAATCACATTTTTTTATAAGTATTAAAAAAAGTAAAAAAAAAAATTTGTTTTTGTAATTTGTGAAAATTTTCAATATATTTTTCAAGTGGTTAATAATAATAATAGTAATAATAATAATAATAATAATAATAATAATAATAATAATAATAAGCCCAACGGTTACCCTCTTTCCCGCCCAACCGACACGAGGGGCACAGTCCGCATGGCGTACGGATCTTTTTTATTTTTATGATTTTTTTTAAAAGGAAAAAGTTTGTTAAGCGTCGAGATCCAAAACTGCTCAGCTACAGAAAAAAACCTTCATCAGCTGAATCAAATATATATTATACCGCCGTTAATCATTTATTGAGAAAGGACAGTACAGCGCTTTTTATGGTGAAAAGTGAGTCCGAAACATCAAAAGTGCTGGAAAGACAGTTGAAATCTTGACATTAACATCGGAAAGGTTCATTTAATTCATAATTGGTTTTACACTATTTTAAATAAAGAGGTTTAAAGTGTCTTGAAATCCGAGAAGGAACATTAAGTTTAACTTCGGCAATAAGAAATGTGCTTGCGATAGACCCTGTGAGTAGTTTAGTAATGAATATTAGGCCTAGCATTTCTCTACGGCTGGAAAGAGTAGGAAGATTTATTAGCTTCAAATGATCAGTATAATGAGGAAGATTAAACCGAGAATCCCATCTAAAGTCTCTTTGGGCAAAAAGTAAGAACTGTTTTTGAATTGATTCCAGCCGATCAATGTGAACTTGATAACGTGGGTTCCAAACTATCGAACCGTATTCTAGCATAGGTCTTACTAAAGTTGTAAAAAGAGCCTTTGTTACGTATGGGTCTTTGAATTCTTTTGACCATCGTTTTATAAAGGCAAATATCCCTCTAGCCTTATTAGCTATAGCATTAACATGACTATTAAAATTAAGTTTGGAATCCATTGTAACTCCCAAGTCAACAAAGTCAAACACTTGATCCAGAGTGTAGTTATTTATTGTGTATGTAAGAAGCTCGCTTTAGGAAAAAGTAAAATACCAAAAAAAAATTGATGCTGCCTTTTCCAAAAAAAAAACATAGTTTGAACAAACTAAAACTTTGATTTGTGAAAAATGTGAGTGCGGCTTTTATATTGCGCTGGAAAAATGAGTTTTTTGATTTAGAAATTTTAATTTTGGTTTCTGAAAAACTCACATCAAGGCGAATTTATACAAAGGGGTATTGATCAGCCATCAGAATTTTTTTATTTCGCCACAATGGGCGAGCTGAAAAGTGAGAGTATTTGCTAAATGACAAATAATAAAGTATAAAATGTTAAAAAATGATTTTATAAAACAATTAACTAATAATACCGATAAACATGTAAAATAAATCGTTAGCTATTATTTAAAACAAACAAATATCTTATCGCAGCCGCCACTGAGACAGTAGCTGCTTTGGTTTTCAAATAATGACAAATATAGTTGTACAACAATTATAACTACAACAATATATTTAACAAAAAAAAAAAGCATAAACAGCTGTAGCACAGTAGACAACAAAAAAGTGAATAAAACAAAAATACTCACTATTATTGTTAATATTACAACAAAAAATGACAACATTTATTTTTAATTTGAAATTTGAGCTTCTCAGCGCAAAATTATTTTCTGCATCATCACCAACAGCACTGCACATTGGCAATAACAAAACAAAAGCCGAAGTGTTGCCACTGCATTCGATTTGTTCGTTGTGTGTAGTTTTTATTGTTATTGTGCTTGTTGCCGCTTTTGTTGTTGCTGTGGCTTTGCTGTTGACGCTTAAAGTGCTAATTGATTAGGTCAGTGTATGAGTTAGCAATTTGTTGCAATTACATCAATTTTTGAGGAATGACGGGGCGGACGTTTGAAGACAATGGAAGGTCACTTGGACGCTAGGCAGTTAATATGTAGCTACTTGTATATTTTTTTAGTTGATTTTTTTGTTTTACATTTAATTCAACTATGTTTTATATTACATATTTCTTATGCTTTTAAATATATAAGTACATATGAAATATCAGTATTTGAAATAAAAAATGAAAATATTTTGTAATACAATTTGGCTGCTGGGATTGCTGGATGATTTCGAAAAAATTATGACGAAAAGGGATTTTGCATAAATGCAACTACATATGGGGAAGAAATTTAAAAAAAAATATAGGTTTTATCATGAATGAAATGTGTTTTCAACAAAGGAATACAATGGCTCTTTAATATTAAGTCGAAGTGAACAATTTAACAATTTTGGGGAATATGATGTTCGGAAATTGTTTAATAGTTGAGTGAGAGTGCTTCTTAACAAAATATTTCAGTGACTCTTATCTGATTATTAGTTTTCTTTTATTCATAATGATTTCATGTGACTTCAATGTAAACTAAATTCACGAGAAGTCTCCAATTTATTAAATTCTCACCAATAAATAGAACTTCTTTTATTTATTGCTGATGAATATCAATAATTGAGTTTATTCTGAAACCCAATAGAATATTTATTTAGAATGGTCAACTACGTGCAATATATTTTTTGGAAATTTTCGATTTTTTTGTTTGTTTTTGTTTAATATTCATCATTGACATAAAATCATTGTAGTGTTTTGGCGAGTGTTCCTAGATATTTGCTAGAAGTGTTGATAAATAATTGAACAGATAAAACAATTGAGAAAATTAAAATTTAAAAGTTTAAAATTTGTTAATTAAAAAATGTATAAAAAAATGTAAGTGCAATTTTATAAAAAGTTATTAGCGGTACTTCTCTAAGTGACATTCAGAGAATCTACTCACAACATTTCAGAAAATATTCCAACAAATTTGTGCAAATTTGATATGCAGGATTGAGCCGGAGTGGGTTTAATGCGTGGATAATTAACATTGTCGCCAAACTTTGCTAAATTTGGTACACACATTGCATTTCAAGTTAATAAGCAAAATTTTCAAAATTTAAAAATTCAGCGAAAAATCACGCCCGCCTCTCATAATTAACAGTCATTTACGAAAATCCAAAAAAATGCGATATATCCAAAACAAAGTTGAATTGCTCAAATTTCATATGCAGGATAGGATTAGAAAGTGAAATATAGGGAATTAAAATATACATTGGAAAAATGGGCATGACATCACCTACTATAGAGCAAATAAGTATATTACCGGAACTATATAACCATGTTTTAAACGTGAATTCAGTACAAACATTAGCCTTATTGAAACTTTACAAATTGGGTGTTAAACTAGAAGGCCCAAGAAAGCGTAATTTAAGAAATACGTGTGTATAGGGTTGTCACTTGTTTAAAGACTGCAGTTTTGCATAGTTATTAATTTTTCCCCCGGGAAGGTTTAGGCATGATTCAGTTTGCATGGGAGGGAGTTGCCACCTGTTTGAAAAGTCAAATTTAATTAAAACATGCACAAGTTATATGAAATATTAAAATATGGTTGCCAGGCGGTTCGTTTGGGTGAGGGGAAGATTCATAACTATATTTTGTAGAGGGTTGGCGCCATTTTGGAAAATCAAATTTAATTAAATTATACACAAGTTATACGAGTACGTAGAGAAACCGAAATATGTTTTCTGAGCACATATGCAAAAGGCAATAAATAAATAAATATAGGCAGAACAATGTCTGTAGTGGGTGGTGGAGTCGAAATATTTCTAAAACCCGTATTTACGGTCCAATTTTATTCAAATTCAAAACACGTATTAGCATAAGCCATAAAATCATAAATTCAAAATTGCTTAGCTTTAATTATTTGTTTCAATGAAATCCAAAAACATATCTTTTGAAATCTAAAATTTTATGACTTTATGATTTATGGAACCTTGGGAATCACCCAATTATAAAAAAAGAATAAATCCAACAGTCACTGTCGCCAATTAAAACGTAGTTATCTTTTTCTTTCAGCTGTTTTCTTTTTCAATAAATTTGAAAAGAAATTCAAAATAAAATTAAGAAGATTTTCTAGCAAAAATTCCTTCAATCTTCCACCCTCTCGTTCTCCTTCGTCGCCAAGGTTTTTCAGACGTCGATCTCTTTAGTTATAGGTGAACTTTTTTGCTCTGTGTAGAATCGGGTTGGGGATTGAAGTAAGTGTGCAGATTTTTTTTTGGAATACCAAAAAAAAAGCTCCCTACCGATTTATAATTAAGTTCATGAAATGATGGGCTGGAATTATTCGTGCAATGACATCGGAGATATATATATATATAAATTTAGCTTTATCCTTATATTTTCATTATGTATGGAAATCCATCGATTGCATTGAGAAAACTTCATGTCGCTAAAATTTTAACTCTCATTCTTGTCGACATCGTTTTAGAACATGCGCTCTATGTTTGATTTCTTATAAGATTTTAATTCAACTCGCGTTTCCGTTTTGCTTTTGCTACCTAGCCTTAGGGTGATAAAAACAATTTTGTATGAAAACATGTGCGCTTTATTTTCTTTAATAAATCATTCAGATACATAAAGGCGATTTGTCATAAAACTGCAAGTAGGTAATAAAATTAAATAATGCTGATTTTAATTGAGCAACATTCACATGCACCTACCTACCTATACTAACTACGCACATAAGAAAACCCAGTAGCAGTTTAGCTCTAAAAACTATGAAATTTCAAGTTTTATTGGCGTTTTAGTAGAATGTGCACATACAAATCATAAAATACATATGTATGTATGTATTATACTAGCACTAGCACTTATACGATCCAAATAATTATAGGCTTTTGAGTAAAACGTTAAATATATGAATTTGCGTTGGTTTGGCTAAAAGGAAATTAAAGGTCAAAATCATTGCCATTAACATTGTTATGCTATAGTTGAAACAGCAATAAAATCGCGAAATGACAGCAAAAGGTTACCACCAAAAAAAAAAACAAAAAGTTGATTTAAGTGGACAGAAAAAACCACCTATGGCGCTAAATGACTTGAAAACCAACGAAATAGCTGCATAGAGGTTACTTGCAACGGCACTTGCGACAAATCACTGCGTCAAATCTGTCAGCCGACATTCATTTTATTACCTGTCTAACGGTTGCTTTTTTCGTTTATTTTTTAAATGTTTTTTATTAATATGTCTACAAATTTTATTTATATTGCTTTTTTTTTTGTGCATCGTAAATCAACTAATAAGCAATTATAAAGGCGTAAAATGCAATGAAGATGCGCTTACTTAGTGTACGAATATGACTCGGCATTTACGCACAATTACATACATAGGTACATATAAGGAAATAAACGCCATAATGTGCGCATGCCCAGTTATTGTACGCATCCGCATACAGATTTTTCGGCATGATTTTTTCTAATTGTGAATTTGTAATACATTTTATTACAAACTAGTTGATACCCGCGACTTCGTCTGTGTAGCTTAATACGTCCCATTGTACTTACATACATAACTGTGAAGGGTTACTCGGGTCGGAGCCATGTGAGGGTCCCGATCTCTTCGGTTCGTGAGCTATATTGCCCGCATACCGTTCCTCTTTAGACCTATTTCTACTTGCTTTCCCATGGGGCATTCGGTAGGGGCACTATTTGCCGGTTACGACTGATCGCTAGGAGACTCTTCGCTCGAACTTTCCCAGAAGCCTCGCGGCCTCTCTGCGCTCTCGTTGAGCCCTGCAAGCCGGATGTACTTCCCGTGCTGTTCGAGAGCATCTTAGACTGAGCTCGAGACTACCGTCTCCTTCTGACCCTAGAGCGGTCTAAAATTTGGAGCCCGTTGAGGGTCCTCGACAGGGTTTGTCAGCATTGGGGAAGGAGGCGCCCGCATTGGGCTTGAAATCAAACCGCTTTATGTCCGCTTTTCTCTGAAAAATTCCCACGAGGGGCATGTTCTCGGATGTCTTTGACGTAGAGGGTTGGCAATTTGCAGATGTGCCGTGTTGGCCTCAGTTGCGTTCCCGTCGCCATTTGCGTGCTTCACACAAGGGGTTCGAAGCAACTGGAAATGGCCGCTAAATAAGACGTATCTCATACTAGCGGGCATATACCGTGCAGGCCTTTTCGGAGCCGAGGCAGTGATAGCCGATGGAGTGGTTATAAACATATTTGCGCCGTATCCGTCGGCGGCATTTTTACCCGAGCAGGGATTCGGAGTTTGAGTATTGTTTTTTATGATATATTATCTCGTGGTTGCGTACGCAACTTTTCGGTGACCGAAACTTAAAGGAAGAGGAATGAGCGGTCGACCGTAGAAGAGCCACGTGCTGTGGTAAGTCCATTGTTACACCCGGAGACGGAACGGTGTCAGGGTGGCTCAGGGTGGCGTAGTGTTTGGTTGAAACCGGGTCACTTCGTGAAGGATGGGATTCTTCATTGCGCACTACGGTGTTGATGTGAGAGTGGCTCGGCACCAGAGGGACTTACAAATAGTGACCCGGGGTACTGTGCTATGCTTCATTCACATCATACTTTCACTGAAGCCCCGCCGCACTCCTATTGTACGTATGGTGCTGATGCAATGAAAAATAATTTTATAAAAATCAAATGCGCTAAGTGGCGCTAGACTAGAGTTATTCAGAAAAAAATGTATTTATGATCCGACTTTGATAAAATCAGAAACGTGCAATAGGAATGCGGTGACGTTAGAGCGATGTAGCACATTTGTTTTTCACCAAAGTAATTCTTATTGCATCAGCACCATACAATTTGAATATGATTAATATCGGCTCATAAATGCGGATTTTCCGAATATCTCGACTCAAGCACTACCTAGCGGAATATGCTGTTAAAATGCTGTTGAAATGCAATCATCGGTTTTTGGGCCAAGCTGTAACAAAGAAAGCGGCTACATTTTCATATATACAGGTTATTTATTTTCAATTACGGAGGCCTAGAATGTAAGTCGCCTATTTCAAAGCTGATGGAGAGGATATCGCGACAAAATTCGAGCCGCCCTACAAACCCTACGCTAGAAAAAATCAACAATAAATAAGGTTTTTTTTAACAAATTTAATTTAAAAAAACGTACCAAATTTGATAGGCAAGTTGGACGTGAGCTTAATTTTTAAAATTATAATTGGCGAATGAATAAAATTCACAAAGTTTTGTTTACCAACGATCTCATACGGAGTGGATACACTACATTATATATTTACTGCATTATAAGCGGTAGTAATCAGCAAACTTTTACTGATTCCGGAAAAAAATTGCATGAGGTTTAAGGCAAAAGAATAGGGAAGGTCCCCACCACCTGGGACTTCTTTTTAGTAAACGATAAATCTTTTTCAATACAAAACAGATCGCAGGCAAAAGCCCTACATTTGTCTTCACCTAAAGACAAGAAGCGACCGATCTGAGCTTACCTTACAGAGATGAACACAGCAAAGAATGAAAGGCCTTCGAAGGAAAACCATTTCTGATCATAGATTCATGGAGTTTTGACTGGGCACTGACACAAATCAATGGATGGCTTCTGGAAATGAGATTACCAAACTTACCAAAACTCAAAATTTACAATCAATTGAAGAGGCGATCCATAGTGGCACGATGATGAGGACTCCGGTTACAGAAAGTTATTTGAAAGGTTGCTAGAGCAATATCTTTTGTTTCTGACCCCAAAACTCTAAGTAAGTCTATGGCAAGTTGGTTGGTACCTTGATGGCTACTTCAGATGCTTTTCTACATTAGACACAATGACAACTGTTTTCCAATTGGAGATATTGGATAATTTACGAAAGGTGGGGTGGATGCTAAACCAGAGTTTGCAGTGATAGATAAGCTGCAATAAAGGCCTTGGAGACTGCTCGCATCTCGTCAAAAATTGTTCGAGAAACTAAGTTGTGGCTGAACTCACCGGGTCACTGCGGTGTTCAAGGTAACGAAACGGCAGCCGAATTGGGTCATTACGGGTCATTGACAGATACCATTGGACCGCAGCCAATAATAGGCCCAAGCGTAGCAGGGGCGGTCAGGTTCTTCAAGGTTGTCATGGTGCCCTACAGACAACTGAAAAATAACCAAGCGCTCTTTGAAAAGACTGGGACAGGTTTTTGCCGAAATTCTTTCTTAGATAGCGAAGGAAAGATTGTGAGCCCTGATTGGGTTGATTAAAGGACACAATCCATGGGGAAAAGTCATGGTCATGATAGACATCATCGATGATAGTATGGAGTATTTTGCCTGTATCTGTCCTGCATTTGCTAAGCTGGAATGGAACATATTTTGGTCAGATATCTTGAGAAAGGTAAACGTTCGTTTATTGTCTATCCTTGGACAAACTTTCCAGATTCATCAGATTCTGTAAGATTTGTCGAGGAGTGATGAAGTCTCATCTCCAGCGTACTTTCTTTCCTTTTACCCTATGTCACATTCCCCTCATCTTTCTCTGGCCTCAATTGCAATGGGAAACTATACCTGAGAGTTTGGAAATCTGAGTGCTCGCAAATTAAATTACATTATCAGTATTTTTACTGAAATTCCTTTCAGTGATCATTATTATTCAAATTATTTTTATTGCGACTGTTTTCAGTAGTCAGTAAAAGTATACAGGTACTGCAAACTAAATTGAATTATTAGAAAAAATTATATTTACTGTATTTTTACTGGTACTATAAAGTGTCAAACTGTGATTTTATTAAACATTAAAATTTATGGAAAATAGGCATAACTCCGCCAACTTTAGAATAAATAGTTATGTTTCCGAAACCACTTTAAACCTACCCTACCAAACTTGGTGTACACGATGAATTTGGCTTTATGATATAAACTTTTCAAATTATAAAAATCCCAAAGAAATTGAGCCCAGCTCCTATTAGATAAAGAGCCACAATTAGTTATTACAGCAGCTGCTGAATAGAGAAAACCGCTCAAACTTGATTAAGGTGACAATTTCTCGTATTATCTACGACTTTTTAACACATTAGCGGCTTTTGGTTCTCCCATTGCCCTTGGTACCTCTATTACTATCCATCAGCACAATTTAAATTAGCCCTTCTGCTTTACTTATTTTATTCTGTAGCATCTCATCTCATACTCATCATCGGTTGCTGCTGGCTGGAGGTTGAAGAAGTGGCATTGATTTATTTCTTAAACCTAAACATAATTGAACAAGTGGCAGTTACTAAAAGTAGTTAATCTTTTATGTATTCATTTGAGTTACATATCGTTACAGAGATGAGCAGAAAATTACTTTCAACATTTTGTTGCTCTAAAAGCCCAGCGGAAAATCAAAACTCAATAGAAATGGAAATACATAAAAATAAAATTGGTTCATCTAGTTTTCACGGTAATTACTTAAACCACAGATTTATCTAAATCCCCATCTTTCATTTTAAATCGATGATGCCACACTTCCACTTCCACTTCCAATTCCAATTCCAATTACCGTTAACTATTTATAAGTGTACATAGCCACCTAAAGGGGAAGTAAATGTACGATTGTACATAGATAAACAAAAAACTTAAGGCACAAACTTGAATGCCACTGTAAGTGCACGTGTGAGTGTGAGCATATGAGAGGCTGAGGTGACCTTGACAATAAGAGCACTTTTTGAAGCTAACAAAAAAAAAAATCTCAAAAAAAATTTACTACAACTAGCGGTATGTGGCAGTTAAAGCGGCATACGTGAGGGCAAATAGGCGAGTTATGATGATGATAAGGTGCAGCAAATGTCAAATATTTAAGTGGCAAAATAATTATTTAATTTTTTGAGCATTTTTCGCTGTGCGCCATTAGATAAAAAAAAGAAAAAACTATATACACATTTGTTACCCATTTTCATAATCGCTTTTCAAAATCAATTCGCTTAATAGGAAAATTGGTGTATGACAAGTGGCGGAAGATGCTGTGAAGCAAAAAAAAGAACAAAAAAAAAGAAGTAAAATACAAGAAAAAAAACAGAACACACAGCGCGTTTATGGGTGCGCAGTGGTAATGGCTAAAGAAGCATATGATCTCATAATAGACATATGTATGTATGTGTGTGCGTGTGTGATGTACATTTGAAGTGCTGTTATGTGTGAACCCCAATTCCGAGTGAGCGCAATTTGTTACTCTGCTTACGATTGGCAACATTGAACTTTTAATAACTAAAGCATACATGGCTGCTTTGTTGGTGTTGTTGTTGTTGCCATTGTTGCTGCTGGCTGCTGGCTAATGTTTGATGTTTGTTGTTGTTAGTGCTGCTGCTTCTGCCACAAATTGGTTTACTATTATCTCGTAAAAATCGATATGACTCGTTGTCGAGGGCAAAGTGGCAGGGTAAACGTGCATACCTACTCACACACACACACACAATCATACATATGTATGTACACTTTTGCCGAACTGTTATATATATATTTCTTTTTAAATGAATTTATTGTGTAGCATTGTTTGTGTCATGGCTAGAACGCGGACTTATAAAAATGTATATTGTTGTTTTTTGCTTTTTGAGCCAGCAAGAACTATTAAAAATATGTGAATTTCAAAAGCAAGAAATAAAAAAGTGCAAAAGGGGCACACCATCAACAATTTCCACTCCTACAAAATCCAATACACGATTTAACATGAATACTACGCTAGTTAGGAGGCGCTTGTACCAATGTATTTTTGTATACGCAGAATTATTTGTTGTTTTTTTTACTTCTTCTTCATTCTTGTCTGCAGGTAGTTATGTAAAATTTGCAGCGCCTGTGGAGTTTTTTTTTGTTTTTTCTTTTTTTTTTGGAATTTGTACATTAATGGGCTTCGGAAAAAAATTATTCTTCTATTTGTTCGTAAAACAATATATTTCGACATTGACACCTCAATGAGAAATTTTGAATAATGTGCGCTTAAGAGGAAAATAGAATCATTTCCGGTTGATTTGATAAATATATTTTGAAGTTAAGAAAAATTATTCAATTTACTTTGGTTGTCAATCGAATGGTAACACTGGCACGCTTAGAGCTCTGATTTATGTACGTGGATCAAATGCATCCTCCTATTTGAGTCTAGGTGTGAAGTTGTCTTAGATTAGGGTATAAAAATGTTCGCTCCGGTAGGTGGGGCTATAGTCGAGTTATTGGCTAAATACTATGTTTATTAACTGAAACAATTCATATTCACAACATAAATAGGTCGATTTTGGCGAGATGTGTACAGCGATTCTTCGTTCTGCTTATCTTCACCCCAATTTCAAAGCTGTAATAGCGAGCTGTCAACTCGCGTACATTTTTACACAGAAGTTACTCTCTGAACACTGCCTACAATTTATTTTATGTATTCATACTTATATTATTTTTCGGCCTGATTTTTTATTAAACGACCATATTAATTTTTTTGAGCCCAAGGCCAGTATAAAGAAAGTATTTTGGAAAAAATACAACAACAGTGAGGAGTCGTAGAAATTATAGCAATTTCGGAAATCACCACATCTCCTCATCATATTTCTTTCATGACTCCACCGGCATTCGAATTCACAACCTACGACTTGCTGGGCAAGTGCGTAAGCCCATGGACCACAGTTGGCTTGCCTTGAGCTTAAAAAAATTAATATTGTCGTTTAATAAAAAATAAGGCCGTAAAATAATATAAGTATGAATATTTGAAATGGATGAGCACCCCAAACGTAATAAAATTCTAACAATAATAAACTAAATTTGTTTTGTGTTACCCAACAAAAATTAACCACACATTCACTTTAATAGCGGCAGACTGTCGTACTTGAATTGTATTGGTAGGACATAAGGAAAAGTAGTAAAACGCGACAGTTGCGATCAATTGATTTACCGGTGTATAGAGAAGTGAGAGGAAACTTGAAAGAACCGAAGATCTGATGTGAAAACACACAATGTGTTTGTCTCGGAGAGTAATATGTTTATATCTGGCCTTTTTTGCAATTTGGTTCCGATCAAACTTTTCGGAAGCGAAATGGATTGGTGTTCTTTATTTCGATTCCGTCAAAATTTTTCGGTTTGAAAATTTTTTTTGAAGTTTCGATTTGTCGGAATAAAAAGTCATTAGCAAATTAAGCTCAAATATATGTATATGTCGTTTGTCAGGCAAACCTTTGTATTTAAAAGTTCATATTATTGGGAAGATTTGTAAGACCTTACTGCTCTAATCTGTATTTAATTAGTTTGATAGATATGTATGTACCAGAAAATTTCTTTTCAAAAAATCTTAAGATAAACCCAAGACACACGATTGAAGAAAGCCGACCTTTTTTTGTTTCCTCATGTACAGTATTTATCGAAAAGTTCCATATATTTGTGCGATGCATCGCAAATAATATTCGAACTTAGATTTTTATGTTCGTTCCATTTATTATTCGGTTTATATTCGTTCGAGCATCAGTAAATGTTTAAAAAAAGTTATAAATTATTATTTTTGTATAGAATCTGGGACTCGTAGTAACCCCTACGATAGTACCAGTGAGACCAGTAGTGGGATTCACTAACTTTAAACGATCCGACAATTGCAAATTTTTTCGACAATATTTGTCGTATGCACTAACGATTGTGCGATTCACTAACTTATTCTTAACGACAATTAACAGCTGTCCGTTGCATGCCAAACCAATTGCCCAAATAGGCGAAGAACACACAAAGGAATGAAAAAAAAAACAAATGTGAAATAAGATACTAGTTTATTTCAAATTGCAAATATTTATTGATTTGGTAGTATAGTCAACAACTATAGTCAACTGCCCGGCATTAATATTAAAAATCATGTTTTTTTAATTAGGATCATTTATCTAAATAATAAAAATAATAAAAGTTTGCTTTCACCATTTGCACATTAATTGAATTTTGGAAATACTGTTGTATTCAAATTAAAGAGATTGTCCGCATCCCGGAGTAATCGTTGATCTACCGTTGAAGCGTTTACTTCTTCGTCACCTCTTGATAAATCATATGCCAAATATTCAAACGATATTATTTAATGTTCCTTTTTTAATTTCAAACAAAGCAACGAATTTTAAATTTATCTTTTATTTAAGTTGAAATCACGAATTTTTTCTTTCTCGATTGAGTTACCAACATCAAATTTGTTGTCGTTGGATTTTCGATAATCGACTAGCTAACGACAACGGCTGATTCTGCGATAACAAAGATCGTTAAAAAGTGACTACTGAATAGCAGCATCTTTAAAATTTTCGTTAAGATGAGTTAACCCTACGAATATCGTTCAAATATGTTAGTGAATCCCACTACGGTTGATTCTATTTGCAAACAAACTTTATTAATTAATTCGAAGCAAAACCAAATTATGTGAAATTTTAAAATAGGCAAGGCGAATTAATATAAAGTTGTGTCAAACGCATATGAATAAAAGTCTTATGTGTTTTGTTATTGCTTTTGGTACATGTTTGTTAAAAGTATGGCGAATTTGCTTTTATCGAAATCAACTCAGGCGAATTAAAATTGACATTTATTTACCAATTATGTAAGCAAAAAAACAAACAGACATTTGGTTTGCACGCGGCAAAAAGTGTTAAAAATTTTTTTTAAAAACAAAACTTATTTGCATGAAACTCCTAATTCGTACGAACTTAACATGTATGCCCATTTCTATAAAAATACATACATACGTATTTTAAATAAATTAGGATAAATCACAAACATTATTGTGCATATAATAATCAACAATTATTAATTTGGTGTGCACTATATTTTTTATAAAACTATTGCTGATTGCATAGCATAAACTATAAAAGTAAAATCTGGAAACTTTTTAGAAAATGTACGAAAATTAAAAATTAAAAAAAAAACAATTGCCATTAAAAATGCCAACTTTTTAATCGGATTTTTTTTTTAGTTTTCAGGTACGCAGTTTAAGTAGCCAATTTAAATTTAATATAGCAAATATCAATTTGGAGTGACTGAAAACTCGCGTGGATTATTGATAAAAAATAACATTATCTGAACCCAACGCGAGTTTTTCGTTACTTAAAACTTGCTCATTCTTATACTGAAATTGAATTGGCTATAAAACTGCATATCCGAAATTTTTGTGAAAGTTCTGTTTCAAAAGTGTAAAAATTTTATGATATTTTTTTGAAATTTGATTAATTTTTGTGAATTTCGTAAAAAGTTAGAACATTTTATTTATGTGGTTAATGTACAAAATAAGTTATACTTTTATTTTTTTTAAAGTTATTGAAAATAAATTAATAAATATAAGTGATGAACTGCACTATTTTGAATTTTTTTCTTACGATAGGCACAACACCTTACATACGCCTTTATATAATGAACGATCAAAAAAAATATATATTTATGATGCACATAAATGCTTAAAGATTCCATAAAAACCCTGAATAGGAAACAATTTATTAGAAAAGTCTGCACAAAAAAAGAAAACTGATTTGCGAAAATCTGTCAAACGAGTGGGGAGTATGAAACTGGAGGTTTATTTACTTTTTCTATTGTTATTTTGAGTAATTTCTGTCTATTAACTGAGCAATTAATACGATGAACAAGCTGTGAACAAGCTAATTAGCTATTTGGAAAAATCATAATAAATTCAAAATAAATTGAGATATGTATGAATATATGAATATGCAAGTGTTGTTTTTAAATACTGAAATACGCCTCTAACAGATTTTCTCATAACAAGCGTGGCAACGCCCTTTTTAAGTCAACACATTAAATTAAATACTCCTGCCCCCAATTTCGGGGAGTTATTGTATTTAGTTTAATCGCAGTTTGATCTTTAAACAAAATAAAAACGATGACCATGCCGAAATTTGTACTGTCATGTACAAAAAAAAAGTTGGATCTGATGAATAGAAGATGTACGCATGTTGCATCCGCAAGACCAACGACATGCACCATAAATATATTTGTAATTGGATAAATAAAATGCGATTTGAAAAATCTACCCATCGGTACATTAGTTCCATGCGTTTGTTTGTTTCTCCCACCAGTTGTAAGATATAACGAGCAGGTAATTAATGTACAGCTTAAGTTAATAGATTGCATTCGAAATCTTAAGTTAATTAGTTTAAAGTTTAAACATGATTAACTTTTCTTGTATATATGTAGGTATGTACATACATATGTATGTACCTTGGTATGTACATACATATTTTAAAATCTCTTACTATTGTACCTAGCCAAGTAAAGAATAGGGAAGGTCAGTTGAATTGGTACCAGCATAGTTGGCGCAACTTGAGCCACTTTTGAAGGGGAAATGTGAGATAATCGTTTGGGGAAAACTAATATAATCCATGGTCGCAAAATCCAGCCAATAATAACAATTACCATTTCAATCTTAAAATAACAGATATTAAAATACTTGAAAATGATTATAATGATTAATACAAAGTACATTTATTTAACTTACTTCATTAAATTTTTTCAGAGTTAATCTATTTACCAAGTATGTTCCTTTTAACATCTGTATCTTTATCATATATTTATCAAGCGTTTTGTTTTATTTAACCATAGTTTATGTAATCATTTCTGATGATTTTGTGAGCTACAGAACTAAACTAAATTTAAATTTCATACTCCGATGACCACGAGTTACGTCTACAGTCGCAGACCATATTTAAATGGTTTTAAAATAGGGCAAATATTTTTAGGAATTTAAAAAATCATAGGCCCGTTTCTTTGCACCAGAGTGCACATGAATGCTCCAATTCAGATAAAATTTCCCTTTGTTGCAAAAGCAACCCTGTTCGCATCTTTCATGGACGATACGATTTGTTTAGTACTATTCAAGAATGGAAAATAGTTGTGCCGGCAATTTTTAGTTTTATGTAGTTATATATTTACAAATACTATGCAAATAAAAATGAATTAGATCTTAAGCTAAAATTTCCCATGTCTTTTCTTCCGGCTCATTCACAATAGCGTAGTTTTTTCCACTTGCCAACACTACATCTCAGGTCGGATATCATTGGCTCAACGCACATATTTATCCGAGTTAGTGTTGTTACTTTACATGCATTTTGTTATCCTACCTAGTGTTCTTTTGCAACTAGGTTACAAAGAAACGGACCCTATATAGATTGCATACATTTTTTAGTTTTAGCTTCATAAGTGTGAAAAATTAATAAATAATACTTAACTTTAATTACGTAACAAGACATAAACTAAAACTTAAATAGTCACGTGCCTACAAACAGTGGCGCAGTCATTGAAGTGTTTTGTGAGTTACTTCTCCTTCCCCTCACAAAATGGAAAATGGGTTTAACCACAGGTTTATTTTAAAAAAGTATATGCAATAAAAATGTTTGAAATACTTATATTCGGTAAAAGTTTTTCTTTATTTTTTATACATCTTGATAACTTATAGAGAATTTTGAAATAGCAATGAAACGGGGGTTTTTCATATTTTCCTTGGCTTTTTTTTTAAATTTCTTTTAGAACTTCTTCATCTGGCAATTTTTTTCATTAAACGCCAAATCTTAAAATCCTTCCTAAATAAAAGTATATTTGTAATGCTTCGAAACCATTTCGAAAATATTTGTTTCAAGTTCGCCGTTTCCACCTTTACCTCCACAAGAAGAAGGTTTTATTTCGATCAATCGATTATGTTTTAATAGAACGTAAACAATCAGGTGCTTCTAGTTGCCGGGTGGGAGGTAAAACCATTGCAGTTTCACTATTTTTAGTCCAAAAAGTACGGGTTATAACCTAGGGTTAGGCGTAAGGGTAAGTGCCCAAAGATATAAGGAGTTCAAATTGGACAAGAATGAAAAAAAAAATCGGAGATGGAAACGAGGTATTATGTATTATTGGTTCCTATTCTCTCTACAACGTTCGCAAACCTCCCTTCCTCCCTCAAGAGAATAGTGGAAAAGAGATGTTATAGAAAAGGGCGAACGCATCTATGTATACAGAGCTGTCTCAAAGCTCGAGGGTGGGGTTACTGGAGGCGCACACTCAAAACACCTGGGAAGCACCAACAGCCTTCGTCTTCTGGAACACTGTAGCGTTTTTCAGGCGGAGCTGATGATATTTGATAGATCCAAAAATATTTTTCACTGATAGCCAAAGCGACAATAAAATCACTAAAAAAACAATCGGCATAGTAGCCATGAAATGTCACGCATCTCTTAACGAGATTCCAGAGCAATTTCACTCAAAACCGATGAACTTGCACGACGCGGCACAAAATTTTCTGCTGAGGGTAAAAATGAACCTAATTGTTTCTGATAGACTTTTCAAAATGGCGATTGACATATGTCGATTGTGGAACAGGATACTGCTTGATAAATAAACGCGTCTATCAGTTAGGCATACGGTTGCATGGAGAAGGAAAGTATTCTAGTACTAAAATAAAAGTAATATGTAAATTTAACTATACATAATATAATAAAACATTCACAAATTTGCCTCAATTTTTTGGTCGCTTTTTTGGCAAAATTTAAAATCGAAGCAAATTCGCTAAAAACACTAAGCATTTTGATATTTATCACAATGATTATCTCTTTAAAATTTTTGCCATAACAGTTATTTTCGGTCCCTGGAAAATAATTGCTACTTCGATTTTTTCGACAAAAAAAAAACATTGTGAAGAATTCGTTCAAAACAAAAATCGAATATATCGATCTATGGATTAGATCCTATGCAAATTTGACCATTTTTTTATTTAGCAGATTTTTTGTTTTAATCATAATCAAAAACGATTATGTTTTTTTTTTGTGATTTTTATTTTTTTGATCAGATTTGATCGATAATTTGTTACTTTAATTTTTCAATCAATAATAAGCTTTATTCATGCATTTAAATTATCCTGACCTAATTCGATCGATATTTTGTGATTTTAATTTTTTCGATCCCAAATAATTTTTATAGTTGGATTTAATTTTTCCGATCTAGTAATTTGATCGATGTTTTTCTAGAGAGTAATAAATCAACATACTCCTTGTAACAAGGACTACCTTGAAAACCAATCCAAATCAATTTTAATCGTTATTTCTGGTGTTTTATTTATCACTCAGAGATCAAACTTAATTTGTAGGGCTTTTCACATAAATTAAGTTTTATTTTCGGAGCGAAAAATAAAACTCAACAAATAACGATAATAATAAATAACCGTTACGGTTCCTGATATTTTGTGATTTTAATTTTTTTACCATGACTTTTAGTTTTGATCAAAATTGATTGAATACTAATTTGTTTGTATAAAAGTTATAATCGTTACTGCCCCTGAACCGAAATTTTGTATTATTCCATTGGAGCTTTTACGCGGTATAAGAATTTGACCTTAACAACTGGATGGATTTTATATCACCCTACTGTTCATTTCCCGAATTTCCTTTAATTTGTATATAATAGAAATATGCCATGGAACCTACTTCTTTATTACCAACAATTTTTCGCTGAATTCTATTATAATGAAGGGGTTGAGAGGCTAATAAACTTGGAATACCCATAGAAATCATAAAAAGAAGCCTGCTTATAGGCGCCTGTACCTTTTTTAGAGAGCGTGAGACACCCATACATGCAAACAAAGCCACCCATACTACATGCAGATATGCACATCCTTACTCTATGACCGCAAGTTGTGGTGTTGGCTAAGTAAAAAAGATTTTGGCAAACTTTCTTTGACAACCACAAAAAAAAAACAAAAAACTACAGAAAAAAAAGAAGAAAAACTATCACAAAATGAAATCATCCAATTCCGGCAGGCACTCAACACGCCCTATAGTTGCAAGCGGCAGAAGAAAAAATTTCGAGAAAAGCAATGGAAACAAAAAATATTAAGAACCAGTAGTAAGCAATTAAAAAGTGCTCATCACGGCGGTGGGTGTGACAGCAAGTGAGCAGAAAAATATTAAATCAGAAAAATTCAAATAAAACCCAAACAATTTTCGATAATACGCAAAAGTTGCTTAAAGTTATTGCTAAACTTAAATGAGATTTTATTATCGCTGAACAGCCGCTGTATTAGTTGGTTTATTAGTTGACTTTCAAATACTAACAGTAAGTTTAAATGTTTGTGTGTCTGGCAATGCCTTTGTATGTGGCTTTGTTGGCAAGCTAATATTTTTCGTGCTCGGCAAAGTTTTCTACATATACTTGGCGCTGATATCAGCGGAAGCGTCACTTGCCACAGCTAAAAAAAAATTTTCATTTTTAGTCTCACAAAAAAAGCAAAAACAAAAAAAAAAAGAAAATCTTTAAAAAAAATTTTGCTCAACTGGCTAAAAAATAAAATTACCGTCCAGCTGCGACAGCAGAGCAGTGAAAAGCGTAGTTATAAAAATAGATTTGGGCGTGGTGACTCTTTCAACGCTGACACTTCTACGCCTCATATTCACACTCACTTTACAGTGTACTCATAGTCGTTCGTTGCCTTCCAATTCGGCGATTAGTATCATTTCTCATTTTGTTAAGCAGCTCGAGCACATTCGTTGCATACTTTGTGGTTGCTCATATTTTCTGCTATAGTTTTGCGAAGTTTTTCCAATTTTTGTGGGTTTCTTTTGTGCCTGGTCGATTTTTTTCTTTTAAGCAAATTTGGATTTGGCGTTCGTTTTTGTCTTTTTTTTTAACTTAGTCTTTTCTGCAAATTGCCTGCCAACTTGGCACTTATCGCCGTTAATGATGCAATTTCCGTTGGGGTTGTCTTTCATTATTTGGCTTAATGCCCTTTTACTGTCGGACACATATCGTAAGCGCGTAATCGTGCGGCTATTAAAGTTGGAATTTAATGGGATTTCAATGTAAGATTTAGAAAGAGTTGTATGGATATTTGCGTTCATATTTAACTATGTATGTATGTTAAATCGCCACAGGGTTATAGATTTTATTTTAACTAACAATTAGTTTTAAAATCTTAACTTAACTCTAAAAAACTACTCCCGGTATTGGAGGAATAGATTTGCTATACGGGCCCTTATATTAATTTCCGAGCTGGAAAGTCGTGCCACCTGGGTCGTGTTAGTGTTATTTGATCGGTAAGTGGTTTTGTTAGTTAATTTAGGTGCACGTTTAGCTTGAGTCAAAACTTTTTCATCGATATGGATATTAAGATCTAGCCTGACCTTCTTCCAGATAGTATAGAGGGTCGCCGAGGACTTAGTAGAATACAACGCCAGGTTTCTGCCTGTGAAGAAACGGGCAAGGTCGGATAGATAGATATTCGTGCACTTTCGAACACAGGCCATCAATTGCATTGCCGGTGGCCATTATCGAGCAATTATCATCGGCATATGAGACTATGGTGACTCCCTCTGGCGGTTGAGGGTGCTTGGAGATGTAGTGGAGACAGGACGCCACCTTACGGTACCTCTTGTTTAAGTCTACTTAGCTTCGATGTTGAGCCTCTAAATAATACCGATAATTGACGACCACACAGGTAATTCCCGGTCCACAGATTTACTCCCTGTGGGAGAGTTGATGCACCCACGTTGGCTAGCAGCGTGGAATGGCTTACCGTATCAAAAGCCTTTGACAGGGCCAACGCTACCAGGACGGTTCCCTCGCAGGGGCGGTTCTAGTTAAGAGCGCCATTCACCTGTGTGTTTGTGGCTGCTATAGGTGCTGCTATTGTGCTATGCACTTTTCGAAAGCCATGTTGCTGTTTAGCCGAGTCCAGGTGGTAAGTGTAGGACGGGGAAGTAGGCCCTCAAGTGTCTTTAACACTGGCGAAAGTGGGGAAATCTGGCAAAGGGGGTCACCCTTGTCGGCGGGTTTCCCAGGTTTCAGCAGTGGGACCACCCTCCCAATCTTTCAAATGTACGGAATGAGGAGGGTGGCTATTTCATTTTGTACCGATGGGATGTTGGGGCCATCATGGATGTCCGTATGTACCACGGATCTCCAGTGGTTGTCCTAAGGATTTTTGATTGAACTCTTTGAATTATATCCACATTACTGGTGCATGGATTTCACTGCAACTGTGATCCATACGTCCGGCATGGCTTTATAACACTAGTGTACAAGAATACTCTGTACTCCAGTTTTAGTGGGGAACGCGAGCTGAAGAGTCAATGAACGTCTCTGGCATCACAGCTTCATTTGTGTTTTCTTAGAAGCAATGTGCTAGCACCAAGTGAGATGCCCGTTGAGATTCGCACCAAGATACATTTCTTCATTGGCCTGCGGCAGCGTAATGCAATTTAGGGGCAGTGACGGACAGAGGTTCCTATTTAGCGAGAAGGTGACGTTTTTACTTTTTTGCTCATTGAGCTTTATGTGCCAATTGCCCAACCACTCCTCCACGAGCAGTAAATACCGAGCAAGAACTTGGTTTGCAACATTAGAACATCGAGTTCTTCTAAGGTTCATTGTGCCATCCGCAAAGGTTGATAATATGAGTAGGATCTGTCGGAATGTCTGCTGTGTAGAGAATATACAGGAATGACCCAAGAACGCTTCCTTGTGGAACTCCAGCTGCGATATCGAATTTTTGCGTTGTGAACTCGTAAACTTTATGTGTGTTCGCATTAAGTAGCGTCCGTATTTTATATATTAGACCATCCAGCCAAACGCGGTCAAATGCTTGAGCTACGTTCAGAAAAATTGCTGAGCAATACTCTCTCCGTTCAAACGCCGTCCTTATCTCAGATGTTAGACGGTTAACTTGTTCCATATTCCCGTGGTCTGACTGGAATCCAAATTGATGCCAAAGCATTATGTTCGTCGCATGTGCACCAATCTTGAGGAGGAAGGGGTTTTCAAAGAGATTTGAAAAGCAAAGCAGAATGCGTATTGTCCTGTATGAAGAAGCATGGGTTTTGCCTTTACTTAATTTGGGTATCATTAATATAATCGACTTTTTCTTAGTATGGCGTAAAAGATCTGCAAGTTCAGTTGCTCTTTGATGACTTTCATAATCTGAAGTGGATGAACTTTAATTGATTCAGCGTTAGAGACATTAGAGAGTAAAAGCACAACATATCCGTTTGATGCCGTGATAAAGTGCCGAAATATTAGCTTTTTCTTCATCGCTAAGGGCCCATTTTCCATTTTGATCTCTTGCAGGTTTTCGCTTTCCATAGAGAACACTTTGCGCTAGTTGGTGACAAGCTTTCAACGTATTTGGCATGAGCGAGCTGTTCTTCAGCCTTGGGGGCTCTACTAAGTTCGCGTGCTGCCATTGTTAGCCATTGTTTTGTAGCAGATGACCTGTGGTTTTGCTTCGGCTTTCTTGTTTTGCATTTGTGGAGTGATAAGCAGCTGATAAGCAAAAGCTGTTATATCTGAATTTAGAGCCCGCTCGGATTCTTCAATGTCGGCTTCACTCCTAATGTGGCTCAATGTGGCTACTAATATACTTCTTATATTTGAGCCAGTTAAGCCTCCTGGGGTATTCTTAAGATTTTGGACACTCCAGCAAGAAAAAAACAACAGGAGAACCACATGTTTAAACAATTAATCTAAATTAGAATAAGTTAAATTAAATCCATTTAGTATAAAAGGAAAGGCACAATAAAGTTTTATTTCCCAATTACATTTAAAGAAGGTTGCCACCTATTTATATGCAAATTAAGTTAAATTAAAAAATAAACGAGATTTTACAATACGACTGCCAAATTACAAATTTAAAAAATGCGTAATTTCAAAAGTAATTTTGGAGAGTGTTGCCACCTGTTAAAAAATACTTAAGATTATAGTTAATTAAATCAAATATTGAAATATGAATCTCACACAAAAAAGAGAGCTTTATTTTCAAAATACCTTTCGAGATGGTTGGAACCTGCTTAAAAGCGACAATATTCCGTTATATCCAGTTAACGGAAATATCCCGTAATGAGATTAAAAGAATGTAGGCTTAAAGAACTTAAGTATGAAAATATATTTAAGGAGTGTTACCACGTGTTTAAAAACATTAATGTAATGCTATTTGTAAGTTTACTGAAATATAACAGTATTACTCTGAAACAAAAGAGTTTACACGCAAAGATGTTTGAGAGGAGTTCCCACCCCTTAAAGACCGTTGGTTCAATTTAATTGATAAGTTAACGAAAATTTTACTATACTGGTGTCAAACGAAAAAATGAGGCTCTTTTAGAGCAACATATTCGTAGCGTTACAATAATGGTTTGAACTGACAGAGGTTTAGGGAAATTTAGTATCGAACAAATTTCTAAGGGTTGCTCCCTGTTTGAAAATCAAATACAAATAAGGATATTGCAAGTATACATACAAACATATATTTGCCCGAAGAGGGTTGCCACCTACTAAAAAAAGTAAATAAAATTAGATTATTAAGTTAAAGAAAATATACGGCATGTGATTCAAAGCAAGTAGGCTTAAGAAAACTTAATCATGAAAATGAGACTTTTAAATGTCACCATCGTTTGGGCACTTCAATAAATTAGGTTTCACTAAAACCGAATGACATGGCATACTGCGCAGTTGTCAACTAAATGTAATCGGAAATTATGAATTAGTGGTAGATTTGGTTATAGATAGTAGGTTAAGTTAGGTTAGGTTTATGTGGTAGTCCCCGCAGAGGGAACTCACTTAGCCAAAGTAAAAAAGTCCATTATGACCCCACCTGTTATTAGAGTGGTAACGTATATCGCAACCAAGAACCGTTAACTGGAGAAACGCTGCATACCCCGAATGAAGTCAGCCTAACCGCATGAATACCCGTCGGATAAACGCCCAGTCAGAACTCATACGAGGATCGAGAGTTGACGCTTTGTCAGGGACCTCAGTTCCTTCGAACGCCCACGGTCTACTATCGGACAGAGGGTCCTTGCAATTCTGGGCAACTGCCCAGCGCTCGCTGAGTCGACTGAGAACCCATCTATCCAACAGAAGTACGTAGGCATCCAAAGAAGCCCCCACCTTCTCCTTGCATGCAGCGATGATTATAGATAGTAAAAAAATAGAAAGCTAAACTAAAAATAAAGTAAAAGTTATTACCTTTGGTGTAATTATTTATTGCCTTTTCCGTTACCTTCGAATCCATAATGTTAAGCCGAATGCTATGCGAACGAAGTCTCGAGTAAAAGCTAGTTGTATATTTTGCTAATTTGATTAAACATTTATGTTATTTATTTTTCATTCATCTTAGTTAAAAGTGGCGTCCACACTTTTTTATGAACCGATGCTTGTCTTGAGTTCTTTCCCACCAACTATCAGGAATGTTTATTTCTAATACTAAGTTCCATATTTTTATAACTCTTTGCCAGTCCGAATGGATTAGGTTTCAAGCAACCTTTTCTAGCCATCGAGGATGTCTATTTAAACGAGGAAATATCTGAAAATAACAGTTTCTTTCTTCATTGCATCGGGTGGCTCTCCAAATTATATTTGGTTTCGAATAATGCGCCGTTAGATATTAAAAATAAGCCTTTTTAAATTTAATATAACAAAAAGTGCACTCTTCGTTTGTATTTCACCTGGTTCGATGGAAAATTTCTTGTTGACATTTGCGTCGTGTAACAGATGCAAACTAGAAGTCACAGAAAAAACAATTACAGCAAAGCAACAAGTGCAATGCCGAAAATGCACGTTCGTGGAATTTAAAAGACAGATTAAAAAAAAAACAAAAACAAATCAAAATCCCGCTTTAACAATAAATAGCCGACTGTGAAGAATATAAACACAAAAATAATATAAAATAAAATCAACACAAATCAATATGTATTTGAATAACAAATGACATTAAACTACATTTTCGGCTATTGCTTTTTTTTGTTGGCGTCGATCTGCTAGCATTTCGTACTTTCCATACCGCGCCATGTTTCGCCGATCCCTTGCCTCGAGCAAGAACCAGCGTGTATTAACCTAAATTCTTAGCGAAAAACCGAAAATCGAAAAATCAATTCTAACTGTAAATTCAGCAACAATTTTTGCTCGCACTTTATTTTGTTTTTTGGCCGATTGGTTGAATGCAAAAATTTGATGCAATATGCGGTGGCGGTTGTAATTGATGCGGCAGAGCTTGTTTACATTACGATTGGAAGCGGAATTGTTGCACGCGATTTGTGGCCGCGTAATCACCTGTCGTCGTTGCGAATACATTGTCAATTTTGTTGTTGCTATTGTAAGTATTCATTCTAAAGTGTGTGATGTGTGTGTTTTTTTGTTTTTGTTTTTTCTTCTTCTTTACTTGGTTCCGACCCGGTAGGCTAGGAATCTTCATAGATACGAGTAGCCCGTGCGACTCGCATGCCCGATCAACCTCCTTCGTACGCTGGGCCTGTGACACTGCCCCGGGGGGCTATCAATTCCGATATTACTTCGCAGGGCAGGCACTGGCATTGTTATCTATCGTCATTCAACGTGCGTTTTCTCGAATCGGTCTTCTATCGGAAATAGCCATGTACGATAAGGAACTGTGTGAAGTAGAAACTAATCAACTCCTTTGCCCATCGCCCTTTCGTAGACGATTCCCATATTGGTTGCCACTCGTTGATGCAATGTTGCATGATCAGGATCGACGAACTGACGCTCGACGGCAGAACCCTTATTTGCTGTCTCGGTCTTCTCATATTTGGCATAAGTTTTGAAATAGCCATACTGACTTTTCTCGCTTTCCTGCTAGCATAGTTCAAGTGTTCCTTGAAGTTCAGCCAGCAATCAAGTGCGACACCGAGATATTTTATAGCGGGGCTTATTTTGATGTTTTCCAGCTTTTTCCTACTAGGCATTCGCAGTGCCTCAGTTTTATGGTGTGTGTGTGACTTTGCTCTTGTTGTTGCTTTTGATGTTATTGCTTGTCATGATGTGTTTTAAAAGATCACCAACAAGCAAAGCAAGAGTAGGACCACAACAACAAAAACAACAACAACAACAACAACAAACAAATGCACCACAAACAACTTACAAAACATGGCATAACTTACGCTGCAACAATAAGTCGGTTAAGAGAGCAATCGGTGACAGAACAATTGCAACTGCATTGACGGTAGCAGCAGCTACAAAAACAATAATAAAAATTAAAATAAAAAAATAGCAAACTAAATTATATTGGTAGAACAGGCAACGTGGAATTGCAGTCGGACCATAAAATAAGAAATAAATCGAAAAAGGCGTCAAACAGCAAAAGCAAAATAAAAAACGTTTTTTTTTTAATTAACTTAAAAAAAATGGAAATGACACCATTGCAGAAAAAAACCCAATTTGCTGCGGCGCACCCCGCTAGTGAGTGCATTAAAATGCAGCGCTTGCAATGTGGCTTCTTTTGTGTATTGTTTTTTTTTTGCCTTCATTTTTTTTATTATTATAGGTAGAACCACCTCGGCGCCACAGCCATAGCAAAACCCAATCACCGAAAAACAACAACAAAAATTTTTATATACCCCAAAATTCGTACTTTAGTCTGCCACAGCGCATTTGGACTCGATTCTGGGAAAACAGGTGCAGCGTTCAGGTGCACTCGCTCATTCGCTTCAGTAGAATCGGAAACAGCTCGGCTAGTGGGGGCATTCCAGTGCTTACTCCCTTTTTTGTTGTTTTTTTTGCACCTCCCCCTCCGAAATATCAGACGCCAAAAGCCAGACACTCATTTGCATTTTTCGGTATCAAACATTTTTGGCAAGTCACAATTGTAATTGCTCTCAAATAAAGCTGCCTGGCTGGCTGCTTTAGCTGAACGCCAGAGATGGGCTGGCGCTGCGGGCTGACACAGCTATCCACATACATTGCTACATTTATTGTAAATTTATATTCATGCAGACACTTGTACTTTTGTGATAGTTCAATTATGACATTATCATTTTTGTGGCATAAAATTATGGCAGTCGTTGGGTGAGTAAGTAAATGTTTGCTTCCTGACAAAAGATATGTGGTTGTGTGGTGATAGTTGGGCTGCGAGGGTTTTGTATGATAGTTGGAATTAAGAATTATTGGACTAACATAGGGGTTCGTGGTAGTGTAGTGAGGTGGAAAAAATGTGTGAACTTCGGTTTGAATTTGTTGAAGATAGTCAACTTTAATGCCATCATTAAATTGCAGGACTTTTCGTTGCATATAGAAAAGAAAATTAAATTATTGTATTTTGTTACTATAAGCAGCGTAATAAACCCAGAATATCGATTGTGAATACGAAACTCATACAAATGAATGTGGTGGTGTTTAAATTTTTGACAATATAGAAGAAGAAGACAATAGTTAAAATCAAAACAAGTAAAAAAGTATGTCTTCGGCCCTGCAATGGAGTTTCTTGTAGTAGCAAAATTTTCTAGCAGTGAATGTGGAGCTTTTTAGTCTGGCTTCAGACCTGCCAGGTCTACCATCGACCAACTATACACGATATGTCATATCTTGGAAAATACCCGAGAGATAAGAATAGAAACACATCATCTTTTTGTCGACTTCAACTCGCTTTCGAAAGCATGAAAGATGCTGCCTATAATACTGCGATGACTGAACTTGGTATCCAAGCAAAAAAATACGGCTATGTAAAATGACGATGAGACACATCACCAGCTCCATCAGGATTGGGAGTTACAACAGTCAGACATCATTTTGTTTTATTAAAGTGCACAACTGCTGGCAGATGCCGATGCCATTGACATCATCGGTCTCAACAACCGCACCCTTAGTTCTGCTTTTTCCAAGCTGAATAAGGAAGCCGGATCAAATGGGTTTGGAGGTTAACGAAACTAAAATGGAACTAGTTCCTGTCCTGAAATAAACAGCCACCATATTCGCGTCTTGGCTTCAATATCACTGTTGACACTTACAACTTCAAAAAAGTGGATGACTTTATTTATATCAACCTTAACACCAAGAAAATGCAATCCTCGAATTCCAACGAAGAATCTCTCTTGCCAACAAGTGCTACTTTGGGTTGAGTAGGCAAATGAACAGTAAAGCGCTCTCTCGACGAAGTAGTAGGATGGACGCTGTACAAATTGGATGAGATGGCCCTTGGAGTGTTTGAGAAGGTTTTTCGTAAGATTTTTTAGCCTTTAAGTCCTGGCGTTGGCGAATACCGCACACGATGGAACAATGAGCTAGATGAGCTTTAGAAAGACAGTGACATAGTACAGCGAATTGAGATTATGCGCCAGCCCTGAAGGTATTTGACGCGATACCAGCAGGTGGTAGCGGAGAAAGCGAAAGACCTCCTTTGCGTCCAAAAGACTAGGGAGAAAAGGACATGGCTTTACTTGGTGTCTCCAGTTGGTGACAGTTAGTAAACCAAAGTATCGACTGCTGTGCTTTACGCCAGTTATTGATTGAAAGTAGAAACTCAGTAAGGGGTACCAAATTTCACTTGACTTTAGTATAGTAGTCATAATGAAAGATATCACATCTGAACAATCAGTTGTATTGCTGATACATAAGGTTCAATTGCATCGGTTCCAACAAATGAGTAATTTGTTGCAAGAGTACATCTGGTTTCCGTTCAAACAGACTTACGGAAGTGGCTAAATCGAGTGGGCTCGTCGTTCCGATCATTTTGGTATACTTGGGTATGGAAACAACTGTGCTTAGAGTTCAATATAAAAATTTGGGTATGAATATGGCTAGCGCAAGGTAAGTTCCAAATATTCTCCTGTTCAAATAACAGGAACGAGGGAAGTGCCCTACCCAGTTTTAAGATCGAGAGAAAAGTGTGATTATTTATCTTGATACTCTGCCAAAAAGGGAATCGTTGGTCACCCGATTTTACCGCAACAAAAGCCGCAAAAGGTGATTCATCCTCAGAAACAAATTATAGCTATAACCACCTGGGTTTCCAGAGAAATTTTACACCTGCACCTTAAAGATCGCAGTGCAACGGTAATTGCAAAATACTATTTAAGAAAAAACATCATCATGATAACGCTTCTGTTCACACATCGGTGGTTTTCATGGCTGCCATTAACGAATGCCGTTTAACTGAGTTCGACTTTCCTCCATATACTTAGTTCCGTCGACTGTTTTTTATTCTATATAATGAAATTCGACTTTCGAGGAAGTTAATATTATTAATATTAATATTGATAATTGTGAAACCATTGTGATATTGCTTTATTATGAGCGGTGTTAGCTTCACTAATTTTAGAAACATTGCGTATGAGCAGGAGGCGCCATATATTAATATCGCAGGGCTGCTCCGGGCAACTTATAAACTGAGGTGTTTAGCTCTCAGTTTTCCAAAGGTTGAACAGCACAGGGCGAAGTGTTAGGATGATTTCATTTCATCATCTTCCAACCAGTTCCATCAATGTTTATCAGATGTGAATTTTAGTCTCAAAGTGTGAATGACAATCTGAAAGTGTCCTGCTAAACCCCCTCCATAGTCGAGAGTTGTGGCGTTAACGCTTCAATAGAAATTCCTTGTAGTTGCACTGGTTTTGGTTTTCAAGAAACGTTCATTGAACTGGCATAAGTTCAATGGTTGCTCGCTCAGATGACAAAAGTCACTAGGTACTCCGTTGGTATTCAATGTCACTGCAACCATCCCATTTCTCGTATCAATCGTCTCGAGGGTACCCTTAGTAACCAATTCGTCCTTCATATAGTTTTCTAAAAACAATATTGGTGAGGCTGGATACCAAAATTAGTACAAGTAGAAAGTAATCCGTCGACTTTGAAAGGAAGGTCTGGAATTATCCGGCCAGTTTGAAGTACACCAAGAACGAGCCCAAGCGTCTGGTGTCTCAAGTAGTTGTGTACTCCTTCTGCATTCGTTAGCACTACGGAGGAAAATTGATTTACATAAAGTCTAAAATTTGGCTTGCGAATATGCGAATGGTTCTTAAGATCATGTACCAAACTTGGTTCGATTCGGGGCATTATATTTATTTTACAGAATTCTGATTTTCCCAATGAAATGCGACTTTTCCAAAAAGGAAAAGTAGTGTAAAGAAGTTTAGTTTTTTATTAATCTATATGTTCTTGTTAATAAGTTATAATTTTAAAGTTCTTTTCACTAGTTGGAATATTTAGATTTGGGGATAAGTTAAGTTTTAAAATATTACTCCAAAAAAGCGGGACGCTATGCCAAATATATTCACATATTCCACATAGTGGAGTAATTTCAAAGCCTGAGCTTTATTGTGAGATTTCGTCAGCTATACCTCTTCGGACTTTTCTGTCAAGCTTCGACTCGTCCATGTTGTAGTTCATCCTATTGAGCAGATATAATGAAAAAGAGAGCTGTTCGGAGCAACCACAAGATATGAATCAGTTGAAGCGAAGCCGAAGCATACAAAAATACCACAGTACCTCGAACCCCCGCCAGACAAGTGTGATTTAAGAATAGTCCTAAGTAAACCACTGATATCAATAAGAGGTACCTATTACGGGTTCTGTTAAATTCGCACTAGCGCACTCCACCAGAATAAAACTTCATAAAAGATTGTAGGCTTAACTATGGGGCTATAGAGTTCGAATCTTTAACTGTCACTATTTCGTCCCAACCAAGCGCTTGATTCTTACCGAAAGTAAAGGGTAGTCGAGTTAGTTTTCTTTTTTGATCATATGTTATTTTGACAGTGACAGCTGGTTCCCCCCAAAACTCATTATCGTATCTCCGCGGAGAGAAATAAACTCTTAAACAATATTGCGTCGAGAAGCTTCCACCTTCTCAGAGAGTGATAGTTTGGACCGAATATTAAAGCAGCCTATTTTTCGTTGCAAATGCTGATATTTCAGTAAACGATTAGTGATACAGATATATAATACACGATTTTAGTTTGCCAGAAATCCTAGATATGGTCGCTCGTTGATTTCAGCAGGATGGCATGCCAAGCCGTATAACCCATCGTATTGTTAGCCACCTCGGAGTAGACAATTGGCTACCTCGGAGCAGCGATTTGATGCCGTTAGAATTTTTTTGTGGGGTGCTGTAAAGAGCTGATTTTATGCAACTAATTAGTATGCGTGAGATGGAGCTACCAAGGTCATCGAAGATTGGGTTATCAAGATGCGCTACAACGAAGTCAACCTAGGCAACCCTGTGTTTTGTTTATTTTTAAAAAGAAACCATTTATATGCAACTGTGTGGTTTTTTCAAGGAAAAGGAAATGTTGGCGCCAATTCTGGAAAATGCTTTTGGCATTTTTGTGCCGAAATTATAATTCAAGTTTGAACATACAGTATTTGAAAGAGCGTATTTCAGACTTGCAGTGGTAACTTTTTTTTAAAGATCTGAGCAGTCGAGCCATGGCGTTGTTGGAAGGAAGTGTACTTCAACTACAACACTAAAACAAAATTGGTAAACAAAAATTCAATAAGCAAACCTTTCCTCACCATTTTCGATTACTTCGCAGGCTTTAGCAGCAATCGTCAATCGTCAATCAGAAAAAGTAAGGGTTCCTACAAAAAAAAAAAACAACAAATGGAAACGTCCTAGCATCTTCAGTTTAGCAACATTTTTCAACAGCTGTTGGAAGCATAAAATTAGCAGAAAAAAACTGATATGACTTCAAAAGAAAGAATGCACATATTCGAGAAAACAAAACACCTTTAATGTAAATAATAATAATAACAAGTAAAAACAGCGCTGTCTTCGGCTATGCCGAAGGCTTCATACCTTTCATGAATGGAAGAATAGTAAAAAACGTGTTATTGTATTACAATTTCGTATTACCTATAGTTAAAAGCGAAAATTTCCTTCAAATCAATAAAAATAATTCTAGTAAAGGCATTGTTATAAATTATTTAATGCTTTTCCTTATGTAATTAAAAAGAACTATGTTTTAAGAAGGGAATGGTTTTTGAATATTTTTAATATCGTATCGACGCTTGATATTCAACATTTAAAAAATACAAATAATTAAGTATTAATATGTAAGACCTACATATGTCGGTCTTTGAAAACAGTTATCAGATCCGTAAATAGTTCCCAAACGTTTAATGCTATGATTCATGTGATATTGCGCTGAGCTTATTACTTTTCGCAATAAATATTTGTCCTGAATTTATCTTGCCGATTTACACTGTGAACTCCGATCTTGATGAATACTAATATATAGCTAATAATGGTTGATGTTTGTGCAAAATTTCAAGCCTTTAGCTGTTTAAATGGAGGAGTTATGGTGCAAAATGCAATATCTGAACAATCGGTTGTATGGGAGCTATATGTTATATGATTTTCAATACTGATACGTAGCTAATAATGGCTGATATTTCTGCAAAATTTCAAGCCTTTAGCTGCTTAAATGGAGGAGTTATGGCGCAAAATTCAATATCTGAATAATCGGTTGTATTATATGTTATAGTCACCCGATCTGGCCGATTCCGACAAATGTTTAATCATTTGTACAACGACACCTGCTCACCGAATTTCATCAAAATAGCTCTAAAATTGAGGGACTAGTTTGCGTTCAAACAGACGGACAGACGGACAGACGGACAGACGGACAGACAGACGGACATGGCTAAATCGACTCAGCTCATCGTCCTGATCATTTAGGTATACTTTTTGATGGGTCTATCTCTTCTCCTTCTGGCACTTACAAACATCGGACCAAACTTAATATACCATTCCATTCTCATGAAAGGTATAAAAATAAATGCAACGAATTTCAAACGCCGAATCAGCGATTTAACAAGGATAAATGATGTTGAGCTTGGCAGACGGGCAGACAGCCCAAGTAATTGGCTACAACACAAGGACTTGCGTGCGACGGCCAACAATGCAGGAGAAGAGCAGGCGGCAAATGGACAGATATGCACACACACACACACAAGAGTGAATGCATATATATGTGTGTATAGGCGTTTTTACTTAATATGTAAATACAACTCTGAATTTCTGTGCAAACTGCTTGCAAATATTTGTACGAGTATGTTTTGCGCAAGCCAAGAGGCGCTACCGATGTTCGCTCAGATGACAAAAGAGCCGAAATGAAGTGAGACAAGCAAATGCGTAGAAGAAAGAGAGAATGGAGTTAAATTGATTACAAAAGATGTTTGTATGCAAATTAGACAGGCACAGCGAGTGCAGGCAGGCAAAGAAATCTATCCAGTTCAGATAAAATAAAAAAATAAAAAATTTAGCGCAAGAAAGTAAAGGCGTTCAAGAAAATGTATCCTTTGTCTGTATGTGTGTGTGTGTTTGGGAAAAAGCATTCGAGCAAGCGACGGGCAATATTGTCGTATCTGTCTGCTATTTTGCCAGAGTGTATGTGCAATAATTTTTATTCGCTCGCCTGCAAATCCCTCCTCATTTTTGCACAAGTCCATGTGTGACACGTGGGCGTATATGGGAAATTGATTTATGATAAGCGAAAGGATACTATCGTAATTTTTTGCATTCGATGATTGTTCGCTACTCCTTCACTTTGCTACCCACCCACAGCTTGTAATTTATTTTTTTCTACATACATTTTGTTATTTGCAGGCGCGCATTCAGTTTCTTTGCTTTAATTCAGTTTTTGTTTTGTTTTAATTTTTATTTTTCATAGTTAAGTAATGCCAAATATTTTATTTTTGACTCGGTAAAATAAGAACAGAAAAAAATGATAGCGAAAAAAGGTGGCTACGGGTGGAAAACTATCAGTCAAAGTTTTGTGCAGAAGTTTTTGTGATAAGATTTATGATTCTGTACCTTTCATTTTTGCTGTAAAAATGTAGATAAATGAAGAAATGTAATTTGGATGAGTTGTAAGCCATTTGAGCGATAGATAGTAAATGACTAAAAGGGGAATTGAGTTTTTCTTCAAAATTTACTTTAAGTCAAAATATTATTTACTCGAAAAAGTTTCGTTAACCCACCGCTCTTCCCCACCAGACACTACCATGCTTATTCTATCATCCTCTAAAAAACTTAGTTTCCAATTTTTTATACGTTTCGAATCGAAATCAACAACATTCGACATTCGACATTCGACAACCAAGCTAACTACTCTCCCATTGCAGTGTATTTCAAACGGTAGTCTTTGCTGTGGAGCAAAACCGTGATATTTATTCATAGGTTTATATGTATGCCTCCGAGCCTTAGTAAATATTTTAAAAGCATTAAAACAAGACATGGGCTACATTCAGTTATTTGAATTGGAGAATCTGCGAGGGCTAACAATACGTAACGATCGTATCACTGTGGCCAGCTGATTCTATTTTTAAATAAATTTTGTTCATTAATTCGAAACAAAAACAAATGTGTAACGAAAGTTTTATAAAGCAAAAATTCTTTAAGAAGCTAACTCGTTCGGAGTCCATGTAAAATACACCAAAGGGTTTGCCGTTTATTTCGAAAATGATATAAGTCGATTTGTAAATTTTGTTTTTGTTTAGGTACAAAAGCATAATTTTAGCATAAAGTCCATGCCCAGCTTTCGATAGTTTTTTGAAGCAAAATTTTTCAAGAATCAACCTCGTTGGGAGTCCATGTTCAGTACACCCAAAAAATTTTTTTTATTTACGCATCAAAAAGAACCACAAGTTTTATCTATGATTATTTCTATTTTTTTAATTGAACTTTCTAAATTAGGGATGGGCGAATCGAAAAAATTGATCGATATACATATGTATATCGTAGTGATATCGATATATCAAGGGTTAAAAAATATCGATTTAAGACGGAAAGACGAGAGACTTTGGAACACTTCCTCAAATTATGTCCAATTTGCAGAAAGCGTTCAAATTATAAGTGATACCAGAGCAAGGATATCCGTTAATGCTGGGGACCAACTAGTAGACATATGGATGCTCCAAAACAAAAATGTCAGACAGACATTTTTTTGATCAAAGAAGAATATTTCTATTTCTTTTTGCTCTTTTGTTTTTTTCGACAGAGTGAAAAGTTGATGTATATTGGAATGATTTGCCGTCAACCCTTGTCAAGTTTGGTTTGGAGACAAACCGGTTTCAGCGTTGGGCCATCTTGGCTTTTATTTATATGATGTTGTTAACAGCAGGTAATATTGGGCTCGTGATGTTTTATATTTTTGATAGGACAGTAGGCTTTCTCTCTAGAAGTTTCTGGTTTTTGGAAGTTACCGTTATAAGGGAGGTGAGTGCAGTTTTTGACCGACCTCTAGAATTAAGCTTACTGACTTATTACTACTGACTAAATTTGGTTGATTTTTTAACCGTTGTGTCAACAGCTGTTGGGTTTTATCCACATCGACAGTAGATGTACCCGGGTACTTCATACGTTTTGTATGGCAGATAGTTGCTTTTGATATACAAATATTAACTACTACCTGGTTTCTTGTGATTTTCTGGTTATTTTTTTTTTTTAATTTCTTGGAAATATTGTCTAGTTAACAAAACTTTTATCATAATTTGGAAAAAAAAATTTTTGGTACCTAAATAATCCATTTTTACCAAAAATGGGAATTGCCAAAATCCATAAAAATGTAACAATTTCCAAATTCTTTTTTAATCCTTGTAATTTGATCCCTTTTTACCAAGAAAAATAATTAACATTGAATTTTCATTCGCAGAATTCCGTTATATTTGAATTTAAAATCAACCCCTCTTGCTCATAGTGCTATTTTTAGTACCGGCGCAGAATAATTATAACTCATAAAATATTTGTTCAATGTAAACATTTTTTTTTGAATGTGTAGGAAAACACGTCTACTAACAGGAACAAAAGGGTATTTGGGAATATCTTGCCTACCTACCCTTGTACAACCAGTTTTGCAGGCAGAAACATGATTTTTTGCGCAGGTTTCGTTTTGAGTAGTTTTGTATGCATCGGGCATGTGCTGCAAATCGTTTTCGCATGAAAGTGACACACAAACACGTATGTGTCGTATTGTTTCGCTGGCAATTTCATGCGAAAACGATTTGCAGCACATGCCCGCATAAGTCAGTTTATGTGCGATTTTTGAAGTGTAAAGACCTAAAAATTTATTTTGTGCGGCAAATATATAAAAAGTGAAAATAAAATGGCAGATGGTGAGTGGCTAGCTCCGCGTCAATTGAATGCACTACCGTATGAGGAGCAGTGTGACTATATACGCAGAGTTCTTGAGGATTCTGACTACGAACAGAGTGACCACGAACAAGCGGTAGATCAAGAAGACTTAGAAGGAAATAATGATGACATTGGTGGTGAATCATCTGACATTGAACCAGTCCAGGAAACTGAGTATCACCCAGAGGACGAGGAGGATTCAGACGAGGAGTATGAAGAACCGCCACTTGAAACTGGTGATTATTATACGGCAAGAGATGGCAATGTATGGTCGTCAATACCACCAATACCTGGACGAATACGTGCGCACAACATTCTAAGAAGTCGCAATCCTGGACCAGTGCCTTGACAATGGCAGAAACCTTCAATCTTATGATGTCAAATGAAATATGTGATGTAATTATTCGAGAATCAAATAGAAAGGCAAGGCAAACTTTTGATGTGTACAATGAGCAGCATCCAGATGCGGAACCACGAATATGGGTGCCTATAACTGAAGTAGAACTTCGTGCATATTTGGGTGTGCTTTTGATGGCTGGCGTATGTCATTCCGGTTATGTTCATACCACTGACCTGTGGAAAACAACTTCGCATCCATTATTTCGCGCATCAATGAGCTTACGCAGATTTTGGGCAATCAGCCGCTTCATACGCTTTGATAATGGAAACACTCGGAATGCACGCAAACAATATGATAAGGCAGCTGCAATTACAGACGTATTCCTGATGCTAAATGCCACTCTGCGCCAGTATTATATATGTGGCACACACGTTACCGTAGATGAGCAATTATTCCCGTATCGTGGTGGAACTGGCTTCACACAGTACATTCCATCGAAACCATCCAGATATGGAATAAAAGTGTGGTGGGTCTGCGACGCCATTTCATCATATCCCGTGCAGGTAAATCAGTGTTCATACATTCATTTTATTATATCAACTTGTTGCAAATAAACTAAATGACTAATTCAAATTTCATTTTTCAATTTTTATTTTTTCAATACAGGGTCAAATTTATACTGGAATGGCAGCGTCCGGCGAACGTGAAAGAAACGTTGGTGAGCGTGTTGTGAAGGACTTAGTTGTCAACAATTTTGGTGGAAGTGGGCGAACAGTGGTATGCGACAATTTTTTTACAACATATAACTTAGCAAAAACTTTGATGGGGGACAACAGTTTGGCTTTGTTGGGCACTTGCAACAAAAGGCGTATGTTCGTGCCAGCATCATTTGCCAATCCTAAAGGACGTGAAGCAGAGTCTACGCTATTTGGATTCTGTAACAACATGACGATGTGCTCATACGTCCCAAAAAAAAATAAGGCTGTTGTGATGCTGTCTACTTGCCACGACACTACAGAAACTGCAGGTCCAAAACGGAAACCATTGCTCATACTTGATTATAACAAACATAAAGGCGGCGTGGATAATATGGATAAGTGCTTGACTGAATATTCAACCAAACGGCGCACAAATAGATGGCCTTTAGCATTTTTTTATAATATGCTTGACGTAGCTGCGTATGCTGCGTAGTTATATATATGGAAAACAACACCCATCTAAAACCATCTACCAACCGCCGTAGGATATTTCTGCAGCAGCTCAGCGATCAGTTATGCAGACCACAAATCGATATAAGAGCGGACAATAGCCATATTACGCGCATATTTCCTACTAGACACGCTATGGAAGCCATATATGGTATGCCCTTGAAGATGAATGTTGGTGCACAAGAGGAAGTGGACCGTGACAGTTCTGGCCGCATAAAAAGAAAAGGAAACTGCTATATTTGCATTACAAAACGCCAAACGAGAAAAGTATGTGCAATTTGTAATAAGCCTGTGTGCGCAGAGCACTCGAAGGATCATCCACAATGCCTCAGATGCTGCTAAAATTCATAAAATATATTTTTTACTTTCATATAATGATTTTCTATAAATAAATAAACAAATTTCCATAAAATAAACTAAATATTTCCATTTATTTCTATATATTTGTATGAATTTTCATACAAGTACCCGGGTACATCAGCTGTTGACGCTAGGTCATTTTCTAGTAACTGGGTTATATTTTCCAAACGGTTGGTCCAGTTGACCTGAAATTTCACACCAATATCAATTACATATTTCCAAGCTATGATACGAAGTTTCATCAAGATTGGACCAGCCGCTTGGAAGATATAGCAATATAAAGTGAACTTTGCCATTTATTTCTATATATTTGTATGAATTTTCATACAAGTACCCGGGTACATCAGCTGTCGACGCCATTCCACTAACTTGAATTTGGGCTGTATCGACTGAACTCCTGCTCCAATCTTGATGAAACTTTTCCACATGATGCAAAAGTGTATGGTTGAGGATATCATGAAATTTCAGGTCAATCGGACTAACTGTTTGGAAGATACAGCAAAATTATAGATGCAAATGTACCCGTGGGCTCTATGATCGACACAACGGTTAAAGAGTTTCTGAGGTATATCTGTATGCTCCATAGTGCCGCGCTGATCGAATTTTTTTGACTTTTGTATATTACCGTGCTATGAAAAGTGGGCGTGTTTTTTATCCAATTTTTCGAATGTGCCTACTGATAAGAGATTGAAAGGGAAATGCGAGAAATACTATACCCCGTTTTGGCTTTGAAACTGGCAGCACTGCTCAAGACCATGTACATTAAATTTTCGTTTATGTTCCCAAACCTTCACCAAACTACTGTCAAACGAGTAACAATTCAGCGCTAAACTATTTCCAAAATCAATGCCGAACTAGTTTTAAACTGCTCCCAAAGTTGTCTCAAACTAGTCCCAGACTAGTACCGAACTGGTCAAGAACATGTTCCGAAATGGTTTCGATATAGTCTTCAGGTGGTCCCGAAATTCTACCAATGCGGTCCTGAACTAGTCCCAAAATAGTCCTGAACGTGTCCCGAAATTACTAGTCCAAAAATTGTTACGATGTGGTTCAGAACTAGATCTGAAATGGTTCCGAAATACTCCTGAAATGATCGAGAATAAGTACCGATATAGTGCCAAAATTGCCTCGAAATAACTAGTCCCAAAATTTTCCAAAAGTGGTTCATAATATCAAAGGGAAAAAAGTTCATTAACTTCATAAGCAATTGTGATTGAGATTTATTTTTATCGAATATTTTTTGTTCGATATTTATGGATAACAGCTTCATTTAAAGATATGCCTGCAATAAGTACAACATCGATACTATCACTCCGATATCGTGTCGCTGCTGGCACCGAAAAAAACCTTTAATTACGAATTTTGTTCTTAGCTTTCTAAAAGGGAAAAACTTTCTTGTTCCAGCATTTGAAATTTATAAGTGATCCAATCGTATGTATTTTGGCAAAAATAAAGAAAAAAGACAGTAAACATGTATGCTACAAATATAGACTAAAAAACTTTATTGAGATTTTTTACAGTTATTGCACATAAATTGAGTTCAAAGAACTGCCAACTGTGGACGTAAATTTTATATAAATTTATTATTGCACATCAAATTACCTTGTGAATATAAAAGGTACATATTTAAATAAAATAATTCGTTAACTTATAAAATTGTCACTTAATCTAACAGCTGAAAAAACTTAAAGTAAAAAAAGAAACATTTAGAAAATATAAATGAGTGAATTAAAAATAGTGCGAAATAATAAGGCTATACAAATATAATTGTGAAAAATTGTGATTAAATTTTTAGAGATTCGTGGATTTCATAATTACAAATTATAGAGACTATAATCACTACATACTTTTTTAAATGAAAAAACACTCTGTAATTTTAAGCAATGTGTCATGAAAGTTTATTAATAGAAGATTGTGAAATAATATTTAAAAAAATACTTAAGTTCCACGCTATTTAAAAAAATTTTAAACATTATTTGATTTGTTTGTAATTGAAAGTATAAGCTTAGTAAAATAAAAGAAAGTTCTTCAGAAAATTAAATACGTTTTTCAATTTTGCTTATGCTTTTTACCAATGCCATTGAAAATATATGATGAGAATTATGGAAAAATGGAATCTGAATTGTTGAGCGTTTCTATAGCGAGAGTTACCGGTCAAATCCAAATCAAAATATATTTTAATCGAATTTAATTATTGAAAAAAAAGAAAAATGCCAAAATGAAGTTATAATTAGTATTCTCTAGTTGTTGTTACAATAAATGTAGTTATATAAATTAATTAAATTGTATTTTTTGTTTTTTATACTCTCCATTATATGCAATATCAAATTTTCACTTCGTTATCAATACCTTCTCAATCAATGCCTTGCATTTGCTCTTGCATTCGACTTTTAATGCAAATTGTCAACTTCATTTAACCCGTAATTGAGTGTTGTATTATTATATTTTAATTGAATTTTCACAATTATTATTGTGCTAATAGTTAGCGGAGGATTCATGGAAAATGCAGTCATTCGAAAAAGAAATTTAATGATTTATATGGTTTAATATAAATAAATTGATGAAAAGGAAAATTTAACGGTGATAATGGGTGAGAAATAACTGTACACTCTCATATACATGCGAGCATTCATTATATATAATGTACGATAAATGTTCATGTGACAACTTATATACAGTGAATCAAATAATTGACCACATTGTGATTGCTTTCTTTGTAATATTCGCCTTTATTCATGAATACATTTTCTTGTTAACTTTTTATAAAAATGTAGTTCATTGTTCACTGTTTCAAGCTTTCTTCAAAAGGTATAAGAATTTAATAAATCTTCATACAAATTTCAAAATTTTTAAATTTACCATAATAAAGTATAATTCATGAGTGGCTGATTATGAAAAAGCGGGTTGATTAAGACATTTTTTTTATGTTATTGCTACTCAAATTTTTTAATGAAACAAATTGATTTTATATAAATTGCCGTTAATATTTAACATTTTTTGGTTGTTTTTCGTCCTACACATTTTCGTCATATAAACAGCAAGCGTTAAATAAAAAAAGTTTTAAAAAAATTACTAATGATATTTTTTTTTCAAATAATCTCCATGTTTTTCATGGCGGATTTCGTTAGTTTTTAATAAAAGTAGGTATGTTCCATTCTATAACCAAAGTATAGAGACTAAAATTTCAAACATTGCAAAAAATTCAAAAAATTTTCAGGAAACTGTTTAATCACGATTTTAGGGTTTTGCATTCTCAAGAGGCTAGAAATTTTCGTTGATTTCTGACAATTTTTTTGGAAATTCTCGTCTTGGAATAACTTTTCAATTAACGCATGCCCTTTATACGTCAGCATAACAAAATATTAAAAATCATCCGTTTTACGAAAAAAATTGTGTTAGATCAAAATTTCAAAAATTAACCAGAACTCTCGGCTACATTTTGCAAAAATTATGCTTAGAATTATGCTAGGCATATCCAAAAGTTGTTTTAAATTTTAAATTAAAAAGTAAAGATTTTAGATGAAAATTCGTTGAATTTTTGAAATATTGTTAAAAGTTTGAAATTTTTATTTATTCACTTTTGGATTTATAACGAACTATTATTTTATAAAGAATTAATGTGTATAAAAAATGTAGGAAAAAATTCATTCCAAAACATATTTTTTATATTGTAAAAAATTACCATGTGGTAAGTTGTTTGATGATGAGTAGAAGAACATATTTTAAATACAATTGGGATTTTTTTTCTTCTTTGTAGTTTATTAAAATAATTTTATCGAATTTAGAAAATAGGCGGGAAATCTCGAAACTTCAGAATTATTAAGTTTCGTTATTATTTTCTTATTTTTTCATAACATGTGACTAAAACTTCTTTCGAATTCTCTAGCGATGAGTAAAAACAAATTAAAAATAGCAGAATATTAAATTTTATTTTACACAAGAAACTGGAATTCGGTTTTTGTGGTGAGAAAAATATAGGTATGGTCCAACCTGCCTAAGATTAATACAAAATCTTTAGTCAATAAATTAAAAAACTTTAGATTAGAAAATCATCTAGTTTCAATAAATTCTGTAAGCAAAAATTTAAAGTAAAAAATATATTATATTTATAATTTCAAAAAAAAAAAAAAAAAAATTATCATACAGCAAAGAGAAATGTAGGTAAAAAATAAATAGAAAATTGAAATACCCACTTTATAAAGTTAACAAATTTAATAACGAATAATTAGCGCAAATTCCCTCGGCACTGTTTGTTTTTTGTAAAAGTATAAACTGAAAAAAAAATTGTCTGGAAATGAATTTTGAAAACATTCTAAATAATTTTGAAACGAATAGGCTTTATTTGTTAATTTTTTTTACTCAACTCAATTAAAAAAAAATTTTTAGAGTCTGCATTTTTTTTAACTTTGAGGGTCTTTGTTTTGCAATAATTGCACAGATTTAAGCTTCTATATCAAAATCCAAAAATATATATTCTATTCGAAAATTTAAGCAAACAAATCTTATAGGAAGAATGAAAATTTTGCGTTTTGTAAATGAAAAAAATATCAAAAATTTCATAAAAATCACGCCGGCCTTTAAACTTAAGAGTTATAACAAACTAAATTTTTATAATATTGAATGTATGTATTTTTTTTCATTTTTAAGCAAACTGAAATAAATGTTTGTAAAACAGTTCAGTTGGACAATTGAAAATAAAATCAATTGAAATTTAATTTTTTTACATTTAAATACTAATTATAACTGCGGCATTGTTTTTAGTTTTTGGTATACCAACATTTGTTAAATTTAATTTCACGGTGAAACTGAAATAAAAAGTGTTTGTCGTATTAATTATTTGTACAAAATATTTAACATTTTATTGCACTTGAATACGTAAGTGAGAAATACAAATTGCGACGTAATATTTTATAAAATGCAAACATGCATATTTAATATATGTGGATAAATTTTTTGCCCAACAAAAAAGCATATCAACAAAATAATTACAATTATTTGTGAAATACAAATTGTGTGCGGTCAAAATAGAAATCAGGCGTACATGAAATAAAATTTAATAGGTAATTAAAATTTAAACTAAATAAAAAAAATTCAGTGTTTTCAATTCAATCAAGCTATAGAAACTGTAAAAAGAGAATAAATCGAATAACAGAAGCAATTTAACAGAAACAATAGGTCAAAAGAAAGAATAGTTGCAAAAGTCAATTTATCTAAAACTAAGAATTAAGTAAAAATTAATATCCAGCTAAATCAGGCCAAATTTGAAATAAATAAAACAAAATCAATGGAAAAAAAAAACAAAACCAAATTATGTGACATTCTATAATTGGGCGCCACAAAATGCAAAGCTAATATTGCCTATTTATGCCAATTGTTTTATTTTTATACTCAGCCAACTGATTGCAATAGCGAATTCATACATGAATAAAAAGAAAAACAAATTATTGAAATATACACGCGAACAGCGTTGCCACCACGCACGTTCCACAATTGCAATCGAATTGAGCCGTGAAAACCGCGATGGCAATCAATGGATGTTGTGGTGGCGATATTGTGGCCGCCGTTGTGTTGTTGTTATTGCCGTTGCCACTGTTGCCACTGCAGTATTCATTTTTGATTTTTTTTTGTTGATATTTTTAAATGGCCAACACCCCCTTATTTTATTTGCTGCCTGCCATTGCATTGGAATTGGTTTGAATTGGCGTTCAACGTTTGGCTGGTTGATTTGGTTGGCCACCACCTCCATCTCCACCACCCGTTCAATGTCCCGTCTCGAAGCTGACATCCGCATGAAATCCCGTATCGTCTGCATGATAAATCACATTCTGTATACGTCCGTCCGGCAATAAAATATGATATTGACCGCGCGTCACACCATCCAAATCACGATTCTGTTTGTGGCCAAAATCATTGCCGGTACTAAAATCACGTATGCGATAGCCGAATGCATACTTTGAGGCGTATTGTAGCTGCAAGAGAGATAAAGAGAGAAATAAGTGAATGAGTGAGGGAGAGAAAAGGTAGGAGTATTAATAAAATATTGTATGAATATTCAATAGATATGTAAGTATGTATATATTTATATATATCTTGAATGAATTGTGCGTTACAGGCAGAGTGGTCTATAAAATAAAAAAAAGTAGAAAATGCAGTAAAAATTACTCCGGCTGCAAAGGTGAAGTCAAACTACAAAGCGTAAATGTGTGCGTTCGAAAAAGATCGATGAAAGGCAAAAAATGCATAAATGTCAGTAAAAATACGATGTCCTGAAAATCTCTGATAGTGACAAATTGCAAATGGAAAAAAATAAGTTTTTGAAAAATCACAATTTGAAAAATTGAGTAGCTTGACGTCCAGTGGGAGCAAAAGGAGTAAAGTGTGTTGGCAATTTGTGTTTTAGCAACCCAAGTGGAAATTTAGGAATATCCTTGGATTAGTCGTGCACTGACCTGAGTTAAATGTGCAACTTAAAATCAGATTTTTTTTTGTAAAAAGGATGTGTATCGGCAAGTACTTTCTAATTAAATATCCGCATAACAGTTAAAATACAAATCAAAATATTGCAATTTTATTTAAACATAGCTTGCTAAATTTTAATTACACGATTTCGTCAGCAGGATTTGCCTCCAGCTATTAACTTTTTTCTGTTACCACATCCCCATTGCGCTAGACTCTTGTCAGAAATTTTAAATTCAATGTGTGTGAAAAAAGTGAAACAAACAACAACAAAAATTTGATACATATATATTCCTAAGCAGATAATGGAAGAAAAAAGTCAATACCAAACCGAAAACAGAAATTAGATAATGTTTAGCTATTCTGTTCAATTTTTCTTAAAGCCACCTGATTTTCGAAACTTCTAGTCAATTAAAAAAGTTAATTCAACAAGCTGTTTAATTTCAAACCAGTTGTATTTGGTAGGATTTTAAGCCAAGATATTTATGCAAATTGCTTTGAGATGATCCCAAGCCACTCGGTCCACTCGAAATTGCTAAACCTGGGGTTTTAGCAATGCGGTCAGCTACAGCGAAAGTTTTTTAACTTGGACTGGTCGGATTAATACCCGTTTGTTGTCTTCGCATTACTAAAATGCCCGAGATCTCAAATTCATTTGGTTAAATTTACTATAGCTGGTTGAGAACCTGAAACGTTCAGAGTTTTGTAAATCATCTCCATGAAATTTTCATCATTGTTGTACTGAACTTTGACAGCTCAAAAACGACACGAGTTTAAAAATTGCACATTCTTTAAACAGGAACATTTATTATTTGATTTTTGACCAAACATCGAGCGCCAAATTATTATTATTATTTTGATTTTTAACGCTATATTCTCTGATAATCGCGATAGTGGTCTATGCCGAGGATGTAGCAACACTGATCAGGGGCGACGGAAGACATGGGTATGGTGGGTTGTACTACACAAATGAAATTTCCCATAGTGGGTAACTATGCGCTTGGAAATTCGAGCAGAAAACATGGAGTATTTCTCATTCCTGCTTATGCTGATTGCGATGATTGAAATTTTTGATCGAATCGAAATGCTCAACAAATATCTTCAAAAGTCGGAGCTTTCCGTAGTTGATTCGTTTAGGGAAATAGAGGCTGTTACCTATACACTAGAGACTTCTCGTGGCTCTAAGTTTTAGTCAATTTGGCTAAATAGCATAAGGTATACTGAAGAATTCGAAATTGAAGAAACAGTTTTGCCAGCCAAAATTTCCAAACGAGTAAATGTCAGCAATGTTAAAAATCATACATTTATATTACTTGAAGATTACTTCCGAAGAATATTACTCCTTTACGAGTACATAGCTTTGGCAATGACTCAGCGAAGATTCATAAAACTCTAAAATGCAGTTGATAAGTTAGACTTAGAAATCCTTATGAATGATTTCATTTCTTGCAATTCTAAACGAATGGCTGTTTTTTCACTGTAGAAATTAAAAATGTTCCAAATAATTATTTCCATGTATTATTTATGAGCAATAAACTTATTATACGATGCACAATAAATTCTTTTCCCGAAACCCGTTGATTTTCTTAATTGATCGACGACCCATTTACTTCACCTGGTATACTCTTACCACTTGCGAAACTACACACCCGGGATTAAGACATTTCGCCGCCCCTGACACTGATATCATGACAGATTCCTTTGGTTATAAGTGCAACTATGGAAAGGGCGCTAAAGACGGCAGATTCCTTGGCCATAATTTGTTCTGCTGAATTGAACTCTGAGAAAACAGCACTTATGTTTTTCACAAATAAAGCAAACTATCTAATTTCACAAAACCAGAGCTCTACGAAGCGGAACTCAAATAAAATACCTTGGTCTTATTGTGGACCCCTAATTTAATGGAGGCTGAACATTGAAAAGCCTGTAAGGAAATTCCCGGTTGCTCTCTATGCACCGAAAATAATAGTGGGCAATAGATCGAGCTTAAAACTGAGAATTGTGCACGAGATGTGCACAACTATAGTCCGACAAATACTCTTCTATCTATTTGCCGCTGGTCTAGCGACCAGCCCATTTTAAGGAATACGTTTTTGAGAAACTAAGCAGAATTGAAATGCCAGAAGACGCGATGGAATGAGATACTGCCCAAACAGATGGTTTGAACGCTCTGCTCGATTTGTTGCTGGTAGATATTTTTTTATTAAAAACTCCGCTACTAACGGCGGCCTAAGAAGGAAAGGCCTGTCGAACATAACTCCATACGGGCCGATCAATCATCTAAGATTTAAACGCTGCCACTTACTATATCTTGTCGAAGACTTAACCACAAACCCCACAAGAAATTCCCAAACCGATGGACTGGACTCAGGAAGGGATCGATTTTTTAAGAGCTTAACTCTCTTTACGGATTCAAGAGGGTAAGCGTATGTTGGGCAGAGATTTGCATGGATCAACGTAATCTAAAATTAACATTTCGCCTACCGATAGCACGCCGGCTATTCTCTTCTACCTCAGTTAGATCTCAACTATTTTGTTTATAAAAGAGAGCTGGTCTCGTGTACTGATCAATACGAGATTACCATAACATGGGTCCAAACATTTAGATACATTTAAGGAAATACGACAGTGCAGAAGTTTACTTTTCGAAAGGTAATCAGAGGAAAAACCATATAGGATCGTAGAAGATGGGTAATTTTCTCAGTTCCAATTATCCACCTAAAACCAGGAATGAGCAAAGAAAATACTAACAAACAAACGGAAGTTTGCATAGAGAACTGACCCGAGGGAGTGGATGCCAAACGAATCAGCTTAATCTAAAATAAGCCTGTACGAGTGCCCAGACATCGCAATAATGAGGCTAAATACTCTCGGGAAATCATTCCTGGAGAATATTTCAAAGTGCAGCCACCTTTCTTTGTATGACATACTGATATTCAATAAACCCGCCCGATGGCTGGAGGTTGGATGAGTTGTGGAATCAAAATGGCAAACTTGGCAATTTTCATTTCACCGGAGTGCCAATTCATTTAAACCAATCAATCGACCATCTTTCCAGTGTACATTTTTCTAAAGGATGACGGAAAATCGTCCCAAAAGATATATGAAGGTCTTATACCATAACCAAAAACAACGAAATAAAATGATAATGACTTATTGTCGTGAAATTTCGCAAAACAAATTTTTTGGCTGAATTTCATATAAAATGAAGTAGAAACGTAAGCCATTATTATTAGTTTCAATATAATACCCTTATATTTTATATGTAAAAATGTCAGGAAGCATGGTAATCACCCGTTACTGTTGTGTTGTGACCTTTAAAATGAATTGTAATCAAAATATTTTTCTGATGTTTAGAGACCTCTGGTTTTTTTGGCCGCGGTGAACTCGGAAGTCGCTGCTCCATCAGTTCTGTTTTGAAGAGAAGTTCAACGGTCTAATCGCTAGTAACAATTGAAGAGTCACCTCAAATAACGCACCATCTTTTATACCTCAGTTCTTGGCGAATTCCCGTTTAGAGAGTATTTGGAACTGGAATATGCCCAAAAAGAGAGGTATAAAAAAATGTCGCGTACAACGTTATTTCAGGTGACCCTGTTGGCCTTCTCACAGAGATTAATGCCTGCCTGAGACGGAATGCAGAATAGTCTCTAGTCACTAAATGAGACTTTTCGGTGATGAGATTGATTTTGAGACTATTCGGTATTCTTCTAAGCTGTCTCAAGTCTACAGTCTCAAAATAAAGCCACTAATTTGTCAGCTGGTCCTAAGCAGGTCACAAAACAAAGCCATTGAGAAAAGTATTGATCAAACGAAACCCAAGAGGTAACACTTAAACAATTATTTGTTTACATTGTTTATCGAATGTGCATATGGATGAGAAGTTGTGTTTATCGACTGTTGATCGGTTCACATAAAATGCAGTAATAAGAATTTCGAACGGTTAATTTCAATGTAAACTTTACGATAATCATATTGTTTTAATTTTTAAAGAGCAATAATGTTAACATAGAATTTGAAAAAGTTGATTGGGTGCTATCGATGAAGACATTTTCATTGAAGTTGATTGTGCATCCCTAGCCGAACACACCATCAGAGCTGATTGTTTCTACTGCTTTTCACCACAGTCTTTGGTGAAATTTTTTGAGACTGTGGCTTACTGAATACTAAAATCGTCTCATGTCACAAAAAAGTCTCTAATTGAAAGTCTCAAATTTAGTTAATTGGGATGAAACTGAATTACAGAACACCCCGGCATAAAACTGAGTTGTTAAGGCATCTCACTCGCTTTTGGTTTTGAATAGTGGAAATAAGTAATGGGATCTACCTTAAGCCTTGTTGTTTTTGAAAACCTAATCATATTTGATTTTAGTTGTCTGCCTTTGTGTACTGTCTGCTCTTGAATCTTTATGTTTTCATACGTAAGGATCGTCCTGGGCGCGGATCACCATAAATAAGATAATATATCTTCTACCAAACAAATCGCTTAGGCCTATTCATAATTATTCTGGCAATGTTGTCCAACTTTCTCAAAAAAAAAAAACAATATCCCAAATAACAAAGTCTTTCGGGAATGCATTTGGTTATAGGGTTCTATTGAACCTAATCGATCTCTGAGTACTAAGTGCATCCTTTACGTATTTGTTTCAAAATATATATCACATTTTATTTTCATTGCGTTGCAGTTTGTGTTTCACTAGCTATCCGATATAACTTTGCTAATCAGGGCTATCACTGAATACGTCGCATACCGAATTTTCGAGAAATCTACGAAAAAACTATCATTGAACCAATGAAGTCATTTTCGAAAAATTTTCGAAAACCGAGCAACGTTCGAATTAGTGATAGCTCTAGATATAGTTGGCACACAGACCTTTTGTGACATCGAATTCCAACTGGACAGATAAGATATTCAAGATTTTCAAATACATAAATATTTTATTCTTTAAGGCCATTTTGCAATGGCATTTGACACTTGCAAGTTGATTTGTGAGGTTTGCAAATAATGTTTGTACATATATACACAAGTACATACATAAAGTTTAAGTGTAATGCATGAATTTTCGCAAATGTTTGTGTTTCTGGATTTTTAAACAATTTAGCTTAGATAAGAACTAATCGTTTGGTTTTACCAATTACGGTTTGTATGTGAGTATGTAGAATAAAAGACAACATAAAAATAGCTACATATGCACACACTCATATTTGTGTCATTGTCCATATTGAATATGCAAATCTTAAAATGGTTTTTAGTTCCTCTTTTAAGCCAATCAATTTTTATGTACATGATAGTGGACTTTTAAAATTACTCAAACTGGTTTTTAGATTTTATTTCTTATTGACACAGATATGTAGGTGAATCTGCTAGAATATATTTGAAAACTTCTGTATTGGAAATCAAGATCTTTGTTCATTGCTTGACGTTCCGTCTTACCTACCACCAAGGGTTCAGTGGTCGACAGTTTATACAAAGATAGCAGGGTGTATAGAAAATGCAGATGGGATTGGAAAATATAGAAAGTCTTCAATTCTTCTGCTATTCGATTAAACGAAGAGTTCGCATTGTTAAAATAATAAAAAAAATATTGAGAGTTTTACGAATCAAAAATCATTAAAGTACTAGGTAAATTGACGGCCATTAATTTAAGATTACTGAGACATCCCTCAGGTTGCCTCAATTAGTATTTAGTAAATCCTCCAAAGCTTTTCCATTTTAAACAAAGATGTTTTATGGGTAAATTAAATTTTAAGTTGTTTATTTGAGGATATTTTAAAAAGATGATATAAAAACCGGTTAAATGCATACGTAAGTGAAATACCTTGGTCAGATTTCTAATATTTTTTTCGAGAAATATGGCAAAATGGCTTTCAACTGTCGCTAAAGGGGTCAAATTTTCTAAACAATTATTCGCTATATGTCTTCTCAAACAAAATCTGGAAATTTTATTGTTGGGCATAGAGAGCAAAATTTAACTACAATACAATAGTTTGAACTCTGTACACCTAAACGTCGTCGATTTCTCGAGGATACAACAGAAAATTTGCCATTCGCGCAATTTTGCATTCTATTATTTTTGATCATAACCTTGCTTTTTTAATTCGGTATTCGATGAGCTCTTTCGGAAGGCAAACGTGCCCAGAAGGCACGTGCAATATTTTTCTAGGTACTACGATAATGCCCATCGTGTCGATGTATAGCTAATTTTGTGTTACGATTTTTGATTTCTTTGATATGTAGTATATTGGAACGATTTTTGTTTTTATCACAACTTTAAGCCAATTTGCATTGCAGGAAATAGTCTAACGGCGTCTAATCGCACGACCGAGGAGAAAATTGACTGGGCCATTTCGTGAGATAACACGTTCACCAAACTTGGTTTTCAATAAATCGATTGTGACATTAGCTGTGTGGTTTGTGGCGCCATCCTGTTCAAACCACATATTTTCCAAGTCCATATCATCCCATTCGGGCTAAAAATATTCGGTTTTCATTAGCGTTAGCGATTCCCATTCACAGTAACGTGCCGGTCATGATCATCACGGAAGAAGTACGGCCCAATGGCGCCGCCGGCCCATCAACCGCACCAAACCCTAATTTTTTCGGAATGCAATCTGGACTCATGGAATACGTGTGGATTGCTGCCTGTCCAATAACGAAGCCATTCAGCCAGAAATGACGACGACCATAAATTGGACGTAGCGCTCTTAAAGTCGAGGCCATTGACTCCGGATTTCGGTAGTAAATTTCAATAATTTCGACTCGTTGTTGCATCGTATATCTTTACATGATGAAATGGCAAACTTAGCTGAATACAAATGTTATTAGAAAAAACTTGTCTAAGATTTTTTTTATGCTACCCCGGCTTAGAGTTCAGCTCGGCACCCAGTTTTTCTCAGAAGCCCCATTTCCTGGTTCAAAACTAGCCATTGCTATCTCTAATTTAGTCGTGTGAGCATTTTGGTTTAACTTATTTATTACAAGGATATGACAGTTAATTGATAAATGAACCAAAAAAAATCTAATTGGAAACTTTAAGTTTAAAGCATCAGATGATTTTTGTACTACCTTATATCGCTATAAGTGAAGGGGCCAATAATTTCGGAAAATGTATCACGTGATTTATGGATAACCTCAAAGCAATCATAACAGTATTAGAGCTATCTATAAAATGAAAAAATTATTATATATAAATTATTCTTATTATAAGAAAAATAACGATGAAAGCAGTGTATAACATCATCGGTAAAAGAAAATAAGGAAAGGGGTAATATTCAAACGGACAATGATATGGAAATGATAAATGTACCGATAACTGATAAAGCAAAGAATCTGTGCACTAAAAAAAATTAAGAGTAGTCAACTTATGTACACACGTACAGCTTGTCCTTTGGGTATTTAATAGTAAATACGTTTTTTATTTTTAAATTTTCTCTTCATCGCATTGTCTCTATCATGTACCTTTAGAATCCTTTTGAGATATTTTTTTAGTACCAGCTACTTTCACATTATCGATATGGCTGAGAAAGTTAAAAAAAATCATTTCATTACATAAACAAACAATTATTCCACTTCATATTTTCTATGAAACCACTTGTGATTACTCCGATCACTTGTCGCCCTCTACTAATCAAATTTTCTGGCCTTTGTCACAAATTTCCTTCTATTTACCACTGCAGGCAAACCACTGACTGACGACGGACGGCACCTTTGCAAAAGTTTTTTGATTTCATTGATTTATTGCTTGACAAATAGGCATGGAGAGATCAATTTCACAACAATGCTTTCCACCACTTCTCAACTAAACTAAAAAAAAAGGACATTCGAGCTGTAAATGCAATGAATAAGCGAATAGTGTTACTATGTACTCGTATTGACAATTCTAGTGAGACTTTTTTGCGTTCTGTGACTTGGCAGCAAAGAAGTTCATTACCCCTGTGGGATCCTAGGCAGAGTGGCAAAAAAAACATTGGAGTAGATGAAGTTATTGTTGTTGATTAGTTTTGTAATCAATCACTGTTTGTGTTAATGTAATTGTGGTGATTTTTCGTTTGTGTTAATACGAGTACAAAATGGAGCAGTAAGTTTGCTACATAAACATGAAAGTAGCTGTGAACTAAATTATGTGGGTATAAAATATGCGTTTTAGTAGACCGTAAAAAATAGTTAGATAATGAAGAGGGAATTTATTTATTGAATGCTTGTTAATGAAAAAAACACCTATGCTATAATAATTTCATTTTCACTCGCACACCTCGATTGGATCATTGGTCGAAAATCGATAATTAGCTTGGAAAATAAAATGTTACCCTTTAACACGATAATTAAACGAAGTTGGGCATATGGGATCGCTCTATGGGGTACAGCTTTAAGTCGTAATATAAACCGAATACAAAGATTGCAGTAGAAGATTTTGTGTAATATATGTGGACTACTATGGTATATTAAAAACGGGGGACAAAAAATAATCGTTACCTTTGAATTTTCATTATTCGATTAAGTTTGATCGTAATTTTGTGATTTTATGATTTCGATAAAAAATAATAGTTATTCTAGGATTATTTTTCCAATCATACTTGATTTATATTTTGAAATTTTTTTTTCGATCAAAATTAATCGTTATTTTTAGATTTAAAATTTCCCGATCATATTTGTTCGATATTTTGTAATATTTGATTTTCGATCACAAAACATATTGTTGTCATTGCCACAAATTTTTTTTTGTGTTCATTAAGATCGAAGAAGGGCAATTAGTTTTGATCGAAAAATTATGTACCACAAAATATCGATCAAATATGATCGGAAAATTTTAAATCCAAAAAAAAAATTTTTTTTATCGACAAAATAAAAATCACCAAATAACGATTAAACTTGGTCGAAAAAATTTAAATTACAAAATAACGATCAAAATTGATAGAAAAAAAAATAAAAATGAAAAAAACGGCCGGACTTTATAGAAGAAATAAGAGTCTAAGAAAAATAATTATCGATCGAAAAAATAAAAATCACAAAAAAGTGGTCAAATAAGAACGGAAAAATTTGAATCCAAGAAAAATTATTATTTTGAAAAAAAAAAAAAAATCACAAAATAACGACCAAACTTGATCGAAAGAATAAAAATCACATGATATCGATCATATGATCGGAAAAATTTAAATCCACGAATAAAGATTTTTTTATAGAAAAAATAAAAATCACAAAATATCCACAGATAATGATTTTTATATAAAAAATAAAAATTAAGAAATAGCAGTAAAACTTGATAGGAGAAATAAAAATCTAAAAATAACAGTTATTATCGATATAATAAAAAAAAAATCACAAAATAGTGTTCAAACTTGGCCGAAAAAATAAAAATTAAGAAATAACCATCAATTTCGATCGAGAAAAAGAATACCCACACCGATTATTTTTGATCGAAAGAATAAAAATCAGAAAATAGCGATAATGCAAGGATTTAAAACACAAAATATTTAAAATAAAATTTGGTCAGAATTGTATAGCACAAGTCGTAAGAATTTAATCGATGTATTCGAGATTTAATGTTCGAAAAAAATGTGCAATGCGCTACCATAAAACATATGCCTTAGTTTCAAGACTCTCTGATTGTTAGTTTTCTAAGAAAATAGGCAATAAATAAAACTGAGGAAAAATCCTTACTGGAATTCTCAAAGTGCTTATGCAACTTTTAAGACAGCATTCACGCATCTGAATATTTCGGATCAATTCCATACAAACTGTTTGACTTTAAACTAGATTTTACTTTAATATAATTACAATTTTTAAACAGCAATTAAATGTAACTTTGAAATAATAAAGCAATGTCGCCAACTTGCTTCGATTTTGCCTTAACCGTTAGAGTCGGCGATAAAAAAATTATCCCTGTAAACGGCTGCCGGGCGGAATTCGTAATTCCTTTGGTTGTGCGAATTCTCATATGTATATGCATGTCTGTGAGCCCCAGGTTTCAAAGTGAAATTATTAAAGTATTAGTTTATATTTTTAAGAAACCGAATCTACCTCGTTTTGTGAATAAAATTCATTTTGGTTTATATAAATAGAATTTATCAATAAATCGGCTATTACGCCACCTATCGGAGTTCTCCAAAAGAAAAATGACATCGCAGATTTGACATGGGATGATGGAAACCCGTTTCTGAATATACCCTTTACACTCCATCGGAAGAAACGACAGTAAGAAACCAAGACGAGTTAACTAACAAAGTTCTCCATAAATTTTATACTAGCAAAGACCCGAAGTACTTTGTTTCGCATAAAACCTATAACGTTTTAAATTTTTTGTATTTGTGGACTTGGATTCAACTTAACAAAATATATATTTACAAATTAGGGTGCCTCATCAAAAGAAGATGCGGGCTTTTCGCCGGAATCATAATTTTTTTTGCGACATCCGCCAAAATATTTCGAAAATACCAAAATTTATGTCTAGCTCACATAAATCGAGATGAAAATGTCTCCAAAAAAGGCGTTCTTAACAAATAAAATAGGGATTTTAATATTGAAAAAAAACCTTTGTATATGACAAAATAGTGTAAGCTTGAAAATGTTTAAAAACTTGTTCAACGGAATAATAATAATGTGATATGCGAAAAACAATGTAGGACGTGAATAAAAAGCTAATAGTTTTCCAATGATATAAATGTTATTTGCTTAAAGTCAAGTTTTAGCTGAGATAATCAAGCTTTTATTGAAAAAAACTTCCAAAAAAAGGTCAAAGATAGCTTCAAAAATTTCAGTATTGCGATTCAACAGAAACAAATTTTTAAATATTTCTGCACAACTTTTAAGTTTAAACTGTGTCATGACCTAATTTGATTTTTTGTTTTAAAAAATATTTTTAAAAACTATTTTTACTTATGTAAAATATCAAAAATTTAGGCAATTTAAGATTGGTTCAGCTCACATAAATCTTGATATTACTTCGCAATATTTTGGTTGATGTCTTAAAATATAATGAATTTTATAATTCCGTTGGAAAACCCGTACCGAGCCTTTTTCTATGGGGTGTGCTGCGCCCAAATGCACTTTCTATGTTTCTTTTGCGAATGTTTCATTAACAGAAAATAGTTATTAAAACAGGCTTAGTACTTTGAGAGCAAAAGCGTTACAAACATTTCCATATAATTAATTTTATAAAATAAATATAGATGGGCAAAATGCCTCTTTGTTAGAAATGGTATAGAATCTTTCAAAATCAATATTTTTTAACGGACAAACTTTGTTTATCTTCAGGAAGAATAATACCCAATTATTGAATTCACAATAACTTTTTTTTTGGTTCCCCCCAATAGTACGAAAAGGCTTTAAGTGACCTCTAATACACTTAAAATTAAAATATTTAGAGGCATTGTGCTTTCAATTTAGAACAAGATAGTGCGATCATTTGAATTACGACATTACTTTTTGTGGTTCACCCTAATGCGCTTATATTTTTTTTAATTCGATCGTAATTATTTTTATGCTGGTGCGATTAATAATTTTAAAAAACAAGAAAAAATAAATATTATTTCAAACAAATGAAAATAATGTAATGCTCAGGTTAACAGGTTTTCACCCCTGAGGAAAGCCAAATTAATTTGCTGCCAACGTAGAAAAATCATAAAAGTAATAGAAACGCTTGGGCGTTCCAATGAAAAAGTAAGCAATCTACATATGTGTTCCAATGCTAATTAGGTTCTTGAGGTGCCAAGCCCTCTAAAATACTCTACTACTATTTTTACTACTGCTACTACTTATTCCTACTACTATTATAACTTATGCCGCTTCTAGTAACTACTACTCTTCTTAGTAATTTCTACTATTATTTTTACTAATTTCCACTATTATTGTTATAGTGCTACTCCTAATTTCACCTACTATTTTTACTTGTACTAGTACTCCTTACTACTAATATTTTGCCTACTATTTATACTAATGCTACTACTAATTACTGCTATTATTTTTACTAATTTCTACCACTATTTTTATTTATTTATACTACTATTTTACTTATGCTACTACTAAGTACTACTACTATTTTTACAAATTTCTACTGCTATATTTACTTGTGCTACTAGTTAAAACTATTTTATTTTATTAATTTCTTCTACTATCTTAACCAATTGCTACTTCTATTTTCACCAATGCTGCTTCCAATTACTTCTACTATTTTTACTGATTTCTACTACTTTTTTGGTTATTTCTATCACTATTTTTATTAATGCTAGTACTAATTTCTACAAATTTTTAGTAAGTTCTACCACAATTTTTACTAATTTCTACCACTATTTTCACTACTTTCTACCACTATTTTTACAAATGCTAATTCTAATTACTCCTAATATTTTTACTAAATTGTACTACTATTTATACTAATCGCGCTAATAATTTCTACCACTATTTTTACTTATTTCTACCACTATTTTTATTAATGCTACTACTAATTTTTAGTAATTTCGACTACTATTTTTACTAATTTCTACCACTATTTTTATTAATACTAATACTAATTACTCCTAATGTTTTTACTAAATTGTACTACTATTTATACTAATCGCACTAATAATTTCTACCACTATTTTTACTAATTTCTACCACTATTTTTATTAATACTAATAGTAATTACTCCTAATATTTTTACTAATTTCTACTACTATTTATACTAATCGTACTAATAATTTCTACCGCTATTTTTACTAATTTCTACCACTATTTTTATTAATACACCTGATAATTTCTACTAATTTTTCGTAATTTCGATCACTATTTTTACTAATTTTCATTACTATTTTCACTCATGATAAAATTAAATAAACTAAAAAAGATATCCATGCAACTCTCTTACATATTTAACTCTATTTCTATATCTTAAGGTTAACGGGAGTGCAACTCACACATTACTCCCAATTGGCGTTGCGAAGTAAGCGAGCATTAGTATATCTATATTTGCGCTAACATTTTAATTTTTTTTGGTAAAATTTACATTTCACCGGAAGCGGCGTGCACTAGAGAACAAGTATTTATTTTTTTTGATTCCTCCATACCGTCAGATCCATAAAAAAAAGGTACATTTGTTAATCCATTCTAACATTGCTGCCTTACTGTACTGTATGCCGCTTGCAACAACCATTAATGCATTTGTCATTTTCACACATTTCGCTGTCCTTCCTTCGTCAATTATAGTCACCTTGTCCAATGGCAAACTCAGCTGCTATCTGACTAGCTGAAAATATCTTTTACGTTTGCTGTATGCATAGTAAACAGATTTTTTTTTTACGGTCGTCACAATCACTATTACTATTGCTTGTTGTTGCTTTCCACATACACACACACACCATCAATTACCATAGCGTTCCATTACAGCCTTTCCCACAGCTATTTCCGTTTCCGTTTGAATTTCCTATTGACATTGACTTTGCGTATTGATAACGAACGAACTTCAACAACAATAACAACACCACAGCCAGCGATCAGAAAGGATATCTGCTTGGCCCGATAACTATTGCTTGGTAGCCAGCCATAATGGTTGCCTGGTTCATTGCACACATTTTGTAGTTTGAATTCTTGCATAGATTTACTTATTTTCGCTCATGCTTGTTCTTTTTTGATTATGTTTTTTTTTTTTTTTACTTAGAAGCTACGTTTATTTGGCAACGTTGATGCCGAAGCTGCTGTGCAAAATATGAATAGCATATGAAAACTGAATTTATGGTTTTTTGTTTGCCTTTGCCCGTAGTCAGAGATCACTAACTAGTAACTCGGTAGTGGCAAATTTTACAGCATTTTTTTTTAACTATTTTTTTTTTATCTTCCACATTTTCTTGCTTATTCACAGTTGTCCTGTCACCGTTGCTGATTTGCAGATAAAGTGTGAAACGTTTTTCAATATCGAACGTGATGTGATTTATTTTCCTTGCCGTTCGTAAAATACTTTTTCATAAGCTAGACGTCACTATGTACCGCTCACTCCTAGGCACTTCATTTTTTCCTTCTCACCTATTATGTGTTGTTGAGTGAGTTGTTCAGAATCCCATTATGCTACTAACGATTTTTCATCCAGGTTCATACACATTCGCGAGTACGAGTAGAAATATATATATAGTGTCCTTTTTCATTTCTTACGCCTTTCATTGCGACGAATGTTATCTTTTTAGACAACTGTATTTGCTCCTATGTTTCTTGTATTTTTTCTTAATTTTTTCCCACCATTTTTCATCAACTACTCTTTGCGATATTAAGCTCCCTTTTATTTACTATGTTGTGATTTTCATTCCATTTCTTGTTTGTTGCTTTTGTTGAAGACGTTGTGTGAGGTTAATGGAAATAAATGTTGTATGTGAATGCATTATTGGCAACTAATGAAAAATTACAACAGCAACAAAGCTACCAGTTTGTTTCATACACTTTCACTGTCAATCTGTACGTTTTTATTAGATATTTTTTTTTTGTTGTGAAACGTCTTTGGTTTATGTGAATGTTCTCTGTACTGGAGAAATCCAAAAGGAACACAATTTTGCATTCCACTCGAGTTTTATTATTTTTGATATGTATAAATAGAATATCTCCTTATTTATTTTGCCATATATTTGAACTTCTGGAGCATACTACACATAAATTGCTATTTAATTCTGGAAGGCTACGCTTATTCTCCATACGGTAACCTATAAGGGATAAGACAACATTTGACGACTTTTTAAATTTGAAGTAAGGGTCAAGATACCCATTTTATATTCGAGAAACTGTGTTAAAATATTCCACGAAAATATTTCCCGTAAAATTCTGCTATATGCGTATGTCTTGAACTTTAATTTCGCTCAGACATATCCTATATATAACAAATAATAAAAATTCTAAGTTCGGGTGCAACCGAACTTTAAATACCCAGCGAATGTTTTTATTTGAAATAAATCTTACTTGTTGTAAGCAATCAAAAAATTATTATAAACATGTATGCGAGTCCTTCAGAGGCGTCCAATGGACTTAACCGATCTTTATGAAGTTTTCACAGTAGGCGCATATGGCCTTCGGGCACAATATTGGGTATATATAAGTTTGGAAAAGAGAGTGGTGCCACGCCCACACGGTAGATAAAATTTTAACTTGTTTCATATCCACAACTAATCGGTCCAGATTATTTTTCGTGCTCTATACAATAAAAAAGAATGATTGCAAATATTTGATGCTGTAAATAGTTGGTATATAGATCCTATATATCAGGCTACATATTACATATATGTTGGGGAAAAAAGCGAACGCACGCCACCATTTAAGAAGAAAATACTTCCCATCTATTTGACGTCGATATATGATATTGGATGCCTACATATTTCTTTCAGATCAAGGTATATACATACATAGATACGGTGCTATGCTCACTTCCAAAATTTTTTGCTTGGCGTGTTTGTAAGTGTTATCTCATCATTCATATAGTATAATATCATGTAGTTTTTTTTGAGTTTTGCAAGTTATCGTTATACGAGAGGTGCCCGAATTTCAAAATTTTACCTAACGACTTGAAATGTAATATGTTTACCAAATTTCGGTGCCACGCCCTTTTTCGGAAAAAAATCTATACTCCTATTCCATTTCTCAACTGAATCCTTGTATCAAATTTGAGCAAATTATCCTTACTGGTTACCGAAATATCGCATTCATGGGCGGACGGACAGACATATTGTACATGGCTTGATCAAATTCGCTATTGATCCTAAGAATTGTGGTATATATTGCGGTTGGTTTATGCTGTTACAAACAACCGGTAGGTGAACAAAGTTATAATAACCTGGGCATCAGTGCGCGTGGGTATAAAACTATCGTGTCACGTTGTTTGTGATCGCGCTCGTATCGAACCTCTCGACCGATTTTTATGAAATTTGTACATATGTGTATTTGATAAGTATGAGAATAGTAGGCAAAGTATATTTTATACTTGGGAAAGGATTGCCACCTATTTCCACTCATGCGAAATATTAAAATGTGGGTGTCAAGCGGTTCGTTACGGCGAGGACAAGGTGTATACCAAGGTGAATTCATCTAAAGTGGTGTTGAGATAGCTGCTGAGTGAATTCGCTTTTTGGACTGAATGTCAAAATTACGTGTTACTTAATTAATTCTTACCGATTCTCACTGTCATTGTGCGTATAATTTATTTTTTAGAGAGTTGCCACCTGTTATATGTAACATAATCCGAAATATGGTCGTATATTTCAATGCCAGAACAGATATTAAATAACCAACTATTATATTCAGAAGAACTGTGCAACTTTTGGTTTGTTTTACGGAACTCAATAATTTTAGGATAAAAGTGGAAAAGAAAACAAAGTAGAAAAATATTAAAGCTTTTCAAAAGTAAAATTTTGTTTTGAAATAAAAACTATAAATATCGTAGCTCATAATCTCTCTTATTCGAATGTTTACTTAGTGCACGTTACAAATATTTCTCTGCCTTATATAAATTATAAGCAACAAAATTAATTTGCATGATATAATTTGATAAATAATCAAGCGTGTTGGTAGTTATCAATTCGATTTAAATAGAACTATAACTTAACTATAGCATAAAATATTTTTATATACTTCTGGTTGACAATTTTTTGAATTTCACCATATCCAAAGAGCAATTAATAATTAATTATAGGCAGGATAACGTGTTTCCAGTATTTAAATAATTATTTTAACTGTCTTGATAACAATCAAAGCTGGGCTTAAGTCATTCGCTTGCAGTTCCATTCTAGTGACATGAATCATCATTCAAACAGTGACCAGCCGAAAGAGAGTGAGATCCATCTGAATTCCACAGCTAGATCTCGTGTTTTCATACAATATTTAAGCCAAATCTGCTGCGTTGTCCAAATATTTTATTTTATGAATAATTTGCGCTTGAAAAGTAATTCCTACTGGCACTCTTACAAACCTCGTTCAAATATCGATTTGGCACATACATATATAATTCGTGATATTTGTTAAAATGGAACCAATTTTTTTAAGATGTTAAGTTCATTTAAATAAATTAATGAAGTCGAATATTGCTTACTACAGCTTCATTTCCAAAATATTTCTTGGCGGTTTACAGGCCAATTTAGTTGAATTAACTGGAGGATTTAAAAAATCAGTTAAAAATATAAGTTATCAAATATTGAAATATGGGTCTTATATGAAGGACTTTTAAGAAAGTTTTATTTTGAAAATACCTAGGAAGGGTTGCCATTTACTTAAAAAATAAATAAAATTGGATTAATAAGTTTAATGAAACATACGACAATAGATTCAAAAGAAGTAGCTTTATGAGAACTTAATAATGAAAATGAGACTTTCAAATATCACCATTGTTTGATTACGTTTTGCATTTCTAATAATAAGTTAGATTTCACTAAACCCGAATGGCATACTGCGCTGCTGCCAATGAACAAAAAAATTTCAGCAACCAACCGTATACGACAATTACAAATTAAGGGGATTTTTTAGATAATAAAAAATTAAAAACCAAAACTAAAATACATAGAATTGAAAGTTATTTCCTTGTGTGAAATTATTTAATTATTTTTCTTTTACTCTGCCAGGCGAGTGAAGCCGATGGTAAAATTTAGTACCTATTTAATATTCATGTAAAAAGATTTTGAATGGTTCGAAAAATAAAATGCACTCTTATTTATTATAAGTTGGTGAATTTTAAATACTTTTAAACGTAAATGTTAGGTTCCTTTCAGTCTTCAAATAATATACTTTTTTATTTATTCCTTGCTGTTTAAATTTTTTTTTTACCTCTTCATAGGAAGCTACTTTCACTTAATGTTTTTCTAAAAAAAGCACTACATACATATATGAAGGTAAATTAACATCTCAGTAAGCACATTTTTGTTGTACAACTTCCGTTTATTTATTTTATAACTTCTCACATTTATGTAAATACCAAATACCTCGAATAGTGTAGTGCACCGTAGCATACTTTTTGGCTACTTCAGCGAGATCAGACATACAAAGCATAGCTTTCACAAGTACACTGTAGAAAATAAATTGACGCTTTAGTGACTGGCAGATATTTTTCTTGTTTTTTTAAATAATTTTATATTTGCATTTTTGTATATTGCTTGTATTTTTTTTTGTAATAATATAGCAAGTAAATATTTAAAAATATATTTCAAAGTCTCAAGTGAATTCACTATACAAATACAGGCGAAATTGACACTATAACTGTTTTTTGCTGAACACGTGTTTTTTTTTTGTGCTGCTACTTTCTTGCCAATGAAACCCCTTGACAGTTGTGAGAAGAGCTTTTCAAAGCTTCAAATATAATCTCAATCACACATACAAGTGCAGACTACGTGATGCATAAATTTCTACGCCGCCACAAAAGCCGAAAGCAAGCAAATAATAAATAACAATTTGTTGCATAAGTCATAGTAGTACGAGTAGTAGCACTTGTAGCATGTAGCCAGTGCTCATAAACATACAACAACATACGTGTATATATATATGTATGAATGTATGCACTAAATAAGTGGCATGTAGTAAGTGAGTGAGTACGTTTGCGTGTGGCACGTGGCGCGTAAACAAAGTTGTTAACTGGTTGTTATTTTCTCTAGTTAGTCTAATATTTTTCACCTGCAATGTTTTGCGATAATGAAATATGTTGCTATTGTTGTTATTGTACTACTCAGACATACTCAAACAACCACGTTGAGGGCACTCAAACCAATCAAATGAATGCTTGAAGGAGGCCACGTTGCCACAAGGGCAGGGGGCGATGAGTAGATGCGAAGAAGGGTAACGAGGTGGGGTGTGACAGACAGCGTGCGGCAACTCAACAAATAGTTAGTTGAATGGACGGACAGTTAGACAAATTGTTGCACTTGCTTTGTGTGTTGAAGGATGGTAGGACGATACGATGCCCATCCATAAAATTTTTAGTGCACTCCACTGCTTGTTATTGTTATTTCTTATTGTGTTTGTTTTTTTCTGTAGCTGCCTATTTTTTGTTGCGTTTGGTTTTGTTGGCTAGTAACTAGTTTGCATTATCACTACTTTGTAACGGTACAGCATAAAGCTTCAAAAACACAAATTTCCGCACTTCAGCACAGAGTGAATAAAATGAGAATAAATGAAAAATGTGGAAAAATTGTTGATTAAAATAAATGGAATATCCCTTTGGCTTATGACGTTGGTAAATGATGTGCGTTACAAAGAAATTGCAAATTAATAAAAAAAAAATATAGTCAATTTTTTTCTAAAGCATTTAATTAATGCAGTAAATACATAAAATGTAAGGGAATTAGAAAAAAAAACATTTCAAAATTTTTGTAGTATTAAAAAGATAGAAATAAAAAATAATGTACTTGAATATTGAAAAATAATTGGAAAAATGAATTGCTAACTTCTATGCTTTTTTAAAAACTTCTAGTATTTGCGGGTTGTAGCAGTCTATTATTTTTGAGTCTAATTAAAATACTGTTGTGCAATGTTTTAAATATTTATTTAAATTTATGTGTATACTTTGTTTTAATTTTATTTGAAAATCTACAGCATCTCCAGTATGATTTTAGAAAGAGTCAATTGAATTTGACAAAACGTGAATCGACTGTATCTAAGAAAACGTTAATTGAATTTAAAAATAATCACAAGAAGGCCAATGTATGAATTACTGAAAAATCCAACTGACACATTAGAAAATTCACTTGAATATTTTAAAATCTAATTCACAGTTTCTAAAAATCTAATTGGTTATTCTAAAATTCAGTTGCCCCTTTCTGAAGTCCAATTGACTATTCTAAAATCCAACTAGAAATGGTGCACAACTGACTTCGGCAGTTTCCTGGTGAAAACCAATCGTACATACTAAAAGAGTATCCTACTGATATTATAAATAGCCTATGCTCTACGTTAACACGTAGGCTATATTATTTGGAAAGTTGCCACCTGTTAAAAAATTTATAGTTAATTAAATAAATTAGTTAAATCAGATATTGCTCTATAACGCCTGGATGAATCGAAATAAGATGTGGCACATACAACATATTTAGTCCAATATATATTTTATCATAGAATCAATTTTGTAAAGGAAGTTGCCACTTGCTTAAAAGGTTAAATTCAATAAAAGCAACGAATGAAATCAAATACTGCATTATGGGTATCAAATTAAAAAGTCATAATATTGGTTAATTTCCTAAATATTTTGAAAGATGGTTGCCACCTGTTTAAATGCAAATTATGTTAAATTACCAAAAAAAATGACAGTTTATAATTAAAGTGCCAAACTAAAAGTTTTGAGAAAACATAATTTGAAAAATAATTTTTAAGAGGATTGCCACCAGTTTTAAAAGTCAACAGAAATTATAATAAACATTGAGATATAATCAAATATTAAAACATGGGTTTTAAACGAAGGTGTTTTGAGAAAACTTTATTTTGAAAATACTTTTTGAATGGTTGCCGCATATTTAATAGAGTAAATTTAATTAAACTATTAAGGTAAAGGAAGTTCGACGCGATGGGATTTAAAAGAATTAGTAATAAAGCTTCATTTCTAAAATGTTTTGAAAGAAGATAGCCATATGCTTCAAACTCAATTTAATTCAATTAACCGATATTTTACAATATAAGTGTTAAGTTAAAAAAAAATATGAGAACGCTAAATTTCAAAAATCTTTCAGGAGAGGGTATACAAAATCAATAAAAATTAAATAAAATAATAGAAAATATTTGCAATATAATCAATGAAAAAATGGTATTAATTACGAATTCCGAATTTATTTCTTATTTCTTATTATTATACTTGGCATTTATCTTTTTTAAGCGGTGAAAGGTGAATATAATACAGCCTTATGGACTTCAAACGAAAGCGAAATTAATAGCAAATGAATGGATTGTAACCCTCTCCAAGAAATGCAAACGAAAAAAGCAAGGCTAGAAATTATTTCCATGTGGGTATGAAAACGCCATTTGATAATATTTTAGTTGCGACATTTACACAAATCTAATGTTAATATTGCATTGCCTTTGCATTTCTCCTTTTTTCTTTGTACTTTTTTTTTTAATATCTTGGTTTTTGTTTCTGGCGTTTAGTGTGAATGTACTAACTAATAACTTTACATTTAGTTTATCTTCAAATTTGTGTTAGTTTTCCTTACGGAAATGCAGGCAAATATGCTTATTATTCTTTTTGGAGTTTGGTGTAAGTCAAAACGGTTAAGTTTTTTAATGAGCGATGAATATTTATAGCTCTTGTGTATTTCCACATAAGAAAATTTTTCGGTAGGACCTTTTGAAAATGGTAAATTATTCGACATGCAAAGCTCAAAAAACATGCAGGGAAATTAAATAGAGAATTTTGAAAGTAACTGTTACTCCTACGGCTAACGCTATAATATATTTAAATCCGGGACCGAAAATAATTGGACCATTTATCAAATTGTAGCAAATTGCGGTCTATTGTACATTATTAAAAAAATATTACTGTCCGTGATTGGTATATAAAACTGTTCGCTTATCTACTTCGGTTAGACATTTAGTTGATTTGATTTTTTTTTACGTTTCTAACTGACTTTTAATTCTATTTTTTTGTTTTAAATGCAATATCAAATAAAGCCAGGTAAATTGTTTCGATTCCATAATACAAATTTGTAACAGACCATTTCAACAAAAATGGTTTAAAAAACAACTTCGGTTGATATTTACTTTCGTTGCTTTTCTATTTCCTTAGTTCTTAACTTTAAAATGTCTAAGATAAATCATTATCTCATTGATATATTACAAAAAGGCAATAATAAATATGTAGTAAATGAAAGAAAAAAACGTTGAATTTCAAGTGGACCAGTAATTTACGGTTTCTACTTCAAATTCAACGCACTCTACGTCCACGCAATTACCGCGTTGGGTCAAAACTAACCCCTACTACACCAAAACTGCGCAAAAAAAAAATGTATGAAGTACGAAGGGTAAAAATCGTATAGTTTGAGTAGTATGAGTGTGTACTAATCACAAGCAAATGCTAATGCGAGCTAAAGTACTTCATTGTCATGGCTTTGATGATGATGTGCGATAATTTTTGCTTTTACGCCTCAAACTATACTTTGAGTTGGCGCTATATTGCATTCAAAGAGAATGCTTAGTTTTAGAAGTAGGAATGGTGTTGATGATTCAAACGCGCAAATTATGAAAACTGCACAAAACAGATGGAGAGAGAGAGGGCAGTGCAGAAGAGTGGGCATATATTATAAGGAGAAGCAGGGAATAGACTTCGATACAAACAATACGAAAAGTATGCAATACCATAACGGTATTGATTATGATATTGCGAAAGAAAATGATAAATATGATGGCAATCCGAAGTCGAAAAAGCGATCTACACCGTGGAAATACTGATTATTTTTAGGGTATGCCTTGTTTCTATACTACTGACAAGTAAAGACAAGTATCGATACCTAAACAATATCGGATGAAAAGTAACGATATCTACTCTCTTTCGTAGACCTTTTGTTCTTTAACCAAGTGGTACTGCCAAAAGTAGAAATTTTGGCTATTTCTTTAAACTAGTATAATTTCACTATTTGACTTGAGTATTTTTTTTTTGTAATAAACTCTTAATACTCTATAATTTTTCTTTTCAGCTAGTCTTACATTTGATTTCACATCATCTCTTGTAAAGTTTGGTTTGGAGAGAAACCGGTTTCGGCGTTGTGCCATTTTCAGTGCCGGAACGACAAATGACACTGAAGATCAACTTTCCACCCTGTCGGAAAAACAGAAGTTAAACAAGGAACAGATCTAGTCTCCCTTATCTTTAGTATTGCCCACAAATGTTTGTAGATTAATAAAGTTTTACAACACGTTGAAATGTCTGTACTAAGCATTCATTCGATTCGCACTTCCAATCGAACAGACGGGCCATTGTTCTTCGTGTGACATCGACTTTGGTGAAACAATTGGATCGTGTATACTTTGCGTTATACAGACTTTAGGAATATGAGTTGAGGGAGGAAATACTTGCTTTGAGTTTCGATACGAGTATTTTTTTCTTCTACCTACTCGTATAAACGAACGTAAAAAACGAACTGTGCCGAAAAAGAATATGACGTTCCCACGACAATCGGTGCTATGATACCGAAACGGCTACGTCTTATATCTGGCCAGGTACTGTTACCATAGAAACAGTATGGGTAATGGCAATGCTGCTACAATAATAACAACAACATTATGGTAACGATGTTATTGATATCAACAGCGCTATAGTCTCTTGTTTTTTTAACGCTACATAGACGCCCTCTGAGTGTTATTTCCACGCATATAATATTTGAAATATTTTTTATTCGCAACCACAGTTCAAATGCTACCTTTCACTCGATCAAAACCTTCATTTGCATATACAGTGACTTAGGTAATTTACATGCTGAGTTTTTTTTTAAAACATTCGATATGTTTTTCATGATAATTGTTTGCTCCTTAATTCAATAAATTTTCACAAAAAAAAGTATAAATACCCATAATTCGAAAAACTGTCGGAAATCAGCTGGCATTTTTATTTACTTCAGTCTGGCGATTGTACTAAAATTCAAGAAAAAAACAAAATTGTAAGCCCAAAAGTTTCAAAATTCGAAATAAAAAGTTTGAAATTTTGCTAAGCGCTTGTTGAATTTTTATAAATTTTGTGTGAAGTTTAAAATTCTGAGTTATATAATTTTTCTTACACTACCCACTTAAGTTTCACATTGGGAATATTATAAAGCAAGCAACATGTGATTAATTGTTTGAGTCACTGTAAATATGCCTGCCACCAAAAGTTTCACTCTCAAGTCAAAGCCAACAATGAACCTCAATTACGTGCGACCAAAGTGCGTAAAAACAATTTCCGTGAACAACATCAGCAACAACTAAAATAAAAGTAACAACAACAAAATAAAAGTTGATTACGCATGAAAAATATTTGTAATCAACAACAAGCGGAAATGTTGCCGCTAAGTGTGGCAACAAGCGGAAGGAAATCATGGCAGGCAACAGAAAGGCGCTGAAGTTAAAGGGGCGGTAAGAGGTAAAATTTTCGAATGTAATGAATGAAAGAGCGAGGTCAAACTAAAAAAAAAAAAAAAAAAAGGAGTATGAGTAATGAGCTGCAGCTGAAACTGCGAGTGAGTTAGAGAATAAAGGGTAATAAATTCCGGAAGTGGGGAGCGTAAAAAGTGCAAGACTTTATGGACAGGCGGAGAGCACCTTCTCTAGCCGTAGGGTCAATTCACTTTGTACACGCAAAATGCTTTGAGCATAAAATATGATGAATACCAAGAAGAATATGACGCTTTTGATGGTTGCGCTTTTTATGTTTTTAATTTGCATATAATCAAACAATCCACAACTTCAATGTATGAGAGCAACAACAAAAGGCTAGCGGCAAACAGCAAGAGAACAACATAACAGCAAAATATCAAAAAGCGCAAAATACGATTAAATAGATAGGGTGAGTAATTTGTGGCTTCTCTTTTAACTTTTCACAGCGACCACAAAGTGTTCATTTTAATCGTTTACTGATCCTTTGTGTTTTGTTTTTGTTGCACGTAACTTGTTGGAATATACAGTGAAATTGTTACTTGCAATGCTCTTTCGGTATTACTTGTTTTTTTTTTGTTGCAATTACGACGTGCATGCGTAATTCAAATGTTTGCGGTTTTATACAGAGTGTTGTTGTCATTATTGAGAGCACGGTTTTTTTTTAAATTAAACTTTAACATCTCACAATTTAGTAATCACGAGGATGGGTCTTTGGAAGCCCTTTTTTTAAACTCGATCTACTACCTTAGAGTACACCGAGGTTAGTTGTATAATTATCTCGGTGAGCCAATAATGATTTTTATTTTAAGCAATTAAACGAGCATATAGCTTATAACCTTTTGTGTTTACTAATATATTAATATAAATTATATCTAAGGTGCTCAACAACCAAATCGTTGAAATAAAATCAGCTAACGAAATAAACGTTTGGTATTTCAGAGCTATTCGAATTTTCGAAGCAAAATTGTAGGATCATGAAAAAGCTATATTTTATTGAATGATAAATCTATGCTTTTTTAATTTGTTATTGCCTTCGAGGCTGAAAGTACCACTGCACTGTGACCAAATCCCATTTTTGGCGGCAAAAAGTCAAGTTTTCAACTTCAGATTTTTAATAAATGTTTGATGGTGTGCAATTCTCAGCGTATTAATCAGAAAAAAAAAAAAAATTGGCAGCTAGCAACCCTGTTTATGTGTAATGTTTTTATACACTTAAATAATTTTTTTTTTCAAGTTACATTTTCTTGTAGAAAACTTTGTTTTTTTTTGGATTTAGAATTGTTTGATTAAAATAAACGCAAAAAAAATTGTCAGCGGTGACAATAATAGCAACAACAACAATGACAAGATTTGTGTTTTGTCTTTCATCGAAAAAGAAAAAATCGCATGCTAACTATTATGCAATGATTTAAAGCAAAGATACATTCACTTAAAATGATGTATTTCCCTTTTTCTTCGTAAAACTACCCTAGACCTTTTTTTTTTAGCTTTTTTGGTTTAGAAATTATAGCCAAAAATAACAAAACCTTGTATGAAATTTGATCGATTTTTGTAGCCAAAGTGTTGGGAAACATTGAGAAAAGTTTACTTATGTGGGGACAAACCTATGCAGAAATTACATACTGTTGGGATGACTCTTCTTAAAAAAGATAGAAAAATGGTGGCCACAAATGTTAAATAAATATATGGAAGAACTTTTTAATCTAGTTTAGTCATTCTCGGAGAGATCCTTACTTCTCCGAACTTCTCTTACAATTTGTGGTGTGCGTCTTGATGTTGTAACACAAACTGAGGGACCTAAAATTTTACGCCGAATCCGAACGGCGAATGTTTTTGTGAGAAATTTTGTCATGGCAGAAATTCACTCGGAGGTTTGCCGTTGCCTTCCGAGGGGCGACCGCTATTAGAAAAAACTTTTTCTATAATTTTTGGATGTTACTTGGCTACGGCGGACGCCAGAGATCCTTCCTTATTAAAAAAAGTTGTGTTCAACGTTTGAGGAATTTTAAATGATTTTTTTTTTGGAATCGAGTGCACTGCAGTGTCGTAGTAGAAGGATTAGTAAAAATAGTTGAAGCATTAGTAAAAATAGTAGTATAAATTAGCAAAAATTAGAAATTAGAAAATAGTAGCAGCATTAGCGATTAGTAAAAAGCGTCATAGTAATTAGTAGTGGCATTAGTAAAAATAGTAGTAGAAATAAGCAAAAGTAGTAGTAGTAATAAGTAGTAGCATTAGTAACAATAGTAGTAGAAATTAGTAAAAATAGTAGTAGTAATTAGTAGTAGCATTAGTAAAAATAGTAGTAGAAATAAGTAAAAAAGTTGTAGTAATTAGGAGTACCATTAGTAAAAATAGTAGTAGTAATTAGTAGTAACAATAACAATAACAATAGTAATAGAAATTAGTAAAAATAGTAGTAGTATTTAGTAGTAGCATTGGTAAAGACAGTAGTAGAAATTAATAAAAAATAGTAGCAGTAATTAATAGTAGGAGTACTACTCCCACAACTTCTACTACTAATACTAGCAACTGCTGCAACTTCTCCTACTAATCAGTTTCTCCTACATACGATGCAAGGAAGGGGAACAAGAGGGCGCTTTTCCAAGTACCACCATTGCTTCACGCTCCAAATTCATCAGGGATAGAATAGGATGATGGAGAGAATGGAATGCAGAAAGACAGAAAAGACCACATCTATTTTACCACAAGTGTGGTAAATCTACGGTCAGAACTGGACTTACGGGCAAACAGATAACGCTTTATAAGAAATTGTGATTGAATTTTATTTTGAATTTAGCATCGATATTTTAATTCGATATTTATACCCTAGTCTTTTATTTTTAGAATAAACATCACATCGATACTTTCGCCCCTAAAAACGGCTCTACGGTATATGGGGTCTCTTCCAGGATTTCATTTGATCAATGGTAGATTTTTTTGGTCTAACACCACACTGAGAAGGTCCATTCAGTTGTCCTCAAAACGATTCAGTCTTATGCGAAGAATCGTCGATAGCAGGTTCGCAGGTTTTTATAGATTGTAAAAACTATAGTGAGATTACACTATAGGGGGGGTATTTTATTAAACACTCCTGCACTTTTTTGTTTGCCCAGATTTTATTTAAGTTTATGCAAAGTGTTCCCATAACAAACTATCGCAAGTTATTTCCAATTAACCACTCTACTGCTGTTAGCGCAACACTTTGTTCCACTTCTCCATCCCATCCATTCACTCAGCTTTTCTATTCCGCAAATTTACTTTGCAAATCCCTCTTAATGCTTTGCTCAATCGCCCTTGGTTTTTAACAAAAATTTGCGCTTTCATTGCTTAGCTTAAATTTTCTAAGTTATCACGTAACTACGATGACCTTTGCACATTCTTTTGTGTCCTTCTCTTGTTTGACAATATTTGTGGATTAACCAAATTATTTCTCTCTTCATTTGTGGTTACAATCATGTGGCATTGCACTTTGGAATTTTGTGGTTTCTGCCCAATGTTTGTTCAGATGTTTTATTACAACACTTACAGCTTACAAAATTAATTACCAAATTTAGAAGTGATTATAACTTGTGATTATTGAGTTTATTATGAATTTTAATTAATTGTAAAGTTATTTAGTTTGGCTGTGTATCAGTCCGAAGATCTTCTGACTTATTAGTTGTGTGGAATTTTCACTTGTTGTCAACTTAACCCAGAAGGCAACTAAGTGGGTTTCTTTATGGAATATTTAATGGTAAATGCTGATAGTTGTGTGAAAACTTGTTGGCATATGAACTGTTGTTTTCATCCGCTACTTGCTGTCGAACTCCTTAAGGGCCATATCAACCGATTTTGTTAGCTTCCACGCTTCTTCGCCATACAACAGACATAATTAGAGACTTATGAAGTGTGATTTTGGTTCTGCGAGAAAGGGTTTTACTGCTCAAAGGCACATTCAGCCCAAAGTAGCACTTAGAGACATGAGAGATTCTTCGTGAGATTTCGAGACTAAAATTATTAAACATTGTTGTTTTTATAGCTTCACCTTTCGAAAATTATAAAGGTCACCAGTGATTTGGGTGCCCAGGTGCGAATACGCTGACTGTGTTATTGGTGACATATGGTGTCTGACCAGGTAGACAGGGTTTTCCCAATTTTGATAGTGGTGTTACTCAAATACGTTCAGATATCGCGTTAAATACGGAACAGCTTTGTTATCAGAAAGAGATGGTGGGTATCGATCATCTTTCATTGCGTCTTTACCAAGATTTGACTTATCTTGAATATCTGGTAAATGGTAGATTTATCTAAAGCCACACTGATAAGACCACGTCACTGTATAGATGGTTGGCTCCAGTCCTTTACACAATACGCTCGACAGGATCTTATATTTTATAATACGGAGATCCCGCGCTAGGTGGCTGGATTGAGCAGAAATACTCTGCAAATACTTTACCAGCTCTTTGTCGCCGCTCAGCTGACAGACCGACAGTCTCACCGATCATGTTGTTTTTTAGTTGAGCTATTGTTGCTTGAGAGTTTTGACGAGGTTGGGTAACTGGACTAGACGCCGCTTACTCATTTCCGTGGAAAAGAACCCTCCATAGTTTAGGTATACTCTGGATCTCGGTCATCATGCCATCGTTTTTATTCATTCAGGAGTTCTCTTCCGGTCCTGAAACGCTCTGTAAGCCGCCGTACTCTCTGATATAATTTTCCTCCCGTCTCGGATTTCAAGCTCCTCGCATTCACGCGTCTTGGCAACTTTCTTTTTACGAAAGATACGCCCCGCTTTCCTTTTCAAATCGTCATGTCTCTCGCATATAGCTGACGATTTGCCAGATGGCAATATCGAGCATTTTTGCTTTCCCCAAAGACTCTCCACCACAGCCTTTTTGTTGGCAAATTCTGGTCACTTTTTCTACATTGCTTCATTTAAATGGTTGATTTGCGCCCAGTAGATCACAGACTTGACTATTTTGCTACAATGTAACTGTACATAATAAACAATTCTCCTCTAATCACATCTAGCACTCAATATATCCTTGCTCGGTGTCGATTTATTCTTTGAAGTCTTTTATGGAAAGTTATCGGTCCTCCCCAATGAGTCTCTTCTAAAATGTTTCCATTTTATATCACGTGACATCCTTTGAGTACTTTGAGTAGCCTGCTCTTTTTAGTTTATTACAAACCGACGTGTGGTTGATTTTTAGCGCCTCCTCCTGACCGCTTTTACTTGCTGAACCATTCGATTTCTTTAACAATTCCAGTAACTGGTCGACCAGAGCGACGTGCTACTAGCATTTACTTAAAATATTCTCATCTTAGGTAAGTCTTAACGCGGCTGCTTTTAGAAGCTCGCATAGATAAATTTGCGACAGTACATTCAAAAGCAGAACAGAAACTTCCCAATTATAATCTAAAAAGCTTGCAATGAAGCTACTATGCCGAAATTCTCGAAATGCCCGCTGAACAGTGAATAAAATGTTCTGGAATCACAATTTAAGCCTTGCCTTTCGATTGCACAGCAATTGGCCAAAAAGTGCTCAGCTAATTTCACCTACTCATCCTTCAAGCACGCCGCATGGATCTCCTTTGGATAGTACGCTGTTAGCACCCCCATAATCGAAGAGTGCTGTAACTCGGATAGCCGTAGAAGCTCCCGTGATCTCTCCTGGTCCACGTTTGGTAGTAGACGCCCAGTACTTACTAAACTGGTAACACGTGGGCAGAAGGAACACAGAAGACCGCCTTGCTCAATTTTGAGTGTACTATTCCTAGCTAAATTAGTTCCCTGGGAAATATCGCTGTACATCGTTACCCAAATTATTTTGAAGAAGAAATATTCCTAAGCTCTCAAAAGAGAAGTAAGGCAACCCATAAACACTTTCGATTGCACCAATAACTCTAATTGACGCTTGGCTTGTTCAGCAGCCATCGGTTCCATATATCGCACCCCGCCCAACCGTATCAAAGAAGAATGGTGATGCCAAAGTAACCCTTAGAAGTCAAGGAAGGTACACAAAGGAGGTACACGGGATGAAGTCGAAACTTTACTAAATCCTTGAATGAACACAATACGATTTAAATTTGTCTCAAATATACCGCAGCCTGACAACGGTCTGGGATTCCATGATTTCTCGAAGTATCTATTGGAATTATATTAAATATGACGTTCAGCGCCAAGGTTGGAGTGGCCCGAACAGCCCAATTGATTCGAATAAGAGCCAATCGTTGCACCCTTTCCAGCTTGCTGACTGTCGCAGTCCTATCCGGGCTTTTTACCACTTGCTTATACCCTAGACGAGAGACCCCATCGTTTGCCGGTGGCTCCCTAAAAATGTAGCCCAAAAAGCCTAAAAATGTAGCTCAAAAATATCATTAACACACATAGTTATAAAAATCCGCGGAGACTTTCCATCTGGCCGTGAGGTCTATTCGTTAGAACTTTGAACACATTTTTGAGTCGTTTGATAATCGTGAACGTGTTTTCTATTCAAGAAGCGCATATTTGGAAAGCTTTTTGTATTGATATGTGGAAATTAGAGCCAAATTCATGAGGTCTCTCGAGCATGTACAGTTTGTATATTGAAAATTAGAATAGTCAATTGTAATTCAAAATGCGACAATTTAAAATAAGAATAGTCAGTTATAACTAAGATTAGTCATTTTTAAATTTCGAAAGCGTCAAATGAATATGAAAAGAGTCATTGGTAAATAAGAAAGCGTAAAATGAAAATGCTCGTGGATTAAAGTAAAGGCCACTATTTTAGGAGAAGAATGGACAAGAGCATTTCAGGAGACCTCATCGTCATCAAAATATGCCGGCGAGCGAATAACAAATTTTATTACAGTTATTATTTGGAAAATATGTAATAAAAATAAGTTTCTTATCCCCATTTGATTTATTCTCAGTTTCATTTGACGCTTTCTGATTAGCAATTGACTACTTTTATTTCAATCGACGCGTTCTACTTTACAATTATTTTTTCTTATATCTCTCTCCAGGTAGAAAGGCAAAACTCATTCGGATTACTGCCGTTATTATGAGGATATTGACGTTTTTCCTTAATGTCATTTTGCATCTAGATATAATTTAATTATCCAGTGGGATGCAGAGTAAGTAATCAAGTCTCTAAGAATGATATATGTATGTTCATAATATGACGGATGTCAAAAGAATTTTGGAGGTCATCGCAAGTTCAAATATGAATGACTGCTCAGAGAGAATTTACAGTTGTCATAATTGTTCACAATGTCAACATATTTCGCACATAAAGTTACCCTACTTTTATAAACATTTACGTGCCCTCAAATCTTACTATCTCCCACTCACAGTAATCCTTTTAAGCAATAATACCAATATATGTGAAAACATGTTAACATTTCCATTATTTTAACCCCATAACCCGCGAAATTGGAATCTTGTGGTAGCGAAAATTATGAGCTAACTTTCAATGCAATAACCCGAGCAGATACGAGTAGTACGTGGCGTTGGAACTGTGATTTTCCAACTGCTGGTATTACTGCTGATAGTTTGACGATGACAACGACGACCAGGGCATTTGCTGTTGGAACTCACACAACTCGAGTGTTGGCAAAGATGGGGCATCACGTCTGATATGACATTTGGCAACGGCTGTCACAAGCCAAAGAAACGTAGCAAGAAGGGGTTTGCGATTTGAGAGATATGTGCGCATGTGTGGGTGTAGGCAGCGTAGAGTCAACAAACCTTTTTGATAATTCAATCATCATTCAAAAAGCAAATACAACACAACCACAATTGCACAGACACAAACGCAAATACTTCAGCGAATGCGCTTACATCGTTTCAAAGTTTACATTTTCGCACACACACACACGCTCGCACACACACACACACACTCATTTCCAAGTCGTATGTGTCAGCTATGCGCGCTTACATGATTTTTGCCACAAATGGTAGCATACTTCACGGCGTTGTGTACGTGTCGAGATTTACAAAACACAACTAAAGTCTCAAACAAATACACGGCAATGTTGCAGCAGTACATTGACTATGTTGAGGACACTTCGGTTTGGTGTATTGCTGTTATTGTTGTGCTTTGCTTCTATACTCAGTGCTGCTATCTAATTTTCATTTTAGTTTTAGTTGCCTTTGTAGTTTTAGTTATGCCAGCCAGTTAGTGTCTGTGTGGCAATATTTGCGGCATGCTTCGTGAAATGCATTTCAAAGTAAGCAGCCCTTCATTTTCTCAACCAAAGCTCCGCATATTCTACACAAATTATGCAACAATAATCTGCTCGCTTCGTTGGTGGTAGCGGTGATTCAGCATTAGTGCCTGAAAGTAGTTTGCCAAAAAATTACAATTTGAAAATGTTGCAGCGTTACGGTGATCGTACTGGTGTTGTTGTAGTTGATGTTGTATTTTATAAGCTTTTCAGATGTAAGCATTGCAACACATTAGATGTGACAGTGTGGCAGAGAAATTTTATGCAGCGGTCAAATGAAGGTTAGAATAGGTTTGGTTGTTATTCGCCGCACGGGGCAGAGTAACACTCTCCTTTTCTCACATCATTTCCAAAGGAGTGAACCCATTTTGAAACCTTGAGAGTGACCGTAGATTTCAAGTACACTAAGTTATTTGAAGGTCATTAGACAGTCAATAGTCTAATATATGGGTCACTCGACCAATCTGACCTTAGGTGTAAAAGAACCTCATGAACATAGTTTAGTTTACGGATGCACTAAAAAAAGTTTTCTGGATTGAGCTGGCGCAATACAACATTTTTTTCATGTAGGATAATAGGTTTGGTTAGGCGGGAGTCCCTTGTGAAATGCAATTGGGCTCACGGCCCATAGTCACATCACATTGGGGTTGTTGAGTGAACCATTTTCGTATAAAATCACTTCGGTAAGGAGCCTCGTCAGGTCCTTAAGTTTAACTGACCTGATATCGTACCCAAAGCTTCAGCTCTCCTTCTAGTTATAACCGGGCAGAGGCAGATGCAGAGTGGGTAATGTAAAGTCTCATCTACCTCCACGTCACGACAACTCCAACTGAAGTCTCGCCAGGGCCCCCCTAGTTTTACTGCGTGTGTATCGATGGCCAGAGTGTCCTTGCAACTTGGCAAGTGGTTTCAGCCTGCCACCTAATGTTTGCGATCCTAACAAATTTCTTGTCAATCAATAAGTTATATCTTTATAGAGCAATATCTAGTGAAACACTAATATCAGTGCCCAACAGAGTTGTGTTTTGACGAGCAAGCCAATCAGCTTCACAGTTTCCCCACATGCCGCAATGACAAGGAACCCACACAATATGTGTTGGGAATGTCTCAGCCATCTCGTTAAGAGGAGATCGACAGCATTCCTTGATGTTAGGGACGTTGCAATAATCAGGTAGACGAAAGCAGATAAAAATAACCAGTTGTTTCGAAAATACCACTTATCCTAACTGCATCCAATCTCCACTCGTCCTTTTCGGGAAGATGGGTCGCGAACGATTCGGAAAGGTTCTTCCCAATCTGGGCGGAATTAAAAGTTGTGTTCAATGTCACTATAGACTTGGCATCGTAAAGGCCGCTTCTCAGCGTACCCTCAAAAGTGTTTCTAAAGTTGATCTAGAGTCGAGAATTTGACGAATTGTAAATATCACGTCAATGGTGGATTTCCCAGGTTCAAAGCTGCACTCACAAGATCCAGTCAGTTGGTTTATATACATAGGTCTTCAGTCTCTCGCATAGTGTCTTCGAAGGATCTTATAGACGATGTTATAATTGAAAAAAATATCAGGATCGCCTGAGGTTCGGAGGATCTTTTGAAATCTTGTTAATTTTATGCGAAGTTTTAAAGTTTGGTATAAATGGTCTATGTTATATAATGAACAAGACTGTTATAAAAAGTTATTCAAAATAAACCAAAGTGTTTATACGAAAACATTCAACATTCAATTTAATTGGCAAGGTAACGGAATTTTTACTATACTGGCTTCAAACGAAAAATGTTTAAGGCGGCTCTTTTAGAGAAATATATTTGTAGAGTAGAATAATCAAAATTCGACCAATTTTATTATATAAATGCAGAGGTGTAATACTGGTTTGAACTGACAAAGGTTTAGGAAAACTTAGTATCGACCAAATATTTAAGGGTTGCTCGCTGTTTGAAAATTAAATACAAATAAGGATATTTTAAGTATACGTACATATATATTTTTGGACGCACTTTTTTGAAAGCGGTTCTTAAATGAGTTGCCACGTTTCCAAAATTAAAGCAAATTTTCTTAAAAATTTACCCAACAAACATTTATAATAATGTGAAAGTTTGTGTGTGAGCATATTCGATGGATTTGTATAAAATTTGGATATATGTTGCTTATAATCCGGGTTAATATATAGCTGATAGTCAATTTAATTAATAATGTAAATCACATAAGGTAACGCACATATATGACTCACAATAATTTCATAATAACAGTAGTTTTTTATATCAAACCTATTAGTCGACAAATCGAAAACGAACGGTTTGTCTGCTTGTTTTTTTTGTGGGCGGTTAGTCGAAAAGTCAAAAAGAAACGATTAGTCGATTACTAAGTGAAGCCGCTTTCTTTTTCAATAACCTTTGCCAATCGATTAACAAGAGCTCAGAATTCGATATTTTTCAGCGGTTTCGGTCTTCGTATAGATTCTTCTCAAATTTTTTCTTATCAGGAATGCTTACTGATCTTTTACTCATATCTTTAAACCCAAGACTTATATTTCTAACTTCAATCTTTTATTTATATTATTATTTTATTTGTGAGCATTTTCATTTAAAAGGTTGTCTTCTACCCTCACACGAAATATTCGGACTTATGAAATGTAAGGACATGTGGGTGAATTTTCGCAATAAAAAAATAAACACCTTTGCGCGAGATTAGACATAAATTGTCGCTACAATGAATTCTGCCTCCTAGATTGGATACTCACAAACTCAAATCCACAAATTACACGGCATTACTTAGACCAAAACACAGTTAGTAGTATGTTACATGCGAGCTGACCAGCTGGTCATGACAGGGAATTTGTGAGAAAGGCGCTAGAGAGAATAGGAACGGAAGTACGTAAGTGGTGGATGAGAAGAAGTATCACGTACCCTGTCGGAAATGGAATTACTTTAAGAGCAATTAAAAAATTACCATTTTACCAGCTTCAAGGGGTTGAAATTTTTTTTTTGCTTTGGTAAACAACTAGTTTCATTTACATTGCGATGTTCTAGGAGCAAGCTAATTACCCGACTCTGTATTTGATTTCAAATAATTTCAAATATATTCGACAGAAAAAACATCAAAATTACTTCGTTTTTTCAGGTGCAATTCCACTGCTTTTCAGGCAAAAAATTTCATTAAATGCCGGAGGTTCGTATGTACCTTCAAAGCTCAAGCACGGATTTTAAAAATTTTTTTGTATGGGAAGGGTTTTGAGGAGACGACGGTAATTTTTCCCCTCTTTTTTAGTGTGATATCACAATTTTGTACAAGCACAATCAATACGCTTTGAACGACATAAAACTTGTAAGAATTGGTTAAAAACATGCTGAGTTATAGCTGGTAAAAAAGAAAATTTTTGTAAATTTTGATTTTTAAGTTTGTTTAGAATTTTACATTTTTTTTTTAATTTGTTAATTGTATCTTAAAGAAAAATAACTCAAATAAAAACATATATTATTTTTGTGGTCTAATTTATTTACATCAGCATTATGTTTTGAGTTCAATGCCAGTTATAAGGAAAGTTTTTTGGAAAGAATCAACAACAGTGAGGGTGGTTGAAATTATAGCTGCTATTTTCGGAGATCACCACATATCCTGATCATATTTCTTTCATGACTCCAATCGGCTATGAATTCACAACCTGCGACTTGCTGTGCAAATACAAAGCCAATGATTTTCAGCGGGCTTGTGAAGTGGTGCTGTCTTTTCTCTTTACTCTCAGAAAACAGTTAAAGAAATTCTGAATAAGAATTATTTTTAAAACCAAAATAAAAAATAAAACTGTTTCATTTCGATAAACTATAACTCTGCATTTTGTATTTTTCTTGGGACCAAAGTTGAATTTCCAATTGGGATGCTTTAGGAGCTTTTCGGTCGGTTATGTATTAAAGCAAACAAAAAGTTTCTTTTTTTCTCCTACGCGTTTCGGCGTCTTCCGCGCCTTCATCAGGGAGTCTGCATTTTATTGTACATAAAACATAAAAACAAGTGTTAACAAAATAAAAATTTTTTTGCTTACAACAATAATTACACTTACATTTTTAATTACATTGAAAACAGTAACAACATCAAAACAAATAAAAATATAAAAACGAAAATAAAAATAAACTCTGCATATTTCAACCCAAATATATACATAAACTGGTATTTATCTACAAAATAATTATTAATAAAACAAATTAGGTTTTTTAAAGATATATAATTAATTTATTAAAAATAACGGTGTTCTGTAACCGGTATCTAGACACTAATGGAGATTTTTCTCTAGTGAGATCGATTTTGATTCTATTCGGAAAGAACGTAGATTGCAAAGAAGTTGCATGGCATTTTGTCGTCAGTGACAAGAAATGTTGTCTTATTTCACCACACCAGATACCAATTGGATCAAATCGGATTCTAATATCAATTAGCAAAAGTCAAATGTGTTCTAATATGGTGAATAAGACAACATTAGCTGTTAGAGAAACGGTGATATTCAGTAAGATGTCCCAAGTCGTTATTCTCAAAATGAAGTCACAAATTTGTCAGCTGGTTCTGAGCAGAAAATAAAACAAAAAATTTAAGAAAATATGCTGTCGATCTGATCCTTGGCCGTTCGCCATGTTTTGCTAACATCCGTAAAAAATAATAATTCAAGAAAAAAAGCATAATGAGAAAATAAAATTTTTTACGTTTATAAATAATTAGGTGTAATTATCGATTGTTTATAGTTAGATATTTTAAATAATCGGTTATACAAAATACAGTAAAAAGAATCATACGGCAATTTCAAAGCTTTTACTGTAACAATATTGTTTTATTTTTAAAGAGCAGTTACTTCGTTGACAAAAAAGAAAACAAAAAAAAAATATTGTGTGCAAGATTAATACATTTTCATTATGTGGGATTATCTACCTGGAATATACCATCGTCTGATTTTCTCTGCTACTTTTCACCACAGTCTTTGGGGAAATTTTTTGAGACTGTACTTACTGAATACCGAAATTGTATTATGCCACTAAAAATTTCGCTGATTGAAAGCCTCAAATTTAGAGACTTAAGATGAGACTGAAATACCGAATACTGACGCAATTATGGTCGCCCTCATGTCTCTCCTCACTTCCCTGCAAAAAATGTACTGGTGGAGTATTTGAAGCGCAGCCGCGGCCAACATTTGCATGATATTATATCGACCGTACTATCGATTCAAGTAACGGGTTCATGCATATTTCTGAATATTAGGTGTTTTTTGATATCGCTCTTAAAAAATCACCCGTGTGCCCATCATTTTAACTGGAACTGTGACAGTTACTTTCTGTATATTTCTGGCCAGATTTGTAAAAGAATGAGAAAATTTTTTGACAGTTTCTTTCCGTATGTCTCTTTGTGATTGTTAATTGCGAACATTTTCATAACCATTGTGTTTGTAATTGTTAGAGTTGAACAACTTTGCATATGTGTTACAGTTTCGGCTATCGATTTATTGCCGGGTTATTGGACCAAATTGCCACCATATAACTAATTAATTGAACGACTTGTGTAGCATTTTATTTTAATAAAATACTGCTACACAAAAGCACCACCACCGATAATACACAGTTATCAGCATAGTGTGTTGACCACCACCTTTACAGCAATACCTTATTTTATGTTGTTAGTTCCAAATGAGAGCAGAAAAAGGGGTACAAACATAAAAATACTAATTTGCAATAATATATCATGGTTAGGTTAGGTTAGTTTAAAGTGGATTTTAATAGGAGCTCACATATACCCTCTGGGATCCATTGCGGTACTACAGTACAAATAGAACATCAATTATTTGTCTTAATTTGCAGTCTCGCGAAGGCATGGCAGCCGAGTAAAAAATGTATTGAGATGATTCCACCTTCTCATCCCCCAAAAAGCTACGGCAGTATTGGTTAGTGCTGATATTGACACCGCACATCGCATGGATTCTCATTGGACAGTGTCCTGTTAGCACTCCCACAATCAATGAGTGCTGCAGCTTGGATAGTCTTAGAAGCTCCCGTGGCTTCCTCCAGACTACTTCTGGCCAAAAGGACCCTACATGTTCTAGTAGCTGCACAACGTTTGCCATGCTAATCGCTAGCCCATTCGTTCAGAAGTAGCCGACAGGTGGTCAGATGAACCCGGAAAGGTTCCTTGTCTAAAAAATCGTTTTCAATTTTGCCTAGCTTGGCTAACTCATCTGCTTCACAATTTATCGGGATATCCTTGTGGCCAGGTACCCAGATTAATTTGATGGAGAAATACTCTGAATTACCTTGAAGCTCTTGAAAGAGACACCCAGCAATCCTTGACTACTTTCGATCGCCGCTTGGCTATCGGAGAAAATATTCACCTACCTTACAGAGGTCGCACTGATAAGCAACCGTTCGGTTACTTCCTTTATGGCGGCCACCTCTGCCATGGAACACACTACAGGGATCTGGCAGCCTACATTTTTTCCTTAGACAGAGTTCTCGGCAGTATACTCTACCCCTAGGCCTCCCATCATATTTCGATTCATCCGTGAAGATGTTTAGCAGCGCTCGGCGTCCAGTCTTCCCTAGAGGGAACGCCGATACCAAATTAACAGGCAGGAATGAAATCGTAGCCTTGTAAAGTCCTCGAATGACCATAGTCTGCGCTAAATTTGTACAAAGTTTACCGCAATCTGACGGCGGCCAGAGCTGCGAGGATTTTTTTCGTATTATTATAATTATTATTATTATTATAAATTTAAAATGCATTTCATTCAAAGCAGTTGACTTTCAATTACTTTTCAATTTAGAAAATTTTTTAGACTATCTGTGTTTTTCCGACGTGGTATTTATGGTATCATGTAAGGCGTAAATTGTGTAACAGCAGCGCTTAACAAGTGTTTATTGCTGATTGTTGTTGTTGCTTCTGCTGCTGCTGCTGCTGTATGAAATGAGCGTTGTTGTTGTTGTTGGCTTGTGCATTTCATGGTCACTTCAGTTGCCTTCCTAACTTCAATCGAAACACAGCTGAGAAGTGAACAACCGTTGGGCGCTTGAATGTATGGACTTGACAACAATAACAACAACAACAACAATAAGATACACATATATTAAGCTGTAATAAAAAGTGCAAACATAAGAATGCAAGTAGGTAGGTGTGCACATGTCGTCGGTAAATGCAGACCCACAAATCTACGGACAGTTAGGCAAATAAAATACTACAAACCATTGCCATGTTGGAGTGTAAAATTTAAGCGACTTACAGGCCGTTGGCAGTCAGACGGAACTCATATGTACATAGCTAAATGCTGGACAATGTCCATTTGTTTGGGAGTATGATATTAGACAAATATTTCAGGGTATTTATGATGAGTGCATGCACACGGTGAGGGGTGAACGACGGGGTAAAGTCTAGGCATTTTATTATGAGAATGCGCTGGAGGCATTTTCAAACTCAAGTGCAATGAATGCTCTTGTTCACAACAAGAGACGTGCATGTGTGCGTGTTAATGTATGTAGAAATGCTCCATAAAGCCCATTAAAATGGCAAGTGAGAGACAATGAGTGGACAGTGGAAAAATCTATGCGCCATAGTTATCGCAAAAAGGACACGTGACGTCTGTTCCCGCTGCATAAATTTTATACTTATATCGTGTAGTATGGTCGTGCGTACAACTTTAGACTTGTCCTTTTTACGCATTACGTAATTTTATCTTTACCCCAGCCCGAAAGCTGCATTTTGCAAATTAAATGTAACGTAAACTGTTTTTGTTTCGCTTGAGTGCCGGAAAATAGGCAACTTTTTTTTTGAATACTTCAGGCAAATTGTTCTAGCGTTATTTTTAAAGTTATCGTTTTTATTGTATAATGCAATCCAACTTACGTTTCTTACAGTTATTTTATATACTTAGTCGTGCAAAGAGTTCTGTCACAAGCCCAGGCTGTTATCAAAATGAAACTATAATACATTTTTCAAAAAAGTTAATTTTTTTTTAATAATGCATGTATTATATAAGCGGTGTACAAAACTTTATTCCAAATGATCACATTTTGTTTTCACACGATCCCATTGATAAATAGCTGCATGCACAGTTTCTATAGGTATTGATGACGCTGCTCGAACAAAAGATTTTTTGACACTCTCCCAATTTCTGTGGGGCATTCGACAGGCCATGTTCTCAAACTCTAACCAAATTTTGTAGTCTAATGGATTCAAATTTGGACTTTCAGACGGCTAATCATGAAACAAGGAATATTGGTTTCAAGCCACTGCTGAGTGGTTTTTGCCTTGTGTGCTGGTGCAGAACCTTGGTGGAAGATCCAATGCTCTCTATCAAGAGAGTATTGTTTAATTGCTTTCCCACGCCTTTACAGGACACGCCCCACCAACAAATTATAACAGCTGGATGGTGACCACGTTGAACCCTTGGAAAACGCCTTTGGAAGGTTTTGTGTAGATTTTGTCATTTTGTTTAACAAACACTTCTTTAAAAATGAAAATTTATTCATCTGTGATAAAAGATACTTTCATGGCCGTTGACTGCGTGCCACTGAAGGAGTCGCTTGGATCTGTTGATCCTAATTTGCTTCAAGCGAGTTGTCAGAAGATGATCAGTTGACTAACGGTATGCTTTCTTGTGGAGAACATCTCGATTAAGTCTTAAGATTGATCTGGTCGATATATCCATTTCCGTTGACATGATTTTTTTTTCTAACGAGATTCCTGCGAATGCGATCGCTAAAGGTTTTTAGGGTTGAATCACGCGTGGGGAAAAACAACCACCATATTTCACTTGCGCTTTTTCCACACTTATGTAAAACAATCACCGCAATGCGATTTTCTATATATGGTTAAATACTGCAAGTAAGTTATAGTAAAAAATAACGGCACTTTATCCTGCAGATTCGTCCTCGCTGTATGCATTGGAAACATTGTATCATAATTTATTGCAATGCTAAGTAGAACGCTCAGTTTGGGTTTGTGTTCTGAAGGCAACTATCGTCTAACTCCCGATAATAAAATTTCCCCGATTTTGTGTGAAATTTTGTAAAATTTCCCAACCAGATATTCCTTTTTTACAAACATAAAATTGTATCGACGTATTTCGATATATTACTAGTCTTTTTGTTTATTTTATTTGTATAATCTACGTTCATAAAAAATATCAACTTTTTATAAAATTATGTAGCTAACAAATAAAAAATGTACATCTCCTTGGCGCGGGAATGAGGCTAGAGTGATGGGAACTGATGATGATGGTCAATTTAATCTAGGTGGAACTCATTCTCTTTACGTCAAGGAATAAAATACCTTCGGTAACTGCAGCGGAGCTTAACGGCGTCCGGTTAAGTCTTGCTACAAGTCCTAATTTCTGAACGTTGTTTTGGAAATGAAGTTAAACTGGAAAGATAATATATTTCAACGTTATGAAAAGGCTCCCGCAGTCCTCTATACATTTAGGAGAGTTGTAGGCAAGAAATGGAGCTGTAATTAATGGAACCGCCGGTGATTATTTACAGCAGTCTTTAGACCAGTTCTCCTGTATAGAGTGGTCGTATGGTGGCTGGCATTAGAGAAATATGTTAACCTCAGGCTACTCACCAAGGCGCAAAGAGCTTGTAGGATCTGCATAAGCGGGACACTCAGAACCACGCCGAATGATACTTTGACCGCTATTTGGGATCTTTTGCCATTGGATTTGGTAGAATAACAGATGCCAGCGATTACTGCCTTTTAGAGAGATCTCCCAGAGGCATTCTGAAACTACGAATTGATATGCATTGACATCGGTTCTGTAAGAATTTTTTTTTAGAAGAATTCCAAGTAGGGTGGATTGGAATCTAGATTTTAACACTTCACCTCACTTATATACACATATGGCTCGAAACTCGACGTTAAGGTAGGGAATTCCTTTTCTCATGAAATCCTTCTCTGCAAGGTTCCTTTAGTTTACCAGCTCACTGCAGCGTTTTCCAGAATGAGGTCTCAGGAATCATGAAAGCTGTAGAGAAACTTGAAACCGGAATTTTAGGAAGATACGTGTACATTTTTAGTGATAGTCAGGTTGCAATCAAATCTCTGAGTGTTTTGACGTTTAACTCAAACATCGGGATGGACTGCTGCCTACCTCTACAGGAAATGGCCAAGCAGAACAGACTGTACCTCATTTGGGTTTCTAGAGGGAAACTGCATGGCAGATAAACTGGCAAGTCAATGCACGGAATGCAAATATAAACAAGCTGGTGAAAGATGGAGTAAAAATGCGACTTGCCGAACCTCAGGCAGGTGTGGCCTAAATGGAACCGGAAACGGTCACGAAGCGTAGGAACTACGAGAGGGAGGAAACGGTTCTACTGTGTAGGTATTCTGCACTGTGTAGTAGCAGGCTATGGAATCTGAGATTATCATTTTTGCGCGACCTTAGCGAAGTTTCATCAGCGAATTAAACTGGTTCAGAGAGGGGTAATTCCAGGCCTATTTTTTTATTAGTTATTTGCACTTAAGAGTTACAACTTTGATAACTAGCGAAATTTTGTTCGTTATAAAAAGGATAACATTTCTTATAAAGACGTTTCTAATATTTTACCTTGCTTTGCTACTGCTTGTGGATATTCGGAAAAAAAAATGAAAAAAGTTGCGAAATAATTGATCGTAGCGAGTCAAATTGTTGATATGAAATGTTTAGCTCTTTATAAGGAATAAAATTTCCTTAGGCATCAAATTTGTAACTCTTGAAGTTTATGTACTTAGCGGGTGCTTAAAGTTAATCTTTGGGAATTTTTACTAGTAGTATTTTCAAATGAAATACATGCAAATTGACATACATATATTTCTACAGACAGCTAAATAACTGGTTTCTCTAAAATAAGTTAAAATGTACCATTACGCTCGGATATGCATTTCCTTTTTTCTATAACTTCAAATAAATATTTTGCATCTTAATATCAGTATTACATATTAGTCTATTACCTTTATCGGTACTTGGAATCATTCTATGCCCATATTATGGCTATCTATGGAATTATTGCGCGGTTTAGTTAATGCAATATATATTAAACAAACATTTTTTTAGTCAAGAATACTTGTAAGCCCCTATTTTTTATATTTATATAGCTATCCATGGAAATTTCAACAATTTATAATGGATGCGTTGCAACAGAAAATACCTCAGTGTATACTTATAGGCGCTTGACGATACATGGGAATGCACATAGCAGCTAATAGAGTATGAAAGTTGAAAATTCAATACATATAAATGAGCTAAAAATAACTTGGGTTTCAATTCAATGTGGCAATAAGCTGCAAACACCCAGCTAGAAATGTGTAAAGTAAAAATAAGCCGCAAAGTATGCAATGCTTAAGTTGAGGTATTTCGAACAGGCGTGTGTGAGAAAAGGATGGCTTGCTTTTAATTTATTTTTGCGGAAGGAATTAGAGAAGTAGCTGATGAATTGCCGAAGGATACCAAGATTAGTGAGAAAAGAGGCAGAACCCCAGGAGCTGTTTTAATAAATGTATAGAAACAGCAGGTATATGAGCGGCATTTGAAGGCTTTATTGAAAAAGCTATTCAGATGATTGAGTAACAGACTACAAACAAGGCTGACAGATATTAGAAGAACAAGACGTGAGCTGAAAATTTCATTGAAAACTTGTTTGGTTACTTGTTTAAAAAGTAGCTCAGCGACGTATTTACTATATTTCGTTTTGTGTTGCATACTTTGCGGCTGTGGCTGCTTTATTTTACGTTGTATGTATATGTACAGTTCGTTACTGCTGTTTGTCTACTTAGTTAGATAGTAGTTGCATTACAATTTGTCAATTGCAATGGCGCGGAAAAAATAGGTAGAATACTGAATGACAGAAAGAATCTGTGAAAAGAAGCTTTCTTAACAAATTTTCCAATAAATAAAACGAAATCAGCTTAACTGCAGTGGAAACAAGCCAGGCGGTATACCAAGTAAAATAGTGAATGGTCTGAAGCAGCTCAACAAGGAATGCGTTTGGCAACTTGCGGTTTGCAGAGAAGTCAGAAGAAATTATTGAAAAAGAAAGCGAAGATTCCGTAGCACTTTACGAAGAATACATAATAAAGTATAAAAGAGGGAAAAGCGCAATGCGAAGTAAGCAGCAACGAAAAGTGGCTTCATTTCAAAACAATTTTAAGTAGATTTACGCAAGTGAATAAAAGAGCTGGAAAATCGGCTGTGAGAAGGGATTTTTTTTTTCGAAGGCAAAGTGTCGCTGAGCGAAAAAAACAACAAAAAAATGGCTTTCACTGCATTCCTGGAGCTGCTAAGTTTTTGTTTCTTTGTTTACTCTTGGACAAATACTTAAAACGAAAATGCTTGAAATAAATATCGTATATATGCGGTAAATTTATAGTATGATTGATCTGGATCTTCTTTCAATTTTTAGATTTTTAATTTGAAACTGACTTTCAAGTAGCCCTCTCAGAGTACTAGACAGAGATGTTATATACTTTCGAAAAAAGAAAACTTTCTATTTCGATGATCCAAAAATTGCATACAAAAAACCATACAGCGTTTTAGTGAACTTATATACATACAAATGAAACCACTTTGTTTTTATAATGTCTATACAAATTATAACAAGAGTTTACTTGCATGCTGTAAATCAGTGGCGCACACAGCAAAATATTTTAGGGGTGCTTTTACGCCAATTTAATCTAAGCAAAGCTAAAGTAATTGCAGGATAGTAAAATAGTTTTAAGACTTTAAGGGGATGGGGAAGATGGGTTTTAAGCCCGTAATTACGTTAAGTACCGCCCTAATGCGCATTTTTCAGTTAACCATTAATGGGCTTGTGCGAATGATAAACTTAAGGAAATTTAATTTCGTCAAATTTCTCTTCAAATACAAATTACGGCTTTTGATGTTTGGGGGTCAATGTGATTTTAAAAGCTGAATCTAGGACACTTTGTTTTTTTTTTCAGTAGACAAGCGTACATCACTCACCACCACATCATCCAAGATGATACTTTTCATAAAAATTTATAATTTAAAATAATAAATATATCACTAATGCACCAACTAATTCCCTCATTTTTTAATATTTTTATTTTCTCATAGTTATACACTGGGTCGCTCCATTCTCTAAGTTGCGGTCCCGTGCAAAAACAGTGGCCCCTCTCAACTGACCAAGTGATCCCAACTTTACAATACAGTTCAACATCACATCGAAAGTAGAAATTTACATCACAATTTGCTACAACATCTGCAGCAGAACTTTGAATAGCATCCTACCACAACACTTGCGATAAAATTTTCATTTTGGAACAACACCTGCAGCAGATTATTGCAAGACACTGAGAATCCAAGTAAATCAAATGACTTTTTGAAAACGATTGAAACTTTTAAAACACAGAATTTAAAAAACTCAAAAAAAAAAAAGTGCTCCATTATCGGACTAGGTCAAAAGGTGCGGAATGAATGTTAGTGTTTAAGAATTATTTTCCAGAAAATCGATCAGTAGATATGTGTTTTTGGAGAATCAACATTTTGTACTAAATATTTTTTAATTTTATAGAAGTACGGTTTTAAATTTTTTTCAATGTTATATTCCGAAATTGGTAAGCTCCAAAATGAACGGCATTAAAAAGGGAAAATTTTTCGTTAAAAATGCCAAAAACTTGCCATACAAAATTGTGAAAAAATCGCCAATCGGTGTCTAATTTGTTTTGGCCGATTCCCATATACCACGCGAAGAGAGCTACCTCTTCTTTTGCTACCAACAGAGTGTACCGCGTTTTATACTACCACTACCACTACTAGCCGCTGAGTCTGAACTCACTGACATTTACATAGTCGCTATAAAGCTCATACAGCTCATTGTTTCATCTTCTGTAATATTCCCCATCGCAAATACGTAAAGGTTCAAAAATCTTTCGGGTAACCTTTCTCTCGATAATTCCCAGGACCATTTCATCCAATGTCCAGCTTGGAAAAGCCAGAACTACTGGCTCGGTCGTTGAGGCTAACTATGCCGATATCTTCAGCATACACCAGTAGTTCCACACTGTTGTAATATCTGATCGGTTTATTCTGCAGCCCGGAGAAGTCCTCCTTAATTCTTGCGAAGCTGGTGACGTTGTTCAATACCATTGTACATAGCCGTATTAATTCTGTAGGGATACCAAATTCAGACCTCTCAACATATAGGCAACTTCTTCTCATGCCATCGGTTTGAAGACGACAACGAAATGGTCTGTATCGATTCTCGGGTCAAAAGTATGCTTGCCAGATCTAAAGCCACTTTGATAAAGCCCAATCAGTCAATACTGTCATCAGCGTTTTGTGGTTCGCGGTCTTCATTTTCTTCGGTGATGCTTTTACCTTCACCATTCTACAAAACGGATTAAAACCTTTCATAATTCGTATAAACTTCTGATAAAATTTTCGGGTGTTTTTGGTGCCAACTTTCTTCTCTTTCTTCGAATAATAAATTTCTCTACCTGCCTCAGCTCCCGGTAGTACTGCCATACCGCAACATGACCCTATAGGCAGCGTCTTTCCTTTCCCCAGCGGCGGTACGTAGAATTGCGAGTTCCGTTTTGCGGAGAAGTACTCGTAGTGAGAAGGTGTAAGAGCCGAGTAGCGAATCAGATACTGTCGCAACTTGCGTGCACCTTTACAGACGGAACCATCCTTCAATACCTAAATTTTTATAATTTGAAGTAAACTTCCCTTTTTCCCTGTGCCCAGTTTTTGATACAAAAATGCCAATGATTAGGGATTTTTTCCTATATATAATGTCACTAGTAAGTTTATATCCGATAAATATTCGGTTCCTAATTTTTCTCAGTTTTCAAACCATTTGGATTAGTGTGTGAATCTACTGATATTATTCATTGTGCAATTGGATATATTCTTCTGGTTTCTAGCCAGGAACCCTACAATCTGCTGCCTATTGCGTACCAGAACTGAACACTCAAATATATAGTAAAGAACTTTTCTCAGTGTGAATATATATTTCCTTCATTTGCTCAGATTCATTAAAAGAAGCTCCAACTCTGCACAATTTGTCAATTCTTTCGTTACCGTATCTGTTTCTATTTGAAGCCCAGGTGAGAGATTAAAGTTTATTCACCTCGCCAAGCTTAATGCCCGCTTACTGTATCTGCCCATATTGGAAATGTTTATTGATAATGCTAATTTCAATAGATCTGCTTGACTATCATCATCCTTGTAGTACCGCCTCGCTATCAGCACCTTACACGCCTTCTGAATACGCAGCATTTTCACTTGGACGATAATAGAAAAGTTAGGTAGCCGTAACAAGAGATCGAAACGTCGAGAGCGGGAGAATTACAGTACAAGCTTTGGTTTTAATAGTCAGTTTCTGCTAAATATCTGTTTGCAAGTAGTGTGCAAGTAGTTAGTTTGTTAGGTCATCTTGTTGGAACCAAACATTCTCGAGACTACTGACCTAAACGATCGCATATCTTTCTTCTTCTGTCTGATGAAGTTCAGAGGTACTGCTATCATTGTAAACCCCTGAGAGAGCCAAAACCAAGCGTTTCCTTCCCGGACTATCAACAAACTTCATATATGTATGTACTATATTGTAATAATTCCGAAATGGAATTAAGGCCGTGACATATTCTTTATACTATGTTCCAATGGTCGATATGATAATTTCACAACCGAAAGTTGTAATTTTGCTCAATGGCCGAAAAGTTAGTTGTATTATTCGCTTGCGAAGAGATAAAAAACATGTAAACTTTGAAAACGGGCTCGCAAAGGAAGAAGACTCCGTTAAGCTCTTGATATGTCTCCAATTTTTTTTCGCTTTGAAAAGCTTATGCTCATAACCACGCTCTTTGAAAAGTCCTCTGTTTTTTAATCACATTGCACTCTGCAGTTCCTTTCTTTGTTTAACAGATTTATGCGACTTATTATCTTATTGAACCGTCCGCCGAAAGTTGCTTCCTCCGTAAATGCTTCACAGTTTAGCGATATGTCTAGCTCTTGAAAAGAACTGTAAAGATGGGAGTCTTTATTTTTCCGTATATTTTCCACTCCGTTTGGTGATTTCGGTCAATTAGGTCCGATCTTGATTTTGTATTAAAATCGTTCATCGGTTGCTATCCCATACACATGAAGTCATTGACGTGCTTAGTTCAGTTTTCATTTCACGAAAAAATGTCAATGCAATAACGTTCAGCAAGCGGCTGACTCGAAAGGCTTCGGTACACTTGTGCTCAGAAGGAAAAATAGTAACAACAAAAAAAAAATAAGCCCATCAACTCTGAGCGCCAAACTCATCCACTCCTTAAAGTAGGTATTTTATTTGGCAACTTTTCAATGGCTTGTCGGTGCATATTTTGATGCACTTTTTTAGTTTGCTAAATTTTTATTTGTACATTTTTTTAATGCTATCTAGTCAACGCTATTTGTTACATGAGGCAGCCTTGTCAATTGCCTTTCGCACTCTCAACAAACTATGCGCAATCACTTGCTAGGGTATCGCTTCCAATTTCCGTCAACGCTGCGAAAACTTGGTGAAAGCTTTGGTGAAACTAGAAAAAATGCTGCGCCAAGTACTGCACATATTTTGAAATTAAAAAAAAAAAAAAAACAACAACAACAAACATGTATAGGAAAACTTGATGAAAGACTACATACTTGAATTAAGAAACAGAGCAGGAAATTAAATCTATGTGAGTGTAATTTCTTCTACGTCATCTCCATTTTCTTCAACAAATTTTCTTCGACCAAAGTTTCTTTAAAAAAAATTCTGCCATTTGCTACGAAAAGTTCATCAAACTGTCGAGCTGAGCATCAATGGCGACGATAGCGGCTGAAAGTGTAGAGCTACTTCTACACGATATATAAAGTTTTGCTTCTTCTTCTACTACTTCTTCGACACTATTCGCACGCTTGCACTTTGTTGATTATTTTTACATATTTTCTTTCCCTTTCAATGCACATTGCAAATTTTCGATATGTCTTAGCTGCTGCTAAGGAAAATTACTTTTAGGGTTATGCATCTTCAGCAAAATGCACAAAATAAAGCAACCAGCTAGGATGCGAGTACAGAGGGGAGCTCATTTGGTGACATCAGCGAATGGCAGGCATTGACAGGTTTCCTCACTACGCGCCTTTTGGTAACTAGTAGAGTTTCGTGGCATACACTGAGGCGCTAAAAAGCTAAAGGTGTGTGTGTGAATTGAGGGAGGCTTAGCGAAAATATCGAAATTAAATGTAGGCGCGCTTGCTACAAAAGTTGATGATTGAAGGGGGAAAAGGACTGTTGGCGAGATTTTTATAAATTCGCTACTGTTAACTAGAAAGTAATAAGATTTATTATGTGATTACTGTAATGGGAATTGGAAGAAATGTTGCATTTGAAATAAACTAGGCTAAACTTTCATATAAAAAAGTGCCACATACCCAAAATGTTAGGCGAAAAATGTCATAAGAGACAATTTAAGCCGCTTTGCGCATTGTGATGTCACTGAAGCCTGGAGCTATTGGAAACTTCTTTCTACCTTCCCCTAAAATTGAATTATTTCGTGAGAGCACGATCATTATCCTTAACGTTAGGAATGCTTTCAATTCCACAAACTGAAAAAAAATTTCCGAAGATCTCCGACGTTTTAGTCCTCGATATTTACGGAAAAATTATGGGCACCTAATTGGAAGATAGAGTTCGTATATCCGATATGAACGAGGTGTCAAAGAACACAATATTATCGAAGGGGTACCACAAAATTATATTCTACGGCCACTAGCCTAGAATGTAATGAATGATGGCTTTCGGCGTCTGCAAAGCACTTGGCTGGAGAAAGTGGGTCAACAAAAGACACCAAAAATAGGTTGTCTTTTTGGATGTCTTGGTTAAAAATCTGCTTGAATTGAAATCCTAGTTAATCCTGTTTTGAAGATAACCACACTTTACATATTTCTGAAGGATTAATATTTGCGTTTATCGATCATTACAACAACTGTATGGGCCATTTTATACCAAATCATACAGGTAGTTAGGGGTAGGTCTTTTTTTGCATGGAATTTTTTTTTATAGTTTCTACATCGAAATCGATGAGACACGTGGGTCAGAATTTCTCAAACGGATCACCTGAATGCGGTGAAACATTATTTTTGCTCGTTTTTTCATTTTTTCTGTAGGCATTAATGATGCAAACAAAAACCCAATTGGATTTTTTTAAAATAAAATTATTTGTTTAAGATATTGTTAATAAATGTTTTTTTCAAAGATTAATTACGATCGATCTATCAGACCGATTTAGATGATTCGACCGCCATTTTAATCGTCATTTAATATAGATTACGTGTATTTTTTTCCGAATAAAAAAATTGAATCTGAGTCAATTGTTTATATATTTGTTTATTACAAATTGAAGAAAAAATGTCTTCTGCGCCATATTTCGACATAAAAAAAAACCATATGTACTACATTTCAAGCTAAACAATATTCCGTTTTGAAAAAAAAAATGGCCCGCAATCTGGAAAAAAGTTATTTAGCCTTGAACGTCATGATGCAGCGTTTGGAGCGTACCATAGCGTGTTATTCTTCTCTACATAGTAGCAACGAGCAACGTGCAACGTTCGGCCGTATGGCGCCCGCAATTCTTCAGCGCTAGCATCTCGAATGTTTCGAATGCTGCGCCACCTAGCGATACTTACTTACTTACTTAATTGGCGCTATAACTGCTTAAGCGATTTGGCCGAACTTCTCCTAAAATTTATGGTGTGCGTCTTGATATTATTTTACGTCGACACCGAACGGCGAATGTTTTTTTGAAGCGAAACTTCTTTGTGCTCGTTGGGCTGTAATTCCAATATCGAATGAAACGAAAAAGCGACAGGAAAAGGGAGGGGATGGCGCGCGTTGTGGGGCAGTCGGACAGAAGAAGACATGGGAGAGAAACGGAAACGCGACAGATTCGGAGTAGGAAAAAACGAGAGAGGGGTAGCATGCGTGGAGGGGCGGACAGAGTGTGGCAATGATTGTTCTCTACATCACTCCGAACCAGAGAATTAACGATATAATAAAATTCCAACAGAGAGCATTATTGGCATATTTTCCCTCTGGTGCAGCAGAATTAGGAGAAGATTTGCACACTATGCCAATGATTTTAAGCGGTGATTTTAATGTCAATTTTGCCTTGGAAGAAGCTCAACCACTTGTACAATTTTTAGAAAGCAAATTTAATTTAAAAATGAATAATAATCCCAAAGACTCAACAACCAGTTCAGGCACGACAATAGATGGAATTTTCTCAAGATATTTAAATAATTTACAATCACGAGTTTTCATTTTATATTTTTCATACCACAAACCAATTGTATCTTTTCTTGAACATGAAAGTATGGAAGTGAATGAATAGATTTTTTATAAATGGAGGTGAAAACATCAACTATCTTTTTTCATTAACCTAATAATTTTAAAAATTCCAGAATAATGAATAGTGGCTTCTGTTATCGGGGAAATATTCCTATCTCATAAAACTTGCTGGCTAGGGTGAGTATTTTCATTTCGAGTGCCCATCGACAATCCATGAAGTTTCACTTCTATCGCCTAGCTTTCTAGGCTGACAATTTTTTTTTTGTTAAAAGTTTTGCTTCATGGCAGAACTCGGAGGCTAGCCATTGCGTGCCGAGGGTCGACTGGTACTAGAAAAAACTTTTCTTTCTATAATTTTTGATGTTACTTGCTCCGGCCAGGATTTGAGCCCGGAACCAACCGAACGAAGCGCGCACACGCTACACATACATATTTTGTAAATGTATATTTAATATATTATATTTATGTATATTTTCACACATATTTTGCCGAAAATTTAATCAATAATATTAATAAGGCAATTTGTCGAGTGGCTCAGAAAAGTCAAACACTTCCAAAATGAAACGGTCACATGTGGTGAAAATCCTTTTTTCATTGTTATTTATTGTACCGGAATGAGATGCGGCTATTTGGTGTAAATTCTGCAGAAAAAATACTTATTTAAAGCTCATGCTACTCTTACTTGGATTTACAGGCTTAGTATCAGATTCAAATGCAGGTTTGTAAAGCCAGATACAAACATTGATAAATATTACCTATCGCCCAATTGCTTTCTTAAGACCCCTCATTTGAAACACTAATGATATAATTTAGTAATTCGATAGGGTAATTTGCACTTTTTTTTCAAATTTCAATTGAAATGGACAATTGTCAACATAACATCAAGGAAGTGCTTGAAGTGAGTATTTCTAGCACGATTTTTCTTTTCTTTTACAAAGATTTATAGAGCAGTGAGCCACACTGCTAATAGAACTACTGGTTTTTTTTTGAAAATCATAACCACCACGTCGCTATCGATTATACCTTGACTATGATTTCACCAAGCCACAAAGACAACAAAGGAAGCATCTTAAGTACATATAACGTTTGAAAAATTAATCCCCCTCTAATTTTTTTTTTGCGTTTTTTATAAAAGGCTACGAGAACGCGGCAGACGTTGTCCTGTCTATATTTAATTATTAATTGGTATTTGCATATGCAACACATGACAACCCTCTCAACACTATAGGTATACGCCTTGTCCGAACAGTTTTTATATCACTGTGTCTAGTTTGATTGAACTTGACTTCAAACAAAAAACTTTCTCCTATTGAATGATTGGTTTGGCACTCATATTTTAAAATTTCATATAACTTGCATATAATTTAATTAAATTCGACTTTTCATATGGGTATCAACTCTATCCAAAATATATTTTTAAACCTTCTCCTCGCCGTGACGAACCGTTCGACATCCATACTTTAAATTTTCATTTCACTTTTGCATAATTTAATTAAATACGAATTTTCAAACAAGTGGTAACCCTCACGAAAGTTAGCTATGAACATTATCTGCGAGACGATCCATATTTTAATACTTCATATGAATTGCGTATGTTTCGGTTAAATTTTAATTAGTTAGGGATGAGCCTTCTTGCGTATAATTTAATTACATTTGACCTTCCAAATAAGTGGCAACCATCTCCCAAGCATAAAATATTATTTTCGACCTATTCTCGAATCTACCAAATATACATACAAAATTTCCTAAATATCGGTCAAGGCGTTTTGGAGGAGTTCGCCTATAATAATCGTGGCAAGATGTTTTTATTTTAGATTGAGTAAAAGGAAATCCATTATTCCTACAACAGGTGGCTTTAATAATCTGTATCTTGCGTTGTATAGGTGTTATATGGCGTTAGGAAGATAAGATTTCAGAATCTCTCAGACAGTTTTGTGATTGATTGACTTATCATTGTGAAATGGACGAAAATCACACAAAGGAATGAAAAGAAAACAAATGTGAAATAAGATACCTACTATTTTATTTCAAACTAAAAATCTTTATAATTGTTTTTACATATATATTGCAATGTTCCATTGTAGCAGAATTTCGAACTCTCCTCTGATTGATTTGGTAGAATAGTCATCAACTCGACTCCACGGAATATCCGGAATCACCAGCAAATATGCCACGGTTTTCGATTTCAAAATTCGCTCCATTATGTATCATGTTGTGCTCTAGGGCATTTGGGTTTTATATTTCAGATTTTTCAATTAGGATCATTTATCAATGTTTGCTTTTACCATTTGCGTATTAATTGCATGGTGGATATGGTAGTTGGCGTAAGCCTCATCATGATTGATTTGGCGCCAAAATTGATACATGAGTACTATCGACGGTCCCAATAGTGCCTCCCACAAAAGGTGATGACGCTCCACTTGGGTCAAAGAAAACCTGTCAACCTGAGAAATTAGGTCTTCAGCCGAGTCTGGAGTTAACCGATATATTCAAACGACATTATTTAATGTTCTCTATTTAATTGCAAGATAAGAAATCACCGAATTTTAGATTTATTTTTTATTTAAGTTGAAATCACGAATTTTGCTTTCCTCGATAGAGTCAACAACATCAAATTTGTTGTCGTTTAGTTTTCGATAAGCGACTAGCTGACGACAACAGCTGATTCGAAGATAGCGAAAATCGTTAAAAGATGTCTGCTGAATAGCAACATCGCTAAAATTTTCGTTAAGCTGAGTTAACCATCCGAATATAGTTAAAATAAAATAGTGAATCGCACTACAGAAAAGACAAAATACGCCATATTTTACAGGCGAAAACGCAAACCAGTAAATAGTAAATAGTGTTCATAGTACTGATACTGTAATAGCCAATCATTCCGTTCCGGTAATTTTGATATCAAAAATGCACCACGCCTGTGGAAGGCCAATTGTCGAAAATATCTTCAAAATGGCAATAAGTAGTCGAGTAAAATGGTGCATATTTGACCTAAAGCAGATCATTCTAACTATAATTAATAAAACCTTCAATCAAACGCATACTAGCAAAAATATTGGATATCTTTTTACTCTATCTAATATATAAGTGATAATTTGTCAGTGTACGTTAACCCAGCAGAAGTTTTTTTGTAATTCTGATTTTTTTTTTGGATATCACAGTTCGCTCGCTCTAGCTTCATATCATATTTCGTATTTTTTTTTGCAGTTTCCCATTACACTGTTCAGATGACTACACTTGGAATGTTTATTGATCTCTCCGTTATTCTATGTGTCCACAATTTTACTGCCTATGTTTTTTGCCCCTCAAGTTTAATCTGCAGTATTTATTTGAGTCGCATGTTAGCCATCAACACATACTCCACAAAATATGCAAACACATGTTTTCTAGTAAATTCAACTGAGCGCCATACAACTCAACATACGTATTTCGAGATACGCCTTTTGTATAAACCAACCCATAAAAAAAACCTGAAATACTTAAACAAGAAAACATGCCACTAACAGCCACAAAACATCGACAATTCCAATACTTAGTATGTCTGATGTTGAACCAGCGCTAAGCAGGAATAATGTATTAAGTAGGAGTGGTGGAATAAAGAAGACCAAGAAGAAGAAGAAGAAGAAGAAGTAGGAGTACTATGTATGTATAGTGAAGAGCAAGTTGAAAAGCATTGCATAACTCTAGGGATTACTAGCAACTCAAACTGTTTGTTAATATGCACACACACACACAGAAACAACAAGCAATACCCAAAAAACAAACAATATCAACAACAAAATAACAAACACAAACACAAAAACAAAAACAAACTTAATGCAAGGCAACTAACATTGGGTAGGACAACAGCGAAGGTTGACAGACTCATTCAGTTTACCTTAAAGGTGGTCATGGTAAGAGAGCATAGCATACACTTAGGCGCATAAGCAACTCTGCCAGGTATAGCGGAATGATGCAGTAGTGGTGTGCGTTAGTTTGCACAACGATTTGCAAACTGAAATAAGTGGATAGATAAAGAAGAGAGAGAGAGAGAGAGGGAGTGAGAGAGCGAACGGACAAGTAGAAGAGTTGGAAGCAGGAGGGGCGTAAGAACAGCGTACTTTGCCAAAAGGAGTACTAGATATAAGGACTGTGAAATGCGCTATACTTTGACGTGGTATGAGTTCTGACTATGCGAAGTTCGTGACGTTATGCAATTCGCTTAGCTGGTGGCTTTAGTTGGCTTACCTAACGGTGTGATTACTTTACTATGGTACGGCGTGCGGTGGTTTGGGGTGTGGGTGGGCTTGCCGCATATTTATACTTAAAATACAAGTAGTTTTCGTTCAATGCGTTTCGATTTACGTAAGACTTCAACTGATGGTGGGCATGCATGGGAGGGGCATAGAGAGTGTGTACGCATTTGTATTTGTCTAGGCTCATATAGTGATGTACACTGGCTTGCGTTTGCTTTGCACTTTTATACATATAATAATAGACGCTTTTGCCATGATTGCAGATCCATGTCTCGCCGGTAATGCACTTAATCGAATAATTTTCAAGTTCGACAAACATTTTCAATGCCGATTATATGTACATATATGTAGAGAAAGAGTAGTGAAGAGAAGCACAAAGGTAGCGCAGTAGTAAAGGCAAACAGACGACAAACAATATTTAGAGATGGAGAGCGTGGGCAGTCTAACAAAAGCGGTTAGTACTAAGCTTGAGAATTTAAATTCGCAATGCAATGAGCCAAGAATGATGCGGGCAGAATTGAACAGAAGAAGAGTTTGCTAAACTTAAGTTGCCCGAATGTTGTATCGACGACGATGACGACGACACAATGACTAGCAACTACATTGGTTGGACTGGCATAATACTTACTTATTTGAGTTGTAGTATTTGAGTATTCATTATACGCTCGAAAAAGTTTTGCCAAAGCAAAAATGCGCGCGCCAAACGCATTTGAATGAATAAATACTGTACGAGTAGTGGTAAAAGTAGTGGAACGAGTGGGAGCAACTAGAAAAATTCGAACTAAAGTCTTGCGCGACTGGCAGTAAGTAATGGATTAAATAAGTCTGAACGGAACGTGGTGCCATCGAGAAGACGTGCAGTTGGTGGTTGAATGAGTTCAGAGCAGCAAAAAAAAAAATACAAACCGACAAGAGAAGTCTAAAGAAAAACAAAACAGGCTGTACGATTTGTGGCTAAATTGAGAAGGAGAGAGAGAGAGAGGGCGAGGATAATGCAGCAGAAGCGGAATAGGATCATCAAGGTCAACAACTTTTAATAACAACACCGGCAATTGCAACGCTACAGTGACTCGAACAATTGACGAAGTAGCAGATACCTAAAAATTTCAAACCTTCTACGAAATTTATAAAAATTCACCACGTTTTCATTAAAATTTCATACTTTAAAATAGGAAATTTTTAAAAACTTTTGGGTATATAAATTTCTGGTTGCTAAAAATTTCAGTTGATTTTTATAATTATTAAAATTTCAAACTTTGTACAAAATTTCATACTTTTAAATATACATTTTTTATAAATCTTTTGAGTATAGAAATTTCTAGTTGCTAAAAATTCCTATTGATTTTTATAATTATTAGAATTTCAAAGTGTGTACGAAATTTGTAAAAATTCACCACATTTGCATTGAAATTTCATACTTCTAAATAGGAAATTTTTAAAAAAAATTTAGGTATATAAATTTCTGGTTGCTAAAATTCCAGTTAATTTTTATAATTATTAAAATTTCCAACTTTGTACAAACTTTATAAAAATTCACCTCATTTTCATTAAAATTTCTCTCTTTTAAATAGGAAATCTAAAAAAAAAATTGGGTAAATAAATTTCTAAGTTTTAAAAAATTTTGAGTATTTAAATTTCTGGTTGCTGAAAATTCCAGTTAATTTTTATAATTATTAGAATTTCAAATTGTGCACAAAATTTATAAAAATTCAACACGTTTTCATTAAAATTTCGTACTTTTAAATACTTTAAAATAAGAAATTTTTAAAAACTTTTGGGTATATAAATTTCTAGTTGATCAAAATTCTAGTTGAATTTGAATAACTGTTGAAATTATAGTTTTGGAAACTATTTTAAAAAAAAAAATGTACAGTACTGTCAGCACAAAAAAAAATATTAAAAAACTACACGAGTCTCTATAAAATTCGTCTAGTAAATAAATAGATACATATATGTATGTAAAAAAGTGTGCAAAACAGAAACTTAAAAAAATTGTCAAAAATCCATCGTAATTTTTACACATTTCAGACGCATTATTGTGCTCATATTTAATGAGCTGCAAAGCTGCACACACAAATATCTTCAAAAAATTTTAACTAAAAACTTTGATGAAAACTTGGAAATATTTTTTTTAACTGGAGTTTTGTAAAAAAAAACCAGAAAAATCCGAATTTCGGTTTCTTGGACAAGTAACAGGTGGCAACCCTCTCAAAGCTATCGGTATGCAACTTGTTCTCGCCGAGACGAACAGTTTGATACCCATGTTAAAATATTTTATATAATTTGTTTATAATTTATTTACATTAAATTGTTCAAACAGGTGGCACCGCTAATAAAAGTTAGCTATGAACATTATTTCCGATACGAACCGCTTGACACTAATATTGTTATATTTTAATATTTCATGTGCTTTTCAATTAAATTTGATTTACCAAATAGGTGGCAACCCTCCCCAAATCATAAAATATACTTTACGACGTAATAAATATGTGACACGAGTTTTTTATATAAACATAAGGTAAGATAAGAAAAAATAAAATGAAAAGCTTTGCAAAATTCAAAAAAATCAACATGAGGCCAATTGTTTGAGCCACTGTATGCCGGGATTTTGCCCACAGAGGCAGCGACGAAAACAACTGCGCGAATTCTTTTCAAAACCAGCCTTCGACTGCCTTGTCTTTTTTTCTTTTCTACACATCGTGTTTAGTTTCCGTAATTTCTTCATCTCTTCAACATTTGCACCTACAACTAATGGCTGCACATAATTTCTCTACCATTTCGCCGATTTGTAGCTGTTCTTCCCTACTTCTACTTTCGCATCCTTGTCTTTGCACAACTTTTTCGCATTTAAAATCCTTCCAGTATTTGTAATCGAACGTCCATGCTTTCGAGTAATTTTATTGAACTTGCTTTCTTTTGCGGCAATTCAATGCCACGCTCTTTTGCCGGTTCATCGGCTCGTCGACTCCTTTAGCTCATTGCTTTATAATATGCGCTTTTTGGCATAAAAGGATTTAAGGATTTTAAAATCAAGCTTAAAATGGTAGACAATCTGCGGCTGCTGTAGTGCCACGAGCACTCCAGGTGTGATAGGAAAAAAAAAATATCTCAGCACTTTTAATATAATTAATATTCATTTAATGGATACTCAGAAAGCAGAAAGTGAGAAGCCGTGAAATTGCAAAAAATACACAACAACATTTCATATAGTGGTGAGTAAATAATGTAAAGTTTTCATTTACGACATGTTTCCAAGAGCAACATCTATCTGTGTATTCCTTATTGGGGTTTCCGAGCAGATAACGGTATGTGTGAAAGTTAACACTTTTTAAATCACTTTGCGCGTACGAACTTACTTCATACTTTCTTCAGGTGTCTGTCGCAATGCAGTGACTAGAACTGTGTTGACTTTATTCTAAATCTTGTAATTAGGTTCAAATTGTTTTTCAAATGTGTTTATGGCTAGCACTCCACTAGGTCCTCGCGTAAACCAATACATCGAAGTCTTAGCGTGATCCATATACCTAAGACTTTCACCTCACCAAAATGCGTCCAAAATTTTATATTCTTCTCGTTCAAATTCTACATGGAAAGTGCTCCTGAATATGCATAGTATATAACGGGTGTTCTTTTTTTAGACTGATAGAACTTTCGATAGGGATAGCTGTCACTTGACAGCTGGTAAATGACATTTTGTTTTGACATTTCTGTTCAGTAAGCATTGACAAATCATCGTGGAAAGAATGACGCCGCAACAACGTTTACAAATTGTGGAAATTTACTTTAAAAAATCAGCGTTCTGTTCGCACTTCGTGAATTTTGTGATCCACATACTCGAGCATCAGAGCAGCTTATTCGTCGAACTGTTGATAAATTTCGAACAACATTTACTCTACTCGATGAAAAACCAACAACAAGACAAAGAACTGTGCGTACAGAAGAAAATATTGGTGCTGTAAGTGATAGTGTCAGAGAAGATCCGAATTTTTCTATTCGCCGCCGTGCTCAACAAGTTGGACTTTGTCCATCCACAACATGGAAAATGGTTCATGGTTCTAAATTGGACTGATCGCATCCGCTTCACCACAGCTAGTTGTGGTGGACATATGCCAGAAATCGTTTTTAAATATTAAATGTGATGAAAATATCTTTCAAACAAAAGAAAAAATTGGCATCATACTTAATTTTGTATGTGTTTTACTTCAATTTAAAGCTCTTTCGGTCTAAAAAAGAAAGACCCTTTAAGTAATTTTGGAGAGAAACTGAAGTAGTTTACCACATTCGACGATAATGTATAAATAAATACTACCTTTACTTCCAACACATAAGGACGCATGTTTTAGATATTGAAATTTGTGCAGTGTTTGCTCGTCTTGGGAAAAATTTCGATCACATATTTTGGCTTTATTCTGATATCGTAGTTTATATGGAGGAGGATCAACTCTTATAATGGGTGGTTAGAGTTACTTTTTTCATTTGATTTCATTTAATTTATTGTAAAATAAAAAAAAATTGTACAATGAGATTGCAATTTTCTTTTTTAGTACAACGGTAATTTAGAACTAAGATAAGAAACAAGACAAAATAATAAAATGATGTCTGACAAGTATAATAAATAAAAAAATGTTAAAACTAGATAGCGAGCTTCAGCAGACATATATATATAATGAAAAATTTATAATTTAGCAAAGGCACGAATACAAGACATTCTCAGAGTTGCTTTTATAAAGACTATTACGAATATGAGGTAGAATCGAGTTCCAGAAGTGAATAGAATTGACGAAAAATAGTACTGCAGATGTTAGGTAATTATATTTGGGTATAATCAAATCTGTTTAACGACGAGACTTTGAGATGGAAAGTTTATCATAAAGATAGCCGGTCTATTTATTTATAATATGGTGAAATTGAAAAACATAACTTCTAGATGTCAAATTTTCAGAAATGTCGCAACCCAATAGTCGCGATTTCCATCCAAATAAACTATCATATCTCCCTAACCCAAAAGTATATCGCGTAACACAATTGAATACCACGTCAATGTTATGAGCAGATTCGAAGTCCTGCCAGCTGTAGATTAGCCGACATTAGCAGATTATTGACAGTATTATTTGTATGGCAAGTCTACCCCTAATTTCAGCTGATGTAAAGTTCTCAAATTACTGAAGGTATTATACGTATATATTTTACTTACGTCAGAGTTAACATGACTAATGTAAGTTAGTTTGGTATTTATAACAAATCCTAGATTTGTTACTTTCGACATAAATTTAAGACAGTTATCACCTATGTCCATATACAGCATAGCATTACAATTAATATTTCTTTTAAAGGTAATACAAATGATTTCTTTTTATAATCAGAGACCGTTTTTCGAGGACCAATACGATAAAGACGATAAATCACGATATTTTATACAAGCTATAAATCCAGATTGAAACGGGGACAATAATCTAAATTTGGGAATATATTTGTTCACTCATCAACTTCTCAAGAACTTTAGATAACACAACACAGGCAAAATATTGATGGAACAAAAACCTCAAGAACCACACACCTACTTACGCTTAGCTACTGGGATTATAATGGTACGGGTAATTAGACCATCCAATTCCTTTATGCAGCCTCTAAGGAAATAAAGTATTATTCTTTTTCCTTTAAGCTCTAATCGCTAGTCGTACCTTTGTCTTGCCAATGACCACCAGCTAGATACCCCAAGTGAAGCCAAGTCCTTCTCCCCTTGGTGTTTCCAACGAAGTGGAGGCTGTCACTATGTCTATAAAGGTGACACAGTTCATCGTTCCAGCGCCATCGCAGAGACGTAAATGTCCAGAAATACTTCGGAAAATCTTTCTCTAAAATCTTCCAAAGGATATTTCGTCTGATTTTGTCATCGTCTAAGCTTCTCCGCCATACAATAGCACAGGTATGATGAGGGCCTTATATAGATTAATGTAGGTTCTTCGAAAGAGCGCTTGAGTACGCAGTTACCTGCTAATCCCAAATTAACACTTGTTGGCTACTTAAAGATGTCGGGTGATAGAGAGTCACCCTAGTTTAAACCTTGTTTGAGTGTTGCTCAGGGTTATTTCTCATAGCCGATATAATCTTGTGGATTTGGTGGACCACATTTAGATTCCAATAGGCGGGCATACATCGATCGACCATGAGTTACCGTTATAGTAAAACTACACTTCAATCGAAAGAACGCAGTTGTGTCACCTTCATATCTCATGTACTTCCTTTTCAAGAAATAACTTCCTATTTACCGACAAAAAACAATGATTGCATTCGGAGAAAATATACGATATTAACTTCAAGATTGCCATCACACTCAGTAAATATAGTTCTTAAAATAAATAAATACTAGGAGCAGCAGGTGTAGAGCTCTCCGTCCTAGTTGAGCGAGTGTTAATTGAAGGCTTGATAATCATTATGATTCCCATAACAGCTGTAAGCTAAGTTTTCGATCGATAAACATAGGCTTCAAGTAGATATCCGGAATATCCCAATATTACTTTTTGCTGCATCCCAAACACATAAATTACAACTAAGTTTCTGATGAGGACTTGCGTAACAAAAAACAAAAAGGGCCAATGACAAAATGGCAAAAACTGAAATTAGTAGAAAGTTCGTTTTTGTACTCACCTCGTCGCCATAGCTCAAGCTTTGCTCGCTAGATGAACCACCACCATGTGAATCAGCTTCAGCAGCAATGGCCTTCGCGTGCCTAGCTCCATCGCCACCATTATATTTCATTGTCGGATGATGTATTACTTGTTCCACCAACAATTTCGTTTTCTGGCCACCACCGCCACCACCTCCGCCAGCTTTCATGCCGTAGTAATTCGGCGAGAGTCCATACTCAATATAAGACTTTGCCAACGGTGCCTTTGGTTCGACTTTTACGGAGACATATTGCTTGGCTGCTGGTATCGATATATGCTGTACTGAACCATGGCCGGCATAACCGCCTCCACTATCGCTGCTGTCAGCAGCTGCTTTTTGTTCACTCGCAGGAGCTTGCTCAACAATTGGTATGTATTCCTTCGATTTGGCCATGCCGATCAAACGACCTTGAATAGCGCCGCCATGTCCCTGTACTTGTTGTTGCTTTTGTGCAGCTACCTGCTGAGCTCCGAGAGGAAAAAGTATGGGCGCAGTGTTAGAGTGCGCACCGAGGCCTTCTGCGGCTTGCAACTTCTTACGTTGCAGCTTCAATTTATTCTGCATTTCTTTGGCCAACAAGTATGTTAGACCATGTATTTGATCTTCCGTTGATTTGCCGACCAGCGTGGATAGTTCCTTGAATTCGGGTAGTTCTTTAAAGTTTTGTTTGGCAGCATCGGCCGGACCGTGATATTCAATTTTGATAAGTGGTGCCTCAGCTTCCTTTTCCAGCTGTGCAGCGGGCAACGTTTCGTATTTGTACTGCTCGACAGGTTGGTATCCGGCTTGAGAATATCCGTCGCTTGCATACTCAGCTGCAGCTTGCTGCTCACCACTATAACCCTCAAAACCTCCATGCGCACCTGCTTCAACCGCAGCGGTTTCTGATAGTTTGTTTTCATTGAGCAGTGGATCCAGTTTTGATGGTTTGAAATGCACGCCTTTGATGGCAACTGCCACTGGCACCTCCTCTTCCAGCGCGTGTGAGCCATCGGCGGCATAAGTATGGTGTATTTCTACTGGTACTGCTTTATGAGCTTCGCTGCCGCCGGCACCGCCGCCTTCCGGCACGACTATGGGATGCTCCATCCTGCCTCCTTCTTGACCACCAGCATCATCGCCACCACTCTGCGCATCGTAAGCCTCGGCAGCGTGGGCAGCTTGTGCAGCTTGCGCCTCGGCGACTGCGTGAACATTGTGGCCAGCATAGACTGCTTGAACGGCATGTGCAGCCGCGGCTTGTGCCGCAGCGTGATCTTCAGCGCCATTAACATAAGCATGTCGAGCAGGCGCGGCAGCTACGGGCGTATATATGTAACGTATCTTTTCCACCACCGGTACTGGATGAATCTGAACCTGCAGTTGTTCAGCCTTTTGCTGTGGCTGTACATATTTCATGTATGAGGCCGGAGAGAGTTTTCCGCCACCACCACCACCAACGCTGTAGGTCGCCGGCAATGCGAGCTTTGATCCATAGAGTGACTTAAGCTGACGATAGTCGACGCTATGCGCTGGTATGTATTTTACGTACGCCTTTCCACCATTAGCGCCACCACTACCAGCACCATGATCCTTCATTAGATGAGTGATAATCTTTTGAACTTCCGCGGGTAGTGAGCCAATTGACTTTTTCACTTTAACGATGGGTGCTTCCTTGTACATAAAGAGTCGTTTACTCTCGCCACCATTCAAGTCGGTCTCATCCTCATCGACTTCCTCTTTTACAGGTTGAGCTGATACTCTATTGTCCATGCGTGCCTCACGTTTATTAATAACTGTGGCAACGTCATCGTCTTGGTTTTTCTGGGCTCGTGCAAACGCATTACTTTGTCTTGCCAAATGTAGCTGCTCCAATGTAGCAGCATCTGGCTGACGAGCATCCTCCAACTCAAAGCGTATCATTTGTGGTGCAGAACGCTTTACGCGCTTTCCCTTGCGCTTCATAAAAAACTTGCCAGTTTTGGGACGGTAGTACTTGGCGGGATTGAATGTCGGCACTGGCGCTGATGGTGGCTGAGTAAGAATTTGTGTCGGCGCATTTCTGTACACACGTATTGCTGCCGGGGTTGCGGTGCTGGTGGCTGTACTATCACGTAGTTTCTGCAATTCAAGATTGCGCATACGTCGTATCAACGCTTTCGTTTGCTCGTCCGGCTCACGGGCTTCAGAGATATCGAAAGGTATTAGCTTTACTTGAAAATCCAACGGTCGTTGATTTGGTGTCACATTAGCCGTGGCGCGTTTTGGACGTTTGCTGCGTGTAATTTTTGCGCGTGTAGCACGCGTAGATCTAGCTGGAGCTGTAGTTGTTGATTTAGACTTTGTTTTTCCAATGACCGCTTCGGTTGGGGTTGCTGCCGTAATTGTGGAAACTTTGCTTTTCGTGCGGGTCGTACTCGATGCAGGCGATGATTTTTCTTCGCGGCTGCGATGTTGTCGTATCATTTCTTTCATTTCAGCGCTAGGTTCTATCGCATCGGTTATTTCAAATTTCACCAATTGTGGCTCACTTGGCAATTTTCGTGCCTGCTGAGCATTCGTTGCCCGCCGTTGACGTTCACGTGGGGCGAGTTCGTGATGCTCATTGTAAGCCGTGATGTACGTGTCATGTGTGGGATTGTCGATAAAACGCATGGAGCGTTGGCTACGCGAGGCTATATAGCGACGCATGTCCTGTGGCAAATAGAGTTAGGATTGTAGAATAATGTACGATATGATATTGATTCTGAGTACTTACCTCATAATTTGCGAATACTTCCAGATCAGGCTTGAAAATTTCTTGAGCGCCACAGGAACTCAGCTGAAAGAAAATACGACAAAGAAGTCAATTAATATTACGAATATAGGGAACATAGTATGACTTGAAGGTTTACAGATTAAATTTGTCCCAGAATTCAGTTATATTAGAGAGTTTATTCTTGAATATATTTAAGTCATTTTTGGCATACCCGCTGCGTATTAAATTTGTTAAAATATAATATGTAAATGATTGGCGAGTTGAAACAGGGATGATAAATTAATTATTCGAAATTGGTCAAAATATCAGCAAAAATCTATCAAATTAAACAAATGCACCAAATGGGTATTTTTGAATTTGAAGCAAAAAATATGTCAAGTTTATTTGTACATTGGCTTTTAAATGAATATTTAAAACACAATTAAAAATGTACATTAAAATTAGAAATTTATTTTTCCAGAGAAAAATTGTATTCAACTAAAACCATGTAAGAAATTTTCCGAAGAAATTTCGAAATTCAATTCAGTCGGTGTTAAATACTCATAAGATATTTGTTTACATACTAGCTGACCGGGCGTGCTTCGCTACGCATGCTGTAGTTTAAATTTGTTTTTAATGAAACCAAGGCGAATTCATACAAGGTGATAGCATCCCATGAGCTGAATGCTTGTTCTTCTCTCCGAATACGCTAGGTTGTTTTATTTACACAAACAAAATACATAAGCAAACTGGGCGAATTCAGTTTTTGACATTTCACTCGCAAAATTACACTAACAAAATACACAGCGGATTCGCTTTGTTTATCTTGCTATCACCTTCTATGGATACACCTTGAATGAAACCAAGGCGAATTCGCCTTGAATGAAACTATAAATTGAAATTGGCATTTTTTTAAATTTTCTTCATTTTGAAAATTCATTTTATTTGAAAATAAGAAAAAATCAATTCTTAATTTAACATATTTGGATAACCAACGTTTTTCGGTCTTCCATCTGGAGCATGAATGAACAAAGAGTTTGGAATGCCAACTCTTGAATAGGCCACGTATAGCTGCCAATGCAAAGAAACGGCTCCGCCAAACAAATAATCAAAAAAATAAAATAAATTGAATCCATACCGTATGAAAAATAGCAAATCGTTTGTCTATGACTCGACTAAAATGAAATTCCATCTATTTCCAAAGATATTCTCCCTTTTAATGTGGAACAAAATGAAACGCAATTGAAATTCACAAATAAAGACCGTTAGCTCGTTTTGCGGTGCCCTTAAAGACTTTTCGCACCGCAAAACAACCATTCAATTCCACTCGGACCATAAATAGGATTGTATTTTAATAGATCGGTTTCTGACCCACCTCTCGGTGCCTAGATCGGTCCCTGGTCTGCTTCCCGGTGAAAAAGGTACTCTATATTTTGTTCTAAGAAAACACAGCTACCCATGTACCAATACGAATAGATCGGTCCCCAGTTCTCTTCTTGGAAAAAATGCTCCTCATATAGGCAAAAAGCTACCATCGTACCAAATTTCAAGCAAATCGAGCCATGAATATGATTTTTTCGAAAGAGGTCATTCATAGATCTTCAAAATAATATCTCTGGAGCCACTTGTCCAATTTCGTGAAAACTTCACTAAAACCATCTACATGCATGCCCTAATATACTGTAAAATTATCATTATTTATCAAAATTGGTTTGGTGGTTTTTGAGTTATAAAGCGATAATCAAAATGACACTTCTTTTTATATATAAAATGTAAATTTTAGAATGTTTGCTATGAATATATCCACAGAGACTCCTTTCATTCGAAAATTGTAATTTTCCAAATGATGTGTCGAGGACGAGACGACAAATGTGCTGAGGTTCTTAAATACTCTGGACTGCACGAAATACGGCCCTGGACCAAGCATGAAAAAATATCAGCCATTATTTCACACCCAAATCAAAATAAGACGGCAGTAGAAGAGTACGACTTAAAAAAGTGGACACTCTCAATGCAAGAATTTGTCAGATCTGTCTTTCAGGCCTGTTCTGTTCTAGATTTCAATTTGGTTTGAAAGATAAAATTGTTGCACTAGTTTTGGTAGTGGTGTTCTTGATTCCGACTAAAAGAGATTTCGAAGAGTTTTCGAATCATTTGCATTTCGACTCGATAACTAGTTTGTACAGCTGTTATCCAGTATTTACTAAAACCCGAACAAATACAGAACTAATAATAAATGCCACGAACATAAAAGTTTAAGTTCGAATAATATTTGTGATGCATGGCAATATGGAACTTTTCGATGAATACTGCGCATGAGCTGAATCAGAATCAAGGTCCCTGTGTTTATGTTAGCATTTATTAAATAGAAATTTTCTGATACAAATTTATCAAACTAATTGAATACCGATTAATGCAATAAAGTCTATGAAAGGGTTGACTGACCAACGACATATATATTTATGTTTGATTTCCCACATAAAGGGTCTTGCAAGGGTGACAGCAAACGACGCCATATTTTTACCCGCTCTTTTGACATTTCTCTTCAGTAAGGTTTGCCATTTCATCATGGAAAGATATACGATCCAATAACGAGCCGAAATTATTAAAATTTACTACCGAAATTCGCTTTAAGAGCGCTACGTCCAATTTATGGTCGTCGTCATTTCTGGCTGAATGGAAAAAAATTACGGTTTGGTGCGGTTTATGGGCCGGCGGCGTCATTGGGCCGAACTACTACCGCTCAATGATAACCGCTCAATGATGGCCCGAATTGGATGATATGGACTTGGACAATATGTGGTTCCAACAGGACGGCGCCACAAGCCACACAGCGAATGTCACAATCGATTTATTGAAAACAAAGTTTGGTGGACGTGTTATCTCACGAAATGGCACAGTCAATTGGCCGCCTCGGTCGTGCGATTTGACGTCGTTAGACTATTTCCTGTGGGGCTACGTCAAGTCTATGGTCTATGCTAACAAGCCAGCGACGATTGATGAACTTCGTACGAATATCCAATGTGAAATTGCAGCAGTATCGGCCGATTTGTGCTTGAAAACTGTCGAATATTGGGTTCAGCGTCTGGACTTCTGCAAGCGTGCCCGTGGTGCTCATGCAAAAGAAATCGAGTTCCATACCTAATGGCATCGAAAGTACTTTCACAGGAATAAAGAATTTAGTTCATATCCCAAACCGTTTTTGGTTTATTTAAAAAAAAACTTTTGTAACGTTCCTATTGATTTGAACATGAGTGAAGATTACCCAGATCAGATTGTAACAAGACAAAATCTGGTAAGTTTTTGATCACTGAGATCTTCGGCTTATAATAAGTACTTAGACGACGGAAATGTTTATGAAAAAATAGCGCAAAGAAAAGGGCGCAAATTCAATTAACTTGTTTCCTTCCAGATAGTGATTAAATTAAGCTACTTTATTTTTATATAGTTCATTGAGTTGGATTTATAATTCAACAAGGACTTATTCCGTTTAGGGAACTCGGAACTACTTAAGTGCGCCAAATTTGCACGTAAACAATTTCAAAATCAACAAAAATATAATTGCTTGTAAATAATAAATTTATGCAAAAAAATTAGCACTCAAACTTATAAGTGTATTATGAAATAACATAATATGGATTTGCAGTAAAGATAAAAACGCAAATGCCAAAAAAAAATCACAATCAAACCAATTTAGGCGCCACAACATCAATTTGGAAATATTCAGCGCGTCTTTGAGCAGCAAAAGACTTTCACTTTCATAAGTTCAAATGACTAACATCAAAATGAGCAGCGAGTAAATTACGCATGCCGTGAGATCTCAGAAGAGTTGGATAACCACAATGAACCGCGCGGGGAAGGAAGTGCTAAGAAAAAAGGTGGACGGTGAAGAGAGAAGTGAAAGGAGAAAGAAAGGATGCCTTTGGCTGTTTTTGAAATCTCACATTGGTCAACGATTTGGTTGAAAGTAGCGAAGAGCATCAAAAGAATGTGTGTGCAATGGAGAGTAAGAGTTGAGGATATTGAGGCTAAGGCCGGCATTAGCTTTCAATAGCCATGAATTGCAGTAAAACTGGTCGCGCATGCACCGCAAAGGCAAAGCATGTGGCATATGCGATGTATGCAACTATGTATATGTGTGTGTTTTGATTGTGGTTTTACGTCATTTTATTTCTCTATATTTTTTTTTTGTTATCGTGCCGACCAGTTCAGACCAAATCGCGCCTGACCAGTTTAATGTCATTAACTTGTGGTTAGTGTTTTATTGCCGAATGTAATTGACCATGCTGTGTTATGCAACTGCACAATGAGGCGCATCACATGCGGCATGTTGCACAAATATGCCCACATAATTATTGCAAATGGAATTGGTATTAAAATTCAATACAAATCGTTTGGAAATAAATTAATATTTTTCCAATAAAAGTTTATTTCGTATATGAGTAAAAATTTCTGAAGTGGCCCCCTCAATTTTCACAAAGTGGCAAATTTTGAAATAAGTATTTGCATTTTATCCCTTGAATATTCACAAATATATCAGTAAAATATTTCGCCGATATTCGATTTTTTTATAACATTTTTTGTTAATTTAATATTTATGAACTTTATTTTTGTAAAAGTGATTGCAGCCAAAGTTTTCTTACGAATTTGATGAAACTTGGTGAGTATAAAAAAAAAAAAGTTTTCTAAAAGACTACAAAAACAAAATTCAAAAATTTTAATTTTTTTAAATTTTATATAATTTTCTTTTTTTTTATTAATTTTTTTTAAAACTTCTCATTGTGATTTTTATCGCATTTAGGTCTCAAATTGTTCCTTACAATACTGGTTACTAATGTGAGCAAACAAATGTTTGAGCAACCATAAGGCTCCTTCGATATTTAATTTTTTTTACCCACTCCACCGACTACCTACATACCTTTACATAATATTTATATTTTTCAAAGCGGCAAAATGAATGATGTTTGTTGTTGTAGTAAATTACGAAGGCAAATGCTTATTAATATTCATCACTTTGCATTTTTTCTGTTTTTTTACAGTTGTTTTGTGTTGTTTTAAATATAATATTTATGGTAGATTTCACGTCCTCTGAAAAAATCTTACATTCTATATTCTCTTCATCTAATGGGATATAGTGATGAAAGGCTCGTGTATTTTTAATTACCACTGACTTTTCAAATCGAGTTTCATAATGTCTGTCGTGAATATCATGTTCATTAACCGAACAAAATTCGAAAAAAATATTTTTGAAGAAGTTTTGTGCCCAATGGTAAAGTTCTTGGGCAGAGGTAATTCTATTGCTATTGACTCGCTGCAAACTGGCCCTATACGCGTGCCTTTTCACGGTTCCGCCGATTCCATCGCAAGCTCCTTTTCCGTGTGATGATGCAAAAAAAATCCATTCTGCCTTAATATTAAAATCACTCTCATGGAGTGCCAAATTAGCAAAGTTAAACTTGTTTTTATACTGCGACGCAGCTCCATCAGAAAAATAGTAAATTTTTTTTATATTTAAATTTGGTAATTTAACTCCAATAAATTTAACAAGCTTCGAGTTAAATAAGTGCACTGCGCTTGCATCATGACAATATTTCTCCGAAACTACCACGAAATTAAGGTTTTTTACTTGCTCATTTTCCCGATAATAAATTACGTATGGGTGCAAAGTCGCCTGATTATTAGTCCAGTGATGGGACTGGATCGCGTTTTGAATGTAAAAGGAATAGTTTTCCGCAAAATCCAAGCTAACGACTAGCTCTCCTTCCTCTATTTCACCCTTCTTTCTTTTAAAGTAAGACGCTTGTGTTTTTGCCAGAAAATCATGTTTTGACAAAAGTTGCAGTTCTAGTTGAAAGCCATTTAAGAAGTCACTAACTGGTGCTCTCAGTTCCGCTATTTCACATCTGAAAAAAAAACGATCAGCAATCTTTGATAAAAAAAAAATAAATTTAACATTGTTGAGTTTTTATATTACCGATCTGTACTCCTCCAGAAACTGTATTTTATAGTCGAAATGCTATTTTTTTCAAGCAATTGTGTTAACTCGTATGTAACCGCTGAGCTACCAGGACATTCTTCGCATTCCGAAAAAAAACAGTTCGAGCATGGAGTATTGCATACTGATAATTTCATCAAATCATGGTAGGTCTTGCTGAAATGGACTCTTTTCTTTTGCAATTCAAATTTTATACCTAGAATTTTCAATTTGAAGTTTTCATGGGTTTTGCAAACACACACGGTGTGTGTTCCCCTCTGCCCCGCTGAAATGCATTCCCTTGGCCGCAGCTTACGAAATTTCGAAAGCGAAATGGATTGGTCAGGAAATTCGTTGCTGAATTTTTGGTGCAATTCATTTACGTTGAACAGCAGAAGTTTTTTTTGTACATGAACTCGTTTTCCATTCACAAGAGTCGAAATGTAGTCCTTCATTCCTGGCAAGACACGGCTGTTTTCTTCGGACAAATAAAATGACAGACATTATGAAACTCGATTTGAAAAGTCAGTGGTAATTAAAAATACACGAGCCTTTCATCACTATATCCCATTAGATGAAGAGAATATAGAATGTAAGATTTTTTCAGAGGACGTGAAATCTACCATAAATATTATATTTAAAACAACACAAAACAACTGTAAAAAAACAGAAAAAATGCAAAGTGATGAATATTAATAAGCATTTGCCTTCGTAATTTACTACAACAACAAACATCATTCATTTTGCCGCTTTGAAAAATATAAATATTATGTATCGGTATGTAGGTAGTCGGTGGAGTGGGTAAAAAAAATTAAATATCGAAGGAGCCTTATGGTTGCTCAAACATTTTTTTGCTCACATTAGTAACCAATATTGTAAGGAACAATTTGAGACCTAAATGCGATAAAAATCACAATGAGAAGTTTTAAAAAAATTTAATAAAAAAAAAGAAAGTTATATAAAATTTAAAAAAATTAAAATTTTTGAATTTTGTTTTTGTAGTCTTTTAGAAAACTTTTTTTTTTTTATACTCACCAAGTTTCATCAAATTCGTACGAAAACTTTGGCTGCAATCACTTTTACAAAAATAAAGTTCATAAATATTAAATTAACAAAAAATGTTATAAAAAAATCGAATATCGGCGAAATATTTTACTGATATATTTGTGAATATTCAAGGGATAAAATGCAAATACTTATTTCAAAATTTGCCACTTTGTGAAAATTGAGGGGGCCACTTCAGAAATTTTTACTCATATTGTACTTTGTGCGTTTGTTGTCTTTGAGTTTCGTCTTTTATTAATACCTAATATATTTTGTTTACTTAAATTGTTCCTTCCGACAGCATGGAAAAAACTTGAGGCAGGTTATTTTACTTCATTTTGGGTAAGTTAGTATAAAATGGTACAATTGAAGTGCAAGTTTTACAAAAACAGAGACAATTTTTAGTTTGATGAAACTTAGACGATGGTGAATGAGTTTGGCGTTCCGATCCGGTGGACAGTCTAAGAAGCACTGATATCCTTTCTAAATCAGGGCAATAATATAGATAATATGACCAAAAAAATCTGCATGAAAACATGCAGTATAGGGAGCTCTACGGTTGGCTTCAAGTAACTGAAAGCTTTGGATTGCTTTCGCTGGGGTAGGAAAGATTTCATGCACTCTAAATTTTTACAGTTAGTTAACTCTTCTCCCTATTTAAAGAAGAGCGTCTTATGCACCGAATGTATGAGAATATATTGACCCTATTATTCACGGACTATAGAGGCCTGTAACCACCACTGTGGCCTTTTTGTTATTTTTAACAAAATTTGTTTATTCTTAATGTAAGTATTCCATATATGATTAATTGGTAACATATCTTTGTTTTCGAATATTCTGCGTTAATGCTGGCACGTTGTGTTGCTGTGAAATGGAAATGCAAGGGAAGAATATACTATCTACATCTGGCAATCAATATGTACAAAATGCTTGGAAATATCTATGATGCAATTTATTGGTAAGACTGCTCCAATTAACCCTTATGTGGACAACGGTACATATTCCCTTTGTGGACAAGTTCGCTAGGGTGTGGCAATTTATATATTGTATATCTTTGATGATAATTTGAATAATGAAAAACATATCATAAAATCAAAATCAAAAGTAATCTTAAGTTCGAAACAATTAAATCTAAAACTAATGATTGTATCACAACTTTTGTAATGAAATAATAACTTTAGCCCCTGATTTTTGTAATGTTTGAGTCTTAATTTATGAAATCAGTTGACCTTAGTTTACGTCGGTCAAAAAGCTTCTAAACTATCTAGAATAGTTCCATTATATTAATTTAATTTTTATTATCTACCCACAGTCAATAATATTAAATTAATCATTTTGTTATAAAAATATAGAGTAATAAATAAATTGTAATTAATAAGAAAAACTCGATATGCATAACAATAGGTATCGAGTTGTGATTAAATTGTTAACGAAAAATCGAAAGACAGCGTCGGGCATTATTTCCATTCGAAAATATTCTACCATAAAACAATAATCGAAACAATTTTGTTTGGGCAGATACTCAATGGATTAAAACACGCGCCCAGGATGACTAGGCGAGACAATTACGGATGAAAACATGAAATTTGTAAGGAGAAAATATTAAAAAACATACCAAAGAACGTAGACTACAATGAAGTTGGTGCCAGAAGAAGCATGCCGTTTCGTTTCCTCTGGTTAGAATTTTCGTCAAATTTTACCACTCCATAAACCAATTGGATCAAATTAGAATCTAATATCAATCAGAAAAAGTCAAATTAGTTCTGGTATGTTGAAATATTACAAGATTTTCTGTTACAGTAGCGGTGAGAGTGATGCAACTTCTTCCTAATATGATAGACGGTAAAACTCTAAAAATTAGAATATAAGACTGGACTTCCAAAAACAGCAGTGCTGAGAATTCCAGAGTAACACTTGGCTAGATATAAGTTCAGTGCAAGGTGAACTTCCTTTCGCTATACAAAAACAAGAACGAAAAATACTCGGTTTTTATGAAGTTACGAAATAAGTTTTGGATTTCATTGGTATTGACGATGAAATAACGGTTTTTATCATGATATTCTGTCAACGATCCTATATTTCATTTGTTTCTTTTTTATCTTCTGTTTTTCCGAAATTACACTGAATATGGCAAAACGCCGAAACCGGTTTGTGTCCAAAACTAACTTGGCCAGGGATGACGGAAGATTATTCCAATATACAACAACTATATTTATTCCCTATAGACTTGCGAAAAAAGCAATTTAACATCATTGCCGAAGTGAGCTTACTTATTCTGGTACATTTTAAAACCAAAAATTGTGATTAATTTTCTAAAGGCACAAAAATGTTAGCAAAGCGTAGTAAAGAGTGCATGAAAATCCAATCCATAGTTCTGGCCAGACACTTTTTGATCTTACTACTTGGTATTATATAAGAATATTTTTTTCTGGATTCGCAAATTGGATGCAAAAACTTATCTTATAGACTACGACCATCTGTATTAGCTGTGAGTAGTACCGCTACTTTGCCGACTTTGACAGTTCTCAAGTAAAAGTAAACAAACCTGTTTTATAATTTTGCACAGTTATTTATTAGATTTATAGCTTGATTGATTTTTTGCCACTTTATAAATTAAAATTAACTACTCTTATTTTCAATTGACGTTTTCGCATTTTAATTTAACCCTTTCCTGTTTACAATTAGGAATGGTGTAGTAAATGTGTCAAACAAAGGTAAAGTACATTTTGGGGAATGTTAAATAAGTTGCATAAATCGTTGCAGTTCATTACCTTTAACACCGCTGCGTCCCGGCACTCAACTTTTTAGAGATACTTTCTCGCAGTTTATTGTTTCGACAGTTTTGCAATTTTAATTCCAAGAAATACAGGATCAGAACATTTGTTTATAGACATCTTGACCACTACAAACATTTTAAGTGCAGAGTTATATATTTTTTTTACATAATAATCTATGACAATGCGTTCATTTCCAGCGATCTATTTGGTAGTTTTCGTCTTGCATTGTATAAATTGTGGCGTTTTTTTTCCTGTTGCAAAAATCAATTGAACACTATTATATTTTAATACCAATTAAAAAACGCCAAATTTTCTATGGTGTTAAGTTAACTAAAATTTCTTGCCACATGACATTTCACTGATTCAATTTCTTTGTTTCATACGTTATTTGCTATGAAAACCAACGTAGCAATGCTTTTCTCAATATGAAATTTAGTAAACGATAACAAAAACAGAGACAAAGGCGAATAAAACGAACAGCTGTTCACTCTCCTATGCCCAACTTCCCGCTGATGAGCTACGAATGATCGTAGAAATGCTTTGCTCAGCGTAAAAATTTAAAAACTTTTCAACGCAAAAATGGCGTAAGTAGTTTAAGGAATCCTAAATCCAAAAAGTTTCTACACCTTTTTAGAACACGAACTTTAATATGATGTGTTTGTCTCTTATATCTTTCGTCTCAACTATGTATTGAAATGTGCTTTAAATATTTTACTTTCCATTTTCGATTCGTCGCCTAAGAAGTTTCGCTTTAATTAGAACTTTCCCTTCAAAAAGTTTTGAAATTCGAAGTGTGACCGTAAATTAATGAAACTTTAATTATAGGAAATTTTGTTTTTTTGTTTGTTTCAGAGAGCCCAGAGGAATACGGTCAATCGTGGAAGGGATATTGAAGAAGACAGGTGATCTGGTAAAAGACAAATTGGAGAATTCAAAACAAAATGATTTTAGACATCGCGGAAAGTCGGCAATGCAATGGAGCAAGTAACAACTAATAGTTTAACATTTTAATTATGTTTAAACCCCAAATCTTTAAAATAAAAAAAAAAAATATTGATTTCAAAGCCTTGTAGTTTTTTTTTCTGGTAGTCAAGTGTCGTAGTTTTGGTGTGTTCACCCTTTAGAGGCAGTAAAAGCCAGTGAACAGTTGAGTGAAATGGTAATATTTCAAAATGCATCGTCCAGTTTGGTCATGGGGAGACACATTTTACAATTATTATCGATAAAATTTAGAGCTGATACCGATTTGTTCCTGATTTAGTTCTTGATAAATTGAGATAGTGTGCCCGGGATTTTAATCAAAGCTCAATTAATCTGTCCTCATCCTTTATAGGTAGGATTACAACTAAAGTTATTTGTTGTAAATTTATCAATATACAAGGAATTTTTTTTTAAAATATTTACATGAAGTAAACTAATAAAAAGTATATGCATACAAAAACATTAAATTTTTGTGCTTAAATATGGTGGGTAAAGATGCATTAAAATCGACTATGGCCAGTTAGCATAAAAAATGGCTAATGTCATTTTGGCGTGAAAACCAACCTGTAGGTTTGAAACATAAAATACACAAAGTAGTTCCAATGGGTATAAAAAGATGCCACCCTGCATTCAATAGTATAATTAGTTTCTCCATAGGACATGCTCGAGCAAAAGGGAACAGTTCAGTGCATAGAAAGGGATGCAAAATTATATTACTTAGTCGCATGTTGCTTTGTAACTCATTCCGGACACATCCCGAACTAGTCGCATTTTTTGCAAGGTAAAAAGGAATTATTTAAATGCATGCAGATATTTGCACTCTCACACACGAGCAGATAGAGTTCGCGTATTTTTTAGATAACTGGAGGTGAATATGGATGAGTATTACCTTTGACCGGCATTGACTTGAAAGCACTTCCCTACTACTAATGTTTGCATGCACATGTAAAAAGTTTTGGTAACTCTTTTTTTGCCAATTTATTGCACATTTATTCGGAGCTTTTTCTCTGTATATTCTTTCAATTACGTTTTTGTATTCCAATCTTTTTATACTGAGTTTTACACATTTCAGTTCTTCGTGTATTCTTTATTTTTCTCAGAGTTTTGTTAATTTCACTTTGTGTGCCTTTCTTATTACAACAAAGAATAATTGGAATGCAAAATCGCGCACACTTCATATGGATGGGAGTGTTTTCATATTTTTCTTATACAATGTTACAAACGCACATTGAGCAAAAAAGTAGAAAACCGAAATTAACACTTCCAATTTTATAATAATTGTGTAGCGAAAAGGGTATACAATTTTTTAGAAATAAATTCACAATAATTATTCAAATTAAAACAGGGGTACACATACCATGTCACTAAAAAACTGATGGTGATAGTTTTTTGTTTTATTTGCAACATGCGATGGTACCTGTAACTAAATATGAAGTTAATGTGGAATGCTCTAAATGTGGGGAATATCGAAATTTAATGGTGTTTAAGTGCACACTTTAAATTTTCCTGGTGTTATTGTTGGAATATTTTTTTAAAACAAAAATTTGTTCACACATTAGTCACAAAGGTTAAAAGGCTTATTATAAGGGCTGAAAATCACTTCACAAATCTATGCGCTGGGGTTTAGTGATTCGAACAACTTATAAAAATCTGTACCGATACAAGAACCAGTTAATGAGGATCTTTGAACCAAAAATGACAGAATGCAGGTATGTGCCTTAAGCGGACCGCTAGTCCTCTCCTTGTCGCTTTGACAGCGTCCACCCATTCGCTGACGAAATAAAAGAATTTCAATCGTTTTGTCGTTTGATCGATTCTTCTGCGTTTCCTCCTATTTAAATTTTTTTCTTTGATCTCTCATGCTGTATGTTTTATTATGCGACTTTCAGTTGCTCGCAGTAAAGAAGGCGCAATTTATCATTCTTGTCTTTGAACTGCAGTTGGCTTCGCTTCAAATTTCAATATCCAATGATAAAAATATCCCAAAAATATTACAAATTATTTACTATATACTATGTGTCAGTGTTTATACGGATAAGTGGCTTATGTGGAATATATTAGGCAATTTCGATTAATACTGGATTGTTCCTGTAGAACAATTTTAGCTAAAAGTATTTTTATCAATGTTAATAAAAAGCCGCGATAGTAGTTGAAAAAAATTAAGATCTGGTTTATATGAAGCTTTTGTTAATTAAGCACGATAAGCATTTTTTACCTTATTGATAATTATTGTTTGAGACAAAAATTTTAAAAATTTCCAATAACAGTTGTGAGTTAGCAAATTTTTAAAATCCTCTAAAATTATTTTAATTTTGAAACATTTATTATAAAAGTCTTTTTATAATAATGGTGAGTGAGAAAAATTTGCTTCGGCTTTCTAAAGCCTTTTATTTAGAGATTTATATATTATGTGTTATTGATCCGAAATGGTATCAAAATAATTCGGAAATGGTTACGGGCTAAATGAAAGAATTAAAAATGTTTTTCAATAACAATTATTAAGGAAAAACTTTTATAAGTTCAGTCTCAAAATTATAGTTATGGATGATAATAAAAATCTTTGCCGCTCAAAGACTTTTATAATCCTACGAACATTTGGATTATTTTTTTTAAACTCAACCACTGCACAAGGCAACTAATTCTACGTATTTTAGGGAAATTGAGAACTGAGATGATAAATCAGTTTATGTTTGAAATTTCTGTAGAAGGATATGTAAACAAATTTTCACCGGAATCATAAATATAGGATTTGCGAAAAAGGTTGGAACGCGAATGGGTTCGTTTGCAAAGAAAAAAGGGCGAGGCAGTACACTCTAAAGATACATATATGCCAAAATCAGTCAAGTACCAGCTGAGTTATTTCAGTTTTCCAAACCAACCTTTCAAAATACGACAGAACTGCTTCAAGAATCCCATTATTAAGATTTTCTTTTTTTTTAAATTTGTATGCATACATTTTAACCTTAAACTCTTTTATGAGCTGAGGTGATAGTACTGAAAAATATAAACACTTTTTTTTACTTACAATATAAGAATCGCCACAAATGGAACTTATTTCAAATCCGTCCCAGCTCACTTAAATCAAAATAGCTTCGCGAAAAAATATGTAATGAGTTTTTTAATTTGCGTGGAAAAACACTACCATTGTTTTTTCCATGGAGAGTGATGCTCTATTGTTTTTCTCTAATTTTTTAATTTAAAAAAGGTATAAATTAAAATCGTATCAGTGGCTTGCGAATCAAATCGTTATAAACTTTCTCTATATAATTAATTTTATATAATGCTAGCTTATACCCCGCAAACGTTGTCCAGCCAATATTTATCTATTGATTTTCTTGCATAAGCACACCATAAATCGCATATCGGTTTTACTTACATATAACTTGTGTATAAGTTATTTAAATTTGGCCGGTGGCAACTCTCTCTAATGTATATACATGAACCTTGCACTCGCCGAGACGTAGCGTTTGGCATTAATATTCTAATGTTTTATGTATGTACAATATATACTTCTAGCATCCCCCTTCTAAATATACATACCTATAAACTGTCTCCTAGCGAAACCAACGGTTTGACGGCCACATGTTACTAGTTCATATAATATGTGTTTCATTATACATACATATTAAATTTTATGAAATTTGACTTTTTAAACAGGTGGCAACCCTCTCGAAAATATAAGTATGACCCTTGACCTTGCTGAAATCCATCGGTTGGGCTTCGTATTTTCATATTTGATATATCGGTATTTAATGAAATTAAATTTGGCTTTAAAACAGGTGGCACTCTGTCAAATGTATATATAAGTGTGAACACTGTCCTCGCCGGGCCAAAATGATTCATATTCTAATATTTTATATATTTGAATTTGACTCTACAAACAGGTGGCAACCCTCTCAATAAACATACCAATAAACTGTCTCCTAACGAAACTAACGAATTGACACCCATATTGTGATATTTCATGTAAGATGTGTATAATGTAATTAAATTTTACTTTTAAAACAGGTGGCAACACTTTCAAAAATATGCCTGTAAACCTTGTCCTCGCTGAGACGCATGCCACTCACATTTGGATATTTATATACCTGTGTATAATTAAATTAAATTTGATTTTTGAAAATGGTGGCAACCCTCTTCAAAGTATACTTATAAAATTATTGCAAACAAAACAAACGGTTTGATACTCCCATTTTTTTTCATATAACTTGTGTATAACAAAATCGAATTGGACTATCCCAGCTAGTGGCAACCCTCTTAAAAAATATAGCTAGTTATAAATAAACTTTTTCCTTAGCGAAATAAACCGTTTGACTTTCACAATTTACTATTTCATATATGTAGCTTGTGCATAATTTTATTAAATTATTATTTTCAAACAGGTGGCAACTCTTTTCAAAATATAACTATACGCTATACGCCTCGCCTTCTCCTCAGTGAAACGAACCATTTTCATACTCATACTTTATTATTTTATTTGACATGTGTATAATTTAATTAAACTCGACTTTTGAAACAGGTGGCAACCCTCAAATAAGTTAGCTATGAACTTTCTTGGCATGGCGAACCATTTGACAGCCATATTTCACCGTTTTATAAATCACGTGTGTACATTTGAATTAAATCGTGGGCTTGAAACAGGTGGCAACCCTCCCCCAAAGAAACAAAAGCCATACCAAAAATATATTATAATTTTCAGGTTTGGTACCTGCGTAAATTTGTTTAATAATTTTAGTAAATTTTTGACTTCTGCAATTACATACAATGGTGATATTTTAGTACTCAAAATTTTTACAAACTGCCTGTCTACTATTAATATTTCACAGTAGCCAAATAAAGTGTCCAACTGTCATTGCAATATTTCAAAATTAATAGGTTTTTGTTAACAAATTACTTAAAAATACTGGGACTGTGCAAACAAAAAAATTAAACAATCTTTCATAAAATATTTGGCGGAACGCGCAGCTGCTTTTATGAAAATTCACTAAGCAAATAAATTACTTCATATAATTGTAAACGTGTGCGTGTGTGTGTGTGTGTGAATGCTATTAGTAATGATTTATGATGGCAATTGCAAGTGGCAATTGTCGAGGAAAATGCTGCTGACAATGGACAATTGCGTGGCATGCAACATTAAATTTAGGCGCAACATATTTTTACGAAACATAAGAGGGTTATAAGAAAATACAAAAACAAAAGAAGCATTTGAAAAGGTACGATATAAAAAATATTAAGATATCACAGAAATCAAGAGGAAATGCAAGAGTGAAAACTAAAAAAACAAAGCTTAGCATATCTGTAGAAATAAATTGCGCAGAAAGCACAACATAAACTAATTTAACAACAAAAATTATAAAAACAAATGCAAAATTAAAAATACCACACTCATTTGCAAATAAAGTTTTGCTAGCAAGGAAGAGTGAACTTCCGCAAAAACCAAACAAAAAAACAACAACAAACGAAGCTATGAAAATGCAACAGCGCGTCAAACGAATGCAAATTGCAATAAACAAAAAGTTGTTTCAAAGAAATGTAGGAAAATGAAGAAAATTTAAATGTAAACAAATAAAGTGGTAGAAATGCATAATGAATATATGAATGAGTCGCAGTGATTGCCGGAATGCAGTGGAGCGGGGGAAAAGTGAGTGGTAAAAAAAAAGTCAAGCCAACCACGTTAAGTGAATTGAAGTGATGATGGGAGTTAATAAGGCGTGTTGAGTGATAAAAATCTGTTGTTGTTGATTTTTTTGCGCTTTACAAATTGTAGACAAAATGTGGCAGCCGAGTGTGAAAATTTGTCAAAAACAATAAAAACAATAACAAGTGGGTGATAGCAACTGTGACGGCACACCACTCGACTCTACTCTACGGCTGCTATTACAACTTCCATCAAGCGATATAGCTTGATTCCTTTTTAGAGGTGCTGCGAAACTTGACTTTTATAACAGTATGAAACAAGCAGTATAAACAAGTTGAGAAGTTCAAGTTTATTTTAGTCTGCCTCATACAAAATTCACAAAAAATAGCTTTCGCTCTCCATGCGCATCCTACAACAGATTTCTATAACTATCGGGGAAATGTGTTCTCTAGATAAGGTATTTGGCTATTATAGCGAAGTCTTAAATGATTTGATTTAATGAAGAGAAAGACGATTGTAAACTGCTCTTGGAAATGTTCTTTGAGGTGTTCGTCATTCACGTATAAACTTTTTGGTTTTATTTGAAAAGTCGTTTTATAGGGTGACGAGCCTGGCGGAATACGCCTACATCAATTGGTTAAAAGCCACCCTTGACTTTTTTCCAGTCATTTTTATTGTGGAAGGTCACTTTAGGTTAGGTTTTGTTAAGCAAACTGCTCTGAAGTCACTCCCCTCCTCGAGGCCACTTCGGCTCAAGTGCTGCCCGTTAGGTAATTTTGGAAACAAACTTAGCAAGTATGTCTCAAACCCAAGTAGATTTTTTGACAACTACAACCAACATTGCAGCTAAACTTTGTCCAAGTTATTAAACTCTTCGAAGAAGTAGTCCACGAGAAATTTGGAAGACATTATTTTTAGTGCTCCTTCGATACGATGAGCAGTTTTAGCATTACTAATAAAAATATAATGTACCACTTCCAACATAGGACATTAGATACCCCAAGTGTAGCCAAGTCCTTCTCCAACTGGTCTTTCCCACGTATAGAAGACCTTACTCTTCCGCTGACACCACCAGTAGGAACCGCGTTGAATACTTTCGAGATGGATAATTTTCTTCTATACGTACAACAAGACCTATCTTGCGTAGTTGCTGAATCTATAATTGCTGCACTATAACTGTAGAGTTCTGCGGCATTCCCGTTGCAAAGACCTAGAGGTCCATTAATATTTCGGAGAATCTTTCTCTCGAACACCCCTTGGACCGTCTCATCCGATGATGATTGTGCCCATGATTCAGCGCCATACAATAGCACGGGCATGATGAGAGACTTTTAGAGTGTGATTTTGTTTAGTCGAGAGAAGGCTTTACTTCGCAGTTACCTACTCAGCCCAAAGTAGCACTTGTTGGCAAGAGATTTCGTAGGATTTCCAGGCTGACATTAATATTTGGTGGTAATGCTGGTTCCAAGTTAAACAAAGTCCTCCTAATTGCCAACAGTGATGTGAGCCAAGACGCAAATGAGCTCACTGCTTATTTGATGACAGGAGGTACTTAGTTTTGCCCTCGTTCTCTTCCAGACACATACGTTTCGCTTCTTTATCCAGCTTTAAAAGGCAGAAATAACGGCGCGGTTGTTGATGCCGATGATATCGACCCTGGTCACCCCGGCGGTGTTGTTTTGAAGTCGTTAAAAAGATGCTGTGTGCCTATTATTCTTTATCTGCTCTTTTCCTAGATTTGGCGTATCGTTAATATTTGGTCGATGGTAGACTCCTTCACGGTGGGCTGCAGTCATTCACAATACACGCGGCAGAATCTTATATGCTATGCTAAGAATACTGATTTCGTGGTAGTTGGCGCGTATTGCAGGATCGTCCTTTTTGTGGCTTAGGCAGAGAACACTTAAAATCCAATCAGCTGGCATGTATTCGTCCGACCATATTCTGAATAGCTCTGCTGGCAGTCCGACAGCACGTGGGGCTTTATTGTCTTTTAGACGCACTATTGACATTTGAGTTTTGCCCATGCCGGGTTTAGGTACTTCGACTCCGATTCTTCAATCTGATTGGAGGTCCGACTTCTTCATCTTCGATGTTTGAGGGCACTGTGTATGTCGCTCCCTTCTTCAACTCCCGATATCTCTCCCGCACAGTTCGCGTTCAGGCTGATCGCAGCGTGGCCCTATAGGCGGCATTTTTCATTTTTCGGGTTCCGGCGAAGTCGATCATCCTCAGTTCGTTAGGGGCTGTTTTGTCGTGCAGGCTGAATTTACTGACTGTGGGCCCAAAGATCCCTTCCCTTCCCACCTTGGCATTAAATTCGCCTAGCCCGACTTTTATGTATATCGTGACGGACGCAGCGTTCGTGCACGTGCTCAAGTTGCTCATAGAACTGATTTTTGTCACATCGTCCTTCTCTTACGTACGGGCGTGGGCGCAAATCAGCGATATGTTAAAGAATCTCGCTTTGATACCAAACATGGCGAGGCGCTCGTTCACCGGAGTGAACGACAATACTTGGCGACGAAGTCTCTCTCCCACCACAACTCTTATACCGAACTTCCCAGGCAATTCGGCAAATTTAATCTGGGTATCCCGGAAACTGTTGGACCTTTTTACGCATATTTATTAAATTTCCTAACTAAGGAAGTATTTAGGTAGATTTCTTCATGGCAATAAATGTAATAATATATTTATTTATATAAATGTAGCCGTTTTGTTTATGTTAGCAGTTGGCTCAAAAAGTGATGAACGGATTTCAATCAACTTTGGACTTTATATTCTTCAGACCCGTGACACGGACACAGACTATATTTCAATCCGTTAGATGGCGCATGAGTCGATATATTTAGAGAATCCGTATTTATGGTTTGATTTTGACACTATTAGAAAGGTATGATACTGGTGAAATACAAAAGACTTTTATTAAAAGTAAATGCGCTAGGTGGCGCTATAGGCGAGTTTTTAAGAACACCTTTTTTTATGAACCGATTTTAATAAAATTAAAAATCTATAATGGGGGTGCGACGAGAAACATTATTGTCAAAAATTCCGCTAGGTGGCGCTGGAATCGGTTTATTCATATATTGATGATATTAGAAATGCAAGATCTGATTTTACGAAAAATGGATCTTCGAGTAGAAAATCCGTAGTTTTGGTCCGATGTTGATGATATTTGAAAAGTATGCTGGAGGTGTAAATATAAATGCTTTTCTAGTAAAGCTTAGATCATATTCCATACGTAGTACTGTACACGTATACTAAAGTTGTAAAAATAAAAAATAAAAATGAAAAAATTATAAAAACCCATTCGATGGCTCTGTTGTTAAGATTTCTAGAAAATCAATATTTATGGTTCGACTTGTACAAATCTGATAAACTTTGTGAAGATAAAAAGAATACCCCTTCGTCATAGTCAGCATAAACTTGACTCTCAAGCTTGGTGCAGCTTTATTTGACAGATATTCCATTAAAAAATTTGTCAAAAAATTGCTACTTACTTCAGAGTCTACTATATCCTTACTATGACCACCGAAAATTTTGTTTTTTAATTCATCGATGCTGCATTTTTAGGTTTAAAAAATTTCTGTAAGTATATGGAAACTATTTATTTATAAACATTTTTCTTCTAAATTTATAAATATAATACGTAACCGTATAGTTTTTTCTTGCAGTGTAAAATTCCTTTCAACCTTTTATAAAATATGCAGTCAAATTTGCACTTACCACTGTTAAGGTGATGGTAGCGGCGACTAGCGCCACCAGCTTGGCAGTCACCAACATTTTGTTTTTGTTTTTCTTTTTTTAGTTGCAATTTCAGTTGACGCACGTTGCACTGCAATTAATTGTGAATTGATGCGACGGCAGTAGACGCAGCGGACAGGGGACGCCAATTGCGAAGTCAAGTTAAAGTGGTTACTACTTGGGCTTTTCGTAAATTAACGTTATTGTGATGATTGTTTGTTTTTGTTTTTTGTTGACTTAAGTGAAACAAGTATGCTTATTGAAGTTATTGTTGTTGTTTTTACGCACAAGGTATTCACACTTTACATACGCCGCACGAGACAAGTTCAAAGTCACTGCACGCAAAACGGTTGGCAAAATTCACAACACCAACAACAACAACGACAGTGTGAACCCAGTTGGGCACGAATATTTAACGGGTTTTATGTGGAATTTTACTGTTGCACATATAATATTAAAATTTTTTATAGCAAAATTTTATGTTTGCTTTGTCTGCGTAGCGATTGTGTGAAAATTTTTAAACGTTTTGAGGGATTTTCACTTTACTATTATTCGTATATAAACTTAGTATATATGTATATTGTTATTGATCGTAGATATGTTTTGAGATATTATATTGATCGTTAACTTTTGAAATATGGACATATATATTTTTTTATAAACATTATTTTTACACAATAAAAATTTGACGTTTACACTCAAAAGCAAAAAGAGCGTTAAGATATCCTTTAAAAAAAAATCACTTCGTACCGATATAGGTAATGATCAAACTGCCGATGCGAGTCTATTCCAATATTACATTAAAGGTCGCGGTGATGAGGTTAATTTTTTAGCTGTCAATACAGAAACTGCCACTAACATAAAGGGTGCTTCTTTTAAACCTATGGTTTTCAAAAGAAATAAAACGCATATAATTTAATGTTATGACCAAGAATTTAGCTTCATTATAAAGATAAGATTTTGCAGTTATGTTTTTGATGATCTCGGGCAAGTGACCGCCGCGACTGGCTCGAATAAATTCCAGGCCCAATTTTCGACCACTTTTTGCAACATTTAAGGCCGTATGTCAGTAATAACGCGCCGAATATTTTCTTCGAAGACGTCAATCGTATCGGGCCTATCTGCGTAGACAAGCGACTTCACATAACCCCACAAAAAATAGTCCATCGGTGTAAAATCGCACGATATCGGAGGCCACGTCTCAGGGCCACGAGGCGAGTTACGCCGCTTAACAAAAGTTTCCTTCAATAAATTTATTGTTTTGTGGGCTGTATGGCATGTAGGGCCGTTTTGTTGGAACCAAAGTTCGTCCACATCAACATCCTCTAATTCCGGTACGAAAAACTCATTAATCATATCTGTATAGCGTTCCCCATTGACTGTAACATTATCCCCGGCCTTATTTTTGAAGAAATATGGACCAATCATTCCCTCTGCCCATAGAGCACACCAAACAGTGGCTTCTTGAGGATGTAACGGCGTCTCAAGAATAGCTTGTGGATTATCAACACTCCAAATGCGACAATTTTGTTTTTTAACGTACCCATTCAACCAAAAGTGAGCTTCATCGGTGAACAAAAGTGTCGGCCGAATGTCGGGCGAACCGAATCATTATTTTGATAATAAATTTGCACGATTTCCAAACGTTGTTCCGGAGTATGTCTGCTCATTATAAAATGGCAAACCAAACTGAGTATAAATCTAGTAACAGCTGTCAAAAATACCAACTCGGAAAAAAGTATTGCCTCATTGAAAACACACGTCTAACTAAAACACCCTTTATAATATGACAAGTAAGAACTTTGAGGTATTTAGCAAAAATAATGAGATATGAAACTCTCTCGGCTTACCAATCAGAGCGTGCCATAATCGTGTGGTTTATGCTGGCAACAAAACCGAATCATGGACAGATGAACAGCTGACAAGAGAAAAGACGGGCTACCAAACTCAAATACGCGAAATAACTGCCAGAATCAGTGGGATTTCAGAATGGGATTTCAGAATTGAATGGGGAAAAAGATGGAATGTGTTATATCTAAGAAATCGTGAGATTCATATTAAAATATTAAAAACAAACACAAGTGTATGCAATTTTGCACGGCAATAAAGAATGTAAAGCTGAATTTCACACGCAATTATTAAGTTGACTTAAAAAATATCATTAACAATGCCGATTGAAAGTTCTCTTCTGAGACAACTGGATATAGATTAATTTTTAAATGCTTCCACAATTTATATATATATGTATGTATATACGTACGAAAATGTCAACATATGCTATTTTATATATATATGTACATATGCTAGTTATTGAAAACGGATAAATTGTTTTGATATTTTACTGTTGTCTTGTTGATTCCATATTTTCCGATACCCTATTTATTCTTGTCATTATTTTTTATTGCATTTATATTTTTAAATTTCAACCTTAGTAAGAAAATTGCAAAATCCCCTGAAAATTATTTGGAAATTGCCAATATATATCTTCAATAGTGGCTCTACTGGAAAATGTTATAAAAAATTTGGATTTTGACCGCGCTCTCACGAAGAAAAGAGTTTCGTATCTATTTATCTATGGTATTTAGAAATAAATTCATATACGCTGATACACTCGCTGATTGGATGCAGGAGATAAGGAGAGAAAATTTGTTGTAGCTCATTTTTAAATCTCTTATGGGGCTCCGAAAATCTAAAGGGAAAAGTTTGTGGTCGGGTGATTTCAATGGGCCATCATGTTTTTTTGTTTGTTTTTTTTTTTTTAATGAGGCTGGTACGTCAATTTCAATGAGCAGATTGCGTTATTTGACTATGTTAAATGGTTTTTATTGGCTTGAAACTTATTATCTTTAACAGGGACACACAGCTGGTGAAAGAGACTTCAGCTGGGCTGCGACTTAATATTATTCGATTTTTTGCTTTGGTACCACATTAAAAATAAAGTATTCGCAATTACTCCCGCAACGATTCAAGAGTGTAAAGCAGAGATACAGAATAATAATTATTTGACCGTTGAGTTTTAAAACATTCATTCCAATTTTAATAACAAATATACCAGTCTTCTGATAATTATTTTGAGTGAAAAAATTTTTTAAGTTCTCGATATTTTTTATTTTGAAACTTATATTACAAATGGCTTTTCACAATAACTATGAGTGAGAGATTTTTTAAGTCATAATTATTATTTTCCATAATAATCATCAGCGATATACATATGTACAGTTTTTACTTATTTCAGACTTTTGTTTTGATACTTTTATTATAAAAGTCTATGCGTGATAGTTATGACTAAGACCACCTTTTTTTAAGTTTTGAAAAAAAAACGGAACTATTTCGGGACCCCAACTAGTACCGAAATAGCCCAAAAAAAAGGAGCGTCCTTCAATAATTAAAAAATATTAATATATAAATATCAAAATAAAAGTCTTTGAAGACTTAAACAAGTTTTTTTCGCTGATAATTGTTATGAGAAGACTTTTATAACATAAGTTCTAAGATAAAAGTCTTTGAGGGCTGATAACTGCTATGAAAATACCTTTATATTAAAGGTCTTTGAATAATGATTATAGGTTACTGGACAAATTTGTACCTTACTATAATAATTAGTGATTAACTTTTACCCTTTTCTCTTATAAAATACTCCAACAATTCACTCTTAGTAAAAGGTGTACCAAACTAACTAAAAAATAACGTTTCCGTTAGAAAAATGTCGGTTCCGTTTTCCGTAGAAAAACGTCGGAGTACTGCAACTTAAAATAGTTATTTGTCTTCAATAATAAATTCCCCATCATGATTGTTCAAGTTACCTTGAGCCTATCGAATTTATAGAAGAAGGATAATTAGACGAGTTCTTAGTACTTGTGTAAAAATGTATAAATATTTTTCTAGCCAAGATCAAATGTACACTCAAGGCGAATTAATAATTCTGTGGTAGCAGGAGAAACACTGATTTTATTCCTTTCATTCGCCTCTGGGACTCTGAGTGTCAAAATGGTGTATTCGCTGTAAATGTGCTACACTTCTTACCGTCATTACGCGTACAATTTGTTAGTATAATTTTAGGGTTTTGTGGGCTGCTACCGCCTTGCTTGAATTTGACTTCGAACTCGTTAATATCGGTCATTCAATCTAACTGCTATGATTCGTAGACACTTGAAGTTGGACTGGTGTTAAGTAATGGCAGCACACAACTAAGCCGCAGTGTGAAACGCGACTACAATTTCTAAATATCCAGACTACTTTTGATGTTAAGCGAACATCATTTGCATAGATAGGTAGTCAGTCATGTGAGCTCATAGTTCAGGAATATCGAAATACGTTAAAAAATATCGAATATATCGTCGTGAGCACACGGATGAGATTCAGAGTTACCTCAAACAAATACTGGACCCGGTAGTATACATACTGATCTGGAACCACCTACTCGACCTTTCATCGGTTGAGTACCGTAACCGCAGTTCAATCCGAAAAGGGATCAGCTGGTTCGTCCGACATGTTATGGTTCGCGTAGCGGATTGAATATTCACCTATCTAGAACTGATGTGGATATACATACCTAACAAATGTATATTTCGCATGTGAAAAAACCAAGCAATATACTAACCACCTTTTCAAAGACTTCTCAACATCGACCATTCAAAAATCCGGACCACCCGTCGTAGCAGCTGGTTCCGACGTAACGACCTATTTTTGTTCGGACAAGAGAGATAATCTGACTGTCTAAACACCGCACAGTTTATCCTTGTAATACATAGGTGGGTATATCTACATTATAAAAAAGTTTTACGAAGTAACTGCAGAGTAAACATATGACGACCGAAATTTCAGTGAAATCGATAAGAGCGTAGAAATTCTGGTTATGAAAATAATATGGGTTCAGTGGCACAAAGGAATACCAAGCAATTACATAGGATATAAGCAGACTAGGTAGGGCATATCTTTTAGTAAGCAACTCGTGGAATGCATTTTTAAGTTTACCAAGCGTATTTTGCTCAAAAGGAGTTGAAATAGGTCCTAAAGGGCTTAATGAGGCACCGTGCACAATAAAATATATTTTTATCCTTCAAGAATTTTCATCAACAATAATTTTTGAGCTCAACGCCAGTTTTTATTATGGAAGATAATTAGAAAATATATTTACTTTTAGACTCTGCCCGGACTTGAACTAACAACCACCGATTTGCCGTTGATGGTTACGACAAATCTGCTTTTATTATTGGGCCTGTTTCTTTGTAACCTATTTGCAAAAGAACACTAGGTAGAATAAGAAGTAGAAAATAAAACAACAACGCTAAATCGAAAAAATATACGAGTTGAGCCAACTCGGTAAACTGATATTCGATCTGAGTTGTAGTGTTGGGAAGTGAAAAATCTACTCTATTGTGAATTACCCCTAAGAAAACACAAGAGAAATTTATATTTAAGACCTAATTTGTTTCAATTTGCATAGTATTTTTAACTATATAAATACACCAACCTAAAATTTGTTTGCACAACTATTTTCCGTTCTTAAGAAATCGCATCTTCCAAGAAAGATGCGAACAGGGTTGCTTTTGCAACTAAAGAATTTTTTCCGTGTTGGATCATACAAAATTCCAACAGTGACTTTTTTTCCAAATTATTAAATTTTGAGACACTTTTCAGGCATGCAGATTCGTGACCTGTTCAATTTCTTGTGGAGGGCATCTCACATATTTTTCCATATAAAAGAAATTTCCAGCTTAGTTTGTATGTATATTTTTAAATTTATTTAGTTACCAAAAAATTAGAAAGAAAAATTTGGAAAATGTTGAAAAAAAAATTCGACATACGGTTTTCACTGGCATTCATTGCACGTAGATATGAAATGATTTTTTTTTATGAAAATCTCTATTCAAAAAGGTATTGCAAAAATATTTTTGATTTCAGATTTTCGTCAAGGGTTTGTTTATTTTCAGAACTGTTTCGTTGACACTACAAAAATTAGACTTTAACTGTTTTTTTAATTTTTTCGCATAATTTATAAAAGATATTTTCCATCAAACACTTCACAGGCAGATCTGATTAATTAGTTTTCGTAAATTTGCATTATTATTTCTTAAAAAGTTTTCTGTTAAGATGCAGCGTAGTATATTTTAATATATTTTTGCTGATTTAGTTTTTACATTTTTTTAATTTCTTTTCCTTATAACTTCAAAAAAATATGTGTATTTTTATTCAAAGACTTTACAAAGAGTCATGTTCATTTAATTTATTTAAATTTTAGGTATTATATCTTAAAAATTTATTTTTTAAAATACATACAGTCTTAGAATTGAAATAAAGTTTTAAAAGTTTCTACATTTTTTCATTGCACCACCAAATTTTGTTTTCTAACATACGACACTTCCAATGCTTCTTCCAATTACCACTTATTTGCACCGACTTCGCTTTTTTAATTTCCTTTCGACGTTTTTTTTTTTGTTTCTCTTAACGTCTCTGTTATTTGGCCTTTGCAGTGTTTCGATCTGCACGCTTGCGCGCTACTAATTCAACTGTGCAACAGTTTTTCGCGTCACTTGTGTTTTGTTGCATGCAACGCGGTGGTAAAAAATATTTTCATAACATTTTTCCTTGTGCAGCGGCACAATAGCAGTGAAAAGGCAAACGGCAAACTACATAACACAAAGTCTTGGTCATATGCACATCGACTGGTCGACAACTCTGGTCACAAGCGGCTTTTTCAGGTTTCGGTTTTGGTTTTTGTTTTTTTTTTCTGAATCTCTTTGCTTGCAATCACCACTCACCTCTAGCACCTCTTGCACCTCACTTGCTCATCCACACCCACTGCTAACAAACTGCAGGCAAGACGACAGGCAGGCACTCACCTCACTCAGTCATTTTGTCAATCATTCATTCATTCATGCATTCATGCATTCAATTTCGCAATTAGCCACACGATCGACCATTTGCTCAATATTATTTAGCTTAGTGCATTCGTTCACTCTCACTTTCGTCAATTTCGCAGAGACATTAAGTCGTGAGTTATCGTGAATGCAGGATTTTTGATTTGTTTTTTCTTTTTTGCTTACCACCGAATTTTGGTCAGTGGTCTAACCGCACGCACACACACACATGAGCATATGAAATATAACTGCAACATTGCGCGCTCTCCTAGACAACTTTCGTTTCTTTGTAACCAGATTACGTTTTTAGTAGTTTACGATCATGGCCAAAAATGTCGTAGTATTTAGCTCTATTATCCAATAAACTGTGTTCAGTTTTGTTTTTGTATTGATTTTGGTCTTTAAGCTACTTCATATGCCATTTAAATAGCTTTACGTGATTCAAGTACTCTACTCTCAAATACTCTACTCAATTAATAATTCAAATTTATAATGACAATCGCTTTTAATGCCAGATTTTAATGATTAATTTTTTATTTTTTGGATTTCCTGTTGCTACTATATACTACTTTTTAAATTCCTATTAGCCAATTTTTTGGCGATATTCAATTGACTGATGTGAGCGTTAATTACCACCATCGTGTGTAGTGTACGCATATTGTAGCGTTTTGTGCCAACTAAGGTCAATCGCAAAGTAAGGATTATTGTTTAATCTTAATTAAATTACAACGAGGAAATCAAACAGTGAAAGTAGGCTCATTTTATTATAAAACTATCTGAAATTAAGCACACAAGCCTGATGGCAATCCTCTGGCAAACTTTTACTTTGTAAAGTTCTTGTTAATAACGCAAGATTTCTAACCTAACTTTTAACAAAAATGTCTAACGTCGTATGCAACCATACTTTAAATACCCAGCGCAAGTTTTCATTTGAAATAAATATTACTTGTTGTATGCAATCAAAAAAGTTAATCTTATACATATATAAAAATGAATGTGAGTCCATTATATGCGTCCAAGGTAGTCACCACCGGGCCCAACATAAGATACAGTCTTCCACATAAACAAACAAAATTTCTTTTACGCATATTCAACAACATCAAATTAGCTTTCATTTCATGTAAAAACAAAACCAAAATTCAATACATAAGAAAAGAAAAATATATCAATTTGTTAAAAGACCATATATCGGATCCACAAAAGTCAGGGTACACCTAACTAAAATATATAAACACAGTGGTTAAGACATTGCTTGCTATTCAAACCTAACCTTTATCAGTATTTTGTAGGATATCCATTAATTTTTATTACTGATCTCAACCTTTTAGGCATTGAATGTACCAATTTTTTGGTGAGCTCACTGCTTATGTTGCTCCACTCTTCTAAAAGAACTTCCTTAAGCTGCGCCTTGCTTGAAATCTTTCTTTTCCTGATTCTAGTCTCAAGCTCATACCAAAGATGCTCAATGGGGTTTAAATCAGGACTTTGAGGTGGGGTTGGAAACATACGAGCGTTATACAATAGCCACATTCGTACTTTGTGAGCTGTATGCTTAGGGTCATTGTCCTGTTGAAACATAAAGTCTTCTTCTATACCAATCTTGACCGCACTTTCCTTCATGTTATTTCGTAGAATATCTAAATAAGAATTCTGGTCCATATTATTTTCGACGAAAACAAGGTTTCCTACCCCTCCAGCCGCCATGCATCCCCACACCATAACACCGCCGCCTCCGTGTTTAATGGTTTTAACCGTATTCTTAGGATTAAGCGCTTCTCCTGATCTGCGCCATACCCTTTTATGTCCATTTACGTCAAATATGCAAAACTTAGACTCATCTGAGAATAAAATTTTGTCCCAAAACTCCAGGGGCTTGTCACAATATGTTTTTGCGAACGTCATACGCTTTTCTTTGTTGATGGAACTCACAAGCGGTTTCTTTCTGGGCGTTCTAGATGAAAATCCATCCTCTACGACAGCTCTTCGCACAGTTCCTGCACTAACCTCTTTTTTGTCGTAAATAGCAAGGTCATCACTGATTTGTCTGCAGCTTACAAATGGGTTTTCTTTTACTATACGCAAAATTTTCCTTTGGTCACTGCCATTTAGTTTGGGCGGGCGACCTGTTCTGGGTGCATTTTCAACTCTCTTTTCCCTGTCGTATCGATTAACCACCTTTTTAACCGTTGACCGACTACGCGACACAAGTTCAGATATTTGCGACTAAGATTTGCGTAGTCTAACATGCAGATCAATTATGATTTCCCGTTCTCTAAGTGTCAATTCCTTTCGGCTCATAATTTCCTTTATTTCGATAGCAAAAAACACAAGACGATTGCGAAAACCAAATTAAAAGTCCCAGGTTGCAGCTTTTAATTCACACCAACAATATTGAATTGTGGGATTCCCCTTTTTACTACTAGCAGCGAATTTAAGTCAGTTGTACCAAGACTTTTGTGGAACGTAAGTAGGGAGTTGCCAACAAAAAGATAAGCTCTTAACTGAACATGATTGCCAAAATGTTTGATTTTATAAAAATTGAAAAGCACTACAAGTATTCATAATACCATTTTCTTATTTTGGAGTTTTGATTAAAATCATATGCAAAACAATATCATTCGCATATACATATTTACTGTACCTTCAATTATGTGGAAGACTGTATATAGAAAAGTGAATGAGGCCACGCCTCCATTGAAAGGAAAGTTTCAACATGTCTTATATCCACAACTAATCAGTTCAGATGAATTATATTTGGGTATATACATACATGCATATGTCTTAGAGATCAAACTGTATAAAAAATGGGCGGTGCCATGCCCTACACAATAAACAAAGCCAAATGCACAATGTCAGATGCACAATAGTTGGCATAAGACTCCCATCCCCATTTACGGCGACATTACTATTTACCATACCTTCCCAGCTATTTGACGTAGATATATGATATTCGAAATATATATGTATATATATCCTTAAGATCAAGGTATATAAAATACCAGTTCAGTATCTAAAAAAATAAGTCTTTATTTGCTTTGATGGGTGCCCTAGTATAACATAATTTTGAAACCTTAAAAAAACCAAAAAGAAGCTAGTACATTTTAAAAGTAAATTGTTTAAGTATGTATTTCACTTGGTAATTAAATTCTTTATACTAAATTTAAAACAGTTCGCGACGTGATTTAGTAAAATACTGAATATTTTGATTGGTTGTAAATTACCGTTATATGAGAGGCGTGCGTCTTTTTCCACTGAATTCTATAATTTTCGAAATTATGCTTACTAACTGAAAATACAAGAAATTACTAATTTATGCAGAGTTTGATAACGAAGTTTCGGAGAAATATGGTACCTATTTCCTCTATAGTGGGCGGTGGCAAATAAATTGTCTTTAATAGTTAATAAAATATCGAATGTTTTTTTTTTGATTTTCGCAAATTAACGATATATTAGAGGTGGTCATGGTTTTTGTGCGATTTTTACAATTTTCGAAATCTCGCTTATTGTATTTAAATATAATATGTAAATGTGTATTGCGAAATTTAATAGAGCTTTTGAGATATATATTTTGCTCAAAATTGGGCGGTGTCACGCATATTACCAATATTTTTTTCGTTCCCGGTTTTTATTTATGCAACTCCATTCCGCATATTAAGTTTGAGAAAATTCTCTTCGGTAGTCACTTAAATATCGCGTTTTTTTATTTGTGAAAATTACAGTTATATAATAGGTGGGCGCGGTTTTCGGTCAGCTTTTGTAATTTTCAAAATTTTGTTTACTGGTTTAAAATGAAATATATGTATGTACCAAATTGGGTAGAGTTCGGTCAAGTAGTTTCGGAGATTCACCTATTTCCTTTAAAGGGGGCGCAGATACGCCCATTAAAAAATATGAAAATTCACATACGTAATTCTTTCCACCACCTAGTTTATGTAAAAAAATTTGAACAAATTATTTGGTTACTGAAATAACGCTTTGATTTTCACAAAACACCGTTATGCGTGGGTGTTTATTATCGGCGATTTCGCCTATTTGCAATACCAAAGTACCTTGGACTCAGTGCAATTTGTATACCAAGTTTCGCTTATACGAGTATAGCTCAATATTTACTCAAGTTATCCGATGCTCGGACGGCCGGTGTACAAAGTTACAATACCCTGGCAATTCAATGAGCTAAATTAAGTTGCTATTAATTCTAATGTCGACTTTAACTTGACTATGATTACGCTTCACTGATCCCGGAAACTATAGTACTTATAACAACAATACGATACACAGACTTTTTTGAAAGATCCCAAAAGGATTTTAAATATTAGACACATGCGTGGACTTCTACGCACGGTTCCATTCTTGTTAACTTATGAGCTGGTTTTTTTTGTTTGTTTTCTTAAATCAAATGTCTTATGTAAAATCTACGAAAATGATATTTGCTGTGAAAAAAGATTTTTTTCCAGTTTGAGTAAACTTTTTTCTTTTTTGAAAAGATTTCATCTACACTTTTCATATGTTAATAAAAGAGGTTCTTTCAACATTATTTCTAAAAGGAATATTACTGTATTTTAACATCGTTGACATTATCAGTAAATGTGTCGAATATTGTGGTTTTTTTATATCCTAGTTCCTGATAGAAATTTAATTTTAAAGCAACCTGCATAAGTGTGTATGATCCTAAAGAATATTCACACTGAACGTAAGTTTAATTGAAAGCCCTTACTATAGTAATACGAATAGTTGCTGAATATAAAAAAAGGTGGAATAAAAGGAAGATAAAAACCAATTTGCCTTGGCCAAGCTAAAGGGGCTTTAATTAGAAAATAATTGCCATGATATGAAAATTCGTATATATTTTTGCTTTTTAAATAGAAAGAGAGGGGAATAGTCAGTAGTAGAACATATGAGGAAAGTTAATTTCAAATTATAAAAACCATTTTCGCATTTTCTTGACAATTTATTTATTTCAATCTCAATATGTAGTTATTTGGAAACAAACAATTTTTGAATAAAGTTCCGGGAAGAAGTTCTAACCTTGTGTAATTTGTACAATATTCTTACCTACTTAATTGGCGCTATAACCCCTTAAGCGATTTTGGCCGAACTTCTCCTACAATTTGTGGTGTGCGTCTTGATGGTGTAACACAAATTAAGAGACCTACAGTTTGAGTGCCGACTCCGAACGGCGAATGTGTTTTGTGAAAAGTTTTTTCATGACAGAAATACACTCGGGTGCTTGCGATTGCCTACTGAGGGGCGACCACTATTAGAAAAAACTTTTCTAGAATTTTTGATGTTACTTGCCCCGGGCCAGGATTTGATCCCGGCAAGCCAATAATATGCATGAAGGGTTGCGGTTAAGAAATTGTTTTTTAAATGCTTTTATTTTAAAATAACATACATGAATTACAATAGTTAGTAAAAATAAGTTAAAAAAATCGAAAGTAATTAAAAAACTCAATTTAATTCAGAATAATTTCAATAATTCGTCAATTTTTGTTATCTAAAGTGCATACTCGGGCTCTGAAAAGACCGTGCTTTTGGTCGTGGACGTATACTGCTGTCCGTCAGCAATCCGGAAATTCACAAAAACACGGACAATATACTCGTATGCTCTGAAATTATTCCTTAAAATAGAGGCATCTTTGCGTCTCACGGATTCTACAAGTGTTTTTCAATCAGTGGGTTTTGCTAATTGATTATCGCTTTTTTTTCAGACAGCCAAGCAGCGATCCGGGTTGTAAGTCTCGGAATTCACGGCAACGAAAAGGGCGACGAGCTGGGCTCTGGTGCCTCTGAGCCTCATCAGGGGATGGCACTCCCAGCACTGGATGAACAAGGCCAACAGCAAGGTATGCAAGAGCTTGCGGCCCACTTTCAATGCCAAAAGGTCTTATACTCTATTTAAAATGAATCCCCTACTGCCGCAGCTGTAGCTTAACAGGTGTGGAACAAACAGTGGAACATCTCCTCTGCAGCTGCTGATTTACGAAAACTTAACTAACACTTTGAGTTGTTTTATTTTGCCGGATGTGTAAAATTACGCATTAAAATATTATAATTTCTTCCGTTAACTTATTGCCATCGGATAAATCTGCTGCAGACAATTTTTCGAAAAACAATTAAAAATTACTAATGATTTTTTTACGAATTAAAATTTAGTATTTGGAAAAGCAATCATACAAAATTTGAGAACATGAAACTCTTCTTGAAGGAAAGGGTTAAATTAGAAAAACATCGCTTTTACTCTACTATTGAAATCCTAAAACTTATTACAAATTGGTTTTGCGAGCCATTTATTTTTATTTTTTTCGTGTCGTTCCTCCTTGTCTTCTTCAATAGTGCGACTAATTTAGCGACAAGTGTGAAAACGTACATACATTTGTATTCGCTAGTTTCGAGCCCGAAAAAGAAAAAAAAGCGAAAACAGAAAGACACAAATTCATTGACAGCAGCAATTAATGATATTTTTTCGCCAGAAATTCAGATGACCGAAGGATGTCAGCAAAGGTCTATTGACGTGTAGGTTGGGGTTTGTTGTCAATGGCATAGAGCGATAGGGCCAAGGTGTTGAAGGAACCTACATGCATGTATACCGTTACATATGTATGTATGTATGTATATGTGTGGGATGCCACAGCTTCTATGACACAGAGCTATATGACGACAAGTTGCCAAAGGGAGAGCTCAGTTGGTCAAATGGTGCTGAGTGTCACAGGCAATTAGAACTTTTCTACAACAAACCAGTAAATGAAACGAAGCGTATCGGAGCGAAATGTAACGAAATGTCAAATTGACAGCAATTACACAATTTCAATTGTTCAAGTGCAACAACAAAACCAAAAGCAATAGCAACACAGATAAAGCAATGAAAATCATTTAGTGTGGGAACGAAAATGAATGAAGGAAAGGAGGAAAAAGGAGAGCAAGGAAGGGAAAAGTCAGTGCAATTAATGGGCATACTTAAGTGAATGGGACAATACGTAGGCGCACACACGCACACCCCTTTTTAGACGAGACCAGACTAGCCATAGGCCGCATGTGTGCTTTCCACTGCTTGCTCCATATGACCTCTGTGCCACGTCAAGTCCCAGCTCTAGCTTACTTAAATGCCCAAAATCAAGTGAAATTGATATTATTTCGTACACATATCGGGCAGGGTAATGCAGTGTAAGGGACATGCCAGCAAATGAGGCGAGTTGTCAGTGGAAATTACTACTGCTTCGTAGTTGTGCAACGCCATTGTGAATATGCTATGTATTTTCTTGTGTATGCGCTCGCTACATTGAAAAATTACGACAATTAAAGTGGCAAATTGTCTATCAATTTTTCTACTCCCACTACTCCTTCCTTTAACTATCTTTGCCGCGCTCTGTGACTTTCAATCCTTTTCTTGAATTGCTTACATTGCCCTGCTAGTAAGTACGATAGAAAGAGTAATTGGAAAGTTGTTTGGCACTCGCTTCATTCGCTGTCATTATTGAATGTTGCTTGAGTTGGCAATGCTATGTATATCGAAGTTCTTGCTTTAAATGTGTATGTATGTAGTTATTTCGGAAGGATTTCCTGTTGCTATCTTGTTGTGATTCATTTCATCTAACTATACGGCTAAATGAAGCTTTAAATAGGTAAAATTTAATGGCAATCGTTTAAAATGTACGGAAGATAGCGTCATGTGTGACGCAAGCGGGGAAATCGATCGAAGTTGAAATTTGAAGTAGGAAAATACATTAAAATATTTAAATCTAATACTGTTGAGCGAGTACAAACATTCGTTGAAACAAAAAAAAAAGAACCTAAGAACAATTTTCCTTATTGCAGTGAACTGTTTTCTTCAAATTGCAATATTTGCGCCCGATTGTGAGATGGTTTCTTCAAAATTAATAAAACCTGCATAAAGGGAAATCGGCTTTCTGAAAAAATAGTAAATATTTTTTAGGCGCTATTGCATTCCTAGTTTCCTTTCTTTTGACAGCTGCTTGGCTCCAATCCACATAATTTTTTGAAGTAAAACTTCGCACATAAGTAATTTTCTTCATCACGTAGCGCAAGTCACGCCGATATCACGTCATGAAGTCACAACAGGACGTTTATATGAGAAAACTAAATATACCCACTGAGGCAGCGACATATCAATGTGTATGTATGCTGTATAAGTATATGCATCTATATATATATACACTTGCGGTCAGTAAAAACGCACCACCAAATATAATTGAAATAAGATCATATGAGCAATTTGTTTATAAAGTTAGAATGTTAGGGTAATTTTTATTTGTTTCGCAACATAGTGTAAATTAGTTATCAAGAAAAATTTTTCTCGAAAACGGTTTTTATAAGGAATAGCCAATTAATGAAAAAAAATTTACAAAAATGTACATTCGATGCTATTCATGATTAATTAAAGGAAAACAATGTGAAGTTAACTTAAAGCGACTAAATCATTTTCACCACTAGCAGTAGAAATATAGACTTCAAAATAGGCTCTCCTAATAACGAGTCGTTCCCCCTTTAGCATCAATAACTGTCGTAATTCTTGAAGGCTTGGAATTCACTAGGACCTCAATTGATTTCCTTATAACGGGACCATACCAAACCAGTTTTAAAATCTTTATCAATTGACTTTTATTTGTTGGCTTCTGTTTAGCAACTTCGCGCTTCGTTATGTGCCATAAGTGCTCAATTGGGTTTAATCTGGCGAATTTCCAGGCCAATCCAAGGGTTGAATCCCTAGATCGTTAAATATATTGGCCAATGCTCTTCAATTGCGGGCACTAAAAAATTGTTAACCACTGTCGCATATTTTTGTGCATTCATTATTTCATCAACAAGGTATAGAGGCCCCAAAACATGGTATGAAAAGCAGCCCCAAATCATTTGACTTTGAGGAAACTTAACTTTCTTCACTACACAATTATTCTGGAACCTCTTACTACCTGAACGGCGCATGTAAACCAAATTTTGTGAGCTTAGCAAATTAAATTTGCATTCGTCAGACCACATAACCTGTTGCCAATCATTTTGATCCCAATTTTGGTAATTTTTAGCCTAAGGAATTCGTGGAGCCTTCATTTTTTGTGTTAATAGTGACTTTTTGGCAGGGCGTCTTCTATACAAACCCACATCTCTAAGCCGTCGGCGTATGGCTGCGACACTTAAATCCACTTGGTGAAAATTTTGCATCTCCACCCTTACAGAAAGTGCACTTTTAAAGCGGTCGCTTAAACTTATCCGCCGCAGTTGTTGTCTGTTCTCTCAGTTGACTCTCGGGGACGACCTGATCCCTTTTGACGCTCCAACACATCACTATTGCCTTTTTTTTGTAAAAGACGAACAATAGTTAAATGGCTACAACCAATTCTAGCTGCTACTTGCCGAGAAGATAACTTTTTTCATCTAATGCCAATATGCGAATTTTTTGATCACGCGTTAATTTCTTCCGATTATTTGGCATTTTGCACAACTTTTCAAATACACAACCAAAACACGACTATACCTGAACAGTGTGCAACCCAATTTCATAAAAAATAATTTATTTCTCAGTGCTTACTAGATCTAGCAGAAATTTTTTCAAATTTACAGTTATATAGCTGAAGATAGGCTACCAAAGTGGTGGTGCGTTTTTATTGACCGCTACTACTGCTACTACTAACAAATACTAATACAAATACTAATACACCTACTAATTACTACAACCACAACTACAACTACTAACTTTTGATACTACTAATTACTACTACAATTTTTACGAATGCCGCGACTAATTGTCACTACTATTTTTACTAATACTACTACTAATAACTACTACTTTTACTAATTTCTACTACGATTTTAACTTATGCTACTACTAATTGCTACTAATACGTTTTACTAATTCTTACTACCATTTTTAACAATCCTTCTACTAGTTACTATTACTATTTTTCAGTAATAATTACTAATTACTACTACCATTAATGCTTCTATCAACTACTACCACTACTACTAATTTCTACTACTATTTTTACTAATTTCTACTACCATTTTTACAAATGCTACTACGAATTTCTACTAATGTTTTCCTAATGCTGCAATTAATAATTAACACAATTGTTACCAATTTCTACTACTATTTTTACCAATTATCTTTCTAATTTTACTAATGCTACTACTATTTATTATATTTAGTGTAAGTTCTGCCGCTGTGACTATATTTGGTTTCCTAAATTTCCAAACAAATAAACTTACCTTTGGCTGTGTAAATATGTATGTTAGAAATGCCCCAAGCTAGCTTTCGTTTAAGTGGAGATTGGCGTTTTTACATCGCGTTTCATGAATATCTGTAAATACGTAAGGTAATCTGAACATATGCGAAGTGACCTAGGGGATTATTTATAAGTTATCGATTTCCCTTACTCAATTAGTCGACTAGAAAGCTTATGCATAAATTAATTATCACTATATTCACAATGACCAATTGGCGGTACAGAGTCCCCATAGTAGAGAAAAATGGAATAAAAAAAGTGTCGAATACTAGATGTTACAGAAATACCACACACGTGGGTTTCATCCTCCAGGCAGGCGAGAGTTTGACGGCTCCTTGGCTTAAGCTCTACATGTGGTTTTAGCCATACATGTAGTTTTAGCTCTTCTTTTATTATAAAGATAAGAATTTCCGGTACCGCAATTACCAGATTTTTTAATAGAAATTTCTTTAGCGGCATGAGAGTGATTTTTCAAGATCGCGTCACAAAGGTGCGTCACGAAGTCGCCATACGGCGTTATTGTGAGATTAAACAAACAACAACAACAAACCCACAAAACGATAATAACAATCCCAGCAAGAACAGTCGCATCTTAATTATGAGCAAAGAATGAAGTGGTTTTTCCTTATTTGGCAATTTTCGAATTATGCGAAATTCAACAGGAACTTCCAAGACCATTTCAGAATCATTTAAAGAGCATGTTGGGACTATTTCGGGACCCTTTCAAGATCATTTGAGGACTATCTTGTGGGCCTTTTTAGTACCAATTCGGAACTAGTTCAGGCCAGAAATGGGTATAGTCTGTCTCACATTCCCTTCTCTGTCTCTTTATGAAATCGGCAAAGAAGTGCATTCGTGTATTCGTTCGTGTAATAACTTTTTTATTCCAATTGTGCAATTGGCTATGGTAACCTCGACTGATCTATAAATCTAAATAAAAAGTCAATGGACTCTCCTGAACACCACACGAGTGCAAGTTTATTCTTTTTCACAACAGAATTAATTGATATTCGCAGACAATTGTTCAATAGGGAGAAAATTGCAGGAACTTAAGACGTTAGCAATGCCGGTTTAGACTACCATTGCAAAGGTGGAGTGAAGTATATTATTTGCTATTTAAGTGTCGAATATGTTAAGTCTGTGTCTATACAACTTTTTTGAATTGGTAAAAAATTGCATTTCATAACAACTTAAGTAATTTTTACCGCATTGCTGATATAGACTATGAAAGTTAAAATGAGCAATTAAATATTTTGAAAAGGCAGCAGTTGCTCATGATCTCTTAAAACGCTTACGAAGCATGGATTTAAAGTTTTAAAATCTCACAAGTTGTCGTGAGAACCAAGACGCTCGTTCTAATAGTCTCATATGCCGATGATTGCTATAATTGCCACCGGCAATGTAATTGATGACCTTTGCTCGCAAGTGAACGGATATTTTTCCGACATTGCCCGTTTCTTCACAGGCAGAAACTTGGCGTTGTCCCCTACTAAGTCCTCGCGGACCACCTGGACGAAAGAGGTCAGACTGGATCTTAGGATCCATATTGATAGCACCCCCATTCCGATGGTTAATCAACCGAATGTTCTGGGGGTTATATTGCACAGCCTGCTCTTCTTCTCTCCGCACACCAACAAAGGCGCTTGCCGGCAGCACTAAGTTCAAATACAAAGAAACGTTGTTGGCAAAATACAAGGCGATTAATTAACCCGGTAATTAACTATGCTGCACCAATGTGGTCGCCGGGTACCAGTAGGACACAGTAGATGAAACCGCAGATCTGCCAAAATGCCGCACTCCGCACGGTGACGGGATGCCTGCTGATGTCGCCTGAGGCACATCTCCAACCACATCACCACTTGTAGCAGATGAGGAGTCTCTGGTGCCACGTGAGTCCCGCGTTACTCTGGCCCAATTAGGATCTGGATATTATAGTAGACTCAACTGCTACCTATCCAGAATCTACCCTGACATATCCAACACATGTCCGGCATGTGGAGATTCTCTGCACGATACCAATCACCTATTCTCATGCCCTCTCAAACCTTCTCATCTAACCCCCCTCTTTCTCTGATCCAACCTTTTCGCAACAGCACGTTTCCTGTCACCCCCTTCCTAGATGTGTTTGACGACAACGACCAGGGGTGAATCCGCTCTTCACACGGCATGACTAGCCGCTACAACAACAACAAAAAAACAACTCGTTCCAATACAAGTATCTTCTGGTATGGATAATGGAGAAACTTGTGTGGGGGAAACAACCCGCCACAAGGTCACCGTTTTTCGACACCTTAAGAAGCGGTTGATGCGTTCGAATCACAACCCTTAGAAGTAACTCAAACGGAGTGGAAAGTGTATTACGAAAACTGGGTCAAAAATGTATTGATCTTCATTATAAAGACATGTTTATTTATCAAGCTTAACCCTTGGTCAACCCTCGCATTCCTTATACCATAATTCTCATATATTCCAGTAGCTCTTTATCAACTTCCATTTGATACCTGCTAAAGCTATATATGATAGTGAATTTAATGTAGTTCTTTCAAGTAAAGCTTAGGCAATACATACATATGTGCATTCCGTGTGGGAAATGAAAGTAATTTTAAAGTGATTTACAATTTACTAATTTTTCAATGACAACTAATTGCCATTCCATATAACGAACTGATTTATTTAACATGGCGATATCTTAGAAAGCAGACAGTTACCTTATCTTTCAATTACTATATTTGTCATTTAAATTTAACCATTCTATATATGTAAAAATGGGTCGTGGTTTGTTCGGATGCTTAAAATTTGAAAACAACTCGACCAACTTGCATACTTCTTTCTGCCAAAAAAAATTTGAAAACTTATCAACAGGTGTTGCTGTAGGCCACACTTCAGTCTAATTATAGTTCAGCATGTGGCGTTAAATCACGTAAAATCAAACGTAAATGAAGAAATTTTACAATATGAGTGTCAAACTAACAGATTTAAAAAAGTGTGATTTCAAAAATATGTTTGTGGAATGTTGCCCCCTATTTAACAACGTATTTAAAATTATAATATGCTAATTACTAGGCGCCCGCCGTAGCCGACTGTGTAGCGTGTGTGCGCTTCATTCGGTGGGTTCGAATCCAGCTCGAGGCAAGTAACATCCAAAAATTATAGAAAAAGTTTTTTCTAATAGCGGTCGCCCCTCGGCGGGCAACTGCAAACCTCCGAGTGAATTTCCGCCATGAAAAAAAAAAAACTTCTCACAGAAACATTCGCCGTTCGGATTCCGCGTAAAACTGTAGGTCCCTCAATTTGTGTTGCAACATCAAGACGCACATCACAAATTGTAGGAGAAGTTCGGCCAAAATCGCTTAAGCGGTTATAGCGCCAATTAAGTAAGTAAGTAAGTAATTCCTAGATATGGGCCGCAAACGAAGAGCGTTATGGGATTCAAAGAAAGTATGCTTAAAATATAAATTTAATGAAACTTCTAAGCTAAAGGGGGGAAGTACCTTTAGAAATGTAAAAAATCGATTCTAATCAAAAGGTATATCACTTTAGAATATCGTGTCAAAGTTTCAATAGCTAATTCTTGCAATTGAGGAAGCGAAACTTCTCGGAAATGGCTGGCGCCGAGCTCTTGGCCGCAAACTTTGAACGGGGTTTTCTCGAAACAATATTCTTCAAAATTGTGTAAGCGATAATAAAACAACCTAGTGAACAAATGTATATTTTAAATAAATTTAGCATACATTTGCAAAACGCATAAAAAATGTTCTATATAGACTAAAGATTTCAAAACCAGATCATTATAAAACCTTTTTACAATGAAATAATTGTTTTTCAATCGTAATTTTTTTTTGATCCTGTTTTTAAAATAACAGAAAATATTTGGTTTGTTGATTTCAAATGAAAATTGCGGCCAGTATCGCTTATGCTATTTACGACGTCAGGGGCGACTTGACTTACAAGGTCCTTGAAAAATATGTTAATTTTCCATTTTCACTTTTGTAAAAAATATTTTTTTTCAACTTCAGAGATCACTCTATGTAAATAAATATTATAATTTCAAACGAACTGTCTTCATTTTCCTTCAAATCAATTCGAAAAAAACCTTTTTTTCTACCCCTAAGTAAAATATAACAGTGTTACAGTAACTGTTTATACGAAGACATTTTTAAGGAGAGTTGCCACCTTCTTCGAACGTAATTTAATTGGTAAGGAAACAAAAATTTTTCAATAATGATGTAAATCGAAAAAAAAATTTGTTTGAGAAATATTTTTCAAAAGGGTTGCCACATATTTCACAAATTTAGATGTGACCGAAAGGCTGCCAACTTTTTTGTAATGACATTCAAAATTAATACATAATGTAAGTGAAATGGAGATATTCCCCATACAGATTTACAAAAACTTTTTTGAAAGCAGTTTATAAAAGAGCTGGCACGTTGCCGTTGTGCATTTCTAACAATAAATTGGTTTTCACAAAATCCGAAAGGCAGACCACGCAGTTGGTAATAACAAATAAATTTCAGCAACCAGTCGTAAACGGCAGTTATAAAAAAGAAGTCGATTCTTTATTATTATCATAGTTTTAAAGTAGTTCACAGAGAATAGGTTTTCGTATTTGTTGTTTCATGAAATTCACTTGTTTTCTCCGACAGGGTTCATATCAATATACTACGCTCATAGAATTTTCAAATGACATATGACAATAAAAAATTTGCCAGTGTATTACGTGCTCTTCTTATGACCAATTTAACCGTTACGTACATATGATATGTCAAATGTCATGTCTACGCAGGAAACTCTACAATCGAATGAGAATATGAAAAGCCAAAAAAAAAAAACCAAACTCTCAATCCATGCCATACAATATTTTCACGCTTTGCCCAATCAATTGATTGGCAGCAAAATAATTGCATTTCCTGGTGGTCAAAGCGGGCAGCAAAGCGCACGAACAAAGTACATCCATCTATGCGAATAGAAGAGCTTTTCATATTACTTCAAATGTGTGCTATAATCAGATGCGAATGCGAATGCGAATGCGAATGCGAATGCGCACGTAACTTACTTTATTATTACCAGAGTGCAAGTGAATTCACATTTACTATCGACATGTGTGTATTCGTGTACGAGTATTATTATTATAGTTAGTTGTCAGTGGAAGTCCATCATTATTACGAGACGAGAGCCCACGCTGCGTATGAGTGTTCGTTCTCTCTAACACGCGTCATTCGCCTGATTAGTAGACTGTGGTGTGGCTCGCACGTTCTGTGTTTATCCACCGCTCACGCAGGCACATGTGTAGTCACGTAGTAACGCTAGCAGGCAGGCACTCACTTCAAATAACAACAAGCATATTGATTGAGTGCATCGCGTATGTGAATTAAAAGCACAGTAGCTGTACAATCACGGATAAAAAATGTGTTAATGTGCGGGAGAAAATTAGGCCAAGGTTGTGGTATGGAAAGTGAGATCGAAAAAGATAATCCAGCTACATCCGATCAGTGAAGAAAAACTAAGGGCCTCACATTACATCATGGCACAACCCAAAACACATACGAGAAAATAGATAAATGCGCGAAACTAGAACTAGAACCACCTAAAATGCCCCGTAAATCAGAACAAAATTTAGCGGATTGCTTTATGATTTTTTTCCAATAAGAAGCCCTTTATATTACGACTGGATATGCCTTTTAATTAAAATCAAGAAGATTATCTGTAAAACTAAGTTGAAAACTTCTATCTCGTAGCCTTCCTCGACATTGAAGGGGGAAGGTTCCGCAAAAACTGTGCGAGCTGATGCAACAAATGGTTCAACCGCTGCTGACTTAGGGTCAGCTCAAGTAAGCTGGAACGCGTTTTCTTTACGAGGCGGTGTAAAATGCCTTCGGTAACGCCTACCGAAACTGAATGGCGTCCGTTTAAGTCTTGCTACAAGTGTCAAATTTGTAGGCCTTATTTTAGATAAGAAGCTGAACTGGAAAGCAAATACAGTTAAACGCTATGGAATAGCTTCCGTAGCCCTTTATACCGGTAAGAAGGCCATAGGCAAGTAATGGCGTCTTAATTCCCGGATTTGTCGGTGGATCTTTACAGCAGTCGTTAAATCAATTATTATTATTATCGTGTGGTGGCCTGCTTTAGAAAAAGAGGTTAACCTCAGGCTACTCACCAAGGTGCAAAGATGTAGTATGATCTGTATAAGCGGGGCGCTCAGAACCCCGACAAGTGAGGCCTTGAATAAACAACTGATGGCAGCGATTTCTGCTTTGCGACTAAGAGGGACATCCCAGTGGCATTCCGAAGCCCAGAGGCACTCTTGTGTTTTGAACAAGTTTTGCTCTATTCCGGGTAGCACGGATCGTTGGGCTTAGACATCGGTTTCCGAAAGAAACCTTATTACAAGAATTCCAAGTTAGAAGGAGTGGAATCTTGAGTTTCCAAGATCTGGGCTCTTTCACGTTTAACTCGAACAACGCGCTGAACTGCCGTCTTTCTATACACAGGCGGCAGCCACTCCAACCTAACCTAACCTAAGTTGAAAACTTTTTACCGTAATCAAAGATAACCTAACCTATGTTGAACATTTTTTACTGTAATTAAAGAAGTGACCAGTAGAATTACGATGTAAACTTGTTCAATAAAATCTAGCACATAACCCGTAAAACTAAGATGAAAACCGCTTCAATAAAATTAAAAAGTGAATCTTGGTTTTTATTAGAATCTCCTCCTATTTTTAATAAGCCGATGATCTTATCAATTTAAAATTATTAATATTAACACTTTTTAATTGAATTGTGCATGTTTTACTTATAATTATAATAAGTTTTAAGCCGCTTTCCTTTTCAATAAATGCGAGAGAAATTCAAAATAAAATTTAGAAGATTTTCTGGCAAAAATTTCTTCAATCTGCTCCCTCTCGCTCTCCTTGGCTACCGTTATTCCATAGAACGTCTGCATTTTTTTAATCACGTTAAAGTTTGAACAAGGATAGTGGATTAAAAAAAATTAAAAGATCCAAACTATAAAACTATACACTGTTTGCAAAAATGGCTATCAAATTATCCTTAACATTTTTTTAATCTTATCCTTTGGTAAAACGCATAAAAAATACCTTTTACAGCTTTTATCCTTTAATATCGTCGAAAATTTACATACAAAGTAAATCTGATTTGATGTAAGTACAAAGATACTAACTCATACAATAAATTCTTGTTTAGCAAATTAATATTTACTTAGTGCAGGGATTTGAATAAAAATTTTCAAAAAGTTTCAAAGATAAGAAATTTAATTGATTTTTTTGGGCGTACCCCGATTTCACTTATATAATGCAAAATACAAATTATTAAATCCACTTTCTTAAATAGCGCTAAATAATTCCCTTGCTTCGGGAAATATGTTGGCAGGGTTGCTTTTGTAACTAAGGGCAATTTTACCCAGTTAGAGCTTCTTTTGCTAGTCGGTTACAAAGAAACCGGCCTACTATGGAATACATCTTCTTAGTTTAAATTATTTTTTTATCCAAATACACCAGGCTTAGTTTTTCTACATTCAAATTTTATTCCACCCGTACATCATGAGAAATTCAAGTCGGTGGAGTTATATTTAGAGCAATAAAGCGAACAAGTTTAATATAAAATAAATGACTGGCCGTAACATAAAAAAAGTCTCCAGAATTCAAGTGTCTCTGGAATGGCTCTTGCAAAAGTTGAGAAAAATGCTAGAAAGAACACATGGCTAATTTTTAATTTCATTGCCTTCTGCAAAAATTTACATAGCCTAAGCACCACTATTTATGTTAGAAGAGTTGAATGGCAAAAAAAAGTAAGTAGACTCAGAGATTTCTTGGTAAGCAGACTCTGAGGCCAAGCGCAGACTATTCTCCGATTAAACTTATACTAAATGCAAGCAAACAGCTAGCTCCAAAATAAGTTTAAAAACAAAGCATAAAATACATGCAAAATACTGCCGCAAAAGGAAGGAAATACCAGCGGTTACGCTAATGTCGCATTCAGCGTGTGGCAAATGGCATGTGGCAGGCTAAGGCGCTGATTTATTGCTGTAAATGCAACGCAGCAATCGCAAATGATTCAAAATGATTTTTATCGCATAAAATCAACGCCACAAACAAGAAGCCCCGAAAAAAAGTGACAACAAAAAGCTGACAATAAAGAGGAACCAGACAGGCAGATCGGCAGATAGCCAGATAGCCAGACCGCCGGTAGCTGAATAGACAACAGCCAGCCTAAACACATCACACGCCGTGGTTGGCACAGAGAGGCCATGACAGTGGCAGTGTGGCGCGGTGTCAGCAAATATTCCATTGTGGCAAACGCATATTCCCAAGCCGCAAGCAAAAACTAAAAGTAAAAATACTAAAAATTACAACAATAGCAATGACACGCGTATATATTTGTGTGAGAGTGTAAGCCACAGTTGAGGCGAAAAATCTTGCAAAAGCCGAAAATTGCAAGCGGAAATCACACATTTGCTGTTGTTTGGTGGCATGCCACACACGTACACACACACACACATTATTATTGTTTTGTGTGTACATGAATGCAGTTTGTATATTAAATACTATTTGTGCATGTTCAAAAATATGTATGCACATAAATAGCATGCGGATGCGTTTGATATACCACTTTTCTACAAATTAAACAAAAAAAAAAAAAACAAAGACTATTTTCAAATGCGCGGAAGTGACAGACTGACTTAGCTGGGAACGGGTTTACTAACTATAAGTGCACAGTGTTTTAACAAAAGTGTGAAAGGGGCAATATGAGATTGCAAGCCCTAGTTGCTACATAAAAGGTAAGTGTGTATTTTATCCAACAATATTTAAAATAAAACAGTTATGACATTGTTTAGAATTTTTCATGCCTCCAAGTTTGACCTTGCAGCCACCAAAGAATATTATTTGTATAAAAATTTGCATTTTACATTTTAACCCCCGAATTTCTTGCTTCAACCCAATCCTAAGGTAAGTGTACGCGCTGGCGCCAAATGTCGTGATATTTTGGCTAACTATTTTTAAAATAATAAAAAGAGTTATGAAATTGCTTAGAATTTTCCAGGTTTCCAAATTTCATACCGCGCGGCCTCCAAGCACCATTATTTTAATCAAAAGTGAAAAAATGCGTAAGAATCCAATCTTTAGTTAAGGTAAGTATTTAAGTATATATGTTATATGTATATATACAGTCTGTCTAGTAGAAGCGTGATCGGCAAAATTTGCACATAGAGTGCCGTTATCAAAATAATTTGAATGCACCTTGGTAGCGACATCATTTTTGTAGTACGCATTGCAAAAACTGTCAGTTTCGTGAAACTATTACAAATTGCACGTTGTTTTAAAAAATGAGTTCCGCGTACGAGAACCGATTTGAAGCTGTATTTCTTTGTCTACACCCTAGAGGGCCCAAAATGTCACGTTTAGCTGCAGCGAAATATATGAAGAAGTCGAAGTCATTCGTAACGAAGTGGACGAATCGGTATTTAGAAGTAAAAAATGTCGACGATTTGCCTGAGCGGGGCCCTGAAAAAAAGACCTCACCAAAGCAGGACAAGAAGATCCTTGATTTGTTTGCGACGAAGCCGGGCTTATCGTTGCGTAAAGCTAAAGAAGTTGTAGAGAAAAGTGTTGTTCAAATATCGGTAGAGACGATTCGAAAACGTTTAGGCGCTAACGACGTCAAATACCGCAGCTCTCTTAAAAAACCGTTGCTCTCATCATCACACGTTGAAAAAAGACTCGCCTGGGCCTGCGCCAATTCAGAACGGAATTGGAATAATGTAATATTCACGGATGAATCTTCATTTTGGGCAAATAGTAACATAAATCGATCTTGGTGTACCGCTAACAATCGATTGCTCCAACGAACTGTTAAACACCCAGTGAAGGTCCATGTTTGGGGATGTTTCTCAGAAAAAGGATTTGGACGCCTTTTCGTGTTTACCAGCAACTTGAATGCGGTTTTGATGAACAAAATTTATTAAACAGCTTTATTGCCATCAGCTGCGCAGATGTTCGGGAGAAGAGGACACTCTTGGATTTTGCAAGAAGACAATGACCCCAAACATCGCAGTCGAATGTGTGCAGAGTGGAAACAGCAAAATGGTGTCGAGGTGTTAGATTGGCCTTCACAGTCGCCTGATGCCAATCCGATAGAAAATGTGTGGGCAATAGTAAAGCAGAAACTCAGAGGAAAAACGATATGGACAGCAAAACAGTTGTCAAGACAAATTCGACTGATTTGGAAACGATTGCCTCAGCAACTTGCTCAGAACTTAGTGCAAAGTATGAGTCGGAGGTGTGAGGCCATAATAGCGAATGGCGGTGACTATACATGCTATTAAATGTATTGCGTACAATAAATATTATAAACGTGTAAAATGTTGTTTATTTGAAACGAATCGGACAAATAGTTCCCAAGTTATGGCGATCACGCTTCTACTAGACGGACGTATATATAAAATGGGTGTTTTTTTAGACTGATAGAACTTTCGATAGGGATAGCTGTCACTTGACAGCTGGTAAATGACATTTCGTTTTGACATTTCTGTTCAGTAAGCATTGACAAATCATCGTGGAAAGATTGACCAACGTTTACAAATTGTGGAAATTTACTTTAAAAAGCAGCTCATTTACATAGCTAAATTTTGCTTCTGATTCTTAATATATTATATATGTATGTAGTATATATTTTGAATTATTTTTCATGTATGTACGTAAATAAACGTAACAAGCGACTTTACTTTTTGTATTACTCTACTCTCCATTAGCGCCAGAGGTGATTGGATGTTTCGATGTTTTTTACTATAAATTAATTTTTTTACAATATGTTTGCAATAAATTAGTGCAAATAATAACTTAGTATTTGTGTAAAATGTTTGCAATGGCCAGAGGAATTATTATTATTTTTTACTTGAGCTAATACTAAGTTAGAAAGAGGTTAGAATGTGATTCGTTTTGCCAAATTTTGGTTTCCAGATTTTAGACCTATTGGATCTTCTGCTTCTCGCCCGAATGGCTTCCAACCTTCTAAATTCTGGGGGCGGAGCGCGAGAGTAGTGAGTTGATACCGCAATGAACCTCGTAAACGTCGTTTAAAGCAATAGATGCGACGACGTTTTTTCAATAATCCATTTACGCTAGCTTAGATCAGAATATGACCCATTTCAATAAGTTCATACAAATAAAAACAAACAAAAAAAAAGCTCCATTGTCTGCGGTTTCTGGCGTCGCAAACGAAATAATAATGGAATGGTTATGCCAATGTTAGCCGCATCAAATGTAGCCCTTCAATCTAAACCATAGTATTATTTTTGTCTAAACACAAATGCTTCAAAAATAAATATTTATTCAGGTATTTTAGTTTCAATTTTCCACGAAAATACTAAAATATATAACTTAAGTATTAATAAGTTAATGCCGGTATTCTCTAAGCAGTCTCTAGTCACTAATTGAGACTTTTTGGTGGTGAAATTGATTTTGAGACAATTCGGTATTCAATAAGTCGTCTCAATTCTCCAGTCACTAATTTGTCAGCTGGTTCTGAGCAGGTCACTAAGCAATGAAATTGAGGATTCTTATTAGGCGTCGAACTTACAGTTTTGTTCTGCTGTTGAACCGGTTGATAATTTTTATTTAATATTAAGAAAAAATTTTTAGTTCTTAATAAATGTATAGATAAACAGCGAGGAAGTGAAAATTTATTAAAATTTTTACAATCAACAATTTTTTAGTGAAAAGTTTTAAACTTTACTTTTTTCCATTTAACGGAAGTACACTTTGGACCTTCAAGAGCGTTGAAGTGCTTCGCTACCTCTACTAAAAAGCTCATCAAGCTTTCTAGGGCTTCGCATAAGCGCTAGGTGGCACTCGACATGATCCTTGGCCTGCCGGGAGGTTTTACTTGAATCTGTATTTAGTGAAATATCTCTTTTATTTTCAATAAAACAAGCATAATAGGAAAAAAAACTATTTTTTTACGTTTACTTACTTTGTTCTGCCATTTTGATCTAATGCGCATATGGATGTAGAAATGCATTTATTGATTGTTGATTGTATTTATATTTGCACATTTTTTAAAAAATCGGTTCACATAAAATGCAGTAATAAGAATTCTGTAGGGCTAATTTCTATATTAATCTTAAGATAACTATACTGTTTTCATTTTGAAAGAGCAATAATGCTGTAGACAAAGAATTGAAAACGTATATTGTGTGTGATGTCGATGAAGACATTTTCATTGAAATTGATTGTGCATCTTCAGCTGAACATACTCTCAGCTCCAGGAATGATACAATACAAGATTGCGCTGACTGATCTGAAATTGGGAGGTTAACTTGGCTGTGACCTCGCATTAGATTTACCGGTGGAGAGGACTGAGAGGAAACATGTTGGCCTACGTGTTAGTAAAAATAAACACTGAGATTGTTAAACCCGCTGGAAAGGATACAAATGATTGCGACTATACATACATACACGGTTTTTGTAAACAAAATCTGTCGTGACGTCGAAATTATGTCGAAATTTGCAAGAGAGGGTTAGCGGTACCATAATCTGCGCCACCTTCTGTATTCCCTTCATTATGCCTCAGCTCATTGTCTCTACTGCTTTTCACCACAGTATTTGGTGAAATTTTTTGAGACTGTTGTAAAATATGTCTCTAATTAAAAGTCTCAAATTTAGTGACTTGGGATGAGACTGAGTTACAGAATATCGGCATAATATCAGTAGGGAGTCACTTTACATAACTTATTTAAACGGAGATATAAAAAAATATCGTTTACCTTGTTAGGGTAATGTGCGGATGGGTGATCGAACAGAGACCGGACTAAAAGTCTCCCAAGACAAATTCCGTTGATCTGAAAATTTTTGAAACTGTGGGAGGGCGACAAATATTGCGGTGCGTTAGGAGAGGGCTAGAACAAGGCTTGGTCGATGCTTCAAGTTCGATATCCAGATCACCAACGGCATATTTCTTTCTAGGGAAATCTATTCTTCTAGGGAATTTCAATTTTTAACCTTTATGAAGCCACTTCCAATATTGTTCTTTTCAAAGAGTCTTGCTTCACCCGATAGCTTTAGCGAAGGCTAAGCAATTTTCCAGAAAATATTTTACTCATCTAAAATGAAACAGTGCAGAATCCCCACATCTGCAGGCAGAGTTCACCAAAATAATAGAATAAAATTTGGCGTGCCTTCAACCTCACAGAATAGGAAGATTTAAAAAATAGGCTTCAAGAAGGGTTAACCCTTAGCCAACCACTCGAAGTGAATTGAAAGACAGTCGATTCACATGACGAAATGAAGAGCATTCGTTAAAACAGCATATCAACAAGAGAAATCTGCGCCAACCATGAGATTAAAGTAAACTAGTTACTTCAAATCTGGCATCAATGCCGGAGGAGCTTCGTCACAATGCTCAGACGGCTTCCAGCATAGCTTAATGCTAACTAAACTCCCGAGGGAGGTTCACAAAAAGGAGCAGATAGATTTTGCCAACAGCTTTACTGAGTAAGAAAAGGTGAAAAATGACAGACATGAAATTTTTGGCAATTCCCTTAAGGATATAATAATGCAACAATTAAACAGCTGCTGGAGTCAAATTAACACCTAGTTTTCTCATTGATAAATCATGCCCTTGATTCAATGACTTCGGTGTCTAGATAATTTCGGTCTATTGTCTCTCCTACCAAGGGCAGAATTCGAAATTCCATGGGCTGTATTTAGTATAAACTAGCATGAGGATTTTTATATCTGAGAAAGTATTTCCGACTGAGTTACGAGTATCAGTATCCGCAGGAAACTCTATATGTTATCTTCACTGTTAGTTAGGATTTTAATCACTATAGGTACATTCGATTCGCCACTACTCTCTTCCCGATGCCCAAGATCTGAACAAATTTATGTGTCCAAGCATTAAAAACGATAGCTAGCTAGATTCGGCGATCGCGAGTACGGTGATACCTCATTAAACTAGTCGAACTCATTAGATTCAATTCTGCACACATTAGACCAGTTTTAAGCAACACATAAACGACGATCATGTGCGCGGACGTACTTGAACTTTTGGGAAGCGCGCACATAACATTGGAAACAAAAACAAAAACTCTGTTGATGATAATTTATGCCAGATACTTCATCGATTCGCCACTCGCTAACAGATAGCGAAACGAATACGGCTTATGTAACTGAACTGAAGAACTGTTATGACTTTCGTAACATAACATTGCCGCCTCTTACGTTAAGTGGTGCATTACAAGCGCTATACGAAATAGATTTAGAAACCTATAGCCTACAAAAGATGCTTGAGAAATATCAATAGGTTTCCTCTATTCAAAAACCAATAATGCAACCTAGTTAAGTTTTTCCACCAATCTACCACTCCATTCCCACTGTGCAGCAGCTATGCGAGTGCTACAAATCTAATATATGGCCTATTGTAAATGACACCAGTTCTGGAAGAACCTGCTGCTATTACATTAGCTTGGCTTGACAGACAACTCAAATTGTTGTTTGACTTACTGGTTTTTTTGTAGCTTCCGCTCTGCGCATTTTGCCTGGTGACTTCAAAAACATGTGGCATGCGGCGTGCACCATGCCTTTAAAAATTGTATGACCAAATGCTGTCACAGTGATACAATTTTTCAAACTAGCCTAATTGTCTGCAATTTAATTAAAAGTAAAAATAAAAAAAACGAACGGAAAATAAAAGAAGACAAATTTGGAAAATAATAACAAATGAAACATTTCTCTAATCTGCAAGTAATTTCTTCGCTTTTTTATTATATCTTTTCTCACTAACATATTTTATACGAAGCTATTTGCTTCCACCAATACTAAATATTTCACTTAATTAAAATAATTGTTACAAATAAAAAGAGAAAAATTGCATTCAAAATAGTTGCCATTAAGATATGTAGAAATTTATGATGCATTTTGTGACTTGGATAGTTGGTCATTAGTGTGGGGTGTGTTTTTGGGCATGGAGCGCATTTTTTTTTTAATACTAATAGTAATGTAGTGATTTCAGTTCAAAAGTCTCAATGAACTTGTGCTTAGACGGAATAACTCTCACAGATTACATGATACCGAATTATAAGCAGTACTTTTATTTATTTTTTATCTTTTTCATAATATTTTTCGGCAAAGTTGGTTGCCAAGGACTAACATGAAGTTACTTTCTTCTATTGGCATTTACTTTACGACTGAGTATAAGATTGGTACCATATTTTAATTCACAGAGTACATAAATGCATTGAATATATTGGGGAATACAAAAAATTATTTTTATGTTCGTTGTATAAAACTCTTTCTTAAAAGACCCCTAGTGAAATTTCCAAGCAAATGAAAATATCAAAAAGTGCCTTTCTACAAACTACCTGCCTTTCTATAGCTACCCAAAGTACATATTTTGCTCAACAATCCTTTTTTCAATTACTCCAAAAACATTCAGACGAAAAGTTTCAAACTTAATATTTCGATCTAAACAAAATTTGGCCTGAGAATTCAAAAAGATTTGGAGGTTTTACTAGCTATATTGGGCTAGAGGAAAAACCTCTCTACTTAGAATCATTTTGCCTCAAACAATAACCCTGAAATTGTTGTACAGTGTTCTAAACATATACTTCGTGCAAAACTATAATGACAAATATTTTTAAATTTATTTTTCTTTCATTCAATTTTTGTTACTTTATAATTGAAATACAGTACATTGTCTACAAAACAACAATAGGCATATCGAAAAAATTTCCTCAAAATTTCAAAATTTCAAAAAATTTTAGAAAATTTTCGAGTGTGCAGTTTTGTAGGTCAAGTTCCAAGTGGGTAAGAATTACCGCTGATTTTTTTAAATTTCTTTTGCCAAAGGTGTTTTTTTCATACATAAATAAATTTTGTATATTCGTTATATACATAAAAAAAATTCAAAAATCATCGGCTATTCGTAGCGACTTCATGTTGAACTTTATAAGACTCGAATTTAATGGACTACACAATTACATACTCAAAAGGCTTGCAACTTTGATAAAAACTTGATAAATTATTATAAATTTTTTGTTAAGCTGGCTACTTGGATTTATGGGATTTGTTTAGTGAATGAGCTGTGTTAATTGTATGGAACGATCGAACACCGACCATTAAGACCCAACCGAACATTTTAAGAAACTAAAATAATAGAAAATCAAACATTTTGTTTAATATTTTACTTTTTTTATTGATCTAAAAAAAATATACAAATTAGTTTAAATCACATCAATTTCAGTTTATCTCATAAAAAATTTTGATCAAAAAAACTTACCTTTAATGTTTGGCATATAATAATGATATTGTTATAAAAAAATAAAAGCCTATTGACATTTCCACCTTTCCAACCGACTCCACATATCGGTTTAAGCTGATCTGCAGGGTTCAAATCCTGGGTGGGACAAGCAAACATCAAAAGTAATTTTTTAATTTTTTTCTAATAGCGGCCGCCTTCGGCGTGCAATGAAAAAGCTCAGAGTGTATTTCTGTCATGAAAAAACTGCTCAAAAATAATATTGTAAATCGTCGTAAAACTCTAGCCCACTCAATATATGAAACAACATCAAGACGCACATCACAAATTCTATGAAAAGTTCGGCCAAACAGCAAGCTATGATGTAAGCGTCAAATTATTATTATTATTATGATTATTAGATACAATCGATAGAGGAAATGTTGTTTAATAGAAAATATGGGCTTTAAAAAGTATTCGAAAATTTGAAAATTTCTCGGCGGCAGATATTCACTAAGAAAAGTTATCGTTTCGGAATGAATACTTTCTTTCAGTATTACTAGTGCAAGTTATATCCTTGTTACATAAATCCAAAACCTTATTTGACCTTTTTCCACAGAGAAATATATAAAAACTAAAATTTTATTTAATTATTATAAAAGCTTGAATGCCGAATCGAAAACGAACCGAACTCAATTGACTGAACATGACCGAAGCCGAAGTTCGGATGTTCTCTAATTAATTGAAAAACAACAGAAATAAAATAAACGAAAAATGAATTGGAGAAAATTTTTCAATATACTATACGTGCTAAAAATAATACTGTTATAACGAAATTTCATTTAATGAAACCAGTAATGGCGTTTTCTTTTCTCAAAATAATATTGCCCTCTTTGTTTTTCTTAGCCCTTTAAACGGGTTGTTCTTTCATTTCTTAAAATATTGTCCTCTGGCTAAGAAAAAATGTAACCTTTCCTACTACTAAACTAGCCATTTTGCAGGATGATAGGGCAAAATTTTTTTGCGAGAAAAGAAAACGCCATAGATTGTAGAAAACCAATGTATAAATACGAGGGGCGGCTGATAAGCTCGCGCCCCAAGGCAATTATGGATGAGTGAGCATCTACTATGTAGTGGCAGATAACACTGAATGGCGGTGCATTGGGCTTAGCACTCGCCTTGTAAAAAAACAAAAAAATCAGCGAAACGACAAACCAATTAAATATTGGCATTGGGAAACTGCGAGATTTGCAACAATTGCCATGGCAAAGAGCTCAAATTTGGGGTTGGGTTTGTAGTGGAACGTCGCGTTCACATCACAAAGAAGAAATATCATACATAGACGCCAAGTAGGCAGGAAAATTTAGCGTCGGCAGAATTACGAGTAAATTGTACAACATTGTACTACTCTATACAAGTCGTTCATCAAACGCCTGCTATTATTGTACGACGCAGAATCATTGACAATAACAAGGATGCGGTCACTTGCCTTCGTACATACCTATGTATATTTATAATCTCGTATAATATTGCGTATATTCAGTGTTGGAATTTCGATGCATTAGACATCTGACAGCTTATTTATAACTAGATAACGACCGAACTTCGGCTTCGGTCAGGTTTCGCAACCACGGTTCGCTTCGGTTTCGGTTCGAGCAAACTTTAGCGGGACATTTTTCACTTTTTATTCCTTTCAAAATTATAAAATGTATGATACAAATATTTATAAGGTACAACCGTTCAGAGCCTGCTATAAAAATAGTGACGTTTGCTAACATTTTAAAAAATTTCTCTCGCTGTCATTTCATTTGTTTGTTCAAGCTAAAGGAGCCTTAGATACTATGTTTTAAATTTTTTAATTTACATATATTGTATTATTTCTTTATAGGAGCATTTCGCTGAACATTTTCTAACGAAGCTGATTTTTTTTAAATGTACAATAAAACGATTTCAAACTCCGCAGGCGCGTGATAGGCTAAGTTAGATAGGCGGCGAAGGAACACAACGACCTGTTAGCATCTGAGTCCAGTTTCGTTACCGTGGAACCTGGGGAGATTGGGTTAAAACCAACTTGCACAGTTTATAAATTTTAGAATGTTTTTGAGGCTAAAGTGCCTTTCGTTTTTTTATTAGGGACGGACATTGGACAACAACTGTCTGTTGTTCATTTTCATCCCTGCCACTTCCACAGTAATCAGTGTGAACAATACCAATCCATGGAACGTGTTAACTTAAAAGAAATATTAACCATTCGTGGACCTTAAAACCAATATGTGTTCTCCGACCTTATGAGTAGGCTTTTACCCAGATTAATGTGTCATATATTTGGAACGAAAAATATATAAAGCAGTGAATCGAAAAACTGTTAGTTTTGAGGTCAATGCGAGCCATAAGAGTCCAGAACAAGAGTATATTATGACAAAAAGAGTCATATATGACTCATCAAGCCCCATATGTGTATAGATTTTTGATTATATACATACGTCGATTTTTACAGGAAGTGAACCACCTTAATTTTTGAGTATTAACTAAGCTCATTATGAGCATAGTGTAATTATATAAAGTGTGGCAGGTAGTTGAATTACGCACATTTGAAGTTTCCTTATTATCATTTTGGTTGTTAACCTATTAGGGGTCTAGATGCAAATTTGTTTTCAATTTGTGTAATACATAAAGCCTTTGTGAAAACTTTTCGCTAAAATACGCACGCACTAAAAATGATTGTTATGGGTGCTTTTTAACATAGAACATTTTCTTCTCGACGTACAAAAAACGAACTCATTACAACTAAATTTGGTGAGAATATTCCTTAGACCCCTACTTTTGATCCAGTAGATGGCGCACGAGTCGATACATTTTTTATTTATAATTTGATATTGATGAAAGTAGAAACGTATAACGGGTACGACAAAAATAGTTCGATTTTGATGATATTAGAAAAGTATGCTGTTGGTGCAATAAGAAATACTTTTATTAAAAAATGTACACGGTAGGTGGCGTTTGAAGCAACCTATTCAGAAAATCTGTATTTATAATGCGATTTTAATGCAATTTTAAAAGCATGATACCCCTTAGTCATAGTCGAGATAAAAATGGTTCTGAAGCAACGACTATTTTTGGTGAATACTGCTTTGAAAATTAATTCAAAAAATTGCTACTAACCTTAGAAATGACTTCATCTTTCCTGTGACTATGGGAATTTGTTATCTAATTCAGTGATGCTGCGTTTCTAGCCTTAAAATTCTGTGGTAAGTAAGTATAGGAAAAATTGTAAGTAACGCAGGCGAAGATGCGGGTACCAACTAATTATAATATAAAAATACAAGAAAAACTCAGCGGATGTTATCCTGCCTATATTTATTTATCAATTACCCTTTTCATATTGTGGTTAAATTTGAGTTTCAAGCAAGGTGGTAATCTTCTTCAAAATATGCCTATAACCTTTCTCCAAACGAAAAAATTTGATTACTATTAGATATCACTTGTATATAAATACATTAAGCAATGGATTTTCCAGCAGTTGGCAACCCTCACAAAAACAGCCATGAATCTTATTTTTAAGACTAACCACCTGACATTGTGTATAATTTAATTACGTAAATTCGATTTTTCAAACAGGTGGCAACCTCATAAAAGTCAGCTATGAACTCTTTTTCCAACACTTACCGCTTGACACCCATTTTTTAAATATTATGTCACTTGTTTATACCTTAATTAAATTCGACTTTTCAACCAGGTGGCAGCTCTATTCAAAATAAAGCTAGCTATAAACTTTCTACTCAAGGACACATACTATAAAACGAGTCATATTCTAATATTTTATACACTTGTGCATTTTTTAATACAACTTGGCGTTTCAACAGGTGGCATCCCTGTCTTTCTATAACAAACATATAACTTATGTATATTTGAGTTAAATTTCATAAAAATCGGTTGAGACGTTTCGGAGGAGTTCGACCACAAACACCGTCACACGAGATTGTTTTTCATAAACATACATATAAACATAAAATAATAAGTTTTTTATTAATTTTTTTTTTTTTTCAAATATACCTATGTACATACATACATATATCTTATGCACAATGAAAATCTGGAATTTTTAAAAATTCCTTCATTACTTGCTACATATTTTAGGCCTTTGAAATATTTGGTTCGTCCGCAGTTCGGTTCGGCTCTAAAATGCGATGTTCGGTAATCCACACTAACTATACCTAAATGGTATATTGCAAGCTGTTGACATGCATCTAATAAGCTATATATGTATGTACATACTCGTATAAATTCATAGGTACATATTTACATAACATACCACTACTTAGGTATAAACTCGCAAATTATGTGCGTTATTAAAGATCATTTGGTTAAGTTCGGTTACGTTACGGGTAGACACCTTCCATGGCTCACCGACTTCCCTTAGCGGACAAACTGTCAACGCAAATATGCCAAACGATGTGACATGTGGCTGACAGCTGTGCAATTTCGGGATAGTGTGAGTTGAGTTTGCAAGTTGTTGGTTGGTTTGTGTCACCACTGTTGTCCAAATTGTCAAGTGGTTAGGAAGTGCGTAATCAACTATTTCGAGTGATTAGTTTGTATGTGTGTGTGTGTGTGTGTGGCAGGAAGTATGAATGTAACAATAGAGCGAGCACGCCTACGTGTTCGGACAGAATTATGGTTAATTGGCATGTTTATTAAATACTGATACCAGTGCATTGGCGCCAACCTTAGTGACATATCTGAATTAAATAGCTAAACTACACCTGTGTGTTCTCATGTTTTGCTTTAATGGCAGCCGATTGGAATTTAAGTGTGCTCTGGCCAGCCACCATTTTGCAGAAGAGTATTCAACTGCTGTCGACGTCAACAACCGCTTCGTTAATGCTGTTTTTCGAAGCTGAATAAAGAAGCGAAGCCGGTGGGTCTGGAGGTGAACAAAGGCAAAAAAGTACCCCCTATACTTAAATAAACAGTCAGAGTTTTCACATATCAGTGTTGGCAATTACGATTTCGAAAAAGTGGACGACTTTGTTTATCTTGGAACCAGCATTAACACCAAATATTAATGTCAGCCTCGAAATCCAACGAAGAATCTCTTTTGCCGACAAGTGCTACTTTGGGCTGAGTAGGCAACTGCGAAGTAAAGCCCTCTCTCGACGAACCAAAACCACGCTCTATAAGTCTCTCATCATCATGCCATCATGCTATTGTATGGCGCTGAAGCATTGGCACTATCAGTATCGGATGAGACGGCCCTTCCAGTGTTCGAGAAGGTCTTCCGAAATATTTTTGAACTTTTACGTCTTTGCGGCGGCGAATTCGTAAACGATTGAACGATGAGCAGTATGACCTAGAAGTAGGAATGCAAACGACGTCAGAGAAATCGATGTTTCGAATCTAAAAACATCGATATATCGATGTAACTCGGAACAAAGTTTCTAAACAGATTTTCAACAACAACTTTCGTTTTAAAGGTTGAGCAATTTTTAAACATTTAATACGGCAACTGACGGTGAGATATCATTTGACATGTAAAAGCTATGCGCAATGTGATTTGGAGTAATGGCACATTCTTCCCAACTTTGAGTATTCCGTGTACATTAGCTATCTTATTTTGGAAGTTCGGTTCAGTTTCGGTTCAGGTTCGGCCAAATAAATCCGAACTTTAGCCGAAGATTCGTCAGTATTTATTAATTTAAAAATTGTACAAATTTTTAGGTTTAATATATTTCTCTTTGAAAAAAGTCAAAGCATCCTTTGGGATTTACATGATAGTGGTATGATTTGGAGTAATATTACTGTTAAAGAAATTATTTATTAAATAAATAAGAAACGTATTCACTATGATAACGGTTCAAAAAATCGATTTTCTTTTTTTTTACGAAAATAAACATATATATGTATACATACATACATACATATATGTATATATATATACAGAGTTATGAATATTTTGGTCGCAAAAGTCGTGTTTTTAAAACGATGTGCAAAGTTGCAAGAAACCCGCTCAACTGATTTGCACAATTTTTTGAGCACTTATGCAAAATACAATTATCTAGTTCTTTGACGGATTTTTTTTATTAAAATTTGAGTACACCTTTTTGTTATAAAAATAACGTTGAAAATTCGACATTTTTTTCTTGATATTCCAAAAACCAAAAAAAAATATTTTTTTGGGAAATTTTTGCAACGTACTTTCTTTTGTTTTGTTGTATTAATAAAGAACTTCATTACTTCACTTAGCAATTTTGAAATAAAGTTACGATTTAAATCGTTTACATCGCGTTCCTTTTTTAATAAACATCGGCTCCCAAATTTTTAAATTTTTTAAATGGTTTTAAGTATAAGGCGCACATTTGCTGTTGAATAAAATTGCTTTACAATATTTTCTACCCGTCAATCGGGGTTGTCTAGTGAGAAATTGAGTTGCAGGTCAGCTTTCTACAGATAAACGGAATCGGTTGGAAAGTGAAAACACCAGTAGTCTATTATTTTTAGGTTATAATATACCAATAATTTAATTTCAAGCGGAAGGCATATGCGATTTTAATTGGCAATTTTACAAGCATATTTTTACTAATGCTACTATTTTTATTAATTACTACTACTATTTTTACTAATGTTACTATTAAGTACTTCCAGCCTCTATTACCACTACTACCACTACTAACACAACTATTACTACTACTACTACATCTGGCTCGCACTTTTAGGTCCATGCGTGTGTTTTTAAATATGTCTTTTACTTTTTTTTAATAACAATATTAAAAATCTAAAATTTCTATAAATTGATTTCACAAGTTTACAAAATTTAAGCTGTCTGAAATGCAACCCTGAAATTTTTTAAATGCTAATATAAAATATGCCGCTAAATCAGCATATGAATTTAGAATATAAAAAGTTAAACAAATACTTGAAATACAGCTAAACTTAGATATTTGGAGATAGGAAAAAGAATAAGTCACTTAATTGTAACTATCTCTGAATAAAGTTGGCCGATTTCAAATTACTATATATTTCTTAAAAGCAAATACAATTTTCTAAAACTTTTGTGCGCAGGGGTTTATCGACAAATGTTTCATTGCAAAATCGTTACTAAAAATGCAGAAAAATTTTTACATTTAAAACCAAAGGCAGCGTAAAGAAATAAGTTGGTTTCCACTTTCATTTGCGGGCATCAAAGATTCATCTTTTGCAAATGCAGTAAGGCTCTGCTTTTCATAACTAAAGCATAATTGTTTTTATAGAAGTTAAAAGCTGTTGAACAAAATACCTATAATCGATTACATACTCGTATATTGTAATTTAACAATTTCAAATACTCACCTTCACTTTAGTAACTTAGTTATTTTACTTTGCAAAGCCGATTTCTTACAATTTTGGTACAAACTTAAGGCCGGAAAATTTACTGAACAGTTTATAACTTCCACATTAATGTTTAGAGATAATTAAAGTATGTAAATAATTCTCTTTTCATAGCTTAAAAATCACAATTTAGCATTATCAAAAAAACAATTCAACTTTTGTCTTTATATTCTAACTTTTTATTTAGATTTAGCACGAAATTTTTCGTAGGAAATAATGATCAGATGCCATAGGCCAGATTTCTTGTCGCGGCCAGTGTTTTTTATTATTTTAGATCTTGAAACTGTTCATTGGAGTCTGTGGAAGTTACCAGTCTATTTTGCTTGTAAAAGTAAGCTTAATGAACTTAAAATTTAGTAAAAACATAATTGAGTTAACAACACAAATTAGAGTGGATGGATGCATTAGCTTTTCCAAAACTTGCTAGACTTCATTAATTCGTAGCTCAAAATATACATATGTACATATAAAATCAATGTTCCCCTTTCTTCAAAGTTAAATGAACATTTTGTTAGTATAAGTATTTTCAAGGGTATTAAACCGGATTTATGTAAATGCGTTTGTGTGTTACGTGTAAAAACCTACTAACGAGCTCACACAAACATAATAATCCCCATATACTTGTGTACATATCCATCTATGTAAATGTATAAGTCTATTCATGCCAAAATTTGCATACTTCATATGTAAATCAGCTCATTTAAAAGTTATTGTAAATTACAGAAAGTACGTGCTCAGCACACGCTGCCTCCTCGTGCACTCTCACTCTTGTGCCAACTGCTATTCACACTTCAGCCCATACGCCACGCATGTTTCTAATATCGTAATTTTGTCACTTAATTAACCGAAAATGTCGTTTTGAATTTCGTGTAAATGCGAAGCACAAGAAAACGAACACACCCTGTCGGAGATAGAGTTAGTTTAAAAGCAATTTAAAAAGTAAATGTTTACCAACTAAAAGTGGTTTATTTTCTTTCTTTTTTCTTGTAAGCAACCAACTTTATTAATATGGCGATTTGATTTCAGCTACTTTTAAATATATTTGACAGAAAGCATATCAAAGTTAGTTTTTGTTTTCAAGTGCAATAAAAATTTTTTTTTTCCAACCATATGAAATACCGTCTTTTTTTGATCTTTTTTAAAACTGGTCTAATCATTTACAGAGTTATTTATTTATTTAGTTCAATTACAGTGCAGATCTAAAACAACAAACCTGTGTTAGATACTAAAAATACAGAGTTAAAGCTGAAATGTATTTATACAAAATTTATTTAGTTACTTATATACCATTTAAAGTTAATTAATTCCGGTATTCTGTAACTCAGCCACTAAATTTGGGTCTTTTAATTAGAGGCATTTTTGTGATTTGAGACGTTTTCGGTATTCGATAAGCGACAATCTCAAAAAAAGTTTCACCAAAGACTGTGGTGAAAAACAGTAGAGACAATCAGCTGATGTTATGTTCAGCTAGAGACGTACATTCAACCTCAATGAAAATATGTTCATCGATAACACACAATATAATTTTTCAATACTTTGCCAACAATATTATTTCTCTTTAAAAAATAAAGCAATATGGTTATCGTAAAATCTACATTGAAATTAACCGTTCAAAATGCTTATCACTACGTTTTGTGTGAACCGATTATTTAAAATTTGTGTAAATATAAGAGCTTTCAACAATCGATAAATGCATCCATATGCACATTCGATAAAAATGGTAGAACAAGATACATAAGTAAATGTAAGCAAATGGTTTTTTTCTATTATTCGTATTGGAAATTAAGTGTTATTTTTTTTACAGATTCAAGCAAAATATAACAAATGACAATGATCCAGATCGCGTGCTACTTCAGTTTGGTATTTGTTCAATACTTTCCCTGCTCAGGACAAGATGACAAATGAGTGACTTTAGTTAGAGATTAGAGACTTGAGACAGCTAACTGAATACCGAATAGTCTCAAAAACTATCTCACCACCAAAAAGTCTCAATTAGTGACTAGAGACAGCTTAGAGAATACCGGCATAAGATACACATTAATTACCAGTTATGAAAGAGTTGAGAAGCGGGGATGTAAGTAAAGCGGCAAGTAAATAAGTCAAGGGCAATTGTAGAAAGAGGTATTTGAGTAGAGACTAAGACAAGTGACAGAAATATGATAGGAAAATGACAGGGAAAATAAAGAAAAACGGCGATGAACTGGTTTACGCCTCGGCAAAGTGCCGATGTAATTCTCTTCTAAAGTTCAAATCCCTCTTGATGGTTCTGATTGCTAGAGGTGAGACCAAAGAGCGGTGGGAGTGATACAGCTTCTTTGTAATCTACGTTCTTTGGTGAGACGTTCCAAAATTTTAATCGTTCATGGAGATACCTGGGCTCCTGAGAGATTAAAATTTTGTGAAGTAGTGTGAGGCATTTTAGCTCCAATAGCTTATCAAATGTTATACCGCTAACTTAGAGATATGTTCACGCCGTCCGATCCCCTAAACATATCAGGCGATATTATTATAAATTGTGCTATGTTTTTTCTTAGACAGAATCGACGGTAGTAAAAGGGTTTTAGGGGTAGTAGCAGTCGAAGTTTTACACGATGATCAAATCATTCCATATGTTTTACTCATTATGCAAGAAATATGATATTGCCATGCCGGCGGCCTGTTAAATATTACTCCTAGGTTTCTGGGAGTTTATCATAGAATTGCCCAAAAATTACTTTAGTCTCTTCTAAAGAATTGTGTACATTGGAATTTGTTAGGGTTAAACAAATTTTGTAGTTTTAAACGTTAAAAGGGTATGGTCAACAGTGTGAAAGGGCTTACAGTAATCAAGTAGAATTATAGAAGTCACAAAAATCCAGGTTTTGCCTTTTATATTTATTTACCTTTAATAGTGTAGTGACGCAGCTTCTATTACGAGAATTACGACTCAAAACCGAGTTAATTTGTCAATGAACTAACCGCTCCAGTACCTTGGATAGGAAGGGCAATATAGCAATTGGTCTAAAATCACCTTTGGGTTTAGAAATAGGAATGATTGATCTTGGCTACCTCCCAGCACGCGGCGTTCGGCGTTTGAATTTACATCAAGTATTGATTGGACAACATCGTTTGAACTGTACATTTGCAGTTATTTAAAAATATGTAAATATCTCTACATTATAGTCATTATAAAATTTTAAAAATATTCAGGTATAGGGGAGATTAGTGTTAGAGATCTTGTTTAAAATCGACTATCTAGATATTCCACTAATCGGCTAGTCGATTACACACTGGTTTGATGGTTGGTAATCGAATAGCAAATATTCGACTAACCGTTTACTTTGGACTAATCGCTCGCCATCGAGTAGTCTGAAAATTGACTAACCGAATAAATTCTTAAAACTTCATTATTGTGGAAAATGAGTTTTGTCAATAAGAAATCCAATGTAAACATATATTATATAAAAAAACAAACATTTATTAAAATAAAAGAACTAGTCGAAAAATCGAAAAGAAACAGTTAGTCGACTAAATAGTTGCTTCTGGTCGGTTAGTTGAAAAAGTCGAAAGTAAACAGTTAGTCGATTATGCGAAGTCGACTTTTGTTGAAACCACTTTCGCTAATCGGTTAACCATTTAGTCGATCAATCGATTTTACAAGAGGCCTAGTTAGTATGTACCTTCCATGTTTTAAGACGATGGTAATTTTATGTTTGTGGTTTTTTTTGTGGGGTATCACTTCATTAACCATTTTGTATTGCGATCATTGCATATCTTGTTCGAAAGACAATCAATGCGCTTTTAACGACATAAAACGTGCAGGGATTGGTTAAAAAACACCCCGGGTTATAGCTGCTCAAAAACGATCTTTTTTTTTTGGTCCGGATTTTAAAAAATATTTTTCCAGTATTTTTGCGATTTTTTTAATTTCTCAATTTTATGCTAAAAAAATCGCAAAAATTCACATATTGTTTTTTTCCGACAGGGCAGATATCCACACACATATACACAAATTGCACAAACCGCCAACTGACAGCCAAAATTATATGCGAAATGAATGAGACATTACAATTTTGACGCTGGGATGGGAGAGCACACCGCATCCCATCTGGAAGCTAACCTCAAATGACAACAACGCAACCACAAATTTGCATATCTCCAGTAGTCAAACATAAGGTGTATAGCACAATATCTATACTTATATGAATGTATGCGTAAATGCTTACATATGTAAGAATTTGTTTATTTTATGTGAGTGTATAAGTTTTTCTCCAAATTTCATTCTTATTGGCGGAAAAAGCCCATTCCATGATTTGCAGTCACTTCAGTCAGTAGCGAAAATGCGTAGTAGACGTTCTAAATGTAAAATTAACAACAATGATACATTTAACAATTTATTGTAATTTTGTATAACCATCCAACTTTGAGTCTAAAGCGTAGGCGGATCTATACTCTTCGTTGGAGAGTAGAACATAAAAAGAAGTGGTTGAAATGACTAAAGGGTCTAGGCTGTATATTCGAGAATAAAAAAAGGAATATTTTTAATTTTGTGTAGACATTCTCGGATCGGAAAGCAGTTATTGTAGCGTAGGTACATGTGTATTTGTTAGACAATTTAATTGTAATTGGTTTTGATTGCGGGGAAATTGTTTTCCTTTGTCTTCCTTTCCTTTTAATAAAAACTTGCATTTATTTCCATTTTGAACAACAAAAGGGCTGTCTCTTGAGTATTTTACATACTTTGCATCTGATGGGTAGAGAAATTTTTAATAGCTGTATAACTTATTTTTGAATTCAAACTTCTTTGTCGGGGAACCGCAAATGGAGAGTAAAATTGTTACAGTTGATTTTGTTACATATCAAGTATTGATGTCCAATTTCACCACACCAGAAATCCATTGGATATAATCGTATTCTGATATCAGTCAGCCAAAGTTAAATTAGTTCTGGTATGGTGAAATCGCATGAGATGGGTTAGGAGAAAGATGTTTGGAGATTATTGTTATAAAACAAGTTTTTGCGTTCTCTGATGGATGTATCCTATTAATACCGGTATTCTGGAAGCAGTCTTTAATCACTAATTACAAGTTTTCTGTGGTCAGAGCGGTTCTGAGACAATTTGTCAGGTAATTTGCCCATTACTTCTTAGCAGGGCACAATGAAAAGAAATTGAGGAAAATATGTTCTCAATCTAAACAGCTGTATTTATCGATTAGTTACATAAAATACAATATTAATGATCCTTACTTTTGATTTCATTTTTAAGGAGCAATAATGCTGTTGTCAAGAAATTTAAGAAACATATTGTGGGTAGTCAATTAATACATTTTCATTGAGTAGGAGAATGCAACTCTAGCTGATTGTTTCTATTGCTTTTCACCACAGTCTTTGGTGAAATCGTTTGTGACAGTCGCTTATTGAATACCGAAATTATGTAAAAAAAATGTCTCAAATTGAAACTTTTAAATTTGGAGACTTCCGATGCGACTGAAATAGAGAATACCGGTATAAGTTTTGGTGTCGTAAAATGAGCTAAAATTTCATGCAACAAGAAGCGAAACGACAATCAACTTCTTTGTAATATACTTTCTTTTGCCAGCTTTTTTGTAAACCATGTGTGCTACAAATTACGCAATTGTTCTACTTCGGGCCCTGCGCTAAATGGTAGAAAAGTTGCTTGGAATTGAAAGTCTTGTCAATTGCGAGGTGAATATAATTTGCCGACCTAACAAGGCTAATGAAAGATTTGACAAGCGATCGGATACCAGCAGAATGAAGTAGCATACCGAAATGATACTAAATTACATATACATACGAAAACCATGGGAAAATGCAATAATATTTAAAATGAAATGCATTGGCATTTGTTTTAAACATCTTTCCTAGCAACTTAACCGATAGTTTTGTTAAATGCATGCAAATATTGCAATATGGGTATCAAACAAGAGCTTCGTTTTCAACAAAGAAGGTTTTTAAAAAAATCCATATATGTACGTCTGTATGTGTAAAAAGTCTAGCACGAAGTCAAGTTCAATTTTAAAATGAAAAAAAAAAATTAATCGTCAATGCTTATAACCCATAACTTTACACGTATTTTATTTAGTATTTATGTATACACGAGATATGCTCATGACCTGATTGATTTTTCAAGAAGTGCAGTATTTCAAAAGCCTGCCAAACAAAAGCTTTCTTCATTTGTTGATAGATAAGCTCCACCTAGTGTAAGAAATGCGGCACATATGTAGATCTAGTGAGGAAATGATCACAGCGAGTGTAGGAAGTATCGCCTAAAAGTATGCCGATGTTTGTTTGTAACATTCACCTATGCTTATATTTCTTACAAACTCCGCTGGTACTGCTCACATTTCATAATCTGGCAACCTTAATCCAAAGGCATTCTCGTGCGTTGCAAGTCCGACGCGCATGCGTGAAATCGAAAACAATAATTTTTATTACTCAATATACTCAGATATTGATAACCCTTAGTTATGCAAACTATTTCTAGATATAAAATTAAAATCCTTACTAATGTTAAATTGCAGATTTTTATTTATTATAATATATTTATGTTGTTATCTACATATAAATTTAAAAATTAACACATGATAATTACTTTCATCAAAAATCTTTCCCCTGTAAAATGGCCAATATATAATACCCATTTCATGTGAAATTTGTAAAGCTTACAATGAATTTAAATAAGTAGCCATGTGCGGGCAAACCCGAATTGAACTTCGTGTTAACAAAAAGTAGTCAACATAAATTATTCTAACAGTGGGCAGTCGAGATACCAACGCCAATGTGTGTGCCAAATTTTAGATAGTTTGAGCAAATACTGTTACAGATGCACATACATACATATTTAATATTTAAAATTTGTAAATTATATATATTAACAAGTTTTGATACCTGCTCTAATAGATGTTTAAAAATCCTATTTTTGGTGTTCTCCAAACTTGCTATAATAATAGATCAAACCAAATACAACGAGTTTGATAGAGTTTCATTGAATTGGAGTTCTACTGAATTATCGAATTTTTGAGAAGTATGAAAAATATCCTCCTCAGAAAATTTGCAAGGAAAAACACTAGGCTCAATGTGAATTGAGTATATACACCCTGTCGGAAAAAGGAGACATTCTAAAAAATTTACTATTTTCAAAAGTAGTTGGAAGTCAACTGCTTTGAAACAAATGCATGTTAAATTAATTATATTAATCTAACTTGTACCAACCCTGTCGGAAATCAAAGTTCATTAAAAGCAATTTAAAAAGTACTTTTTTTCCAACTACAAGTAGTTTAAATTCGTTCTTTTTTCTTGTAATCAACTAACTTTCTTAACATGGCGATGTCCTAGGAGCAAGTCAATTATCCGACTCTGCATTTGATTTCAACTACTTTCAAATATATTTGGCTGAAAGAATATCAAAATTACTTTTTTTCCAACTGCAATAGAATGTGTTTAGTTCCAGCTATTTTAAAATTGCTTTGTTTCCAACTATTTTAAAATCTATTTGTTTCCAACTACTTTTATTTATACCTGCCTTTTTCCAACTTTTTAAAAATAAGCTTATTTTATAGTTTTATATATAAAATTTATTTATATATTGTATTTTTTTGTTTTAAATAAAATATGAATTCAGTTCATTGTTCAAAGAAACTTAACCTAACGTAGACATCATTTTTATTTATGCTAATTTAGTGTAGTTTTTTTTTCATACACTCTTCGTATTTTATTCTTTGCACAAATTTCAGTTATTATAAGCAATATTTTAATACTGAAAATCATCAAGACCGGAGATATGTATATAACATATTGCTCCCGTACAACCGGTTGTTCGGATATTGTATTTTGCACCAAAACTCCTCCATTTAAGTAGCTAAAGGCTTGAAATTTTACACATATTTAAGTTATTATTAGCAATATTTTAACAATGAAAATCCTTAACATCGCAGATATACATTTACAAAAAAATATATATATACAAATTATGTTAATACACATATATGTAAGTATACATATGTATGTATATACTGTAATGAACATAAAATCTTTTTTATATGAGTTTATAGGTAAATATGAATTATATTTTTTGGATTGATTGTATTCGTCGATTGATTTATTAAGGAATATGCGGTTTTAATTTTTTGAAAAGATTCTTAGCTAAAAAAAATTAATTAACTTCCAAATTTCTCGTCACTAGAACTTTTTTTAAATTATTTTTTATTACGCTGAGTTAAATAAATGAAGAACTAAAGATTCGCACGCTGCATTTGCTTCAAAGCAGTTGATTTCCAACTACTTTAAAATTGGTTAATTTTTCAGACTGTCTGCTTTTTCCCGACAGGGAAGTATATATGTACATATGTATGTATGTAGGTATGTGTATTATTATAATTTTTCTGTAGTAAAACATATTTTCAATTGGTGATTCACAGGGTATCATAATGCGTCATAAATCGTAAAGTCATAAGTTATGTTCTTCGATTGCACTGAAACAAATAATTAAAACTAAGCAATTTTGGTTTTTTTTTTTAATTTATGACTTTATGACTTATGGCACCTTGTGGATCACCCAAATAAATAAATTAAATTTAATTAGTTTTATTATTATTATTTTCTATATAAATACTAGCTATATATAAGTACATATATATTTAAATTTGGCCGAAATGAAACAGTAGTTTTTTCAATTTTGATTTGAAAAATTTTTTGTTTTAGAATGTTTGCCTTTTTTTAAGTAATTTATTTTAGTTATTAGTTTTAACATAAAGTTAAGAAATGAAAACAAATCTTAAAAATTTTGAAAAAAATTTTAAACCCAAAATTAAAAACAAAAAATAGTTTAGTCGAAGTGAAACTGTTTTTTTTTATTTTTGATTATACAAGTCTTGTTTTAATACATTCATTTACATATATTTGGTTTAAATTTGGTCGAAATGAAGCTCTTTCTTTGAAGTTTGGTTTTAAAAGCATTTTTTTAATGTTTTACTCTTTTATTTTATTTTATTTTTTTAATAAAGTAAATAAATTTAAAAAAGTCTTCAAAATTCTGCAAACCAATTTTTATTTTAGTTATTTTTTTAACATAAAGATAAGATATTTAAAAAAAAAATCTAAAAAATTCTAAAATTATATTTTTTAATTTTCATTATAAAAGTATTATTTTTTGCTAGGGGTTTTATTTTAATTATTTACCTATACATACATAGATTTGGTTTAAATGTAGTCGAAATGAAACTGTTTTTTTTTAACTTCTATTTTAAAAGTATTTTTTAGGAGGTTTGCCGTTTTTTAAGTTATTTATTTTAGTTATTAATTTTAACATATAGTTAAGAAATTTAAAAAAAAATATTAAAGTTTCTGAAAAAAATTTCAAAGGCAAAATTAAAAGAAAACAATTTTGACCTGCTATAACTCTCGATGTCTCTAAACAATCTCTACAATTTTATGTCGTTAAATCGCATTGATTGTCTTTCGCTCAACAGTTAAGCAAAACAAAATTGTTAATGACGTGATACCACAACAACAAAAAAAAACCACAAAATTACCGTAATCTCAAAATGCGAATCCCATACAAAAAAATGTAAAAAAATGTGTGTTTCAGCTCAGAAGGTACATACTAACCTCTCCTTTTCCGGAATTTTTTGGATTTAGTCCATGTAAAGCCGTGCAATTGAACGGGGAAAACGAAAATTCTGAAAACTTTCGAGAATTAATGCTCGAAATAGTGATGTAAGTACTTTTAATTTCTATACTCACTTCATATAAAAATTTATTTTTATTTAAACGAAAAATACAAATTTTATAGGTAGGTACTATAAAGAGGAATGTAGATATTTTTAATTAATTAGAAATGACCTGATTTCAAAGTAGTTGGTAATTAGAATAGTTAAAAAAAAACCGGAGTTTCAAATAGCCGGAAATAAAACCACTTTATTGCCACAAAAAAAACAACTAATTTTGATGTTCTTTCTACCAAACAAATTTAAAAGTAATCGAAATCAAATGCAGAGTCAGATAGTTGACTTACTTCTTGGGCATCGCTATGTTAATAAAGTTGGTTGCTTACAAGAATAAAAAGAAAGTACTGTACTGTTTAAACTGCTTTTAAATTAATTCTACTTTCGACACGGCAGGTTTAACATATCTCGTTTTTGATGGAAGTATTCCATATATAATAAGAAAGCGAGATATGCAGAAGGGTCTTTTTTTAAATTGTTTAAAAATCCATAGCAGTATTCAATAACAAAAGTTTATTAGAACAAATTTTATCTCAAATTAAATTCAAAAATTCTAAGTCATTTTTAGCGTCCTTGCGTTTTTTGTTATATGACTTTCTTTTAGCAAACGAGTGATGTGCATTGGCAATAGTATTTATTTAGATGTACATATAAGAGTTTTTGAATGCGTAACTGTGTAAACATATGTATGTGTGTGTAGTTTATAGAAGGACAATTGTAGTTAGCTTTGGCGCTTACAAAATACCCAACTTATTTTACTTTGGGATTATTTGTGATTTATGCCGTATTCTAGTTGACATGCAGATTCTTCAGGGATACACTAAATTCACAAAAATAACTAAGATGAAGAGAAGAAGCAGAAAGTGTAGATGATATGTAAAAATTCAGAGGGTGGGCAATGTGTGGCTAACGAAATGTAAGGGAAAGCAAAGAGTTTGAAATTAAAGACAAAATTAATATGCGATTTTTAAATACAAGTAAGTGGTAGCTGGTGAATGGAAATTTGGGGAATGTCATCATATGTTGGCAATTCTATATGAAAAAGAAGGATTGAAATATAAAGTGAAAATAGGAAGAAAATCAATTAAAGTTTCATACCCAGGTCATCAAGTTTGTTTTGCTACTGAAGACCTAAAAAAGTCTTTTAACCTTGGCAGCAGTCATTTGATGTTTTATGGCTTATCCGCAAACTTCAGATTTCTTATTACCACTGCACGTTTAAACTTTTCAACTTTTCTGTATGGAAAATAATTCATTTTATGATAATAATCTGAGTGCTAATTAGATGGAAGCAAAGGTTGGGCTAACAAAAGCCGCCTCAAGATCAGTAAAAATTATCATTGCCGATTTTGCTCTCTGTTACTAGCTCGTTTAAAAATGACTTACATTTGATCTACTACTCTTTCAAACCATGTGCTCCGTTCCTTTCAGTGTTGAGGATGTAAGGCTGATATTTAGGTTAAGTTGAAGAGGCTGCCAGACTGTTTATTGACATACCCGTACCCGTAAATGAACCACTTGAATCCCCGTCTCCTTCTATTTAAACGATCGCGAGGAGTCTACTAAACTGGAACAATTTCCGCATCTTCAACTCAGCTACATATACATATATCTGAGATTCTTGAAGAATTCGACAATGCCGACCTACCGGCTTTTCGTCCCTACAACTTCTACAGAAATCATTGTCGGGGATTCTCAGGCTTGGCGCATTTCTTTCGATAGCTATATGGTCTGAGAGTAGCCCCATGGCCATGAATATGTCTCTTCTACTAAGCATTTAGAGTTATTGTGATCGCTTCTAATTCCATTTCCATTTGTTCCATTCAGGCCACAAGAGTTTTGTGTTATTTTAGGTGCTCAAAAGTTTCCATTAAGCGAGGTTTCTCTTATAATGAAAATGCATGTAGCGAGTGGCATGTGTAAAGCGAAAGTGGAGCGAAAGTACTCATTTCGTTGCCTGGTAAATTACTGTGTCCAGACTATAACCTCATATTTGCCTGTTTATAAGAAAAACGAAATTTTTCTCCGAAGTAAGTAATGAAGTATTTCTTAGTGACAACGGATAGAAAAATTGTTAAACCAAATAGCTGGGTATTTTGGTATTGTTTTTTAAATTAACCCATAGATAAATAGCCAAAGTCATTGTTTGTGGAGAACGTGTGAAGCAGAAATCTATGTAGTGAGATTTAGTTAAATTCTAAAGTAATTGTTAGTAACCAAAACAATAAATAATGAAAATAATTAGGCATAGGTAAGAAGATTGATAAAATGCGCATATTAGTGAAAAAAAACACAGAACTTGGTAGTTATTTAATTTTACAGGAAAAAGGCTGTCTCTGCTTAAATTAAAATTGAAACTTATTTTCACAATAAGCTACCAGTCAGAAGTCGTATGTTAAGATCATTTTAACCTTTTCGTGGGCAATCTTCGATTGTGGTTTTGTCAAAATTTGTCTTTTGATAAGTCGAAAGAAAAGAGCAGCGAATGCGAAAATATGTAGTTTGGACGTACTCTTAAACAGATCGTATAAAATCACCCTTAATGACATAAATTTAAACAGTGAAGTGTAATTAAATAAAAAAAGACGTGATTGAAGTTGTTTTTCGGCCTCCAAAGGTATGAACATATTTTTTTTTTTGAGCTCAATACCAGTAGTTAATAAACTTTTATAAATAAAAGAAAATTAAGTTCTTATTGCCTTAATTTTATTTTCATCGATATTTCGACTTCAGTTTGCAGGGTTTTTTTATAAATATAATTTTTTCTTAAAATCTCTTTTTTGTAAATTTTATCTCTAAAATAAAATTATTGAAAAAAATGGCCCAAGAAATTTCTTTGTTTTTTTTGTTGTTGTTGTAATCGCGGTTCTTTTCCTTCGGAATTCATAACAGTGTGGTTTATAAAAAATATAATTTTTGAACTAAACTTCTTGTGAGTGAAAGGTCGTATCACAAAGTAGCGTCACGAGCTCGCGTCAGGACACTTTTGGTAAAATAAGGCCACATATGTACATACATATGAAAGCACTCGAATGCGCAAGCGCCTACAATAAAAACAGCAACAACAACAACAACAATAGCGATAATAATGAGACCAAGCTCGCATTTTCATTGTGAACAAAGATTCTACGTTTGCAGTCTTTCCTTATTTGCCAACTGTCAAATGATGCGAAATTCATCAGGTACAAATTCACTTCGGCGCTTTTCATATGGACAGGAGCTGTGTTGGTCGTTTCCAATTTCCCTATCTTTCTATTTATGGAATCGGCAAAGAAGTTCAGTTTGATGTACGATTTTTTGTTGTTGTATGTATAAAATCTCAATTAGTTCGATAAAAATGATTTTCAAAAACCGGACATATTACCCACAGTGGCCATAAGGCTGATTAAACGGAAACCTTTCGTTAGCGCGTAATAATCATTCCCCGGTTTGTTATTGAAGACTACCAAAATTTTGTTTGAAACAAAGTCCTACTTCCTACTCGCCGGAACAGCGGAACGTGCTACCAGACCTAATCCGGTCTGAATACCACTAACGCGACCAGGGGCACGAATTGATTGGTCTCTCCAACGCCCGGGCAAGATCGGAGATATTAAGTGCGCCGGTAGATAAGGCTGCTGTAGCCGAGTGTGTAGCATGTGCACGCTTCGTTCGGTGGGCCCCAGGTTCGAATCCTGGCCGGGGCAAGTAACATCAAAAATTGTAGAAAGGTTGTTTCTAATAGCGTTCGCCCCTCGACAGGTAATGACAAACCTCCGAGAGTATTTCTGACATGAAAAATAATTTCTCACAAAAAAAACACATTCGCCATTCGGAGTCGCCGTAAAACTGTAGGTCCCTCAATTTCTATTATAACATCAAGACGCACACCACAAATTGCAGGAGATTTAGTAAGAGTAAGGTAGATGAGGATGCAGTCAAACCAGGCGGTGTCAAAAAAAGAAGAAGAAATCGCTGAGCTAAATAAGGAGGAGTCGCTATCTAAAGAGCCACCAATTTGTGATACCGAAATAAACAGTCCATTCCTGTCAACATACACAATCAAAACAAAAAGCGGGCAATTGAAAAGAGAAACCGAACAGCAAATGAAATGGGGACAGTATCTATCCCTCGACGATCAGCGAAATTCTTGGAAATTCTGTTCAGGTTACACACAAGGGTCTCCAGTCAACCCGAGAAAGATGGAACTGGCCATAGAATGTCAAGAAATTTCAACGAGGTGTAGGTGTATCTGACTTTTCTGAGATTTTCCAAGCGGGGGTTCTAGGCTTGAGAAAGGCAGTAGAGTGCTGACAGGAAATATTCAACGCTATTACCAACCAACCTACTAGGTTTGTTTCCACTTTATCATCTTCGCTTACACGCCATCTGAGTGTCCTAAAGTCATCAAAAGAGACAAGGGATAGGCTCACTGACTGCACAGAAGCAACGCGATTGTCTTATTTGTCTTTTCATTCAATCATTTACGCACTTGGTGGAAAGAGTAGGCGCTACCCTGTTGATCAACGAGTGAAGCAAAAGTAATATGTTGTCCATTCTTATAGATCCATGCTCTTTGCTCACTCTTTATCTTAGCTCATAAACTGACTTTCAGGAAAAAAAATGTATTGTAAGCATCTAGCAATGACGAGGTATAAGGCTCGTCAGACTTCTTAACAGAGCTCAGTGTTACTGTTTACTTGGTCTTATTGAAATATCTTGCACAACCGATTACGCTCTTTTCTGTTACAAATATGGCTGTAAAAGTGTGCAGTATTCCTTTAATTTCGGCAAAGGCATACACCTCATTTACTCCTTCGAAGCAATCTCTTTCATTCCGCATTTTCGCCGTCCTATTTAGAATTTCCATAACCCTTTTATTCAAACAAAATCCCCCAAAAAAAATACATATATTTGCATTGATTCCCTTTATTATTAAGCATACGACATGTAGTTATTCAAATATGTAAAATGCGTTTACATAACTTTCTCTGACAAAGTAAAAAAAAAAAAAAAAAATAACGCCAGGACAAATCACCAAGTGACAACATCCGGGATACAATTGCAAATGTAATAGTGTACACAATTGCAAGTGACGTAATATAGCACAAAGAGATAGCAGGATGATAAGAAATAAATATGTATGTATGGTTATCAGTGTAAATTTAATTAAATAAGTGACTTTGTGAATTGTTTGAATGTGTATGCGTATTGAGGATGGTGGCCCCTCAACTGCATATATTCATACATACATATGTACATATAGCTGAGATATTTACAAACCCATACTCGTATACATACATATTCAGTGAGTTTGCTGTGTCAAAAGTGTTTCTGTGACCAACCGCACAACTTTGTATATAAAGTAATGCATACACATACACATACTTATATATAAATAATATATATATATACATATATACATATATATATATGTATTAATGTAGAGCCTCAATGTATAGAGAAATAAAATTGGATGCCAATTTTGTGTGAGGTTAGGGTAAAGAAAAAATTTGCATGCCCTTTAAAAGTTGTTTGAAAAGAGGATAAAATGGAAGAAGAAACGCTCATAACAACTCAAGAGTCTTTCCTAGTGCGATAAAATGCATGAACAACTGCCATTAGTTTTGTATTCCCAATACTTTTATGTCGTCATATATAGTGAAATCTCTATTTGTGGACACCTCCAATAAGCGGGCACTCCTCTTAAGCGGACAAAAACTAAGAAACCAGTTTTTCGTTGCGTTCTCAGTACAAATTCCGCTCAAGAAAACGAAAACGCTAATGACCGGACGGAAACCGCTCGATAACGGAAACGAAAAATAAATTACTAAACAAAAGTGCAAAGAAAACAATAAAAACCGGGAACCGTAAGGGTTATACATTTTACAAAAAAAATTACATTTTAGTCATAAACTAATGGCTGTTTCGTGAGTTAATTTTTTGCTCAGAAAATACAACTTAATTTGTAGGGGGTTTTTGACACAAATTTAAGTTTTATTTTCTGAGCGATAAATAAAATTCCAAAAATGACGATTACTTTCTGAGCAAAATACAAAACTCAAAAAAATAACGACTAAACTTAATTTTTTTTTAAATAAAACTGAAAAAATAATAATCATTGTATATTATGAATCATTTGATTTGCATTTGCTACATTACTCAAACTTGAGAACATGTCACATAAAAGAAATTGGCTTTCTATTAAAGAAAGTACGGAAATTTTAGATGTGGTAGATACAGAAAATTTGCCTGTTCGTACTCTGGAGAAAAGTTTAATGTTTTATAATAAATAGTACACATTTCTAGAATCTTATTTATTGGTTTTGAAAGGTTCGATATTTGGAAAACTCCAGGCTGCCAATATTTAGAACTAAATTTATTTTATTTAAGAGGTGTGTGTATAAATATTACTCTAAATTTTGTTCGCCCACTCCCATATACGGACACCTCCCATAATAATTAAAAACATAATTATTAATGATTTATGTAGATCATCAATTGCTTTTTTCAAAACCCGAATATTTGTATATTTAATCCACGACAACTTGGATCAAATATTGCTTCACCACTTCGTTCCTGCACATCATGTCATTACTTATATCCAGCATTTTCACGCCTATTTCGGCGGTCATAATTTCAACGTGAATTTTCCCGACAATTTTCAATGCTTGCTGATAATAATCTTCGCGTTATAGCCACGTCTTCAATGGGTGAAGTTTAAATTCATGCGGCAAGTTGAAGCGTTAGAAATTTTTGTTTTGTTTTCGACGTTGTGAACGCTCTCGACAAAAACTGCTCGAATACATCGACGTCGTTTATCGTCGTTCATCGTCCTCTTCAAATCTTGTTTACTTTCTAGTTAGATTTTTTGTTGTTTTTCAAAGGCTTCTTCTTTATCTGCGCAAATATTTAATAGCCAACAATTTACGTTTATATCACACGAAACATTTGCACCGAAAAAGCCGCGAGTTATAGCCTCCTCCGCCAGATAGTCTGACAAACTTCGTTACCATTGCTGTCTTTCTTCTTCTATATCTTCCTTTATTGTCTTCCTTTTGAGCGCATTAACAGAGTAACATCAGAGACATCCTCAAATTTTTATCTTTCTTCCCTCTTGGTATTAAAAACAGTAGTGGAAATAAAAATAGTAATAGAAATTAATAGTAACAGTAGTTAGTAATAGCATCAGTAAAAAGAGTGGTAGAAATTAGTACAAACATTTGCAGTAATTAGGAGTAGCAGTAATTAGAAGGAGCATTAGTAAAAATAGTGGTAGTAATAAGCAGGAACATTAGTAAAAATAGTAGTATAAATTAGTAGCAGCACCAGTAAAAATAGTAGCAGAAATTAGTTAAGATAATAGTAATAATTAAGAATAGTAGTAAAAACAGTAGTAACAATTTGTAGTGTCATTATTAATAGTAGTAGAAGGAATTAGTAAAATAGTAGTAGTAATTAGTAGTAGAATCGGTAAAAAATAGTAGTAAAAATTAGTACAAATAGTAGTAGAAATTAGTAAAAAAAAATAGTAGTAGCATTAGTGAAAATAGTAGAAGTTATTAGTAGTAGCAAAGAACGTAGGTTACAAAAAAGTAGCATGCCCTTTTGTTTCCTGTAGCAAGAACTCGTCCAATTCATCACACACAGTCCATTTTAATGATAATCACCGAAAGTCAAATTAGATCTGGTATGGTGAATTGGACGAGATTTTGTGTTAGAGAAACGGTGGGATGGGATGCAACTTCTTTGTAATCTACATTCGTTGGTAATAGTAATTAGTAGTAGTAGGAGTAATCAGTAGCTTTATTTCCGTTTGGCCTATGTTTCGATCGAGCTCAAATTGTAGCTAACATTTTTGTTTACCCTAACTTCACACTGATAACTGATATCAGATTTTGAAAAATTATAAATAAAAAACGTAAGGACCACCTTAATCTAAATATATACGATATATATTTCATATGCGTGTATAAGTTTATGCGTATGAAGTAATTTTTTCAACCAATACAACCAACCATTAATTTCTCTAACACTAACTGCATTGCGAAAGGAATTAAAAGATATCTTTAGTTGAAAGAGACATAAACACGGATTTACTATTAAAGCAAATTAAATAAATTTGAAAGGGAAATGTCTTCGCTGTTCGCCTGTTTTGCTCTGTCAGTCGGGTGCATAGCAGGGAAGCTATGTACATATCTACATGGGTAATGGAAGAACTCGCGGGAAGCTGAGATGTATGCGGAAGTAAAACATTGTTTAATGCTCGGTTCAGTGCCACTGTCAGTGGAAGGAAACTAAAGCGAATGGAGTAGAAGTAGTGGTAAACAATAATGAATATTTGCTATAAACAAAATGTATGCTAAGGGAAGGGAAATTTATGTAATAAATAAATAAAGAACCAAATAAAATGCGGTAATAAAATAAATGAAGAGAAAGTGAAAGACGAAGTGTGGGCTGAGAGTCCATATGTACTGATGCAAATTCATGGAAATTTTAGTAGCCCATCAGGAATGGCAATGAACTGCATTTAAGAAGCTCTTTGCAAGCATCTAGAGAAAGGTGACAACTGCTCAACGGCTCAGATAACCTTTTTCCACAGAAAATAATAATTAAGGACTTCACACCAAAACTGAATTTAAACAAATTATAAAGTAGATAATGGCAAGGGTAATTAAAAATTCAAGGGAACTAACAGAAGTTCATTTAGTTCACCAGAAAAAAAGTCAAAAAAAAACTTTTCATATTTATACTTAATCTTCGTCTTTTTTATCTTCTCTGTATAATCGTAAGTGATTTCAATTGCATTTATTAAACATATATAGATCCACTCTTCAAAACAGTCTTAGAAATCATGCTGTGTAATCTTTTCAAGTTTAACATTAACCACATTAATTATTTCCGCGTTGCTGTTAAAACCTTTCTATCAGATTTCTTTTAACTTTTGGAAATAGTAAGAAATCACAAAGCTCTTAATCCGGATAACCGAGATTCTTCACCAGAACCGTTTTTACTAAAGTGGCTAGATTGCCCATTTTTTGAATTTATTTTGGGGAAATTGGACAAAATGCACTCGGACCTAGATATATTTAGGGGTTATTAAACAATTCGTAGAACACATCGATCAGAATTCTGCTTGCATCCCAAATGATAACTTAACATTTGCGTTAGAGCCAAGGTACTAAAAGCCAAATAAGTACTCAGCAATTATTTCTTGTATCAATCGTGGATATTCGCCAACTTTGGATTTCATCAGAGCCACAATCAGATTAACCCTCTCGTGCTCGTCCTCTACAGAAAAATTAGGCGTCTGGAATTTTCGGAACCACTCGGGAACAGAATGGGAGGTCGGTGCAATCATTCCATATGCAATTTGGCATTTATTGAATATTTTAGTGGCTTTAAATTTCGCCGAAAACACAAGTAACTAAATTTGTTGATAGCAAAATACGATTCAGAATAGACCTTCGGAACAAATCTTATAAGTTTGTGGTTACTAGGTTCGAGGAAAAGGGCATTATTAACTTTGACCAAATAAAAGAGAGAACATCACAAAAAACTAGACTAGGACAATCTACAAGGCTTATGGTACTCCAAAGCCCTCTTAGGGTGCTATAATCTAAAAATTTTTGGAGAATGTAGCCTTGAAATACAATCAGACTACTCTGGACATCTTCTGCATTTAATTCACAAAATGATTAACGCTACAACACGAGAAAGCCTAAATATTATCTGTATGTATGAGAACGTATAGAAAATTCTATACAAATCTCTCCTCGTACTATTCTCATGAGTTACGTCCCGTCATGAGTAAACCAGAACGATAATAGTTCTCATCGATGAAAAGGTTCACATATATAAAAGGCATTTTCATAAAAAGATCTAGTTTACTATGCCGAGAGGCTCTGAATTATTGGATGCAGTTAAGAGCGTGGCTCCGGAATACTTAATTTACTGTTAAGTAAAAATGTCCCTAGTATGTTTTTGAAACCATTCAAAATGGATCAGTTTTCTTACTGCACAGTACAGCATAACTAGCCCAACTCGTATATTTTTCCCGAAGTTTTGTAATACCCTACGAGTATTCATCCGACCGTGTGATCTTTTATAACTCGGGTACAGAGGAAAGAGCCTTCTATTATAATTGTTGTCAAATTCACAAAAGAGAAAAATGTTGATTTCCGTTCACTAAAGATTGTCCAGAAAAAGTTGAAATGGTGTTGATTTCGATTCTTTGAAGAGAAATAAAGTAGAAGCCCGAACTAAATGTATGAGTAATGAAGGATTGACGGATGGTAGAGCTCTGCGCCGATTTTCCGTAGAGCGGAAAAATAAAACAATAAACAATTGGATTCAAATATGTTTTACTTATCTGCTGTGGGTATCGACAAATTAATAATGAGAAGCATCCGCTTCCTTAAACTTCGCAGAGACTGAAGTATTAGACCTGTTACTCTAACTCGAAACCAGCGTTCATCTCGTCTAAACTGACGTTTGTTTGTATATTTGTATTACCTGGTGCGAGTTCGGTTCCCTAGCGATATTGGCTGATTATTACGAATGAAAACATGAAAACATAATGAATTTCCTAACACGAAGCCGACTTAAAATGAAGAAGAGAAATGCCAAAATCAAAAGAGGAAGCTGTTGTTATCATAGTTATCGTGTAAGCCATTAAAAGGCAAGAAATAATGGAAAAACGTTCATAATATTAAAAGTAAATGTGCTACTAAAAGAGTTGGAGGAAAATGAAGATTTGCCAAAAGGCATTCCCATGTTTGGTGCAAGTGAAGGCCCGGTTTACATGCAGTGGAATGAAGAAGACAAAAAGAAATGCACAAATGTCCATTCAAAAAGAAGTGCTCCTGAATCGGAAAGGTTGTATAAAGAATTACGCTACCAATATATTTTTCCAAGATATTTATAGAATCACGCAGCCTCCGCATTTGAGTCGTCATGCTATTTTTTTTATTAAGTTTTAAAATAATTTTATTCCATTTTCAACTTTTACACAATTTTGAAAGGTATTTTTCCTTCCGAATTCAGACGATTTTATTTGCTTTTTCCTCTGGCTTTTCTCTCAAGATAGAGCGACATTCCATTAATCAGAGCTTTGCAATGAAAGCAGTAACTTAGGGTTGTCATTTGCGAATGAAGTGTACGGACTGAAATTTGCCAAAAGACTTCGTAACCTCGTAGTACCTCGTAGTAGCGGGGTCAAGCGTTGCATTTTTAAACATGACAGCGCGCGTCGTACCCAAATAACCGCGACGGTTTCTCATTCTCTATTAGTTGTTGGTGTTTCACCTTATTTGCCTTTTTCGTCTCTCTCATTTTGGTTCTCTTATTTCTCACTTATCTCCGGACGGACTGTCAAAATTGAAAATCTCATTTGCTCGGCGCTAGGCTCACGTTATAAAAATTGTGTGGGATGAGAAATTTAGACTGTTAGTTGACACTTGATGCGACGATTTAGGGATGGGCCTTAGACTTATTGATTTTATGTAAGCTTCGGTTTGCCCCAACATTTTTTTCTGGAGAAGCTGTTAAGAAGCAGGCGAGGTGGGTCGATAGAACAATAGCTCTAATATTATGAACTTTGACTAACATATTTGAAGTTAATTGCATTACTGCAGAAAAATTCTTATTGGGTACCTACGACCGCATTTGCTTGTAGCTTTGTTGAATGGTGGCAAAATATTCTTTTTTTTTTCTTCATTGTACACTAAAATTAATTGGATTTATTTATGTGCTGTGACATAGTGCATTTTTCCACAGCGAGAAAATGGAATTAGGGGTATTGTAAAAGATAAATAGAGAAAGTTAAGTTTCTCATTGAATTTGTGGGTGGATGTGGATGTGGAAGTTTCGAGCTTAACTTGCCTCTGGATTGTCATTTTGATTTAGCACATCTACTGCTACTATTTACATTTGCGTGCGTCTAAGTTCTCACTTTTGGAATTAGGAAGGGGTGGGCGGGTGTAGAATAAATTCTTGGCAATGAAAGCAATAAATTTCCGAGTGTGTGAAAGTTATTCAATTGAGGCTTATAAAGCCATTATTTAATTGTGTCAACAACTTTCAAGTGTCAATTATATTAAGTTTTAAGTAGTTTTTTTTTTTGTTTTGATACGCAAGTTTATATGGAGGCTGTAATAGTTAAAGCTTGTTTGTGGAAACGCTACTAGCAGATAAATAAAAAATATATTCGTAAGCTTTCAATATTGCATAGATTTACGAAGATACTACATAGACAAAGTTTCCGGAATTTCAATGCCACGATGATATGCGCACATATACATTCATACATATGAAGAAATTGACAAATGTACGTGAAAAAATATTTCATAATGCGCACATAATTCGAAGACAACTCTAACAAAACGAGAAGACAACTCTAACAAAACGTGAAGACACACAGTTTTTGGGCTAGAGTTCTCTTTTAAAAGCACCAAGGAAATCTAAATAATAAAAAATTAGGAAAACATTGTCATTCGCAAGAAATAACTAATTTAATAAAAAAAAAAACTGAAACACAGAACCCGTACAGAAAATTAGTCTCAACAAACCCAACCTCCTCAACTTGTTTTGTATTATAATCCAACGTTGATCTTCCTTTTCTCTGACTCACAACAAATTCTTTTGGAGCTGCAACTTCTATAGATTTATAAATATCCTCATTCGAAATTAACACAACACAACTATTCTAAGGGTATTCCAACATTAGTTTAGTATAAAAATAATATTTTTGTATATAGTCAGTTAAAATATTTATTAGCTTTCTATGCAAATTTCCCTTTTCTAGAGAAGGGTGAACAAATTATTATTGTTTCATCTTACTCTTATGGTTTTTGAGGATCGTCTTAAAACTAAATGCGTATACCTTCAATTATAGCTTTACGTAAGGATAAAAAAAAATGTAAAACACAAAATTATATGTGCGAAAAATAATAAATAAATTAAACAAAATTATATGTGCGAAAAATAATAAATAAATTAAACAAGCAACTTCATCTTTTGTAACCTGAATAACTCGAGTTGTTGGTATGAATTTCATTTCATAGTTGAGGAAATTGCCGACATGCGCATTTTATCATTAGATACCCACATGAGTTTAGCAGTTTATCATTAGGGAGGTTTTCCCAGCGCTCCTTTGCCGCTTGCATGGTGCTGTTCCTAGCCCTTGTATACCTACTCTGTCCTTCCCGGAAGAATGGGGGTGGTTGCACCGTTTAAAAGTCTGCGGTCTTTAGTTAGAAACTTAGTATTGTCTATGCAAGAGTTTGAGACTTTCAGAGCAGCTTGACTGCCTCCTTGGGTCTTTGCACTAGGTGCCAAGTAGCCTCTTGGATAGCCAGCACCGCCATGTGATATCTACTACAGTGGCCCGACGAGTTTCGAACCATCAATATACATCTAATAGCATTACAAACGCCTGGTGTTCAAGTCCAGGCGTGTTGGTAAGTCTATAGTTCCTAGTGAAAGTATTTGATGGCATGCAACAGTCAGTGCTAGCAAGTGGTGGTCACCAGACCAAGTTGTGCTCCGCAGAGCAGGATCGGATAAACGATGGCCGTGTTGATCTTAGGCGAAAATACCCATGGCACACCAATTGCCGTGGTAGCTTTTTTAACACTTTCTTTCGTGCACCATTGAGTTTAGCAGCTGTAAGGGCCGGTTCTTAGCCGACAGTTATTACATGACGGTCTGACTCGACGAATACCATTATTTTATCGATATTTTCGGCAATTGGCATTTTTAATATCAAAATTCACTTAAAAGAACTAAACATTGCCCAAAAAACCTTTTGAAGCTAATTAAATAAGGCTGGATTCAAAGAACCTCAAAGACCGAATTTCCATTTACGAATCGTTGCTGAATTGCAGCTAAACCGATCCACTTCTAAAACTGTTGGTAACTGGTGATGTAAAGTGGGTTAGTTACGACAACGGCAAGCGAAACCGTTCGCGGTCGAATAGCGATGAGCTGACGCAAACGGTGGCCGAGCCAGGATTGATAACCAAGAAGGTTTTTTTTTATGTGTTTTGGTGGGATTGGCAGAAAATCATCTACTATGAGCAGCACTCCTGCGGTCAATCTCTTAACTCGGATCTGTACTGTCAACAAGTGTACCGTCAGAGGGAAGCGATCGCACTGAAGCGAACACTTTTGGCAAATAGAAGAGGAATCGTGTTCCGCCAGTAGAACACCACGCCACACACATCGATTGTGACCCGCCGAAAGGTAGTTGGGTGGTTCTTATGAACTTCCCTTATAGTCCGGGCCTGGGTCCAAGTGATTACTCCCCGTTCCTGTCTATGGCGAATGATTTTACTGGTGAAAAATTCGCCTCAATAGAAGCTTGTGAAAATCGACTGCCCCAGTTTTTTGCCACTACGGACGAGGATTTCTATGAGAGTGGCGTTATGAAATTAGCTTCAAAATGGCAACAAGTTATCGAACAAAACGGTGCATACGTGACCTAAATCGGATCATTATAACCATGCTAAAAAAAACCTTCAATTCAGTGCAAAAATAATGGAAAAAATTATGAGAAAAACTAATTTGGAAGCCAAACAATTTTCTTCTACTATATAGTGAAAATGCTTTGTAAATAAAATGTCTATTTGCGAAGCAAGCAATTAATGCAATAAACGCGCAAAAAGCTTTCAAAACTCAATTTAGCTTTAATTGCAGTTTTTGAGTAAATTTCGTAATGCTTTTCAAAAAGAAAAAAAAACTATGTACTCACAAATACTACTTAGTACATTGAATGAAAAACTTTAAAAGGTTCGAAAATAAATATATGCACAAATGTACGACTTAATTTACTGAAGGTATGAGCTACAAACATTTTCAACATTAATGGAAGCGCGACAAGTGACAAAAAGCTGTTTATTTGACTATGTAAGTAGTTTTGAAAACAACATGACTTAATTGAGGAGAGTAAAAGTATTGCTCTTGAGGCCAAAGGTAAAGGGGGAAGTTTGAGTGATAGAAGAGACGGCGGAACCGCTTAAACTTTTGATAACTTACACACTTATGCAAAATAAAATCATGTCAAAGGATTCAACCCCACCGCCCTTGTGTTAAAGCTTTTCATGTACTCACACACACACACACCGACATAAAATTAAACACACCCTGTCGGGAAAATAAGGCAGTTGCATGAAAAAAATATATTTAACTTTTTTTGTGGTTGTTTTTTGTCAACTACTTTTAAACTAATTTAATACAAATGCAGCGTTTGCCAGTTTCGTTTATATGTTCTCATTTGGCGAGGTAATTTGAAATTAATTAATTAAAGTTTCAAATAAAGTAACAAAAATCATTAGTAAGATAGGGTCAGCTTACTATGACAATAAAAAAATTTAAAATTAATTTCATTTCCCACAGAAAAAATAGCATTATTTTAAAAGCAATTTAAAAAGTACTTTTTTACCAACTACAAATGGCAGAAATTGTTTATTTTTCCTAACCAACTAACTTCATTAACATGGCAGTGCCCTAAACGCAAGCAGTGCCCTAGGAGCAAGCCAATTTTATTAGGCTCCGCATTTGGTTTCAACTACTTTTAACGAAATTTGACCGAAAAAAAATATCAAAATTAGTTTTTTTAGCTGCAATAAATTTTTTTCATTTTTAAAACTAGTCTAATTATCAACTACTTTCAAACTTGTCCGTTTCCAACTATTTAAAAATATGTACAGTCTACTTTATAGCAACTATAAAACTTTTATTTTTCATTTATAGGGTTTTGAAATTACCGTAATTGTTTATTGTTTCTTTGAGCTATGACGTCATTAACAATTTTGTATTGCTTAACTGTTAAATGTGATCATTGCGTATCTTGTGCGAAAGAAAATCGATGCATTTAACGACATAAAACTTGTAGGGATTGGTTAAAAACATGCAGAGTTATAGCTGGGCAAAATAAAGTTTTTTTGGAGTTTTCGGTTTTGAAAAATTTTTTTCCAGAATTTTAAAGACTTGTTATTCTCAACTTTATGGGGAAAAATAACCAAAATAAAAAACGTAAAAACCAAATATTTGTAAAGTTAAAATTGAAAAAAGTTTCATTTCGAAGAATTTTTTTTTTAAATCTTGGATTTCAAATTTTTTCTGAATTTTTAAATAATTTTTTTTTATTTCTTAACTTTTTGTTAAAAAAATAACTTAAATAAAAAACTTTAAAAGGCAAACATTCTAAAAAAATACTTTTGAAATAAAAAAAGTTTCATTTCGACAAAATTTAGTAATTATCTAAAAAATCTGCAAAAATTAATAAAACTAAATACATTTTTATGACGATACACACATAAATTATTAAAAAAAAAAACAAAAAAATAATATATCATATTGACCCAAGCTAGATGAACATAATTAATTTAATAAGCATTTATTTCAAAGCAGTTGACTTCCAACTACTTTTTAATTCCGACAGGGTATGCACGAAAACACTGAGAACAGAAAGCTGTGCCAGAAAATTAAGCCCAAGTAAGTTTTCGAAAATTGTAGTACAAAACGGCAAACCTCTAGGAAAATTTTGCGTAGTGCGGTGAATATCGAAGCGAAACTGAATGAGAAACCGAAGCGAACACAAAATCAAAGCTATGCTCAGTGCGGGTGTTGATGATGCAAAGTTATTGTTGGGGTACCGCTGATATTGGAGATGTTGCGTGAAGGAGGATACGTTGCTCCAAATAAGGTATGAGGTATTTGTTGTTGATGGTGGTGGGCGTGTTAGTTATTATTAATGTGAGATGTTGAAGGCTGCTGCATAGCAATTGCATAGATGATGAGCAATCTGGTGGATATGATGTTATGTGTATTTTGTGGCATGTTTTCGTTCTATTGGTTGTTGTTTCCTTCAGTTTTTGGGCATTCTACTTTAGTTGACTTTGCACACACGCTCACACTTTAATTTCTCTTTCCGATGCGAAGCTGTAAAAGCATTTTAATTTATGCTCAATCATGCTCCGCGACCAAAAATGATAGAGGTATTGGAAAAGGCAAGTGCAAAAGTGCACACAAGCAGCACTGACCAGCACTACTAGAAAATTTGAATTGCTAAGTATTTGTGAAGTCTTAGTTGCTACTTGTGACTTCAAAAAGCATTATGTTGGGCTTGTAGCGGGAATGGCAAAAAATTGGAGGCCATATTGCGCTAAATCGCTCAAAAAGTGAAGACGGTTATATTGGACCCTTAGTAATGGTTTTCGCTGGTAGCAATTTCATATTTGTTTTAGTTGAAACGAAAATCAAGTACCTGCTATTTATATGACGAATTTCTTATTTCTTTTTATCTTCTGTTTCGACAGGATGAAAAGTTGATGTATATTGGAATGATTTTCCGTCATGTGCCATTAAATGACAGTAAAGATGGCACAACGCCGAAACCGGTTAGTTTCCAAACCAAACTTAACAAGGGATGACGCAAAATCGTTCCAGTATACATCAACCAATTTCTTCTTTTTTCAGTTCATTTTAATTCCCTTAATGAATTTTCAAAATTTATATTCGTCCTGGCGGACTATGCTAAAACATCTGGACGATGCGGGAGTAGCTTATCTTATCTAGGTTGCTTACCTTTATAATTGCCCTAAAAAAGAAAACCTGGCGGAGTTATACCACTACTGAAACCATGAACACTAGCAAACCTACGGGAATTATATCGCCCGAAATCTCTCCTTGCGAAGATAATTGGGGTCCAGCTGCTGCCGACTTTCACTCAACATATTCGGCTAGCAGAAGCACTGAACGTTATAATTCCTCAAATAAATAGCGCCCTAAACCAGAAAGGCCCCTGCGTAAGGGTAGTCGTTATGTGTCGAAAATGTTCGATATGGTCCACCAGACGGTGCTACCAGCTGACGTCCAATACTCCACCCTCCCATCAGTGCTCAAGAGTTTGTCTGCGAATTATCTGAGAGTAGCACAAGGTGGTTTGCTCTCCCCACTGTTGTTTAAATTCTATCTTTTAAAAAGCGGCCTCCTTAGTTTGATACGCAGATGACTGCACTGTTTTGGCGTCGAAGAATGACATTGACAATTTATATTTCAAAGTAAATGGTTATATCTCGGACCTTTCAAGTCTCTTCATTCTGCGAAACTTCTCGCTCTCTCCTGGAAAATTTTCGGCGAGCCTGTTTACCACACCGACAAACGTGTTCTAGCTGAAGTTGGACCAACAGATCGATGACGTCGATGTTATGACCGTAAATAACCCGAAAATGTACTTTCGACAGCTTTCTCTCCTTCACCACTACGGCAATCATCACCAAGGTACAGAGTCGCAACAAGGTCTTCAAGTCGCTCGCAGGTATAATACAAAGCGATTGGCCAGCCAGCTCTATACCATGCTGCACCAGTGTAGTCATCGGAAACTGGTAGGAGCCAAGGAGGAAACTCCAGACTTGTCAGAACATCACACTTCGGACCGCCGCAGGATGCTTACTGTTGCCGCATTTACACCACTAGCACGTCAGGGAGTACAGTAACAGTAGTAATCAGTTTCTGCTGTGTTGCTATGGCAGGGATTATCTCTACCGGCACTTGCTAGAGGCTGAGCTGAGCATATCAGGAGCCCCATCGTAAAGTTGAATTACCAGGTGCAGCAATGCGCATGTCCACAGGTGGAACTGACAAACTACGTACAGCGTAAAGAAGACATTCATAGGGAGTATATCAATACCTTCCACTCAAGTTCAACTGCCACCTATTATAGACGGCGAGTTCGAGTTCTGGACACTATAGTGGATAAAGTTCTTAATTGTCCTCGGTACAGTGTGTTTCCTGGATCTCCCGTTAGATTATATCGAGCCATTGTTCAAAGCTATACTGATTCGCGGTGATATATTGCCAAATTAGTGTTGAGCCACAAATTAATAAAAAATACCCTCCAAAATTTTTAGCAAACATACATCCATGCAATCGTTAAGTCCTACATTTTTAAAAATGAAACGACCACAACCTTGCCACCGATGACGAGAGGGATATTCATGATTATTTTGCACTACAACTGGATGGAATGTTGACTGAAGACATGCTCTTTAACCGGAGGGCTCCATGTGCTATACAAACCTCCAAAATATCGACTTATTTAAGGAAACGTTTGCTCTACGCCTACTCACTAATAGTACTTTGCAACAAACTGGAGTTTGCGAGTATTGGGAACACATTTCTCCATCACTACGTGCTGCCGCTGAGGAAGTTATTGGCTTGCAGCGACTCCGAATAAAACGAAGATCCCAAACCCCAAATCGCGGATGACATCATTAACATCCCGTCGGAAGTTCAAATAGCATTAACGCGCTACGGGACAACAAAGCCGCTGGAGCTGATGGGTTACCATCTGAGGTATTCAAGCATGATGGCTCATTTCGAGAATATAATCGGATGAATGGAATTTAAGTGTGCTCTGCCCAATACACAAGTAGGGTTATTCCAAATATGCACCAACTACCGCGGAATCTGCCTGGTTCACATTTCGTATTATGTTCTATTGTGCGAAAGACTGAACCCAACGAGTCAACGAACGGATTGGACTTTATCATTGAACATTTCGACCTGGTAAATCTACCAGCGACCGGACAATTATTGGAAAAGACCTGTGAGAAGAGGATCAACACACACTAACCAAGAATTCCTCTTGGCAAAAAGTGATGCTTTTGGCTCAGCAGAAAAATGAGTAGTAAAGCTCTCTCTCGACGAACAAAAACCCCGCTCTATAAGCCGTTCACCATGCCCGTGCTATTGTATGGATCAGAAGCACAGAGTGTTCGGAAGAAATATCTTCTGAGAAATTTTTGCACCTTGACGTCTTTGTGTCCGCGAATACCGCAGACGATGGAACTATGAGCTGTCTCAGCTTTATAACGACATTGACATAGTATGTATGAAAGAAAATGCTACTGCCCTGAAAATATTCAATGCGATACCCCTTGGTGATGGCAGAGAAAGAGGGAATTCCAGAAGAAGTTGACTAGGTATTTGCTTTGAATTAAAAACATCAACATTGCTCGCAGTAAAGAGGAAACAGGCGCCACAGTTTAGTTAACAAAATTGTGCAATACATTTAAATGGTTCAATGAAGAGCGCTTAAGTTTTATAAGTAGATATTATAAAAGCAACAACAACACAGCCATACAATCAAAAATAGTAGAGAAAAACATACTTAGGGGTATTTCAAGTGTTTTGTCAACAAGTACATAGTTATTTGCCATAATGTACAACTTGTCGTACAGCTTTTGAAAATTGAAGATTTATACGAGAGAGCATTATACATATTTGCACATTCCCTAATACATTCAAGCATACCTTTCTTCCTTTATGTGCATATAACTTGCAGAAAAACATACTAGGACTAAAACCTACTTGCTTTCGGCTGGCCTAGCAACTTAATTACTTCATTTCTTATATTTTTTGCACGGAGGAAAATGATATTTTTAACATGAAAATGCCACACGAATGACTACTGATACACGTGTATTATTGTTCCACTTTTTTTTTAATATTTATTTCTCTATTTATATTCGTAGCTGGCATTTTTCACCCTTTACTTACTCCTTGTTATTCGCGTCAAAACTTATTCGTACTGCTTTATGTGTACTTGTACTCAGTGGCTCTCAAACTGTGCTGTTTGATTTTGCGTAATTTTATTTTTCGAATAATCTTTTTCATGTTTTTCACTTTTGTTGTTAATAAAGGTAAACATAAAAGTTAATTTAAATTTAAAGTTTTTAGAGCTGCTAAAAATTACCAGAAATGCAATGCCATGTTACACGTGCTATAACTCTTAAACCAGAAGCAATTCCGCTAAACCCTTTTAAAACCGTTTTAAAACTTAAAAGGTGTAGGAAGAACCCCCTCAAGGAGATTGGCAAAGACTTTGGGCATTCTATGAAAAGTTTAAATAGTATGAGGATGCTTTTAAAAACTTCAAATGCTTTGAGAACCCCCTCAAGGAGATTGGCAAAGACTTTGGGCATTCTATGAAAAGTTTAAATAGTATGAGGATGCTTTTAAAAACTTCAAATGCTTTGAGACTCCTTCGTTGAAAAACAAACAGCGTACAAAGAAACGTAAGCATGCTGATGAGGATTTTGCTCCTAATCCTATATCATTACATCCTCAAGCTAACATCCTGCCAAAGCCTCCTTCTTCAACTTCACAAGAGTTAACTACTATTATTTTTTTTAATTCTTCATGTCAGCAAAGATATAGAAGTATCATCTACTTCAAAAGCTCCAAAAGTTTCGACTAAGATTTAATCTATTATTTTAGTCCCATTAGCTGCTCTCCATTTAACTCCAGTAACTGTTGAAAATACAACGAAGGTACTCATCGTAATTCCCCAGCATAAATCTGTCTTAGTATCACGATTTTCAGGTGATACGGCTACTGATGACAAAAGGTTCTACATAATATCCAACTTTAACTTTTTTTACAAGAAAGTTTACTTTTGACTACAAACGGAGTATATCGTCATTTAAGATAGATGTTTGATTAGACGCTTTTGAGAACATATTCGACCCTAGTTTTTGACCCAGCAGAGCGTTCGTTCGCGAATTTGACTTCCAAACACGTCGAAATCTAATTGAAAGGGCCCTGATTCAACTTTCGGTTGGCTAGTCAAAAAAATTACCACGAAAATGAAATTATTTGATCAAAATGTGTGAGTTTAAACAGTTTTGATTTTTTCAAAGACATTATTGTTTTTACTGAAACAAGGCTCAAATAGAATGTATTTAATTGACAAATTCTGAGTGAAATGATCATTAGTGCTTAAAATAGGTGCTGGGGTCCTTATTGCTATTAAAACTCTGATTTCATTTGAGGGGATTTCTCTGCTGGGTGGGTACCGATGATACTGAATTTATTCGAATACGACATAGAACTGAAAATGCGGCACTTCCACGGGTTGTCTCCTGATGTCGCCCATCTGCATAGATAGGTACAAATCCTCTCAGTTATGGATCATAACAATATGCTTAGCAAACAGTTTTTGGTAGGCTGTTACCGCAGGAATCACCCCTTCCAACTACTACTAGAGGCTGAGGCCTCCCAGGTGTCCGGAGCCATCTTATGGAATTGAACCACTAGACGTACTATAGACCATTCCCATTACAGCCGTTTCAACGTACCGGAACGAAGCTCATTTCTGGTGGAATGGATACGTGAACAACATCCACCAAAAGGCACTGTTTGGTGTGGATTATGGGCTGGCGGCATATTGGGGCGTATTTCTTCAAAGATTATGCGAATCGCAACGTTGCTTTGAATAGTGAGTGCTACCGTGCGATGATAGAAATCTTTTTTTTTGGCAAAACAGGTTTCATGTATTTTTCTGAATTTCAAGTGATTATTTTATTTAAAATTTTAGATAGTTCCTAAAAAATCACCCCTTACTACCCCAGTAAATTCCAGTTAATTAACTTGGCTGATTGGCTTTTCACTGCCGGGTTTCTCCGGTCGCTCGTCAACTCATCTGCTGCATCATTTTTGCTCGCTAACTATCCTCATCAGCCATTGCTTCTTCTTCACTCCTACTTTCATGCATATCATTTGGTTTCTCTGCTTTGTTTCATCAAAATTCGTACAATGTTTATGAATATTGGCGCTTCAAAGTGTTGTTGTTGTTGTTGCAACACAATTGCCGCTGTATGGCATCACAAAACTTTTCAAACGCATGCGGGCGTATAAGAAAGTATCTACATATTTTAAAGGCATTACTCAAACTCTTAGTTGCTTGGCGAAAGTTTTGAAATTAATTTGAAAGTGCGGCAACCTTATGACGATGTCCTAATTAGGTGAGTACGAGTATAGCTGTGCGAAAGAGTATGGCCAGAGTCGTTTAATGAGTGGCAATTCATGAGAGTGCAATGGGGAGAGGTCGCTCCTCTGGGTGCGCAGTTACATTTGAGCGGCTTTTATCAATCCCTACACTTATGCCCCTGTTCCTGCATTCTGGGCAACGTGAGCAGCCGGTGTACGAGCGATGTTAAACAGACCGTGTGAGGCCTTAGGTGACGGCTGAAAGATTAGGAGTTTACATGGGGCACTCCGACTTAAAAGTCCACTAAAGTCAGCAGCTTCTGTTCTTTGAAGGTGCGGATGTAAGCGGTTCGCTATATAAATCTTTATTACTTTGTTCAAAATCTCTCGGTACTTAAAAAACACAGAAAAATAATAATAATAATAATAATAATAATAACCCAACGGTTACTCTCCTCCCGACCTACCGGCATGAGGAGCGCAGTCGCATGACGCACGGATCATTGTTTTCTTTTTTTGGATTTTGTGCCGAATCGTTCAGAGGCAAGAGTTTGTTAAGCCTAGAGATCTAAAGCTACCCAGCTACAGAATCAAAAATTGAACCAGCTGAATATACATAATACATGGAACACAAGAATATTACACCATCGTCGATAATTTATTGAGAAAGGACCGTACTGCTTTTTTTAATGGTGAAAAGAGAGACCGAATTATAAAAGGTGCTGAAAAGACAGTTCAAAACTTGACACAGACATCAAACCCGTTCATTTAATTCGAAACTTGTCTTACACTGTTTTAAATGGCTTGCGAATCTAGAAGGAACATTAGTAGTTTAACTATGAACATTATGCCTATCATTCCTCATTTTAACGACCCACGCAAACGGAACAAGAACTACGATTTACGGATATGCCCCAGGAAGGTCCGGACCCTCTACAGAGAAAGTGCTTTTAGCGAACTTCTAGATGCCCTCGGAGAAGACACATCGCTGTAAGACGTATGCGACATATATTATGGCTGCCATAAAATGGCTCATAGGTTTGGTGTGGTATTTGTTGTTGATTCCGACAACGTGTCTCCAGATTCATTCCTATCAGTGAATAATTTTTCCCAAACCGCATCGAATCTAAGTTAAGTAACATTAACTTGATATCTGCTAATGTCCCGATGTGCATTCTAGCTATTCTACGAGCGCCGAATCGTAAGGGCTCCACCACTTTGCCTCTTGTCATTCTGTTCTGTGTGAGGAAGAGCGGAGTTCCGCTTTACGGCCCCAAAGACATTACAGAGCCACTCCGCTGCCAATCTGTGCTAGCATCAAGAGAGCACAAAGGGGAGGGAAGAGAAACTTCTTTTCAAGAGCTACCATTTCTCAACACTTTTGATAAAAATCATTTACATCTCTCCCCTCGACCAAGATGGGGCGAGAACAAAAATCATATTAAGAACAATAAGACCCCTGAAGACGATGGTATTATGTTGAGCTGTTCAAAGTCGGCGGCGGAGAGTTGGTAATTCGCATCAGATGTTCATCGCAATTTGGATGGATAAATGGAATCTCATAATAATTTATCTAAATCGAAAAAGGGTGATTGTTCTGTTTGCTCTAATTATCCCAGCACAAGCCTTCTTAACATTGTCTCACGATAATGTGCGAAAGACGGAAACCGTTTAGAAACCAACTAATTGGATCTTACCAATGCGGTTTCCGAATCCAAATTTTCTTTATCCATCAAATCCGGAAAAATACCCTAAGTAAAACAAAATCGACTGATACCACAGATAGAAAATCCACACACAGAAAATCTTTCCCTCGAACACTCCAAGAGCCATCTCAGCTCTTATTTGCAATGGAAAAACGAAAGAAAAAATATTTCCCTAATAACTGTAATGAAAGAACTTTTTAATCTCCAACAGGCGATTTCACTGGTATTAATATATAATTTTGTTGGTGCATATTACCCTTGCCTTTAGCTCCCACTTTCCATTTACATATATCGAGGAATGCAGCAAGGATTGTTTACTAGGGTACTCTTTTTGGTGTCTAAGATTCGATTCAAAACGCATAACCTTCCGTGATTAGTGACGTGCCGAGAGCACTCCATTACGAGTCGTTTATATCTCATAATGCTGGTGAAAATAATACAGAAGGTGGCACAAAAACCGTATATGTATGTCTACTCGTAATCGTGTGGTTTCTTTACAACGTCTTTAACATCTGTAGTAAAGGGTGGTTAAATTTTAAGGGCCGATGTTGATTTTGAATAAAACACAAACTAGTATGTAACCCCCGATAATCGGGTGTGTTTTTTTAGAAAAAAATTAAATTTCACACCTTGATAGATAAAAGCTGTTGATGATTTAAATTTTAAAAATGATGGGGTGAAATGAGGCGGGCTTAATTTGCCCGAAATTCAAATGCATATTTTAGATTTTCGTAAAATTGAAAATGAATGAAATATTAGGGCTGGGTTCGCCTAAATTTTAGGTACTTAAACTAATATTCCACTGGAGCTTTCCAGCACTTCGGGAATTCAGGAAAATATTTTTTAAAACTGTGCGAGTTTGAATGACAGTCTAAATCGTTTGTTTACATTCTAAATATGAAGAAAAAAAAACAATCGAATTTACGTGTTCCTTTTTAATGTCCATTTGTGCTGCATTGGAGGGATGTAAGACTGACGCTCCATTATTCTAATCATGAATGGGTGGCGGGACTTCCAGCATGACCTTGCCACCCTGCCATGCCGTTGATAGGCAATATCAAGCAGTACCAAATTTTGTTTTTTTTTCTCTATTTAGGTAGCAGTTTAGATGAACTCGCACCCAGCCTAAGTCTCCACCCGGAATAATAATTTTCCCACCAAATTACGTTTTATTTTGGTGAATATCGCGCAAAAGACGATCTAGGTACAACAGAGCTGATACCATCCCAAATAATAACTTTTGCTGAATTTTTAATTAGAAATATTTGTACATTTATATTGGTCACTTCAAAATAACAAATTTTCATTTACAAAAGTACTTCATTATATACGACATTCAATGTATAGTTTTCAAGACTGCTCATTTGAACCCGTATATTTTCCCAGGATCTGACCCTGCTTAACGCCACATATAACTGGCCGTGGGCAAAGCAATCCTCCGTTAAATGAAGCCCCACCCTCGATAATGTTTGCCCCTGGGCCTTATTTATTGTTATAGCGAAAGCTATTATAATGGGGAACTGGCAACGCTTCAACGTAAAAGGAAGTGTGGTTTCGCTCGGCTGTAAATTTATACGTGGCAATAGAAATCGTCTTCCCTGTGCCTCTCCGCATAAAACTTCCGCGTCCAAACAATTTGGATACATTCGTTTAATAATAAGTCGTGTGCCATTCACCAATCCTTCTGCTGGGCTTAAATTTCGTATTAACATTACGACGGTAGCAATTTTCAATCGCAGCATATGCGGGGGAGTTCCACTAAAGTTCAGAGAGTGTAAAAACTCCACAGGGAATCTTATCTGATCTTGTAAATCTTGTGAAATAATTGTATCAGCACTGAGGTACGTTTGCTCTTGACCAGGTAGCATATCGACTATACTCGAGTTTATCATGGCACACTGATCATTTTTTGGACATAGTATGGCTCGGTCTTTTAAATTATCGACTTCTATTATTCCATTATTTGGTTGAAAAACCCAGTCAATAAGATTTCCATTTTTTAGAACGATTTGATCAGGAATTTTAACTCCTGATCCAACGTCTTGCCCTTGGCCGCATCCTATGCGCAAAAGAAAATTACAATAGTCGGGATCTTGACTGCGCATATTGATTGTGAGATTAAATAACTTAAAAAATTTCCATAAAGAGCAACGCTTTAAACAATTACCAACTATGGCAGTTCGTGTACCTCGCGGTACCACAGGCAAAACTTGCCTAAAGTCCCCACCCAGAATAATAATTTTCCCTCCAAAGGGCGTTTCATTTTGGTGAATATCGCGCAAAAGACGATCTAGGCACAACAGAGCTGCTCCAGGTACCATGCTAGCTTCATCCCAAATAATAACTTTTGCTGCCTTTAATGCTTGCGCAGCTTTAGTGTTTGGTTTAACTAAGGAAACCGACGATTCAGTTAATGGTATTGGAAATTTAAAAACGCTGTGAGCAGTTCGACCACCTGGCAACAGAATTGAAGCTATGCCTGTCCAAGCGACGGTAATCACTGTTTCTCCAATACTGCGGATATGGTGTGAAAGAGTTTTATAAAGGAACGTTTTTCCAGAGCCACCAGGTCCATCAATAAAAATACCTTTAACAGTTGTGCCCTCATCATTTAACATTATACATACTTGGTCAAAAATGTTTTTTTGTTCTGGATTGAGCTGATCTTTTAATGTCTGCGCGCATATTAAATCGGCTTCAATGTCAATCGCTAAATTTGTATATTCCTCTGCAAAAGATACTTCCGGCAAACCAAAGTTTTTCAAAGATGTATTGTGGGAAAGTAAAATTTGATTGATTTCTCGCAAAGCCAATATTTCACTTTCCTCTATATTATGATCTCTTACAAAATCTTCAACAAAATATTCTTTAAACATTATCCAAAGTTCGAAGGGCGAAGTCGGTTCTCCAAACACACAAATCATGGCAAAAATCCGTCTTAGTTGTGAAGGCATTTTGAAGTTAGAAACTTCTGTCAAGAGTGTAATCCATTCGGAATTATCCGCTAATAGGTTTCGTTTTACCGCCGCTTCCCAAAAAGAAGACAGGAGCTCATCACCAACTGTCAATAAATCGTTGTATGATTTAGGGCCCTTAACAGAAACTAAGAGCAAACGTAATGCGAATCGTTCGCGATCCTTTGGATCGACCGTATAAACTCTACCTATTGCGTTGATACATTTTTTTCTCCTTTGCCACGAACGTGAACTTTCTTGCCAAGTATAATGTTCAGGTATTTCTTGGTAAGTCAATGTATTAGCAAACGTATCACTTATATTTAGCTTAAAGTACGCAGTGAGGGTAGTGTCCCGAAACTCTGTAATTGCCTGTGCTATTATATCATTGTCTTCACGAAAGTAAACATTTTGTAAATTTGGAAGGTGAACCGCAAGGGGTTTCACTGTGTGCGATTTTTCCTGCATTGGAAATTCAAAAAGTCTCCAACACGCTTCTGGTGCACTTACATACCTTGCGTCTACAAAAGTGGTAATCTCGTCAAAATTAATGCAGTTGTTAGTAGGTTGTTCAATAATCTGAATACTTGCACAATCATATCCTTTATATATATATTTATGTAGGTATTTGACACTTTTGATTGAAGAACAAATTTCAACATTGATGTGAGCAGCGTATTTTTTTGTTAAATACTTATTATATGGAACTATCCATCGATTATCTAAATCAATTTGGTTTTGATTGACTCGAACCGAAACTTTCCTCCCGTCATCGCGGCGACGATACTGGGGGTATCCATTAACATCCTTTAAAGTAACTTCTTGAAATGTTTTTGGATATTTTTTTGTGCATTCACCAGATTGAGACATGTAAGGCGATGAAGGATTAAGGTGACCACATGGGCCATGCACCATACATTTTGCAACAATTTCGTGTAGTTCTGGCTCAGTTTCTTTATTTGGAATTTCAGCACAAACAGCCAAGTCTATAATAGAAGCATCAATTATGGCATCTGCATCATGAAGAGCAACCAAAATATGTGCGTGCGGTAGACCTCTTTTTTGAAATTCTATTACGTATAGAAAATATTTCACCCTTCCAAACACATGCTTTACTGAAATATCATTTAAAAGCTGTTTTAGTTTTTGCTTAAAAACTCGCGCTATTAACTCAGGGCGCATTTGGGGTTCTTGATATTGTTCAATATTTTGACATATCTCAGGCCATTTTGGATTGGAGGTAATAGTTATGAAAAGTGACGGCTTTCCATGTTTTCTAACAATAGCCATGGCATCTTGGTAATGCATATTCATATTGCGAGGTGAGCCTGGAAAACTGGATGGTAGAACAACAATACGACCAGGGCGTGCATTTTCTACTTCTGCTTGACGCATTACATAGTCGTGTAAGCCAGCGTATGTTTCAACTCGAAGTTGATGTTGATGATTACGCAAAAACGCCAACCTTGCACCCTCTATTCTAACATACTGATCAACTAAATATTGTTGCCAAAGTTTACCTGAGGCATGAAGTAAGCTAAAACCTTCTCGAATTGCCATTCGATATGCAACAAATTGCAACTGTGTGACCCTGAATCTGCGACTTGTTCGGTGTTCTTGCTCATGTAGAAGTGCTTCGTCGTATCCGGGCTCACCATAGGGAAATAAGAGGGGATATACCAAGGGATCACATAATCTATGTAAAGTTGAGATCGTGGTGCAATACTGTGTTCCTGAGCTGTGCGAAAACACTCGTAAATTACGGCTTGCTGGTGGCTCACCATCCTCAGTTGTAAAAACGGCTGCAATTTCTGAGCAGTTAGGCAAATTGTAACGCCGATTCGCATGACTACTAAAGAAAATCATGCTCACTTGATGGGGGACTCGATTTTCCTGTCGTGCCCTATGTTCTTCCTCGCGTTCAACTTGCGCCATAAATTTGTACTGACGGGCTAAGGGATTCACAGTTGATATCATTTCATGAAGGCATTTCATCAAGGAACTATTGCAATTGGTATTCCTTTGTAGTCGAATGTCAGTGGCTTGATCAGTGTCAAGTATATAAAGCTGTGCGTATGATGAATTTAAATCATTATTTGCATGAAGAGGACCCACTCTATGGTAAATTGATCCATGTATACGAAAACAATAAGGGCCACGCCCAGGTGGCTCCTCAATTTTAGCTTCAAAAGATGCAAAAGCGAATGAGCTATTTATCTGTCGTATATTCTGTAAGTAGTGGGACCGGAAAGAGTTCAAATTGTTTTGTAAAACCATTTCCAAAAAATCAGGTACGCGAGGTATCGATAGATTAATTTTCCCACCATGACAGCACGTAAGAAAATGATTTCATCCCTATAAAAATTTTTTGTTTGTCAAGTTTACCAGAATTTTCCAAATATATGAAGTTACCTTTTCACATTTGAAATGTTTAGCATTGCAATATAAACAAATGCTGGTTAAACTACCAAGAGTGCTATACTCTTCATTAAATGCTGGATCTAACGCTCTTTTGTATGTACTTGAGCTTGCATGAATACGACTCTAATAAAAAATATAAACAACTTACAGTAAGCAAAGACGTTCACACATCAAAAATACTTGTCGTAAATACAGTGGAAAGCAGAAACTTTGAGTCTGTTTTATTTTCAGTGTAATAAAACCGACACCTGCATTCCTTTGCATTTACATACTTATGTACCTGTTCTCTTCTACCACTTAAAGTACGCCCTCTGCGAACTCTTCTTGGTCGTCCTCTAGGCATTATTATTACATGCAGGTACCTTGCATTTTAATTATTACTTCACTTTCTAATTTGCACTGTTATTATTGCCAATTTTAAAAAACAAATTTATTAATTAAATAACAGAAGAATAACAGAAGAAAAGAGAATTAAATTTTCACTCACGAAAATTGATGTGCACTTGCTCGATATTCAAAACAAAATAAACTGAGTACATAACACGTTTGAGTTTGATTTTCAATTGAATTTTTTTTTTTTTTTCTTGGAAAAAATTCGCGTATATCGTGAGTCCAACTCATACCCAAGCTCTTGCTTTGTAAATGTATATACATACATACATATGTACATACAATGCTCGCATGGATTTCAGTCGATATAGACAAACATTGAAAAAAATGTAAATATGTATGTATGTAAGTACATATGATTTTGCGCTACTTTGACTACAAAAGCAATGCAGGGGTAAATAAGCAAACTTTAAACGCTAATTTCTCATGAACAAATTAACCTATTGGAATTGTTATAATTTTTTGCAAACATGCTCATGATAACCTTTCATCTGATATACATTTCGTGTATATACGTATTGTAGTTTAGTCTAGCTAAGCGCCGTGTTTTAGAATAATACTATAGATTATCTTGGAAATTATTGTAATTTCTTCTTATTATGATAATATGATGTGGTTCAATTATGTATGGAACAAAATATCGGCCGAATGTCCGCCGCGATCTCGCCGGCACACCTCCATCCGATGGTCCAAATTTTCGATGACGCTGAGGCATAATTGAGGTTCTATGCCGTTAACCCTAGATGGTTATAACTCGTCGAATCGACTACGCACACTCAATATTTTTCACATAACTTTTTTGGGGTTGCTTTAATTGCTCTCATTTTTTCCACAACGTTAGTTGCTTAAGAGAGCTTGCAGTGAGCAGACGTACGCAGCGAAACCCTATTTCGAAGATAGAAATTTGCAGGTGTGTATTCGTCGTATCGACGAGTTATACCTTTAGTGTGACTTTTTGAATTTGTATGGCCTCTTATGTTTTTGATTAGTTTGTTTAGTTTTTTTTTGTAATGAGTTAGTATTGTTATTTTCAGGTTATTTATTATATTTTTTATTTTATTTGTATTATAAAACAGCAATATGAGCAACAAAAAAAGTCTTACGGAATCAGGCATTGAAGAGTTTTTGTTACATTGTGACGATGATGATTCCAGTGATTTGGATAATTTTGGTTTTGAGGAAGTCGATTTTAGGGAGGATGAAAACAGCGGCGCAAACGCAGATCAGTCTGATTTTATAGTCGCTGGAGAAGACGAGTTTTCTGATGAAATAAATATTCCATCAGAAACAAATGAAGACTTTTCAGATGAAGATGACATCCCATTAAACGTTCTGCGTTCGCAAACAAATATCATTGCTACGTCGAAAACTAGCCTTCGCGGCAAGAACTTTCATAAGTGGACAACTAAAAAGGGCAAATCACACCGCCGGGCAATACATTATGTCCACAAGGCAAGAGGATCATCCCGAGAGTGCAAAGGCATCGACGATCCTCTTCAATGTTTTAAGTTATTCATAACTCCAGAAATTATTGCAGAGATTGTACAGTGGACAAATGTTGAGATCGGGAATCGTTGTAAAAAAAATAGCACTATAGAAATGCAAATGCGTGAGACTGACGCATCAGAGATCTATGCAGTAATTGGACTTCTTGTCCTTACGGCTGTCAAAAAAGACAACCATTTGACAACAGAAGAGCTTTTTGATTCTACACTTTCCGGTTCGCGCTATGTATCTACAATGACCAAAATGAGATTCAAATTTTTGATGTCCTGCCTTCGTTTTGACGACAAAACTGTAAGATTGACAATGAACCGAGATAAGTTTGCTCCCATAAGAAAAATTTGGAAGCTTTTTATCGAAAAATGCCGCCAGAACTACGTGCCCGGCTTATTTTTAACCATCGATGAACAGCTTTTAGCTTTCCGAGGAAAGTATTCTTTTCGAATGTACATACCGAATAAACCAGCCAAATATGGTTTGAAACTACTGATGATGTGTGACAGTGGTACCAAATACATGTTCGACGCTCACCCATACCTGGGAAAAGGTTCTAATACAACGACAATGCCCCTAGCAGAATATTACGTAAAAGAGCTGACGAAATCTGTTCATGGAACCAACCGAAACGTAACAATGGATAACTGGTTCACATCGATTCCACTTGCAAAATCATTGCTTCTTGAGCCGTATAAATTGACTATTGTTGGCACTTTACGGTCAAACAAACGAGAAATTCCGAAGGAGATGGGCAATGTCAAAGGGAGGAAACCTGGAACTTCTATGTTTTGTTATGACAACGAGCTGACCTTGTTGTCATATAAACCAAAACCGAAAAAGCTTATTTATCTTTTGTCAAGCTGCGATGAAGAAGGAACAATCAACACAGAAAACGGAAAACCCGACATGGTTAATTTTTATAACCAAACAAAAGGCGGCGTTGACACTTTAGACCAAATGTGCAGCGTGGTGTCCTGTTCGCGCAAGACCAACAGATGGCCGATGTGTTTATTTTATGGAATTCTAAACATAACATTCGTAAACTGTTACGTAATATATACCCACAACATGTTTTCAAAAGGACAAAAGCCAAAAATTCGTCGAGACTTCTTAAAAGAGCTTCATGAATCGCTGGTGACTCCAATTTTGGAAAAAAGGCTGGAAACACCAAACTTGCGGTTCTCCCTGAAAGGGAATATTCATAAAATTATTCCTACTGCACAAGCAGAAGCTGAAAATGTTGAAGCGGAGCCAAAGAAACGCAAAATATGCCACTTCTGTCCATCAAGAAAGCGCAGGATGACAAAGTCTGTCTGTAAGAAATGCTCAAAAAGCGTATGCGGTGAGCACAAAGTTGAGCTTTGTGCCTCATGTATGAAATGAGGCTTTTTCCATTTTTTGTTTTTACTTTTATTTGCATCAATGTATTATCTTCAAAGTCTGTGCATGAAATAAGTCACTTTAGTTTAAGTTTTTTTTACTTATTGTTTTTTAAAATGTTAGTTCCTTAAAAAAAAACAAAAAAAGAGGCTAAAAAATAATACAAAGTTTTATTAGAAAAGAAAATTATTTTTATATATTATATTTTTTTATTACTTTTAAATAAAAAACCTTACTAATAATGATTTTTGTGTATTTTTACTTTAATAGTTCTCTTGTAGGAATTTTTTAAAAACAAAGTTCGTCGATTCGACGAGTTATAACCGTAGTGTAGGGTAAAAATATTATAACCATGTAGGGTTAATGTGCCGAATTATCTCATCCTTTAGCTTTTGAATTGTTGCTGGCTTATCGACGTGCACCTTTTCTTTCAAATAACCCCAAAGAAAGTAGTCCAACGGTGTCAAATCACATGATCTTGGTGGTCAATTGACATCGCCACCACGTGAGATAACACGGCCATTGAATTTGTCGCGCAAAAGAGCCAATGTTTCGTTGGCTGTGTGGCAAGTGGCACCATCCTGTTGGAACCACATATCGTCCACATCCATATGTTCCAATTCGGGTCATAAAAAGTTCGTTATTATCTCACGATAGCGAACACCATTCACAGTAACTGCCTGACCGGCTTCATTTTGGAAAAAATATGGCCCGATGATGCCGCCAGCCCATAAACCGCACCAAAGAGTCACTCTTTGTGGGTGCATTGATTTTTCGACAATCACTCTTGGATTACACTGCGGAACAAAATTTTGCGGTCGGAGATTTTTAAGTCGATTTAGGGTAATTTGGGGGCGCTGATTACGAAAATAATATCAGTTTTGTCGAATTGGCTCTAGTTTTTCAGATAAAGACTTTTAAATATTTCACGAAAAAACCTAATTAAAAATACCAATATGGATAAAAATAATACAAAAATAAAAAATATATATTAAATATATATATATATATATAATTTTAAAAAAATTACAAAAAATTTTTTCTGTAGGATCTCCTATGATGTCGTTTCTCAGGACAGTCCCGTATTAGGTTCCAGCAGTATTCTGCTATCTTGTGGTCGTCCCATCGACCTTGGTATCTTTCTTCCATTATTTTTATGTCCTGGTGGAACCGTTCACCTTGTTCCTCACTGCAATCGCCTAGGTTGTCCGGGAATTTGTCCAAATGCCTATGTAAATAATGTGTTAGCTACTAGTTTGCGAAAATTGAGAAGCATATCAGCAACTAGTTTTGTATAGTCTGGTGATTTATGATTTCCCAAAAAATGTTTGACTATATTAACAAAGCTTAGCCAGGCTTCAGATTCAATTTGTGACATATGGTTTAAGAATTCAGTGTCTTTTAGAAGGGTTCGAATTTGAGTACCATCGAAAACTCCTGCTTTTCATTTTTCCATACTAAGGACTGGAATTTTTTTGCACACATATTCGGAACAGTCACCTGTCTTATCAAGGGCTTTGATGGACTGTTTCATTAGCCCAAGCTTGATGTGAAGTGGTGGAAGAATGATTTTTCTCGGCTTATCAGTTGGTCATGCACCATATTTGCTGTTCCTACCTCCATATTTTCTCTCACCGGCCAGTCCTTTCTAATCCAATGTTCATTTCTTGCACGACTGTCCCATAAACATATAAAACAGGGGTACACCCACTTTGTTGGCCCATTTACAAGTTGCATTTACAAGTCACGCGGTCGATAACGTGCAGCGGCTGGCAGGGACTGTTAGAGTTTTCAGGTATTTAGGCGAAGTCGTCGAATTAATGTTTAGTTGTATTAACTCACCCGACTTAACCGGCTGCCCTTGCTCTCTTGCAAGGGAAATAAAATATTTAAACCAACGAAATACTTGTTTTAATAATTTATATAACAAAACTTATTGAGGAATAATTAAATTAATAAAACTGGAAATTAATGAAAAAAAATTATATGACCCAGATATAATTTTTTTTCATTAATTTCTTAAGTTTCGTTTATCCCAAGAACTAGAGCCAATCCAAAAAAAGTAAAAACACAGTTCGTAAGCCTGCTACTAATGTGAATAAAAACTATTAACAAAATCATGACCACAGGTTTTTTTAAATTTTTGTTCCGCAGTGTTATCGTTCGCCCAAATGCGGCAATTTTGCTTATTGACGAATCCACTGAGGTGAAAATGTGCCTCATTAAATTGACCGAGAGAATCACGAAGTGCACGATATGCATTTTGATTTGAACGCCCATTTTCATAATAAGCCTGAATAACTTTAACACGTTCCGCGATTGTGTATCTTTCCATGTTCAAATTGAATTAGTCTGAAATTGAGAAATGCCAAATGAAATGCAGAAACAAACTTGACGTTTAGGTGTGGTTCACATTAAACATCGGCCCTTAAAATTTAAACACCATTTATGTATTCTTTTTAACATGTATACCAACGTATTTCCTCTCATTTCTCTCCACAGCTAAATCTAGTGTGACGACACAGCCAAGTTGCTCTCTGAATTTCAGATCAAGCAGCGTAATCTTGTATTCTATTATTCTTGAATAAATAATACATATGTATGTATGTTAAACTATTGATATTCCTCCAAAGAGTTTCCGTATAAGGACTTTCCCGCATTTTTAACACGAGACACGTAAGCCTATAAAGCTCACAGAGCACTCCATTCCATGGTCTGCAGTATTCGTCGTCGGAAAAGCATAAAGGTTCAGAAATCTTCCGATCCAGATTTTCCTCTCAAGCACTCTGAGAACCGTGGTCATTTAATATCACAAAAATGATGATTGAGTAATAACACAGCCATATATAATTTTTTTATTGAAAAGAGAACTCAATGTTGAGCGCAATGACGAGAAACCACTCTGATCTCAATAAGAACATCTAGAAATTCCTTGAAAGCTGCCCCTATGAACCCAACATTTTATATACGACTTACTCAGAAAGTCATCAAGAACATGGTTGAATTAAAACTGTAAAGAACAAAAAAAAAACCGTAATCTTAATTTCCATAGAATAAATACTGATTAAGTTTTACTAAAGCTCAGAGTTCGTTGTAAAATTGAAAATATTTTGCCTGTGCTGCAATCTGTGTCACAAATGCAAGTCAAATTAATTAAATTCCTATTGAACTAAATTTTCACAATTATTACATTGTCACCAATTTACATGCAATTTCTAAATACATACATCTATTGCTACAATGCAAATAAATTGTAGTCTATGAGGCACATGTGCAGATGAAAATTAATAGGTAAGTGATGCCCACCTCCCCCTCCGTACTGATTCTTAACAAACAATGGGCATAGTCACTTTCTAGATTTATGTACTAAATTATTGTATGCAATTTTGCCTTCAGCCTGAAGCAGACGCAACCAGTGCAGGTTCAAGAAAAAATAATTGGTGGTAGATTCTTGTTACAAATTGTGGTAGAATAAAAAAAAATTTGAAGAATTTTTTTATTAAACGGGAATATATCTTATCCTTTTCTGAAATATCCCAGGGTAAGTTTTTCGGTATGCTAAACACGAAGATGAGGTCTAAAATGACTAACCACTTTCCCTCAATAGGGTCAAATTTCCAGATTACATAAAAGTCAATATTTATCTTGTTTCCCAAATTTTTTGCCATGCTGAAAACAAATATGAGATTTAAATTTACTAATCACCCTCAGGTTTTGCGCCAGCACCCCTATATATCTTGATATCGGCTTTCTATTTCCCTTCAATCCTGGCGAAATCGTTGGCCTTGATCTTCCTATATTCTGTTAAATTTTTAAGAAAAGATGCGAATCTAGAAAATGAAGCTTTAAGTTCATAAGACAACCCAAATATTTCAAAACCAGGGCTCCTTTTATTTGTATTTGTTGAAATATCACGAAAACTAAGCCAAGCTTTGTTTTTTGAAATTTTCGTCATCTTTGATGTGAAATTCTTATCCCGAAACATCTTAGCAATTTCAGGTCTATCAAAAATACCTTCTTTTAATTTTACTAGAAATTTGACTCTTTGGTGAGGCAAAATCTGAGGGAGATTAATAAATGAAGACCTCATATTCGTTTTCAGCATACCAAAAAATTCGATTTCGATAAATTTCGATTTTTTATGTAATCTAGAAATTTGACCCTTTGATTGGGTGTCGGGGTTGTTGAGAGGAGTTGGGGGTGGTGGTGCCAAATTTAAGTGTGATGAGTAAATTTCGACTCAGATTCGTGTTTACCACGCTGAAAAACTTACCCTAAGGTACTTCACCTTTCAGAAACAGAACTTGTTTGCTTTTTTTTTTTTGATGGTCTAATTTAGTTTCTGAAAAACTTACTAATCAAGCCAGGTTTATTTTATGAGAGAATAACAAACGTAAAACTTTAACAAGGGGAAACTTTAAAAATTATCGGATTCATTATCGATTATTGTCTTTTAAATTAAAGCATGTTCTTCTAAACAAAAAAGTAAGAAACTCTATGGATAAATATAATTGTTGTGAATGAAGAAATGAAAATGCCTCAAACGCGCAATGTCTACATATACAAAAGACTTTACATGTGAATTTTAAACATTGAAAATTTCTTCAAAAATGGAGTTTTTATACAAATACATTTTTTTTTTTTAAATATTAAAGAAAAAAACACTTGAGATGATAAATCAGTGTAGGCTTAAATAGTTACAAATTTGTTCAACGGAATCTTAGTAAAGTGATTTATTTAAAAAAAAACAAAAAAAAACAATAATAAAAAAGGGTGAGAAAACACCACTTCAGTAATAAATCGGTCGGTTTTTGAATGAATTATTCAAGCTTTTCTTAAACCAGTATTCCAAAACAACTCAAAGACAGCAGTAGCAATTTCATTATTGTGATACTGTTGAATAAATTTTGAAATATCTGTAGGCAAAAACCCTTAAGCTTAAATTGTTTTATATTCTAAGGTGATGGAAAAATATAATAGGCCTGTTTCTTTGTACCCGAGTTCCAACTCAGATAAAACTTCCATTAGTAGCAAAAGCAACCCTGTTCAGATCTTTTATGAGAGATATGTACGCTTTGTTTAGTGCTATTTTAAAAACCAAACGAATTAGGTCTTAAACTAAAATATCACCATGTCTTTTCTTCCGGCTCATTCACAATAGCGTTGTTTTTTCACTTCCCAACACTACATCACAGGTCGGATATCATTTTACCGAGTTGGCTCAACTCGCATATTTTTCCGAGTTAGTGTTGTTGCTTTAAATGCACTTCGTATCCAACTCGATTACAAAGAAACGCGCCTAATATATATACTTATATATTGGTAATTTAAAAATTCGTGCAACTCACCAATAAAATACACTGCATTTCATAATTCCGATGAAAAATCAATACCGATATTAAAAAAAAAATTAAAAAATTCTTTTCCGCCAATGTTTAATTAAAAAAAAAGCCATTATTTACATCGCTTTAGTATTTAGCTAATAATGTAGCTAAGATATGTAAAAGAAATGATATAATTTGTTTTAATCACATCAATGAAATAATGAAAAAATTAATAAATATTTACACAATTCGCAGCTATCGTAAAACAATTTAATTTTTTTGTTAACCATTTAGGTTTCGTAAAAAATAGTGGTAGGCTTGTTATCTTCAGTGTAAAGGTAGTGCAAAATATAATTTAGCCACCATTTAGCCATCATACTACAAAATTGTGGAAAATTCCGTACACTGGCTGCAACTCATCTCATTTGTATTAATGCCCTTAGATATTTAAGACACTAACCTAAATTTATTTCCATTCATTTTAATTGAGTAGTGAGCTGCTGTTGAACGCCTGCGACATTTTGGAAATACAATATTGTCCAAAACATTTCATGACTGCACAAATACCGAAGCAACCACAATCACATAGAAACGTACAAGATTCGACCCACAAATTTTCACATAATTTGCAATTCAACAAACAACTTGAGAATTTACAATAAATTTCAAAACAAAAGTTACCGGCTATTTGATTTTGAGTAAATTATGTGAATATTTTGAGTTAAACTTACCTACAAATATATGTACATAGATATGTATTAAATTATATTAAGCTCTTAGCATTTACGTTCAAAATTAAACCACAATATCTTTCATCGAAAAGCTAGGCCATGTAAAATTAAATTCAGTTTTGAAAGATTAGGTTACGTTGGTTCTTCTATTATATTAAGAGACTACCCCAAACGCGCAGAAGCTCACCTTTTTTCGAACGAAGCACATAATACTGTTGGGTAAGTGTTAGATTAAATTAGCTTAGTGCAATTAGGTTTAGCTTAGCTGGGTTAATTGAGGTTAGATTAGCCTTGATTGAGTATTTTTCCCTTTTTTCTACATAGCAGGTGTTTTGTTATTGTTTTCTTTTGTGGTGTTTACAATTTTAAATAAAATTTTTGGTTAATTTACACAGGGAAATAACAATACTCTTAAGCAAGCAAAAAGTGCTATCTTCGGCTCCGCCGAAGTCTTCATAATATAGAATAATCATGGTGAAAAGAATACAGAAAGTAGTGATGCGGATTGTAGTACCGCTAACACTTTTTTGAAAATTTTGACCGAATTTCTACGTCACTTCGGCGCTTACATCAGATGGCTTGATGTTTGACCGAACTTCTACAATTTGTCGTGTGCGTCTTGATGTTGTAACACAAAATGAGGGGCCAACTGTTTTACGCCGACTCCGAACGGCAAATGATTTTTGTGGGAAGTTTTTCCAATGCCGGAATACACTCGGAAGTTTGTCGTTGCCTACCGAGGTGTGAACGCTATTAGAAACAACTTTTCCATATATAATTGATGATGCTACTTTCCCTGCTCAGGATTTGAACCCGGGATCCACCGAATAAAGCGTGCACACGCTACACACTCGTCCACGGTGGCGGTGATTAAGCCGTAGAGGTAGTTTAATTATAACCAGTGACATTAAGAAAAGCCACAGTCTAATTTTATTCCAATAGGCTCACATATTACTCAAAAAAGAACTTTGGAATAAAAACCCCTCTCTTGTTTGAATTGGTAGTAAATCCGAGCAATTACGATTAATGTTGTTCTTCGATTGGCAACGCTACCAGTCTTGATATTCTCTCGTAAGTTCAAATCATTTTAAATGTAGCACAAAATACTATTGAAAATCCCCTGGAAGCTCCTGCTGCGCTTCGGCTAAGGGAGATATCTCAGTGGAGAACTCAAACGCTAGGCCACTCTAGTACGCCGCAAATATTTTTTCTCTGATCACAAACCTTGATTTCTAAGCAAGTAAGAGTGAGAGGAGAATAACCACACCTGGCAATATATCCATTTTTACAGACGAATCACTACTCAATAGAAGAAAACAGGAGAGGGCGTTTTCTCCGTAAATCACCCCTAAAGCTCTCGGTTTGGTTGCAAGATATGGTGGCGTCTTCCAAGCTGAAGTTTTAGAGGTTGAAAGCCTCGGGACCGATTTCTAGGAAGCGTTGTCTTCACTTTCGATGACAAAACAACTGAAATAAAAGCTGTGGGTTTTTCACCATTTACCCAGAAATTATTCCACCTCAATTAGTTGTCCGGCTATAGGAGCATTGAGGAAAACTACACAGTAAAACAGCATTGCCACTTAACAATTGCTAATAAAGGGATTTACTTTTAGACAACTTGGAGCTATATCGCAATATATGTAGCTATGATTAAGAGATGCTCTCCCGGAAAATGGAAAGTATGCAAATTAATACATTTATAATAAAATATGTCTCTTAAAATTATTCTCTGTTTTTGACCTACGTCGGTCGTAGCATTTGGGCGGCAATCACTAAAATGTCACCTAACCCAAATTCTCTCTCTCCTTACAATAGTTTTTTCATACGACATCCTTTTCGAGTGGAGAGTAGGGAAAATCTACAATAGTACGAATGGGATTAGACACATTGTATGGAAAACCACAAAATCTAATGTGACTGGTTTGTGTGAAATTTTGCAAATTCCTTTCAATATTCAACACATGCAGAACAATTTCAATAACTATGCTGTGTAAGCAATAAATGAATAAATACAAATTGATAATAGGGAGGGAATATATGGATTTAGAGATATAGAAAAAGAAAAAAATCGTATACAATATGCATGTGTGTTTCTTAAAGTTGGCCTAAGTTAAAATATCTTTATTCATATGGCATTCTTTTGAATTGGAGTGTGTGGAAAATTTACCAAAGCACAACAACGATTACAGACGTTTTATGAAATACCACAAAATGTCTACCAACCAGTGTGAAATTTTACAAATGCCATACAAATTTCAGCATAAGAAATAGAATTGAAGCAAATGTGTAAACTATATTGGAATTATTTAAAATTTAGCAATAAAGGAGGAGAAATAAGTTGAGACAATTAAAAATATACATTTTCATATACCGTTCTTAAAACGTACAATGGCTCTTACTGGCAATTAAATTTTTTTACAAGAGAAATAAAAAACCTTAAATGCTAACACTTCTTATTTTATGGAGATAACTTCGTTATAGTCTTTTAAGTCAGTTAATTTTTTTTAGTTATGGCTTTGAAACTTTAAAAAAAGTTCTTAAAAAGGCTAAACACAAATATTTAATTTTTTGCAAAACTCGACAAAAATACTGTGCGGTCTAGTGATATTGCGACGGCCGATAGCTATGGTTTTTTTCTTCGACAGTAAATCGCGATGCTTTAGCTCCTATCTGAAGTTATTATAGTCACATATCTTAATTAAAAAAATTATACAATGGTGGTCAAATATATGTAACGTAGTAGATATAACGAAGGAATGTTTGAAAAATTGGATGAATTCGATACTACGAGTGCTTTAAGTTTTTATAGCGATTTGGTTGCTTACAACAACAACAACAACTGACAAAATACAAGAGCAGTTTAAGATTTGGTTAGATTAGGTGGCAGTTCCAAGTGTGGCTAACTTAGGCGCATGCCCCTTACTGGCACCGCATAGGGTCTGGTAAGTGACCCCTAAAACCACTTCTTATTCTTAAGAAACCTTTCCGGGCCCCTAATTTCGTTCACCTGAGATCGTATAGCTCATTAAGGAAATAACTATCCAGTGCTTCAGCTTTTCTTTTATCTAGTGCCGGACAGCGGCAAAGTAGGTGATGTAAGGTCTTCTCCACCTCGACGTCACTACAGCTCCAACAGCAGCCACGTCAGGGGGCCCCTAGTTTTGCTATATATTCACCTATTAAACAATGCCCGGTTAGTTTTGCAGTCGTCATCTCATCTTAATAGCCTATGTCCTGAGATTGAGGAGATATGTCAATCGTTGGCAACTTGGCTACTCATCGATGGCCCGATGGTCCTTGGGTTCAGCCTGTCACTTATCGTTTGCGATCAGTCATACAGTGTTTGGCAGAATCGTGTCTTGACGAGGAGGCTCATAAGCTTTACAGTTTTCCCTTTCCGCAATGACCGCGAACCCACATAATATATGCTGGCAATATCTTAGTCATCTCGAAAAAGGATTGGCGATATTCCGCAGCTTCCCCTGATATCAACGAAGCGACGTTTTCCTTAGGGATTTGAAAGCCACCAGTGAATATTTACATTTTATCACCGGGACCCATATCACTCTGTACCAGTGCTGTGAACTTTGAAATTGCCATTCCCTCGACCTGAAATGCACTGCAATAACCAGGTAGACGGATGCTAAACGCCTTAGTGGCTCTCCTGAACTCTCTACTTTCTTGCGAGAGTTCCTCACCAGATGATTGTACTTAAAAGTGGAGTAAATAGCCGTCTTTTTCAATTGCGAAATCATGCTAACACTTTTCTTCCTTTTCCAAATTAAAAGAACGTTTCCAATAGCAAGAATTTTCGTCCAATTTCACCACATCAGACACCAATTGGATCCAATCAGATTGTATTATCAATCAGTAATTATCAAATTACTTCTGAATCATTCCAATTGGACAAGAACTTCTGTTAGAAGAACGGCGGAAATGGTGGAACTTCTTTGTTCAAGCTATAAGATTTTAACTATTAACCCATTTCTTTGTTCTTTTTTTTTCAATAATATTCAATGCATTCGCCTTATGTATTGCTGAGGAGTAAGATTAAAAAATTAAAAACACACCTACAAAGAGTGGCAAAAGGATTTTTGCCAAGCGTATTTTTGTATTTACGAACTTCTGCCCAAAAATTCTACCTTACGTTGTAGATTTTTTTATAATGTTAATTTTTTCCATTGCATTTCGCTGGGATTTCGTCCAGTAGTATTGAAATTACATTTCTCATGAATTGATTAATGAAAAACCGTTCGTTTTACATCATTTAGTTTTGTGTAATTTTAATAAAAATCTAAAAAAGGGCTAGAGGCTGAATAATGAAAAAAGGCTAAAATGGCAAGAGTGGTGATGGGGTGTATTGAGCCAAAGTAAGAGTAGGAAGGGGTCAACTTTTTATTGGACATCAAATCTCTCAAATCGGAATGTGCTAAGTTAGGTTGGCTGCCTACATCCTTTTCCAGGGGAAGGCACGCTTAGACCCGTCGGCCTGTTGTGATTAACTTCCGAAACTTAAGAAACTCACCGATGTCCGCTGAATTAAGATTAGTAAGACGAGAAAGGAAATCTTGGCAAAAGCAACGCCGCCTTCTTCTGACTTTTGCAGGCCAATCGCATAGATAATGCTCGACACTTTCGTCTTTTACCTGCAGTCCCACCCTGCGGACATTTCATTCCCTACTATTTCCTGGAAGGCGCCTGCGTAGAAAAGCCATCCTAATGTGTTGGTCTGTGTTACTATTATTATCGTGGATATAATCGATGTCGTTATCCCAAACAACATTTTCTAACTAAATTATTTAGCTTAATATAAGTAAAGACAGGCCCACAAGCTATGGATGGTTGGAGAGATACAGACAGGTGGCAAAGGTTTGCCACATTCCTGCCTTTTGTTGAATATAACTTTCACTAGACACCTGTGTATCGGAGTATGTATAGAAATGCAATGGGTGCGCCATCTGTTCCGCCGTTATGTTAACACTGAATAACTTCGCCACTTGCCATGAGACTTGCTTTCATATATGTATATGTTTTGGAAACTTCAGACCGCTACAATTTTAATCATGAACCGCTTTAATCAAAATGTCTCGTATTGCCTCCGAGCTCAGGAGTTGAACATCAGTGGAACCAGTTTACGGGGAATTTTGAAGGACCATCGTCTGTTATTTCTTTGCAAAATACAACTGACTCAAATAATAATGGCCACAGACATGCCGCTTCACCTAGAGTACGGCAAAACAATCTACTGAATGTTGGAAACCATGACGTCCTTTTGGATGAAAGTTTTAACGACCTATGAGGTGCATTTCACGCTCTCTGGTGGTGAAAATAAATAAAATTGCTGCATTAGATGCATGAAACACCATTGCATGATCAAAAAGTGACTATTTTGGCCAGTGTGTGGAAAAACCCATCATTGCGTAGTTTTTCTTCAAGGAAATCGAAACAGTCGATTTTGTGTGTCCAAAACTGCGTCAAACCAGTCTGAGTGACTTCTGGTTTTAACAAGACGGGGCGCCATACTACACAGCAACCCAAACAATGCGGTTTCGCAACAAAAATTCCCCGATTTAAACTCTCGGACTTACTTTTGTGCGGTTATGTAAAGAGTAAAGTTTATGCCAGAAAGCCGGTGATCATTGACGAGTTCAAGATCAATAATCGTGCCGAAATACCGAACGAAATGATGGATGACGTGATGGAAAATGCTCGAAAAAAAACACAGTTTGCGGTGGTCAATAAACTTCGTATTTTAATCGATATTGTTTTTAAAAAGTAGTCCTAATAAATTGCAAAGGATTGAGCTAAGTAAAAAACCCAATTCCTTCCAATCTATTATTTCTTTAAAAAATTATTCAACATCCCATTCTCATACCGGAGGAACTGATAGTGCACCCTGTATTATTTTATGAACATATCTCTATATTTGTGTAAAGCAAATCAGCTGGCCTACAAGTAGCCCCAGTTGCTGTTGAATTCATTTGCCTACCTCCCAAACCGCTGCTATCCAATAAAATTTGCATTCGTTGGAGTGGTTGGCTGTGGACAGATGGCTACTGCATAAATATATTTACAAACAAATGAATGCTGGTTTATTTAAGAACAATGATAGGCAATGCTCAAAATTCACAGCTGTGTACATAACTTCGTGTCTTAACTCCGCACACCTAGCATTTCGTTCAACAAATTTCTCAACAAACACGTGTGCTTACAAGCTACGCTACTTATAGGTATACGAGTATAGTAGTTGCTATTGTTATGCGCCTTAACTAAATCTGAAGATGTCCTGTCATGACACAAAAAAAAAACAACTAGCAGCATCTGGAATGTCTCCTTGTAAGACAACTCACTTTGGCAGCCCATTACGACTCCGAATATTCCCTCAGCACCTTCGAAATAGATCATTGCCACTGGTTTGTCGGTTTCCTTTGGCTAGTGTTGTTGTTGCCATTTTGGCACCATAGTGTTGTTTTGCAAGCAAACCGCATGCTGAGCAGCTTTGTCGATGCCATTAAACGAAACGTTAGGTGATTTTGGTTGTTTGTGTTGGTAGTGTAGTGAGACGATTTGTAGTTTGGGGCATAGCATGCTGTTCTAAAACTTGCTTTCAAATGTTGGCTCCTTTAATACATTTTCTTTTCTTCTTCTTCTTCTTCTTCTTGCTATCACGTTAGCATCTTGCTGGTGACACTGATTGAAATTCTCAACAAAATGCAATTTTCGAAATCATCGTCAGCTCCCACAATGTGGGAATAATATTAACTTGAAAAGGGAGTGCATTCTTGCACAAATATATTCACAAACTTAAATATTCACACACATTCTCGTGCAAATGTATGTAGTGTAAGCAAATCACAGTCAAGCATTTCATATCATCTGAAAAAGGTTTGTATGTATGTATTTCTATCGTTCACCACCCTAAAAGTATGCTTTTGTTTATTAACTCATTTATCTTTGCTCCAGTCTAGATATATAGATTTGCAAATACACCGATGAAGGTGTGTACTTTCAGGCAGGGATACATTTTCGAAATTTCTTCCCTTACCTATGGGTCACATACGGGGTGGTCCAAATACAAGTGTTCTTTTTAATATAGAGTAAAACAGGAGAGCTTAATGTGTTTCGGTATGTACTGGCTTTGAGAAAAAATTATTCAGTTATGGTATACAGCTTTACTCAAAACTTGGCGTATAACACAAAGGCGCATTTTGCATGCTAAATTTATTATAACTCAATATCGTAATTTATTGCTGCTTAATTTATGAGCAAATTACGATCAAACTAAGTGATTTCGCCTTGTTATATCCGTTAATAAATTATCCAAATCTCAAACAAATCAGTGCCGTCTCTAAGTTTTATCGATAATAATCGAAAAATTTGTTCCCTTCCTACCAAACTGAACAATGCATTTTGAAATATTAGAATTTGATTACAAACTCTCTTTCTCTGAATTAAAAAATAAAGATATTAACACAATAAAATTAATATATATTAAAAATGTGCACAATCTCTTACATTTTTACGTTTGCTCAAAGAACTAAGCAACCCTGTGGCTACCAGATAATTTAAGAATGTCGAGAAAAATTAGGAATGACACGTGTGAACGCACTTCGCTGATGCGAAGTAATTTGAGTGTAAATAGGTAATTAACATTGCAGTTGTTTCTACACATACAAAGTTTCACCGATATCAAACTTCTAATAAAATGATTGCCCAAGTTTTTATATAACATTTTTACTATATAGTAGAGTGATCTCACAAACTCTAAAAATTGGATGAATTTGGCTCACCCGGTAATTAGGTTTATATGGGATAATACCTGTAAAGTTATAAAACCGGATTATTCACACGTAAACTGTTTTGCTTGATAATTTCCGAAAGCGCATCGTTTCGTTTAATCGAGAACGCTTACTGTAGACGAAGTAATAAAGCGATTTTGATGAGCACACTTTAAACTAGCAGACAAAATTGTAGAACAAATATTCAAAAACCACTCCAATGATTCGGGTCTTTTTTTATTGAATAGAAAGCAGTCTGTAGCAGCTGTGCTGTTTTGGCGACGTACCAGAAGTTGTAGTTATTAGCCAATGAGGCGCAATCGACCGGTTCCATTAAAGTCTACATAATGGGAGGCTTTCAGTCGCCTGAGATTCTCGCTTACTTGATGAAGCAAGCGAGATGTCGATCGTGCAAGCCGCTGAAAGTATGAAAATGATTTTCCTCGCATACCGTAATTTTTGGACTGTGACAGTAATTTTTCAATTCTTAGCATTTTTAATTTTGGCAACACCTGGAGAGAGTATGCTTTCAAAATTTCCAGTGACCAGAACTCTTTCGAGAGAGAAGAAAACGCAGAAAGCAAGCGAGAATTTGAAGCAGGTGAAGAATCGTTGGAAAATGGACCATTTGGAGCCGTGCAATGACGGTGGACATTTATACGATATTAATTTATATTTCCGATAGAATAATGACATACATCAAATAGCTCATACAGAACATGCATTCGTCGGTCAGAAAAACAACCGCCTGGTATTTTATCTTCAAACGCGCTTATTTTAATACACAATTTTTAAAATTCGTCAATTTTCTAGCTCAAATACTGATTGTCCGATCGACTGTTCCTATATCGCAATTAGTGTTTGCTTGTTAATATAATTTGCTGTAGTTTGTAGTAGGCTTCCGCTAGATAAGTCTTCTAGTGTAAATTGAAAATAAATCTGTGCGCAAAAGGTGCATTTTCTGGCCCACCAAATGACATCACATCGGCTGTCACTACTTGCTGGACACGGTTCGCAGAACATGACCATTTCGTGTCAACATTTTCTAGGTGCAATGTACAGCGGCGCCATGTGCAATGGGTGAGCTGCCACCTATTAAAAAATTTATAGTAAACTAGATTTTACCCGCGGCTTCGCCCGAATGACATTCTGTTTAACGTTATGGATTCAAATGTAACGGAAAAGGGAATAAATAATTTCACGAAAGGTAATAACTTTTAGTTAATTTTTGGTTTAGGTTTTTATTTTTTTACTATTTATCTAAAACAAAATCTAATCATTTTTCAAAATTTCCGATTACGGTTAGATGGTGAAACTTTTTTTCATTGGAAACTGTGGAGTATGCCATTCGGATTTAGTTAAACCTATTTTAATATTAGAAATGCCAAACGTAATAAAACGATGGTAACGTTTAAAAGTCTCATTTAAATGATTAAGTTTTCTCAGCCTCCATTGAATCCCATGCTGTATATATACTTTATTTACTTTTTGAAGTAAGTTCGAATCTTCTCCAAGCTATTTCTCAAAATAAGGCTTTCTTAAAACTCCTTCGTATGAGACTCATAGTGCAATATTTAATGTAACCTCGTATAATTTAAATGGATTTTTAAACCCTCTCTAAATTTTTTTTCAAATGTAGTGTTCACATATTTTTTGTTTTAACTTGCCACTCATTTTGTAAAATATCAGCTAATTTAATTAAATCAAGCTTTAAGCAGCAATCTTCTTCCAAAACATTTTCGGAAATGAATTAAAGCCCTTTCGTTTAATACCCACTTTGCAATGTTTGACTTCATCCATTTGTTTAATTGAATTTATCTTTTTAAATAGATGACAACCCCTTAAAAAATTTTGTTTTACTGTAACAGATATAACGGACTTTATATACATACATATGTGCCAAATCTTACCATAATATGTCCAGTTGTCATCGATATTTCGTTTGCCTTAATAATTTAAATTTTCGTTTCGAAACGGATCAACTCTCTTATGAAGAGCTTTTAAAAAAGTTTGTAAAAAGAAATGTATGTGTAATGTATGCGGGAAATATGTTTATTTGCATTTAATTTTCAAACAGTGAGCAACCCTACAAACTTGTTCGATACTAAGTTTTCCTAAAGCTCTGCCAGTTCAAATCAGTACTGTAACGCTTCAATATATATGTATATCCAAAATAGCCTCCTAAAACGTTTTTCGTTTGACACCAGTGTAGTAAAATTTCCGTTATCTTACCAATTAAATTGAATCAACGGTCTTTAAGGGGTGGCAACCCTTGATACAATAATACATTCTATTAAATTAGTTTGAAATTCCTGTGAGTTTGGTTCAGTGATATATATCGGGAACCGGTGGCCAAATTTAAAAAACGGCGCGCAGGACAGGTTCAAGGCTTAAACAATTTATTGTCAGGATGGGTGGATTGGAAACGAATACTGATTAAATAAAAGTACCAATATCCACAGTTTTTAAAGAAAATAAGCTTGCCTTCTTTGTACAGTTCTATTGAATGCATTTTGTTTTCGTTTGGTACTCTCTAGGTAACATTTTGAGAAATGATTGCGTCGACTTGCTTTGTGTTCCCAGCAATGTTGAGAAATTCCACCTTAATCACAATAGCACTTCAACAAATTTAATTACTCGATACCCATCTGCTGTCTGTATGAAAGGAAGAACTCTGGTCAACAATTTTAGAGTTCAGCAAAATAAGATTTAATACAAATTGACTATTATAAAAATACACCTTACATGAACAAAACATATTATTTCTATAAAACTTATAGAAGTAAGTCTCCGCAATATCCATATCAGCCCTCAATTGAATGAACAATGAACTCCCAATATTTACATTCGAAAATATCCTTTTTGCAGCTGACTACTATAAATAAGTAAAATTGAAGACAATTATGCTCTCAATACGTTTAATAAACCATAGAGTCCATCACTATGGACCACCATGGATATCTTGCTGCGAATGAAGTGCGTTGAGAGTTCGCGGAATTGTGGTTTAAAAATTTATTTATGCAAGTATGAAGAAAGCAAATATAAAAAAATAAATAAGCGGAACTCAACAGCAGTGCAGTATTTGTGAAGGCGCTACAGGAAATCAGTTGCATTTTTGGCGCAAACATATTTATGGTGAATAAATAGAAGAATTTTTTTGGAACCCACTACTGACGATGTTCGCCTGAATTTTTAGTCAACGGAAGTGCCGCTTTCGCGCTTGGAGTGTTTGCAAATAAATTTTGCATCGGCACAAAGGCAACAAAGAACGAAGTTTCCTTTCTTACTTCGTTCTCATTTCTCAGTTTTGCAATGAGCTGCATATATTTGGGAAGCTGAAGGAAGAAAAATAAGTGTGGTAAATAAAAGAATAATCCCTCTGACAAATGCAAATGCGTTTTCATGGAAACTCCTTTGTCGCCTCGGTGTGGTAAGCATGAAAATTATTGAAACCAAATAGCAGTGGTTTATAAACACCAAACTTTTACGGGCGTGAATTGCATAGTAAAGGACATTTTGCAATGAGTTAGAGATCTGAAAGTTTTGTAAGCGTCTGCAGAAATTTATGTGCGTGGAATCAGAAGCCCTTCAGTTAGGTTAGATTATATTAAGCGAGTTTTTTTGGAAGTATTCACTCGGAGAGTACAAATGGTGATTTTGATGTAGCCTGGAGCAAATAATATCGATATATAATACATAATATGTATGTCGATTTTAATAATTTCAAAATACTTCAATACTTACTTCTGAGTATAAACTCTGCAGGCACACTGCCATTCATATAACCTAACAACTGCCAGTCCGTATAGTTGAAATTCTCGGCCAGCATATAGTGTCGAGTTTCTATCAGATTCTTAAAGGCGAAATGTATTTTCTGATCGAGTCTAGCATGTGTGATCATTGAGTATTGATTTGATTGAGCTTAAAACATCAAGTCTGCATGCTTCTCCTAAAGAGAGTTGCTGAGAGATAATTATAATGAATATGAGATAATTAATGCCATTTGTGGGCCAGTACGATTTCTATGAACTGAAATCACAGTCTTATTGTTCAGCGTCCGATAAATTGAAATACAAATATGGTCTGTTTCCAAATAAGGGTTAATAATAAATATTTGGTAAACTTAGTGAGCAGAAGTAGATCAATATATACTATCGTTTGGTGAACGTTTTTGGAGGAGTTGTGCTAATTTTATGTTGGAATTTCATAGCTGACTTTTTAATACTAGATTTTTCTTAGTAGGCAGAGATATAGGTTGTGCCTTGATTAACCCCGCCACTCAGTGCTATAACTGTTTGCCTGGAGGCGTATAACATCATCTGCATACCATGTTAGATGCCCAACTCTTCTCGGTTTATATTCGCTCCTGATAATAAACTACAAGATAAACTACCGTAATATTGTGGGTCCTGGGGCACACACAGTTTCTTTAATTATATCTTCAAACAGGATAAATTTTTATATTACGGACTGATTTAGTGACTACGCTTATTGCACTTATTTTACTGGTTTGAATTCCGTCTCAAAGCTAAATCCGACCATTTTTTATCCACGTAAATTAATATTAAAAAGCTATCAAAACTGTATGCATACTTTCAGGCTGAAAGTATGGAGTTAACAGTCTGTGCGATATTTATGTGATGAGGAGCAGGATGTTTGTATATTATATAAGTGATGGAGCAAAATATTTTAACAGTATTTGTGATGCAAAATAACAAACTCCTATTCTCATAGTTCATTCATATTCCATATATTCCATATATATAGCCCATTTCAATTATTTATGTAAATACAAGTTTCGTACTTTGTGCAAATGTGAAAAGATTAGGTACAGGATTCAACTAACTGAAAGTACCATCGAATTTTGACAAATTTTCTTTGTGGACAGTGTTGCATATTTTCTTCCTTACAAACAAAATATCGATCGTGGAACTTTACTACCGACTTACATCCTAATCTTGTTCAACACTACTGAGACGAAAAGTATGCTACAAAAACTTGACTTTAAGCGCATAAAATATTCACAAGAAATAAAATATATGTTAAAATATATTTCCAAAAATAAGTCGCCAAGTTTTAGCAGTGTAGTTTTAAATACAATTTTTGAATTATCTCCCGTCGCTAAAAAAGTTTCACATCAAAAAAATTAGTTTCGTCTACAACTCCTTTACAGTCTTATTTCAATTTAATCACAAAGCTCACCACATCACTCTTGTTATTTCTGTGCTCAAAATGTTGTCACAAAAGCTTATTTTTACTAAAAAATATATATGTAAACATATTAAAGCAAATTATATTTTTTACTTCATTTGTATTTTCGTGCGCAGTATTAATAAAAATGGTGATACATGAAGTTTTGTGATTGTGTAGGTAGATATCACATTCAGCTGTTAATCACATCACACAAGGCACTCAAAAAAAAAAAAAGTTCCTAAATGTACGAGTACATCTGTGTCTGCGCACAAAAAGACAATAAAAAAACTGGCGAAATGTTAAAGATTTATATGACAGCTAATAAATTATCGACATGTGCCTAGCAACTCAAAAGAATAGAGGTTAGCGAAAGAACAAGGTGACGACAATCCGACTTTGTTTGTGTCTGTGTTGGAAATTTAGAAATGTTGAAAATGAAGATAAATAAAATGTGGTGGCGATTCGTAGAAATTTTCCATTTTTTGCTTCTGGGGTGGAGAGGCGTTTTTGTTTGTTAACATGTTAGACATTTTTTCGATTCACACAGGAACTTGGCTTGTGGTACGATAGACAGGCGTTGAACTTTAATAAAATTTGAAATATTAAATTTGTTTAGAAGTTGTGATCAGCAAAGTACCTATGTATGTTTAAAATTAAATTTTATAAGATTTAAAATTGCAGCTAATTATAAATATGTTAAAAAACTTTTAGCTAAAATGAGACTGAACAGAAATTCAAAAAAAAAAAAATCTAAGCACTATGAAGGAATTTTAATAAGTTCGTTCTATGGTTGCTGATTTATACAAAAAATTGTGCAGCTAAAAATTGCAAAAATTGAAAAATTAATCCTGAATTTTAAAACTGTTTATTTTAAAATACAGTTCTTATAGTTGTTAAAACCTGCATTTAACTTCTTATGACTACTGACCAATAACTAAAACTGAAAAAATATTAAAAGCGGTTAGTACTGAGGCTTTCGCGCATTAAGTTTTGAGTAAATTTCAAACCTCTGGCGACCGTCCACATTATCATTTCTTTTTCAAAATTATCCAAATAGCAAATTTATGGTGCAGTTAATAAATCATAATGCTTTATAAAAATATTCCTCGGAAGAATTCCATATATGATTGCATTTTAACCAACTTCTGGCACATTTTCCAAAAAGCTTTAGGCAAATAATTAAAAATCTAATTTGGCCATAAAATCTTCAAAGAACAAAAACCTTTGCGTCTCGTAATCTAATCATGTTTTGGAATCATTTCGCCCCTATAAAATTACATTTAAATTTTTGGAGCCGTCGCATGAAGTAAGTGGTGGAGAGTAATTTTTCAAAGTCTAATCGAATATTTTTAATTAAGACAAAAATGTGCAAATATTTCTGGTAGTTGTCAACAACTCAACTATGGCCCATCGCAAAATTATAACTCCACCTGGTGGTGATCTCCAGTGGCGGATCTAGGATTCCGAATCTATTTTTATTTTTTGATCATAATTCCCAAAAAAATTAATTTCGTTAATAACCATTGCGCCAGAATACGAATCAAACTATCTATTTATTGACAAACAATTTTTAGCGGAAAAATACGCTTTTTGAAGAAAAAATGGTTGAAAATTAATCACCCCTATGCTGAAATCCGAATTTTCGTAGCCTACGAATTCGTAGCTCAGTTCCGAACAATTCGAAAATGGTATGCTGAAATCCGTTTGTAACTCACGGCCGCGTTGCCAACTAAAATTATTAAATTCGAAGTTCTTAATCAGCTGTTTTGACAGAAATAAACAAAGTGAAATAAACAAAGTGAAGAGTGAATTTTGAGACCAGCGATTATTAGTTATTTGTAAGCAAGTTTTTTAATTAAATTAAAATAAAATGGATTCTGTAGCCGCTGCACTTTTGTCCCACGAGGAAGAATATGCTATAAGCAACAGTTGCATGAATATGCAGAGGAGATTATTACGAGACGATGCAAATTTATTAAAAAAAACAATGTATCATAAATCAATTTCTTAAAACTAAATAAACAGTTGAATTCAGTACTTAAATAAATATATTCGCACTGGCCTCACTGCTGAAGGTTTTTTTCTTGCAATAGCAGTAGCCTCTGCTGCAACGCAAGCTCCTTTCTTTTCATGGCCTCCATTTCATTATTGTGCCGTTTCTTCTCGCGCAGAGACTCCCTCTTCAAGTCATGAATATTTTGCAAAATATTTATTAATACACCACTTTTTTCTATGCACAATTTAACTTACATATTTGTTCGTTGTTTTCCGTGTACACTATTTATTTTATTATTATTATTGTTTTGAATTTGCTAAGTTCCGACACCAGTTGCTATTCGTACAAAATCTCCGAAAAATGCAATGAAATGACAGCTACGTCGGATTCAGGCATACCAACATTACGAATTTCGAAAATGGCTTACGAATTTCGAAATTACGATTCCGCAATTCGGATTTGAGCATACCGATGTTACGATTCGTAGCAAATTCGTAGTTACGACGGATTTCTGCATAGGGGTGAATACTATACAATTTTTTACCCCATTCGGTTGCAGTATAATAATGTGCAAATTTGAAGTGGCTACAAATTATGGCTGATTTTGGATCTTTTTTGTTTTTTGCTGCCGATGTGGGACAATTCGTGTCAAATAAAAAAAATTCGGATGACCCTTATGAGGAAGATAGACTCTTCAAATGGTATATGTGGTATATATTCCACAAAATTGCGATAGCCCATATTATAATTAATGCAAATTCAAAATAAAAATCACGTATCCCTATGTTGGTGGTGCCGTTATTGATACGCAATTTTTCTATTGTTTTATTTTTCATTGAACACTTTTTTTTCATCCACATGAATAGACTTTAGGGCCTCATAAGCGGCGCCATTTTTTAAATCTAGTCCTCAAAATCTTTCCATTCAAAGAAATGTAACCGAAGTGAGACGACCTACAAAAAATACAAAAAGGGTGGTCTGACGGACAGTGGAAATTTGGCGGAAAAGCTATAGGTTGTTGAACATTGAATTCTTATATTTCAAAGATTTTTGTTTTATGAGACAGTATTTGAATAAGACAAACATATTATAACTTTTTACATAATTTATACAATATATATTATACAGATGTCGAAACTATTTAAATCCATGTTTGCGAATATAAAGGCATGGAGAACATTTAGTTTTACCCCAAAATATATGGGGCTGTTCCAATGTGCTTTAGTCGACAAAATTAAGATAATTCGGAAACAATTTGAACAAATGTCACTACTCACCAGACGAGTGGTATTATTTGCCTTAAACTTGGTTCTCATTTGGTCAAATTTAACGTCAAATGTTGTCAGTTGAGGAAATATCCAAAGTTGCATATTTCGATTTGACGTCAAAGCAAAATTATTAAATGCAATAATGTTTTCTTTTCGAGGCATATTTTGTCGTCAAAAATTTGACCTAATGAAAACCAAGCATTATAATCATCTATTTAGATATTAACGGCAAACGGTCACACCTGGCAACGCTATCATCAGTTTGAGTTTTGCAGCTGAGTTTTGTTTGTAATTTCATCATGAAAATATTAACGCCATAACAAGGCCTGCAAGTTGTGCAAATTTGTTTCGAAAGCCAATTTGATGTCAACTCAATTTTTTAAAAAAATATTCGCCCTTATCGGGAGTTTTATTGTTCACCGTATCGGCAGTTCGCTTAAAATATTTTTCATGTTCGAAAAACATTTCGCCTTATTGCCAACTCTTTATTCGGGCGAAATGAACAAGTGGAAAACGCAAAATTGTTCACTTTTGATTTGACGGCGAACAAGACGGAAATAAAATGTAAGTAATTTTTTGTTTTGAATAATATACATATGTACTTTTAATAAAATTTACTTTTACTTTTAAGTGTAAACCAGTAAAAAGAGCCCAGTCTGAAGTTCTGCTAGACAAAATGCTGCAAACCCTCGGCATTGCAAAAGGGTTTGTAAAAGAAAACCGCGACAAAGTGGCAGACTTTTGGAAGCAGCTTACTGTGTCGTTAAATAGCGTGGGCCCACCTGTTAAAACTGAATTTGAGTGGAAAAAGGTAAAATTTATGTATAGTTATGTTTGTAAAACCTAAATATAATACCAAATTATCTATTAACTAGGTATGGACTGACCAAAAACGCTATTTACGGAAGAAGGCTTCTTAAAATAAAATGTAGGAAAGCGGGTCAGGCGGCGGACCCAACAAAACGCAACTATTTTCAAGAGTGAACCTTCTGTTTCTCAGTGCCAAAGCGAATGTTCACCAAAGGAAAGCAGCAAGCACCCAGTTCTGCAAAGTAGCCAAAATATCAATAGGGCAATGAAACCGAAAAACTGATAAGTACCGAGTTGATTTTAAAAGAGCTGGAGACCCAGCAAGAACTTTGTGGTAAATTAGGCGAAATCTTGTCAGATAAAACGACCTACAATACCAAAATGCAATATTGTGCAGAAAATATATATCGCACACTAGAACGTATATGCGATCAGAAGGAAAAAAACTAAATGAAATCAAACGACACAATTATGAGATGGAAAAGATGCGAAAAATAGAAATTGAGTACCTAATTGAAAACCATCGAAGAACTTCAGAGTTAAAGGAACTTAAATTAGAAATTCTACGAAAAGGCAAATCCAAAGATTAAAAAATGTATTTATGCAAGACTAAAACCTGCGATGAATTAAAGTTAAATACATATATTTTAATATAAGACAATAAAGTAGAAGAAAGAAATGAAATTTGTTAAAGTGTGTTTGCGTTTTCTGAACGAATGCGCCTGCGACCAGATATGTGCTGTTAACTTCGACTATTGGTCCATTATCTACTGTGGAGATCCCATCGAAATCTACATTAACAGATGAGTCTGGAAAAGTTACGTCACTTTTGTAATGAATGCAAATGTTATGTAAAGCTGCGCAAAAGTTAATTATTTTTACTGCCTTTGCAGGAGCATAGTACAACTCTCTTGCACTTAACAGGCATCTCCATCGGGTTTTAAGTACACCATTTGTTCTTTCGATTATATTTCGACAACGAGTGTGTACTTCATTAAATTTGCCCTGAGCTGAACCACTTTCTGGTGTTCTGTATGGAGTAAGTAGCTAAAGCTCTAGGGGGTACCCAGCATCTCCTGAAAAGTTTGGAATTTTAAATGCGGTCGTTTCATTGGTTTCAATTGTTACCTAGTAGACGAACTTTGTTGTGTGTTTGCAAATAATTTCGTTCCATTTCAGATCTTAAGCTGCTCAGGTTCCATATAAAGGCATCGTGACAAGCACCAGGGTGGGTATCATCAATAAAGCGAATACTCAGACGGCTGTCACATATGTACCTGAAAACCCATTTATAAATACACTTATTTTTATTTAAACTTAAAATATAAATATAGCACTTACGAGCATAACATTTAAACTGCATTGTAAAATTGATGAACGTTCTTTGAAGGAGTTATATATTCACATGTGTTCCATCAACACATCCTACAACTCCTGGTATTGCGTATTTCGTATAAAAATCGTGTACATTTTGGCGTTGCTCTTCTAAGGTGGGCCAACTTATCCATTGTAGACAAAGCAATGGCTCCAAAATACTCAACACTTCTGACAGAACCTCACTGAAAGAAGATTGAGTTAGACCCACTTCATGGTTCTTTTCAACACCATTTGATATCCTCCCTCTGCAAAAAAAACGCAAACATGCGATCAATTTTACAATAGGTGGAATTCCAAATTTTTGTTTCAATGGCGGCTTGGAGTTAGCAAGGATATCATGCAAATATTTAAATGCCGGCTTGCTTAGCCTGTAATATTGCCGAAAGCTAAAAAATAAGAAACTTATTTAGTATTTAAAAGTGCCAAGAACAAATTTTTCTCTCACATTGAATCACTTAACTCTAAAGGGTTAGAATTGTCCCTTAATTGCCTCCTGAGCGCTTTCGCGTTCAAATTCTCCTCGCGCTCGATCAGTAATAACCTAAGCGCAATACTACATATTCATGTTATTATTTGCTATTTTTATTTTGTTTTAAGAAAATGTATGGTTGTTTACAAAATTTACACAATAGCAAGTAAATCAGTTGTTCACAATCAATTCATAATAGAGCATCAGCTGATTCGAAGCGAAACTTTGTTCGGGCGAAATTGTCGATAGGCGAAATAATTTCCCCCGAACAAAAAAAGTGTAGGCGAAATTTTTTCTCGATAAGGGTGATTTTGTTTTTTGACGCAGCTCAGTTTCAGCTCAATGGATTTGTTAATGAACCAAATTTTCGCATTTAAAGTTAAGAGTATTCACGAAAAATTCGCTGGGTACCGTTCCATCCACAGAAACTCGGAGGTTTGTGAGCAGATTGAATTTCTATTATTCGAAACCGACCTGTCGGTTGGTCAACGAAGTCATGCGGTTTCATTCTAGTTCATCCTCTCTGGGTTTTCGTGAAGTCACCACTTTATGCAAATAATCCGGCGAGGTGTTGTCTTGAAAATCTTAATTGCATTTTTTTATGAATTTAACTTTTTCGTCGTGGGGTTGTCATCAGAGAATGAATGTTAAGAAAAAGTGCAAATAAAAGAAGACTGAAAAAGGAAACTAGTCAAGTACTTTAACTTTATACGATGGCGGAATGTTCAACATCAAATTTAGTGACACTCTGCTACTTTTAATCTATAATCTATGTGTTTACTTGCTTCTGTTTGTCAAGGAGTGACCGAATCCCCACAGGCAAGGTTTTTAGTGTTGCATACTCCGCCCAGAATTGTACAATGACCCCCCGGTTGCAGTCACTTACGTACCGCTATACACTCGGCTGCCACTTCCAAATAGAAAAAAAAAACATTTCTAGCAAACAATTTGACATTCTCTAAGCAAACAACATCACCAACAGCAGGAATAGCGGTAACGAAAGGCGTCGAAGCAAGTAAACGGCTGTCACGAATGCCAATGACATTTGATTCGCAAACAATATTTGTTGACTGTTTGCGCCACAACGTCAATGGCACTTTTTCTGCGATGCTATTCGGCAATGTAGCGCCAAAACCACCAACATTTCCTACTTTCCTTCAGAGCTACGTTCCGTTGTTATTGGTACATCGAAAAAAAAAATATTTTCCTTCTTGCGACCATATGTTGCCATTGAAAGCAGCTGTGTAAGGATAAGGAATCAACGTGCAAGAAAGTGCGAATAGTGAAAGGTTAAAAGAGTTGGGGAACATCAGAAAAAAGTTATTTTCAATATGTTTGCATCTGTTGGTGAGCAAGCATTTTATTTCAGACAACACCGTTGGAATAAATTTTGTACACAAAAAAGGAATTCTATATGAGAAATCTAAGAGGAAGGTAATGATTTAGAGTTTTTCTGTGTTTTCGCAGGTATATAAATAACAATATGTTTTCACTATTGCTGTGCAGTCATAAACCTCTGAAAGAGGCCAGAGGTGGAGCGAGATGAGGCGATTAAACCAACGCGCGCTGAAAGTAAAGAAAGAAAGTGCGAAAGTAATGCGCCTTACAACAAAAGGATTAGTTTTAAAATTAACAAGCTAATAATGGCCTTGGTGCGGTTGAAAAGTGGACGGCGCCAAGCCTCTGTGGAAGAGAAAAAATTAATTAGACTAATCTCTGCAACTATTCGGTGCAAATGAATGATATTTGTGTATACTTACATATTTTTCCTATAGATCAAATTGTGTATCATTTTGAAAATATGGGGTGTGCCTCACTCTATACCAAAAAAAGCCCATTTTCTTATAACTCCGCATTTATTTGACGCAGATGTACAACATTTTGAAGTTCAATATTGTAAAATAAGACAATTGCAAAAACAGCAAGAAAATACCACAGCCAAGGCGAATTCATATCAAGAAGTCAAGCGTATAAAATGCAAAATGTACACTAATAAATTATATGCGCATTGATAGTGAGAATTACAAAAAATACATAATTTTGACATTCAGCCGGCCAATTGAATCTAATCAGCTGTTTCTTTAACACCACCTTATATAATAACAATCGGCCATGTGGTAGGTATGCTGTTGTCTATTCACAATGCAACTTTTGTGAGCTCTTTCCCAAATTCTTCACAATGGTTAATGAAATCGGAATTGTCAATTCAAGATATCAGCGATTAATAACAATTTAATCAGACTTTAAGACCCCGGCTCTTAGTATATAAATTCTCTATATCCGGCTATTCCTTAATTTTTAGAAGACATTGCCGCCTGAGCCCGTCCCAAGGAAGGCCCCAGGGCCATAGGAAAAGAGTAAGACTGAGCTATCAAAGAGTTAGTTAATTCATTTCTCAATTAAATTCTTCAGCAATTTGTGGGTGAAATTATTGTTTAATTAATTGCCTTTGCAATGTACGAAAACAATTATAAATTTATTTTAGAGTGGATGAAAGTCATGCTTTCGGAGTATATAAACTTCATAGAAAGTTCCTTCAAAACATGATTAATTTCACTTCATACTGCCGCACTTGATGTATTGCATTTTGTATTTCTAGACCTATCCCTCAATAGATCTCATATATTATAGGGCTCAGTACGAGTACAACACGATTGGCTTCACGATTAAAAGCTGTGCAAGCGATAATCCGAAATTTCGAATGTGTCGTCGATTGCATAGAGGGTGAAATCTCAAGAGAAGCAGCGTCTGGAGACAACATCATGAATTACCGGTCGACAACTTATTATGATAGCATTCAGTGTTATGAATAGGTGAAGTCGAACTGCTTGGAAGAAATTGAAAAACTTGAGAAACGAAAACACGTCGTACGATAATTTTGTTCTCACGGCGAAGCACAAATTGGGAGAAACGGGCTGTGGTAATATTGATTTTCTCATCGACATAAAACGTAAAATTAGAAAAAAAATATTCGATGAAAAATCTGCCGATTCCCGTTTGGGAACGACATCGATTCTGTTACAACGAAGTTTAAGTCAAAATGAGTAACGAATTTCATGCCTCAGAATCTAATACCATGTCCACAGGGCAATGAAAACCTGTTGTTTGCTGGAGATTTTTTCAATATTAAACATGACCGTCCACACAGCAATCCTTTTTACTAATTGGTTTTCGATGACATTTCACTATTTTTTTTTTGCCTTTTTACTCTAAGATAATCTGGTAACCGAAATGCCTCCAAAGTTTCAAAAGAAAAGCTCCGCTCTGCGCACATTTTTTATAAATATTTCAGTTTTTCTCCACCCCAGTATTTTCTTTTTATTGTTCTTATTCCTTTTTCTAAGCTAGTGATGGCAAATCATCGATTTTTTTTTTTTACAAAAACTTATCGAAAATAGAGTTGCTTATAAAAACATAACACAAATTTATATGTTTTCGAGATTATCATGATTGGTTCGTAATAAAGTTAGACAGTTTCTCCATATATTTTAGTGGTAGCAGACAACTAGAACGAGACAACTGCCTAGTTATCAAACCTTCTATCATTAGATCATGAGTCTCTACGAAAGCTTGTGGAAATAAGTTCATAATTCTCATAAGAATCTCCAAGTGATGAAAGCATTTGGGTATGCTCCGCCTATTGTACGGTAGGCGGGCTTAGAATGCATATTTTCGTCGAGGGGTTTCTTTTCATCCAATCAGCTAACAAGCTCGAGCTCATGGACGGGTTTCGGTACAGAAATGTCAGCCAACTGTTATTTTCGATAACCAGTCAAGCAACTTCAGTTATGGGGCGACAAACGAACTCGTTCGACGGGACGGATTTATTAGTGGGTCTTGAAACTTTCTTTATATTGAGGAGTTGAAGTCACTACTGATTTGATTGGTATAGCCTGCAATACAGGGAAAATTTTGAGTTTAGTATTCCATTCCACTCAGTGAACTTTCCTTACCTACTTCTTGGGAATTAGTTGCACATTTGATCAAATTTAAGGTTTCGTATTTAAGTTGAAACAGTTTTAATATGAAATTAAAATTTTATTGGAGTTTTTGTGTCCAAGTTACATTAGGTTTCGTTAAGCATTGGAAGAATTTACAGCTATAAGCCGATGTCTTTAAATCTGAAAATTTTATTTCTTAAGTTTGTCGAATAAAAGCTCGCACATTTACTAATTTTTTAATAAAAAATATTTTGGCACAGTAATTAAATACATAAGTTATTCTACTAAGTAAATATTTAAACTAAACTTAATTATATAACGTTAATCGCCAGCTTATAAAATGTCTTTTGTAACTCCAATATTTCTTGCACCATTTGCTGCTGGCTTGCATCAAACTTTTTACTCCGCTTCCTTTGCGTCTGCATTCAGTGGTATACCCTGATCATTGATCTCCACCGAAGGCACTAGTGGCGGCTTAAATCCATATTCCATTTGCAAATTCCTACCGAACTGTGGACTTCGCTTTAAATTGTGACCATTCCGCCAGCGCTGGAATTCGTCGTAAGGCTCATTGTGCGGCGCAAATGGAGCAGCATATTCTTCTGCCAATTGCTCAGCACCAGATGTGTCAGCGACCGACAAGTCATGTGGCAGTGTATTATAAAGATAGCGTGAACCCTTCGACCATTCCGGTCCGGTGGGGGGTGGTGGTGGTGGCTTCAAGTCGAAGCGCATGTCGCCGATCTTAAAGGAAATTTGCTTGCCCGATACCGTCGTGCCGCTTGGCGTGACAGGCTTCTGTTGTTTGGTGGACTTAAAAGATGTGCTTGTACTTGACGAAGGCGCCTTAGGGCGCGCTTGCGTGTGGGTATACGACGTGGATGTAGTTGCGGTAGTTGCTGATGACGATGTGCCCCGCTGTGGCAGCACTTTCGGCAACAATTTCTTTAGCATACGTGTGTAGTAGTTTTGCAATACCTTCGGAGGTATTTGCGGACTCACTGGACTACGGCCACCGAAACCGGTTAGAGCAGCTTGTTCCGGCCAGCCGAGTGCATTGGGATGTGATTGATAGGGGGCACCAAAAATTTCAGCATGATCGTCATATTCTGGCAGTGGTTGCTGTGCATAAGGTACATGTATAGCGACGGGTACACGTATGGGTATAGGTACAGGACGGTCGACGATTTTCTCGACTACTTTTTCTACTTCAATAGGAATTTCTTTTTCAACAATTCTTTCCACGACTTTTTCTACAGGGTAAGGTACACGTTTCTCAACAATCTTCTCTACCGGGTAAGGGCGGTCAATATAACGATCGACATGCACCGGGACAGCCACAGGCTCCGGCACTGGATAGGGCACGGGTATATGCGTTTCGACTATCTCTTGCACGGGATATGGACGGTCGATGTACTGCTGCACGTGCACTGGGTACGGAATGTGCACTGGACGTTCGACGATTTTCTCAACCTGATGTTCAACCACCTCTTTTGTGGTCGATTTCTCTGGAATAGGGTGGCTGTGCTCTTCATGTGGAATTGGGGCTGATTGTGCAGCTTCCTGGTGCGCAGAGTGAACAATATGCTCAATAGGCTGTGGGCTCGCATGTTGTGTTTGTTCACCTGGATGCGCTGGCACTTGTTGCTCTATATATTGCACATATTGTTGGGGATGCTCATGCCCATGACCAATGTGGTCATTCAAGGGTAATACGTGCTCGAGGTGAGTATAGGACGATGCTTCCTCTTGCTGCTCATGCTCATCGATATGCTGTACGTTGATCGGATTGGCTGAGAGTGAGGCGTATTCCTTGGGCACAAAGTAGTAATCCTGTGGATGGACACCCTCTTCCAACACTGACAATTCGTGTGCATATTGCAAGGGATAGTGGGTGTATGGAACCTCGGTGGTGGGGTTCGTTTGCGCTGCTGCTGGTTTGGGTGACTCCGCTAGGGGCTGTGGTTGTTGTGGTGGCGGTAGTGTTGCCACTGGCGGTGGTGGTGCATAAGCAGGCTGTGCGGGCGGTTGTGCAACAACAACTGGCTGTTGGTGAGTGTTATATTGTGGCATGGGATAGATCGTTTCATGCTCTTCCACCAACTTGCCATCTTTTTCAGTGATCAATTTGTTGTGGATATTTACCGACTTTTGCACTTCGACAAAGGTATATCCGCCATGTGGTCGCTTGACTTTGGCTGCTGGGGTTGGGGGTGCATAGTGGTTTGCGCCGTCTGCAGCTTTAGAAACATAGTCGTAAGGTGGTTTCTGTGCGTACGCTGGTTGGGAGGCATGGCCACGACTGGCTTGGGACGTCGGCGTATTTAAGGTAACAAAAACTACGCTATGTGGCGTGGGCGTAGCTGGAGCGCTGTGTAAGTGTGGGGACTGCAAAGGATGTGAGTAGGCTTGATGATTCAACGATGCAGATGCAGGCTCTGAGTCTCCTCTTATTTGAGTGTGCAACTTCGAGCCAGATTCAAGCGCCTTGTGGTGATCTTGTTCGCTCGGCTGCTGTTGTGTTGAGTGTTGTTGTTGTTGTTGTTGTTGTTTTAACAGTTGTTGCTTCTCAGCTTGCTGTCCTTGCATTTTGAGTTGCAACTCCTGTTGTTGCTGTTGTTGCAACCCCTTACGTGCCCTTTCGTGTTCTTCCTTCTGTCGCTGCTCCTGGTTTTTTTGTTGCTGTTCTGGCGGCTGTTTGTATTCGTGTAGCGGAGGATGTTGTTGGAAAAGCGCATACTGCTGTGCTACTGGGGGCTGCTGTTGTTGTCGCAGCTCTTTGTGAAATTGTTGTAGTTGTTTTTCTTGTTGGCGCTGTTGCTGTTGTTGGTTATACTGTGACGCTGGCTGGAATAAATCTTTGCCTCTGTCGTTTAACTTTTGTTGTTGTTGCTGCTGCAACTGCTGCTGTTGTTGTATTAGACTTTCATGTTGCAGCCGTTGCTGTTCCTGTTGTTGCTGTTGTAGTAGCAATTGTTGCTTCTGTTGCAATATTTGCTGTTGCTGTTGTAAATATTGTTGCTCCTTAAAATAGCGCAGCTGGGCCGCATCTTTGTCGAATTGCTGCAGCGGTAGGCGTTGAGTCTGCGGGTGTTCCGCGCCAATAGTAGGAGACTCTGGGTGTAACTTCTTCGGATTTGCCCCGCGATTCCCACCCTGTATGGTTGTCTGCTCTTCGCCTTCTCCCGACTGCGCTATGGCTGTCTGTACATAATAACTCGGTTGCAGCGCATGCGTTTCATAGTGAAACGAACCCTTTGGCGTCGATCTATCAGCACCAGGCGACAAAACCGGATTAAAATCTCGCAAGAACTTACGCGACGGTGCCTCCTGTACCAAATTCAATTGGCGAAAATTTTGCTCTGCATGCTCCTGAAAGGTGTCCAGTTGTTGGCTTGGCAGTACGACTTGAGTTGCTCTCTCTGAGGCTTCTCCTTTATCGGGTGTTATTTGTTGTTCCGTCTGTTGCTCTTCGGGTACAAAAATCGGTCTTTGATTTATCGATGTTTCTTCGTATGGCACCACCTCATGCGCTATTCTAATATTCACCTCCGACTCTGGACGCATGCGTTCTCTTTGCACACCCACATTATACCCATAGGGCTTATCACCTACCGGCAGCCTCTGATACACCCGCTGTCCCACATTCTGCGATTCGGCAATGAGATTGTCCTCCGCGCTAATGCCCTCCATATCGGCGCTATTATCGTCATTCAAAATGATTATCGGACCTTGCCTAGCCGCCGGCTTATCAACTGTCGCGTTTGTATTCTCCTCACTAGGATCTATTAACAGGCTGGGTAACACTGGCGAATCAACTGCTGCCCGATTAATACGCATCAAATCGTCTTTGGTAATCAGATTACTACCGTCCCTGAACTCACCACTACTTGTGCTGGCGCCACGTGGCAATAGCTCAAGTTTCTCTACTACAATCTCAGTGTGTCCTGGCCCCAACTCCCGTCGATACTCTTTCGAAACGCTTGTCTCATAGCTGAAAAAAGCATTGGCTCGTGATTCACGTGGTTTCTGTGTAGTTGTTGTTGTCGTTGTTGTGCTACGGGTTACTGCCGTTAATTTTGTCTCGACTGGTGGAGCAGTTGTGGGCTGTTTCGGCGACTCGCTTACATCTGTTAAAGCCGTATTAGTTGGCGTTGGTTGCTCTGAGGCATAGCTGAAGCGAAATATATCAGTGAAACCATTTGGAAAAAGATTAGAGAGCACTTCGTTCACGGTGTCCATGCGTGTGACTCGCGTGGGTGTAGCTGTTCCTCGAACATAGCCATCTTCATCAGTTACGTCAAAGTGTATATAGTCGTTTAATTCGGGTGATTTGCGTGAGGACTGATCACTGGCGGCATCGCTGAAATGAAAATAAATTTTCGAATCTTTATGGGTTTTACAACGTTTTGTAAATAGAGTTTCTTACGTTTTCTTGGGCTCCTTCTCTACATCAACTTCGACAACTGGGGCTGGTAATAACTGGGAGATATTCCGAAGAACCTGTTGGTAAAATATAATATTGCAGAAGTTTAGCTTTCGAAATAGGTATTGAAATGAAAAAAAATATTCGATTTAGGTGGAGGTACTATAACTAGGCTGACTAAGCTGACTAGACCATCCTAATTGTGAGACTCTCCTTTATCTTGAGATGTTGAGCTTGTTTTTGAAGCTTCAGGAGTTGTGAGTTGGAATTTGGAATGTTTTGAAGCTCATTAACGACCATAGAGTGTAGCGCCGAGAGAAGTGCCAGATTGCAAGACCGACTTTATCGACTCGGCGCAAGTTTCCAAGCTCATTAGGACCTTCATAAGGATAGCGTGTTTTCGGGAAAAGACAGGTTGGTCCTCATTCCCAAACCGATAAGGATGTTTTCACAAAGCCTGTGGTCAACGAGCCTGACACCTTTCATGCTGAAGAGATTGGGGCGTATGAATAAAAATTGCATAAAATCAATAGTTTTGATGGACAGTCCACTTAGAGCTCCTGTGAATAAAATCTACACGACCTTGTAGCAAATATCAAAGTAAGGCTCAAAGCCTTGCTGAAGTTCAGGGGGCTTTTGACTACACTGCCTTTGATTCTATGTGCTCAGCGGCTGGAAGGTATGGGGTAGATAAAGAACTTACATATAAAGTAAATCAACCACATATTATTTAGAACATTACTGTGAAAGGATATATGGCATTCTCACTACGGCAGAGACGGGGAGAGAATACTCAAAGGATGGTGTTCTTTCACGTCTCTTGTGATGTATGTGTGGACTCGCTGTTAGCGTTAGGATAATCTCTCAACGAGATCTGTGCGAAGACACAAAGAATCTTTGATAAAAATGATACATGGCGCGATATGCAGAGTTTTACTCTCAACTCCTGCAAGACAATCCTGGTATTTTGTATCGAGAAAAGAGGCATTGGCTGAAATCTTTCCTAAGAACTGAAATATCTGGGTTCAATTTTAGATAAGAAACTGAGTTGGAAAGCTCACGTGCAGCTGCGGTTAATTCAACATTAAAAGTTTTCGAACGGTGTCGGTGAATCTAAGACTTGGGCTCTGAGATCGGTAGTGCTACTTTGGCTAAACATAGCTATAGTCTGACCAACCACTATATGCTAAGCTCAAGTAAAGTGACTTCGAACCATGGCTAAGTCAACGACTTATGCACTAAACAGACTCCGATGGTCGTGTGTGTAGGGATTAAGGGCGCCATTAGTACGACATCAGCAGCGGCTTCGAATGTTTTGTTGGACTTGCTACCCCGGGATTTAACTATCCGAAAGGGGCAATCAATATGGTGTGCAGAGTTTATTACATTAAATTGTGCCCTGATGCTGAAAATTCCGGACCCAGAGAGTTGTGTGGAAGGTTGTTAAAGGAACACCATTTGTTTTTGGCGCCAACTGATAAACTGATACCCAGAGACTCTTTATAGAAGAAAGAGAGTATACCGTAAAACTTCCTACAACAGAACAACGTAGAGATTCACAGTCCAAGAAAGAAAATGAAACTGGAGCTGGCTGGCACCTGGAGGGCAATTTTAGATGCTCTTCTGCCATAGGTTATACCTTTCCAAATTACACTTTGCAGTGACAGCCAACCTGCACTAAAGGCCTTGGAAACTCCCCAAAAACTCTTCGAAAATGTCCAAGAAACTGAATTGAGGCTGAAATCCGTTGAAAAATGGAATCATCTTGAACTCATGTGGGTGACGGGACACTGCGGTGTTCAAGGTAACTGACTGACGTGATATGCTCAAATATACACAATCCATGGAAGCAGCACATGGTCTCCATATATGTACATCCTCAGGCACCCGGTGTGCACATCATGTCTGGGGATATCATGTTGTCTGTTTCTGTCCTGCTTTTACTAGGCTGGGTCAGATATATTGAGAATGTAGAACGTTTATTTCCCGCTTAATGGAGTGGTCCCGGAACGTAATCTGATCTGCTAATCAGGCGAAAGAATAAGATAAAGTTCATGCTAAATTCTTTAAAAGTGATTAGCCTTCAATCGTGGGTATGCCGTTCACAATCAATCTGCCCCTGCAAAGCATCTGTTCATCATTCCGTTAGCTATAAACAAGTAGTTAACAAATTTTGACAGCCCAACCCGCTGTGTACAACTTTTCTACATAAAATCATTATTTCTTACCACCTCACACCACTCATTTCAACTTACATAAACAACGACTTTTATGCCTACCTTTTTCGTGCTGTTGCCATTGTGGATTATGTCGCTGTCACTTTTGACAACATTCGTCTTCTCGGCATTGACATTTGACTGTTTTACTGCACGAAACTGTGATGAGTACTTGGTTGAACTTGGCTGAGTTGTTGCAGACTTTTGCGTTGAAGCTGATATTGGCAATTGATGTTTCCCTGCTGTGCTGCCAGATGGTGGCGTAAGCAAAGTGCTTGTTGTGGTGCTTGTCACATTTAGCGGCGGTTGTAGTGGTAGTAGTGATGTTGTCGTTTCGGCGGCGTGTTGCCCACCTTCTAACTGAGCGACGTCTTGAGCAGCAGATTTCGTCTTTGTTTGTAACATCGTAATGGGAACATCTTTTACACTTGTACTTCGACTTCGACTTCGATTTCGACTTCCATTACCATTTCTATTCCTTCCTACTTCCGCTACTACTTTTTCTAGTGATGTTACAACAGCGGCGACATTGTTCAATGTTGTGGTCGATGTTGTTTTTGGTGTTGTTGTTATTGTTGTTGTTGTATTTTTTATTGTTAATGCTAGCGCTGTTGTTGCGGTTAGTAAAAATACGCCGATGACAGCTGGTAACGGCAATTTTGTTAACATTTCAACGCTGAAATTGAAATTATAGGAGGAGTTAATACATAATTCATAGATTGCTGAGTTTTAAATGAATATGCATGTATTTATAAATGTTTTGATATAAATTTTACTAGCATGAAATAAACTAAACTTCCCGCTGTCATTTTCAACTATATTTTAAAACAATTTTTAGTTTGAGAGCCTAATTTCAACACCACGCCCACCAACGCACTTTAAATATTTAAATATTTTGTAATAATGCCTTAAAGGAAAGTGAATCACTCTTTTTACTGATGCTCAAGCCGTTCTCAAAAGGAAATTAGGTTCAAAAAACTCTCTAAAATTTTGGTTATCGAGTAATCTGAAATTTTCAGCATAGCTAAAACCTTGACAGAGAGTCGCGACGGGTGTTCACTTCAAAAACTATTTGACAAAATTTATTTATTTAAGTCTATGAATTTACAATTGTAATTTTGAATTCGACTGTGCTGTGATATTTATAGACAATTATAATAGGATGTGATATCTTTCTTGGTATCTAAAGATTTATAGATGAACACCATAGAGACTCTAAATTTTTGTAAATAATATAATGTTAACAATGATAATTAAAACAAGCTCACAGCGTTATTTTTTACACTACTTTATAAAAATATAGCTCATTTCAATATCGTAAAGCACAAAAATCGAAAAATTTCTTCATAAAAAATATATTAAAATTTTCCATTTTTCTCTCAGAATTTTTTCGAGTATGAATTTTTTAGCGTATTCAATTTTATTGCAACAAAGTGGTCTAGTGAAGTTTCTAGAAATATCCATCGATTTTTGATAGTTTTTTTTTTGTTTTTGCTGGCGGTCCTGCGCACTTTATTCCATTATAAAATATCATTTCATGGCAGAAAATGTGGAAAAATAGAAGAAAGGTTTGTAAAAATTCTATGTGGAAAACTTAAAATTTTTATGTAACTTGTTTTAAGTTTGATTAACCATAGCACAATTTTTACAAAGAAACAAATTATGAATTTTATCTTATATGATATCCAAATTGACTATATTTTTATAAAAAGTTAACGAAAAAATTGTTTCCGAAAAATATTGTCAATATTGTGAAAAATAGTACAGCACGATTAATAGGAGCAGTGAATGCAAACTAAGTGGTTAATTGGTAAATTGGGAAAGAAGTGCCAATATATCGTTTGGTATTATTGAACCTAATGCTCTCCATAAGATAGGGATTGTGGTAAGGTTAATCAACATATGATGAGATGTCTACGATGGAATAGAGTTCTGAAAATTAAAGGATCTAAAAGCGAATTAAAGAAATGCTTCTGGCATGCGCTCAGTTCTATCTGAAAATAATCAAGGCATATTCAAAATGCGAACGGACAAAACTTGTAAAGTTTTGAAAATAAAGTGTTGCTAATAAAACTCACAAAAGTGGATGCATTATTAAATTGCATATTATTAATTACAAATATCTTCTTGGCATTATTGTCAATACTTTGCCCAGTTCCCGTTGTTGTTAATAGTGACTTGACATCACCTGGTAAAACTTTGACACAATTCTTGAGCATATTCTAACGGTAACTCTTTCCAAACCTGTTTTAGTGCCAAAATGAGCTGTTGTATTGTTGCTATTTCTTCCTTCCAAGTTTTTGCTTCATTAAAGATCAAACATTTTCAATTGGATTTGCATCTGAACTTTGAGATGGCCAATCTAACGTTTCGACTTCTTTTTCCAGTTTCGATGATGCGAAGAGCCGACTTCGGGTTTTCTGATCATCGCCCACTTTCCTCTAAAATCCAATGTATATTTTGCTATCTATACAACATTTGAACAGACTAAGCCCTTTTTGCTATAGTTTCAAAATCTGTTTAGCATGAAGGCTGCGTAAAGGCAATCAGCTTACCGAATGCTCTTGTTGAGAAGCATCCTTACACATGGACCTTTGCACTTGACCCTTTCTTTTTAACCGAGCCCTCTTGAAAGGCCATTCATCTGTGTAGATGGTATTGCTGAAATCTCGCTCTAAACTCTCTTTAGCCCATTTTAGACGGATTTCCACGAGCTTTTCATCCCATAGCAGGTTTCAGATGGTACTTCTGTAACGAATTATTGATACCCGAAGTCTCCGTCGTCGGTTAGTAGCCCTTGTCACTTCAAATACCTTTTCCGATAATTTTTTTCTCGCTCGCTTCAGATTTATCATTGAAGAGCTATTGCCGTGCCCGTCTTCTTTGTTGCGATTTTCTTCCTGTATCTCCCTGGCTCATCATCAACATTACCACACCCTTCAAATCGATCAAGGCACGGTGTCGCAAGGAACAGAAACAGGAACAGAATTCAGTACATATTTGACAGCGACAGAAACGGCAATAGAATTTTAATATTGCGAAGAATAACAGACGTATGGAACGAAAATACTCCGTGCTATAAATTACGCTTCCATTTCTGTTTCTGTTCTTTGTTGCACCAACCCGAAAAACAGCAACGTAGAAAAACGTCAACAGAATCAGTCAAATTCTGTTCCTGTTTCTGTTACTGTCCTTTGCGACACCGCGCCTTTAATCCATTTCTATACAGCTGATACAATAAAGTAGCAACAAATTGAGCTGCCCTTTGGTGCATTTTCTGAAATATTTAGGTTTTAGTGCTGCAATGACTGTAACAAATTGTGTGATTTCGGTTGACAATTATGTGAAGTAACCCTGCAGTAAAGATTATCAATTGCTAAAACTAGATGACTTTTGGCGTAGAATACGTCTTACCTTACGGTATGGGCACCAATGTCAGGTTTTTATTGTTGTAATCTCTATTTCTTTAATTATAAGGAAACGGCTCGATAAATTTTTTTTTTTTTTTTTTGTGGTCAAATGAAGATGTTAGCTTTCGTTTGACATACATTTCATGTTGGTTGATATCTTCCTAATATTTAAATTTCTCAAATGAAAATTGTATAAACACATGCACACAAATATGTGTGTGGTGTTTGGTTGAGTGTTTGCTGTTGGGCGATTTAAATGTACTCGTGCAGCCCTTTCTTTGTATTGCATAATTTTAGGCGGGCAAGTTAAAGTAGAGTAAAAGAAGAGAAAATGCTGCCAAGCACTGCAAAATAACAATGCTGATTGATGCTGTTCGACAACAGCTGGAAGTTGACGTTTAGTATGTTAAAATATAAACCACGCTTCATTATTAAGGAAAATGCCGCCTACACGAAATGCAAGAAGGCAACGAGCGGTTGGTCTGGCTTATTGGTGGTGATTTTAACACAGAAATCACTTCAAATACTAGATTGGCGAAATTTATGAGCGATACGTTTAATTTGGATTATATTCGAAATGATGCTCCCACAACTATTGATAACACAACCATTGACTTAGTTTTTGCGAGAAATTTAAATGTTAATTTAAAAACATATATTTCCTATTTTTCCTATCATAAGCTTATGTATATCATCCAAAGTAACTATCAAATAAAGAAATTCATTTGCTTGTATTAGTTATCATTTATTGTTACATATGTTTTCTGTCTTATCGGATGGCGTATTCTACGTTAAACTTAATGGCCGTGTCTCTGACACAGCCTGCTTCTTTTTTACTAACAATTTTGTAGTTATTTAACCCTAGAATGGTAAACACCGCCTGTGAGGCGAAGAAGTTTTTTTTTTTTTTGCAATATTTCCTGATCGTTCACTCGTATTAAAGCGTGCGCTCGTGCCAACTCAGTTGAGTGTTGTACGAGCTTGGGCACAGACGTGTTTTGTTTTGCTGCGTTGCGTTGCTTATATATACATAGATACGTGTGTCGCCTCTGAGGCGAAGTTTACCAATAATGGTACTTTTCTTGTACATATTCGTTTGCGCATTTATTTTGTTTTTTTTGCTAAAATTTTGAGTTTTTGTATAATTTTTATAGTTTTTAGAGATGGCTACTCCTGATGTGCAGTTACTCAAATGGCTGGAGGAGATATCGCTTGATGGAAGTGAACTTAAATAACTTAAATAACTTAAATGACGCGATTGGTGATAATACTGTATATGAGCGTATATTTCTGCGCGAAATGCAAGAAAACTTATTGCTTAGAGCACAGATCACCAAATTGCTGGCAATGTGATGTAAAAAAGTAGGTGGAAAAACCACAAACTTTATTTTGTCTTGCACAATTTTTTTTAAGTTTTAAGATTTATATTATTTTTTAATATGTTAATTAGATATAAGGTCTACAAGATACTGAAGTTTATTTTTTGATCTCAAACGGATTTTTAATTTTTTATATTTTTTTTGTAAAAGATCTATTCATACTACTGATAAAATATGTGATCTATAAATGTTGCCAATAATATATTTAAGATATTTAAAAAAATGAATTGTTTTTTGTTTATTTTTATTACCAAGCATGTAATAAATACGTTTTTGTTTTTGTTTTAATAAATTTTTATTTTTTTAGGGGTAAGATGTGGGTTTTTTATAAAAGTCGCCTCACAGGCGAACATTACCATTAAAGAGCAAAAAAATATGTTTACCATTCTAGGGTTAAAATAAAAACCCGTTTTTATCAAACACCCACAAACACATTTTTTAATTAGTTGACAAGTCATGCCCGTTCGTTCATCAAATCACAAAAGGAAAATATTTAAGCGTGCCGGAGTCGCGTGTTGTTGCTACGGAAAAATTTAACTAATAAATAATAACAACTATAATAATTTAAAAAAAATGAATTTTTATGAAATATTTTAATACATAAATACTGTCTCTTGATTATATTGAATAAATTGTTTCGATCCTTAATTTATTTTAAAACAGGCAATATATAAGTGTGGATGTAGTAATAGCTAACTAGTTTTATTTCGCATTAAAATAGTTAATAAATAATTGGTTTACCTTTAGTAAAAAGGCTAATTTGTGCCAAATAATAGTTGGATAGTAGGTAGTTAGCTGTCAACTAATGCAGAGGTAACCAGGGCTAGGTTTTATAGTCAGCTTTTCTCAAAGAAAATATACAATTAATAATCAGCACTAGTATTTCCGTAAACAGATTGAAATTTGGTTTAAGCTACCTTCACTTCCTGCAGGGAAACAATATGGGTATAATGTGACTTTGGATGGTTTGTGTTATTCTTTTGCAGGTCCCTACAAATAAGATGCGACATATGTATTAGCTTAGTCGATTATTTTGTCAGACAGATTTGTAGATTTCTGTAAAAGGATAATATAATATGAAATTCATTATTACAAAGTCAAAATATGCGGATTGTATAGTATTTATGAATTCTGCCTTATACGGTTAGTTTTTCTGCATTTGGTATAGTTGTCTGTCTTGTTTTCGTCAATGCCCATCTGATACAAAGGATTTGGATTTCTGAAAGACTTTTTTTAAGAAATTTTCAAATATTATAGACTAGAGAGCTCACATAGTGGAAGAGAATTTTCTTAACCCTTAATTGGTTAGACTCTAATATTGGTTTTGTTTGTTATAATAAAACAAAACGCTGTCGTAAGGAAGCTCCATTTGAAATGTGTGGTACATCCACTAAATATGAAAAAAAGGATAAAACTTTGAGAGATATTTATTAGTTGCCTATACTTGCTTTTGCTATTAAAGTTAATTTAAAAGCTACTGAACATATTGAAGCTTCTAGCTAATTTAATGAAACGTTTGATGAACCAAGTGCGGGCGATTTTTTTTATAACATCGTTTAAACCACTTAGATTACTTTGTGTGCACCCGAGATATTCTTCTACCAGATTTTGCAAGCGAAAAGCTAGGTTGAATACGAGCATAAAAATCTTGATAGGTCTATTTGGGTACTTGGAAATAAAACTGTTGAAATGAGGCATAATTCGATGTTAAGAATAATAAAACGAATAGTTTGCAATAATTTGTTTTATGCCATGCAACTAGTGCACAACCCAACTTAATTGACAAAATTATTGATAGAAATGTTGAAACTAATCACATTTATTTTGTATTGTTAATATTGCATGTTTACCAAAAGACCAATTGTATAAAATAAAGCACCACCAGTAAAAAATTCAACAGATACTACTAATTTTCAAGCTGGGACTGATGAAGATGATTATACTGATTTACATAATTACTTAATAAAAAGAACTTTTTTTTTTAAATTGGCCTTACATTCTTACTTTCAATACTAAAATACATATACTTAAATTTCATTATTCTAGTTCAGGTGAATTCATCACCATTAACACAATGAACGAATCACGTAAAAATTCTTCCAGAATTTGATCCAAATTTTGTATACATATATAAATTGCAGTATTAATGTGAATTTTCTTCGTTTTTATTTAGCATTTATATCGTCTTTCCTTATCATTGCAATTTCTCCATTGCCGTCTACTACTACTTAGTTCATAAATATTACACAAGTCTATTTTATTGATAATATGTACAAATATAAAAATGTACTGACTAAACGAGATTTACATACATATGTACTAACTACATACATATGTACATCGATACATAAATTCGTACACGCTTATCAACTACGCAACATCATGATTTACTCTCAACGAATAAGCATTGTTTTTTTTTTTTTTTGTGAGATTGCCCTGACTTTGATTATCATTAACAATAGGTTATAGCTGTTGTTTTTGTTTTTGTCATTGTTGTCATTGCTTTTCTTCATCCAAGTTTGTATGCCTTTTCTGTAAGCATTTGCCAACTTTGGCGCATCTGTCGCGCAATGTCATTGCACTGCAAATGAGCCGTCGGAGTTACACAGTCAGACCATACATGCATATTAAATATTTGTGGATGCCCCATGGCAAGCAACAGCAATAACAACAAAAGAGCAACGGCAACACAGGTCACATGGTATTTGCGGCAACCGAATTCCTTCTTCCATACCATTCAATGTTTAATTATGCAATTACGCTTTTTCCATTCATTCCAAGTGGGGGGTTTTCACCAGTAGTGATAAATTAAAAGTTTTATTTACTGCCTATGTATCTGGGTGCTTATTATACTTTAGACCTCATGTTTTTGAACTCTTTTAGGGAATTCTTTTAATGGCTTAAATAATCAGAAATACATACACTGAAGATATCATAAAATCATACTGACTATATATATTTATATATCTACATACATTATGACTTCGACCCAGTCCGCTTTGCTGCTCCACAAAAAAGAAATTGCTGTTTGTTCTTTTTTATTGTGTAACGTTTTCATTGCTTGGTGATATAAAATCTTTCTGGTTTTTATAACATGCTAATGATACCACCGACTTCGTCTGCGTTGCTTATTACGTTTCCATGTACATACATACTTACAGAAGATTTTTGAAAGCTACTAGTAAAAAATGTAGCTACGATGAATTAGAAAACTATGACCCGCAGTCACAGTAAAGAGGAAATCGACTTTAAAGTCAGTAGCAAGTTTTTTATATAAATTTTAATGAGATATCTGCCAGATATAGCTGCAACTAACGTAAGGGTCAACTTTATCTTGACTTTTTGGCAAATGTAGTATTCGTATTCAGTATACATATGTATAATTAATGTGTGTTTTCAATGTCATCTAGGTGGGATTATTGGTGGGCATTTCTAATCGCACCTTCAGCATACTTTTCTAATATCATCAATGGTGAACCAAAAATATGAAACTTCTATTCCAGCGCCATCTAGTGGCCTAATTTTTCGTAGGAATGCTTCTTGTTGCACCAAATACGGATTTTCCGGATAATTCGATTCTAGCGCCATATATGTTTTAAATTTCATCAAAATCGGGTCATAAATACACATTTTCTGAATAACACGCCTATAGCGCCACCTAGCGCATTTATTTGTCACATTTCACATTTTTGTGAAAAAATAAATACGGGAGTCCTGAATAGCTAGACTCATGCGCCACCTAACGGATTAAATTATAGCCTATACCCGTGCACGGGTATTATTCCTTACTGTCCACATGTGATTGAAATCCGTTCATCGGGTTTGGAGGCAAGTTGTAATAAAGAAAAGGCTTACATTTTTATATTTGTATATACAAACATATGTAGATATTTATTTATTTATTTATTTCATTCTATAAATACATGTTTCTTACACACTACATACAAAGTAAGGTAACTAACAGCTAAGAATATAAAAACTCAGAATATTGTGTTTAGACGATATATCAAGTTCGATAGAACCCGATATGAAATTAAGTTCAATTAAGGCCGAGGAAAAGGGGGGCATTCCGCGAATATAATGCTTTACAATTATCCCCATAGAAAGATAAAATATTACGAAGATTACACTGTGGTATTTTGAGTTTAATTCTTTCCAAAAGAAAGAAAGCAGTCAACGTCACCACAGGTGATATTAAAAGCAAAAGAAAGCGAGGTTACTGACTAATCTTCTTTTTTGACTTTAGGTTTATCAAAACCAATGCCATTTATATGAGGGCATTAGCTCATCAAAACTCAAACTTGACAGCTGGCAAATGACGTTTCGTTTTGACATTTCTGTTCAGCAAACATTGAGAAATCATCATGGAAATAATGACGCCGCAACAACGTTTACAAATTGTGGTAATTTACTTTAAAAAATCTGCGTTCTGTTCGCTAAACTTATAGAGCACTTCGTGAATTTTATGGTACACATAATCGGGCATCAGAGCAGCTTATTCGTCGAACTGTTGATAAATTTCGAACAACATTTACTCTACTCGATGAAAAACCAACGACAAGACAAATAACTAAAGAAAATATAAATTTGTCTATTCGCCGCCGTGCTCAACAAGTTGGACTTTGTTCATCCACAACATGGAAAATATTGCGCGAAGAAAATTGGACTGATTGCATCCGATTCACCAAAGCTAGTCGTAGTGGACAGATGCCAGATATCGTTTTTAAATATTAAATGTCATGAAAATATCTTTCAAATAAAGAAAATAATAATTTGGCATCATACCTCATTTTTCACGTGTTTTATTTCAATTTAAAGTTCTATCAGTCTAAAAAAACACCCTTTACTTACTTCATTTAACTTATAAATTTAGGTGAATTGGAAAATCAATTCAAAATTGTTTCCGTATAAATGCTTTCGTTTCATAGCAATTCTGTAAGCTTAGATAATTGTTTAAATTTCTATTTTTAAATTGGTGGCAACACTATTTAAACACATTCTCATGATTTCGTTTTCTTAAGCCTATTTCCTATGTATCCCATACAGTTGTTTTTGTTTTAACTGAGCAATTTAATTTTATTTACTTCTGTATGCAGGTGGTAGCACTCTCTAAAAGTTTTTTTAAAGTAAAGCTTTCTTAAAAATCTTTTGTTAGAGACCCATATGTAAATATTTTATTTGACTTATTATAATTTTAATTATCCGACAGTGATTTTATACTTTATATAAAAAAGTATATTCACTTTTTTTATTGTTTTTAATAATTTTATATGTAATGTACTATGTAAAACCTAAATTTTTTTCGCATATTACCAATATTGTGCTGCTCATTCATTTTATAAATTTAGTTCAATTCATACCGGTGGCAATACTCTCCAAATATATTTTTCGAATCTGGCTTCCTTAGACCTTTTCGTTGGACAGCGGTATAATAGAATTTACGTTACCTTAGCAATTAATTTGAATCACCTTTTTTTAAATCAAAAACGTTTTCGAATAGGCGCTTTCGTATCTGAACAATACTTACATATATATTCTAATAAGCTTGTAAAATACATAAAATATGTATTTTTAAAAATGTGGCAAAACTCTTTAAATACATTTTCATGTTTGAATTTTTTTAAGCCTAATTCCTTTGAATCCTATGCCATGATAGTTAAGCAAGCGGCAGCCCCCTCCAAGGGTGTTTCGAACACAAAACTCTCTTAAACTTCTATTGTTTGAGACCCATTAATTAATATTTCATTTATAATTTGAATTATTTTTTGAACTGGTGCCAATATTCTCCGATAATATTTTCGAAATTATGTTTTTTTAAACTTATTGGTTTTTTTTTTCAATTTTAGTTTGTAAAATGTTTAAATAATTTGACTTCGTTTGATTTAACCAGATGTCAACCTTCGTAAGAAACATTGGGGAAATTAAGCTTTATTAAGCCTCTTTTCTTTGGTACTCGTATTGCAGTATAGTATTAGATTTTACTTATTGTTTTAAAAAATTGCGTTTGAAATACATGACCATGAGGGATTATTCCATAGAATACAAACTGCATTCTCAGTTTCCTTTCTATCACGTAATTTTTTCGAGGTATTGACCTACGAAGTTTTTAATTTTTATTGAAATATCGTCATTTAAGTAACCAACCTCCAAAGATGCCAGAGCCAATATGATTGCCCTGCTATTTGTGAAGATGTCTGTTTGCTTATCCTGCAAATTAGCATGACAGTTAAGTTCAAAAGCGCGATAGTCTTCAGCGGTAGCAAAAACTTCTGTCTCGAAAACATCGGTAAATTAAGCTGGGTGGTACAACTTCCCCTCTCCTAAGTAGTCTTGGAGCATTCAGTATTTTTGTAGTGATTCCCCATGGATATAATAAACACTCTACCCTAAAAATATAAAGACTACGCTTTTTTGCCCCATATAAAATCCCATAAAAAATACAACAACAAAAAATACAAGTGATGTATACGAGAAAAAGCGGCTGTTTTGTGTTTGCGTGGAAAAGAGGCATCGGTGGAGCACTACTTTCAGAAAACCTGTAAGATATTGTATTATAGTTCATTCTACATCAAAAACTGTATGAATTCAATATTCAAGCTTAAAGTTTGAATGAATGCAACTAATTTTCATAAAAGCTTCAAACTTTTTAAGCAGAGTTTTTAAAAACTTTCGGGCGAAAAAATGTGTGCATATGGAAAAAATTAGCAACACCGTTGGAAAAAAAAAAAACAAAAAAATATAGAAAAAATTAAGACGATTTTTGAGGCTCTTCAAATTTGCACCATACTAAAATTAAATGCATACCCAAACATTTTCTACAAATTCTGATTAAAAACTTAAAAATTTTGGTGGAATTTTTTAGAATTACATAAATTTACATAAAGTTTAAAGCTTGGTTCTAATTTTTATAAGCAAAAAAAAAAAAAACACTGCTAAAACCTAATAACAAATAAATTAAGGAGCGGTACAGTAAGTTCTAAAGTACGAATTTAAAAAAATGCTCATGAAGTGCATACAATAGGTTTGCTTTTGAAAGAAACTATTCCAATTTAGTCTTTGCTGTCCATACGCGAGAACTTTTCTTGAGGTGCCCTTTAGCTCCTTCTGTACAACAGGTTTCTCCACTTTTAGCGTTACTGTTCACTACATTCTTTTTAGTTCTGTAATTGTTTTTGCTGAATTCCTAACTTTCAAAACTCTGGGTTTCATAAAAGCCCGATATATGCAAGTGACATTAGCGTAATGTGCTGGAGCGAAATCCGGCTAAAGTATAGTTGGGCCACAATGAAGTTGTAGGAAGGGCAGGCGAAATCCTTGAAGACACTCCTTCACGTAAATTTTAGCATTGTTGCTTCCCATAGTGAATAATTATTTGGATTTGAGCCCACATTCACAAATGGAAATGACTTATCCAGACTGCAAGCAGTAAAATTGGTTACCTGGCAATGGCTTTAAGTCCATTTTCATGTCCATTTTTAGTTTGTTTTTCCCTTTGTGTTGGAATTCTTTTAAAAGTTCCCAAACCATTTCTATTCTTAATTCAAGTGACTTGTGGATGTATGGTTTTGGCTTTTTTTTGCGACATCTCTCGCCGACATAGAGCGGCTCTTTCTAATTACATATGTCTATTATTGTCTTCTCCAACTGAGCGCCTGCCGATCCGTTTGGGCGGACACTTCTTGGCTTATCCTTTACTGACCCGCCTTCCTTAATGCGCAAGCCTGAACTTCGTGCTGTGTCATAAGATAATCCACTAAGTTGTGCCAACTTTTTGTAACTAATATTGGGGTTATTCATCCAAATGTGTAAACATTTTTGCGGACCTTTTCGTTCGTATTAATTTTTTTGCGTTGTTGATGCCTTGACTGCAGAAACTAATTAAGTTTAAAAAATATAATTAAACCCCAAATTAAAAACAATCGTTTCAAAGCATACTACGCTATTGCTAAAAAATTTGCAGCGAGTTAAAAATTTACAGAATTTTCTGTACTGGTCCTTAAGTGTCGAAACTTATCAATAAGTCCTTGTTGTATAGCTGTGAACAAAGAACGTAGATTACAAAGAAGTTGCATCACAACCACTGTTCCTCCAGCAGAAATTCTTCACCATATCAGAACTAATTTGAGTTGTGCTGTTTAAGATTAGAATCTCATGAGATCCATTTTGTTTTTTGTGGTGAAATCGGACGAGATTTCTAGCCACAGGAAGCGAAACGAGATGCAACTTCTTTATAATCTACGTTTTTTTTGGTTATAATAATCACTATAGCGGCTCTTATTATTTAAAACATCGCAAGAATAGCTCAAAAAAAAAAAAAAAAAACTCAAGGGAATCTGTATTGCCCATCCTCTTAATATCTAACCCCACTTTACTTTCATGAAGGTTGCTGAATATATAAAATAATGAAAAAAATGTGTTTTTTATTTTAATTTAATCAACCACGATCGTGCATCGCAGATGCTTTATCATCATTATAAATTTTTTTTTTCAAATTGCCTTAAAAACATTGAATGCTTACGGCAAAAGTTGGTTAGCATATAATTGGCTTTTATGACAACTTGGTATGCAAAAACTGAGACCAAATATGTACATATGTATGTATGTAGCATTGATCACAACATTTCTTCAAAGCCGCAAAATTTTTCCACGAACCTTTAATTTCCATTCAATGGACTACGCTGAGAAAATTTGTTTGTTGGTAGCAAATAAAGCCACTCGAAAAAAAGTGTCACTGTATTCGATGCAATTGACGGCTATTGTGGCAAAATAGCTTCACATATCAACAAGACGACACAAAAATAATTTGAAAATTAGATTCACTTAGTTTCACAAATTAGTTGCACGAACAAATAAACTAACTATATTTACATAGTTTCTTATTTTCTTCAATGACCGTAAAAAAGAAAATTGAAGACCGTGAATCATCAGCTGCAACACAATGGGTTAAATTCAAATATTAAACATGCGCGGCGAATACCGAAGCAGTAAAAAATAAATAGCATTTGTTTACCACAGCGGTGCGGCAGAATATAAAGAAATTAAAAACTTTGACTTTTTTCACTAACAATTATCGCTGCACATTGACTTTTCGAGTCGACTGTTTTATTTTGGTTTTGTTTTTCTACAAAAGCCTGCAAGCAAAGGAGTCTTGGTGAATTGCCACTTCGTCCCGATCGATCGATCGTTGCAACGACGGTTGGTTGTGCGACGGTTTGCAAAAACACGTCTGCCGTGGTACGCGCGCGTTCGGCGAATGAAAGTGAAATTGCTACAACGTTTGCGTTTTCATGCAACAATTGCTGTGGCTGCTGCTGCTGCTCCTGTTGTCCGCTCAACTGGCTTGCTTCTTGGCTGGTTAGCTGTTTGGCTGGTTGAGTGATGCGATCAATTGCTGCTGGTAACAGCTTGCAGCAGATGCATAATTTGTAAATGAAGATCAGCGGCGACAGATACAGCAGATCAACAGTACCACCATAAGCCAACAGAGATCTCTGTAACAGTGCTGTAATAGCGACGTGTTTTGTGGCAGCAATATATTTGCTTGCACGAAAATATTCCTGCAGCCATGGTGCAAGCAGTGAATCACAAGAATGTAGTATCTTCCATTGAATTATCTCTTTCTCCTACTCTCCTTCAAAATACTTATATTTACCTCGATATCCAAATTACCTAATGGTTCTTTTTCTTCACAGATTTCATACCCAGTTTCGTAGTTCATATGACTAAGCGCATGCTGGATCTATTACATGAAAAAATTTGCCACAGACACCACCATTGTGCACTGGCAATCCGAGAATTCTAACAATTGGATTGTCTTAGGTTTTACCGGAAGAGGCGGCCATTAAATATGTTCATCGAGCCATTCGTTTTCTTTTTGTGACAAGTTGTTGGGAGTCGTTTAACTGAGCATCAGAGAAGGATAGATGAATCAGCTGTAACCCCTTTTAAAAGTAGTGTAATGTCGTGAATCTCGTACTCAGACCTATTTCACTTGCGTTACTTTGATATCAATCGCTTATGGTTTGTGGTTAGAGCGGTGGTGTCCACTTGAACCTATTCGGTTTTCACAGACAACTCGTGTGTGCGAAGCTACCGATGTTCTGCGAATCTAGCAGTATTCTAGACGTACACCGATCTTGCATTTGTAACGGAGGCTCTGCCAACGGCGAGCACCACTAATCTACATTTTTACCTATATTTCAACTATTTATTTCAGTTCTGACGTAAATCTCGAAAACTTTTATCCATTTTAAAGTTGATTTGGTAAAAGCCAGGTGAATACAAAAGACTTGAAATACCTTGAAGTTCTTGAGATAATATTGAAATTAATACCTTACATCAAGAAAGGAGTATAACTGTAACCATTGGGTGGTATTAATTGGAAAACTTTTCATACAAATTTTAATCGTACATATGTTTTTGTTATTGCAATTGCTTTGGAAGAGTGCTTTGAGGTAATGCTAAATATTTTTCCATCCGGCTTAGTCGTAGGAAGCTGGCGATGAATAGTGAACAATATTTGAAATCTGGCCGTTAATATTTTCATTTACACTACAAGTCTACAATATTTATTTGGAGAACATCGATTGTTCTTCCATTGAATTGGCGTTCCCAGCTGAACTTGCAATGTTACAATAGAAAATGAAAATAAATGCCTTTCCTTCACTATCGCACACTGGTCCGAAAGACCGGAAAAGCTGGTCGAAAATCAAAAATTCAAGTTTCGCGATTTGAATGTAGTTCTCTATATTTGCTAATAGGGGTACTTAGTGCATATAACAGCAGCTGCTAAAAAGCTGCAGATAAATTGAATTTGATATTAAACAAGTTAAAAACCAGTAACATACTGGTTTTAGCATCAGGGAATACGAATTTGATGTTAAAATTGCCAAAAACAAAATGGCGGATCGAAAATGGCGGACCGAAAATTGCAAAAATGACGTTACACTCGGAGAAATGCGCACTTGCAGTTACATAAATGGTACCCAATGCCAACGACAGTGCACATTGTGCCCCTACATGGTTCCGCTTCCGATGTTGAATGTTGTCCGATGATGCGCAGGAATCACGCAATAAAGACATCAAGAAGATTCGCGAACATTTCGCTAGAAAATCTTCGCGTGCACAAACCGTGGAAGATGTTTTTAAGAGAATTCTGGCATCTTCAGATCCACTCATTTCAAGTTTGCAAAAACTGAAACAGAAGACAAGTGACCCGTTGACTGAAGAAGTCTTACAACTTTTGAATTCTCCAGATTTAACTTTGCAAGACAATGCTTTCATTGCTGTTGAAGATGCATGTGGTGACATTAGAGGCTATGAATTTGATCTGTAATTTGCGCAAAAAGCTACGGTTAGCGATAGCAGCGTGATGATATCTTTGATGACCTACAACTTATAGTTATACCTAAAATGTTATGCATATGTAATTATTCAAGCTCATTAATAATCGTCGAACTGCTGGAGAATTTGTATAATTTATTTTATTCTGTTCAAGCAAATTCAATTCGATAAATTATCGAATTCCGGCCGACTATTTTGTAGTCGGTATTTTGAATTTTGAAATGTCAACTTTAAACACATATTCCGCGACCCCAAAAACACCAGAATACTAATTTTTGTGGGAGAAGCATTAATTTTTAAAATTTCGGCCCGCCATTTTGAAGACGCCATTTTGTATTTTAAAATTTTATCCTCGAATTCGTATTCCCAGACTCCAAAAACACCGGAATACTGATTTTCGTAAGGATAAAGTTAATTTATAAAATTTTTATCCGCCATTTTGTTTTTTTGGAATTTCAGCCATAAATTAGTGTTCTCCGACCTCGAAATTAGTAACTTACTGACTTTCAAATTTTTTCATTGGAATTTTAATATTGCCCAGCTTTTCCGGTCTTTCGGACCAGTGTGTATCGTGGAATTTTTGCCTATATGTAGGATGACCGCTGCTGCCTACATACCCCCTTTTATAAATAGCAGTAATATGAGCGTTGTTGCCTTCAGTCTGACTTTCAAAATTCTGTTAGTGCGACCGAAGGATTCTATCAATATTGCACTCGATATAAAAAAAAAACATTTAAGAAATGCCCAAGTAAATTTCCGGTGTCGAATTTCCTTAAGTCAGTTCACAGCTCTTAAGAAAAAAAAACCTTTTGCTACTACCTTTTCCTTCTGTTCTTGTAGAAAATAGTATTAAAAAAAGACTGGTTTTTTTGACAAGCTATAAAGGCGCGCTTCAACGTTTATGCAAGAAATTTTTGTTATCTATTTTTATTAATTAAACCCAAGCCAATTTTATTGATCACTTGCCAAACGTCACACATTATTGCTTTGTATTATTATATTATACTGATCAGAATTAAATTGATTTTTTTTTTCTATATTCTTCCATTACTAGTATTTCACGCTCACAGAAGTATTGCCCAATTTTTCTTGAGCCTTTCATGAGAGCTGTGGACGAAACTTAAAGGGGAATTGCCATTCATTAAAGGCTTAAATTATCGTTATATAAAACAGAGAAGGTATTTCTTCGTTGTGACATATTAAATAAAGCTCACGTTTTTGCTACTGACTTTGCCAAAAAAAAAGAATCAAATTGGAGAGTAGTTGGATCAGTTCATATTAGACATTTGGGATTTAGAATACACACCTCCAGAATACTTCACGAGAAACAGGTGTATGCCACCGAGGGAACGTTGTTCATACACTTCACTCCTACTATGTTTTATAAGTAACACATAAATAGAGAGGCCACCGACCATGACTTTTTATGTAATAAATACCTCAGTAAAAGTAAAAAACTACCCTAAGAAGTAAACAAAGTACAATTATATTCTTCACAGCGAAATCCAAAAAAAGTGCAAAAAGATCAGGAAATACCGTTAAGTGCACACTGAAACATTTATTTTGTTTGAAATATCACAGATTTTGATATACATATATTTAGAAGTGCTAATAAACCCATTGCTAAGATAATCAAGGCGCCTCTAATCGATAGGATTTGCAAAAATCCTGCATTTCTAAACTAAATAATAAACAATGATTTGCTCGCTTAAATTGTAGATTGATTTAGGAACCAAGAGAAATTAAAAATTACACAAAATAAATACACTACCAAATTTGTAGCCGACTGTGTAGCGTGCGCACTTCATTGAGTGTGTCCCGGTTTCGCATCATGGCCGAGGCAAGTAGAATCAAAAGTGCTATGAAAAAACTTCTCACACAACTCGAAAATTCAAAAAAACACACGAGAAACCAAGAAACTTAGTTCGCGGTACAATCTCGGTCATCGCCGTTCTCGCGAGAAAAGTTCGAGAGTCTTACGATATTTTCGATGCACAACAAGCTCTCCAGAAAGCGATCCTCGCGAGAAATTGCTTCTCGAGTAGTATCGAAAAATATAACACTCAAAAATTGCTTGCTTTGACTCCTTGGCTCACTGGTATACATAGTGGGTTACGAAATGTAGTGTAAAATTATTGTTACCAATACAGTTAGCTCATAGAATTGAATGTTGAGAAGCTCGTGGGTTTTACGAGCTTAACGATATACGAGAAGCTCGTCAGAAAGCGGTACTCTCAAGGAAATTTTTTCTCGAGAAATCTTGAGAAATCGAAGGCTCTAGATATACATCAACAAATTGTAAGAGAAGCTCGGCCAAACATCGAGCTATATGATGAGCGAAAAACTACTTTTTATTTTATGATTTCATTCTCAAAGCTACGATCTAAACAAAGGTTTTCTCTTCCCATTGTACGACACCTTCGCAAATTTGTATTACCATTTTGAGTTACCTGCTACGAAAAAGATCGATGGTTAGTCGAATTATTCGCACGATAATAATCGCGAACTAAATCATTGTATTCTAAATAAATTTGTAATTGATCAGTTCGCTGGATGTATTCTTTATTAAATTTTATAGTTCGGTTAACGATGTTACAAAATGCCATTTAATCGTAAAAATAAGCAGCCAATCGAAAATAGAATATAAATACTGGCTAGTAGAATATACCGAGTGATTGATTTTCTTTGTATAACATAACGAATAAAAAAGAATCTAAAACAGTTATGTGTACAACTTAACTTATAACCTTCAACATGATTATTTGTTTTTATCCATGATAAAAATATTTATAAGGCACAACCGCTTTTTTACCTTGGACATTTGCAACATTTCAAGAGAGTGTATTTAAAAAACTTTCAAAAGTCAAAAATACTCAATAGCGGACGAATTTCCGAGCGGCTGTACCTTACTATATTTTTGTATCATGCTTTTATCTATCTAACTAAAAAAAATGTTTCCCATTCAATTTTGGTTTTCGAAATATTTTTTTCTCATATTACACATTTATTAAACGAAGTAATTTCACTTTCGTTTAATTCAATTTTCTCTCAAATTTATTTCATTTAACTAAAATTTTAGTTATTTTTATTTTTATTTTTACAACGATTTCAAATTGAATTCAATCGTCGAAGATATTGGCAAATGAAGCGTGAATTATGTGGCACCTTGCCTAACTTGCCACACCAACAATAAACCCACACAACACACTCGACTAACTGCCGTGAGGCAAACTGACCTGAGGAGATTGGAGGCAACAACGGTTACTATCGATAAAAATTTCTTTCTGTTATTGGTTATTTCGGTTTGTTATGTATTATATGTGAAACATATTACTTTTTCATTTCCATTTTCTTTTTTCTGATTGCTTTAGCTTTTGTTTTTGGTGCATTGTTGCAAATAAACTTGCGCAATTATTGTGTTGTTGCAAGTTGGCTCTTCGATATTGCTACACACAAAACTTTGCTGTCAAGCGTTTTGTATTGCTCTTATTTTCGTTTCTTTTTAGTGTTTATTCTGTTTTCTTTTTTTTTTTGTTGCTGTTGATTGCGTTGCATTGGTTTATATCACACGATTTGTTTTTTTTGCGCGCGCGATCTCATTTTTTCTATCTTTTTCAGCTGCTTTCTTTTATATAACGTCAGTTCTTTATTATTGTTGATTGTTTCATGCTTGAAGTTGACCATTTTGACCCTGCTGTCATGTTGCCATAATATTGTAGTCATCGTAATCAGCTGTTACGTCGCCGATGATTTAAGTTTTCATCGTATTTGTGTTAAACGGCGCCTGTGAAGAGATTCCCAAATTTTAAATCGACCAAAAATCATTTTGGTTAGCTGGTGATATTTGTGGGTTGCAGTAGCGAATGTGCTATTCCCAAAATTATATACGTACATTCCTATCAAATGGAAGTTTAGAATATTTGCCAATGTTATTGTCTCTGGCGATATTGGCGGTTGATCGAAATTAAAAAAAAAAATATGTACATATATTCTTATTTGCCTTCCAGGAGTAATTCCTCGCTCAATTTTGGATCTTTGTGCTTATCTGTTCGTCGATGACGTCATCAATGGCATTAGAAATCTCAAACCTTCGTCTAAGACTCACGCGGATGGTCTTTTTTCTTTTTTTGCTGAAAAATTGTTTGCGCCTTGCAGTGCCTCTAAAAACTATTTTTAATAAATCGCTGGCTTCTGTTATTTTTGTGGATGATTGGAAGTTGGCATTCATTTCCCCTATATTTAAGTGTGGAAGCAATATTCGTAATTATAGGCCGATTTCAAAGCTATCGTCAGTCTCAAAACTTTTTGAAATAATCGTTAATGAAAAATTATATTGTGCGGTTAAAAGCCTAATTTCTACTAATCAGCACGGTTTCGTTGTCACAAATTTGTCCATTTTCAGTGAATATTGTATTTCTGCATTGGAAACTAGATCTCAAGATGACACAATTTACACTGATTTCTCTAAGGCATTTAACAAAGTTTCCCACCGAATACTCTCGTCGAAGGTTGCGTCAATGGGGTTTCACACCTCGTTTTTGTCGTGGATGTTGTCATATTTATCCAATAGACGCTGCGTTGTTGCCGTTGATAATGTCATATCCCGTCCGTTTGTTGCGTCCTCTGGTGTTCCGCAGGGGAGCATTCTGGGGCTTCTCTTTTTTATTTAATTTATTAATGATATTTGCTCATGCTTTTCGTTTGCTGTATGCTGATGAGTTTAAAATATTCGCAGTCATTAACAATACTCGTGATTCTGAAAGGATGGAATTCGACCTACACAATGTTCACAATTGGCGCTATTTGAATCGTTTGCCGCTAAATATAAGGAAATGCTTCCACGTAACTTTTGCTAAATCGGCTTCTACTTTACATACCATGTATAGTATTGCTGGGTCTTACCAGAAATCCGTTGATGAAATTAAGGACTTAGGCATTATTTTCGACTCTAAGTTAAATTTCACTAGCTATGTTAGCCATGTCATAACACGATCTTGCTGTCATCTCGCTGTCATCTGGAGACCATACCAAATAGGTATCTCTAATCGGCTTGAGGGAGTCCAGAAAGCTTTCTTACGATTTGCGCTCCGATTTTTTAAATTTCAGAACCCTTAGCATCGTACCGACCTAAATACACTTGAAAGCAGAAGATCCATTTTATCATCTTCATTTGTCAATATAATAATTACTTGCGTTATTGATTGCCCTTTCGTTTTAGGTAAAATTCAGTTCAATATTCCATGCAAGAACCTTCGACAGTGTGAATTCTTCAAAATTGGTTCCTCAAAAACTAATTATGGTATGAATGATCCTATTTCTTGGGCATGAAATTCGTCACAATTTATTCTTTCTGTTTTATGTTGTTACCTTTTCAGGGCTAAACGGCTGGACGGAATTGTACAAACTTTGGGAAATAGGTAGAATACCGCCTACGCGATAACATAGGCTATATTATATGGAGAGTTGCCGCCTATTCAAAAAGTTATGGTAAAATAAATAAATAAGTTAAATCACATATTGCTATATAACGATAGGATAAATCTGAGTAATATCATAAAATTGATTTTTTGTAGGGAGTTGCCATCTAATTAAAAGTTTAAATTCAATTAAAGCAATGATCGAAAAAAAATATTGCAGTATGGGTATCAAATGAAACGAGGCTTAATAAAGCTTCTCTTCACAAACGTTGTGAAAGAAGGTTGCCACCTGTTTAAATTCACATTAAGTTAACATACAAAAATAAATGACAATTTACGTTATGAGTGCAAATCTAAAAGTTTTAAGAAAACTTAAATTCAAAATTACTTTTGGAGAGGGTTGCCACCTTATTAAAAAAAATATCAAAATTATAATAAGTTAACTCATATCCAACTAATATTATATACAAGGCTCAATAAAGCTTCAATTCCCAAATACTTTTAAAAAGGTTGTTTATTGGAAATTAAGTTAAATAAATAAATAAACGGAATTTTGAAGTATGAGCGCCAACCTACCAATTTAAAGAAAGCGTTACTTCTAAAATAATTTTAGAGAGGGCTGCCACCTGTTTAAAAAAGCTATCAAAATTATAATAAGTTAAATCAAATCAAACTAATATTATATGTAAAAGCTCAATACGGCTTCATTTCCCAAATACTATTAAAGAAGGATTCCGGCATTTTAAAATGTGATCGACTAACTACATATGCATTTATAAAGTATGTAATTTCAAAAGTAATTTATAAATAAGGTTGCCACATAAAAAATTATGTTATATTATATAATGAAGGAGTGTTGTAACGTGTTTAATATGAATGCTATTTGTAAGCTTTCTTTAATATAAAAGAAATATTCTGCTACGAAAAAGTTTACACGAAAACGTGCTTGATGAGGGTTGCCACTAATTGTGCCTAATTTTCGGGCTGGAGGAGAATATGGTGCTTCAACTAAATAAGAGGACAATGCGTGATTTAACGAGTTAAGGTTATATGTTCTACAAGTGAATGCTAAATATAATTTGTTAATGATTATTTCTAGAAAATTTTGTTAGAGTTGCCAGAATTTTGAAAATTATAGTCATATACATGAGAATAGGAGCTCCACACTTTGCTTATTGGTTAATAATTATTTTGGATCTAATTTAATTTTGGTAGGGGAGATAACTCTATTGCCTTTGATGAAGTTTCGCTGCAGTTGATTAAATTCAGAGCCGACCGCCCAAGAGTCTAATGTGGTATTCAGTAATTCAGTCTCATCTCAAGTTACAAAATTTCAGACTTTCAGTTAAAGTCATTTTTTGTGACTTGACACGATTTCGGTATTCAGTAAGCAAAGTATCAAAAAATTTCACCAAAGACTGTGGTGAAAAGCAGTAGAGACAATTGGCTGATGGTGTGTTCAGCAGAGATGTACAGTCAACATCAATGAAAATGTGTTCATCGATAGCACACGATATACTTTTTCAATTGTTTGTCAACAGTATAAATGCTCTTAAAAAATTAAATCAATATGGTTATCATAGAATATAACATTGAAATTAACCATTCAAAATTCATATTGATGAGTTTTATGTGAACCGATTATTAAAAAAAATGTTTCAAATGAAAGCAATCAACAATCGATAATAGCTGATACAAGATATATGGAAACAAGCAGTTTTTTGTATTATGGGTATTGGAAATTAAGTGTACAATAATCTCCTCAATTTCTTTGTTTTGTTACCTGCTCAGGACCAACTGACGAATTAGTGATATTATTTTGAGACTAGAGGCTTGAGACAGCTTACTGAATACCGGATTGTATAAAAATCATTTTCATTATCCGAAAATTTGCAGTTAGTGACTAGAGACATCTTTCAGAATACCGGCATTAATCTCACGCCCTTTATTTTGACCAATGTAGGATATTAAATGTACAATAGGTTATCTCAGTTCGCAATTTCTTCCAAAAGTCAAGTTTCTTCTCCTGAGCTCCAAGTCTTATGAGACGATTCAAAATTAGAGTCAGGATTTCGTCCTGAAATTCTAAAACCGCATTCTGGATAGTGAAGCCAACGAATTAAATATTAGGAAAGCGAATGTGGCAACTCTTATAAATACGAATAGGCTTCCGATAGCAGTTCCACGATCTCCAATAGTAATAGAAAACTATTAGAATAGCTACTAACTCCATGTAAACTGATTTTGGCGAGTAACCGACTGTCGGAGAACAAATAATGTGTTGAGGTCGATAGAAAAATTGAGAAAAATGTCTTCTCGCGAAATTGGTGAGATAATATAATTAGATTCTGAACTCCAAGTCATGATTTAACAAAGAAGAAGAGATCCTCGGCTTCTCTTCACACTTCTAAAATGGCGGATAAGAGAGATTATATACATCGTCTAAACTTAGCAGAAATTTAAAAATGCCTAGTACATATTATTTTATTTCCAACAATTTAATTATAAAATGTAGAATATCCGCTTTACAACGGATGATTTTATAAAACGATGCTCTCAAAATAGATTAATATTTATATTACCATTTCTGCTCACAACTTAGCTTTCGTTTTAATCTTAAGATTATTTCGACACTTTCAATAGTTAGCTATAAATAGAAATTAAAACCTGACCGGCCGAACCATTCTCTTAGCCAAGATGTTTTATTGTTGTTTGTGCCACCTAACAAAAAACACCTTGCAACCATATTAACCTATGCGGCAATTGTGGCACAATCGCCGAATTGTATTCAACAGGTGTTTGAGTTGAAACTAAGCAACAGTTGCTGAGTGAAAATTGCAATTGAATGTAGATTGTGTAAAGCACGTAGAGTGGTAATTGCAAAAAGTAGTACTACAACAACAAGCAATACAAAAGAGAAATAATTGCCACCAATACTTACTTGTTACAAGTCAATCGAAACCAAAAAAATTTAAGTAAAAGTAAACAATCAGAGGTCGCCTACAAAAATGACCCAAAACAATTTACCACAAAGTGGTGCGCTACTGCACAGCAGCGGAAAATTATAAATAGGAAAATAATGAAAGAGGAAAGGTACCAAAATGAGTACAACTCTGCCAAAACCACTGGCATTGCTAGACCGCAACCAACGGTTATAATCGAAGGGATTTCACTGTCTCTAAAAGAAAGAAAATGATTTTAATTGGAAACTGGGTTCATCATTTAACGCCGACGCTTACATTCACATAGATGGCGTGAAAGAGAGTTGAGATTGGTAATAAATCTACCAAAAAGTTGTAGAAGTCAGAAGCAAAATTTAGCGAGCCCTTAGTATCCACTTAACGGCGTAAAGTAACTGAGATATATACAGACACCATATCAAAATGCTCAGAATGAAAACAGAAATCTGTTAAGCGATGTTTGTTTATCCGTCCATTTTCCGTGCATCGGATAACTCTAGTAAATATTGAGAACGACACTTGGTACAAACATTACCCATGGCCCAAGGAAGGTTGGTATTGAAAATTGGAGAAATCGGATAATAACCGCGCCCTTGTATCGGTGTTTTGCGAAAATAAGAAAATCCAATACTTCAGCACTTAGCTCTGTAATATAATTCTAATTTGACACACAGAATTCGAAAAGCATGTGTGGGTAAAATAATTTTTTGGAAATCCGGTGTGACACCCACCGTCCACCTTCGGGCAAAAATTTATGTCTCTGAAACTATGTTGCCAAAATCTAACAAATTTGATGCACACCAGGAAGGTATGGGCTTTAAAAAATTAATTTGTTGTCAAACGTCGGCCGTCTAGTCGATCAGATAACGTTTTCTAGAAATAAAAATTGTTTAAAGTTATGAAAATAATTTATATTACTTTTCACAAATATATGTAGTTGTTTTATGTTGAATGTCGAGTTTTAGGTATATACATATATGTGTGTTAAGTTTATTCAAAAACTGATACATCTAACTTGATTATCATCGAAACAGAAATAATGAAGTATTTTCTGCACTTCGATTCGGTTTGAAACGTTAAATTAATGCGGAGCAGGTTTGAATATTTACGCTAACGAGAGGCCGTCAAAGATTTTGGGGGTGTTAGAAATCTTTCGAACGTGGCTGCGTGTACTATTCGATCAGATAAACAATTTCTTCTAGGCCGCTTCAAAAGTATAAAATCACTGTCGGACAGTGTAATTCAATACCGTTACGACAGTTAGGAATGTACGGTATCAGTGGAATAATTTACTGACAAAATTTTTTTTTTAAATACGATTAAATGTCGCGTTGTTTCTTATTCGAAAAAGATAACTCTTTTCATCACCCATCTTACGAGATTAAAGATTTAGGTGTCATTTTTGACTCCAACTCTCTTTTAATAGTCATATTGGATTGTTTCGAGATCTTTTGCAATGATTGACTTTATTAGGCATAACTCTGGAGACTTTAAGGATCCAATGACGTTGAAGTCACTTTATATTTCTTTGGTAAAAAGGGGTCTTGCTCATTAATATGGAATCCATTCTACGAAGTATACCCATATAGAATTAAGAGAGTTCAAAAGATATGTGTACCAAAATAGTCTTGCGTAAACTTCGCTGGCCGGATGGCCTACCATCATATACCAGCAGGTGTACATTTCTTGGTCTCCAGGCTCTGTATGAGAAGAAGAACTTGTTCCGCGCTGTTATTTGTTTATAATATAACTCTAATATTAAATGCCCTGAACTATCTACTTTAATAATTCCCGATGTCCCATCATACGATCTTCGGAAGAATAGATTATTTATCGAAGTAACTCATAAAACAAATTATGCATTGAACTAATCAACCGTTAAAACTATACGTCTTGCAAATCGATTTATTTCCGTTCTTAATTTTAATAAAGGTTTATGTAAATTTAAGCTTGAATTAATTTATATTTTTAACTAGTCTAAAAAGAACCTGAAAATAAGTTAGAATTTAAATCTGAGGAATTACTTTCAACTACAGAGTAGAATAGAGTATTATCCTATAATAATTTTCATAACATCGAGTATTTTCTCCGATACCACCGCATACCACAATGGACTTCTCTACTATGGCTAAGTGATCACCCACTGCGGGGACTACCACATTAACTTAAACTTAACCTAACATCACTAAGCATGCTGATGTTTTGATGGGTAGTTCCATCGATTTGCTACCAATGGATGAACAACGAAAATGAGTGCGTCCCTGGCGACAATAAAATGATAAGTTAGGAGGAATCTTACAATTAATAAATAATTGCTCCTACCAGTGAGGATCTACGATCGACAGAAATCATAGTATGTATAGCCAAATACAAAAATACAGCTCATGCCTTAAAGAGTTATCGACAGTTTTATTATAAGTTTTATTTAATATATGCAACTTCCGCTACCGCGTAACAGCCTATCCACAATAAATGCTCCATTTTACACTTCCGCTTGCGGGATTGCAAGATTTGCAACATTTTGTGGCATTTCAATATTTGTATTTGATTTATTTCCCTAATCTTTTTGGTTCCAATAAGGCAAAGCGGAAGGAAATCCAGTGTCCGGTGAAGCGGTAACACTTTTGACTTACTTATTTCCAATTCATAAAATAATGCAAACACTCAAGCTGCACTGTCCAACTCACTTTTGGTCGGCCGGTTGATCGTTGGCCCTGTCGACAGGCTGTCTGTATGCCTCGCTGCCCGCCACACCCTGTTTTGTATGACTTCAAGCAGACGCTTCCGCAAATATGTCTCACTGTCGTTGGCATTTTAAGCTCCACCTACTTATTTTGCCGAACGAGTAAAAAGCTAAAGTTTTTCTAAGCAATTTTCCCCAACATAGTACAACTGATTTTCGACCAGTTTTTGTTTAGCTATGTTATGTAATGTAATTGTTTAGCTTTTTTTAAGCGGTGGGAGGAAAAAGGGAATCGTAAAAACTACTAACTGCTTGCAACAATTAACGTTGGAATTGTAAATGGCGAAAATAAAGAGTTGGTTGAAGGAAATGATTTAAAAATTACTTAATTTTCAGGGAAATAAATTTTTGTTTTTTTTTGTTCGTGCGCTGATTGAGTGAGTCTCAAATGATATCTTATTTTTTGGTTTGCGCTTATTTTTGCTTTCTTTTGCATCAATTGCAACTTTTCACGGTCGATTTGTGTTTGGTTAAGCATTCGTTGTGGTAATTTGAAATACCATGGAAGCATTTCAGTTATCAAGACATACTTACATATATAGATACATAAATACATATGTACATGGCCATGGATATGTACAATTATATGCATATATAATTTTCAACAACTTGACAGCTCTTAAAATGCCAATTTCTGCAGGAATTCCATAAAGTCATAGCAGCTAGTGCACTTTATTTCTGGAAATTTGCTTTGTGGCGCGCCAATTTGATTGCCGATTATTGAAAAACTACGATTATTTATATTTATGTACTTTAGGGTGGTCCTTAAAAAACAAATTCACGATTTCGTTCAGTCACAGCCATTTAATCGGCACTACAAGGGTCAAAGAAATAACATAAATGTTGGCCCCGCTTGGAGAGGGCCAAGGCGTGTTGCACAGGGGTCAAAGTTCAGATTACCTTATGAAGACTCAAAAATTTTGCTTTTTGTTTTTTCTTCCACCTGATGCCCAAAATCCATACTAGCACAGTCGAAGATACCACATAATTTTGGACTCGATTGAAGACGGCTGGCATAGAGGTCAAACTTCAGATAAGCCTATGAATGCTCAGATTAAAAGTAATATGTGACTTCTTGGACTATAGTTGGATCGATTTTGAAAAAATCCCGGAATGACACAGATGAATCACATGAGTATAACTTTTTACATTAGAAATTCATATTTTGCTAATGGTGTTGATCAGTGGTAAGAAATGGGCTAAAAGGCAAATTTAAAAGGCTGAAAAGGCTGAATAAAACTTTGTTTTAAGGCTAAACATATAAATCAACAAATGAAACATTTTATTCGTACTACGGTTTCGTAGCAAATTTGTTACGTTTTTTGTTTATTTGTATTGGCTTTATTAGCTTTAAAAATAAGTTATTTGAAAAGTACGAGGGAAGTAGGTAGCTTAAAATGCATTCTTATATTTTTATATTAGACATTACTTACTTCAAAATCAGATAAATTTGAGTATATGCTAGAAGCGTTCATCATCTGAAAGCGATGTTTTTCAATTCCAAAACCAAGCTAACACTTTTCTTCCATCTTCAAATTACGTTTAACATTTTAACACTAATTATGTTTCTTGGTTTTGATTTTGCAATGTTCATAACGCTAAAAATGCTTTCGACTTCTTCCGATTCAACTCGGTTTAAATTTGAACTTAGTTTAAGCTGAAGAGCTGTTTTTCAGTGCGAGTTTAAGGTCGGCTTAAATTTGGCTATTTGGTAGGGCAACACTGTTGTTTATATGTTCAGATCAGTGCCAGAATTGCCGATCGTGGCCGTGTGAAAAATACGATTATGGTCGGCCTAGCGAGCTGATTAGTTAAATTCAGTTAAAAATAAAACTACAAAGGGTAGCAAATGGATTTTCGAAAAAACCGGTTTCGGCGGTGTGCCATCTTCAGTGTGTCATTTGTTATTTTGGAACAGAAGGAAAAATTACACCCTAGGATGGCACAACGCCGAAATCGGTTTGCCTCCAACCCAATATGGCTAGGGATGATGGAAAATCATTCCAATATACATCATGTAATTTTTTCCATTGTATTCAATGCTTTAATTTTTTCGGACCACACTTTAAACAATACAAAGAGTAACAAAATAAATTTGGTTGTATATTCCAACACAAATAAATACTTCGCTTCTTGATTTGAGAGTTAGACTCTTGATTAAAAAAGTTTTTACACACAAATAGCTTCAATACTTTTTATTAAAAATTGTATGGTAAACACTGTATAACCTTCGGAATTAAAATTATCGTATATCCTTCTCAAAACAGTGATCTAAATTAATTTAAAAAAAACACAAAGTATTGAAAAATTAATCATGTAAAATTTTGTATGGTTTTTTGTTTATAAAAAAATAATTATTTGCCTTAATCTTATTTACAAAAATCTCGTGTCACTGTGTTTATGGCCGAACTCCTCCGAAACGTTTATACCGATTTTTATGCTACCCTCACTAATAAGAATAGGTCGTAAATCGAATTTAATATTATTATACACAAGTTATATGTTTGAAGTAGTGAAATATGGGTGTGAAGTGGTTCGTCTTAACATACATAATGTTCATAGCTAACTTTTATAAGGGTTGCCACCTGTTCTAAAAATCGAATTCAATAAAATTAAACATAAGTTACATATATGAAATTGTGATATATAGGCGCCAAAAGGTTTATCTCGGCGAGAAGAACGTCATACATACATTTTGAAGAGGTTGGCCACCTGATTGAAAAGTCGAATTGAGGTAAATGAAAAATAATCAAATAAGATTCGTCTCGGCAAAAAGGTTGAGATCGAACTATTATTGAGGGTAGCCACCTGTTTGAAAGTCGAAATGGATGAAACTATTCGGTTCGCTGAGTAACAGACTTATAGCATATATGGGGTTGCCAATTGCTTGAAATTTAAGAAGAATTTCACACAAGTTATTTGAAATAGGAAAATATGCCCGTTATACCATTTATTTCGCTAGGACAAAGTTTATAGATATTTTAAGGAGGGTAGCCAGTTTTTTTTAAGTAAAATTTAACTAAATTATACACAATAATACAAAAAATATTAAAATATGGCTGTCAAACTGTTCGTGTCGGCATAGATATAGTGAATACCTATATTTTTGAAAGGGTTGCCACCTGTTATATGTGACAGAAACCGAAATGCATTTTATGGTTACATACATGAAGTACAATTAATAGATAAATAAAGGCAGTACAACGTCCAACGGGTTTTGCTAGTAAATATTAGTAAACGTATTATAGTATTTCCTTTTTAATGATTTACTATAAAATACCATAATTGGTTTGCTCAGCCTATTATATTGTTTCACTTGTTACATTTTTTATTAATAAATTGTAATTTTGCGAAAGTCCCGGGATATCGGGATAATAACACGTGACCTTGTAATCCCGGGGTAAATAAAATCCGAAAAATTGGCATCTTTAGTACTAGGTAGAAAAAAATAAATTTTAATTTTTTTATGCGTAATCTGAACTTCGACTCAAGTGCGACACACCTTAACCTCTTCAATCGGAACCAACATTTCTATATGATATCTTCGATTACATTATTATCGACCCCCTTACGGTTTAAGAAATCCGATGTAAAACATTGCTTTCTGCATTTACGGACCACCCTAATGCACACAACCGAATATTTATATGTAAATATTTGTATCATATAAACATTTATGTTAAGATGTGTGCGTTCAGTTAAAAACAAAAATGAAAAGGAAAAATATTAACAAAATACGTCATTGTAAAGGAATGCTTTAATGTTTGTGCGGAAGTACTAACATTACTATTTAATTTTTAATACCGTCCTTTCTTCTGTGAATCAAATGATCGTTTAATTGATTTGCTGTGTTTTGTCAAACATTAACTGCATTCCAGGCTGTTATTAGTATTTTGCGTTAAAAATTAAACTACAATAGTGTTTGGTTTTTACTTCTGTTAAGGGTGTTTTTTTTTAGACTGACAGAACTTTAAATTGAAACAAAACACATAAAAAATAAAGTATGATGCCAATTCTTTTTTTATTTGAAAGATACTTTCATGACATTTAATGTTTAAAAACGATTTCTAGCATATGCCCACCACGACGAGCTTTGGTAAATCGGATGCGATAGTCCAATTTTGAACCATGAACCATTTTCCATGTTGTGGATGGACAAAGTCCAACTTATTGAGCACGGTGGCGAATAGACAAATTCGGATCTTCTCCAACGCTATCACTTACAGCACCAATATTTTCTTGTGTACGTACAGTTCTTTGTCTTGTTGTTGGTGTTTTATCGAGCAGAGTAAATGTTGTTCGAAATTTATCAAAAGTTCGACGAATAAGCTGCTCTGATATTCGATTATGTGGACCATAAAATTCACGAAGCGCTCTATAAGTTTGGCGAACAGAACACTGATTTTTAAAGTAAATCTCCACAATTTGTAAACGTTGTTGCGGCGTTATTCTTTCCACGATGATTTGTCAATGCTTACTGAACAGAAATGTCAAAACGAAATGTCCCTATCGAAAGTTCTATCAGTCTAAAAAAAAACACCCGATACATATATTAATTTTTTGACCCAATTTATTTAAATCGGCAATAATTTTTGAGCTCAAGGAACGGACAGTTAAAAGGAAAGTATTAAAAGAAGGCAACAATCGTTAGACGGTACAGCCATTTCCTTATAACTTCCCTAGAGCTCTAAAGTGAGTGTTGATTCTAACTTTTAATCAAAAAAAGTGAAAGTTCTTTCTAATGAATAGAAATAAACACTTTCATTATAATTATATCCTACCAAAAACTAAAATTTTATAAAATACGTGAGCTCTATTTTTTATTCAAAATTAAAATAAAAAACACAAGTTAATAATTATGATTATTAGCTAAAAATGGCAAAATAGTTATTTAACCATAAGTTTTTATATTACTTGAAATGATATGCCACTGATTTCAGTTTTCATTAAAATTTATTATTAATTTTTTTTACCAATTATTCATCGAAATAGGAATTTACAAATCCAAAAGTGGTATTGGCTGTTCGATTTTCAATATACATAGCAGTTTCTACACATACTCTACTGACCTCATCAATCACGCTCTGCGATTTCCAGCGGAAATCCACAAACAAATATAAACTTGTAAATGAATGAAAATGACAAATAATAGCGTAAAATAAAATAACATGGAATTACTCATATCTACATACATATCTATATATGTATATATATTTATATATATATATGTATATATATTTATATATGTATATATATATATATATATATATATATATATATATATATACAAATGTATGCAAGTAAATAATTGAAGCTAAGCTAAACCCCCCCGAGTCGTTAATGAACAAACATTGTAAAACAACAATATAAAGGCTGCGTAAAAAAAGTAAATATGTGTAGAGTTGCACACCCCTGCTACACATAAATCTACATATGTATACATGTATATAAAATATTTGTTTAAAATAATTGCATAGATATGTGTACTTTCCTGCACACACGTTGATAACTAGTATGCAATTAAATTTGCACAGGAAAGTCGAAAATGCGGAAAATCAACTGGCCAATCTACTCAAAAATCAGCCAACAAAATAAATAATGAATAATATTTAAATTACCATTACAAATGCAGTATGTGCCAGTATATGTAGGTGTAAATGATATGTATGGAGGTTAATTATTTTGGCATTTATTGATCCGTGACAGTGCGCGCAAAACTCAATTTTATTGGGTAAATTAATATACATCGATAATGCTCAAATCATAGAGTCTCATATGAAGTTTATGAATGTCATTAAATTTTCACTTTCTGTGTTTTTATGCGATTTTTTAATTGATAAATAATTAAGTTTTAAAAATGAAGGCCAAATGTTAATTAACAGCAAATCAAACATTTCGTTTATGTTCAAACATTTATTGCACTTTTTAATAAAAACTAATTATGTGCAAAGGTGCTTCAAATTTTCAAAAAAAAAAGAAAGATCAATAAGTGCCACACAATCGCTTTTCACATTTATGTACTTACGTAATATGCAGTAATGTACAATATTCGAAGTCTACTGTTAACATTGGACAATGATGTGCGCGACAATTCATTCACTGTTAAAAATAAAATTTACTTACCAGCTGTTAAATCGACCTCGGCTCTGTTTAAACAACAGCGCTGCTAAAATGTCAAACTCTGTTCAGTTAAAATGCTTTGCATCTCTCTGCTCAACAGAAGGCCGCTACTCACCTTGACTGCACAAATGAAAGCGAACACCATCTATTGTGCAATATTTATTAAATTTTTTTCTATTTTGTTTATTTATCGACACTGCTGAGCTCAACTCTCCCTCAAGTTGTTACTCACTAATGAACGCTCTTATCATATTCACACTTTACCGTTAGCATCATCCTGTTTGCTACTCAGTTTATGCAAAATAAAACAAGAAGCATTAAAAACAACTCAACTTCTTCCAAACAGAGGTACAACAAGTGCGGCGGCAACGAGTTTAGGTATGCTTTGTGTTCCTTTTGCCCAATACTCGGAGTAATATGAATTCCGGTTTACTGAAAATGACGCAGCGATACAGTGGAGCCAACGTTGAGTAAACTGTATCAAGTAGCGAAATTTAAAAAATATGTAGATATTTGAAAGCTACAGATAACAATAATAAATAATTCTCAGTATCTCAATATGTATAATATGTAAAATATATATAAGTATATTATAAATTAAAGGTACAGAATATTTGTACATACCAATAACTTAGAAAAAATCGCTTATTTTTAAATAAAACATGTTAATATTTAAAAGATAAAAGTAACTTGTACTTAACACTGTACGAGTATTAATAAAAAATAATAATTAATAATAATAATTAAATAAATGCATAGTAAAAAATAATAGTATACTTTTAACATTTTTCAAATTGAATTTGAAGTTAACTCTGTTTCATGGGTAATTATTTTAAAACTATGAAATAGTATTTCATTTTTATTTTAGTAAATCCAAAATAGTCTAAAACCAAAACACTAATCAGTGTTGAAAGAAAAATATTGATAGTTTTTAGTTATGAATTAAGAGCGAAAAAAGTATTAAAGCACTTTCAATAATATTTGAAATATTTTTTTTTAAGAATAAACCCAAAAAGTCCTAAGAAGTTTTCGCTCTCTCAATTATATTTAATATACTCACAACTTTGGTATCAGGTGCACCATTTTTGGACAGGCGTCATAATGTTTATTAAAAATCAAATACCGCACGGAAAGCTGAGTTAAAAATTTCATGGATTACCTATTTTTATGATCCTAAATGTATATATTTTAAAATTTATCAATATTTGATTCAGTTGAAAATAATTGAAGAGTTAAAGTAAAAACAACATAAAAATAATAAAAATTTATATTCGAAAACCTATACACATTTTTTAGCTAGCAATAAAAAAACCATATTAAGACTTAATTTTGAATTAAAGTGAAATATTATCTTTAAACAAGAAAGTATATTTCTTATATCCTCATCAGCAAAGAAAATAAAAAATTCAAATATTACATACATACAAGAACCATCGCCTTTGCAAATGTAACCGGCAAATGCATTTCAGTTTCTGTCACATATATCGTCGAGACGAACAGTCACATTTTAATATTTTATATCCTTGCGTTTAATTAAACTAAATTGATTTTTAAAATAGGTGGCGACCCTCTTTAAAATATACCTATAAACTTTCTCCTCCCATTGGTTGACCCATATTGTCCTATTTCATATAACTTGTGTATAACTTAATTAAATTCGAAGTTCCAAGCAAGTGGCAACCTTTCTTAAAATGTAGCCGATCATGGTCCGTTTCCAGTCGTCCGCTATCGATCTGCTGTAGGTCTGGTATTGTTATCATATCCACATTAGACGATCTCACTCCGCTCCCAACTGAGCCCGATTGTACCTACTTTATTTTTAACGAGTGACCGTAATTTTTAGTAGTTCTATAAACAAAATTGATATTTAATCATTATTTTAAGATATTAAATTTTTCGGTGAATGTTGATAAAAAAAATTTGAGTTTTATTTTTATGTTCAGCCAAAATAATTATTTGTTGAGTTGTAAATTTTTTTTCATCACGAATAAAACTTTTTTACTTCTTAGTTCTAAAAAAAAGACTGTTTTTTGTATTCTCATTTTCTGATCAGAAATAATCATAATTTTAGTAGTTAAATTTTTTTGTTCACAAAAAAAAAAACTTTTTTTTTTAATAAAAATTGTTTTATTTTTTCTTTCAACAAAAACAATTGTTTTATTTTAGTTATATTTTTTTGCTCAAAAATTATCATAAATAAAAATTATCTTTTTGGATATAGTTTGTTATTTTTCTTTTTCTGCAGAATGAAAATCTCTAAACGCCACACCACTTTTCTAATAAGCAATAACAAATTTAAAAAAAAAATGTCATCGAATTTTTAAAAAGCTTCAATCAAAACTGTCGGAAATGTTTTAATTATTCAGTTTTGCAGTCCATTAAAAAAAAAACTGTGAAAACGATAATTGGAACGTTTTGAATTTTTTTCAATAAAATTTAAAAAATAATCATTATTTTTGGTCTCTGTCCTTTTAATCAATTCAATCATCAATTAGTTTGAAACCGACCGTGACTGGAATGGGATCGTACCGAAACTTGACTGTTACCGATAGTTTGTATGCAAAAAATGATTCTTACTTGATACCAATTTACTGGAGCTCGAGCGGACTCGGAGCGGACTCGGAGCGGACCGTGATCGGCACTATGGTGTGGATCGGGCCTAAAAATTTTCCTCAGCAAAAATAACCATTTAATACTCATACCTTAATATTTCCTATACATGTGTGTGATTGAATAAAATTCTACATTTCAAACAGATGGCATCTCTCTCCAAATATACATATGAACCTTCTTCCCCGTCGAGGCTAACTGTTTGATGCTCTTACTCTACGGGGAGAATTGAACGTATACAAAAAACTTTCCTCAAATTTGCTCTAAAGCCCCTGAATTTTACAAGCCCAGAGCCATCGTACACATCCCGTCTGATGTTGATAAACCTAAAGCCGTTGGAAAGTCGCAGATCCGTTTTGTCATTGACCTTTACATTTAACGTTATTCAAGGATTAATTGATTGTCCCTATCTTTTGGAGAGGATTAGTTTTAATGTTCCTAAACGCACTCTTCGCATTTCTCACCCTTTCTATTGGGAAAATTTTAAAACTCAGCTTACCTTTAGCCAGATCTATGCGTGAACTTAATGAATTTCCTGAAAATGTAGCAATCGACTTCGCGTTATCGAAGCAATCTTTTATAAATATTTTAAACACTATTTTTTAATGTTAATTTTATAGGTGATTTTAATACTTTTTATCAATAGTCTGTAAGAAATTGTTTCATTGACTAAATTGTTAAATAAATAAAATAAAAAAAACAAGTAAAAACAGCGCTGTCTTCGGCTATGCCGAAGGCTTCATACCTTTCATGAATGGAAGAATAGTAAAAAACGTGTTATTGTATTACAATTTCGTATTACCTATAGTTAAAAGCGAAAATTTCCTTCAAATCAATAAAAATAATTCTAGTAAAGGCATTGTTATAAATTATTTAATGCTTTTCCTTATCTAATTAAAAAGAACTATGTTTTAAGAAGGGAATGGTTTTTGAATATTTTTAATATCGTATCGACGCTTGATATTCAACATTTAAAAAATACAAATAATTAAGTATTAATATGTAAGACCTACATATGTCGGTCTTTGAAAACAGTTATCAGATCCGTAAATAGTTCCCAAACGTTTAACGCTATGATTCATGTGATATTGCGCTGAGCTTATTACTTTTCGCAATAAATATTTGTCCTGAATTTATCTTGCCGATTTACACTGTGAACTCCGATCTTGATGAATACTAATATATAGCTAATAATGGTTGATGTTTGTGCAAAATTTCAAGCCTTTAGCTGTTTAAATGGAGGAGTTATGGTGCAAAATGCAATATCTGAACAATCGGTTGTATGGGAGCTATATGTGATATTTCTCCGATCTTCATGATTTTCAATACTGATACGTAGCTAATAATGGCTGATATTTCTGCAAAATTTCAAGCCTTTAGCTGTTTAAATGGAGGAGTTATGGTGCAAAATGCAATATCTGAACAATCGGTTGTATGGGAGCTATATGTTATATTTCTCCGATCTTCATGATTTTCAATACTGATACGTAGCTAATAATGGCTGATATTTCTGCAAAATTTCAAGCTTTTAGCTGCTTAAATGGAGGAGTTATGGCGCAAAATTCAATATCTGAATAATCGGTTGTATTATATGTTATAGTCACCCGATCTGGCCGATTCCGACAAATGTTTAATCATTTGTACAACGACACCTGCTCACCAAATTTCATCAAAATAGCTCTAAAATTGAGGGACTAGTTTGCGTTCAAACAGACGGACAGACGGACAGACGGACAGACAGACGGACATGGCTAAATCGACTCAGCTCATCGTCCTGATCATTTAGGTATACTTTTTGATGGGTCTATCTCTTCTCCTTCTGGCACTTACAAACATCGGACCAAACTTAATATACCATTTCATTCTCATGAAAGGTATAAAAATTGTATATGCCTAGTGTTTATTTAATTTAATTCGGGGTTTCAGGTAGGTTGCAACCCTCATAAAACTTGGCTATGAATATTCTTTTCGAAATGAACTGCTTAACTCCCTTATTATAGTATTACATAAATATTCTATATATTTTAACTAAATTTAACTTTTAAAAGCCCTCTTCCAAGCATAAAATACGATCCATTCTCATATCTACCAAATATACAAAATTTTCACAAATTTTTGTATAAATATAAGATAAATATTTTATTTTAATAAAAAAATGTATGCCGGATGAGAAACTAAATTAAAAGAGGATCGAAAAAAATACTATTAACAAAGTATTCTGCAATTTTATGTGAATATATAGTTTTGTGCAAATATATATATACATATATACCATGGCTCCAACGCAAGGCCGGACAGTGATTTTTTTTTTAAATAAAATATGTTTCGTGAATATTTTTTTAATTAATTTTTTATAGAATTATAGTGCATAACAAAACTGCGTACGCCAGAGTTTTATGAAAATTCTGCTTGGAAGTTTTAAATTTGCTTTAAATTTGTTGAATTTACGCGAATTTTGTATAAAGTTTGAAACTTTGGTTTATATGGTTTATGTTATATAATGAAATATAATTCTATAAAAAAATAATGAAACAAAATTTTCATGAAAAAACGTTAGAAAAAAAACATTGTACGCTTTGCGTGGGAGCCATAAATATTTAGTATACAAATTTCGCCACTTTACAATTAAACGAAATTTTGCAATTTTTGAATCTAAAGCTTTTTAAAAGAACAGAGATTGAAAATAAAAATATTGATAGATAAAAAATTATATAAAAAAAAACACAAATTACTTTAAAATGAGAAATTTAAGATATTTAACTCAAACAAATTGCGCATAAAAATCTTAAAATATATAGTTATAGAAATTTAAAATTTAAATATATTAGGTTGAGGAAACCACTTAAATTTTACGTTTGTGAAATTAAGGTTTGGAATTGTGTGTCTCAATTTAAATCTATGTATTTGAGTTTGCATACGAAAAATTTAAAACTGCGATATTTTAGAAAAAACGTCCATAACACAACCTATAAAAAACAAACTTAGAAAACTTTTTTTTTTAAATAATTTTATATAAAAGTTTAAGTTTCTTTAAATAAATTCAAATTCTCAAAATTTCTTCGAAAAGAAAAACTCCAAGCAACTGCTCTCGAACAAAAACACCGCCGTCCAAGTCTCAAAAATAACAACAAACTTTGGCTTTGGCTTTGTAATTTAGTATTTCATTTTGCATTTTTGATTTTCTTCACTTCATTCAACAGCTGACTTTTCTTGTTATTTTTTAATGAGGTCTTTTTATTGCTCGGTTGTTATTTCTGAAGTTGTTGTAGTTGCTGCTGTTTTTGTTTTTTTTTTTGTCATTGCGCCAGCTGTCGTTGTTGCTGCCGCTCGTTCGTTGGCCCAACGTTTTTGCAAAGGCCGTCAGACGACCTGGACCTGCTGCGGCGTGATTTTATTTGCTCACTTTAAGGCCCGCAGTGATGACGCGTTTAACTGGCTAACTATTTTTAATCTGTACGCTTTGTTGTTGCTATTCCAAGCGATATTGTTGTAATATTTGCCTTCAACACCAATTTCATTGGCATTCATTTTAATTTATTTTTTATGTTTTTTGGTTTTTGTATTACAAATATGCACGTTTTTGCTTTTATTGCTTTTTATTTGCACATTTGAGTACAACGACATTTGCAGGAGGTTTTTTTTTTTGTTTTTTTTTTTGCGTATTTTTTCTTTCTTTCTCTATGTAGTCTATTCATTTGATTGCCTTTTCTTTAGTGCTGTTTACTTACTTGGCCTAAAGACTTTTTAGGTGTTTTGCTTTTTGTTGTTTTTGTGGTGTTTTATTTTGCTACTGCTGGTGCACTTTTTTAATGGCGCTGGTTGTTGTTGTTGCACCGTTTTATTTCATGTTGCAAGTGCCGTTGTTGTTTTTGTTTGTTGGTTGGTTGGCTGTTTTTGCATTGCCGCTTGCTTCGCTGGCAATTTAGTGCTGTGTGTTGTTGTTGTTGTTTTGATATGTTGGCTGTTGTTGTCATTGCTCTGGTATGTTTGATGGATATTTGTTGCAACCGTTGTTTGTCGCAAAGGTAGATGCTGTAAAGATAATAATTAAATTGATGGGAAACAAGTTACATTTGACTACTACTTCAATGATCGTAGCGTTAGTTTATATATTGTCGATATCTTCTACTAAGCTAAATGCAAAAGTAACAGTATATTTGCTTTTACTGTTGATAGAGTTCGTTGTAATGCGAAACTTTTCATATACATAGGAGGCAGGACTTCAAACTAAAATTTATTAGCTATGTTTAGCCGGCGGCGCAATCATTATAAGTTCTATCAAAAAATGTTAAATATATATTATGTAATTATTTTTATATTTTAAAGTTTATATTTATCGCAAATTTTAAAGTATTAATTGAAATTTACTGTTTTCCAGAAAAAATAAAAATAAATTACATTTCTTGACTGCAGCTGGTCAAACTTTTTTGATCGTCGTTTAGTAATATCTATTCATAGGCTTGTTTACAACCGATACTCGAAATATCTTTTTTTCGAAATAAACGTTTGCACAGTCCAGTCGCAAATGTGACCTTATTGTTTGTTCCACAGTCCAAGTATTCAGTAACGTCAGGAATGTTTTTCGTTAGAGCTGTACAATTATGGAACTTCTTACAAAATGGATTAAAATTGGAAAGTAACCCAAGGCGCTTCAAACTTGCCGTTCACTTTCTAAAGTAATAGTTATTTTTTTAAGTAATCATTATGTTTCATAGCATTATGTGATAAGAAATAATCATAGTGCATGGAGTTTTCTTTTATTTGTGATAAGAAAAATAAAAATTCATAATTCATATTGTTATTATTTAAGGGCAAAAAAATAATAGTCGCAAAATTCGTTTCTTTTATCGAAAATTATAACTGGATGAATGATATTTTCGAAATAAATAATTATAATCTTCATAGATGTAAATCGTAATGGATTTGTAGATAGTTTAGAAAACATATATCAATCTATATTAATATACCCAAAAACTCTTTACCGATATTTGAAAGCTTTTTATCGCTTTCATTTAAAATTCCAAAATAATCAATATTTTCGGCCCAAGATATTTAGTCACTTATTAAAATAAAGCAGACGTCTATATCTATAGATTGCACCATGTGGTTTCTTTTTAAAAATTAAAAAAAAGCACAAAAATCAGTTGAGTATTAAACATTTTTGTTTGTTATTATTTATGCATGTAACATAACTTCATTCATGTGGCGGCCTTGGTTGGCTTCTCAGTTTTCGAAGGCCTTGGTGACGGTTTCTGACTCTATATCAGGAATCCGCACTAAACTTTCGCTCTCTAAGGATGCATTAGCTTCGCGACGAGCGGATTTTCCGATCATCAGATCCAGCGATTTTGCTCCTTAACATAGCTGCTGAATTGAAGTTGAGCTTCGTGAGGCAAGGTGATTTTTCAAGCAAAATTGTCGTTTAATTGGAGCTGCTCGAAGGCCCAAACTGTGTGAAGCGATAACGAAACGGATGGTGAGATGACCAAAAAAACATATGATCAAAAACACATTGACACACACGGACTCGGCGTAAAACTGTAGTTATCGCAATTTGTGTTACAACATCAAGACGCACACCGCAAATTGTAGGAGAAGTTCGACGAGCAACAAGCTATATGATGTAAGTGCCAAATTATTGTTATTATTATTGTATTAATTGCCATATATCTGGTAGCTCTAATCCGATTGTATCAAATATCAAATATGGAAGATATTATTTCAGGTTCAATTCTTTGTGAATACATTGCTGAACAAATACGCTTTGTGAGAATTATTTACTATTAAAAAAAAAACAAAATGCAGTGCAAAAACTTTTGAAAAAATGTATTCGATTAATGGGAGAAATGCTTTAATGAAATCATCGTCCTACTGTGGTTCACTGTATGCCATTGGTGTCACAGACGCACCGCACTCAATCCTGTCAGTCATTGAAAGAGTAGATGAAAAATCGACAGGAAACATGAGCTCGCTCACTTCTGGAATTGTCTTAAATATATACCCTTATGCTTTTAGTCTCATGTCTATATTGTCTGATGTAACTACCCAGATATCCAGCTTTTAGACTCCACAACATCTAACAACCATCGTACGCCATCAGCTCCGCTTTAGTTGCGAATAATTTATCCGAGCCATTTGATTCCAGAGGAAGTTCCAGTAGTGCGATTCATTAACTTTAAACGATCCGACAATCGCTATTTTTGTCGAAAACATTTGTTGTTTGCAGTAACAATTGAGCTTAGTAAATCGCACATTCTTAACGATACTGTCCTTTTTGCTAAATGCCAAAATGGGTTAAAAACACAAAGAGGAAAAGGAAAAAAAAAACGAATGAATCCGTGGTGCGGAATATAAATTTGAGCGTGGTTTTATTGTGAACTATAAGTATCATATATAATAACTTTTATATATTATGATGCTTCATTGTAGCGGAATTTCGTACTCCCCTTTGGTGGAGAAGTGATCAAACACGACTCTGATGAGTATCCGGAATCACCCGCAAATAGTTTTTGGAAGAGTTTTAAATTAAATTATTTTTATTTAGAAATTTTCAATGAATTAATGAAACTTACCAATCAAAAACATGCCATGGTGTTTCGTTTTCAAAATTCGCGCCATTGCCTTTTGCACAGCGGTGTAATAAATCCCGTTGTGCTCCAGGGTGTTTAGCTTTTATATTAAATTTTTTTATTTGGATTATTTATCTATAAATTAATCTTGAATCCTGTATTAATGTTTGATTTTACTATGAAATGAGATTTTAATATTGCTTGCAAGTTTATACGAGCTGCCTACGTCCCGGAGCAAACAGCAGCCCACTGTTGCATGGGCTTACTTCCTTCTCATATCGTCAAACATTCAGATGAGTGTCGAATTTATCATTTTTCAAGTCTGTGCAAAAAATACCGAATTTGTCTATTATCGATAGAGTTAACAACTTCATATTTGTTGTCGTTTAGTTTTCGATAATCGATTAGTTAACGACAACAGCTGCGAATATCGTTAAAAAAAAGGCTGCTGAATAGCAAAATCGTTAAAATGTTCTTTAAGATGAGTCAACTGTGCGACAAGGTTATTCCTTATCATTTAATTGGTTTAACCTGGTGTTGAAGAGGATAATTTAAGCTACAAATTGAATTGGCGTGTGAGGCAACCACTCGTTGCCCTGACAATCGCAGTGCCTCTGCACATTCGTTTAAACAAATTTAATTAAGAAGCAAATAAAACATACGACGGCAGCTCGGCTTTCGGGGAGACCCATGTTTAGGGATAGTTAGTCATAATGAAAGCCAAAAAGCCTTGAGTCTCAAAAAAAAAGAAATACTTTAAGTCTAATGTACATTTGTATATGGGTAGAATAGAATGTCAAAACTTTGGTGTGATTTAACTTTATTTCCCATTAACCTTGCCAGATTAATTTACAGTGGAGAAATTGATCATGAAGAGCAGCTGATGCAAAGTTTCAGAAAGGCACAACTATGAAAGGCGTTTCCTGTTGCAAAATGTGGTGTTTTCTCCGACCTGATGCATTACATAAATCCAAAACCACTAGCTCCAAAATGATTCGCGACAAATTCTCCTTCCATGGAAGTTGACATCAAATCTTTAATAAATCGTTGGCAAACTTCATGCATTCCATAAAACTCATTTAACATGGCTATGCCATTATTTGCTTACACCCAGCCAGTCCATATTCGCTGCGGCTAAGTTAGAGGATTTCTGCGAATCGCTGCCTTTGCTGCGGCTAATAGCCAAAGTAGATTGTTGTTGTGCAGTGGTCGCCGCAGGCGTAGTTGATTACATTTGTTGTTGTTGTTGTTGTTCGTCTGTTATTGTTGGTATAAGCAACAGGCGACCTTCAATTCATCTATCATTTATTTTGCCGTAATTGGGTATAATGACAAATTTCATTGCCGCATTTTTTATGCATTTGTGGCATGCCATATGACATTCCGATTGCAAAATAAGAAAAAAACAAAACAATGTATTGCACTCGCTAGATGAATCGAAGGTGAAATTATTGGTTGAAAAAAATTAATATTATTGTTATTGCTCTGATTTTTGTCTTACTTCGTCTACTCGGCACTGCTGAAGTTGCAAATAAAGAGGGAATTCCACAGGGAAATGGACAGCTTCCATTTGAGGTACGCTTTTTATTTAATCCCAACAACTTTTACGGCATTCACTTAAGCTTTAAAAGCAAATAAGGTAGTTCTTAAACTCAATTTCTGTTTTAGGAAACTTTCCCAAAACACTTCTGAGAAAAAATTAATATACTTCGAAATCGAAACGAAATTTCAAACCATAAGTAAACATAAATTTTTCACACCGTTTAGTTTTTCGAAAATTGTCCTCACGTTCAACAAGTTATAAATATTCATTTTCAACTTCGTGTTGGAATTATTTAAAAAAAATCACATTTCCAAAAAAAAATATTTATGGCATTTGGAAATGCCTATATGTGGTGTGTATTTGTTTAAATGTACTCTGGTTTCCGAAAACTGGCTTCAAGCTTATTTGAAAAAAGTACCATTTTCTCGAGTTTGGAATAGTTTAGAAAATTAACAAGAAATCGCGCTATTTGATCCGGTAAACAAACTGTGAGTAATTTAAAATTTAATTTAAATTATATTTCAGATTTTGTTTCAAATTCTATATACAGGGTTTCAACTCAAAATCGTTCTGAAGATATTATATATACATATATATCCCCATTGTTTAATTTCCACGCTCCTTAACTATTTAAACATAAGAAAGAGCGATATTTTTTGAAAATCTGTTTCGAGTTTCGAAAGTAGTGATTTAACTAAACGGTAATAGTTTTTTAGAAACATGCTTGAAGTTAATTGCAATACATACCAATTTTTTCCTTATACCTTTTCAACTAATTGTATATTTCTTTAAATTTCAAAAAATTTTAAAAAGTATTTTCTGAAATTTTTTTTCTTTTAAATTACTAAACTTATAATTAAAATATTTTTTACAAAATTTTTGAAACATCTCAAGCTCACTTGTTGATTATTTAAAAATGAAAAAGTTGAAAATGTAATTTTGAAATTAATTTTTGACTTCCAGAAACATTGCCTGTTAAAAATATTTGTCTATACTAATCATAAATATATTCATTAAAATTAATAAATATAAATATTTCTTCAATTCATTTGGATTCCAATCAATTTTTTCTTTTGTACAGCAAATAAATATCCTTTGAATCCAAGCAATATTTTCTAAAAACTCCTAAAATTTAATTCTTAAAATGAGTATAACTGTCAGAATCTAAAAGAAATGGTGAAGTATTTTTCAGAACTTTTCAGGTTCATTTTTTTTATTATTTTTGGATCAAAGAGGTGAAAGTATAATTTTGAAAACTATTTTTGACCAACAGAAATATTTCCCTGTTTTTGCTTTATAAAAATATTTCAGTATAATGATTGCATACTTCTCAAATATATGTATTTTCAAAAACTTTAAAATGGTGAGATATTTTTCGATACAAAAAAATGTTAAAATTTGTCTACTCAAAAATATAGATACGTAAATAAATAAGATTTCGTTTGGCGTGAAATGACCCATCAACTATTACAAAAACCTAACTGCTATGAAAAACACCAGCAATGCCAATGTTTGTCAAGAAATTTCCATCGGCATTTGGAATTCCGCGCACGAGCGCCTCCGAATGATGTGGCGCTGCTGATAGGACAATAAACTCTATCTAACCAAAACCAACAACATTGGTAAATCCTACATAAACACACACACACACACACGCATAGTAGGTCGTTTGTTATTATTTAATTGTACTTTTTTTGCGGTCTTACATTGCCAAGCTGGTTGACAATTAAAAACGCGTTCGAAATCTCTGCGCCATTATTTTTATTTTATTGCCTTGTTTTTTTTCTTTTTTGTTTTTTGCCTGTTGATTTGCTGCATGATCTTCAAGCGTGCAACACTTGCCACCTCTGCGCATAGCTGATCGAATGGAAAATCCAATCGATTGCTTTCGAAGCGAAGGCGTTCATGTGGTGCTTTGGCGCCGTTGCGTTGGCTAATGGGTGGCGAAAGATATACTTTTGATAATTTTTTTTTGCGTAGATACATGCAGAGTTGATTGTTATTTGTGTTACTATTTCTACTGCTTTTAAATTTGTTGCACGTGTAGAGTCTGTGTTAAACTGAAACAAGGGTAGTATATTTTAATACCTGACAAATTGATAATTTTTTTACTAACAGCATTTAGAATACCGCTCTCGGTTAAATCTATGGAAAATCCATATTTTCAGTAAAATTCTTGCTAAGCGCATATCATGTTTGTTGTGTTGACCTTAGACTATGGAGGTGAATTTTTGGGCATAGTCCGCCATTCCTGTTAGAATCAAAACGGCGACCTGATGACCGATATCCAGCGTACACTCAAACCGTAGAGGGAGCACGTCTGCACGCTGCTTAATGGTAGTGGCGCGGAATACATTGAAGATGATGAACCCGAATACCCAATCAAAGAAGACGGAGTCGAAGTACCGTCACCCGACCTAGACGAAATTCGAACGGCCATTGCGCGGCTAAAAAATAATAAGGCCGATTGCTAGTAAAGTGCATGCACCAGCTCATTTGCAAAATCTGGTCGGACGAATGCATCGCTGCTGATTGGAATTTAAGTGTACTCTGCCCAATCCACAAAAAGGGAGATCCTGCAATATGCGCCAACTACCGCGGGATCAGTATTTTTAGCATAGCTTAAAGGGTACTGTCGACCGTATTGTGTGAACGACTGAAGCCCACCGTGAACGAACTGATTGGACCTTATCAGTGTGGCTTTAGACCTGGCAAATCTACTATCAACCAAATATTCACGAAACGACAAACCTTGGAAAAGACCCGAGAAAAAAGAACAGATACACACCATCTTTTTGTCGACTTCAAACCTTTGGATAGCACAAGAAGAAGCTGCCTATTTGCCGCAATGTCTGAATTTGGTATCCCAACAAAACTAATACGCCTATGAAAAATGACGTTGAGCAACACCACCAGCTCCGTCAGAATCGGGAAGGACCTCTCCGAAACCGAACGAGGTTTCAGACAAGGTGACTCTCTTTCGCGTGACTTCTTTAACCTTATGATAAAAAATATAATTCGAGCTGCCGAGTTGAACCGTTCAGGCACTATATTTTATAAGAGCGTGTCGTTACTTCTGCCTTTTCCAAACTGGATAAAGAAGAGAAACATATTGGTCTGGAAGTAAACGAGGGGAAAACTAAGTACCTCCTGTCATCAAGTAAACCGTCAGCGCACTCGCGTCTCGGCTCCCGCATCACTGTTGACAATTACAATTTCGACAAAGTGGAGGACTTTGTTTATCTGGGAATCAGCATTAACACCTACAATAATGTCAGCCTGAAAATCCAACGTAGAATCTCTCTTGTCAACAAGTGCTACTTTGGGCTGAGTAGGCAAATGAACAGTAAAGCCCTCTCTCGACGAACCAAAACCACACTCTACAAGTCTCTCATTATGCTGACGCTGAAGCATGGGCACTGTCCGCATCGGAGTGTTCGAGAGAAAGATTCTCCGAAAGATTTATGGACCTCTACGTCTTTGCGACGGTGAATACCGCAGACGATGGAGCGATGAGCTGTATGAGCTCTACCGCGACATAGACATAGTCCAGCGAATTAAAATGGACGAAAGTATTCAACACGGTACCAGCTGTAGGTGGTAGAAGAAGAGGACGACCTCCTCTGCGTTAAAAGAACAAAGTGGGAAAGAACTTGACGTCACCTGGTATTTGTAATTGGCTCCATTTAGCAGGAAGAAGGAGTGACTGGCACCATTTGTTAAACTCGGCCAAAATCATTTTTGCTTTTAATATCCACAAAAGTTATTTCACAAGTCTTTTATTTCACAACCACGAAAATATCACATATTAAACTTGTACGGATAGTGTAATTTAAAAATTAAGCTAAAGCCTAGGAGGCATCTTTTCACAGTCAAATATACAAATTTAAAAAAAAGAAGAGATTATATTCACATTAATATTCGTATTTATTTAGTCTATGATTTACAATCTCACAGACTAGAAACATAATATATTATATTAAATTGTAATATAAAATTATGAACAATAAATCGAAATCGAAAAAATAGTTCGGCTGTTACGTAAAAAGGTAGATGAGAACGGAGAATTCTGAGAGGAACATTGACACTCACATTCACAAGAAGGGCCAGACAGTTAACGGAACCAGAAATGATGTCAAAAATAAGTAAAAGTAAATAAATACGTCTTCTGTGTTCCAGCGATAATAGGTTTATAAGTTTACACCGGGAATAATAAGAAGGCATCGGAACCGTGAAATTAAGAGAAGAGAGAGCAAAATTAACAAATGATAAATATAAATAGGGTTCCAGATAATAGAGGCGTACTCAAGTTTGGATCGAACCAATGAATTTTATGAGATATACGAGTACTGGGATCCTTAAAATCTTTGACATATCCAGGAACAAAATCTAGGTTGCAACAAGCTTTTGCAAGCACATAATAAATATAGTTAACGAAAGAAAAATCGAATCAAACAAGACACCAAAATCTACGAATTCCTTAACTGCTATCAGCTGGTGGCTTGATAGGTTGTAATTCGAGATAAAAATATTTAAAGATTTAGATATGGTCATCTTAAAGGACTTTGTGAAACAATAAAGGACCGAGAATAGTACCCTTTATAATAAAAAAGCCTAATTCCTAATAACTCTGGAACTATTTGATGCAGATCCACAATATGTGGTATAAAGATCCTATATGTGAGGCTATACCTATACGAGTATATTATTTGTTGGGGGAAAAAGCGGACTCACACCCTCATTTAAGACGAAAATACTATTCACGATATATACCCAGCTATTTGACTTAGATTTATGATATTCTATATATTCATATTTCCTTTAGGTCAAGTTAAGCTTACAATCACTTTTCAATATCTAAACAAGCAGTCTTTATTGGCGAATGGTTTGATAGTATAAGTTCATTTTGAAATCGTAAAACGCCGTTTACACGTAAAAAAAACCAAATTAAATTAGTATGATTTTAACGTACTACTACATCAATTTTGAAAAATAATTCTGTAATTATTTCTATCACTAATTACATTCTTTATACCAAATTTGAAAGAATTAGCTACATGATTAGTAAAATATATATTTTGATTTTGTTGAATTTTACCGCTATATGAAAGGTGATAGTGGGTGTGGTTTAATTTCTATACTTTTCGAAACTGTGCTTTCTGCCTAGAATGCAGGGTGTACGTAATGTGGTAGAATTTGGCAAAAAAGTTTCGGAGATTTATGTACCTACATATTTGCCCTAAGGTGGATGATACCATGGCCATTCCCAACATTTATTATTCTATGTATTTCATTCTCAAACCCAATCTTGTCTATTAAATTTTAGCAAATTACTAAAATACTGTGTGGTTAATAAATATCGGATTTCTTTTGATTTTTGTAACTTACCGTTCTATGAGAGTGGGTTTGCTTTTCGTACGATTTTTACAAATTTCGAAATTTTGCTTGTTGACTTGAAATGCAATGTGTGCACCAAATTTCTTATAGTTTAGTGGCATAGTTTTTGAGATCTATCTATTTTATCGAAAGTGGGCGGTGCCACGCCTATAACCAACATTTTTTATTCTGTGTACATATTTGTGAATGCAACCTCATTCTATAATGAATTTTGAGCATCTTTTCTGTAATGCTGACTTAAATGTCGCGTGTTTTTTCATATACTGAAAGGTTCTAAAAAGTGTCGAAATTTTGCCTCCTAACGTGTAATGTAAGTTTCGGAGATATAGCCTTTTTTCGGAAAGCGGGGTACGCCCATTTACACCGAGTTTAGTTGAGATAGCTCAATAGTTGCTTGAGTTATCCCCACGGGTACGGACGGACAGACAGTCAGACATGGTTTAATCAATTTCACTATTAATTTTAAGGATTTTGGTCTATTTCTATATTCATCTCTACCATTAGGCGAACAAAGTTATAATACCCTGGACACCAGTGCGCTTAAAAATCTTTCACATTATTCAAAATAATCGTTTAACATATTTTACAGAGATGAAATAAATAGTGGCTATGTAAAATGTATAATACCAAAACGAGCTTTCAGACAGGGAGAAACTTCTTCAACATTATCTTTGAAAATATAATTTGAGCTGCAAACTTAAACCAGGCAGGTGCCATTTTTTATAAGGATGTGCCGCTGTTGGCGTGTGCCGATGATATCGGCATCATTGGCCTCAACAACCGCGTCAATACTTTTGCCTTTCCCATACAGTAAACTCATTACCATATGGGATCCGCGCCTCTGTTGACTGAAAGATTCTACGTTGGAAAGTCTCCACTTTGTCACCAATGGCGGACTTTGTTTCCAGCATTAACACCAACAATAATGCCAGCCTGGAAATTAAACGTAGAATCTCTCTTGCCAACAAGAGCTACTTAGGGCTGAGTAAGCAAATGAGCAGTAAAGGCCTCCCTCGACGAACCAAAACCACACTCTTTAAGTTTCTTATCATGCCTGTGCTATTATATACCGTAGTAGCATGGACGCTGTTAACATCGGATCAGATGGCCCTTGGATTGTTCTTTGCTACGGCGAATACCGCAGACGATGGAACTATGGGATGTATTAGCTTTACCGCGAAACAGAGACATAGTAGAACGAATTAAGATTCAGCGGCTCCGATGGCTAGTCCATGTTGTACGTTTGGAGGAAAATGCTCTAGCCCTGAAAGTATTCGACATGGTCCCGCTAGTGGTAGCAGAGAAAGAGGTAAGCCTCCTCTACTTTGGAAATACCAGGTGGAGAATAACTTGACTTCAATTGGTGTCTCCGGTGGACACCAGTTAGCAAGGGAAAGGAACCACTGGCGTGCCTAGGCGGTTTTACCGCCAGTTATTGATTTCATTGATGAAACAAATTGCCAGTTGAATGTGCTGAGAGTTGGAGATAACTCAATCAAAAAGTGCCCAGCTTGAGAAATTTAATATTGCCTTAACGCAATCTTAGATTTTAGGTTTGACACGAGTTTCGCCATTTTTTTCAAAAATGTCTGTTGAAAATAAGTGGAATATTTAAATGGCAAAGGGAGGTAGGTTACGACTGAAAACGAGCTAAGCATACCGTTGTACGTAGTGCAATATAAACAAAACAAATTTGACAGATACTTTCGGAAAATAACGCAAGAACTTAAGGATGGCCGATAATTATTATTCGAAAGGCGAAGCAGGAAGGACAAGATTGCGGCGAAGAAAACAATAATTTTGAGTTTACTGAATAAAAGTTATGCATTTCTATTTCGGTTAAAAAATCCTGAGCCAAACACTGATACCGGACTTGAAGTCGAATGATGTTCAGTACTCGGACATGTCTTTCACCCTTCGATTCCTACCGAGCTTCTATTTTTACTCTCATAACTCCGGATTTACCCCATAAATTAGGCAACATTGGTTGGTTGGCACTAACCTGATTGAAGTTACTTACAAGAAGCTTATAACATATTTTCTTCTGTGTTGTTTTTTCGAACTTGCGCGAGCCACATAAATAAAATAAGTAAATATCAATAAAAATGATACATTTCTCAAAATTGCTTACTTTTCTTGGTATTTGGCAACCATCTTAAATTTCGCTGTTTGACAGCAAACGAATTTTAACCTCAAGTGGTGAGTTTTTCGTAGTCTTTTTTTTTTGAGATCTGTGCATCATTTAAAAAAAAAGCTCAAAATTTTTGCCACACATGTAGTTTGTAAGATTTTGACCAAATAGAGCAACTTTTTTTTACTATCTTTTATTTTGGCGATTTGCAAACCAGCTTCTGCCTTTCGCCTCGTAGCGCGTGCCCCTAGCAAACCGGTCGGCCATTACGCATCATCAACATTACTATCATCATCATTATCACCACGATCACTTGAAGTAGCCACATATGTCGGCAATTATCATACAACAACATCGTCAACACTTCAAGTCATCTCCCTTCTCTAGCCACTCACTCTGCCATCAGTTTTTGACTTCCCTCTGCGTTGCATATTTTGGCTTAGTAAACCTGCCAAATCTGGTTCACTTCATTTCATTTTGCCACTCACTTATCATTTATAATGCGCTTTTGTTGCTGGTGTTTTTGTTGATAGTTACGATGGTTTTTAACTATTGAAGCTTCAAATTTTACTTGTTATCGTCTCTTTACGTAGCTCTGCGGACAATTTCAAGTTCATTCCACTCTCCTTTAGTGGATCTCGGTTAAGTCAGGGAGCAAGTACATGTGTGTATTTTTATGTTGTTTACGAGTTATTTTTATTGCTATTTATTACGCACATCGAATGTAAAAGGCTGATGTTGTACCGCACAAGTGGTCATTGGACTTGGTTAGTTGCGTTGGGCACACAAAAAATTCAATAAAATTATCACTCAGGGGGAGCAAATGAGGGTATTTTTTTGGAAATCCATAGTTATTTTGAAATAAGTCTAAGACTCTTCAGGAACCAGCACTTTTAGAATACGACTAAGAGAAAGCCTCACACGGACGATACAATTGATAGTTGGATCTTAGATTTAGAATGTATTTATATTTTCGGGGAGTGTTGAGGCACTGAAGAAATCCCTTAGTAGAGTTGTTATGCGGTATTTATTTTTTTTTTTACTACTACCTGACCCGACAAACGTTGCCCTGCACAAAGTTTTATTCTGTATTTATTTTGCAAGTTAGAAAAAGCCTTTGGTTTGCGGTTTTTGAATAGTTAAATCAATTTGTTATGTTATGAAAGAAGATCGTGTGTGTAAAGCTGGTCTACTTTTTATTGGTAATAGCACATGAAATAAATCTGTAGAAATTTATGGTCTGCTTTCGGCAATGGCAAAAGAGAACCTGTTCGGTGAAATATCTGACCTTCGATCTGTATCATGTAGTAATACTGGCGATGATGGGCACATCGTGGAAGTGTGGAATGGTGTAGGAAATAATTGTGTTTTAATTCACTTAAAAGTAGGCATGAAGTGATATCGAATTATATTTGTTGTCCCAAAGGGCGTCATTTCAAAGCAATTGTTGTTCTTCTGCATTTGAGCAAAGCAGTGTTTGAGGTCTGTTCTGTTCCTGAGCCTAATGAGCGCAATGTCTCTGGTGTTGGAACCAACGGCGACTTGCATAACACAATCCTGGAGCTTTATGTTGAACATGTTTGTGATATGCGATTTCGCTCGATCCCATTTTGGGTTTCTGTGTGCTAAGGAGCTTCCCTAGATCGCAAATTTCATTTAATTGTATTATGTCCTCCTCTCCTTAGATCGAAGGGCAAATCTTGGTAAACACTCTTTGCCCGTACCAGCCGAGATACTTCAAAATTTATTGTAAGCATTTCGAAGGAAAACTATTTTTTACCTGCGCCAGCGGAGACAAATAATAACTGATATCCCTTCGATTATTAAAATATCAATGCGTGTACTGCATAAATATTATTTTCTCCAAAATTACCGCAACTCATTGTTATAAACTTTCTCAGTTTTCCGATAAAATCTAACAAATTTTTGCTTCGCATATGAAATGAAACACATTGGAAGATAAAGACTTAATCAGCGACACAGGGACAATAATTAGAACAAAAACAACAACTAAAATTAAACAGATTTACGAACTAAGCAGGACAAAAAATATAATTTTTGAAAACTTTCCGACTCCAGCGCCACCTCTCGGTTTTTTTTTTCAAATATTTCTTACTCATTATTTAATGCCTTTTTGAAATATCAACCAAATCGGTTAAAAAAAAAAGATGTTTACATATACGTTGGCTTTAGTAACGGAGCCAAGATTCAGAATCGAGGGGGGGCTGCAGCAAAAAATGTGACATTTGCCATTTATTTTATCAATATAATTATGTGATGAATTATAAACTATAATTTCTTTCTTACTTACCTACTTAGTTGGCGCTATAACCACTTAGGCGATTTTGGCCGAACTCATACCTCTCTTCCTAGATCCGCCACTGATTGGCTTTAACCCCACCTACCGAGTTTAGTTTTTTTCATGAATATCTTTTTCGCACAAATAATCTACATATATACTGAATATAAAATCAATCAGTCTATAAATACGGTTTTTCGGACCACGGCATCACCTGGTGCTGGTTTTGCAGAAATTAAACCTAATCGGTCCATAAATAACGGTTTTCGAAATATCTGTACCACAGTCACATACCGGGTTTATCATTTGCAAACACTTTTCTCTTTGTATAACCAACCCACAAACTGAATATGAACGAAATCGACCCATAATTACGACTTTTAGAAATATTTCGACCACAGCGCCACCTATTGGCGAACATTACTCAAATGTGATAAAGAAATCGGTTTAGCCGCTCTCATGTGAAGCGATGACCAACGAACCCCAATTCATTTCAATATATATGAGATGGTTTCCCCGTTGTTCCAAAACTGTTAAACGAAATTTCTCTAACGTAGAAAAAATCTCACTACTTTGTGGAAAATATAATGTTTTCAAATGTATGACATGCTTTTATTTATTAGGTTTCTTTGGAAGCTGGTGCCCGTGCACCCCAAGTGAGATTTCATTCCACTTATTTCCTGAGCCATTCTGTTGACTTACCGAAACCATTTTCGGAATATTTTGATTACCACGATGATCTAATAACTTAATTAAACCCTCCATTTCCAATATTTTTTTAATAACAAAAGAAAAACACAGTATTTTTTTTATTAATTTCATTTATTTAAATTGTTATTTCAGTTGTTCATGTTATGTTCTATGTTTTTAATTTGTTCGTCTCTGCTTTGTCATTCATGTGATCGCGATTTATATTATACTGCTCCATTGAACTCTTATGTCTCTTTTAATCTAAATTGGCTATTTTTTCCATTTAAAGTTTCTTCCCACTTACATAAATATTTTAATTTGATTTATTACTGCGCGGTGTCTAGTTTTATTGTTGTAATGTTTTGTTTGTTGCTAGACTCGCTGTCGAAAGTTGGCATTTTTTGCTGTTTGCTATTTCAATTTGTTCTGCTTTTTTATATATATTTTCATTTCGATACCAAAACAATTAATTTTCCAAGTTTTCTCATATTTTGTTATTGTAATTTTAATTTTATTATTTTAATATGCACAATTTTTGTTAAATATATGTAATTATTATATATTAAGCATTGTAAATAACTTATTTTTCATTCAACTCAAAATGTTTAATATTATATGTTTGCTTTCGTTTTGTTTTGTTTTTAAATAATTGTGTTTTTTTTTTAGTTAACATTACGACTAATTTTTTGCTGTTTCATTTTTGCATTAAATTTGTGGCCTTACACTTTTATTATTTCTTCATTTTATTAATAGCTACTTACATTCACATTTATTTTTTATACTTAATGTTTTGAATTTTGAATTCATTTGCTTTTGTTTATCTCCTAATACCTATAATTATAATCAACATCTTGTTTGTATGTCTTCCAATTGGCGTTTATTTGTATTCCGTTTTGACGATCATTCACAAAATGTCTTAGGTCTTTACTAGCAACATGTAAATAGAGCTTTCGCTGCTTATCGAGAAGTTTTTGCTTGAGCTTTTTCGCGATCGCCACCTTTTGAGCATTTGCGCACTTTCGAAGCTTCATATTTTAAATTAAAGAACACAAAACAATTTACGTATATTTCTTGGCTCACGGCGGCCAACCGCTGAAAACTAAACAAAACTTGTGTTTTTTCGGTTTAAATTTTTGAACTCAGTGGAAAATTAATATCATGCTGATCTACGTTTTCAAACATATAACTCTAAAAGCTTTAGAGAGCTTTTACTATTCCCAACCGGCTACTTTGTACGTTGAATAAAATATATTAGATCTATTTTTCGGTTTTAAGAGATTTGTACGAGTATACTTTAGCCGAGTTTCAAAGCTCTTACATTAATTACCAGAAGTTTAGATTTTGATCCTCTGAAGTCACTTTAAATCGATAGTACTGGTTAGGATGCCGTTAAGTTTATTAAAAAAAAAACGGAGTGTTTCAAAGCGATAAGATTTCACATTAATTATTTCAGCTTTCAGCTAAAGATAATACAAGTGCTTAGCAAGGTTGTTTTGAATAAAAGCCTAATAAAGCTTGAAGACGAATTCGGAGCTTTCAGCGAAATAAAAATGAAGGTCGGAAAATTTACTCTGCATTAATAGACTTCTAAAATAAAAGAAATATATGTAGTTGGGCAGGAAAACTTTAACTTTTAGCTAATATTATGTTCAGATCAGGCATTTTAAACTATTTCATAACGGAATAAAAGCTGCCACTTACCGAAAAAAAGCTCGACTTTCGGTATTGTACTTCTGAAATTCAAAATGCAGAACTGAACTTCGTGCCTATAAACTTTGACAAAAAGATATTGTATTATTTTCTACCTTTCTGCCGAAACAAACTCAGTTTTATAAAAAAAGAATAGACTTTCAACAAAATATATTCGCTAGGAAAGTTTTCAGAACTTTTGGTATAGTTTTCTTTTACTTTTTACGGCTTGCTTAAAAATTAAATAAAGCAGGGTAATTTTATTAACTAAAAAAGCTTTCACGTTTTTATCAGAACTTTAGTAACATCAGCAGATTTTCACACCCAGTTATGATAACTTCGCTTTTCTGTTGCAGAACCTACATGAGTGAGCTATACTCCAAAAAGAGCTTTCTTTCCAAAACTTCATAGTTCAAACTCTCGAAACTTCTTGTGGCAATCTTCTCTTTAAGTTTTTTCTATATCAAACCTTCGATTAATATTTTTTCATATTTAAAAAATGAGTTGAAATTTTAAAAGCTTTGCGCATTTTGTGTTGCTTTTAAAGATCAAGACAGCTCGTGAGCATCGCCATTTTTTCTTACACTCCTTATAATTATTTGCTTTTAATATGCTTAATTTATTATTCCAACCTCGCTCCGCACTCTTCTTATTAGCTAATTGTGAAATAATTTACAAAAGCGATTTTTCTTTAGGTTTCTTTAATATAATATATTTGCAATATATTTTGTTAACACATTTCTTAACTTACATAAATACTGCATTTAACCATCTTATTTATTTATAAATAATTTTCCCACTACAACTTTATACATACAAATTGTTGAAGCCAAATTTGGCCTTTAAACAATTAAGCTTCAAATCAAGTGTTATTTTATAAAAGAAAAAAATTTACAATATTTTCCCTATGAAATATTTTACAATAGTAGCTGTTTTTGTTTTACTTAAGATTATAAATATTTTTCACAATGTAGCATATTTTTAAATTAATTTCCTTTTTTTGTTTTGCATAAATTTAGTACGTTTTTAACAAATATTTTCTATTTTTATTTTTCCCACCTATTTTAATTTTTATTCAGTGCCTTTTTATACACTGCGAATTTTTTTGTTTGGTTTTGCTTAAGGTAATATTTTTTACATTTTCCATAAAGTAATTTCTTGTTTATACAAACATGTTTTTAGGATTCCCTTATATAGTTTTTGACACACTTAACATTTGTTTTGGAGTTATAGTTCTTATGCTGCTTGATTTCGCAATAATCATAAAAATAAATATTTTAAGTTTTCTTAAAAGCTAGCTATAAACAACATTTAACACATTGCTGCAGCAAAAACCTACACTGGCACAAACTTTCTCTAGTTCTATATACATGTAATCCCATTTTGTTTTACGTAGCCAATTAAAAAATATTTTTTTTTTGTTTTAATTTTATTTTGGAGGGCGTATTTTTAGTTAAATTTTTGTTAGACAAATAATTTTTATACTACATTGGTGGTGCAAACAAAAAATAAATGTGTAGGTAAAAAGCATAATTAATTAAGTTTTTTTTTTAAACGAACAAAAGAAACAAAATCCCGCAAAATTTGGGGTTTCAAATGAGCTTTTACGATTACTCAAAAGCTCCAATTTTTTTAAAAGCATCCAGAATGTTAAGTGAAGTTGCCATGCACAGAAATATTGTTAAAGTTTTCATAATTCAACCCATTCATAGCAAAAATGTTCGATAAAAGAATTATGAATTACCCAAAAAATTTTGAACGATAGCTTTATTTTTATATTTATTACAACTGGCAACAGAGCTTTTGCTTTCAGCTCGAAACTTACCATAGTACTCGAAAGCAGTTAACAAAGTTTGAAAAGCTTTTACAACTTGTCGGAAAAGACGGGTATATGCATGATTTTCAAAAATCTTAGTGAATTTTTAGTTTGTTTGACAAACAATAAGTTCGACTTAAAATTGAAACAGGATTTGTAAGTTTTTAGCCTATCCGAATCTGTTTATCAAACTGTAGCTTTCGCTCATTTTGAAAAAAACTTTTAAAATGTTTCAAACAGTAAAATGACACTTCCTATCTCTGTTTAAGGTTCGTAAGGTTTTTTCATAAATAAAAAAAGCTTTCACTGTAGCTTTTGTACTAACAACTTTAAGACTCAAGTGGTCCTTTTACAAAGCTTTCCAAATACATATTTCTTTTGCGGGTTGGCGAATAAAGATGAGATGCGTTTCATACAAATCCGTTAAAAATCGCTTCTGTTTTAAAAGCTTTCACTTCGCGGTAATCGTTGCTTTAAAAAGCTGAACTGCTGTCTGGGTTTGTAAGCCAAAAATTATTTATGCAATAAAAACTAAGAGGAAAAAGCTATAACACCAAAAAATTGTAAAATTTTAAAGTCAAAAAGTATAAAATATAGTAAAAAAAAAACTGAATTTATTTTTAACACAACTATGTTCATGCATTATCCAAAATTTTCCCCTCTTCATTCTTGACCCTGACAAACTACATAAATCAAATTCAATTTTCATGGAAGGAATTTCTTACCACATTTAGTGTAATAATATTTTTATTTATTTTTGTTTTAGTTTTATTATCATAAACATTACAAACAACATTTTCTTAATACTAAATTTTTAATACAATAATATATTTACTACTAAATAATTTCACTGCACACATACAAGTTGCAATTTTTTATATGCGCTTAAAAATATTGATCTTTTCAAATTTGCCAGCATAATTTTGTTTTTTGTTTAGTTTATTTACGTAATTTACAAAAATTGTTTAACAAAAATCAGTCGGTCGCTAAACTTTCTTTTCCTTTTTTCCGTACATCAAACACTATTTACTTATTTATTTGGATTTTCATTGTTTGTTTTTGAAAAATATTTATATTATAAGCTTTTAGCATTACGATCATAAAATCATTACAAAATAACTCTTAGTTAGCCCAAAAAGGAACTCAACAACTTTTATAATAATTTTTGTTTTTGCATTTTGCTTTATTCTTTCTAATTTTTTTTTACACATTACACGCGGTTAACTTTAAAACTTTTTTTCATTTCGCTCTTGAGGCAAATATATATACAAAGTGAACATAAATTTTTAGGGTGTTTGGTTAGAATGTTTTAAAGTAATTTAAAACAAAATAAAAATAGGAGTGAAATGGATAAAACAGTGATAAAAATTTAAAAGGTTAAAACTTTTTTTTAGAAGTGGAAAAATGTGAAATTTTTTTTTTTAATTTTCTAAATATAAATAATAAATCATGCATTAACGTAATTGAAATAAGTTTAAATCTTTTAATTTCTAAAGTCCTAACGATGCGAAGTAAAAAAGAAAATTCGTAAAAAAATCTTATTTAAAAAGGAGAAGATAATAATGTGATTGAAAAAATTTATTCAATAATTAAAAACGACTGATAAACTTAATTATATAATCTTTTAGAGAAACATGTATATATTTTTTTGTTTTGCAAAATTTTACTTCCGCATGTAGAAATTAGTTTAAATTCGGTTTTAAGTATTAATGAAATTTTGATCAGATTTATAAATATGTATGAACAGTAGTTTTCGGTTTTTTGTTTCTAGATGACCGTCAGAAAATGCAAAATTTTGTAAGAGCATATTTAAAAATTTCTCCTCTCCATTGAAAAAAAAACATACATTGAAACCTTTTTTAAATCTCTCGCACAAATTGTTACACAAAATATGTAAAAATTTAAGATTTTTTTTTAATTATCTACTATTATTTTTTTTATATCGTAAATTAACATAAATATTTATATTTTCTTTCAAACGTAAATCCATACAAAAACATACAATTTGCAATGTGGTTAAAAGTGAAAAGAAGGATAATTCGAAATTTTGTTTAACATAAATTGCAGAACAAAATATTATAGTTACAATTTGTGAACAGAATATAAATATCTATATTAAATAAAAAAAACAGAATTTTTGAATAAAGTAAATTGAATTGTTTTGTACTAATTCTAGCAATAAACAATAAGAGATTAGATAAATAAATTTTTAAACTAAATTTTTCTAATTGAAAGAAATAGTTTGAAATATTTCCGTAATCTAGCAATAATTAATAAATGATGAGGTAAATGAATTTTTAAACCGAAATTCTCTTATTTTAAAATGTATTTTGAAAGATTTTTAATCTAAAATTTTTGAATTAAAAAAATATTTTGAAAGTTTTTTTTTTTGATGTAGTGCAGTGCATTCGACGCCTGAAGTCAATGCCCACATACATTTATCTGAGATGTTCCGCAGCCCCTACCTTATACCAAATCCACACGACAATCACACAATCTACTCAGTTTTCGATAACTTTTTGCCAAACTAAATCGATGGCTTTTATTTTGAAGCTTTGTAGGGCATTTCAATTACCAAATTGCCTTAGAGTAAAAAAGTGAATAAATAGAGAAATGTCATCCTGAAAACAACTTGTTTTCATTGCCGTGTGAACATGGTATTAAATCGAATGGAGGTGGAACAAGAGAGACATGACTATCAATCGCAGATGCTTCTTTCCCCGACAGAAGTGACTGGCAACCTGACACGGCTCAAAATTAAAAAAAAGATATCGGAACAGGATCTGGAGTCCTCTCCCTCCAAGTCTCATTGAGTGAACCATACAGATTTCCGGATTACAGTGGCGTGCTCCAAGCTGAGGCCTTTGTAATTGATATAGTGGCAAAATTGGTAGGCATAATAAACCTTGCTCCTTCAAAAACAGTCGAGCGGCAATCAAGCGTGTTCAATACTCAGTTTCATTGGCGTGCGAGAAAAAAAACCGAGACAAGACTTGGTGAGACCCCGTCCGAGCATATAGCTCCCGTTGAGACTTCTGTTCTCGCAAGTTGAGAAAGGGGCCAGAACAGCAGGCGGACCAACCTGGACACATGCCGGGTAGCGTGTTTACCTTTTCCGTCATTCAGTGAGCGAAGAACACGGAGGCTATTAAGATTCTCCAAACCGAATGTCAAGCTTCCTGTAGTAATACTAACAGGTTGGGAGACCCCGTATGACGACTTTTGAAGAAGCAGCAGGAAATGAGAAAGAACAAGTGCCCTCCACTATAAGAAATGCGCTTCAGATTTTTGAGTGATCATTCCTTCGGAGAGCTGAACAATTTAGTTGCTGTCGGGATGGTTTAAGGGCGTGTAAGAATAGGCTGGGGGAAATCCGTTTCAGGGCATTACAAGAAGTCCTATGAGAGCAACCCGTATAACCTAACCTAACCTAACCTAACTTTTTTAATGCTGCTCTAAAGTTGAAAAATTCACTAACATAAATAAAATAAAAAAATTTAAATTGATTTATTTTTGTATTTTCAAAAACCATAAAGAATATTGTTATGTGCTATAACAAGATTCTAAGTAAGTCTACCATCACTTAAAAATTAAAAAAAAAATCGGTTCTACAAGTAAGGACTTTTTGACACTACCAAAGGAAAAATAAATTTCGAATAAAATAGAAAAATGATTTATGCGTATAAACTTGAAAAGATTTATTCAAAAACTGTTTTTGTTTTATAAGGTGGATATCAAAAGTTTTGCAAGGGGTTCCAAAATAGGAAAACGTTGAAATTACATAAAGGCTTCGAATTTAAAACTAAGAGTAATAATGGGAGAATATTTAAAATATACAGTTCTAAATAATACAGAATGTATTAGAATTGAAAATAAAATTTTTTTGAAATTTTTACTTAATCGAACTGGACTTCACGAGCAACATAAAATCAATAAAAGTCAAGCTTATTTTAAAAGACCAAATAATAATTTTTATGATATAAATAAATATACCAAACAATTGATATACACATTTCAAAATAGCTTGAAAAATTGTGGGACAAATGTTTTTTTTTTTTTTTTTACATTTTTAGTGGATATTATTCTACTTAACTTAATTTGGCAGCTAAATCGGCATATTTAAACTCATTAAGAGGATATACACCTACTATATCTGTATGCTTTCTAAAGCCACGCTAAGCGGTAAGCTCAAGATTTTAGCGGATGAATTCAAAAATAATAAGTAACTCAAATATACTGACTTTTTCTGTTGCTAAAATCGAACTTAAATAAAATGCGAAACATTATTTTATATCATCTTACTCATTTCACGAACAAGTTCATTATATTAAGAGCATACTTTAAGGAGCTACTACTGACACCAAAGCGCGCAGCTGAAAGTTTTTAATAATAGATTATGTAAGTGCTTAATATTTATTAGATGATAGTTGGTGGTGTAGCTAGTAAATCTAAAATCTCACAATCTTAGACAACTAATTACCGAAGTATTTACTAGTTAGTAAGTGCTTAGGATATAATTAATAAATTAATTACACATTGCTAGCGGGGTTTAAATTGTGTGGAGATACATAGTCGTTCAATGCTAAAATATCTATTAGTATGTTCTTAGATTTCTAGGAATTTATGTATGTATGTATGTAGTTTGGGGGCGGTATGTATACAATACGGTTTGTAGGATAGGATAGCACACAAATTCCTTTTTGAAATTTTCAAATTTTTTTCTTTTTTTTCAAGTCTACACTTAGTTAGTAAGGGTTTAGGATAATTTAGCATATAGTTTTAGTTTTTAATAGTTACTAGTATTTTTATTTTTTATTTTTTTGTAGTATTTGCTAATACTTTTTCTTTTCACATTCAGTTGACAATTACAAGCTAAGTTTTGAGTTTGCGTTAGTACAACAAAAATATGTAGTATGTGAAGAAATCTTAAACGAGAAAATAAAAATTTCACACAATCAACTCAAAAGCGCACACGCCGCGCACGTACACCTAACTCCAACCGCGCCTACTACGCATACGCGCGTCAATTAAGAGCAACGCTAGCATTGTGACCGCACATACTGCCGCGCTAAATCCACTCTCCAGCCGCTTAGCGCCCGCTGTCGCGCCCGCACCAAATACCGGAAAATGTATCTCTTCCGGTTCACTTAGTTCCTCCTCTTCGTCGTCCACCGCATTCGAGACGGCGCGGTAGCGCATTGTAAAGTTCACTTTAAAAATCGCTTCGGCTACACCGCCGGGCGTGGAGACAATAAAGTAGAAAGTACGCGGCACACGCTCGTGCATGCTGACGTAGGTGAGACGCGCCTCCTTGCAATAGGGCGTGGGTAGGTCCTGTAAAAATCAAAGGAAATTGTATATAATTTTTGCTTTAATTTTCAAGCGCTCATATTTCAATTTACCGTTACGCCATAGGCCAACACAGTGCTGCCATATTGATTGCCAGGCGTGTAGACCCGATCGCCGTGTAGCCAGCGCGCTGCATGCGCTGGTGGATTGGCGCAGAATTCCACGGCAAGGTGTAGCGGTGAGCCGGGGTAAGCAACGGGTGTGGCATTACGCGCCACAACGGTGGGAGAACCTGCAAGATAGAGGGGGAACAAATTTTCTGTTAGTATTTGGGACAGGCAAGTTGAGCGCTATATAAATCTTAATACATTTTCATAGAAATGCTTACGCATATATTGCAAAAAACTGTTTACATTCGATAGTACAATTTTTAAATGAAAAATGCATCAGAAAGGTTGGCAAGTACTTAATTCCTTGACAAATTTGAACCAATGTAATTGAAATAACTTGCACAATAACTAGAAAGCTTTTCGAATACCGAATTTTTAACAAAATAGAACAAAAAAGCTTTGCTGACGCGAACTTTTAACAGCTTTCACTATCTGCAGGGAGTTTTGGATACTATATAAGCTTTTGCCACTTAGCTTTGTATAAAATTTTAGCTTCAATAATTTTTAAATTCAATTTTGCTTATTTGTTATATCATTCCTCCAGATTTTTATGAAAACTGCTATTTCACTAAAAACAGCTTTCCTCAAAGTTTTCAATAAGACAATTTTACCTCCATTACACTTTTTATAAAGTAAGCTTTCCATACAATCAGCTTTTAGCTCGATTCCGGCTCAGTTGGCTTTGGAACCCCCTTATTTTTGGCAACTTTTTACCAATTTTTTCAATTATGTAATTATAAAAGGATTTCTTTGAGTCTGGTGGAACTCACTGCAGAAGGCATCAACAGTTAAGCAGCTAATGCGGGTGCAACAGACTGCGCTCATTGGAATCAGTAAGACGTTCCGGACCTCCGCCCCACCTTTGCAATCAAAGTTATGCTAAACGTAGTGCCTGTGGAAATTGTTAGCAAGGTTGCTGCAGTTGACACTGCAACCCGGTTATAGAACAATAGGTACAGCTTCTACTTGACCTACGGGCACTCTAGAATTCCTGCCACCTTCGGCATAATCCCCTCAAGAAACTGATCGCTCATTCACATCGCGCTAAGAAAGGAATCGGAAGACCGTGGTGTATTAGGTGAGGGGAAACTTCTTCACGGACCGATTTGGATGGGGTGTTTTCTGCAAGCAGCTCACCCTCACCAATATAATCAATCATCTTTAGAAAGGTAACAACTATAGCCAAGCAGAAATCAAGACCTTAGGGTCTTTAATGGTTAGGTCGAAGCTGGTTGGGTAGTGCCTGACTTCTCTCTCAGCTGTCACTAATTACTTTCATATCGGACTGATTTGGGTGCTATGCCACAGCGACATTACAGAGAACTGCATAGCTGATTTGTTCACTCAGCAGAGCACCCTTGAAGTTATTGTTCCAAGCATAGAGAGGGTGGAAGCTCCTCTGGCCGTCTACGGATTTCTATTGGACAGATGGGCTCTACGTCGGCTCAGCGAGCGCTGGAAAAATACCAGGACATGCGAAATTGCAAACACCCTCTGGTCGGTGGTGGACCGTAGGCGTTCGAAGCAGCACCGATCGCTAACAAAGCGACAACTACCAATCCTTGTAGGGGTTCTGACCGGACATTGTCCGATAGGTATTTGTTGCAGTTAGGCTGAATATAGTATGTGACCCTCTTTGCCGTAGCTGCCTGGAAGGTGGCGAGGTCGAATCCTCTTTTAATTTTCTACTTGGTGTCCCTGCCTATTCTAGGCTGAGGTTGATATTATGCTAATTTGTTCTTCAAGTAGGCCTACAATATAATCAACTAAATAAAAATGTTTGATGTAGGAAAATTTATTCTCATCAGATTTATATATCTTGATTCAACAAATTACTTGTCTAAGAATTATTCTATACACTTTTAACTATACTTTTAGGTCTGTTCGAGAAATGCGCTGAAAGTGTAGAGTAGTCTAGAACAACGTCTGATAGAGCTCAAAGCCATTTAGTGCAAGAGACCCAACAAACGAAAAACTATAAAATTTATCTATACTTAACAAAAGTAATAAAATCTTCCTTTCGGTAAAGAAAATCCCAGATTTCCTTTTTTAGTTTTTCTTGTGTATGCCCGCACATCCAACTAGTGCATTCATCGAACAGACCTTTTGTAAAATGTAAACATTGCAGAGAAATAAGATGTTTGAAAATTATCGTATGGAGTCGTCAAATCCGAATGTCTGGGTTGCATGGTGAAAAGAATGCAGAAGGTGGCGCAGATTATGATACCGCTAACTTTGTTTTTGAAAATTTTGACAGAATTGCTACGTCACCACAGATTTTGTTTACAAAAACCGTGTGTGTATGTCTACTCGTAATCGAGTGTATTCTTTCCAATGTCGTATTTAACAATTTTAGTGTGTATTCTTTCTAACATATATACTAACGTGTTTCCTCTCATTTCTCCCCACTGGTAAATCTAGTGTGACGTCTCAGCCAAGTTACTCTCCAGAATTTCATATCAAACAGCGCAATCTTTTATTTTGCCATTCTTGTCTGGGGCGCCAGTAAAATCTAAGCAATTTCGAAACCCACAACGCTTGAGTACAATGGTGTGGAGTGGTGGCTTTAATGTCTTTTGCAAATTTGTTTTCAATCCGAGTCATAAGTAATTGTCGAGCAATTTAGATTTTCGTATCGAGTATATATCAGCGCTTCTGGTTGTGTAAGGAAGTTGTTGGAGTTATTTTTTCAATGAAACTATTGAAATACACAAACATTTCCTTCGCCTTTTCAATTTAGCTTCTGCCAGATATCGTACATATTTAATAAAACAAAAAACATATGCACTCAAACTACACAAAGTAGAGTTTTATTAAAAATGCATACTGCTCCACAAAACCAAACAAGCAAATATGCGGCGCAAAATTTCTAGATGTCTTTTACTTTTCGAAAGCTTTTAAAATAATTTAATTTCTTACGCATTGCATTTGCGCTTTAACTCGCCTTGTCGCAGCATAATAAAAATAAAGGAGAAAAATTTCTCTTAATAACGCCAACTCGCAGAGTGGGAGCAGCGTTGTGACAGGCAACTCAATCACAACAAGGAAGCGCCAACTTGTTATGCTCGATGTACAAAATGTATACATGTCTGATGGCTAAAGCCCCCTATCCCCCTTTTGCGCGCACACAACAACAACGTGTGAAATTGTCACCGTTTTGTAGCTTTTGTCACTTACTTTCTATCAGAGTGCGTGACTAAAACGCACTGCGTAATGGAGTTTCGTAATTTTCTCGGAAACTTTGCCACAATAATATGAAATAAAATAAAAATCCATCTGCGAATGTTTATGTTTGTATATGTACTTAGAGAGCATTGCTTTTAGTGGAATCTGAAAGATTTCAAACTTAAAAGTAAGTTAAAAGTTAAAGCGTAAACCCAAGCCATGCATTGTGTTACGTACATTTTTGATTTGCACTCGAGAAAAGTTGCCGCAAGTGAGTCTAAATACTTTTAATTGGCTTATTGCGCGAAAGTGTAGTGAAAGGAAGCGAGCGAGTATCTACTGAGAAAAATTTGTTTATGCTGAGCTTCTTGCCAACAATAAAGAAGGCTTTCACGAATCTTAAAGAAAAAATCTGTTAAGTGCTAGCTGCATACATATTGACTTGCACGCGAATCCTAATGAACTAAAGTCTAAAAATAGATAGACAGATAAGAAAGTAATGCCGCCTTTTCCAAAAGCTAAAAAAATATGTTCAGAGACATGTAAAAACGCCCTCTCTTTTAGTTTTTATTCGCTGCATCCTTCGAATTGAGAAAGTGCGGTTATGACTCGGCGCCAGCGCCACCTATCGATTCAATTTCCAAATAAAATATTTGCATTTTTGTAGCCCATATTTGCTTTAAATTTGAATGAAATCGGACTGCAAGTCGCCACTACAAATAAAATATTTCAATTTTTGTAGCTAATACGAGTTCTGAGTTTGGATCAATATGTTTTTTAGAGACATCTCGGCTCCAGCGTCAATTAAAAAATAATTGGAATTTATAGTATAATGTAATTTAATTGAACTCTTCATACAGGTGGCAACCCTATCTAGAATATAGATATGAACCATGACCTTGCAAAAAGAAGGCAATCCTCTTCAAATTATACCACCTACCAAAATGAAACTGTTTGACACCCATATTTTTCTATTTCATATAATTTGTGTATAATTTCATTAAATTTTGCTTTTCAAACTTTTACGTAGTAATTAGGAATAAACCCTCGGAAGGAAGTATTCCATTTGCTAAAATCGTTTCAAGTTTTAACCATCCGAACAAACCACGATTCGTTTTTCCATAAGGATAACAAAAAGTCTGCAAACTTTACGCACAGCTTCATTGTGATAATTTCGGAGTCCCTGTATTTAATATGATAGAGGAGACATAAGCAACGTCTCCTGCAGATAGTGGATCGAAATTATCGATGTGGTACTCAATCAAAGTATCGTTCTGAAAGAATCAGGCACTCATAAATACCGCATTTAATATATGCGATAGTTCATTCACACTGTGTTTTTGACCTTTAGAAAGTGTTCGCAAAAATCAGGTCGTTAGCTTACCATGCCGAATTTGAAGGTTTCAGTTTTGAAGAGTTGACCCGTACGTCTTTTATTTCCTATTTTACTAATTCTATCGTTTTTGAGACTATAATATGGCAAAGTTGGCAGCACAGAACACAGAACATCTAAAATTGGAAGATACTAGTTTACATCATGGCCTTGATGAGAGCCTTGTGTTCCTTCGTGCTATTTAAATTCCGCCTGACTGCCAGTAAATAATTTTTCTTCGCAAATTTTATGCGATACTCGAATTAAAGTCCTCGATTCCAAAATATGCCGGTATCGAATGGAAAAGTATCGATATGGTATCGAAATTCGTATCCCTAACCTCGCTCTACTGGCTCGTGAATATTTTCCATTGGTCACCTAAGCGTCGTTAATTCTCACCTATTGCGAAAAATCTCAAATCAGCAATAACCTAGCAATATAAAAGTAGACTTCAGTATCGCATTTAAGATAGCATGAGAAACCTACATACATTCTGGATCAAACCTTTATCTACTGTTGTATGGGCTTACTTCTTTCTTACCTCGATATAAACTATATGTACATATGTCAGGTATTCAATTTCAAGCAAATATTAAAAGCTAACTTTTCGTTTTAAGCTAAAATCACAATTTTTTCTTTTCTCGATTGAGTTAACCGCTTTAAATTTGCCGTCGCTTAGTTTCCGATAATCGACTAGCCAGCGACTAACAGCTGATCCAGCGATAGCAAATATCGTTAAAAATGGCTGCTGTATAGCAACATCGTTAAAATTTTCATTAAATATCACATAAACAGAATTGTGAATCGCACTGAAGCCCGGAGTTGTTACTGTATTTTCTGAGAGAACATATATCCAGTACTTGATATTTGCAGAAGCTACCTCGCATATTTTGTAATGGTCTACTAAAGTTTTCATGTCCTGGCCTAGTTGTTTTCAAAAAAAGTAGAAAAATTGTTAAAATACGAAAATTAAAGCTTAATACATAGACAGTAATATGTGATGGAAAAAATTTTCGTAGAATATTTGAAACCCATTAGCATTCACCTAAAAGTGTCGTCCTAACCCTTTAAGAAATCCCTCAATAATCAAATTTAAAACTCGTTCGAAGAATAAAATTATCCGTCAAAATATTCTTGGAAAAATTTTATTAGGGTGTTTTCAAACAAAATCTTTATACAAAGAACGTTAAAAAACAAAAATGCTCCTTTAAAATATCCAACATTTATGAAAAAATTGTAGTACCAAACAAACCTAAACGTCAGGAAATGGACGGTGGAAATATTAAGACAAAAACATAAAAAAATTGTATGAAAGAGAAAAATGGATTAGCCCTATATAGGGCAAAACTGGTTGCGAGGCGGCCGCCGTATCCGAGTGTGTAGCGTGTTCGCGCTTCATTCGGTGGGTCCCAGTTTCGAATTCAGCTCGTGGCAAGTAACATCCAAAAATTATAGAAAAAGTTTTTTCTAATAGCGGTCGGCCCTCAGCAGGCAATGGCAAACATCCGAGTGTATTTCTGCCATGAAAAAACTTCTCACAAAAACATTTGCCATTCGGATTCGGCGTAAAACTGTAGGTCCCTCAATTTGTGTTACAACATCAAGACGCACACCACAAATTGTACGAGAAGTTCGGTCAAAATCGCTTAAGCGGTTATAGCGCCAATTAAGTAAGCAAGTAAGGTTGCAGGCTTAAGTTATTCCCTGTAAAAAGGGGGTTCAAACGAAGGACTTAGTTTAAAGGTTGATACGGGGGACCGTGACAGTAAAAGTTTTGATAAAACAAATGGTCTATGTTTTCGTTCATATACATATAATCGTTATACCTAGATGTTAATTTTTTCGATAAAGTGTTAGTTATTTTTTCATTTCAAAATTATCGATAAAAAAATTATCGTTATTCTACACTTTCTTTCGATCAAAAATAATCGTTATTCTTGTGTATTTATTTTTTAGATCATATGTGATCGATATTTTTTAATTTTAATTTTTTTCGATAAGAAATAATCGTTATTTTTGGATTACAATTTTTCGATCAAATTTGATCGATATTTCGCAAAATTTTTTACCCATCATATTCTCATCGTCGGTAAACGGTAAATACATGAATAACGATTATCACAAATCAAATACGATAGAAAAAATTTAAATCCAAAAATAACAATTATAAAACACGAAACATCGATCAAATATGATCGGAAAAATTTTAATTTAAAAATAACGATTATTTTTGATCGAAAAAATAAGGATTGTAAAATAACAATAAAATTTGATAGAAAAAATAAAAATCCACATATAGCGATTGCGAGAAATTTTAAATCCAAAAATAACTATTATATTTAATCGAAAAAATAAAGGTTTAAAAATAGCGATCAAACTTAATAGAAAAAATAAAATCCCCAATATAACGTTGTGCACGGTTTAAAGCAAATAATCTTCGAAATTATAGCAATGCCAGTTTTATATAGCATATGACATAATGATTATTTTTACGGTCCCTGGTTGGAACCTGCTGATACAAAATTATCCGTTTGTTAATCACAATATCGTCCGCAACCCATTTTATTTGTCTCTAAAGCTTCTAGAGCTAAGTAAATAGCTTCGTCGCTACGCGTTATTTTCCTTTTTTATGGCAGTGCTCATTCTTCTGCGAATTTGACACACAAAAAAATCAATTCACGTCTTCATTTTTAATTAAATTTCATTATTATGATGCCGTTGAAAATTTGTTTTAGAAATATTTTTGTGTAGACCTCGTTTCATTATCTGAGGTGATTTTATTGCAAAAATATGGAAAAGAAATAATAATTTTATTTATAAAAAATAAAAACATTTTTTAAGGTAGTATTAAATCGGTTCAGCTCACATGATACTTTAAATTTATCTGAAATAATTTGGATAAGTTTTACATTATGCAAATCCGTTAAAAAAAATACTAATTTTTTCATTAAATCATTACCGCTTAAAATTTAACATTTTTCAATAAAGAAAACTTCCAGTTTTTAACCTTTTTAAATATCAGCATTAGTTGACACTTTGCCGCCACGGAACAGGTGTTCCTACCATATGCACTCAAGTACTATCAAAATGTCGGACCTAACCTTCTACACTTGCGACACTTTCGCAAAACACCCTCTCAGATGCGACACGAATTGTTACTAATTGCAGTGGCGTGTGCAAATTTTCAAGTGTAAAAATTTAATTTATCTACCTCAACTCCATGCTGCCATTATTGTGTAGTCTGTACAAACCGGAAAAGCTTAAAAATAAAAAATAAATAAATGCATGGAAACTTTGCATACATTGGGGCGCTTCGGCGACTGCAGGCCGCGCTCAGCGAGGCATGTGGCAGCATTTCCAAATTGGTTGAGGTAGTGGTTCTTTCTACGGCGATTCAATTTCACAATGTTATCTACATATATATGCAATATGTATGCATGAGTGTTTGTGTATGTGTATCATATGCAGAATGGATGTGTGTGTGTGTGTGTGTGCTCTTGAATGCCCTGCGGCATTGCGCTGTTTTACTTTCGCTCCGTTGTCCATTGGTGGGATTTTTAATTTGATTTTCGGCAATTTGCGCGCGCACAGCACGGCTCGTTATGGGACTAAATGCACACATGGCTGACCTCCATCAACTACTCGCATGCGAATAAAAATATCTCGCTTTCACCATTTTTGTAATAGCGCCTTCTCCTTCATCCACCATAGTCATCTGGCTTTCGCCCCATTTGCCTTTCGATTTCGCAACTTCGTTCGATAGTAATTTTCAAGAAATTGAGTTGGGGCCTTTCACCATGGATAGATAGATGTTGGTCGATGGTGGTTTTGGAACGATAGGTTGATTCGTTGGTTCATGCTTGATCTGCTCGCCTATAGTCCTTGTAGTTTATTGCTCACTGATTGATGTATGATTGTATTTGTAAATTTGTGAATTTACTACATGGGTATGTATGCACCTCGTTGAGGAGCGTGATTACTGATGTGTAACAAATAAATGAAAACAAGAGTGAAGCATGAGGGTAAAAATCGAAAGCTTACTTGGAGGATGAAAGCGACGCTTAATTAGAATTTAATTTCAAGCTGAAGAAATTGAATTTGCTTTGAAAGCTATGAGCATTTCTGATAGGTTCTTCGTTGCTTTAGCTGGGACTAGAACTATTCGAAGGATATATGTAGATATAGCTGGGGTCTTGAGAGATTAACGGAGTTATCACAGTAGGGCGTATGCCTTAGATGACTTATTAACTACTTTCAAATCTTCCCTGAGAAAAAGATAGATTTTATTCGATTAATTCCAAGAAAAATATTATGCTAAGTAACTCAAATATTTATCACAATAACTATGGAAAGCTTTGCGAAAATCGATCTTAATTCTCATATCTCAAATGGTTTAACAGAAGCCAACGAAAAAGTTTTGCTAGCGCGAACTTTTAACAGCCTTCACTATTATCAGAGAGTTTTGGATACTATAACAGCTTTTACCACTTAACTTTGTATTAAAACTTTTAATTCAGGTATTTTTTAATTTCGCCTTGCTTTTTTTTGACCTAAATCCAACGTAAAAGTAATCATTAAAATCGGTTCACAAACAAATACTTAATGCCAGAATATATAATAAAAGAAATAACTCAATACAAGGCGAATTGAGAACCTACTTTTTTTCTTTTAGGTCGTATGCCTTAGATGACTTTTTGCTAACCATCCTTGTGTAAAAGATTTTTGAAACCTTGAATGGGAATGCTTTCATCCACCGCGCGCTCAGCTGTATATTGGCCTGTTTCCTTTAGCGCAGTTCACAGGTAACTAAAGCGAACCCAATACTTATTATTGTTGTTGTTGTAGTATCAAAAAACATTACCATACATTTTTGTCAGCTCATCAAGTCTTTAGTACCTGGTACTGCCACTTCAACTAATTTAATACAAACCACCAATAAACTTATGGAATTAATTGCCGATCAAATATTAAAGCAAAAGTGAATGTCCTTATTGAAGAAAATTGCACTATGAAAGTCTTCAGCATCGAAATCCCCATCAAATTATTAACAACGCACAAATAACAAATAAGACGTGGACTGAAGGAGAATCCCCTCCAGTTGGTTTTACTTGTGACGAGCCTTTCGAATTCATTCCCCGCTAATTTTAAGCACCTCCTCGACGGTAGCGGCGGAATGCAGAAATGCTCTAAACAAGGGAGCCGCGAAAGTTACCATTAACGTGGTTTGGATACCAGGGCACAGCGACATTTCTGGAAATTGCGCGGAAGAGAAGCTCGCAAAGGAAAACGGCGGTTGATGTCCAGGATCCCTCTGTCTTCTTCCAAGCACAGACTCAAAACATCTTTAATTGAAATCAACGGAAAATGATCAACATAACCCTTCTTTTTAGTTTCCAAGCAGATCTAAAGAATTATCTATGATACGATATGATATGATTCAAAACCTTTATACAAAATGCCCATTCTGTCTTCAATACAGTGGTCGATATGGTTTCTGGACGCTGCTTGATGGGAGCGCGCGGTAAATGAGTCGGATATTAAGCTAACAATTTTTGTCGTATGTAGCTGCAGAGATGAGGAGGAGGTAGAAAGTGTAGAATACTATCTCTTCCACTGGCCTGGCAACAAGACGCTTTCTCCAAAGATTCCTTTCACATATAATTATAGAGATTTACGCCTAAAAAAACTTCGAGGCCAAGAGGAGTGGAACAAAACGAAATTTAAGAAATTTTTGCTAGAGAATCGTAACTTTTTTTTTTGAAATTTTTCTAAAATTTATCGAAAAGGAGATAGGCAGAAAACAAAGAGATAAATCTTCTTTATTCATTTTTATGGAATTATGTCGAAAAAAAGTTTTGCCTGAAAATAATATATTTAAAAATTTAGATGTTAATAATATAAAATTGATAAGATCATCGGCTTATTAAAATTTAGAGGAGATTCTAATGAATACCAAGATTTCCTTCATAATTATATTGAAGAGGTTTTCTTTTTTAGTTTTCTAGACTATCTACTAGCAATTAGGCTATCTACTAGCGTTAGAAAGAAACTCTGCAGTCGTTGGATTTCTTAAAATTTGAGCGAAGCTAAAAACAATGCTATCGGGATGCTTCTGAAAACGTTTATATTATCGTAGCAGATGACGAAACTTGGATCTCAGCATATGAGCCCAAAACAAAACAAGAATATATTGTCCGGACGTATCAAAAATTATGGCTTTCTCCTTCCGTAAAACTTATGAAGTTGATGCTGTTGCTCTTGAGGATCGAAGCTCAATGGTATGCAAAAATTTGTGTGTTCAAAGTCATCAACGAAATCAGTAAAAATAACAGAAGAGGTCACATCATCTTTCACCACGCAAATGCCAGGTCTCGCACAACACTGGAACAATTAATTATTTGAAGCAGAAAAAAGTGGAAAATGTCGAAATAATGATATAATGAGACGCGATTAATGATGTCAGTGATGAGACTTATGGCTCAATTAACACGTCAATAAGCAAAATGCCCTAAAATTGGAGTGAAGAGAAGACAGGAGAGACTTTCAAGGAACCGTTGCATCTACAGAAACTCTCTATTTGATTTTCTTTGTGCACTCAGAAAAAAGTTATTCCCTGTAAACATGAAATCATTTTCATTATTTTAGAGTTAGTGTTTTTTCCTTAGTAATACGAAAAATTTTCCACTTATTTCAGTTTCATGCTGAAAATATTGTGCCATTAATTTAAGGGATATAAATTTACTTAGTAAAAATTGCGGCGTCATCACTTGACATACAAATAAAAAAAATTAATTTTTGAATTGGAACCAAGGCGAATTCATATATAAGGTGAAGTAAACGTTAAGCTAAAACGATTTGTTTGTTGTAAATCATACTGTCATTGTGCGTATAATTTGTTTCGTTAAATATTTGTTTTCCTACTTATATGAATTCGCTTCGATTGGAACTTGTTTATATAAAATATATAAGATATCTTGCTGTTCATTTGCAGATTGTAAACAATATGATCTTACTCACAGTTGTCAGGTTTACTGCGCCTAAAACTATGTCGCAGAATATCACGTCGTTGTCACACACTCAGTGGGCGTAACAACTACAACAACTATTGCCATCCTTAGCGGGCTGAAACCATATTTGCCCCATACTCTTCGGCGCAGTAAATCTGACAACTGTCAGACTGATAAGTTTTGTTAGGCCATCATTATAGGGGGAGTAATCATAATTTAGCGTTTGCAGCACATCGTCGGTGGTTTGCCATTGCCTGCCCAGATGAGACAGCTAAAGGAAAAAGCTTATAATTTTACTTTATGGAAAGTGAAATTAATGATCGCTGTAAATAACCAGACTCTATAAAAGAGTAAGCTAAATTCATTGCACTGGAATTTAACGAGAACTCCTGGCAATCTTCAATCAGCTACTTAGTTTTGCACTAATTTTTACTACCCCATTTTACTGCTGGCTAAATGTCAATACAAATAAGTATGTATACGAGTATTTGTTCACTCTCCAATGGCTGTTGCAACATTAATTGATTTGGTCTAGTAAAAAGTTTGCACAAGCAATCAAAAAATGGTCTGAAAGACAGCAGACAAGCAAAACATGCTGCTTATAATGAGTGACGCTGGGGTCCCTCAAGCATTTTGCCACCACTAGCACTTGTGTGCGCCTTTTACCGCCACCATTTGCAATTTGAATATATAAAATGAAATTTTAAATTCTTTCTTCCCCCAAAATGCTGTTTATTACTAAAAACCCTTCAAAAATGTTGAGCTCTTTCTTATTCGCACTCCAAACCTATCTTCCAATCGCACTCGCTTCTACCACAAATTTATAAATAAACCAGTCAAAAACTAAAATAAAAAAACAAAGCGGCTAGTATGTGTAACTTAAATTTGCACTGGCAGATGCCTGAGTGATGGCTTAGTTTGTTGCAAGTTATTTGTGTGTATGCAACACTCATTTGCACTTAACACTTGCAGTCTTTTTGTTATTTCGTATAATTGTTGTAAATACCCAAACGTTTGCGGGTAAGAGAGAGGGAGAGAGCAGCAATAAAAATAAGGTATACTTATAGGGGCATTTGAAGGAGCCCTGCGAGACATTAGTGAGCAGTTTAGGAAAAAATTCTTGATAAAAAAAATTCACAATACACGTCGAAAAAATATTCCTCCAACCTTTGAGAAATTTATAGTTCTCAAGTTGATATCCAGCTTCATTCTCTAATTATTCTCAAACAATTGAGAAATTTTCAGAAATTTGTAGTTCGCAAGTTGGTGGCAAGTTGAGATGAAGTTGAAGATAAACATTTTTTCTGAGACTAATGCGAACAGCTGTTTATTATGCAGAAATAAAAAAGTGGTAGGTTCTTTGCAAATTGCCAGGTATTTTGAAAGTAAAATCGAGCGCATGAGTAAATGTATCGTGCAAAATAGTAAAATCGTAAGGACGAAAGAAAAAAATATCAGTTCCAACAAAGTAAAACGTGAAGTGAATCAAGTGATACATTTAATATCGGTATTTAACCGATTGGTCGAAAACCTGTCTTTGAGGTCCTGGAAAACAAGGCTACTGGCGTTTTACTCATTTATTTTATTTATTGGGGTTTTTGTTTTATTACCCTATTTCCATTATTGCAGTCATACATTTGAGTCCCATTAGAGAATCACAATTGAGTTCAAATTGAGAACTAACTTTGTTTCAACTTTAGAAATATAATTATCGCCTTTAAAAAAAAAAACATGCCCTTTTTGTTGAGAACGCTATGATTCTATAAAGGAGGTACAGTTGAAAAATCATTTTGGATATTTGAGAACTACGTTAGTTCTCAACTTGAGTATATTGAACACTTACAATTTTTTAATTAGACTCTAATACAAGCGCATTGTCAAAATAATTTTGTTACTATAATTTATTAATGATGACAATAATTAGCAGTTTAGTTATCAGCGCTAAGTAAATTATAAATATATCAAAATGATGAAAAGATATAAAACTTCACACAAACAAGGGTAAAGTACTCATTTTTTGCCCATAGTCTATACAAAAATGTCCACTTTGCTAAGCACTTTTGTAGTAATGATAATATGATCACTTATTCACTTATTATATTATTCAGCTGCCTTGCAGGGTGGGCGTGCAGTTAGTTACGTGTAGATGTAGAGACACTCACACAAATGCATAGTTAATTCTCAACTAGTTTTAATTGTTGCTGTTTTATATGCAACTGCTACTGCTTTTCTTGCTGCTGCTGCTGCATCTTTTTCTTTCTTGGCCGCAATCATTTTTGTTAGCTATTATTTTGTTCGCATGTAGATAGTAAATGAACAATTTATTTGCCAACTTTCTGCACCCGCAAGGCTCTTTCCCTATACTTGTCCGCAATTCACTCCTTTTTCAACTCACTCTTTCACCCTTTCTCTCTCTCTCTTGCGCTCTATGTCTGCGCTCTACACTTTGCATTTATTTTGAATGCTCAAACTTATCAAGCTTGTACGCAATGATGTAGAAAATTGCAAATTTTTTGATTATCAAGTTGTTTGCTTTTTTGTTGCTTTTACCGCAACTCCTTCACTTGTCCTCCTACTACTTCATTTGTGTTTTTCCGCACTTCTGACCCCGCAAAAGTACATACATATATTGCAAGTTATTGTGCACTCTTATTATTAACATGCAAACATCTATGGATGGATGTACATTTCCATGTGCACTTATTTGCAAATATCTACTAAAACTTGCATTTTGTCTACATGCAAATATTCTTCAAATATTCATGTTGCTTCTTCTACTTCTTATTCTTATTCGTATTCATGTATTTGTGTAAATTTTAATGAGTTTTTGTGGGCAATTGATAGCTGTTGTGATGGTTGGCTGCTCATTGCCATGAATTGCTATACTAGATTTGTCTATTATTTATTCTCATCACTTTTTGGTTTCATTTGGTTTTTGTTGAATAAGGTTTTTTTTTTTGCAAAATAGCGGTGATTTGCATTTTCTAATAAAAGAAAAAAACAACGAGTATCTGTCGAATTCGTGATCATTATTTGGAGTTCTTAATTTAGCTGGTTTGTGATGAATTTGCAATTTCTGACTTTTCTTTCTATATAACAAGTGGTGTGAGATATTCGATATTGTCTCAAAAAAAAAAAAGTAATATAAAAATAAATAAAAATAATAAAAAAAGTAATATATAGGTAATAAGTAACAAGAATCCATTCTGGTTATTCTGCAAGTTTATTTTATAAAAGGGTATTTCAAAAATAATTAGTTTTTTTAAAAATGTAAACATCTATGTATGTTTTGAAAACGTTAGCATATTTTTAATCGTGCTAGCTAAATTCAAATAATCAGCAGGGAGTTGTAGAAAAAAAGTTAAAAAAATGATTGATAATCATAAGATAAGTTTACATTTGCAATTTTCAATGCTCGCAATCTTCTATTTTGCTTCACACACATTAGGCTCAAATGAACACAGTTCGCATAAAATGTGTCCCAGAATAGGTAACGGCTTGTCTCCTCCGATCCGTCTGCTAACTCAGTCAGGTATTTGTATTTAACACACCCTTTACTAAGTGCTTGACACTTTTACATAATTCTGGCACAAACATTGTTCCGAGATCACTTTTCTCTCAATACAGGATAGACATAAATACAAAAAGTTATTAAAACTTTCTTTACAATTGTATTTCGAAAGACTGTAAACTATCTTTGCCAGAATTGGCCTGAACGTCTAATATTTACTATATATACCAAGAACTTATACAGCATATTACCCTCTCACTAATCACTGCACTTTTTTTTTTAAGTACCTGTTATGGTAATGAACTTTGCAACTCATGGAAGCTCCCAAGTTATATGAACCTAATAATTGAAACTTTAGCGCGCTATTGAAAGTTCTACATACATACAAGTGTATTCGGGTTTTAAATATGAGTCAGTACAGAAATTTTTTCACACTCCAGCACTCCGTTGAAATAAACGTAATTTTTAACTGATTTATTGGCTTTGTTCATTATTTTCAACTATTGTTTTTTTGGTCAAACACAGCTTTTATTATGAAGGCACAGCGGGTGAACTTTTTGTTTGTAAAACTTTTTTTTTAATATTTCAAATAATATCTTAAACTAAATAACATATCATTATCTAAAAAAAATACCTTTTTCAGACGTTTTGAACTCAAAAAGTAATGCCTTCGAATCGTCTGATCCTAGGAAAAGCCACAAGCAGTTGCTCATGTGAAAATACAGGGCTAGGTGTGTAGATGTAAACCAGATTTGCCAAAGTTTTGGCCTTGGGATCTGTAAAAGCTGAAGGCAACTGTTTTCTTCAAAGTTAATGCTGGTATTCCGTAAGCAGTTTTTATACCCTAATTGAGATTTTACCATACCAGAAACCAATCGGATGAAATCAGATTCTAATATCAGTCAGCAAAAGTCAAATTTGTTTCGTTATGGTGAAATGAAAAAACATTATCTGTTAGCGGAACGGTGGGAGTGATCCAACTTTTTTGCTATCTAGGTTCTTTCCTATTCGGTATTCAGTGAGCTGCCTAAAGTCTCTAGTCTCGAAATAAAGTCACTGATTTGTCCGCGGGTGCCGTAGGCAGATGTGTAACGAGTGTGCACTCCATTCGGTGTGCAAGGGTGGGAATTCTGGCCGGAGCAGCTAACATCAAAAATTATAGAAAAGTCTTTTTCTAATTGCGGTCGCCCTTCGGCAGGCAATGGCAAACCTCCGAGTTTATTGTTATCATGAAGAACTTCTTATAAAAATCATTTGCCGTTCAGGGTCGGCGAAAAACTGTAGGTCCTACTCAATTTGTGGTACAACATTAAGACGCACACCACAAATTGTAGGAGAAGTTTGGCCAAACATCAAGCTATGATGTATGCGCCACATTTTTATTTGACAGACTTTGTCAAAATTTTTACTGAAGTCTGTTTATTATTATTATTATTATTATACAGAAAGGAGGTGATGAATCACCAACTTACGTTAAAAAGAAAGGAGCACTAGTGACACAGACCTTCGGCTCAGTCTGTTTATAAATATAATGACTGTTGGAGTAGTTTCTCTAAAGGTATTTGTAACATGGGATGTGATTTGTAGTAAAATGGTAATAGTAGAATATTGTGGATTAGTAACAATTGCTTTAAATAATATTAGGATTGCAGAACGTTTTGCAATTTCCCGGTAATTTTCAGCAGAATACCTACTGCCGGTTTTATGAAAAGGAATTGTAAAAGATTGTATCCAATTTGACCGAAAAATAACTTAATTTATTGATAGGTTAAACAAACTCGGTAAAGGGGTACATACCCGAACGATTTCTTCAAAGCTGTTGGATAAAATAACGCATCTTCGGCAAAATTATTGGAATAGGAATTAAATTATTTTGATGAAGTTTATATGAATATTTGGAAAAGGGCACATCGACTTAAGTGGATTAATTAGACTTTTTTTTACTTACGTAGCTACTAATTACTACTATTTTTATTAATTATTAGTAGTGGATACTATTTTTACTAACTTTGCTACTATTTTTACCCATGTTACTACTAATTCCTACTACCATTTTCTACTAATTTTTACTACTATTTTTATTAATTTCTACTACTATTTTTATTAATTTCTACTACTATTTTTACATGTTCTACTATTTTTTAACTGATCTCTACGACTATTTTTACTAACTTCCACTGCAATTCTTATCAATTTCTACTACTATTTTTACTATTGCTACTACCAAATACTATCACTATTTTTACTAATGCTACTACTTATTACTACTATTATTTTAACTAAGTTCTCCTATTATTGCCCCTCATGTCTTATAAAAGTCTCTCCCAAATTTCACTTTACATCTTTTTGTTGGATCGGCGCAGAAGTTTTACTTCTGGTGCGGACTTAGGTGCATGCGTGCTTTTTGTTTATTTTCCAACATTTTCAGCTTGGTTGCATATTTTTCACAACTATAATTAGGCCATTTTAAATCTGAAAGCTCATGCTTTAGTTTCTTTAATGTTAGCTTGTTCAAAATCGAAGCGAGTACTGGAAACGACTTGGTTTAGTATTTATTATTGCAATAGAACGAGAGTTATTTTAAAAAATTCTTTCGAGAAACGTAAAAGCAGCTATTAAATCTGCCTGCCACTGTCAAAGCCAATAAATGACCTAATTCCATCTACATTCTCAATTTTCCGATAAAACGATGTAAATGTCAACAAATTCACTTAAATATGCCCAAAATTTTCAGTTTTCAAAACAACAATTGAACAACATAATACCAGAACCACAAAACGACAGCGTTGTGGAGTAGCAAAGAAATGCGCTCAGGAGTAAAATGTTACACTTCCAAAAGTCATCCAAGTCACACAGAAGCATTCGAGCAGTCAAATAGTCATATAAACAATTGTTTGTTGTTGTTGTTGTTGTTGTTGTTATTGTTATTATTTTTAGAACATAGTATGTAGTATGAAAATTTAATATCGCTTGGAAGGCGGTGTAGCATGTTGAAAACTTTGTTAAACGAGAATTGAATAATTTGCAATGTTAACTTTATTCGAATGCAAAATGCAAAGCGTCGTGCGTAAGCGAATGGAATGGAAAATTAGTGGAAGTGCAAATTTGCATCAACAATTGCGGAGAGCGAAGGAATGAAAGAAAAAGCCTCAAAGAAATATGCGCTGCTGAAGAACAAAAATAACAATAACAATAACGTTGAAATAATGCATAACAATAACAACAAATATACTTATATTTTGTATAAAAACGGTCAAAATGGTTGAGGGAAGAGGGGCGGGCGAGAGCAGCGTTGGCCAAAAATAGTCAAGGCAAATGCAAAGTTTTACGCTCTCTTGCCATTGTTCTTCGTGTAAATATTATGTATATCTAAAGTACTTGTTGTTAGTATTGCTCGACTTGTGCAATTGCTTGTTGCTGTTTTTGTTGTTGTTGTTGTTTTGTTGTTGTCGCTGTTGCCAGAAATGTTGTTCACGCTGTCTTTTGTGTAGCTGTAAATATTTCATTGTTTTACTTATTGTTGATTGTTGTTTTTGTGTGTGTGTGTTTTATTTTTTATTGTATTGATATCTGTGTATATTTTCCTATTTGTTGTTGTCTAAATTGCTATGTAATGTTTGTGCTGCTACTTTCTTCGAACACTGTTTGTGTTTGACTGCTGTGTGGCAGCCTGTCTGTGGGTCCCTCTGTCTGTCTGTCTGTCGTCTGAATGTTCAACTGTCGTTTGTGTTCGTTCATGCAAAAGTTTCGCTGTTTCCAAAGTGGCAATTTGTTGTGGCCAAATTAAATTAGAGACTTCATTGGCAATTTTGGAAAATATTCTATGAAGAGAATTTAAAAAGGAAGACTTTCGATAAGAGAGGGGAAAATGCGGCGGTTAGGCAAAAATAACATGCTGAATCAGATTTGTATTAGTAAATTTAATGTTCTGAACACTCCAAAGTTTGTTTATCTATTTATATATTTATTTGTTAACCAATGAAGTAGAGGACCAGATTCAGCCAGGCCAAAACCCCACACTGTTGGAGTGAGTACATAGACTGCCAACGAAGATTCAAATATGCACTCAGAGCTGCAAAACGTTGCTCATGGGAAATGTTTTGTCGATCTATAAAAAGTACATAACTTCGAGGCAAGCCGTTAGCGAAGGGAACAGCCAGAAACCCTGGAACTTCTCACTCAAACTCACTTCACAGAGGACCTAGATTCCAAAACTGTGGAAGACATATCTGTTATGGCTAAAAGGGGGATTTTCCATTTGTAGTCATCTCTGAGGAGAATATTGAAACAGCGATTCGAAGCTTTTACCATACAAATCACTAGGGATCGACTTTATCATTCCTGCTGACCTACAACAGACCTTGGACATAATCAAACCAGAACTGGAAACCGTATATAGGGCGACAGTACCACGAAAATGAGCCCATACCGAAGTAGTCTTTATCCCTAAGGTGGAAAAAGCTTCACATAATGAACTCAAAGATTTTCGACCACTGAGTCTATCGTGGTTTCTTTGGAAAACATTGGAGTGTATCTTAGACACTTACAGGACCTTTCTCATAGAAAAGGTAAACAAAGTGGAGTTGGAAGACTATTCGTGGTTAGTGGTACACCTCAAGGGGGACTGTTATCACCTTTACAGAATTCCACTGTCGATAGCCTGCTAAGAGAAATCTAATACAGTGGGGGAAATGTGGCGGCCTGCGCAGATGGCATTACCATAATGGCAGTAGGCAAGCGCCTTTAAACCTGACAGACCTGGTGCAGGGGTTACGCAATAAGTGCACGCGATCGTGCCGCGTCGAGGTATGGGGGTTAACTCCAACAAAACGGAACTGATTATATTCACTAGGAAACATTTTTGCCTTCCAATGGAAAATTTAGTTCTAAATGCAGTTACGTTGAGGAGAACGGAACAAGCCAAGTAACCCAAGATTGTTGCATGGATGTACACAGCTGTTATAAGTTCAACCCGGTTTTATCGTACAATAATTTGGTGGGACTCTCTCGCCGGGAAAGTAGAGAGAATTCAATGGTTCTCTGTTAATAACCAAGGCTATGAAAACGACAACCACTAAGGCGCTTAATGCGTTACTTAATTTGCTCCCGCTAGATCTATATGCTAAGAAAGTTTCATGCAGCAATGCCATTAGACTAAATTCAGTTAGGAAATGGACAAATCCGTTTATAGGCCACAGTCTAATAATGCAATAGCTATTAATTTCCGCCTACCTCATTTTTGCTGTGTTTTTCAAGCGGACCTGATGGCAATTTCAAAAGCCATATCACAGTGTGACATGATTCCTGGCGATGCAATCTATATTTGCCCTGACAGCCAGCCTGCTATTATGGGTCCAAGGAAAACGTTGCCGTGACATGGAGGAGGTGGAGACCATACATCATCTCCTCTGCCGCTGTCTGGCACTAGCTAGAGGGAGAGCTGAAGTTGTGGGTGGCCACTTCCCTGATGAGCTCGACGATGTCAAGTCAGTCAAAATTAGGGATCTGACGAGGTTGTACCCCTACAAAGTTGTTCTAAGGGGATACGAGTCACCCAACAGCACCAATGCTGTACCAAAATAGACTATGTGTCTCAGTGTGTCCAACTCTGTACCGCCGCCTAACATTAACTAACCTGTTAGCCTAGATAAACACATTTTAAATGAATCGTATCGAATCGTAGACAACGAAAAAAAAACTACACACTTCTAAAAAAGATTCCACGAAAAGGATTTTTTGAAAATTAAAAGTCGATCCCGATATTTTATTTAAATTATATTAAATTCAATTAAGATTCTGGCAATATGTAGAAAAACTTTGAGTATTCCGAGCTTCACAAAGACCAACATAGAAAAGCTCTGACCAATGAAAGGAATTGACGGAAGTAATAACGAAAATCGACTATGGAGTGCACTGAAGCCAAAACAGGAAGTGCATAACCATTCTCCTACTCTACAAGCATTCGAAGTTTATCAAAACGCATCTCGATATATGAGCGGGCATAGGATCCGGAGCATCCGCGTATGCTAGATAGCTCTTGTGGGGTGTTAATGAAGTAAGAGTTTAGGTACCTGAATCTCGGCTGCACAAAGGCATGGTAGCGTAGTAGAAAATGAAGAGATGATTCCCCCTCGTCACCCTTCAGACACCTGCAGCAAAAAAGGCATCGTCAGTCTGAATCCTTACGAGGATTGAGAGTAGTCGCTTTGTTAGCGACCGAAGCTCCTTCGAAAGCCTACGGTCCATCACCAGCCTTGGAATTCTGCATGTCGTGATATTCTCCCAGCATTCACTGAACCGACATAGAGCCAATCTATCTAATAGAAGTCAGTAGACGGCCATAGGAGCCCCACCCTCTCCCTCCTTGGAACAATAACTTCAAGGGTGTTCTGCCGAGCGAATTCATCAACTACGCAGTTACCTGCAATGTCGCTAGACCCGGCATCTAAATCATTCCGATATGAAAGTATTCAGCGGCGGCTGAGAGAGAAGTCAGGCACTTCCGGACTAGCTTCAGCCTGTCCGTGAAAGACTCTAAGGGCTTGATTGGAGCCTGACTGTTTGACAGATAGGAACAGATTGTCCAAGAATATTTCCCTGTCAATAAGTGTTCCATCGTCCGCATAGGCAATGATCCAGAGGCCTCTCTTTTCCAACTCTTTCAGGACGCCGTTGAAAATAATGATCAAAATGTGATGTGAGAGAACTCCACCTTGCGGAGTGCCTCTTCCCATGCTTCGTTGTATGGACGCACTGCCCACTCTGCCACCACGGTCCTGTGGATGAGTTTTATTATGCCCCAATCGACCTTAAGCTGACCCAATGTTTTGACTGCTGTCTCAGACCGGTCGGTATTAAAAGCCCTTTCCGTATTCAGGAACGGATCAACGGATCAATCAGTCTCTCAAAGGTTTTCATAAAAAAAAAAGGTTTTCAAAATGAACGTAACCCTCACTTATTCCCTTAAAAAATAAATAAGAGGTCCAAAAGAGGTTAGGAATTTTGAATTAGATTATTGTTATGTAATGAAGATGGGGTTGGATTGAGTAATAAAAGTGTCTCAAATGGGTTCCTCTCTCCATTTAAATTTGAACTTTAACCACCAGAATAATAGAGTGTGGTAGTTTCTTTTGAATAAAGCTTGTCGGTGGCAATTAGAAGCGCAATGTGAAGCCACTTCTCCCCCCATACATTTTTTTTTAAATATATAACAGGCCCTATTCTTATCCTAACTCTGCTACCGCAACTAACCAACACTGCTCTTCTCCTTACCTACTTCTCATGCTTCCTAATAACACAACTTTTTAACCAAACTTTTTTCTAATCAACCAACTTCGTAACTAACTAACTAACTTATGTACAAATTTGTATGTATGTATATTTAGTTGTAAATGCATTTTTGTTGTCAATAAGTTGTTGGCTCCGCTGCTGTTACCAGCCCCTCTCCCTCTCACTCTGTCCCCTCGTTCTATAGCGAAATGTTTGGAGATTTTAAGGTCATTTGATGTGCAGTCATGTTGCAACATTGGCACACTGCACTAATTCACTTTTCAAGTAGTTGCCACCAGAGTAAACTGACTGTTGTGAAAGCCAGCAGCCAGCAGCCAGCAGCAGCGACAGTTAACTGTCAACCCACTAACAACCGCGCTCAGCTGACCTAACACACACCAGCACAGTACTTCGTGGTACTGACCTGGAAAGTGGCAATGGAGAGCAAGAGAGAGATGGAGATAATGTGGGGTGGGAGGGTGACACTACCCATTTCATTAAAACTTTTCCTTTCCACCCGCCGTTTGCACTATCACTGCTGTTGATTGTTTTTACAAGCTCGAACGCTTTTACAACCTTTTAGTCAAACTTGCAGCGGCAACTGCATGTGCTACATAGATGGACATACTGGGATGTATTATACTCATACATATTCTATGTACATATATAACTGGCAACATGCCGCTAACTCTGTAAATGTGAACAACGATGCAACGATGGCACTTAGCAAAGCAGTTAGAATTAACTTTTGGACTTTGACATGAAAAAAAGCAAATTGTTAAAGAAAACAGAACACGAGGGGAAATTTTGTAAATGAACTGTAAATGAACTCGAGCCACTTAAGTCATCAGAAGACTGGTATCGGAGACTTGAAAATTTAGAGCAATGTGGAAGCGAGATGACGGAGATGGCTACGGCATGAAAGTGTTGAAGACCGACACGCTTTCTAGATTATTTCAAAATACTCGTAAAGTTCTTCAATAAATTTGGTCTAACTTGGCGTTTGATTAGGTGCCCGGTATAGCTGCTCCAGCTTGTATTAAAAAGCGGTGACTTCCAACAAGAATTTCAACACTTTTTCTTAAAACTAAGAACATTCATTAATAATCTCAATTTTACGAACGCATTTTGTATAGATTTTTAATGTAATATATAATTTAACATTTAAAATAAAAATTGTGTGTAACTTTTAGAACAGTATTAGTTTTTTTTTTTTCAAAGATAAGCACGACAACTCGGCTGGGGACAGTTTTATCTCCAATTCGTCGCTTTTCTTTAGGTCTCTTAAGATCGCGGGTGAGGATGTCTTAAGAGATATAGGCTGTCTAAAACCAACAAAGCTCATGGATGTTGACGGGATGTCAGTTGGTACTTTTTAAAATGTGCTTTGCTTTTGTTGTACCTTTAACGTTAATCTTTAATAATTCTTTATGTTCTGGCGAATTTATTGGAAGAAGGAAAAAATAATCTCAATCAACCCCTATTTTTAAAAGTGGCTACAAAAACAATGTTCGGAATTAGTGACCTATTTATAAAGTGTCTGGTGCACGCTGCCACTCGCTGGCGTTAGAGAACACCACAGCGATGTCTTCGTGTATTAGACTTACGAGTGTCCCTAGATGCTTCCCTATGACCGTTATGGCGATATTATTAGCTTCAATTTCCCCCGCTACAATGGATATGATACTTTATCAGTGCCAATTGTGTCCCGCTGGAATTTGTGAAACTTAATGAATCGTTGCACACTTAAACAACATTGCGTAATAAAGCAAATATATTTCCAAAGCAACTATTGTATAGCCCAAGCAGTGCGTTTCTTGCAAAGAAATTTTGACCGAAATGGGGCACCAATCTGCTGTACGCAAGTTTGTGCAAAAATTTCATGGGACTGATATGCTAGTGGACAACATTTACGGTCCCCGCCGTCAAACGGTGCGCATTGACGAGAATGCGGCTGCCATAGCCTAGACTATGCGACTTAATACTGGAACATATAAAGAATGATAGAATACAAGATTGTCCTCTCTTTCCCGATTTGGCAGCATCCGTCCATTCGTTGATGATATAACTGAAATTTCCGTTGATTTCACACAAGCAATGCTAACAAAATGTTCAACCATTCTGTCGTTTGCCCTGCTTATTCTGCGTTTTTTTCCTAACCTGTTTTTAAATTTTTTCTTTGCTCTATCAGTGTCTAGCTTTTAATAAGCCACCATAAGTTGCTCTCAGCGCGAAAGACGTAATCTTGTTTTCTATCAATCTTGTCGAATATCAACACGCCACTGAACTCAATGGCTTAATATTTCATGCCCCATCCTGATGCAAATTTGGCGGAAATGACCTCACTTTATCCGTTTACAGGGCGCAATTGGCTCAGCAATTGAAGGCACACGACCATCCGTTTTGTTATCGTTACTCAGTTTGGGCCTTAGAACAGCTCGAAATAAACATCGATATTGATTGGAAAATCATCTTTGCTCACTGTAAGTTTTTTTGTTTTCACTCTTTTGCACACCAAGTTCGATAGTCGTATTATCAGCCGTGTCGGTAATGCCAATTGGTGGTCATCTCAGAGCTGCCATTTGACGCCGTTCACACTATTCGAATTATTCAACAATTTGAGGGCAAAGTTACCTTCTTCTGTTTGAACTTTCGATCAGCATTCAGAACCATAACTAGTTATAAGTTTTGATTGTAATTTAATTTTGCGCATGCGTCAATAACTTTGATAATATGTGCATGACATATTTTTGTGTAATTTAAAATGAAGTTTTAATCGTCTAAATTAACTAAGACCATCGTGAGATTTGTAAAAATTTTTTTTTTTTAATGTCAGCCAAAATGCTTCTTTATAGTTCCGAGATTATAGAAAATATGGTATCATACATAATTTTGATAGTTAAAGTGTGCTTTTTTGTTACTTCAAACGCTCGTCACCATGCAAATATAAAAACCTTAAACGCGTTTTTCTCGAATCACGGCTTTTAAAAACGGTACACAATTCATTTTTTTTAAACAATAAATGTAATGAAAAACGAAAGTATAAAAATAACATTTTTTTCATGCAATTGCAATTTCGTAACAAAGTTATATAATATCAATTCTCTACGATAAATCACAGCCAGTACATTTCTATTGAAGACAAAACTCGATTGTTGCAGTCGGAGGGATAATTTGGCAGCTACACTCTGTACCAGGTATACTCCCCCTGACTCGCCGAGAGTCAATATTCAGCTATAATTTTTGATGTAAAGTGCTAAAAAATTTTCCAAGCGACTTCAATGTATGCACACTAACACCTTGTCAAAAGATTTCCCTGACAGTGTGTACTTTGTCAGTAAAAAAAAAAATTTATTTGGTAGTGTGTGTTTCGAGCACTGAATGTACTATTTTTTTTGTTGTTGTATACCAGTAAAAAGCTTGAATTACTTGAAAAAATTTGCATATGAGTATTTATCTGAATTAATCACATATTTTAGATCAATACCATTTTACAGTACTATGCCCGATTTTCCCCTCGGTGTTCCTACCTAAAGCAATCGATATAAATGCTAGTATTGACTGTTGATGCTAGGTTTGTAACTCCTCCCTATTCGTGGCAATGAGATGTTCTTGTGGAGAACTAACTTCAATGATGACCTGATAAAACTCATTAACCTGACAGTTGTCACATTTACTGCGCCTAAAGCTATGTCGCAGAATAAAACGTCGATGTCCCGTACTCAGTACGACATAACCACTACAACGCTGTTGTCATCATTAGAAGAGGGCATAACACCTCTTTGCCGCATAGTTTTAATCGCAGTAAACTAGACAACTGTCAGGTTTATAAATTTTGTCACAATTGCCGGCTACCTATAAACTTACAGATTTTCAAGCTATTCAGATGTCAGCTCAAATCAAAATGTTAGAATTTAACTCAAGCTGACAAAATGTGTTAAATTTCCCAAATTTACATACATATGTCGCTTGTAACGAAATTGTATTTTAAACAGATTATTAATTTTGCTTTATCTTACTTTCCCTTACTTCGCGTTTTACGCTCAAACAACTTTTGCATAACCAAAACTTAATTTCTTCACTTCTTTCAGCAACCACAATTCCTTCACAACAAAAAAAAAAAAGAAGTGCAGTACAAAATCAGTGAAAGGGTCTTACCCCGCAACTGTTGCATATCAACTAGGCGCAGCTTGTATTATAGGCATACTTTGTGGCCCATGGCAACAATTGCACCATACAAGTAGAGCGCCACCAACGCCAAGCTACCGCAAAGCAAACTCATGCATATGCGAAGTGGAAGAGCTGAGCACTATCAACACACACACACACATACACGTACACATACTCATTCTCTCTCACACACATGCATAAATTTACCCCGAACGGCATGATGTTGAAGCAGCTGTTGCTTGGCAACTACTTCAAAACAGCATAAAGATGAATGAATTTTTACTTAGGGCCATATACATATGCTATGCGTAAGTGTATGCATGTTATGTGAAAATCAGGACGAAGTAGGTAAAAGTGAATTTCAAATAAGTTGGTTAAGCCAAAGTGAGAGCCGGGGAAAATTCATAAATATGCGTGTGCGCCAATGAAGGTGGCTGGGCGATGCAAGAAGATAGCTCAAAGCTGCTGCGAAGAAAACAATAAGAACTTAAAGTTTAGTGAAGGAAAACTAAGTAATGAAAAGGTTGCATAATATAAACGAGAAAATGAGAGAAAGAGATAGATAGAGCAAAACAGTGGGAGGTTTTTACTAAGGGCTAATAATATGTGCACTAAAAGCAAAAGCGATTTAAATTGAAAGAAATGAAATTGAAAGCTGGAGCTAGCGAAGGTTTTTAAATACAAAAGCAGGATCGCCGAAAGAAAGCTTGGTGTCAGGTCTGAAAAATCAGCGCCCACTTAACATTAATTGTGTAAGTTTAAGTCTAGATTCGTAAAACAGTTTTACCCTACGTTATTCGTAATATACGTAAATTTTCCGAACTGCATCGTTTAAATAAATGTTTAATAAAAGTTTATTTGTCTTATATATGTATTGATTTTATTCAACGAAAATATAAAATATAAAAGAGCCATTCCTTGTCTATATTGAGTTACACATTTTTTATTGCTTAAGTCCAGAACTTTTACGGCAATATTTATTTCATTCGATACTAGCGTACCCTGCTCGGGTCGCTGCGCCAATCAAAAATATGGATTTCATTGCAATGATTCTGGTTAAGCAATACTTTTGGTTTTACCACCTTGTGTAAAAAAGTAATTGCTTAGAGCGGCCCTCTTGAGAACCTGAGACGTGTAATTACATACATAGTAATAATATATTAATTTGGCGCTTACATCACAATGCTCAATGCTTGGCAGAACTACTCCCTAATTTTGAGAAAAAAGCTTTTCAATAATATTTGATGTTGCTTTTACTGAACGAGATATAAACCCAGAGCACTCCGACCACCTGACATGGATTTTGGACATAAAGTTCACAAACTTGTAGTAATTGTCCTTGTGAAATATTTATTGCCAATGAGAAAACAACACGGACGCGATCGGCAAGCGTATCGCTTAATATGATAGAGATTCTTGGAACCACATGATCCTCTCGATTTGATTTACCATTGGTAAACTATTGTTGAATCTATTATATTGCGCAACTATTTCTCTATAGCAGATCTGGTTCCATTACATAATCGTTGAGGATTTATTATTTAAATTAAAAATACATATCAAATGCTTTACCACGAAATATCATATCTTTGATGCGATTCTTCAATAATTTTGGTAGCTTTCATATTTTCGAATGATAATACCGGCGATGTTCACGGCTAAGGACACAATACCAAACTTCAGAGCAGCTTAGCTTTATACTAGCCAATACAAATTTTGTTGTGCTGCTTTTCTATATTGCAATTAGTGTAAAATTATATTCCATTAAATGCCTTAAACCTTATGTGCATTTCTTAAAATCCAATTTACATGTAAACCTTGACAGCTCAAGCCGTAGTAGCAAAAGCAAAATACATGTGAATTTTATTATTGGACATTTGACACCATCTGATATAAAACGCTTTTCAATATTATTTGATGTTGCTTTTGCTGACCGACTTTTAAACTCTGGACAAACTGTGAATACAGAAGGGTACGCGGTCATTGGCATCGCTCCCAAGTCCCAGTATTTATACCAAGATCTTGTCACAAATGGGCGGCAAAGAGTCAATTTTGTGGATTTCTTTACACTTAAGCTTTGCTCTTCTTGCTAACTTTCTTTGCGCTTTAATTAACTCTGAAAGCTGCGTTGGTTTCAATGCAATCGGCTGTGAGTTCGTAAGCTCTAAGTCTGTTCTTTTATATCTGTTCATAAGAAGAGTTTTAGCAATGAAATTTGGAAAGTTTTTTATAATTTCCACTGACTAAAAATTAAAAAACGTAATTCTGAGCTCGCATAAATTTTCTGAGACCATACAAATATGAGATCCTGATTTTTTGTACGATTCGTTTGAAGCATTGAACACACGCCGGCTTGTCAAAGCCAATGCAGTGAAGTTAAAACGAGTTTTGCGCTCTATGGAACTTTGAAACACCTCAAGCGCATGAAGGAGGGTTGCCATTTGGCCAAGATTCATATCTTTTAGTGCATTTTGATTTATTGGGCCAGTATGGAATCAGTTGTTAAATGCGCAGTAATTAAAATACTCATATTACCTTAGGATTCTCACTTAATTTTTTCATTCCACAATGACACTCTGGTTACCCGTCCATTTCATATAGATAACTTTGTTAACTTAAATACGAGAACATGGTATAAATCTCCAAACTTTAACTAAAAACTTATTTCCCAAACAAATTGTATAACGGTAATCTTTTCCGTGCACCTCTGTTGTTTCTATTAAATTTGGTCACAGTTCTGAGAGGATCATCAGAATAGACCTCTAAATGTCCATAGGTTACAGTCTAGTAGCGTGACCAATGACACACTGGAATCTATGTCAGTTCTGGCCAGTAAGTCATGTACCCCCCATGCCGATGACCTGACAAAACTCAACAACCTCAACAGTTGCCAGGTTTACGACGCCTTAAACTATGCGGCAAAAACTGTTTGCAACCCTTTAATAATCTCATAGCCGTTGTAGTTGTTATGCCCAACTGAGTACGTGACATCGAAGTTATATTTTTCGACATAGTTTTAGGCGCAGTGACAACTGTGAGATTGGTAAATTTTGTCCAATCATCAGAATAGGGCGATTAATTGCAAAAACAGCACTACTTCTGACCAATTTGAGTTTTGATACAGACTTTTAGGCGCTTATGCCATATATAGTGAAACTTCTCATGACCGGAAACTCACCGGCGCATTGTTTTTTGTCCGTTTGTGGTAGATATCCACTTAGGGGCAGCCCAAAAAATTTGTATATGGTTAAAAAAAAAGTATCGCCTTTGATGAACATTAACTCTAAACTCCCATTTGGAAAGAAATGTTTGTTTATTTCCATTAATTTCTGCCGCTTGAGTTTTGCCAATATTGAACATTTGAATACAAAAAATTGTGCGAAACTACATTTTTTATAGGCATTCAACTTTACAACTCTTTATTATTTTATTTATTTATATGGCAGAAATATCTGTGAAAATGGTTAAAAGAGAATCGCCTATTTTATTTTTAGCAAAACTACTGCAATGCTTGTTGGAGATTTTTTTTAATTTTCTCCGTTTATGAGAAATTTTTAGGTCAAAATCGTTCGAAATATAATAACCGTGACCGGTCGTTATTAGAGTGTTCGGTTATTAGCATGATTTTTGCAAGGAAAAACTTATGAAAGGTCTGTGTACACGAAATTTTTCAGGTTATTTAAGCTGTACGGATATAAGGACTGTCCGCTATGCGGAATTTCATAGTACATACACGAAAATACAATTTGTACCAACGAATATAGAACGCACCTTCGTAAACTTTCCCTACTACACCTCGGCCTGGGCGAACTTCTTACAAGCACTTCTATAAATTGGAGCCCAAAAGTATGCTCCAAATTTACATGCACTTAGTTGGAAATATAACTTCATGAAACTTCATGGAATTAAAAGTTTTCTACATAGCAACATTTAATTGCACAGCACTTCAAAACATGCTCAGTTGCTGTTAAATCTTGTTAGAATTTTCAATTTGTCACGTAATGATGCGCCTTTAAGTATGCCACACATAAATCACAAACACTCACACATACCTACAATGCATACGCACAGGCTGATAAGTACTTACAACGAGAGTTAGCTAGCGCTTACAAGTCATAAAAAATGTTGCAAAATGTGACTGAGGCGAAAATGTTGCAATGCATGCAAAAACAACAACAATCACTGATACTACAATGTACGCTGCTAGCGCAACAACAATTTATAACCCATAGTCACATTAGCAAGTTCTGTTGCAGTACAACGAGTTTGTGCGAGTGGGAGAGTAGCGTAGGCCTGGCAGTGAGTGGCAGAAGAGAAAGAGACAGAAACAGAGCTGGTGTAACGGCGAGAACAACTGGAATTATGACAATGTAACAAAAGCGTTGCCAAAGCCGGACATTGCGGTTGAGGCTGGTTGCGGTTTTGCAGTTGCAGTTTGTTGTCGCCCCACTACCGATGCAATGTTATTGTGAAAGTGATTTCGGTTGCTGTTAGTTTTGTTTTGTTTACCGCCGACTGAATTTGTGTGCGGCGCGTATAAAACGTTACGTATGGATGTTTGGCGCGTTGCCGGCGACGTCGACATTTCGTTTGCAAGGCATCATTTTACGGTTACATCCTATAAGTATGCAACGAAAATTTACTGCTGCCACTTAAAATTGGCTAACGGCTTTTGCAGAGTGCGCATTACGGTCAATGTATGTATGTATGGATGCACGTATGTGTGTAGGTGATGAATGCTGTGCTGCCTATGTGCGTGTGTGTGTGTTGGAGTGTTACGTATATGTGCGCAATCCGCGGTGGCAACACTTTATCAGCGGCACAGCATTGTCGCCATTTAAGCATGAAATTGTCGGCTGATAACACATTCAAAAAACACACACACACACACATACCGAAATACATATGTACATACATATGTATGCAGCGGGTTGCACATAAACATTGACACATTTACTACACTCGGCACTAACAATAGCCTTACTCCTTGCGATCTGCGCTTAAACAGGGGCTTTTAGGCGCCATGACAACAACAACAATGATGATGATGATGATGCGTTGCTCGCATTAAATGCGTTTGTGAATGAATGGCTGGTACACAAAAGCGTACAGCAATAATGTCACTGAAACGGATGACGACACACACACAGACACACACACCCATATAATCGCTTTTGTATGCCGCACAAAAAACAAATAAACCGAGTTCGTAAACATTGGCTGGCGGTGACGGGTGTTGGCGTATAGTTGAGGCAGTAGCTTAGTGTTGGCGGCGGTGATGGTGATATTATAAGCCCTGACGCGGAATGTAGGCATCGACTGGGATGATGCAAAAAGATAGCATTGCGAGCGCGAAATGCATATAAAAAATGTTTTAATGTTAGGAATTGGTGTTGTGAGGGAGTGTTGGTGGCCACAATAAATAAAATACTAAAGTCTACTATAGCAGATATGTTACTTTAAAGTATTTAAAGTAAGAGTAAGTATTCTTACGTAATCACAAACACAATTACACCGCTACTGTGATAATAACTGTGACGAAAACTATGCTAAGCCTTGAAGTTATATTTAAAAAAAAAAATATTGATTTTCTTAACGCTTAAAAGGTTGCGGCATATTTTTTAGACGTAATAGTTATGCCAATTGTGATGCGGTGAGTTAAAACTGGAAAGCTAAATTCTGCGTAAAATTGGTATACAGTGAAACCTCTCACAACCGAACACTGACAATTCCACAAATTTTGTGCGCTTATGGGGGTTGTCAGGTTATGGGAGTGCGCGAATAAAAAATATAATAAAATTTATGCACACCCGTCTTAAATAAAATTGGTTTGATATATATAAATTTTTTGGCCTGATATTTTATTAAACGACAATATTAATTTTTGAACTCAAGGGCAGTATAAAGAAAAGTGGGTTCGAATGCCGGTGTAGTCGTGAAAGAAATCTGACGAGGAGATGTAGTGATCTCCGAAATAGCTATAATTTCTACCACTCCTGACTGTTGTTGCTTTTTTTCCAATATACTTTTCCTTATACTGACCTTGAGCTTAAAAATTAATATTGTCGTTTAATAAAATAGATTTCTTTTATATTATTGGCAGCATGGAATTTTCCAATATCGCATTACTAAAGCCAACAGAGGTTTTTGTTGTTTTCTTCTTTACACTCTTATTTAGTCATTTATTTTGCTTGTCCCTTGTCCAGAGGTAATGAAACTAAAGATACCAAACGGAAGTGTCCGCGTCCGGTCATTAAAATGTCCGGTTGTTGGAGTGAAATTTGTTCCGAAAACACAACGTAAAACTTAGTTCCTGAGATTCTGTCCGATCAAGAGAAGAGTCCGCTTATTGGAGGTGGCCGTTAATAATAGTTTCGAAATATTGCTCTCTCCAGGCCAGCCAGGATGACTGAAAATATAATGACGAAGACCGTATCTCGTTTAGAGACTGACGCCGATAACACCCGCGGAGACACGAATAATGTGCAGAATAGGCGAAAAAGTTATTGAAACCTCAGCTTGTTCAACAGCTTTTCGAAGAATAATAACCTTGGCGTAGATAACTATTAGAATAAAGAATAAATATTAATGGGCGACCTCGAAACCCTCTATGCATAGTCGAGTATTTTAATTGAATATAGTAAGAACTCAAAGATGTCCCCAACGCATATGAATGTGGCATAATCTATATGACCCTGTTTTATGTTTAAATATATTTTTTACTGATGAAATAATTGTTGAGATTCTAAAATGGATTAATGCCGAGTTATCCTTGAAACGGAAAATGTCTATGACTGATGCTACATTTCGTGACACTTATGAAGAAGAAATTCGTGATTTAATTGGAATTCTGGTAATGACAGCAGTGAGGAAAGATAACCAACCACATGTCTACAGATGATGAACTATTTGACAGCTCTTCCTAAATGGTATATATGTTTGTGATTTGTCATGTTGGATGCGGGTGTTTTGATACGATGTTCCCGAGTTGATGATAAAAATAGACGCCCCACATTTTAAGAAGACGATGTATTTACTCCGGCAAGAAAAATATGAAATATTTTTTAAACGAATGTATAAGTAACTATACTCCAGGGGATCACGTGACTATAGGTGAACAATTCTTAACAAGCCTCGTAAGTATGGCATACAAATTTTAATGATGTGATACATGATAAATGGAATGTCTTATTTGGGAAAAGGTTCTCATACGAATTGTGTACCCCCTGGTGAATATTACTGGAAGGATTGATCGAAGGCCATGCATGACAGCGGTCGTAATATTATATGCGACAATTGGTTTACCGAATCCCTTTGACAAAAAACTTAGTTCAGAAAACTTATAAATTGACGATTGTAGGAACGGTGCGATCAAATAAACGTAAAATACCTGAAGAGGTCTAGGATAGTGGGAACATCTAAGTTCTAATTTGGCGGACCCCTTACATTTATCTAAGCTGAAGCAAGATAAAATGGTTGACTCGACGCCAATGTCAATGAAACTACCGTATTATAACCAAACTAAGGGCGGCTTAAAAGAGCACTCGATTAAATGTGTTCTTTGATGTCCTGTAATAGGAAGACGAATAGATGGCATATGGCTATTTCCTATGGTATGATAAATATTGCATTTATTAATACTTATATTATTTATATATCGCCATTATTTTTGGTTGTTGCAGATATTTAATTCTTTTTGTTTTTTTGTAATAAATAAATATAAACATATTTTCAATTCTGGTATTTTTATTTTAAAAGTTCTATCAATATTAATTTGTTCTAAAACAACCAATAAAACACGACAATATAGCTGGCCACATTTCATGCGTCAATTTTACGTATGATTATCTTTTACGTGTCTTAAAATACGACTACCTTTCTAGGGTTAATATAAATTTTGAGAACTAATAGCTTTATCCTTTTCCAATAACTAATCGCCTCATTACTATTGTGATAACTACCGTGCCTGAAATTATGCTGAATAAAACTTCGTTATATGAAAAAAGCATGCAAGCATTTTTTAGTTTATTTTTGGATTTGTCGACCGCTTGGAAGAAAGTCTCTGGGGCATATTTTGAGGCTCCTTAGTTATCACAATAGTAATGAGAATATTTTTGTGATCGCGTAAGGATTGGGGGTTTATTCATTTGGCTTGGTTTCGCCGCTGAAATAAAAATAAATTTTGAAGTAAATTCTTCATCATAGTGTTGGTTCAGTGAGTTTCTTCGCCCTTGCATGTAAATAGTTTTTTTTTAAATAGGTTTTTGTTTTTAATATGAATTTTTCCCATATAAAAATATTTTTTACATTAGCATTAACAAAAGCGGCATATATACTTAAATATTTGCACTGTAAATGCGATTTTTCTGATAGACATTTATGCACCATTGTGGGCAATTCTGAACAATGATTCTAATGCGCAATGTACATATGTATTTCGTAATAACAAACCGACAGATTCTTGTTGTAAAACCTTCACCACTTTTCCATAATTTTTTAACAATGAAATGTGAAGTACTTGGTACAACGCCGAAAAATAGGCATGCATTTTCATAACAAAATTTATTTATGATTCCTTTGACATAAGAAACATCATCATTTTACTTACTTTCGAAAAGCGAAAGTGTTTTCTGAAAATCAACTAATTACTTTACAAGTATATCTCTTGGCGGTAAACGTATGCACTTATAAGAGCTTAATCAACTCAAATATTCCAAGGACATTTCGGTTCATGCTATTATAGCATCTCCTAAGGCATGGAAAGTATATTAATAATTTAACACTTTTCACTAGATAGTCTCTTACAATCAATATAACATATTAATTTATTTCTAGTGATGCGAATCGCCTCAGGAGTGTTAATAAAAATTATTCCATGCAATGTGTATCAATATTTCAATTTCTGCTTGCATAACTTGCATATGTCGCCTTAAAATATACATCATTTCATTACATCATTTATTTAATAGGAAAAATCATACTCAGAATAGCTTTGAGCACGTTTCCTATCATATTAGCCAAAAAATATATGTAATATATATTACAATATTTGTAGAATATCTCTAAGCATTGAGCTTACAAATACATCACGCAATCTCCTACTCCCAAGCCACCAACAGCACACGGCTATTGTCCTAATTATTGCTCCTAAAATTATGCCGCAAAAACTTCATTTTGTCGGCTTTAGTTATGACAACTGTCATTGTAGTCGTTGCGACCTATGCCTGGTTTTCATTAAACAAATCATGCAATTGCAATGAAAACAGCCAACAATTTTGTGGAATTTCGATTTACCCAATGCAAAATTGTAAAACCTCATGTGACAGCTCACATCATATTTGGGCGTCAAAAACTTAATTTAACTTAATGAAATCAAGAAAAAAATATTCTTCGCATTCGGCGTCATATTTTTAAGCGCAAATTGTCATGTGATGGCTCTTGTCTGGTCTGTTAACATGCAAACATTGCCGCCCCGTTTAGTATATGTTATGTCATAGACACATAGCCGCATCGACTAATAGTAGCTTCCTAGGAAAAAAATCGTTTTTGCTTTCAAACTTTTATTTTAAGAATTCTAATTTTTTCTCTTCTAATAGCCACAGGCGCTCTAAGAAAAATTAAATTCCAAGCACTTCCAATTAGATTTTCACAGCATAACCTTAGGCGCGCACCATTTTGGAATTAAGCAAATTTTATTAAATTTCATTACGTTAACTATAAAATACTAATTCAATAAATTCTAATGACTAGCATTGCCCCAAGTGGAGTACTAGAGACTGAAGATGTTCAAAACGCGTAGAATCAAAATATTATTTTCCGTTCATTGCATAGCTACATGCCCTCGAGCAAGTGTTTTAATTTTAATTTCTTGGCTCAGTAAACCAATACGATTTTGCGGCAGCCATGTTAGTTTACCCAAAAAAAAACCACACACATACAAACCTATTTAAATACTATTTGTGTGTATGTGTGCGTATGAAAGCTACTATAGATGGCTGCTCATCAAATTAATGGCCGCCAATGTGAACGACAGTTTGAACTCTGAGTCTACTTATTTACTTGGATGGTGAGTATAATTTTCGAATTACTTTAGGACTAAGTGTGATTATATTTACAAGTATGCGTGTAGCCATGGCAAAAACTTTACAGACAGCTAGCCGCATTGGGAGAAATGTAGAACGGAAAGACAGTGATTTGTTTGTTGGCAGTTCAAAGCCAACGAAAAAAGGGCAGATCGAAAGTGACATTCGAACGATGGCTATAGAATTTTCGAAGCACAGGAAAGTGGTTGAATGAAATTTTGAGTAAGGGAAAATTTAATTTCATTTGAAAACTATATGGAAATGAGTTTAGAATGCAATAGAGCTGCATCTCTAGAGGGAGAGATGATATGAAGAAGTAGCATTGAAATTATTTCTACCTGCGCTTTGGCTAAAAGTGAAGTGAATTTTTCGGAGTGCATGCAATAGAGGAGAAGTATTGTAAGCAAATTGACTTTATAAAGCCTTAAAATAAATAAATGTGCTTTGAATAAAGTAAGTGGAGTTGTGATTGTAGTTGTTACCAAATATGATTAATATTTTATCATCAGTTAGCCGACTGCGTTCAATATGTGAAAACTGTTGTGGTTCTCGAAAGTTGTTAATCTGAAAAGTGTGCGGTCTGTACTTTGCATATGAATGAAGTTACTCAATTCATAAAATTTGTATTCCTGTTGGGAGTACCTCTGCTTATACGTATATTATATATGTATATACTTAAACACTCAAAAAGCGGAAATGAGCTCAACTGCTGCAGTCGCCTTGTCAATACTACGGCTACACCGGATGTGTGCAGTAAAATCTGTTTACAGTTGCTTTGACGCCGGCTTGTTGGCGAACAAATTTTGTTTGCAACTTCAGAATATACTGGCAGGGATGTTTATTTTTGCTTACTAAATTTTATTATTAATTTCTCTTAGCTAAAGTTTTCAATGGCTCTTTGTTCGTGACCATCCGTTTTTTGGAAGTTTTACATATTTTGTGTTCAGATTGGCATATTTTAAACTATATTTTTGCACGAAAACTCTATTTGAAACACTCAGTGTTGAGACCTTAATTTCAAATTTTATAGTGCCTCCAAAACCGTTTGATTTATATAGAACATTGGTTCTAACCAAAATCGGGCGACTTTTGCTTATTTGAGAGTCTGCTCAATAAAATTTTAGCGCTCATTACCAGCAGTGACTTACCGCCTCATCGCATGACTATTGTTATCGCTACTGCGTATAACAGTTCTCTTCCGACGTCAATGACACGACTTATTGCGTTGCGCTTCTTCCAACTACTGTGCCTAAAATTATGCCGCAAACATTTTGTTAACAGATCCATTGATGACAACTGTCATTACTCTTGTTATGACCTGTTCCGTACGTGACAAAGTTTAAAAAAAAAATCTTAATTTCTTATCAAAATGTAGGCCCTGCTCTATTCGTGCGGAGTTACAAAACTAATCACACCACTATTGTCACAAATAATGCACCAAGATCTATACCGCAAAAACTTGCCTATATTTAAAAAAATATTAGAGGAGTGTTTTTTTGCTAATTTCTACAGTAATTAAAATAAAGTTTTAGCCGTATACTTTTGGGCTCAGTGTTTATGACAATAGTGATGCAACTAGTTTTGTGACGACGCAATATAGTTACAAATTGCAATACGGAAAAAGTTTTTTAAATATCTCGAAACTAATTAAAATATAGGAGTTCAAATTTAAGCTGAATTTTTTCTTATTGTAATATCTCGAAAGTGTCTGTTCAAACTAATTTTTGTTCCGTTTATTATTTCTCCAGTGTTAAGCCGGCTTCAGATAGTCTGAACAGATTAGTGTGTCGGGGCTCATTAAATTTGTGTGTTTTACAAAAACCAGACTGAACCCAACAACTTAAATTTGAACTTACCTATATTGTTTATAATTTTTAAGTTGAGTATTTGATTAAATAAGTAGTTCATTAAATCGAAAAAAAATTAATTTTTTTTAATTTGAATTTGAATGTTTTTGTTTTGAATTAAATTTTTAACACAGAAATATAGTTTGAACTGCGAAATTTAAAATTCCATTAAAACTTAAATTGGAAATAATTGATTGAAAATATTCCAATTTTTATACAAAGTTATGTAATAAATTTAGTATAGAACGAATTCCGTTGGAATATTCGCATATTTTTCAAATGCCTTTTTTGCAAATTTAATTTTTTTATATATCACTAATTGCAAATATATTTGCATAAAGTGCTAGTCATGTAGAACAAAATTTTAAACTGTGTGCAAAGTATGTAAAATTTCAACAACCAAAAAAAAAACATTAAAGAAAACTTTAAAAATTTTTAAATTTGTATAAACAAAATGTTTTGAAAACTGCATATTTTAATATAAAGTGCACTTTCAATAATAATAATAAAAGAAATAAATAAAATGCTAAAAAAAAATTTTAACATTTTGTTTTTAAACTTCGCTTTTTTCTTGCACGTAAAACATGGGCAGCAAGATAAACGCGAAAAAAATTATCAGAAATCAGAGCGAATGTTTAGCCAATTAAAAATTGTGCTTTATTGCACTAAAATTAATTAATTAAAATTTTCGAAATAATCCGAGAAAAAAATTCGATATTTTCAAGATAATTTTCTTTAATCTTTACATGGTTTATATTGTAGAATGAGTTAAATATGTTACATTAAAAATGTTCATGGAAAAAAATATTAGGAATACATAAAAATAGTGACTGTGTACCAGTTAAAATCAGAAGCCACAAAAATATCATTTGCCTTAAATTAATGAATTTAATATTTCAGTTATGTAACCGTTTTTGTTTTAATTTGATTTGTTAATTAAACTTGAATTCAGAGTTTAAATAATTGTAATTGAGAGTTTGAATTCATTATTAAAATTTTATAATTCGGTTTTAAGTTATCAAAACAAAATTTAATTTGTTTTTTTTTTGAATTTTGAATTTAAAATTTTGTGATTCGAATTTAATATTATTAAATTTGTTTTTAAAAATTTTGAATTTAAAATTTTATGGTTCGAATTAAATTTTATTATATTTTTTTCTGAAAATTTTGAATTTAAAAAATTATAATTCCAATTTAAGTTATCAAAATAACATTTAAAAAAGTTTCAATTTTTTTCGTTATATAAAAAATACAAAATTCATGTCTTCTATTTATTCGAATAGTTCTTAAAACATTTCCTCTGCTAGTCCATTCCTAGTTTAAGACGAGATCTTCCATTTGCTTTACCAAAAATATTGGAGTGATTGAAAAACTAGCTCGGTCTTCTCAATCCCCAGCATTTTAATTAAATACAAGGTAGATGGGTGTAGGAAAACCTGCGCTATTTACGTCTGTTCGGTAGGAACAAATATTTTCCAAAGGAGATGTCAGAAATGCCTTTACTATCACTCTTAGTTTATGCTTTCAACAAATATGACTTTTTTTTAGCGGCAACCACAAAGCTTACTTGCAAGCCCAACTGTTTTTGTTTTTTTTTTTTACTTTTCAATCAAATCTCTATTGTTAGTCGTCTGAAAATTTCTACCGCAGTCATTGAAAAACAATTTTCAATTGTTCATTTGCCGGTCAAACTTTAAATTTCCTTTTTTTGCGGAGGAAAGTGTGTAAAAGCTTAGGCTATTGCTTTTTTGTTTTTTACTGTACGTTACTGCTGCGTTATCCTTTTTTATAAACATATTTGTTGTTGCTGTTTCCACATAGTTGTTAAACATATTGTAGGCAAGCAAAAGTTTTGGGTACACATGTACATACATTAAAAGGATATTTGAAAATTAATTGAAAAGAGACTGAAATGAAAGCTTAAAAAATTAGCAAACATTTATTTGTGCAGCAAAATAGTTTTTGGGTTAACGAAAACAATGCATGGAATTTCGGTGCATACTTTTTGTGGAAGTTTTTGAATGTTGCGGACTGAAACTATTTCAAGTGCACGAAAAGAGGAAATAATTAAAATCAGAGAACATCTAAATATATGATTTTTTTATTCATTGTATTTTTAAATGACTTCAAGTAAATTTTATGTATTTATTGACGAATAATAAATTTTTTTCGTATTTATTACATAACTTAAAAGGATTTTTTGAAGAATTTATTAAACTTCATAAGTCGTGCTTTTAAAAATTTGCCTATTGAAAGAAAGCTTTAGAAATATTCAGTGATTACTTTTTCGGCTCAGAATTATTGACCTTAACAAGTAGAATAGGAAGCGGTTGGAAAAAAAGTGAGTCCTTCCAAAATACCAGTATATAATGCCATATTCGCTCCTATTGTAGCGAACTTATAGCTTTGCCTTTTCCAAAGAAGTCCACTTTCAGAATTTGGAAACCTACTCAAAGGAATGGAAATAGGTTTACATTTCCTCTAAAAAACATATCGGTTGTAGATCATGGATTTACCTCAATTACCTCAATTAGATTATTTGATATTAGTTCAGTTCTTAGAAGTCGTATTCTAACTACATAAACATATCTGGGGAACAGCATAACTATCGAGATGAAAGTTCCACCAAAGTGCCATGATATCCATTATTTGAATTACCTTGATCTACTAGCTGTTATAGAACTAAACACGCTCTCCACAGACTATCAAATTTACTGTCAGAATGAAAGGTACTACTTCGCTCAGTGATGATCGAATGGCACTGAAGATTTATCGACAATTTTTAGCAAGTTATTTCTCACGTTTTTTATATAATTTTTCTTTCTTAAAACATTGTTTATTCTTCGGGAACAATCCTATATTTGATTTTTGCCGACGGCGTAACGCATTTCCTTCATATAACGAGAGGTAAGAATTGTTTTTTTTTTTGATTACGTTTAATACTTTGAGAAGTATGTGGAAGCTTAAATATCTTAGATCGATAAGCAGATAAAATGTTGTAGAATAGATTACTTTACTTCCTCAACATCGTAAATTGACATTACATCTCACTTTTTTATAGTTATTATGTGGAAAGCGTGAAATTCATTTAAGAAACCTTGTAATGAATTTAAATTAAAGGTATGAACTCCTACTTAGCAACTTCCCGACTGTCTTCATTTCTGAATAACCCACGTCCATATGTGACTCAAGGACTTGAGATGAAAAATTTTCTTTACCATTTTCATAGGACACATGTGAACACAAAATCATAATTCGAATATGTTTACAGAAATGAATTACATGTGACTCATGAACTTATTTCAAAAACCATCTGGGGCAGCGGCGCACATGATTTTTTTAATGAAACCTCATTTCCTTATATTACAAATATTTCAGTAACTACTTTTTGAGCCTTTATTTATACAAGTCCGCAATGAGCCGAATGTTTTCCTACCTGTCACCTCATACATCTGTTCCTTTTCAAGGAATGTTGTATTTGAGTTCTAGTGTGCCCTAAATGAAAAAATGGAGAAACAAGAATAGAAGTACATATTATGCATTTGCTATAGAAACAGCCCACACATAAGATTTTCAAGGCTTACAGGTATGATCAACGCGAATTCAATAAGGTGATTCCAGTAAGCAGCAATAATAGAATACAAGATTGCGCTGATTGAATTTCAATTCAGGAGAGGAACTTGGGTCTGACGTCAAACCAGATGTTATAGATGTTAGATAAAAAGAATATACACGATTTGTGAAATTCTCGAGAGAGAGTTAGCGGTGCCACAATCTGCGCCACCTTCTGTATTTTTTCCACGATGGACAGTAAGAAGCGCTCAGTTCTCTCTCCGTGGTACAGCAAATACCAAATTGATGTGTTTGTTGTAACACCAACTGCAATTGTGCCTATAATTTGGTTATGCAATAATTTGTTAGTGTAATTTTTGTTTCTGCATTGCACCAGCTTATATGTGAATTCGCCGTGGGCGTGATCATACTCGTGAGATGTGCCGGGAAGCAACTAACTTAAGTAGATCTCCTAAATGGGTTTCTATTAAACTCAGATCCTTTTATTATTAGTTTAAAAAATACCACAGAGGATGAAGACTCTTTTAAGCAAAACAGTTCTTGAAAGGTTAAGTGTGCAGTTTTCTTTATATTTTAAATAAATAAACATGTGAATAATTGTTTGAATTACTGTATAAGTTTCTGTACTTGAATTCAACGCAGATTCAGCTAAACGCTTTTATGTTTTAAGTAAGATATAGCTGAAAATCAACCGTATATATTTTATAAAAATTGAATTTTCTATTGAAATGCATATATTTCTAAACAATGCTAAACAAGTGGAAAACTGAAATGAGGTATAACTTTTATATGGATTTAGTAACCGTTATGTTCTTTCACCATAAAACGGACATATCCAAAAGTTTACTTAGCCAAACAAAATTCTAAAAACATTTTTCTGAAATAGATTTGTATTTTTCTGAAATACATTTGTACTTTTCTGAAATATATTTGTACTTTTTTGAAATTCATTTGTATTTTTCTGAAATTCATTTGGCCTTTTCTGAAATATAATTGTGTTCTTTTAAATCAAACTTGTCGGTTTCTGAAACACATTTGAATAAATATACTAAAAACATTTTTCTGAAATAAATTTGCACTTTTCTGAAATACAATTATATTTTTCGGAAATTAATTTGTGGTTTTCTGGAAAACATTTGCATTTTTCTGAAATACATTTGTACTTTTCTGAATTTCATTTGTGTTTTTCTGAAATTCACTTGGCCTTTCTGAAATATAATTGTGTTTTTCTAAATCAAACTTGTCCGTTTCTGAAACACATTTGAATAAATATACTACAAACATTTTTTCTGAAATAAATTTGCACTTTTCTGAAATACATTTGTTTTTCTTAAGTACTGTTGGAAAAAACTGGCAATTATATTTACGTCCTCGATCACTACCCCTTTCTTTTATCATCCCCTGAGTTTCAAAGTAGCAACTCAATTTCGTCAATTCCATCTCACCGCGTGACATCACTTCGACATTCAAACATGCAATCGGTAATTGTGTAGCTAGTTGAGAATATTTGTGTACATACACTCCAACTCTAATTGAGCTGTGTAATTAGAAGTAGAGAATTTCGATCAAAAAAGTCTACACAATCTGGCCACTGAATTTGGTAGCCCCAGGCGACAATTGGTGGTGGAAATTTTAAATAAATATAAATGCAAATAAAAGCTTATTTACATTTGCGTGGTAGTAAAAGCCGAACGAATATGTTGGCACATTTATGAAGTTGTAAAAATTGCCTGTCGAAATTTGCATGATTTCCAACTAGCCCTTTTTTGTATGCTTGATTAGTAAGTGCCAATAGTTTGGCAGCACCATGGGAAGTCAAGTGTTTTGCGGCAAAAGTGGGGAGGTGTTTTCACTAATTTTGTTTGCGCGTTAAAGAGTCCTTACCAGTACGAGTATAGGGAACAGTGGCGAAATGTGAATAATCAAAATTGTTTTTTTAGCCAATCGATAGAAGTGGTTTCGCTGTTATGTTGAGATCTAAATGCGTGACCGGGAAATTAGTAATTTTGCAATTTGTAACAATTTTAGGGTTAAGTATTTTATTCAGTGAAGTTTTCAAGTGTTATTATTGTGGATTACTGTGAGCGCTTTTAAAGACTGAGAAATAAAAAATTTTACGTGCGATAGTTGAAGAAGCGGTATAATTAGCTTTTAGTTAAAATTTAACTTGCAATTTGCTTGAATTTTCTAGTTTCGATTTGCTTTGTTAAATGTTCAACGTATATTTTGCACTTCTACGAAAAACAAACATTATGATCGTCTTGCTTGATACCCCTGAAAGTAGCCAAATATTGCTCCTCCAGATATTGGGCATTTTTAGTTATTTTAGCGACATGAACAGTTCTTAGCAGATAAATTTATTACTTCGAGTTTTCACATTAATATTTTTTTTTAAATATTGCAAAGGTTAGCGACTTTCGGCTGAGTTGAACTTCGGACGAATCGTTCTATGCTCACACCTCATAGACAACCCTCATTGCATCCCTATTGTCATACCTACTACACCTAAAACTATGACGCATAATATCCACATTGTGTCATTATTCTCACATGCTCAGTAAGTCGGAACAACCACAATGACAGTTCTCATTATTAAAGGAATCAAACCCCTGTTTTAGGCGCAGTATTTAACGCAATCGTCATGTGATAAGTTTTGTCATTGGCGTCAGAATAGGGTAGTAAGTTAGTTTTACCGCTGACGTTTACGCCATAAATTTTATTATTTCAGCTTTTGGCGCTTAGTTTTTTAATATGTCGGAGAATAATGAAATTTCGTTCTATTTGAGTCAGATTTCTAATTTAAAAAATAGTTATTAGATCGCCTATTAATAGACTATAAATTGTGAGCTTCCAGTTTTATAAACTCTAGTTTTATTTGCACGTATTGACTTCTAGCGAAAAACCTAAATATAGGTTATAGTTTCTAACTATATTTTATGAAATGTTTTTTGAAATGGGCGAATGCAGAACAGCAAATTTTTAGAAAACCCTCTGTGGCATAATTAGAGTTCGGATCATATTCAAACAAATAAGCACAAAACTACGTACCATATATAAGTTTTTAAACACTGCACTTATAGCTACAATGGTGCATAATTTTAGGCTTATGTGTTCACACAAAAATCCACTAACTTTCAACGACTAAGAAGCTAAGTGGGTTAGTGCAAAAAGTAGGAACCAGTGCAGACTAAAAAAAAAAAACAAAGTTCAGAGCAGTATATTGCAAAAAAATGGTCGAGAAATGAATCACAGAAAATGCGCTCAGGGTCCAACCAAATAAAATTTACCTTGTCTTATTCACAGGAAGATATAATATCCCAATACTAAGTTTACGAATGTTAGGGAACTCAACTTGATCATTGGCCCATTCTGCTAGGTATTTAGGGGCAATACTTGGTTAAAAAAAACGACAGTAGTCATGCTGGTTGCTGCCACTAAAAAGTTAAGCAATAACCCTCGCCTTAAATAAACGCCTACGAAAATAGTAATATACCAGAAGACGAAAGAGCAGACGGGCTTGCAAGGAACAACAACGAAAACAAAATACAGGGCACTTCAGCTTCACTCTTCGCCACCCTGGAAGGGTTTAAGCATGTCGCTCGCCACACTCATTTTAAGGAAAACCTTACTTGAGGAAGCGGGTAAAAAACGGAAAATTTTTGACACTTGCCGCTATATAAAATACATCTGGTCTTAATGTGACACATACTAAGTAGAAGGTCTTCTTAATGACCGTTGGGCTACTCGCAGGACAAATAACTATCAGGAATCATGCGGCTGGGATGGGGATCCCCAAAAACAAAATACATGTGAATTTTGTTGATGTGCGTTCGACATCACCTTTGGTTCCCATACAACCCGCATTGCGCACGATCCTAGCGTGGACCTGTAGGCAGCATCTCCGTAATTTCTCATCTGTCCAGACGCTATGTCGAGATCGCTGAATGCCAATGACTTCTTCGGCAGCATTACCTAGTGAAAGCAAAATGTGCTCTCAATACTCGCGAGTTCCAGTTTGCTGGCAGGCGCTCGTAACTAGTGGGATGTGTGAAAGTCGGGATATGGGTTTTGGTAATATCTCGACTTTAATCGACACCTATCAATACAATTTTCAAAGAAAATATTTATATTTAAGTATTGAATTTCAGTTGAATTCTAATTACGGGTTTTTTCAAATATCTCGACTCCAGCGCCATCTATCGCAATTTTTGTTTGCCCAATGCACAACAAATAGACACCATTGCAAACACTTCCTATGAATTTGAACTCAATCGCTGCAGTGGTCTTCGAGTATATAAACTACATAGCTACATAAACACATGGTCTTTTTTTATATAAGAAAAAGAAGCAGATGAGTTGAGCAAACCTAAAATAAGAGTATAGAACTTTCATAAGTGAATTTTAATATTCGAAATAAAAGATATTTCGAAAAAAGAGCAAACAAGTTAAATAAATAGAGAAATGCCATCGAAACCTAGTTGGTAATAAGGAGTGTTTAATACTAAAAACATCTCCTTAAAAAAATTGTTTCCATTCCCATGTGGACATGGTATAACACAGCTTTTTTTAGTTAAACAGCCATGCTCTGAAAATCGAAAACAATATAAACTGAATTTTATGAGAAGATCTCACAGTTTAATTTTACAATATTACAACCTTCCCATTTCATATTTGTAATAGCAAAAGCTCCAAAGGCGAAATGCCAACAAATGTGTTCATAAATTTACAAAGAAAAGGAGAAAGTAAAGAATCCGATTAATAAAATGCCTCTCCGATTTCGAATAAAAATTTTAAGGGAATTTTGTCCGTTACCATGCTTCTCATATTATGAATACAAATTCTCTATTCTTCTTTTACGTTCAAAGTTGAAGAAAGTTGGTATAACGAACATCAGTAAAAGGGAGAATTGGTTGCTGCGTTTTGAGAATAGTTTCTCCAAATATTTGAAAGCGAATAAGATAAGTCTTTAAATTTGAATTTTTATTTGGGCTTATTGCTCTTAGTAACTTCGAGAACTAAGTTAAAAAATTATTTTCGAGTTCTACATTTGCATGCTAAGTTTAGATATTTGGAGGTGAACAGACCTAGTCACACTTTCCGAACGAAATATACACAAAATCAAGCCGTCTATAATTCGCATATCGTTTCTTTAACGAGGATTCTCTTGGGCGGCAGAGTGAGACAATTCAATATAAAATACATGCGAGCCCGTAATATGCCTACATATTGCGGTAAGATTTTCGTTACGAGGTGATTCATATAATACGGGCTGTTGGCAGGGGGGAATAATATTTTTGTGTTAAAAAACGTTGAAGTTGTTCCACTGCCACGCACCGGTCCATCCGCCAAACTTGCGCGCTATAAAACCTAATTGAGCTGGAATAATCATGAAAGATTTCCCGTTTTTTTGAAACATAAATCCGGGAATTTTTTAGGTACTATAACCAAGCGACGTTTACAGCAGTTATTGAGTCCGCAAATTTTAGAGTTAAGTGTTTTATATAACTGAGGTTATAAGTAAGTACTATGCCCAAATATTTATACTCGTTTACAATTTCAACGGTGTATATTAACTATTTGGTACACCGGTTGAATCGAAGTTCGAAATTCTTCCAGAAAAGTTGATAGAATTTTTTGGATTGATCACCTTTTTCTCTGTATAAATAAACTACTAATTTTTTTTTTATTTTTATTTTTTTTGTACTTTTAACTGAAGTATTTATTGATAAGCCAAATTACAAATGTATTTGAAATATTTTTTATTAAAACTTAAAAAAAAGTTGTCTGGACATTTACCACAATTCCGAAAAGTTAATTAATCATGCCTGCTTCTGCGTCATCCTTTCCGATGTCGTTTTTATGGAATTTTATTTCTGTTCCATCAAGTTGCACTAAATTTACAACTCACAAGATCCCATCAATTAAAGTTTAATTTTTCAAACACAAAATTGTATTTCTCAACCAAACCTCTCATGTGCGTTACAGTGTGCGTACACTTTCACCTAAAACAATTCAAGTACTAGTACTCTTGAGTTTACCTTTGAACCTGCCATGCTGCATGTGACACAAATTCCTTTTCATTTGTATGTATGCGTGTAGAGGACGATTCGTGCATTGCCATGCATTCAAAAGTGATATAGGTACATACTTATATAACACACACACATACATGCATACATACATACATACATATGCACCTACCTATACGCACATAAAGGTATACTCCTAAATTACATCCAGCCGCCTTTGCTCAAAATATCTCCAATGGCACTGTATATATATATACCCGATGCACTAAATTAAAGCTGAATATGTACAAACTCAAATGCACATATCGGCAAACAGATATCTTGCATCACAACTGCTTGTAAGTCAACATTTCCGGGTCAAGGTGCAAAGGTCACTCGTGTGAGTATCATCAAAAATTACAGGTATAAAATGAAAAGAAACCGAATCTATGTAAAAGTAAATTTTGCTCAGCGGTCGCGCAAAGATCAAAGCATCATTAATTTTGTAGGTCGCCACAGCTACATAGGCACATATATCAAGTATCTTAAAGCTGGCAAACAAATAATGTAAACTATAATCAAAAAAGTTAAATTAAGCAATGTATGTTTGTAAAATCAGCTATGCTCACGAGTTGCCTTGGCAATGCCCATGCATGTGTTGGATACTTGCATTGACTACAAGTGTGGAAATTTGGCAATAAGTATGATGAGGCCTCTGCATATTAATTAAATTTAAATAAATGAATAAATTACATCTAGGTGCCTGAAATTTAATAACATAAATTTCAGTTAACGCTGGAGAAGGGTCAAGTGAAATTTTAGCAGTTTTTATTGATAAAACACAACAGTACTTTGTGAATATTAAGTGGAGGTGTAGTTCCCAAAACTGAATATTCTCATTCATTTTTATAAGGAGATGACGCAAAAAACGAACTATCAAAAAACTGTCGAACGAGAAAAGAAAATGTTCCACAGTGAGTACTTCTGGAGAACGAAAAACGAGCATATCGACAAGAAAAAATTATTTGAATTCAGGCCGAATTTTGATATTAAAACCGATCTCAAATGCAAATTTTCTTTTACATCTTTATTTCACAATGTCCAGTAATTTTTTTTAGACTAATTTTGGATCGCTGAACATCAAAATGAGCTTCATATATTTTTCCAAAGTAGAGTTTTTTAGATATATGCCCTTTAAGAGGCCCTTTTGCATTTATTGTCAAAAACCTAGTTTTGTATGGATATTGTTTTGAAGGTACATTCAACCTCCTTGCGTTGATATATCTTCTGTGTAAATTGGATTATTCCATGCCGAGTTACTGGTTACGTCGAAATGCAAAAGATACGAAAATTTTTGAGCATTTCCGAAATTTGTTAATTTTTAATCATTTTTTTCTAGGAGAACAACTTTGTGAAAACTAATAATTAAAAATGTTTTGTTGAAAGAAAATTTTGATTTGTCCCAACATGAGTTGACTCTTTCTCAATGTTTTTCAAAATTGTTTCACGAGTCGAAATTCAAAAACCTGTTCTAAGTTTAGCATAAAATTATGCAAATTTTGGTATCCAAAACGTTAACATTCTTATAGAATTGATAACTGTTAGAGTCAGTCATATGCCAAAAAACGGCTAAAATATCGAAAAAACATTATCTTTTTTGAGATATTTTTGCTGTAACTTCTGAACAAAACAAGGTTTAAGGTACTTTTACGAGGAAAAACATAAAAATATCATCTGAATCCTGTTATGTATAACAATAACAGGATATTATTATTAGCTTTTTACGTGAATCTGCCTTAAACGTGTAGTATATATATTTTTTCGTAAGGTATGAAATTTTGTCGATGTTTTGAACTGTGTTTTGCATAAAAATAGCTCTAGTAATAGGAAAAATCTGTACGAATGGAAACGTTTCGGATATCAGAATATTCATAATTTTATGATAAATTCAGATCAGTTTTTAGAAGTGAGATTTGTGAAACAGTGTTGGAAAGTATTGAGAAAAAGTAAACTTAGGTTGGAACAAATTCATGAAAACATTTTTGCATGCTGTATCTCAGAATCAAGATGAGGTGGAAAGATTTGGATGAAATTTTCGGAATCAACAGACCCAAATCAATATAAAATATGTTATTACATCAAATGTACATTTTCGTGAAATGAAAAGTTTTTGATAGATTATCTACTGAAAAGGTGAATGTAGTACAAATTTCAATGAAACTCATTTTCAAGTTTAGCGGCCTAAGGTAAGTCGAGAAACCACGGTTTCAATGAGGTACCATCGCTTTATCAAAAATTTTTAAACTATTGTTATTTAACTAATTTAAAAGGAAATATTTAATTTATATACCACACTTTTCTGTCGACTTTCACAAAATACGATGCGATAACAACTGATTCCTACAAACAACTGAAAACTTCATTGCGCGTTCAGCTAAACATTCATTAGCTCTGAAAGCTCCACTCTTGGTTCGGTAAATTTTTCAAGCATTGTTTGTTAAACTGGGTTTCAGTATATTTTTCATATTCAATATCTTATGAAATTTGCCATATCTCAAATACTGTTGGAAAGTAAGAAAAAACGTATTGATGTATATTGGAACGATTTATCGTCATCGGTTGTCACAATTGATTTGGAGTCAAACCGGCTTTGGCGTTGCGTCATCTTCAGCAATTGCAATTCTTAACCAAAAAAAACAAAAATTATATAAAATGCTAGCTGATAGGAAAATTGTACCAGAAGGTGGTGCGACTTACGGAAGGTTTTAAGACCGAGGCAACGACTAGATGGTGACTGTTTTCCAAAAAAACACTTAAATTGTGGGAGGGTACATCTCGCTACTCTGCTAAATTGGTACACCAAGAACGCACTGGTCGAAATGAGGTTTAAATAGCAATAACGGATATACGGAACAACAACGCCGCTGTCGTTAATATATTACTACTTTAGGTGACTTATTCCAGAATGGGGGCGCAGAGTTGATACACCATTTACAGAACATGGTCGGACGATTGCAAGCCCGCCGATTGAAATTCCAATGTGCTTTGTCCAATCCATATGACGGGTGATGATGTCAACTCCGCGGTATCAGTTTTCTAAATATTACATATGAAGTTCTACCGAGCCATAGTGAACCTTTTTAGTGTAGCTTTAGACAGGAAAAATCTACCATTGACCTGATCAATATTAACCATGTCTTTGTCGACTTTAAACCAGCTTTCTAAATCACGAGAAGAGAACAAAACTGGTAGGAACCATATTTTATAAGAGCATGGAACTGATTACGTATGCCAATGACATAGTGTTATGCAGATGGTGGAACACTGAGCAAAATTTTCGGTGGCTCACTCAATTAATCCAGCTCAGTTTTGTGAATCAACTCAGTGATGTATCAGGATTTATTTATCACACGATTTGTAAGTAGCTCGCACTGTGCAAATACATCATCCCTCTTAATGTTTGGAACTGGGTAGTACTGGAGCGAGCTAACTGAAAATTTGACAACCTATAAGAATTTCCTAACTTATCAATTACGCTAAATCTAATCGATTGAATCGCAGGCGACAGTGTTTTTTGCAATATTGACTTAACTTGGAATTGAAAAATTGTTTCGAGTATATGTTTTGTGATTTTCATGTTATTTATAACCCGAGTTGAAAGATCTCATAGTGAAGTATTCTAATGGGAACATGGCTAGGCGCAAAATTGCAAAAAAATGTGAAGAAACCCCGAAACAAACGAATAACGTCGATTCGTATGGAAGAAAAGAAGAGTTCTAGACTGGATACGGACCAATTATCTTAACATCCTTAAACAGTACCTTCCCAAAACTAGGCAAAAATTGAATTTGCCTACTCGTAGTTTCTTCGTTCATGATAATGACCCGAACCATACCGTCTTGGTGTTCAAAAAATTGTTGTATAACACAAAATCTGTGCTACTACACCCTCCCTAAAGTTCGAACTTGAATTTCATAGAACATTAGTGGGCATATGTTGAGGAAAATGTGCGGAAAAAGTAGAGTTCATCGACACAATCAGCTAAAGGAGAGGATTATTAAAATTCGGAACCACAAATTCAGATCTCGGCCACTATAAGAAATTAGCTACAAAATCGCCCTTTATAAGGCATTACACTATTGCAGTACTTGATATTTTTTTTTTTTTACATTATCTGCGTTATGAGCTGACTAGCATCGTGAAGTTAATCATCAAATTTACAGTGGCATGGATATATTAGTGTAAAAAATGAAAACTTCGTTTCCGCTCACCTTTCACCGTAACGCCCACCGTCTGCAGCACTTCCAGCTTCTTCTTGTTCGCTGGCGATTGACCAATACACTTGTAGGTCCCCGCATCATGATAGACAACATCTTTGAGAGAAAATTGACCGGTGGGTGTAGTAAGACCATGCCCCAAACCACGCAATCGGGCAGTTACTGGATCTAAATGCGACCAGCAGCCTAAGGAACCTGCAATTAAAGTAAATAAAATACAAATTAGTTCAACTAAAGGGCAAAAGATAAATTTAGCTAGGAGAGTTGGGGGAGGTAGAGACAATACATTTGAATAATTAGACCATATCCTAATTTTGACAAGGGCACTTGGAAAACTATTTTCGATTAATGTCTTTAACTAAAACATTTCATATTTTTCCAATTTAATTTATTTCTATCCATAATAAGAACGGGTTTGTACCAAAAAAAAAAAAAAAAAAAACGTAGAACTAAGTACATAGATTTTACTACAAACTTGAGCGATATAAGTAACAGTGGGAAGCCATATTTTTTCGTACCTACTCAAATACCACTGGCCACTGGATCGGTACTGACAAACAATTAAAATGCTAAAATCATATTATAATTTCGGCGGGAACTGCACTAAAATTATTTGCAATTATTTTCTGTACTTAAAAAATTTATTATTTTTCCAATTCAATTAATTTCTATCCATTACCAAATTTGGGTTTCTATAAATATTCAAAAGCCTGCTTTCAGCGACGCATCACCACCTATTGCCGTTTCGCACACAACGCCCGCCATTAATTAAAAAAAAAAATTCAATTTCCTAAGCAATTATTGCAGTGTGCACTTTCGCTTTCGTCCTTAATGTTGTTATTGTGTGCAATTTTGCATACATAATTAATTTTCCAGTGCACTAGCGAATTAATGGAATTCGCTGCAGGATAGTGAGAGTAGAATAGAAGGAAAAATAATAATGATTAAAAATGTATGTGGGTGTATTTGTCGACAAAGTTAAATTGCATTTGGGAGGAGGAGAGCGGTTGGGGTGAAAAAAATTTTGAGTGCAGAAAGAACATAGAAAGATTGAAAAATAAAGAAAAAATAAAGAGGATAAGAGGTATAAGTCGATCAAAGCCGCTATTAAGATTATTATTATTACTATTGAAGTTTTGTTAATGTACATTGTTATTGTATTTTTGTTTTATGATCCTCGGTTCTTTTGTTTTACAATTACTTTAACTTTCATACATTACTAATCGAATAACAACTGTACTTAAGGCTGTGCAAAATTTCGTATTTTGACTTTTATGTTGATAATTAGAGAAGGAAGTTTAACGAGTAATTTATTGGTGATTTCTCCTTTTTCTTAATTCATTCGTCTTGCAAACGTTTGTGGTTTTCAATAGGCTTATAAAATATTTTTGCGTGTAGTTGTAGTTTGAATTTTATGTCGTATTACAACTGGTATTATTCGACGGTTTCGATAACATGAAACGCTATAATTTATTTCATGTGAAATCGATATTCCGATATATAAGAAAAATTGTTATTGAAAAATCGACATACTAAAATTTTTCATTACTATTAAACTGAAAAAATCGCTTATAAACTCGACTTTGGCAAATTAACATCCTAGTCGGAATGATCATCTTGCGCCCGTCTCGGAGAAGTAGGAAATTGATAGCTGATATGATTGCGAGCACTTACATTGAGAACGACAGATTTGCTAAGTTCCTCTGAAGAAGAAGAAGCCAAACTCTCAACTTGGGTAGTACGGGAAGAACAACACAACAATAAGGAATGCGATGAATTTAACTCAGCTGTTTTGTAAGAAATCAAAAAGAGTCGAATTTTTATGCCTCTCTACATTTTATGTAATGTCATCGCTAATTCTGAGGATCCCATAAATCATGGACCCGTAGAGTATAAACTCCAATTTCATTGGAACGACATAATGCTTTTATTTTATAATAAGTAAACTCTATATAGAAACGCCTTTCCCATATCTATGACTTTTTACTTTAAATATATCCTTTTGCTCTTTCGACCGAATGTTTAGTCCAATTCTATTCTCATCAATTTCCTTGTGGAAAAATACTCAATGATCACTCCTAATAATTTGTAAGGACACCGAAATACGTCTCAAATTTTACGACATACGTTCGTTTATTTAGCGGTTGAATTCTTGCTGCTTTTTATTATTTGCTTTTGTAGATGCTCTTTTTTAATTAAACACTTTTATTGGAGATGCAAAAAAAAATTTCAATTTAAATATCGATATTGGGGGAAAAGTTACTTTTCAATATATCGGCTCTGGAACCATCAACTGCACTGATGATCGGAGCGTGAAATGCCAATACTCGAAATAATCGATATCACATCGAACATCTCTAATTATAATTACGCGAGGTTCCAAAGCAAGCGTTTCAGCTTCGTACATACTAAATTTTCTTTAAAGCTTGAATAAATAAACCGAACTGTAAGTTTTCGTTATATTTTTATTTATTATAGACTAGTTTTTATTTCGTATGAATATTCACGAGAGAAAAAAGCATCTACTTGAAAATTGTAGGGCTGTCTGGCATTAAGTAGAGTCTTCTATTATATGTATTATTTAAAGATAGCATGAAGATCGATAGCAGGCAAGATTGCGCTGATTGACGTGAAATGCAGCAGAGTAACTTGGGTTTGACATCACACCAGATTTACCGGAGGAGGGAACTGAGAAGAAAACCTTGCTTGCGAGACTACACGATTGCGAGAATACATATGTACATATGTGCATGATCCTGGTGACTTCGAACGATTTGAGACTATATAATTAAATGGCTTACCTTGTGGACATTGCAATGTTACTGCACCGCCTAATTGCACCTCCAGTTGTCCCTTATTGGGGTTATGTGATGCTGCTGCAACGGAGACATCCTGATCATCTGGCTCGGAAGTGACATCAACAGAATCATCTGAAAAGATAAATAAGAAAAGGGGATTTCAATATAATTTTTAATTCGCATTACATGAATTTCTAAATCTATAACGGATTTATAAATATTTTGTGTTAACATTAACGTTAAGACTAAAAAAAAGAAGCAGGCTGTGTCAGAGACACGACCATTAAGTTTAACGTAGAATACGCCATCCGATAAGACAGAAAACATATGTATGTAACAATAAATGATAAATAATACAAGCAAATGAATTTCTTTATTTGATAGTTACTTTGGATGATATACATAAGCTTATGATAGGAAAAATAGGATAAAAATGTTTTTAAATTATCAATTAAATTTCTCGCAAAAACGAAGTCAATGGCTGTTATCAATAGTAAAGATAAATGATAAATAACATACGCGAATCCATTTTATTATTTTTTTTGCAGTGCTTGGCAGCATTTTCTCTTCTTTTACTCTACTTTAACTTGCCCGCCTAAAATTATGCAATACAAATAAAGGGCTGCACGAGTACATTTAAATCGCCCAACAGCAAACACTCAACCAAACACCACACACATATTTGTGTGCATGTGTTTATACAATTTTCATTTGAGAAATTTAAATATTAGGAAGATATCAACCAACATGAAATGTATGTCAAACGAAAGCTAACATCTTCATTTGACTACAAAAAAAAAAAAAAAAAAATTAATCGAGCCGTTTCCTTATAATTAAAGAAATAGAGATTACAACAATAAAAACCTGACATTGGTGCCCATACCGTAAGGTAAGACGTATTCTACGCCAACATGCAATAAGAAGATCGCAGGATGGATTACAGATGGAAAGAACAGGTAAAAGATGTATCCTCATAACTGTTAGAGAAATATGTAAATTGGTATCCATTTTGTCAATAAGATTAAGATTAAGGTATTAGGATTTTTAACTTTGCAATGAATAAAATTTCTGACATATTTTTTTCTTCAATTTTTCGAACATTATATTTTCGTTCTAAAATAATAATTTATTTGTGAATTGTTATTTTTTCATTAAAAACAATAAGTTTTTACGAATTTAATTTTTTTGTTCACAAAAAAATGACATCATGTTTTTTGTATTCGTTTTTAATCAAAAGTAATCATTATATTTTGAGCTATATTTTTTTTTATGGAAAGTAAAACTCAATTTTTAAGTGCTACCATGATACAAAAGAAAAGGTAGTTTCAATCAAAAAATTGTCACGAATAATACAATTTTGTAAAGTTTCATAAATTCTTAGTATTATCAAGGGTCTTGCCACTTTGATTGTTTTAAAACAAAAGATCCGAGTATTTTCTTTCCCATATTTATTCCAGTGATATAATATTTCATATAAAAAATGATTATCAGTGCTTGGTATTAGTGTTTTACATAGACAATAAAATTTTATTCAAAATATCTACACTTAAACAGTAAAAAAAGACTTCACTATAATTGATATTTTTATTATAGAATAAAAGCAACGTGCGATTATTTTGTTATTTCTCAATATTCTTATTTTCATATACAATGCTGGATTATTCTAGGGATTTAAATATTTAGTTTTGAAAAAAATTTCCTCTCAAAGGCAATATTTTTTTTTAATAATATTTCGGTCCAAATTCCCTTTAAGTGGACACTTTCACTGGACTGATTGATAGCTCTACAACTTGATGTTCCTCTCAAGTTACTTAATTAAAAATTGTACTGACGAAATGTTGACTCCAAATAATTCACATGATTGCTATGAATTTGCACAGTTTAGGAAGACAGCTTATTTCTCTTATTATTTTTGCGATCATACACAAAATTATTTATTCACTACATTCTTCCTAAGGATAAGATAATATTCGGGAACTGAGTTCTACTTTCACTAAAAAAAAATGTAATGATTACTTTTGATGAGGAAATTAGAACTCAAAACGTATGGTAATTTTTTGGTAAAAAATGTTGAACTCATAAGCTAATTAACACTTTTAATAAAAAAAAACTCATTCACTCAAAAACATTTGATCAAAAAATATATATCGAGCTATAGGGCGATTATATTTTCTGAGTCTAAAATCTAAAAGTATTCATAATTATAATCTTCATATTTTGTAATCGTAAAAGATTCTTGAAGAATATAAATAAACTCAAAATTGTTCTCCGATATTTCGAAGCTTTAGATTTTTTCTTTGAATACTGGAGTAATTTTATAGGAATGATATGGAAAAACAAGGATCTTTTAAAGTGGAGATATGGTGATCTCCGAAATAACAGCTATCACTTCGACCACTTAAAAAAGTCGTTGCTTCCTTATATTATTCCCTAATAAAAAATCTGGACTCGAGCTTAATAAAATTACACTAGTTTCTAAAATATACGGCCATAAATAATATAACAATTTCTTTGAAAACTTCAATGTAATTATTATTTTTCGTCACTGAACTCTAAAAATTACTGAAAGTAATCTTGATATAAGTTTGTCCAAATATCTCGAACAACAACTAAATTTGCGAATTACTTATATTTGGATTTCAATTTTAATTTCTTTGTGCAAACGATGACAAAATTTTATTTAATATCATTTATTTTTTTAAGTATTTGCAATTTAGCTTACAAATTTGCAAATGCAATACCTAAAAGTTGTCTAACAAAAATAATATACAAATACTAAGCTGCATAATCCACTTCGAAAGACAAAACAAAAAAAAAACTGTTTCAAGCATTGCTTACCTCAAGCCTACTAAACTAATTACTTTTTCTTTTTAACAAATAATTTCAGTAGGTACTTCTTAATTTACTTTAAGCTCATTTGCATCTGTATCATATTATAAATCTCCCGCCACACATGCAGTAACATTCACATCTTTTACTTATGTCACAATTCATACAAACAAATTTTATTCAAGCAAGAAGTTAGTAGGAAAAACGCAATCAAATGCCCACAAAGCTAAGTTTTCCTACTCAAGGCACATATGTTTCTTTTTTTGTGTTGTTGTTATTGCAATTTGGCATAATAATTCCAGCTTGAGTGATTTGATTGCCACTTGAAAAACGTAACATAAATATAAATAAATACATAAATAGAAGCCAAAAAGGCATATAAATATTATTTGCATACATACTACATATGTATGTATATGTACATATGTAAATAAATATTGCACATTGGTAGGAGTGCCAGGAAAACGCGTCAATCATCGCGCGCACTCAGCGACTTTCCTGCCTTTTCTCATGCTTCACAAGCTGCACTGCAAAGCAATTTCCGCCAGCAATCACACACTCTGAGACCTTGGCGGCGACACAGGTGCTATGCAAATATTAGGAAATTTATGTGCCCACACAATTTTTTGGGGTGTGAGGGCAGAGGGGTAACATTTCAACTTCACGTTAATCTCTTCTTCAATGTCATCAGCGACTTGATGTTTTTTTTTTGCTTATAGGTTTTCGCAAAAATAAGAACAGTTATACTTTTAAGGGTGGATACTCTTGTAGGCATCCTAAATTCTTGTATACCTACACTCACTTACTTTCACTTTCACCACTCTCTGTGTGTGTGTGTGTGTGCATGTACTTATCTCCGCCTGCCTCTCCTCCTACGTTCTCTCATATATGTATTCAAAATTCTGTCAAACGACACAAAATTTTGCGTCATGTCACAGGCAAATTTGATTTACAATGATGATGCTGTCGCGTCAGAAAATATGCAATGTAACCTGTGTGTGTGTGTGTGTGGACGTGCGAGAGTGTGCAGGTGTGTTCGAGGCGGTGATTCAATGAAATGGAAATTTTGGGCGGCACGGTGTTCAAATTGCAGATGGTGTCGATGTACATACTGTATTTAAATTGAAATGAAAATGAAAGTTAGTATAATAGGGTGGAATTTTTCACTGCATAAATATTCGGAGGATGGCGCAATAAATCTGTTTAAAAGCTATGCGACCAAAAAATATCTGCTCAATAAAATATAGCTTTACAAGCCTGATCAACCGCTTCATTAGATATTTCAAAATCTAGTCACATTTTTGCATGCAACACGAGTTTTGGTGAAAATTTTGTGAAGTAGAGTTTTAAGCACTACTTATTTTAATGCTTGATTTTAATGCCAGCATTCAGTCACTTACATATATAGACATTTCGTGATGAAGGCTAATTTATAGACTAGCTGTAATTCAATGTAACTCAATGTCATACATGGTTTTTATACCCCTTCAAAAGCCCCTTCTGGTATGTTATCGATTAATGAATATTCCTTCTTTTATCATCACCAACTACAACATGAAGATATGTTTGTATTAAATTTAGTGGCTCGGCATGAATCTTTTATTGCGGACTTGGATGTTCCCATAACAGTCGGTTCTGCAATACCGGAGCGACCCAATATTTTATGGGGCATGTTTTATGCGGATACAAAAAGAATAACAACAACAAGTGATTACTTAGTCAGTTGCGTTTACAACGCCAGTGAATAGAATACACTTTTTCTTCTTCTCTATTGGTACTTCAAACATAGCTAGACTGTCGTTCCTTTGCCTTGCTAACTGACGCCAACGAAAAGCTCTAAGCATGCCCGTGTACAGTATTTGTTCCTGGGGCGCTTTTTCATTTGATTTTATAAAATGGAAGAAGTTCTTCAAAGAAGACTATTATTCTATGGATGTGAATAAAAATATTTTTACATAATTCCTAAACAGGAATAAGTTAAAGTTACAAAAACTTCAAACGAAGTATTCATTTAGAAAATTAATGCGCCATTTTCATCAACTTTTACATCTCGATAAATTTTAAGTGCAGCCAATCCGTTAAGTCGATTTTCACTCATGAGATAATTTTTCAGTTGACGCAGTGTTGTTACCGGTAGAACATCCATTATAAGCAAGATTTGATGAACATTAGGGAAAGCATTTACATACGTCGCAGACTTCAAGTGTTTTAATATAAATGTCGAAGTTTCACTTCGTCGACAAATAACCACTACGAATAATACGAAAATTATTTTTCAAATAATTTCTTGCAGGCTTCTTCATCTAGAGTGTGAGTTTTTGATGAAGAAATACATACAAAATTGGTAAGTACAGCAGAAGTCCGATAATCCGGCACTTTCGGGACCGGCTCGGTGCCGGACTACCGAAAATTCCGGTCTATCGGGCGGTAATTATAAAAACAATTAGGTTAATAATTAAACTACAAATACAGTATGGAAAGTATGTACACGTACTGTAAAATATATTTCACTTAGATTTAAAAAAGTCACGAATGTCTTTTTGTTTTCTTGACTTTTGGCGTTTAGTATAAAATTAATTTCTAATGATATGGAAATCAAAAATTTCTGAAGCACAATAGCTAGTACTAGCCTCAGCAAAAGAGATAAACTTATTTAGTGATTCTGCTGCTTCTGCCCAGCAGATTTTTTCCTTTTCTTCCGTTTCGGAATCTGAGTAACTTTCTTTAAGATTTTGAGTAGGCTGAGGGTTTACTAAAATGTTGATAATCCCCTCATCGTCTAGTTCTTGTTCAAAAGGTTCATTCTCGTCGATTAGAAGTCACTCCTCTACCTTATTTTTAGGCATCCAAAACTTTGGTCAGAGCGTCTTGATGGTTTTCTTTCTCATCAGTCTGTAGAGTTAGGTCAGATGCAGGGTTTCCAACATTTTTGGAGTGTTGTATTTTTTACCTGGTTCTAAGACAGTGCAATAGCAAAGACGGCATCTTTTACTGTGAACTTTTTTTGAAAATCAGTCACGTTACAGTCGGCATTTAACAGGCCTTGAATAAAAGACCTTCTATAAAAGCATTTAAGATTTTGAATAACCCCTTGGTCCATGGGTTGAATCAAAGATGCTACGTTAGGTGGGAGCAGAGTAGCAACAGTATTTCTAGAAACTAACTCATCTACTGCCGGTTGGGCTTTCAAAGTTTCAGCTTTCAGTTTCAAAAGTTACGGTTACTGCGATGTGAAAGGACACAAAACAACAACGCACAAAAAATGGCGAAGATGCTTCGTGATTGATTAACGGAACTGCACTGCACCTAAATTTGTTGTGACAGCTGAGACTAGCTGAGCGCTAATTGTTTCCGAACAATACCGAGCGCTTCCGGATGATCCCGAACTACCCCGAAAACTTCCGAATAGCTCTCGATCGTTTTTATTTGCTTTAAAGTCACACTTTTGGAGAAAACTAAAATTTTTACAATTTTCCGGAGCGATGACGGACTATAGGGCATTCCGGACTGTTGGATTCCGGACTAATGGACCTCTACTGTACTTTGAAAAAACGGTCTTCAAGATGAGTTACGAATAAATCCAGATATGGTATGTAGGTAGAATTTTGATAATAATTTTGCTGATAGTCTCCACATTGCACCGAGGAATCTAACGAGAAGTTATTCTAAGTTTATTCACTTCGAAAACGTATTATTTTCAAATCTCGCCGCCTTTTTGGAAAATCTTGCTCAAATATTATTCTCTATTCTCTCTCCTGAGATCTTGTATTTCAGTTTGCAGGACTCGACTCATTGTTAAAGCCAGCGATGTTAAAGCCAGAGAATGAATCGAATCGAGCACTTGCAGCGAAACCTGAAAATCTAAGGTCTTAAACGCTGTTTGAAGCTGAAACGCTACAGCAGTTGTTTTTGAATTTGTCAAGGTATTCCATGGCGCTTATAACTGCTGGTTGTAAGTGGAGATAGATTTTTTGATATATCATTGCAAGTAAACCTACCACTGAGCTCCAGTCGAGGGAATATTTTCGATAGTGAATATCGAAATTAATCCAAAGAGACAAAGTCTTACTGATTTTTGTTTTGGAAACCTAATTTTAATGAAAGCGAACTTTTCATTTGAGTGAGATTTTGTGAGAATTATATTTGGTTATTTATTGACTGTGATTATTGAATTAGAACTTTCTAATGTGGTGTTACTACAATAACTGATTTAATTTTTTTATTTACCTTACGCGAAAATTTTTAATTTTAAGAAGTTGGAAATTCCCAAGACGTTGTCTTGACCGGGTGTGACCTCAGTCTTTGACAAAACACACCGAGCAAATTCCAAAACTACTTTTAGAATCTCACTTTACCGAGTTAATGTTCCAGAATCGGTGGAAGCAACAGAATAGCTTGAAATTGAAATCATAAGTGACAGGACCGATGATATCGCGTTAAACGTATAGGAGAAATTTCTTCAAAGTCTATACGATCTCATGAAAGCTGCTCTTATTTCACTAGTTACTTGAACCAAAAACTGTGGTATTGATCTTATTCCATGTAAAACTTTTTACTAATAGGTGCACAGTAAATTGCCAAGTATCTTTTTAGTAATTCTCGACGTAAGGAGCTCTGGAATTAGAACACAATCGAACACATTAAAACGGCGTTAAGTACATCATGGTGCTTCTTACCCAGCATAATTCACTGGCTCTACGCAGCCATCGTTTTTCCGCTTTTTGCTCTATCGTGCTCTAAACAGTGGAACAACCCCTTAGTAAATCCACAGCGCCCAAACAATTCCACTAGGTCGAAAGGAGTGGGAAGCTATGCATAAGCTGAGCTTTATGATCCTATTAAAAAGTCGAAATTAAAGGAAACGTGGAATTTACCACTCCCAAATTTTCATTACCGATATTTAACGTAGCTAGAATTCAAGCCTCTTAAAAAGTTATATTTTTTCAACGGAAATTAATATACTTTCTCAACCACGAGTGCTATTTACTAAGTTGCAAAAGCTTAAACAAAAATATGCGCTCATTCCACCGACACAACCGCAACTACTCAGTGCACTTACTCTCACTAACTCCACTTAGTTATACTCACTTCAAACGCACACATCTTTATCTATGTATGTATGAATGTATGTATGTATGTATGTATTTATGTTAGCACATTTTTTGTTTTGTTTTTTTGCACAAGTACTTGTCTACACTTACAAATACTTACTTCATTTTACATAAGTACTTAGGCATGCAAGCAAACAGGAATATCTTCTCGCTTTTATTTCAGTTTTGAGCAATTCCAACTCGTTGTTTTAAGTGCACTTTAATTATTTACAAATGACTCAGTTTCTTGACTCTACAAAACACTCACATGCAGTACCATTGCACTGGGTATGTGAAAGAAAACCCACATAGGTAAATACACACATACATACACACATACATACATATACAGTATATAAGTATGCGCATAAGTACTACATTTGTATATTTTTGTGGTAGCGCTTATGTGCTCGACCTGTTGATGAGTGAGAGTTATGCATATGGAATTACAAGTAGACTACTATGTAGTAAAAGTAGAGAAAAAAAAGCAAAAAAAAACAAAAAAATTAGAAGTTTTGCAAGTAGATTTTAAGGAAGTGCTTTTATGTGTCAGCAAATGGCACTTATGCAGGTGCATGTGGTCTACTTTCAGGCGCAAGACCTTCAGGCGTTTGTCGCATGTGTAAATAAAGATTTCAATGCGCAAAATGTGGGAGAATTTTTAAAAGTAGTGCAGCAGCAAAGCAAAGTAGCAGAAAATGTAGAAGAAATTGTCAAAGGTTCATATTGCTGATTGCAAGCTGTGTGATGGGGGTTTTTTTTTTGCATTTGCTGCTGTAATCAGCAAATTTAGTGTGTTTTTATTTGTTTTGCATTACTAAGTGTAGAATGTAATACCAGCATTAAGAGGTCCCACCTGATAAGAGACAAATAATACGGTGTAGCTTTTTCCTTTAAGAAAAGCCCTCTAAAACTGGTAACCAGCGAGATAAATACCTCTAAAAAGACTTCAAATACTGGTCTCTTCATAATAGTTATGAGTATGAAATAGTTCTATAAATCTTGAAACCGTTACTACAATAACTAGTTGATTAAAAAATTATTAAAAAAACGATCAAAAAATTCTAACGTACCAAGGTTTTGTGTATGCGGAATAAAAAATACAAAATGCACATAGATATAGTCTTGATCATTTTTCATTTTGCAATAACCATTATAAAAAAAGTAATTCGGGTGAAACCGCATATGGTTTTCTTTTCAAATAAACAATACTCGCACTTTTTGTATGTAATAAATGCAGTTAATTGACTACTCTTTATTTTGAAACTGTAAAGTAATTTTATTGATTTAAAATCTCAACGTGCCATATCCGTTTTCAAGAATTTTGCTTTTTTATGCATTTCCTTCTCCAACGATATTCAACGAAGCAAATTTGCTAGCCTATAGTAAAGTAATTTCGAAAACATACCTACATTTTTCCTATAAAATGCCAGGTGTCCCAGTTTACATAACTTCTGCGTATACAATTTGAACAAAATTCCGTTTATAGTTACTGAAATATTTCATAAGCTTGTGTTTTGTAAATTACCGTTATGTGAGAGAGAGCGTGGTTAGTGAGTTAAAATGTTAATTCTATCTCTTTTACGAAAAATACTTACACAAAACTTTTGACCGATTAGTTAGGCTTTTTTTCAATTTTGATCGCAAGTAAAGGTGTGGTATTTGTACAAAAATTGTTTTACCTAACAGGATTGAAAAGTCAGGTTTGCTGCTCCTAAAACTATGCGGCAAAAATTGATTTAAGGCCTCTAATGATGACAGCAGTCGTTAAAGTTGTTATCTCCTACTGAATACATGACAATGACATTATATCTGCGACATAGTTTTACAACGCTGTAAACTTGACAACTGTCACGTTGATCAGTTTTGTCAGGTCATCGGCACTGGGTGGTTAATCTCACATTTATTTTTATTCTTTAAACTAGCTTCTGATTATTATTCATCAAAAATGTTAAATTTAAAGCCACGAGCCATCATACATTTTTTCTTCGCGTTCCTTTTCATTTTGAACGATTAGCTGCCTAATGTAAAGACTGTTAAGTATTTGAATAAAGTTTTGTTGACTAATTTGTTTTCTTTTATTTTTGCTACATATCCAAAAGTATATCTAAGTACTGCCAATTTCCCTTCACTTTATAAATTAACAAAATATTTATAATTATCATAACTTTTATTAAGCCGAAAGCTTTGGTTATTCTGTACAAACTTTGATCAAACTTAAAGTTTCAGTGCGCAAAGTTTTTCACAATTTTGAAAAAAGAGTAAAGCATATACATATTTTATTTGTCCAGAGCATTTGGCATCTGCCATTTTTTTGACTCAGAATACCGAAGCCTTGATAATTAATAAATCTTTATGAGTAAGCAAGATTGATAATTTGTCAAATGCAAAGAATAGGGGATTAGAATATACAAGCGAGATGAAAAAAATCCAATCATATTTTTGACAATATTAAAAGATATGACTTTAACTTTAACCAAACGCTGTAGAATACAAGGAAGCTAATGCTTCACATAAATTTCGGTTTGCCACAGAAGTTAAAGCAAGTTTTTTCAATATCTAAAATATAACGCACCAGATTCATTTTCAGTCGGGACAAATGTGATTTGGTAGATTTATCGCAAATTTTATAAACGTACCCTAGACAACCTAAAAATACTTGTTGGTCCTACCCAAATGCTCTTAGAACCCAAATGCGTTTACTTATTCACAGGGGCGTACCACGCTAAATAAGTTTAGGGGATAAGCCATGTTAAAAATGCCGACGCAGTAAAGAAAATTAGCCGACAGTATAATATAGATAATTTCACCTACACATATAAAACAAATTTGTTATTGTTCAATGAATTCAGATTGTAATTCAATAATAGAATTGATCGACTTAATAGTAACTTAAAATAGGAATTTTAAAAATGTTCTGAATCACAAAATGCTATATAACGATTGGATATATTTGGATAACATTTGGCACATACATATATAGTCCGTTATTCGAGATATTATAAGACAGATTTTTAAAGGAAGTTGCCACCTATTTTAAACGTTTAATTCGCAAACGTGTTGAAAGAAAGTTGCCACTTGTTTAAATTATAATTAAGCCAATTTAAAAAACTAAACGAAATTTTGAAATGTGGGTGCCAAACTAAAAGTTTTCAGAATTCTTTTTGAAAGGCTGCCACCTGGTTAAATACGTTAAAATATAAATGAGGAAAGTTTTGCCACTTATTTAAAGGAGTAAATTATATGAAATTGTTAAGTTTAAAAGATCACAACATATGATTCAAAGGCGGTGGACTTAAAACTGATTTATCATGAAAATTTGTTTAAATAGTGTTACCACGTGTTTGAAAATATTAGCATAATGCATTTTCCAAACTTACTGAAATATAAAATTTTTGCTCTGAAACGACAGCGCTTATACGAAATAATTTTTGAAAAGGGTTGCCACCTTTTAACACCCGTTAGTACAATATCCAAATTCTACTATACATGTGCCAGAGGAAGTAGGTCTAATGAAGATATATATTCGACAAACAAATTTATTCAAAGAGTTTCATCAGCCAACCGTAATCGGCGATTGTGAAGTAGGAGTAGGTTTTGTTGGATAATAAAAAATTAAACACCAAAACTTAATATGAATTAAAAGTGAGCTACAGGTGAAATTATTCATATTTTCTTTTATTACATTCAAATTCAAAACTGTAAACCGAATTCCACGTGAGCGAGCCGCGGGTAAAAGGTAGTATATTTTATAAAGATTGGCGGCACATAGCTCTAGTAATAAGTGTCTGAGGTATAGGCCTAAAGTACTTGGTCCATCGGTACGCACTACCTTAGATAGCTACATAGATACGAAACTCTTTGGTACGAAGTGCCACTATGGAAAAAAATTTGGAAATTTTTAATGCATTTCTAGGAGATTTTGCAGTTCCCGCACTACCGTTGAAATTTAATAAATGGAATAGCACTAAAAAAGAAAATTGAGTAGGAATGAATAGGCTTTTGTAAAAAAAAAATCGGAAAATATGAAATCAACATGATAACATTAAAATATTAAAGAAATTATAATGGAAAAAATATATATTTTAATATGTACATACATACATTTAGAACCATTGATGGATTTTTTTTTAATATAAGCAATAATTGTAGTCAAATTAAGCACTTTATTATTTACTATTCTTCAAAAAGTACAAACAATATGATTTTCGAACAAAACAGCATACACTCCCTTTTTCTATCCAACTAAAAACGCACTGCTTTTGCCAATTATTTCGCGTATTTGTCTCTAGCAGCCCCACATTTTGCCTGTCCGGTGATAATAGGGGGATTGAAGTGGCAATGTTGCTATCATCAAAGACGAGTTCAATCCCCCAATTTTGTGAGCAATTGAGAGAGTTTCTTATCTGGTTATACTCTGGTCACCACTCCTGTTCTTGTGCGCACGATTTGAATTGAAATGCGTCTTTTTCAGATAGGGAAAAAATCAGTTATTTCTGAAAACTGTCATTGAAAAATTCACTATGAAGGAAATGTTCTACAACAAAGTGTAATATGCCAATCGATTTCTTAATTCAACGCGAATCAAATTTGAAAATATTTTGTTTTTGCAGTTTTTGTGCAAAATTACAAAAAAATTAGAGTTATTTTTATTTTTTATTTCATAAATCTAAAATCAGAAATAACTGTTATTTATGATAAATTACAGTTATCTATGTTATTTATGATAAATAACAGTTATTTCTGATTTTTATTTTATAAAATGACTTTTATAAGTTTGCCTTAAAAAATTAAAGTCCGCGACTGATTACTATTGATGGATTTTATAAATAAAAGTCTTCAATAACTGTTACTATAGTTTTATAAAAAAAAAATCAGAAATAAGATTTATTTTTGGCTTATGAAATAAAACTAAAAATTCACAGTAATTTTTGGCTTATAAAATAAAAATCAGATATAACAGTTATTTATGATATTTAAAATAAAAATAGACAAATTATTGTAATTTTAGAATTGTAAAATAGATATTAAAAATAACAGTTATTTAATGGGAAATAATCGTTAAATAGCGATTTTTAGAATAACAATTATAACTCTTACTATTTACCTACAATGGTTTGCCTTCGGAAATGGAATGAATCGGGAATTTTGCTTTTTTCCGCCCAGTTCGACTCCCCTTCCTGGATACGCGCTGCATATCCACATCCATAGTAGGTATAGAAGCAAATGTGTTGCAACGCAAGGCAAGCTAACGCATAATACATAAATAGCAATATGTGTGTAACTGTAACACATTACGTTCGAACATTTATCTCACACATACAAAAACAAAAATATTTGCTTTTAAACTACTCCATTTCAAGCTGTTACATCATATCGAGTATCTCTTCAAAGATATAGTAACTACGTAAATTTCGATCTATCTATCGACGTACTCGTGACGGCACGCAAATGTGTGGGTGTGTGTGTGTTTGTGTGTTTACGGCAGCTTGCAGCTTGTTGCAACTGACAATCAGTGTGTCATCAACAGCCATGGTCTCAATGCCATTGAGTCCCCACCCCTTGGAGTCGGTGCACCCAATAGCTCTCAATATCATTCAATAAGTTTCACAACTGATGATTAATGTCTGTTGCACAAATCGGCAACCGGGATGCAATGTGTACACACACACCACACAACACACACAGCCACACATAGTCCACACACACACTGGCACAATGATAAACGCATTCAACATCAAGTGATAACTGCAAGTGATGTGAATGACGTTAGTGGGACTTGTCTCGCAACAACACACAAACAACAACAACAACAACAACAACAACAACGAATCGACACTACATAAGAGTAGGCACTCACTTTCAAATATTTATTGCTATTTATTTATGATTGTGCTTTGGTGCCGCCGGGGAGTGTGAGCTTCTGCCTGACTGAGTACTCGTATTGCAGTTGTTGTCCGTTGTTGTTGCGCAATAAAAATCCTTTCACTGTCATTATGCCGTCGTCTTAACGCCTTTTTTTGCATTTGCGTATTTTTAGTTCAACTGTGTATGTATGTATGTGTGCGTCTAATGCTGACATTGAGTATTTTCTGTATCAACATTTATTGGTATTTATGACCTTTTTATGTTTTTTTTTTGGGGTGGCATAAATGTAGTGCTGACGCATTAAAAATGACGATGACTGATTTGAAAATTATGACGACCCAGGTATGCCTTTTCAATAAAATCAAGAAGATAATCTGTAAAACTAAGATGAAAACTTTTGAACTTTCCTTTACCTGGCCATGTGACAGAAATGTTACAAACCCTATTTTTGACTGTAATTTAACGATTCTTTTTAATATAGTCATATTGGTTTTTGTAACACAACTGGTTTAGTGCACAAAGTTTGGTATTTCGCAACAAGTGCTGAAATTTGGTGACGAAAGCCGGGTTTTGTGAATGTGAAAAACATGTTTGCTTTTTTAAATACATTGGCTAAGCATGTAATTTAGTGATTTAACTAAGTGCAATTGAAAATAAATTTCATTTGGCTTTTCAATATTGTATTTATTGTTTGTTGCATATATGTCACATTGCCTTACAGTCCCAATATATTTTTAGCAGAATGTTTAATGTCTTTGAGCAATAATGAAATTCGACAAATTCTTGACGAAAGTGAAGATGGACTCGATTTTGATGATGATGATGATGATGTGGATGATCCTAATTATGATGAAGAGTTGGTACATGCTGATGCGGATGATTTTGATGAAGTGATTGAGAATATATTAGAATATATTGAAAATGAAATTATGGAATTGTGTTCAGATCCGTCGAATGATGTTGCGTCCATTTTGGCAGAGAGTGCACAAAAACAAAAAAAAAAACCAAAAAACGTTACAATGACATTCTCTGGAACAAAAGGAATTTAGTTTTGGAAGAGCACCAATTGCATTATACAGGCAATACATCCTTGCCCGATGATATAAGGATTCTCGACGGGCCAATTGAATAATTCTTTTATTTATTTCCAAAAGAATTGATAAAGTTTACTGCCAATGAAACAAATTTGCATGTTGTTCAAAAGGACGTTAATGATCCTTTTCGTGTATCAGAAATGGATATTCAGCAATTTATTGGAGTGGTTTATATGATGTCCTTAGTACAACTACCTAATGTACCCAGTCACTGGAGTAAAGTTCGTACATCTATGATACAAGAAGCGATGCCGCTTAAAAGATTTGAAAATTTACGGCGTCGTCTACACTTTAACGGCAACACCAAAAATTTTCCACCGACTGATAAAAATGTTGACAGAATGTACAAAATACGTCCGATCTTGGGTGAATTAAATAAGAATTTCGCAAAAGTGCCTCTTATGTGCCATCTATGAGTCGATGAACAAATATGTTCCACAAAAGCCCGAAACATTTTGAAACGCTACATGCCAAACAAGCCTCATAAATGGGGCTACAAAGTATAAGTCCTCTGCGGGTCAACTGGATTTGCTTACAAACTTGAGTTGGAAACTGGCAAAGAAAATGTCGTTGGGGATAACGAGCCGGATTTGGGAGCCTCTTCCAATGTAGTCATGAGACTGTCACGTTTGATTCCACGAAACAAAAATTTCCAACTTTATTTTGACAATTATTTTGCTTCAATTCCATTGCTCGTACACTTGGCAAATGAAGGTATATTCAGTGTTTGGAACAATTCGTAATAATAGAATCCCCAATTGTAAGTTAACAAGCGAAAAAGAAATGATGAAAAAAGAGAGGGGATCTAGAATAGAGTACGTGTGTCATGCAGAAGGAATCGACATTTCAACAGTTTCGTGGAGAGATAATAAGATTGTAAATTTCGCATCCACTTTCTTTGGTGAAATACCAAAACGTAAGGTAAAAAGATAAGAAAAAATTCAGAAGAAATACGCTGAGATTGATCGTCCATTTGTTGTTGGTGAATACAACGCGTACATGGGTGGTGTAGATCTTATTGATTCCATCATGGGAAGATATAAAATAAAATTTCGAAGTACACGATGGCAAGTTCGATTGTTTTAACATCTATTAGATTTAGTGATGGCAAACGCTTGGCTTCTTTATAAAAAAAAAATCGATCCAATAACACAGAAAAGTTGTTGCCTGCGGCAGAATTCCGCCTACAGATTGCGGAAACACTTTTAAAATGTGGAACAAAAATCAACGTCAAAAACACCAGGTCTCTCGAGCCACAAATACAAGCGAAAAAACGCAAAGGATCAGCGCAGCATGCCCCTCCACAAGCTTTGCGTCTTGATCAAGTTGATTATTGGCCAATATGGACGGAGAAGAGGATAAGATGCAAGATGCCTAATTGTCAAGGAGTTACCCAAACAATGTGTGAGAAATGCGTAATTGCATTGTCATAAATTAGATTTTTGTTTTCAAGACAATGTAACATATCTGTCACAAAAGATATTTCCTTAAATAAATAGCGAAAATAAAATATTAACAAAAATTAAAAAAAAAGTTGTAAAAGTTGACTGTAGATATTATGATTGATTTCCATTATTTGAAATTTTTTATTTATCAATAAACAAAAAGTGAAAATTTTTTTTCTTCTCTGAAACTTTTTCACCGGGAAATAGATACTTTGAACTACAACCAGTATAAATCACCAATAGCAAAGATTTTTTTTTTCGGAGTTATGATTTTTTGTAGATATAATTCGTTTTTGTGATATTGTTCACTTTTTGTTTATTGTTAAATAAAAAATTTCAAATAATGGAAATCAATCGTTATATCATTCTATCTTAACCCTTAACCACCTGAGCCCTATATCAGTTACGTAACCACCTGAGCACGGTCACAGTGACCGCATCGGATACACTTGAATTTTCTTAGGATTTTAAGGTTTTATTATAAGAATACATTAATAAAACTCTTTAATATATATTAAATTATTTATTTAACTGAAAAAGGAACAAAAACAAAACATATTTTTCTCATAAATGTGAACAATTGAATTGCTGGCACATTTTAACTAAAATTACATACTAGTTTACATATTGAGATCTATCCACATAGGAACAAAATGTTATATAAAATTCTGACTTTCTTTAAAGAATATAATAATATTCTAATGACATAAAAAAATAAAAGTTAAAAAAAAATCAAAACTCGAGAAAATTACAGGAGGTAAATTCTTACAATTTTTCACGACAATTTTTGCACATTTTGTTAGAACATTCCACACAGATTGGATTTTTACATATAAAACACAAATGAAATGTTTTTCGTTTCTTCTTGGGATCACAAGTTGAACACGTTTTACGTGTTTCAAGATGATCAGCTTCAGAAACAGAAGGCAATTTTTCTTCTATTTTCAAGATCCGGCCATCAGATTCACAGTCATCTAAAACCACAGGAACTTCCAAATCCTCAGGGTCTATATCACTGTAACTCTCATCCAGGGTTTGCTCCACATCCGACAGTTCCTCCTCTAACCATCTCGTAATATTTTCGATGTTTACATCCATTTTTACTCTAAAACAATAAACATAAATGTAACACACAATAATCACATAACTACCTGCACGCAGTCACCATGACCGCTATCAAAATATTTTTACTCACCCAAGTCAAACGAGCGCACTTGTATGCTTGCCGAGCGCACACGCGACACTAAACCACCACCAGAAAAGGTACACGAACGCACACTAACACGCGATAACGAACTCCTACGAAATTAAAATTCAAATGGTCGTTGCGGTCACCATGACCGCTGGCAGGTGGTTAAGGGTTAAAGTACCAAGAATAACTGACATTTTAGTAAAAACATTGCTAGAATCCATTGAATTTTGACAAAGTTATGGGCATTTAAAAAAAAAACTCTTACTGTCAACTTGAATAATCGATTTTTGTATGAAAAACAAAATCGCGTTTAATTCGGCCGAAAAATTTTTCCGAGCCAAAAGAAAAAATACGTGTCTCATTATTTGGGCTAACAAACAATGTATTTGAGTTTGGTCGAAATTAAAAATCATGCTTGTACCTGACCGGTTGTCTGGAAATGGAAAGCATCTGTAGCTATCGAAAAAAAAAATTTTTAATTTGGGGCCTTGCCCGATAAAGGGTTAAGAAGGTGACCTGTAGAGATAAGATGAAACCTTTTTAATAAAATCTATTAGATAACCTGTAAAACTAAGACTACAAACTCTTCAATATAATTAAGGCAATTGTGGTTTCCATTGGAATCTCCTCTTAATTTTAATAAGCCGATGATCATATCAATGTGAAGCTATTTGCAACTAAATTTTTTGAAGTACATTATTTTCTGAAAATAAACATTACCCTTTCTAAACAGTTTTTTTTTTTAATGATACAAAATTTGTTTAATAAGTTTAAGTATTTATACAGATTTTACATATTTACTTTTAATATAAGAACAATTGAAATAAGTTTAACATAAGTATAGTAAGTATAATATAATTATGCAAAGAGTATGCCATGTGCCATTTCTTCAATTTTTATATAAGTTTAGGGAGGAGGACCTTTATTGCACAACCAGCATCTTTAATCAAAAGGCACAAGAAAGACAATGAGAAAACAAGAGAGCGTCTCTATCTGCATTGGTTTTTGAAAACAATTAGAACTTTATGCATTGAAAACTTCCGGAACAATAAATATGTAAATCAGATGTGTAATCAAATTGTAAAATTTTTATTTTGAATATATACAGCGGCTCACAGCTAAAGCGATGCAACCGTATAAGAAATACTAAAGCAAGTATTACCTGAAAACTAAATATATCTTCCAAAAAATATAAATACCACTTAACAGCGGCAGATGTACACAATTAACTTGTGCTTTAAAAAATTCAGATTTTATAGTAATTTTATTTAATTACCAACAAAAACAAACTGCATTATTAAATTGCACCTCACAGCGAAAATGATGCAGTAACAAAAAAAAAAAAAGAAAAAGAATACATTGCAATTTTTTTAAGGACACAACTAAAATTTTTGGTCGATTAATACTTTGTGCGATACCCCTTACTAACTATAATTGCTTTCATACGTTTCGGCATAGATTCCACCAATTTCTTTGTATAGTTAGAAGCAAGTTTATTCCATCCTGCTTGCAGCGCGTTTTTCAAGTAAATTTTATTTCAAATCTTGAATTTTCCGCGGATCTCTCGTTCCAAAACTGACCATAGATTCTCGATTACATTTAAATCTGGAGACTGTGCTGGTATTTGTACTATGTGCGGACAGCTCCAAATAAGCCAACTTTGCGCAACTCCGGATTTGTGTGTTCGGATCATTATCTTGATAGTACCGAAAGTTGTCGGAAATATTTAATTTCGCGACACTTCGTAGAAAATTTCGTTTCAAAATATCCAGATAGACACTCTTGTCCATAGTACAATCGATGAATTCCAAATTTCCGACTCCAGAAGACGACATGCATCCCTACACCATGAAATGCTCTACACTATGTTTTACGGTGCTACGTAGATTTTGCGTTTGTAGCTCACCATTTCCTTTTCTCCATACATACATAGCTCTTTCCATCCGATCTAAACAAGTTGAATTTACTCTCATCTGCAAAATTAACGGTATTCCAGAAGCTTTCACTCTTATATAAATGTTCCTTTGCAAACTTCAAACTTGCATCTCGGGCTGTGCAGCCATTGAAATCAGCTTCTCTGAGCGCTCTTCGTATGGTTTCCGGATGACATTTCTTCCCAAGAAATTTTTCCACTTCGTTGCCTAAAGCTGGAACACTTAAATGGGGATTTTTGCGTATTTTCCGTACAATCCAACGGGAATCCCTTTCGTTAAATATTTTATTATGAGCCGATTTCTTTTTATTTGCGACACGATTCTCACGAATATAACGTTCAATGGTATGCTAAATAGTTCCTTGATTCAGTTCTATCATTTCCGCGGTTTTGCGTTGACTTTTGTCGTCTTTATAATGTTTTAGTGTTAATTAGCGCACTTCAATACTTGCATTGTGAATAAATACAAGTGAAAAATCTCAGGCCATAGACGTCAAAATTCGGCACAACTGAGATCACCTGATATAGCAACCGTCGCCATTTTTGTGTGTTTTACTGAGCGAATTTCTATGTCTGACAGTTAATAATGCCCATTTTTGACATTTAATATCAGCCGCCGCCTTCTTTAATTTAGAATATTTCTCAAATGTATTCATTCACAATGAATACTTGTTTGGCGGCCCATTTTGAACTACACTTTATGAACGACAATATTAAAATATCAAAACTATCAAATACTATTCCAGGATTGCTCACATTTATAACAGTATTTACTTTATATTCGAAAATCGACGCCAAGCTGTCGCCGCTAACGGCATAAAAACAAAGTGATTTCTTCTTAAAGTTTCAGTTAGCAGTTAGCTCCTTGTTCTCAGTCGTTTTACTTTTGAATAGATTTTAAAAGAAATTCAGAATTAAATTAAGAAGAAGTTCTAGAAAAATTTCTTTAATATTGTCACCTCTCGCTCTCCTTAGCCTCAGCGCTTTTCCGGACGTCGATCTTTTTCATTATAGTTGAACTTTTTAGCTTTGGGTGTGTGAATTGAGACTCTACGTGAATCGAACTTTAAAAACCCGAACACACTATCTCAATGTATGGCTCATTCTTAGCTAATAAGAAAATTAAGTTATTTCGCTATACAAATTCAGTTAATAAATTAAAATGTCAAATAAATCAATAACCAAATCAGCTTTAAATTTTTTCGATAATAATCGAGAAATGTGTTCTTCCTTATAATCAAACTGAACTATGCATTTTGAAATACTAGGATTCTACATAATTGTTTCATGATTTTTACTGCCCCTAGAAGGTTTTTTTCATGTTCGAAAATTTAAAAAGAGATATTATCATAATCAAATTTAAATATATTAAAATTGTACACAATCTCTCACTTTGTTTTCCTTAATCAAAGAACTAAGCAACCCTGTGGCTACAGAGCTGTAGAGTTAAATTAGGAATGACAGTGGGGTTTGAGTGAAGTAATTTGGATGAAATTAAGTAGTTTATATATATAGCTGTGTGTCGGGACTTTAAGTAGAGAATGAATGCAAATATGACTCTAATGCAACTGATCCAAACAAGTTGAATTTCGATACACCGAAAGATGTATTTCCAAAATTTCAGTGTACTTTTGTTTTTTGTTTTTGCAAACTGAATGCGAAGATTTAGGTTATTTTTTATAAATGTTTTTTGTGTGTGTTTTTTTTAAATGCATCCACGAAGTGCCTCATCGTGTGAAGCAATCGACTCTTTATTTGCTCATGGGCTTGTGTGAAGGTCTGAAAAGTTTCAGCTTGGTTGATTTTGCAAAGTAGTTCTGAGTATTGTTAGTTGAAGTAACAAAAATTCGAAAGAATTATTCATTTAACAAATTGAGACGTTGGTCAAAGAAAAACCCCCGTTTAGTCGAGTTTCACTCTTGGTAAATCGGTAATAATTTTTCAGTTGACGCTGTTTTGAAAAAGAGCGTTCGTTCGTCGATGTCGTTTCTGGTAGAGCAACCATTATGAGCGAGATTTGATGGACATTAAGGAAAACATTTGCATTGGAGACATCAAGTGATTTCATAGAAATGTGGATATTTTTATCCAAAATTCGTCTTTGCCAAAGTTTTGCTTCGCCGACAAGTACTTCAGACTTCATGTAGCTTTGGTGTTTTCGATGTAAAACGACACACGAATTTCCAAATCGTAATCCTCAATGTCGTTATTCTCTACATTGCATCGATAACTCTGACGAGAAGTTATTCTAGGTATCTTCTCTTCAATGTCGTATTCTTTACAAATTTGGCCGACTTTTTGGAAAGTCTTGCTGAAATAACTTGCACCGTCGTATCATTGACCCATAGAGTACTTAAAGTCTATTCCCGCATATTCCCAAAAAGCTTCGAGGACACCTGTAAATTTTTTTCCAGTATTCGGAACGAAACTAAAAAAAAAATCTTCACAAATCGAAAGCTGCCATATTTTAAATCAATGTACCGGATACAAATTGAAGTTTGTTTGTTCGACACACGGAATGTCGGTCAAATAATTTGCCAAGATTGTGGATGATTTGAAATTGTTTTTTTTCGTTTTTGGGGGAATCCTTTAAGCGATTTATAACTCAAGCTATGTTATATTGATTCATTAACCAATAGTCCTATGTCGTACGGGTTCGTTCCAGAAGTAGATAGTTGAAAAGGTAAAGCTGATCTACAATTTGAAACTTTGTCCATTTGTGCTCAGAGAAAAAGTGCGGTATGTTTCGGGCACGAAGAAAGGAAGAATTGCGATCGAATACTTTTCACTTGACGCTCATGAGCTTGCCATATGTTTTGTAGTTAGTACGCGCATCATAGGGCACAGTCTCACACATCTCATCTTATAGCGCAATTGTATTTTGAAATTATATATTTACGATTAACAAAAACAGAAATACAATTTGTTATAACATTATAAAAAATCTTCATGCAATCCAAACAATTCACCTGTCACAATTGTTTCCGCCGAGAACCCCAAAAAAACAAAATGATACAACAAACCAAAACAAAGTATATATGAATATAATTCGAAATTTAAAAGCAAGTAAACAAAATTTCTGGATGTATTATTTTTCTTAAGCTTTCAAATCGCAATTGATCTAAACCAAACGTGAAAATACACCCTTAATCCCATTATTTGTTATGCACATAAGGCGTATGAAAAATGCATAAATTTGAAATTTGTCAAACCAATTTGACAATTTTAGAATATAATGACCCTAACGCCGAAACTTTTTGAACCCCTGCACAGCATTGTGTGACATAAAAAAATACTGGCTTTGCAAGTAGTTGTTTTAGATTTTATCAACGCCGTAATGATGGGTTTTTGATTTCATTTTTTTTCTTTTTGATTATTTAGTTTCTGCCAATTCCATTTTTGAGTAGTAATATGACTGGCAACAATTGTGAAGCATAAATTCCTTATATGCATATTGAGAATGCGAAGGCAATTTTGGAGGCCCACGTTTTTGTGGTAATTGTAGCAGCAGACAGTTGATTTAAAATCGTCAGACAAATCCACCACCAATAAAAGTTTTTGAAGTAAAACACAATGGTCTCGTGCTTCATCTTTTGTGCCGCCACTCCCTTGTTTCCTTTCAGCCACCACTGCCTTAGAGTTGTCCCGCTTATGTCATCGTCTTTTAATTTGATTTTTTTTTTGGCGATCATTTTTTTTTCCTACGTTTAGCGCTCAACTCAAACGCACAAATTACAACCCTCAACATTACCGCATTTTTATATATATATGTACATATGTACCTAAATAAATATAATTTGATGAGTATAGAAATTTATTTCAAAGCATTTGCAAAGTAACGATTGCAATGCGATAAGCAGCAATTGACATTTTATGAGCAGCTGAGCTGTTGTGGCTGACTGAAAGACTGTGGAGGGCTGCTGCCTGAGGAGGTAATGAGTGATTGACGGAAACTGGGGTGGCGCGGAGGATGAAAGCTTTGGGGTGAAGGGGATTTCACAAGCTGTGTGGGATCGTTAGGAAAATTAGGATGGCAATTTTTAAGTGCTTCATAATTCGAAAATACTCAAAGTTTCTATTTTGTTGATATATTTTGTATTCGGTCTTCAAAACAAAATTGTTTCGTTTTCTAGTTTCAATGGGCTCATTAATATTTCTAAATCTCTGCGGTCAACCACATTAACCCATCATCCTAGAGATAACGATAAGAATTTTATAAAATTTTTCTGCAATTGATAACTATAATGAGAGAGTAATACATTTTCGGTTTTGAGCTCAAGGACAGTAGCTGGTAAACTACATACATATATAATTAAAACAAAGTATTTCTTGCAGAGACCGAAAGTAGTCGGTATTTTTATTTTTTTATTTTTTTCGGATGAAAAAATGATTGGCAAGAATTCGTTCAAAAGAAAACTCGAATATATCGATTGATTCCTTAATAAATATATCAATATTTCAATATTTAGTATTCAAACATTGTACATATTGCTAATGAAATGTAAATAATAATATCTCTTGAGTGATTTTTTGTTTTTTTTTTTGTTTGAACTAGACTCTATGAAGTCGTAATAAATAAAAAAAAAAAAAGAAAACCGCCCATTCGGTTCACATATTTCTTTTTCCATGAAATTCGAACACTCTTGGTCAAAATGACCAGATATGTAGTTTCGCTTTTGATAGAAAAATGTTTACCGATGTTTTTCGATTATTTGCATTTTCGTTTTTTTTTCTTTGTTCTTTAATTTTTTCTCTCGAAAATTTAATTTTTTTTAATTTACATCAGAAGGAAGGGACTTCAAAATGTATTTTGACCAGGCGACTGTTCGCCAAAACTATTTGTTTGAGAGATAAAATTTTTTCTTTAAAATAGTAGTTTCCTGATGACGGCTTTTGACATAGTTTGTGCTATGCCATCCGAATGTTTAAAGTGTCTTTTGTTTTTGATGTGAAAAAATAAAAAAATCCACTTTTCAGGAAATTAAATTAAAAAAAGTGCTTTTTTAATATTTTGAAAAAAATTTATTTAACACTACTAATTACGAACTATCAAAATCTGACCTCATTTTTAGTTACAAGATTTTTTGTTTTAAATCATTGCATAATCGATATTTTGTGACAATTTTTTTTCGATAAAACATAGTCGTTACACTTGGATTTTTATTTTTCCGATCATATTTGATCGATATTAATCATAAAGATCAAAAATATCGATAAAAAAAATCGGCAAGACAAAAGCCACTAAATAACTGTTTAATCGCAATTTTTTATAAAAATTGTATCCGTTACGGTCTTTCGTTTCTTGTTTTAATTTTATTATCGATATTTCGATTTTAGTTTGAAGTGGTCCTCATAAAATAATAATAGCAGGCCTTTGGAATAATATTTGAGTGCACTGGAGACGCTGAAACAGAAACGCCATACTTTTTCGGCTGCTATCGGCTCTCACTACATACAACGACAGTATTGCCATTTTGTGCTCAAGTGAACCAAAATTGCTAGTTTCGTTTCTCCTTCGCGGTTTTCTGCTATGCAAGGCACTTCACTCATTACTTGTTTGTCTTACTAAGCTTACTATAAATCGTGGCAGTAGATTTCGGAGAAACGTTGCAAACTTTTTTGAGATTTTAATAAAAAAAAATTTAGAATATTTACGAGAAGAATACAGGCACACTGGAAAATGTGGATAAAATAATATTAACAGTTTGTAGTTCATATAATTTCGTAATTTCACATTCAAAATCTAAATATTTTCGCGAATAGCATTCAGCAAGAACAAGCACTTCAAAATTTAGCTATGCGGGGCGAAAATGTAACTAATGCTACATTTAGAGCTAGATAATTGCTTACTTAATACTTTACTACAGAAATTGGCCGTGTGCCATGGCCAGGCGAAAAAAAATTTAGTAGAGTTGCATATTTAAAAAAAAAATGTTCCTAATATATACAATATTTTTTTTTTTAATTCAGTAAAAAGTCCTACATACTAATTTTCCATACAAAAAAATAACTATCTTCTGTGTAGATTTTAATTCTTTTCGTATATTATTTCAAATAAGGTTTTTAAACCCGGTATCCATATACTCTTTGTGCGACAAGTTATAAAGTTCTGGAAAAAAACACGGAACGAAACAAGGAACGAACACTGAAGCAGCCACTGACGATAAAATACTACACTGTGTCGGATGTGTGTGAGCGACTCTTTTTGAAATTGAGGTAACGATATTTTAGTTTTCACTGACCCTAATACGGCACTGATTGGTGATAATAGATTTTGAAGATTCCTATCAAAAAAAAAATTTAGTTGTATGAAAAAGAAAATTTGAAAATTTGAAAAATCTTTGCCTTAAGGCCCTCTGCACATTTGGCGACTCGTAAATAAATATAAATAAATGACGAGTTGTAAACCAAACTCTTTGACGAGCTGCATTTTGACGAGCGAACGTGGAGACGATAACGAAATGTGACGCATAATGTGTAGACGTCTGTTGAAATTCAGGTGCCCGTCGCAAGCAGTTTTGCAAGTTTCTCAAGTTTCTAGTGCAAGAAGCAGCAATGGGCTAATATCTTCGTAATGAATGGAAATTGATAGTAAATTCCTTTCGCGACGTACAAAAAATATACTTTTTCAGTATCTCATATTTCCCTCCATCAACTCCCCGAGCCGTTTTCTGCGAGGCCTTTCGACATTTTATGATGTAATTTCTTTACCCTTATGTTTCGAAATATAGTGGTAAATATTAAACTGAGCACATGCAGTTTATATTTCAATATTCAATTGCTTAATTTTTTTCCTATAGGGTGCCTTGCGGTAATGAGCTTTTCTCGCTGTCAATGCCCCGCCCGACTCTAGCGCGTACGTTTGCATGCCCCTGGGACTCTATCTGTGGCATGTATGCACCTGTGTATGTGTGTATGTGTGTTTGTGTGTTTGTGTGTGTCGGTATACACGCCCTAATGAAGCTAAAATTTCAAATGGGATTTACCAAATGAGACAGCCTTTCAACATTCATTTCGACAATTCGAAATAAACTTTTTTCCCCCGTACCGTTTTGTAGAAGTAATACAAAATTTAAATTTGACTTTGTTTCGGTTAATTGAGATCAAAGCGTTTTGTTGCAAAGCCAGCAGACAAGCGATGGAAATGAAGTGATTGATGTGCAAATAAAATACAAACAAACATATATATTTAGTTGTATTATACGCGTAATATGTACGTACACATAGGTGTTAATATTTCCTCAAATAATGAGACAGTGGAGCCAAGCTTCACGTAATTCTTTAGCAATTCAAGTCAGCGAATTTTAGGCAAAAGTATTTTACTTACAATTCGATCACAAAAATGTGTGTGTTTTTCTTTGTATTACTTCGTGAATAGGTTTTCCTTTATAGAATTTTTACGAGCGATTAATTTTCGATAATACAAAAATGCCACAACGAAATTCGCTATAAATTTTCTAAGATTACTTACTTGCACAATAAAAGAACTGAAATGGTAAATCAGACTACTGAAGTTACGAAGGAAAATGAGCTGAAATTGATTGGACTACCTCTGTCATCGTTGTGAAAATTTCCACAAATGCCCATCCACAGCATTGTTTTGCCCGTTTAATTTTAAATATTTCGGATTGCCATATATAAAGTGACAGTCTGGGATATTTTAGGCGCATCAATAATCTTGGCAGTTGTCATATCGAAGTTCTAACCGCGTAAACAAAGTAAACGAGATTTAATTTTGAAAATTTGATCTTTAATGCAGAAATGCTCAAGAAGCTTCTGCGCCTTTCTCGGTCCTAGTTCGGAAAGTTGCAATTCAAATTCAGAAAGTTCAGGATTTCCATTTCAAATTCAGAATTTCCTTTACAAATTCGGAAAATTACAATTCAAATTCAGAATTTCCAATTAAAGTTCCAAAAGGTAAAATTCGAATTCAGAAAGTTACAATTCAAGTTCAGAATTTCTATTTCAAATTCAGTATTTTAACTTCAACCTAAATTAGAAATTAGAAATTTATGAATTTGAATTGAAACTCTGAATTAGAAATGCAAACTTCTGAGTTTGAAATGGTAATTCTAAATTTGAATTGGAACTTTCTGAATTTTGAATTCTAATTTTCAGAATTTAAATAGAAGTTCTGTATTTGAATTGTAATTTTCTGAATTTGAAGTGAAAATTCTGAATTTGAAATGGAAATTCTGAATTTGACTTGTAAGTTTCTGAATTTAAATTGGAGCATTCTGAATTTATAATGGAAATTTTGAATTTGAGTTGTAGCTTTCTGAAGTTTAATTGAAAATTCTGAATTTGAATTGTAATTTTCAGAAATGAAAGCGGAAATTCTCAACGTAAGTTGTTATTTTTTGAACTTCAATTGCAATTTTCTGTATTTGAAATAAAAATTCTGAATATGAATTGTGAGTTTCTGAACTAAAACTGAACAAGATGTAGAAGAAGTTCTATGTATATAACTACAAAAAAACATAAGGTAAGGTAGGAACGAGTATTCATGCTTTGCCTTGCGCTAAGTAATCCAAACCTGATTGAAAAAAATCGGTGCCTCGATTCAAATATAATATATTGAAAAAACCAGGTGTTCGTCATAAATATTAAAGTGCTCCATTTGCGATGAAAGTAAATAACTCTTTCATATAGGATGCAGAATTCAGGCACTTTTTCGATAGAGACGCTCCAACTATGTAAAATGTAATTAGCGAACATGTGTAATATAATTTTTTTAGATCTTCTCCCTTGTTGGTAACTCATTATGGTTGGGAGTTAAATTTGTTTTCTTTAAGCTGCAGTAGACTAAGGCGAAATACTTTTTTTAAATTCTCTATAAATCAGAACAAAATTAACGCGGATTTCCCTGTGACTTTTTTCCAATAAAAAGCAATTTTTATTACGAGGATAATCTGTAAAATTAAGATGCAAATTTTCAGTGTAATTGAGAAAGTGACCCGTCGAATTGAGATGAAAACTTGTTCAATAAAATCTAATCCGTAAAATTAAGATAAACACCTCTTCAATATAAATAAGAAGGGAGTTTTGAATTTCATTAGCATCTCCTCTTAATTTTAAATGGTCGATATCAATTTTAAATTATTGCAAGCTTATTTTTTTTAACCAGATTATTTTCTGAAAATAAATCTCAAAAATTTTTTTTTTAGCTGTTTATTTTTTAATTATATTTACAAGTTTAATTATAATTATAATAGGTTTAAGTATATATACATATATTAAGTATTATAACAGGTTTAGTTGATTTTCTAGCGAAAATTTCTTCAATCTTATCTCCTCTCGTTCTCCAATACCACCACGCTTTTTCCGACGTGGCTCTCCTTAGTTGCAAGTGAACTTATTAGCTCTGTATGCGGGCTTTTATTGGATCGAGACACGTTCTAATTATCAGTATCTTAATCAACAAAATTTATAACAAAAATCAGCTTTTTTCTATTGCGTAAAAAACTGGAGGAATACAAACACTAACGGGAATCTTATTGAAAATCTGAGGTGGTCAGAATAAGGTGCAACAACAATATTTACGGATTAGGATATAATAGTTTGTAATAAATCTATTACTGATCCTTAAAATAAATAAAAAAAATTGCAGTCTAAATAATTATTCCGGAGAAGTGTGAGCTAACGTTACGCAGCATCCGCCCTACATTTATGGCTTGAAATTGGCGTACCGCTTACTTGCACTTCGGGTATGTAGCGAATTCAAACAATTTCAGATGAGGCATCCTTTGTTATCGCTGAACGGAGCGCTACATGCTAAGGATGAAGAAGTCAGCCGCAAGTGTAAAGAGGTGATGGTGGAGTATAGCAGGTACCTTGCTTCGAGGCCGTTAAGCACTGTAGATCGAAAGAAAAGTCTACAGTGGAACCAGCTGTGAAAGAGTGGGAAAAATGAGCACTCCCAAGCTACACGAATCATCGATCAAACGTGGGTATGGTCAGATGGCAAGATAACACCCCAGGTCACGCTAGTCGATGAAGTCACAGGCAGCGGAGAGCCCGCTTAGGGGAGGTGGGATTTAAAACTCTCTAAACAGGTTGTTGACTACTTGTTTGAAAATCGGAATAGCCCTACTCCTGGCTTCAACTCCCGTGAGTTTCTTAGGGGCAGTCGGATTTTTAAATAAGTGATGAGTTCTTTAGGAAATTCCTAGGCAAGTATGTAGGCTAGCTCTGTAACGACTGGGAGGGTTTGAAGATCAAGCTAATCCCAGCCGTGAAACTTTTTAGAAACTCCGGCTTGCATCTGGCTTCGGAATATGGCCGTGGAAAATGGCGAGAATATGGTAAGACCCATACAAGGGCAGAACCCACATATACCCAGGGCTCCTCGTTCTTCCTGCGACTGAATGTATCGAGCCACTCTGGAAAATGGACAATAAGTTGTTGTTCGGGTTAAGAGCAGCGATGCTAAAAATATTCCACTCCAACGAGGTGATACCGGAGACTGATGTCGAGGACGTCAACCAGTTTTTGAACGAAGTGAGCCTGAAAGTGTACGTGGACGAAGAAGCCACCGATGGTGCCAGCCAGCTGTTGGCTGATAGCAAGAGAGTCGATGAGGGTTATCCAGCAAATCTCACGCACACTAAGGCTGTCTCAGACAACCTCCCTGTATTCCTCCCAAGCCGAATGGATTGGTCTCATAGAAGAGCCCAACCATTAAAGGGCTTAACTGTTTTAGGGGCGGGTCAATGGTGGAATGCCGGGTCGGGGAAGAGATTTTTATTGAGAAATATAATCAAAATTATCCTTCAGTAAAGGAGGTAGTAGTCGGTAGAGTGGGAAAATCAGAAGATCAAAAAGAAAGTATTCAGATTCGTATAGCAGTTTGCACCCGCAAAATCACAGCTAAATATCTGCTCAGACAGCCAAGCGGCTTTGAAGGCACTCTCTTCTACCTCGTTCAGCTTCCAACTAGAGGATGAGTGTGGAAGAGAGCTGAAATGTACGAGACTACGTAGGGCATAGGGAGATTTGACTGACGAGGTTGGATCTGCAATGAGTCTATCCCATGCGGTGGCCATGGGTGTCTCGCTCAGAAAGTTCAAAAGCGGATTTGCCAAATTTTCAAATTACTCAAATCTCAGAGGTGGATCCGTACTAGAACGTATACGTTTACCCGGTAGTTTTGGATGTTCTGTGGCACGTCTAAAACAAGGACTCTTTTAGGAATGAGTAAAGAAAATATCTACACACTCACAGCGGTCTGCGAAGGACACTGTCCTAAGAAGTGCATGACATTTCGTCCGTTTTAAATTAGCACGTGCTAATAATAGTATAGATCGATAAGTGATGTCGTGGTCCTTAGCAAGTATTTCAGTATCAAAACCAAAGTAATTTCATATAACTAAGAGCTGAAAATTAAAGTTGCCTCACAATTCTAGAAAAAAAAGCAAACTAAAATATCCTGGTTCATAGCACCACGCTGTCATTACTTAAATAATGAGAACGAATTTTTCAATAAAGTTTTTGCATTCAAAACTTACATATTATTTACTCTCATAATTGCACAATTCTTTCGCTAAAGCAACAAACTGAGCAAGAGATCAATTGAAAAATTACACAATGCACTTGACTGCATTCACTCGCTGCCAATGAAGTAGAAATTTATATAACGAAACACGAAAAAAAACTAATAATAAAACACAAAATGAACTGAGTTCCTCAATGAAGCCTTGAGATGCAGAGCACGTAATTGAAAGTATTCGCAATATACCTCATCAATTTTATTCCCCCTACTGCGCACTTGCACTGCTGCACGTGAGCAACTGTTGCACAAAATGCTGCTTAGCAATTTTTATTATTACAATATTTTTGATTCATATAATATTTTTCCATCGATATTTTCTCATCATCTTTGCTGTCGTTTCATGTTCATTTGTTACTATTACTTTCTCATCAGTGGCATTCAATGGAACCTGCGAAATAGCAGCAACAACAACAATACATCAGGCAGATTGCAAGTAGCTAGAAAAGTAGTAAAATTCTTTTTGCTATGCAGCGCTGGTATCGTTAGCGCATGCAGTAAATGGCTATAAGTAGTTAGATGTGTCCACACATTAGGGTGGTTCGCCAAAATATAGCAAGCTATAGATAATTTCTACCACTCTAACCTTTGGTGTCTTTGTCCATTACCTTCGCAATAAAAACTGGCATAAATACATTAGGCCACATAATTATGAAATGTGCCCATAATTATGAAAGTGTTGTAAGTTACATTTTTTTTATGTCGTGGTATTTAATGATTTGCGTTTGAAGGGACTAAAAAATATTTCAACATTATAGAACATTTCATTCTATAATTTTATTAGTCTTGATTAATGGAAATTTTCTTCGAATATGGAATTTTGTATGAATTTCTTAGAAAATTATTATTTTTAAAGCTTGAATTGATTTAGATCATTTCAAAATTAACTGTATGTCCTATAAATGAGTTAAACCAAAAAAAAAACTATGAGTAGTATTTGAAACAATGATAATAAAAAATAATTCTTGAACATTTATTAATTGTTTTTAAATATTAATCCATTTATATCATTTCGAGATTTGAAGATTCTGAAAATGGACTAGGGGATAATATGGTAATAAACACAATATATCTTTATGCTTTTCTTCCCTTACTAGTCTAATGGGGATGTATAATGGAAGTATATTCGTATATGTTTGGTATTCCTCTTTTAGGTAAAATATTCAAAACGTGGAGTTTAGAATAATCTAATATAAATTTATAGTTTAATTTTTCAAGCATCTCATTCATTGAATTTGTAGCCAAAAGACAGATTCACCGAAAATGTGTTTAGTCTTCTACACTTTTTTATCAATTTACAAAAACACTCAGGGATATATAAGTAATTTACTTTTTTATTTATCATTTCTATCAAACCAAAATTGCGGTCATTCAGTAGAAAGAAATGTCCAGATACCAAAAACTTGTGTCTACCGTTACTTAGACATCTTTCGTATTCCATATAACTTTGAAATTACAATCACTATCTAATCGCTCATTTTTGACGATGTCATCCAAATTAAATTAAATAAATAAAGTTTAAAATAATGTAGTGGGAAATAAGTGATAAACAAATTTTTTTGTTTAAAGCCTGCAACCTGTCGTACTTGATTTGTGCAGAGAACGTAAATTACAAAAAAGTTGCATGGCGTTTCGTTTCCTGTGGCAGGAATACTAGTCTAATTCACCATACGTAGAAACCAATTGGATCTTATCAGTCAAATTAGTTCTGGTATGGTGAATTGGATGAGATTTTTTGTTAGATGGGATGCAACTTCTTTGTAATCTTCCGGACCAGATTAGTTAGCGGCCGCAAGCACGCCGAGTCGATCCCCGTTAAGGCGATAGGACAACATTCTACTAAGACGGAGCGTAGGTTAGAAGAAAATGCAATTTGCTTATTCTACATATGAGCATTAAATTATTCAAACAAATAAGATGTTTGTTTATAGTGGAAAACCAAGCATAATTAAATATAATTAAAATAATCAAGATAAATCGAAACTAATAAAGAAATAGTTAAATTATTTTTTTTATTAATGTTTATTGTTGATTGTATTTGATATTGTATGTTAATTGGACTCAACAATGATGTGTTTTTTTTTATTATGTCACACTGATAACTATTTTTTAGATTATAAAGCCAACTTGGTTTAATCATTATGTTTAGTAAACGTAATTTAAACTTAACAGCTCTGGTTGGGTTATAGGAAAACGCGAAAAGCCAATCAACCAATAGCAGTTCGGAAGTTGTGCATTCAAACCCGGGCAGAGTCTGGGTAGAAATCTGATGAGGAGATGTGGTGATCTCCGAAATTTCAGTAATAATTTCTGCCGCTCTAACTGTTGTTCTCTTGTTCCAATACATTCGTTATAAAAACTAGTTTTGAGTTAAAAAAATATTATTGATATTATTTTTTATTTATTCTGTCGAAATTGTTCGTTAACATATTAGGATTTATGTTAGATGACCCGATTTGAAAATAGCTCTACAAATGGAGTATTTTTTGGCTGAGCTTTTCAAGTTTTTGTTAAAGCGATCGACAAAAAAAAATTTTTTCTACAAATTTTTAGCAGACTTTTAATTTTTAACTGAAGTGATTAAAAAAAAAATATTTTAAAAGAATAATTTGAATTTATAGAAGAACTCTATTCTTGGAGGTAATTTCAAATGCGTTCAGCTCAGATAAATCTTGTGCGATATATTTTAGTTGATGCCTTAAAAAAAAACGAATTATAAAAATCCGGTGGGAAAACAGCACCGATTTTTTAGTATGTGAAGTGATGCAATCTTTTTATGAATGCAAGTGCATTTATTACATATTTATGTGCATCACATAGCAGTAGTGGTGGAAAATCGACGGGAAAGAAGAAATGCAAAAAAATTATTAATAATTGCTATGTGCCTTCATGTTTTTCTGTTTCCATATTTCTACTCTCTTTTTGCTGTGCAATGCCAACACAAGAAGTTGCAAATCATCTGCCTTTTACATAAATCTCCTAGGTTAGCAGACAGACTGACAGATTATTAAAAATTGTTATTATTGCAACGAGACAATTAAATCATAGCGACGATTATGTGACAATGAATAGTTGAGACTATAGCAAAAATTGCGTACATTTTCAGGATGTGAGCCGAGACAAGTCAAGGAGTGCTATCTTCGGCCTGGCCGAAGCTTTTAAACCTTTATTAATATAAAAAAAAAATTGTTAGCATGCAAATATTCGATTTTAAAACACTATTTACGTTTCGCATATAAAATAAAGTAAATTATGATAAAATAAATTTTATTTTTATGGAGAAAAAAATTATTTAAAAAAAACGGAAATTTTCTAGTAATGAGTGAGTAACTGGTAGACTCAATCATATGCCAAGAAATATTATAAATGTTGAAGTCTGCAACCAAAATCTATTCCTGATGATTTTCTCAGCAGACTTTGTATGATTTATAAGTAAAAGTATTACACAATTTCAAGGTTTTACAATGACCCGATCATACTAATTTTTAGTGGACACTATTCTAATAAATAAAAAGTAAGCCATATTTCATGTTCTTAGCTGCTTTGGTGTAGGAGTTATATGGCAAAAACCCATATCTGAACAATCAGTTGTAAAGATGCTATGCAATGTCTGATCAGGCTGGTTCCTCATTTGCCGGAAAATATTTTAGAAATACATATATGTATCTGCCCAATAAGTTTCATTTAGATATATATCTCAGAGACTGAGCGACAAGATTGCGTTCTAACACATAGACGGAGAGACGGATGGACATGGCTAAATCGAATCAGCTCGTATTAATGAAACTTTTAAAAAATGAAATAGATTTTTTTTTGTTAATTAGTCTACACTTATATAAAACATTATTTTCTGTTTTTAAGCTCTATCTGCCACAAAATCTTGTTTATTATTATTATTATTTTTTAAAGTTATATCTGCTATTCAATCTTCACACCGAAGCTATGATTTTGTCATTTGCAGGCGTCATGCGGCGATCAATATGAAGATTTTAATATCTGCCCACCTAAATATTTCAGAAACGAATAGAGTAATTTGAAATTTCATAATTTTGGTCTAATATTCTCATTAAGGTCTTTCATTTGATACCTATTTAAACAGTGTAGCTATTGCAGTTTACTCAAACTAAGAAGAATGTATACATACAGGTGAAACAAATATAAGCGTGTTGAAAATGGGTTATGCTCGCGCTGTGACGTAAAGCAATCTTTTGTGCTGTCTCTTAAAAATAAGATTGCATATAACCTCAGACCTACACTTATGCTTATAAGGATCAGAATCATGGTGGTGGAGAATTTCAGTTGGAAAGAAAGAAAAGAAAACTCCTACAAATTTACACTATCATCCCATTTACCGGTTACTATAAAATTATAGTAAAGCATACGTGTAATCATTTTAGGTAAATACATTCTAATATTAATGTTATGTTATTTTAAATACCCCCAAATTCATTCCGGGAACGCTTCTCTAATCCACTTTGCAAAATGCAATACCAAAAATACTTAAAAATGGATTGCATTTGAGTAACCACGTTCGTAGCATTATTTACATATAGTTGATGTATTATACTGATTGAACGAAAACTTCGTAATTTGAGTTTAATTTGAACGTTGCCAGTAGAAAATTTGTCATTTCGTGAACACAACCATAAATTGGCCAAAAGTCTTGAAAGGTGACTGTCCTATATTTTTTTAAATATTTAAATGCGAAAACAAAAATGGTAAGTATTTTTAATTGTAAATGCGTATATTGGACATTAATTTGATATAATTTCGAAAACGCTCTTTGTAAAGGGGTGTGGATTAAAATCTGTATATTATTCTTTACATTACGGTAAGTAATCTCAAATCTCTACAAAGCTTAGCTGTATAAAGTGAATTAAACTACATTTCGAATAAATCTTGCGTTTTTTAAGTTTTATGAACGTCCCTTGAGTTACTTTTTCTAGTTTAGCATTCCTTAATTTTCGCGCTAAATACAAAAATAGCTTATTTCATGTTCTGTCCAGTTTTAAACAAAATTTTCAGTTCCACAAGGTGGTCACGACCGCTACGGCCCGCTTCCCAGCGGAAGCGGCAATATTAGCCGATGACACATTCGCCAGTGCGATCCTCAAAATCCTCGTATCAGGGATTTGTACTTGCCGTCTAAAACCAACTCTTCTAACACCCCCTTTCCGTTTGGGCCACCGACTAGATGAGTCTGATGTTTATGACCATGGCTGAGCCGATCTGGCAGGGTCTAAATAACGGCTAAAACAACAACAACATTAACTAAATTTTCAAATTAATTACTGTGAAAAAACAATTTAATAGTAAAGTCCAATTTTTTATTTCTACCTCCATAACTTTCACCGATAAGCTCTTTGAAGAGTGTCAAAAGAGAAATAACTCGGTCGCCAGAGAAATTCAATATTTTTTTTATCTGAGACTCGTCTCACTATAATACTATAACAATATGTATCGTCGGGCAGCGGCAGGTTACCGTTATTATATGAAAGTGGGCATTTTTCCTTGGATATTGAAAAAAATATCTGAAAATGAATGGTGTTTATATAAAATTCTTGCACGATAAGCGTAAGCGTAAAAGTTTCACCTCGAATTTTGACGAACGTTTTTCCTTATGCAATCAATAAAAAATCTATAAAGCCGCATAACAGTAAAATTAGTGATTGGGAAGCTATAAAAATGAATCCAGCCAAAGTTTTATAGCCATTCGCCGACGCAGCTGCCAATAATGGGTCAAGTGAATGGAGCAGCAGTAGAAATATCCACAAATAAAACTGCATACTCATATGAATATTTGCAGATACACACACACACACATACAATGCAGACACATGAACAACAATCCTTTAGTAACAGTAGTACAGAGATGCGTCCAAAAGGGCGCAGAGAAAAAGGATAAAACTAACGTCAAGTTAGCAACGACGCGACGGTATAAATTGGTATGCGATGAAAAGCATTAAATTTTATCATAACAATTCATACCGATGTGTGTGTGGGGTAAAATGTAATGCGGGTATTTATGTGTGCATTACAATACACTACTTTTATGAGTATGTGTGTGTGTGTGTGTGTGTATACGCTTGGGAGCCACACTTTATCCGGTTAACGATTAAAGTACGACTACACCGTTGTCGCTTGTCGCCGAGGCATTAAATGATAAGGAAAAGCATTAAGTTAGCGCGGAAACCGATTTACTTACACTGTTGAACAAAATGGCCCTACGCTGAATATAAACATAACATATAAACGGATGAAATGAATTGTACATTGATTGCAAGTTGTAGTGAGATTTTTTTTTGCTACGACCAGCGAATGGTTTCAGTGTTGAATTGGATGATATGGACTTGGACAATATGTCGTTCCAACAGGACGGCGCCACAAGCCACACAGCGAATGTCACAAGCGATTTATTGAAAACCAAGTTTGGTGAACGTGTTACGAGTATCTCACGAAATGGCCCAGTCAATTGGCCGCCTCGGTCGTGCGATTTGACGCTGTTAGACTATTTCCTGTAGGGCTACGTCAAGTCTATGGTCTATGCCAACAAGCCAACGACGATTGAAGAGCTTCGTACGAATATCGAAAGTGAAAATGCAGCAGTATCCGCCGATTTATGCTTGAAAACCGTCGAAAATTGGGTTCAGCGTCTGGACTTCTGCAAGCGTGCCCGTGGTGCCCATGTAAAAGAAATCGAGTTCCATACATAATGGCATCGAATGTACTTTCACAGGAATAAAGAATTTAATTTAATTTGTTTTATTTAAAAAAACTTTTATGCGTTCCTATTGCAAGACCCGATATAGTATATGTAGCTTGGAACTTTTTCGGCACTACTATTTTCACTAATGCTAATGGTACACTTTACACTTTTTACAATTTACGACTAACACAAATTACTAGTACTACTTTTAATAATTTCTACTACTATTTTTACAAATGGTACGACTGATTACTACTATGATTTCTTACTACTATCTAGTATTATTTTTACTAATCTTACTACTAATTACTGCTATTAATTTTACAAATTTTTTCTACTATTTTAAATAATACTACTGCTAATTTAACTTATACTACTGATTTTTACTACAACTATATTTATTAACTTCTTCTGCTATTTTTCTAATTTCTACTACTATTTTTACTAATGTTCCTGCTAATTACTACTACTATTATTATTGATGTCTACTATTATTTGTACTAATGCTACTAATTACTACTAATTACTACCAACTATTGTCCAACTATTTTTACTAATTTCTGCTACCATTTTTACTAAAGCTGCCACTGATTACTACTACTAATTTTACTTATTTTTCTAGTAATTACTACTTCTATTTTTACTAACCTCTACTACTATTTTTAAGAATTTTTACTACTATTTGTACTAATGCTAATACGAATTGCTACTACCATTTTATTTTTGTTATAAAACACATATGTATGTTATTCGTTTTGATGCAGGTTTTGACCAATAGCAACGCTTGCTTTAGGTATAACGTTTGATTTACAAATTTTCACTCTTAAAATTTTCACTTTTTAACGTTAGAATGTTTGTGTGATATTGAGTGTTGAAAATTGCGTAGGGTTAATACAGACTACGGCGGAGCATATTCTAAACTAGCATGCACTTACGTTGCCACTTGGTTCAAATTTAATAAGATATTTTACTATAATACTTAAAATAGTCAGTCAAGTGAGATTTTGGAAGATTGATTTAAAAATCTAATTTTTCGATACTTCTTAGATAGTATAAAAATCCCGCATCGCAGTATTTGTGGTCAACGCGAGAGGACTTTTATGAAATTTTGTATTGTATATTTTGGTAGGTATGAAAGTAGGGCGTAAAGTATATGCTTGGGAGAAAATTATATAGAGGGTTATATGAAATGTTATAATTTGAATTTCAAACGATTCATCTAGGCGAGGAGAAGGGTTATGAATATATATGAAATATGGAAATACATTTGACAGAACCCGAAATGCGTTTTAAGGTTACATATGCAAAGGACAATTAATAAATAAATATAGGCAGGGAAACGTATTGGTATTGAGAAATCTTTACTAAACTTTAACGTTCTTGTCAAGGGAAATTGTGGATTATAAGATTTCAGCACAATTTTCGTTTGATTGGTATATTCTAATTTTTTAGTAAAATGTGATTTTTTCTTAAAAATATATACATTCATATTAAATAAACATTTCGAAAAAAAAATCAGTTGATACCAATATATCTTGACCATCAAGCTGGTCGTTATTTTTTGACTGATATTTTGAGATTTTTATTTTTATTAATCAAAAATAATTGTTATTCTTGCATGTACAATTTTTTTGAAAGGTTTAAAGCATTGGACAGGAGAATAATCCCAACGCATTAACCGAGGAAATATTTTGTATATCCAGATTTATATCGCAAGAACTTATTAATGAATGTAGATTTAGTAGCACTTAACTGATTGCTCTTCCCTTTTCCATATTTTTGTTTCGAAACCGGTTTTTAATTTTTCATTCAAGAAAGAAGTTTTATTGGTTTGAAAATGAATAAAAGACGAAACATGTGCAAAAATATCCAGAAAAACTTGGACAACTAACGCTGCCAATGCTTTAATGAAATAATTCGTTATCCCCCCGCCACTGAAAAATTCCCTCAAATTTTGCAACTGATGATGTTAGATCGTATGGAGGAAATGTAGTGAAAGCATCTATTATGACCTCCTACAATCTGGTGACTTTAACCGTTAAACAAAAGTAAACGGCATGTATTTTATAGGTTAGGTTAGGTTAGGTTAGGTTAGGTTAGGTAAGGTTAGGTGACTTTAACCGTTAAACAAAAGTAAACGGCATGTATTTTATAGGTTAGGTTAGGTTAGGTTAGGTTAGGTTAGGTAAGGTTAGGTTAGGTTCGGTTAGGTTAGGATAGGTTAATGTGGTAGCCCACGCAGCACTTAGACTTAGCAGACATAGCAGAGAAGTCCATTGTGATACCACCTGTTATATGAACGGTAGCATAAATCGGAAAACCAAGAAAGATTAACCAGAGAAACGTTGCGTACCCCGAATGAAGTCACGCAAATTATTTTTATTATTTTTTTTTGTGTTTTATAGAAAATGTCCATAAATTATCTTCGGTCTCTTAAAAAGACAACAACAAAAGGTCGACTGATTTTCGACAGATTAAAAAGGGCAGTATTTGGGCATTTGCACTGAGCGGTGATTTAGGTAAATCCGGTCCTGTTCAGGTGATGCCATCCTTTCACTAAAACCACTTCCCTGCAACGGTGCTTTTGTATTTATTATGTTCGTTAAATTTGTACATAACATCTTATAATAAATTTCCAAAATTAAATAAATAAGTAGAGGAAATTTTCTGAATCCGATATCTTAACCAAATAAACTATAGGACACCAAAACAAATCTGTGCAACAAATCACTGAGATATTATGCAATTTATCTGTAACACGCTGCTCTAATTTAGATAATGAACACCCACGCCAAATTCGACGAAGCGCCAACACATCTTAAGAAGCAATGATAACCATAGAAAAATTACTTAATATTCTACGATATTATTATGGGCTAGAACATAGAGCGCGAAGCACGCGAAGTGAATTAACGAAAAGTATCATATTTAGTAAAAGCGACTTGACAAAATGTTGCCACAAAATTCCATTGATTTATTACATTTGTATGTGGCCTGTTAAGTGTACGCTTGTGGGGCAGGGGGTGTGACTAAATGAAACTAATGTTGAAAACCTAGAGCAGTATGATGAAGACAGAAAATTAATAAGAAGTAACAGCTGAGTTGTTGAAGGGTGAGAGTTGGGGAAACTGCTTGGTGTGCGCTGTAGGTGGCTTGGATTCTTACGCAAAATATAAAATGTACTTAACTTCCATGCGTAGCTTGAGCAGCTTGAGCCATTCAATCATTCCGTATTACACTAGTGAAATATTGAGAAATGTCGTTGATTTGTTTTATAATTGGAAGCTTGAAGGAATTTGATGATAGACAAAAACAACATAACGAGCAAATGTCTTATTAGCGAGGGCGAACTTAAAGTGAAGCAGAGATAAAAGGACAATCGAATTCTTGTACACCTATGTATATAAAACAAACACAGAGAGCTTTGACTGTCCACTTTCCGGAATTTTTTGTTTTTTTTTTTCATTTCGATATCTAAAACGAGTCATTATCTATGATTGATAGACGTCAACCGGGAGAAGACAAATAAGCATTGGAGTTGAAAGAAATATCAAAAATACTAAAGAAACGAAAGACTGTTACAAAATAAAAGAAATTTAATTTAAAAAAAACATAAAACAAACTCCAAAGTAAAGAAAAATCATTGAAAATAAATCCAATTGCGCGAAAATAAATTTTATTTGAAAGGGACATCAACCCACGATTTGCCATTAGAAAAAATCAAAGCAAAGCTGACAAAAATTATTACTGTTAACCAGTTTAAATTATTGTTTTTATTTCTTTTTACTGTTGACCAAACAAATCTGATTGTCTGCACAGAAAAAGAACAGCGCCCCCTCCACTGTTTCTCAAGTGCATGAACGAAGCTAAGAAATGGCGGCAGAGGGAAAGCGTTGTCGAAAAAAAATAATAAAACAACATTATATCTGGAGTTAATACATTAATGTGCTGTGGCAGTGAGGGTGAAATGTCGAAAAGACATAAATCAATTTACATCAGCGTTTTAGATGTGCTTTATTAAATTTGAGGATGCATTTTTGAAAACGTTGATTGGGCATGAAGCGAGAGAGCACCAAGCGATTGACGAAAATAGATTTGAACCAAGAAACTGGGAGTAGTTTACCGGTACTAAGTGCATAAGATTACTAACGCTGTGAAAATACAGTGTCGGCCAATAAAATCGAGAAATAACATTTTTATAAGTTTTGACTGTTTTGCTTTTGTTTATCTAATGTTTAGTAATTTTTTATAAAAGTAAACCTCACTAAGTATATAACCAGCACCGTACAAATCCACATTTCAAACTTTTTGGGGAAAATAGGAAAATTCAACAAAATTTTATACCTTTTTTTAAACTTTTTAATTTGAATTTTTATAAAAATTATTTTTCTTTTTTTGCATTTTTATTGCCCAATAAATTTTACAAATAAAATATGGCAATTTGTCAAGCCTTTACTGGAGATATGAAAGTAGTTTTAAGGTATATGGGTCTGAAAAGCACGAACTCTTACGCCGAATAAAAGCGAACATCAAATGTGATTTAGAAATTATATAGTTAATGTGAGTAGAAAAGCTAAGTTTCGTGTCGCGTGTACGCTAGGGGTTCTGCTTCTATTTAGTGTACGGGGTGTGGGAACATTTCTAAATATTGATAGATCCGACAGAAGGACATTGGCGTCGTGTAACTTCTTCATTGTAGAGCATATCTTAAGGTAATCTGCACTCAAAATAAATTTAAATAAAATCAAACCGGAACAATCAAGAAACTAAGACCTAATGAGAAGCTCTAGTGAATGGCAGCTAAGCAGTCGTCCATTATAACTCCACGCTTGGATACTGCAGGGTGTTGGTGATTTGTATAAATTTAATTACTGACTGCGAATAGCAAAATCTCCTCAATTACGCACTAGAAAATTTTAGAGACCGATGAAAATTTCGAAATTGGTCTGCAATTAATTACATCATTTATATTTCCTTTCGAAAAAAATGGAGTAATTGAAGTCTTTTTCTACTAATTATTGGAAATACATTTGTAATTCTCAAACGGCTTCTGAAAAAAGTACTATATACATATATGTACATATATATTGAGTAGTCAGTCTGTAATAATTAACGAACATTAAAACAAATCAAAAGCTAAGCTACAAATTAACAGCTTAATGTTTTACAAAAATTATTTGTTGCTATATTTTTTACTCTTTGGTAAACTTGCTATATACAACATTTATCAAATTTGAAACTTACAATTTAAGCAACGTACTTCAAATTGCAACGCATTGTCAATGTGGAGAAATAAAGAAGTAAAGCACCCTCCTCTCTTCCAAAAAGATTTCCGAAAACTTTTCAAAGCAAATTTATATAAAAAGGTTGTGATGAGTAGAAGGAAGTTAAGTTAAACAAACAATTTTTCTTCACAGCGATTAGCCAATAAACCGGGGCAGTTGTCGGCCAACATTGCATGCGCATTGAATGTGGGACGATAGCATGAAAAAGTTCAACGAAGCAAACAAAAAAAAAAACATAGCAATATGGGAATATGGGGGGCAAATGGTAGCTGTCCGTTAACGGTGCTCTAGTCCAAATCTGATAAATTGCAATTTGATTTTAATTTGAAATTTTGACAAGCTACAAGCGTTCGGATAACAAATAGCTGAGTGATAGATAAATGGCGAACAAGTTGATAGGACATCGAAGAATTACAAATTGAAAACAATAAAAGCACACACCTACACGCACACCCACATCAATTGTGGGGCAATCAAGACATGAATTTTATGTAATACCTATGTACTTACATAAGCAATGTGCGTGAAATATTTAAAAAAAAAAAGTTGAAAAGTTTTTACTGCAAATCAGGCACAGAGTTTGGCATAAATGAAATGAAGTTTTCTACAATCCTCATTTTATCTGTGGATAATAATGTTTTGGATTAGGTCACTGGACTGGAATGCAGAGGAAATTGTAAAATTGAGTAAATTTCATTATCCTATTATGGGATAAATGTTGCCGAGAATTTAATTTTACAACGGAATTTAATTGATTTCCCCCATTATGCTTCGTTTGTGCGTTGTAGGAGATTGCAGAGTTTCGCATGGTTTTTGGTCGGCAACACAAAAAATAATTTTTTCGACGCAAATAATGAAATTTATTTGGGCAGACAAGAAATTACATACATACTAGGAACACTGCAATATATTTAATATTAGCTTTTGAGCCCGAATTCGCTCACGTGGGTTTCAGTTTAACATTATTGAATTCGATTATAACAAAATGCACCACGTAATCAAACGATGATGACGTTTAGTTAGAAATCTCAGTATCGTTTTCTTATGTTAAAAAGCTGAGCTTCAATTTGATGTAAATAATATCACAGGTATTTGCTGACAATTCTTTTGCATTATATCAATGAAGCCAGTTTTTGAATGCTAACAAAGTCCCAAAAATGTTGACAAAGTATGTACCAGTATTAAAAATAATTTGCATTTAATTCTAGCCTTTTTATATACAAGTACTAGAAATTTTAAAATTTTTGTATGGATGGCAGTTCTATTAAAAAATGTGTCTTGATATACTAAAACGAATTTTGATAAACTGAAACTAATTTTCGTAAGAAATTAATTTTATTATAATTTATTTAATAAAAAAAATATTTTCTGAAAAGTGGCAACTCTTTTATGAACTGCTTTCAAAACACTTAATTGAACTAATAATTATTAGAACTTAATTTTTTTATAACAAAAGTCTTCAATTATGAAAAGGTGGCATCTCTTTTATGAACTTCTTTCAAAAAAACTAAACTAAAACTAATTTTCATAGGATCATAATTTTATTATACGTTATTTAATTCAAAAAAATAATTTCTTTAGTTTTGGAAAAGTGGCAACTCTTTTATGAACTGCTTTCAAAAAACTTGTGTGTAAATATATGTTTACATACACTACAATAAGATTTCGCGATTTTACTTACTTTATTAATAGACCAGTATTCACTTTGCAAACAGTTGGCAACTCTCCAAAAAAATTTCGTTACTAAATTTTTATAAAGCTCTTTCAGTTCAAACCATTATTGTATTGCTTTATATATACTTGGTTGAAATTAAATTTTTTAAACAGCCTCTTCCAAATATATTTCTCTAATTTTTTTTGACACCAGTATAGTAGCATTTACTTTACCTTACCTTACTAATTAGTTCGAATCAACAGTCTTTAAAAGGTGGCAACCCTCTTGAAACAAATTTCGAATAAACGTTTTGATTTCAAAGCAATACTTTAATATTTCAGTATTGCATTGAAATTATCTTTTCTAACAAGTGTCAACACTCTATAAATATATTTTAATGATTCAGTTTTTTAAGCCAACTTCATTTTAATCCAATTCCGTGATACTTCCCTTCATTTCAAATTTGATTTAATTTACTCTTTTAAGCGGGGGGGGGCAACCCTTTCCGAAAGAATTTTTAAAATAAAGCGTTTTTAAACCCCTTCGTTTGAGACTTTGATTTTTATTATTTACTACAGCTTGTATTCATTTGTCAAAAAGGCAACGCTCTCCGAAAGCGTTTTTTTAAACTAAGCTTTGTTAAAGTTTTTAGTTTGATATTCGTATTGCTAAATTACATTTATTTTTTTATTTATTTAAATAAATTATACTTTTTTGAATATATATTTGCCACCTCTATAAAACATTTGGGAAAATTAGTTTTATTAAGCTTCTTTCTTTTAATCTCATATTGCAATATTTGATTTCATTCATTGTTTTAATTGAATATAACCTTTTAAACAGGTGGTAACTCCCTTTACGGAATTGCCAAGTCTTATCGAGATCAGTCTATTCGTCATTTCGCGATATGAAATTTAACATATTTATATTATTATATTTATATTAAATTAAGTTTTTTTACAGGTGGTAACTTTCTCTTAATTCATGTGTACTAAATTTCACACATTTCCGTCCAATTGTTTGGACCTGAAATGGTAATAACTTACTCACACACACACACAAACTTTCACATTTATAATATTAGTTGGATTACTAAAAACAAATTTTGTATATAAAAATAATCATTGAGGCTAGAATCTTCGTCGGTTACTGTTTTTTTTATGGATGGTTATAAAAGTGTTAAGTTTTTTTTTTAGTCTAAGCTGTAATGTATTATCTGCGGCTTTTTACTAGGGGCTGATGGATAATGCAGAACAGTAAATGATGAACTCTACGAGCTTTATAATAATACAGATATGGTGTTGGAATCAAATATCAATAATTAACCTGGCTTAGGATATGAAATATGTACAACGCTTCGTGGAAAGATCTACCGATTCGATACTCATGGGTGACGGTATTGGCGTCTACAAATTTAATGGAAATACGAAGAAAAACCTTGCAAAAGAGTAAGGTAAGTGGGGAAGTTGTTTAGTTTTTTTTTCAGTTTGTATAATTCGGTTCAAACCCTTTTTAAATTATACCGAAGAATCAGTCGATACAACTCCACTTTTGCTAGTTTAAAACCTTTAAAATACATAGATTCCGCTCATTTGAGGGAAAGTATAAAAGCTAAAATATTGAGTACAGTATAGTTTTGAAAAATTGCTTAATGAGACTTCTTCAGAAACATTTCAAACCCTTTTTTCTAGTTTTTATTTATTAAATGGGATTTTTTATGACCAAATAATTTAAATAATTACAAAGTAATTCTGATCGCAATAAAATACTCATAGAGATATTTTTTATTATCAAAATATGTACAGTTCAGTTTCTTTTTACCTACTAAACAAAAACATAGCTCTTATTAAAATTAAAAGCCTGTTAATCAATAATCAGATATTTTACAGAACTAAGAAAAATTCAACAAATTTATGCTGGCTATTTTTTTTTATTAAAGAAAACACCGTTCTAAAACAAAAATTTTAAAATTAGCTGCTATATCTCTAGCTTTCACTTTATTATACCTAGGAAGTTTCTGAAAATTGTGAATTATTTAAAAAATTACAAATACAAAAATGGCAATAAACGTTCAAACTATTCGAGAACGTTTTCTTTTAATGATATTCACTCTAAGCCTTTCCTCTAAAAGTTGCTGGGGAAATAATGGTAGGAGTTTGTCTAATGCAACTCGGAAATTTGTTAGAAAAGTATTTAAAAATATATAAAATTATGTTGTTGAAGATTAATGAAATAAATTACATTAAAAAAATTTCAAATATATTGTGTTCTTTTAGAGGACAATGAAATGATCACAAAATGGTCAGGTTCATCTTGAGTAGCCCAATGCCTGGTTTTTACCAAGGTATTGCTTGTGGTAAATCTTGGCATTGAATTGAAAGCAATCAATATATTTACAGATTTCGGTCTGATGCCAATACAAAATTATAAAATGCCAGCATGTTGCCATTTCATGTCATATTATTCATATTAGCTTACTGGTGATCTTCTCTAAGGTATTTGATAAGATACTTTTAAGAAGAATGTTACCTGTTTTAGAGGACGGCAATATAATACCCGAACACCAGTTTGGGTTCAGAAGGGCCGTCTTTCTTGATGTTAAACAAGCTTTCGATAAAGTATGGCATCCAGGGATACTCTACAAAATAAAGAAAAGACTTCCGGCACCTTACTTTTTACTTCTAAAGTCATATCTGAGTGACCGTAAGTTCTATGTAAATTAAAAAGGTGAATCTTCAATGTTGTATTCGATTGATGCTGGAGTTCCCCAAAAGAGCGTATTGGGCCCCGTCTTATATACAATTTCTACAGCTGACTTGCCGGTTACCAACGATATAGAGGTTGCCACATATGCTGATGATACGGCAATTATTGCCACAAGCTATAATTGCAATGGCGCATCAATCCATTTACAAGAACAGCTAACATTGGTTGAAAAATGGATAAAGATATGGAATATTGAAGTTAACACACAGAAGTCTGTTCAGATAACACTTAGATTAAGAACGGGAAACTGTCCCTCCGTATCTTTAAATGGCTCTGTCATACCTGAAAAAAGAAACCGTTTAAATACCTGGGAGTACATTTGGACAGAATAATGACTTGGAAGACCCATATAAAAGAGAAGGAGAAACAGCTGAAATTAAAAACTAAAGAAATGTACTGGCTTAAAGGTACGCAATCGGAACTAAGCCTCGAAAACAAAGTACGGCTTTACAAGGCAATCCTCAAGCCCGTATGGACGTATTCAATGCAGCTGTGGGGGACGGCGAGCACCCCTAGGCATTGAAGTCCACCAAAGATACCAATCAATGACGTTAAGAAGTATTGCGGGTGCTCCTTGGTATCTAAGCAACATCGAAATTCCCAAAGACTTAAATGTATCTTATATTAGAGACGAAATCAGCAAAGCATCTCGAGAGATACCTAGATAGACTGTCTTACCAAGAAAACTTACTGGCAATTAATTTACTAGACAATAATAGTATTAGACGCCTGAAAAGAGTTCATGTTTTGGACTCTCCAACTAGATTTGAGGAAGTATAATTAACTTGATTTATAGCAAAATAAAAAAATGTTTGTACTATATGTACATATATTGGTTGGTCTCAATGGAGTACCATCAATCCTGCCATGATTTTTGCGTTTATAAAACTTGCTGATTGTCAACTGATAGATTGCAAATAAAATATATTTATTAAAAAAAAAAAATATATTTCTTCGTAAAAAAATTCATTTCACATATGACAATAATCCAAATACTGCGATCTATGCAGATAGTAAGTTCTAAAGATGGAAAATTTATATGCCAGGAAGTTACTGACCTTCGTTTACCTACTCAGAACGAAAAATATTAAATTATTTAACTTCGCTACAAAGATATCTAATAATAGAAAACAACTGTTCATTAAATTGCTTTCAGCCTTTACGTGGAGAAAAATGGACGGATACCGTTGGGCGACAACTACTCTGGTGGTTTAATAATGTAAAAAACAACCGAGACCATTACGGATTACAACATCACATTTGTGGAGGAGAAAAAGTTGTACTTTGTTCTTATGATATTGAAAAACATGGTCTAAGAAAACTTTCGCATCGCGAGACAGCTTTTAGAAAATGCAGTTGCAATGAGCTCCATCATCTCCCAAATAGTTCTGAGTTGAACTCATGAGAATATTTTTTTTATTTTATAAATTGAAGCACGTCTTGCGATGGCATAAGTTTAACAATGAAATTCGAAATTCAAACTATTTTTTAGACTAAAGAAATGTGAGTAAAGCGCTGCTGAAAAAGTATTGAAATAAAGTGAGTTTATATTGAAAAATAATACTAGATTTTCACTTCATTTAAGAAAAAAACATTGAATTGAAAAAAAAAACTTAAGCAGCGTGGCAAATTTTTACGGAGACTTAGTGTTATTGGTGCGTTTATTTTCATAACCAAGTTAAATGGCAATTTTTGCGAAAATTTTATATTACCTCCACCTAATAAGAATGCATTTGCAAAAACACACATAAAAAGATATGCAGAATAGCCCAACCCATTTGGTGACATCTGCTTTACATATAACATTTTCCCGGCAAACAAAATTCCCCACAAACATTTTCACATTTACGCTCGCACAAAAATCGTAAGCACTTTCCACAATTCACAGCCATGAAACGTTCCCTTACCGTATAATTTCCATTTTTTATATAATTTGGCAACACATTTTTGCGTTTCGACTTCCCCATTTTCGACTATCAGCACCACCATTGATATGTTTGCAATATGAAATAAATAAAGAAAAGCTTTGTGGACGAAAACGTTTGGAACACATGCTGGCTAGAGAAATATGTAGAAAAAATATGATTGCTTTCCCTTTCACTGTTTCGTGGCAAGAAAAAAACATTTAGCATGGCCTCAAAGGCTGCTACATTTTTTTTTTTTTATTATAGCTAACATTTTTACCCAATCTGATGTGCATTGCCGACTCCTCAACTCATTACTTCCAAAATGTTTGTTCAATAGCATTTGGCTGCTTTTAGAATTCACTCCCACCTCCGACAGTTGTTGACGTTGTGGGTATCCACCTCTTCCATTTAAATGATTTTTGTCGTTATCTTAGCACATTTTTTTTTTGTAGGGGTTGAAGCCGTTTGCACTTCTTTATTGCTGTTGTTATTGGCTGATTACATAAGCGCCATTTTTGCCAATTTTCGCCAATTTCTTGTCATTTTGCTATTTGGCAAATTTTGCATAGGCAATTTCACGCATTTGCGCTAATTTGTTTATAAAGCTTTTTTATATCGCGCATGAAACGACAGCTTAGTGCTTGGAATTTACAGTTATTTTTCTTGCTTGCACTAAACAGCCAAGTGGCAAGAATTTCCTAAAAACCATTTGCAAAAAGTATATACAATTTTCCAATCATTTTGCTGCAGGACAATCGAATATTCATGTTGCTAGTAAACTTATATAAAAACTCACATGCACTTAAATAGGGTATGTATGTTTCTGTTTCAATATAGAAAATTGAATATGAAACCATACGAATCAACTTTTGTATATTGGCGCCAACAGGCTCATGAATATTTATATAAATTTCTTTTCTAGCTGCCTGTATACAAATATTTATTTTTCTACCCTCATATCCATTTACTCAAATTACCTTTCGTTTTTTGGTTGTGTTTATATAATCGAACGTATGTATGTGGCATATAACGTATGTATACTACATATGTACATAAATATTTACCGTGCTTACGATTTGCCTCTTCGTATACTCGTACTTGTATATCTAGATCTACTTCAATGAATTTCTAATATGAATTTTATGCAAAATAGTTCTTTATATAAATTTCTTGTTTACTCACATCTCACACTCAAATAGTAGCCAATCGATGAGTATTGAAAATTCAAATGTCGTGACGTGCATTTATACCAGCCCGAATGTTCGTGACGTATAGATGTAAAGTTTAGGAAACCATCGCCAGTTTGAGGAACCTTGGAGAATGAAAAGGTTGTAATAAAAAGATATTAATTATTGGTTTGTCTTCCACGTGCAAAAGAGCAAATCGAATGAAATAAAGACATTTTAAGAAATTATAATATATTTTCAAAATATGTAGCTTTGGTTCATTTATAAGTTAATTTTGTTTTTTAATTGAAAAAATAAAAATTGTTTATGCTTTAATTACGCAGAGAATTACATTTACTGGTTTTATTTCATACAAGCACTGTTTTTTTCAGAAATAACAAGTGAAGAAGTGCTGCGTTCGGTCTTCCGTTTTACCTTTCATTAATTAAAAAAAATAATACTGTTAGCGTAAAAATATTCAACCTCATTTAAAATAAAGTATGATTAAATAAATTTTATTGTTATGGAAAAAGAAAATTTTAAATATGAAGATAAGTATACATATATGGAAATGTACTGATATTAAGACCTAGAACTAAACAAAAGACACCTCATGGTCTTTGTAAAAGGTTTTCATATTTAATCGGCATTGTAATATCTCTAGGGATATAAACGAAACATCGATGCTTATGGACGATGCTTACCACCAATAATTCGATGTTACTCGGGCTTCCCAAATTGTTGTTTTTTTAATCTGTGCTAAAGGAATATATTTTTTTTTATTCGAAATCTTTGTATATTTATGTATTTACAATATAAAGAAATATATTGCTTGCAAAATGCCTTTTCTAGCCTTTTTCTTTCACTCTATGAGTTGTCATTGAAAATTAAAAAAAAAACATCGATCATAGTAGTAGGGAAGTTTTCTAACAATTAATGTAGTCCAAGCAATACAATTAATGTTAGTCTCTAACCAAACCTGTTTCGTCATGATTTTCTCAGTAGATCTTGTATGATTTGTTAGTAAATAGCTTACACAATTCCACGGTTTTAACTGCCCAAATTTTGGAGCTTTGGTATAAGTTATGTATAGCGACAATATCCTGATACTTTTCATTGGACACTTTTTATTCGCAATAATTGGCAGTAGTGCCAAATTTCATGTACTTAGCTACTTTAGTGTAGGAGTTATAACGCAAAACCACATGTCTGGACAATCAGTTTTATAATTGCTATATCAATGTTGCGACATGACCGATAACGACAAATGATTAACATAGACCAAAGTTTTAAACGATTACATATTAATGAAAGTTATAAAAATATGCGCCGCGTACTTGAACTTTATTAGCAGCCTTAAATAAACACTTTCCGAAATTCGTGGAAATTATAAGCTTGGAGGCAACCATAACAACGGAATGCTGTTGGAAAGGGCGAGTCCACCTATGTAAATCTCAAAGCTCGAGGGTAGAGTTGGTGCAGACGTATAGTCTGAACATCTGGGAATGTCAATTACCTTCCGCGCTACTGTAGCGTTTTTCAGGCGGATCTGATGGCAATTTATTGGGCCACATAGCTGGTCAGGTGTGTTCGATATTCAAAGTTGATATCTAAATTTCCACTGATTGCCAGACTATTGCGAAGCAGAGGATGAAACGATATTGCATCTCCTATGCCAATGCTCCGCTCTAACCAAACGAAGGCATCCCACTTTAGTTAACTAATTCTTCGATAGTGTGGAAGATCTTAGCTTTGTGAGAATTAGAGATTGTCTAACACTCTTGCAATGTAAAAAATGGGTTTAGGAAGAATTGACAGTTGTTGATCTCCAAGCGGCTCACAACGGACCTCGAGCGTAAATTTGCCTCTGTAGACAACCGCTTCAACGTAACCTTATAATATCACAGGGAATCCAGTTCTACCAACAGGGTGCAATTGGCTTGCTTAGCTAGCACTGGGTACGAAGTCGATATGGGGAGGTCAAATAAGCGTCTGAAGCTGACCAAGCTGTAGGCATCGGTAAGACTGAGTATAAGCTCCAAGCATCAAAGTGGGAGCTGTGGTGAAGATAAAGAAGTGAAATCATCTCAGCATCTACATACATATAAAGTGATCTATTTTATCAATACCAATACTATAGTTTATGTCTTTTCAAAAGATAGTTTGGTTTGGAGTTAAACCGTGCCATTTTTCTTTCTGTGTGTTTAATAGCAAATGTTGTTTGATTTCAGTAGACAAGATCTGAAAGATTTGCCACTCATCATAACAAAAGCTTTTTCTCTTTTTGCTCAATAGTGAATTAGAACGCGCCAAAATTCGCAAGTATTGGGAGAACATTTTTCACTCTTCAGGTACAACCGCTGAAGAAGTTATTGGATTTTAGCCAAGAATGATAGAATACCAGGTTGCGCCAACGCTGCCAGCATATACGTCACAGAAGTCCCCGCCACAGGAATACCGAGAAGAAAGGAAAGATGATAACTGCATTTGGGTGTTTTGTTTTCGCCGTTGCTGCCACAATACAAAGCTCGGTCGGTACCTCACATTCATTATTTTGGCTACGAGAGCGCCATCGGTGGTTGAGTAAGGCAGAGAGACGATTATTCGCAGAAAGATATGAGAATTTGAAGTACGTGAATGCGAAGAGTTTTAAAACCTAACCGTAGGCAGGAAAGGCGTCCGAGACTTGGTGGACGATGTCCAAAATGCATTTAAATTATGGAAGAATCTTTTTGCATTTTGCTAAATATAGACAGTAACAGTGTCGCCGGCGAAGGCGAAGATCACGAATCCAAAATAGCTGACGAGATTATTGACATCTCGTTACCAGACCACGACGAAGTTCGAATAGCAATAACGGAAGTGCGGAACTATAAAGCCGGGTGCGCTGATGGGTTACCAGCTGAGGTATTCAAGCATGGTGGCGAAGAGCCGGTGAGGCGCTCATTTGCAGAATATGGTCGGACGAATGCAATCCGCAAGAAGGCCTCTCCTGCAATAATCCACCAAACACCGCGGAATCGTCTTCTAAATATTTCATATAAGGCTTAATTGTGCGTCTTTTGTGAGAGGCCGAAGCTAACCGTTAACAATCAGATTGGACTTTATCAGCATGGCTTTAGATTAGGTAAATCTACCATCGACCTTTAACGATACGCCAAATCTTGGTCAATACCATCATCTCTGTGTCAATGGCTTTCGAAAGCACGAAAGGTTACCTACATATATCGCTGAAGATGTTAGAGTTTAGCATCCCTCCAGAACTAGTATGGTTATACAAAAAGACTTTCAGCAGCACAACTAGCTTCGGCAGTATTGGGAAGTACCTTTCCTAAGCTTCAGGTAGGGTGATAGTCATCCATGCTTTTGACAGCGACATCATTAACCTCATCAACAGCGCGCGGTTAGGTCTGGAGGTGAACGAGGGCAAAACGAAGTCATTGCCTAGAAACCTGTCCCCCCATTAGCTCATGTAGCGCCTTTTTGATAGGTCACGTAGTGCGAATGAAAGACAATTCTCCGGCAACTGCCGGTGATCGCAGAGGAAGAGAGAGGGCTTCTATACATTGAAAGGATTAATTGGATGAGGACTTGGCTCATTTAGTGCCTTTAGTTTACGCCAGGAACCACTGGTGTGCTAAATTGAAATCGATGAAAATCGTCTAGGCGATTATTCTAGCACTAGTTAAGGGTGCCACCAGTAACCAGTATTATTTTAGCACCGGAATTATAAAACCCATTCTATTCTAAGCTATCAACCAAATTATTGCGCTATAATAGTAAGATTCAGGTGAGGTGGACCGAATTGAAATTACATCGAGGTAATTTTTTGGACATTTCATAAATAAAAATATTGTTTAAGGTATTTAAAAAAAAACGCACCTTAAATTGTAAAAGAGTTTAAGCTTAAACTTCTGCATAAAAGTATTTAAAAATTTGTTCAACGGCATGATAATAATGAAACTTTTAATCTTAGTCTAAACCTTTACTGGTTTAAGAAAAAATTTAATAACTTAGCCATAGCTTAACTGCTTTAGACTTATAACTTATCACTGAAATGATATTTCCTCTACCTTTTTACCTTGGTAATAACCCCATTCCCAACCCAATTCTCTTGCATAAATCTCATTCTTATTATTCCGCTGAACAAAATTGTAAATATTTGTAAGCAGACCTTTTTACACTTGGGTGATTCACAAGGTAACCTAATGTGTCATAAGTCATAAAGTCAAAATATTTAAAAAAAAATATACAAAATTACATAGTTTCAATTATTTGTTTCAATGCAATCCAAAAACATGACTTTTGATATCTAAAATTGTATGACTTTATGATTTATAACACATTATGATACCTTGTGAATCACCCAACAGTTTTGTCAACTCAAGTGGACTTCTTTTTTAAATATATGAAATACATTGTTCTTATTTATATAAAATTTAATTTTTGGATGAAGTTTCATTTCCATCTAGCTCACGTAAATATTTCGCAATATATTTTATCTCAAGTTTTGAAATGCAAAGTATTCATTTTTAATTTGAGCCAAGTTCGGTTTTAAATAAAATGTTTCAGCCCAGAAATACATAAAATTAAATTAGTTGTATCTTTTTGAGGCGTAACAATTTACGCCGGGTATGTGTTAGTTTTTAAATATTCTATTTATTAAAACATTTTTTGTAATTTTCTTCAAATTTTCTGTTGTATTTTTTACATTCTGTTGAATCCCACATTTCATATATCCCGCTTTAATAAAAGCTGGCAATACCTTTGCCATGCCCCACGCAAGTTATACGCAACAAATTTTGAATTAATTCAAAAACCGCAATGTTATTTGAAAAACTCTCAAAACTCATGCACAAATACACTTAACAACTAAAACAACAACTTAAAGTTCCACAGAAAAAAAAAAGCAAACTCAAATACATAGAAGGAAAGATAACAGAAAGCCCACAAATAAACAAACAAACTACAAAACCAACTATAACGGGCACGACAACTGCGAGTAAAACGACAAGTGAAAAAACAAATTTGTCGCTTAAATCTGCTGCCGCTGATTTTCGACTGTCGGCTAGATTTGTTTTTGCCTACACTTTTTTGTACGTTTTTGGGACAAAAATTTTCATGTTATTTAACTTTGTCGCAAAGTACTAAAACTAACAATGAGCATAGGAGTGATGATTACGTCCTGTTCTATGCAAGTATATATGTAGTATAGAAGGAGGATGGGTCTATATGTATATGAACATTTATGTTTTTGGTTTCTACCGAAATTTACTTGCACCATAAATACGTATCTGTGTATGTACTTCGGTAATTTCTATTCGTTTGTACGCTGTGATAGCGTACGCCCCAAAAGTTGTAGGGAAAAATGGAATACCTTAAGGATAACAAGGTTGCTAAAAGTTGAAGGAGTTACGTTTCCTTAACGGTGATTGCGTTCAGAAAATCTGTTTCTGTATAGGTAATAAGTAGGAGGAGGGAAAATATAAGCATATATACATAGATATCATATCAAATTTTTTGTTTTATACGAGTCGTCTAACTAAAATTTCATTAGTTAACCAGACAAAAAAAAGAACAAATAAAAAAACTCTTCATATCTATTATTAAACTTAGTCTTTTTGAAATACAACTTCTTTAGCGGCTTGAGAAAAGGTCATACCGATATCGCGTAACAAATGTTGTGCCGATATCGCATCACGAAGTCAGGACATGATGCTTAGGTGAGAAAAACTAACGTACATACTTAGGTAGCGACATATCAATGTGTATGTATGAATGTACATGCATCTATATATATATATACATTATATGTATGTACTATGTATGTCTATCAGTACACACATATATAGCCTCAGACCATTTCGGCACCAGTTCACCATCATTTGAGGACAAGTTCGGGAACGTTTCGGTACTATTTTCGGAGTAGATATTTGTAGACAATTTCAGCCCCTTTTAGTAGCTCGGGGCTGGTTCTCCACTATATTTATTACTACTATTCCTTCTACTACTACTAAATATTACGACTGCTAATTATTAATTACTACTACTCCTTCAACTAACTACCACTATGGCTATAACTACTAACTACTATTTACAACTAACTACTACAGGACTGTTGCTAATACTGCCATCACTTCTACTGCTATTGCTAATTTTTAAGTTATGTTAATAATGCTTTTACTAATTACAACTATTATTTGTACTGGTAGCATTAGTTACTAGTTATTACTACTACAGTTTATACTAATTTCTACTACCATATTTGCTACTGCTAATTCTTATCACTACTACTATTCACTAATTTCGTTTACTTATTTTTACTAATGCTACTACTAACTACTAATATTACTGTTAATAATTTCTACTACTATTTTATCTAATGGTACTATTAATTACTTCTACGTACTTCTGCTATTTTTACTGATTTCAACTGCAATATTTACTACTGCTACTACTAATTATTACTACAATTTTTACTAATTTCTACTACCATTTTTACTTATGCCAATTCTAATTACTACTACTTTTTTTCATAAATTTCTACTTCTCCTCCCCAGAGGTTACTATTGATTACTTATACTACTTTCATTAATTTCTACCACTGCTATGTACTACTACTACTACTTTCTTGATTTTGATCGTGTGAAGAAAATTGACATCAAAACTTTTGTTATTGATTTTTCTTTTTCGCTTAGATTGTACGGGTGAGTTTGCTCCTGTTGGACTCCATACCATGGACTCCTAAGTGGTTTCTAGATTGTACTTATCTAACCAAAATTCGTCTCCAGAAGTTACTTTACTAAAGTTCTTATGCTTCCTATTTTCGAATTTACTAAGGACAAATGTAGGAATATGCACTCAAGTCTCTGTTTGGCCTTCGTATCAAATTCGTGGAACTCATCGAGCGTATTTCTTCGTGCAACCCAGATTATTACTTAATATTCGCGGTATAGCCCCTACATTCAAGTCCAATTCATCGACAGTCAGCTTTTGTATCAACAGGAAATCTTCGGCAACGTTGGTGTTCACCAGAGTCGTAGCGACGTCATCAGTGAAAGATTTTGGTCGATCTACTTGAGGATTAAATTCAACAGAAAAATGTCCCGTCTGGCATTTTCTGAACCACTTGGAAATAACTTATAGAGACGATGAGCTCATTCCATATGCAATTTGGCATTCACTGAATATTTGTAGTGGCTTTAGTTTACGCCAAAAACAGAAGAGAATCACAAACCGAATTTTTGGTTTCGTTGTTGATGGAATTTCGTCTGATTCGCTATTTTGCGTTTTCTCGTAAAATAACTGGAAAGGGTTTTGCATTTTTTGTGTGGAAATGGACAGTACTTTGGCGTAGCAATTTCGGGCCATTACCACCTTACTGCAAAGCCATTCTTGCCTCACCAATTGGTTGCTTTCCTACTGGTTATCGTAGCTATTCTATAGCAATCATACTAATGGCCACTTCGCGGTACCAGTAAAAATTCAGTAAATATAATTTTTTTTAATGATAATGCAATTTACTGATTATTGAAAAAATTCCAGAAAAATATCTTGATTACTGATTGTTGGGAAAATTGTATTAAACATATTTTGTATTGTGTACATAATTTGCATTATCAGTGAAATGTTTTAAGAAAAGCTAATAGCCGAATGACAAGTGTAGGTTACATATTTCAAAGAAAAGAAAAAAAAATCTGAAATTCAGCCGCATTTCAATTACATATTTAAATATCACATGAAAGATTGCTGTAAATGAGAACCGCTGACAGTTAAAATTTACTTTAGTTTACACATCCCCAACTTTTACAACAATTATTTTGCGCAAACACCATGGCCTACTTACCGGCGTATCGCCATCATCCTTCTGCCAGCGCGGCGTACTTGGCGGATTCGAATCAACATCGCACTTTAGCGAAACTTCAATACCTTCGCGGAGCGGATAGCCGAAACCGGGTGTGCGTGAGATTGCAAATGAGGGTGTATCTGTAAAAAGTTGTAAGAATTCAGAAAATATATATAAGTATGTGTATGGGAATATATTTAAATATGTAGGAAGAAAAATGAAAAACCAAATAACTACATGTATAAAAATATTTGTAAACCAGATGTAGCACACTGAGAAAATTAAACCAATAGAGCGTTTGTATTCAAATTCAATCAAGAGCTGGTATTTATTTTTTGTCATTCTAAAATTCGTTGGATTTCCGTCTATTAATTAATTAACTCGGATTTATTTTTTTTTTTTTGAACAATCTAGACGCATGTCTTAGCTCGGCTCACCAAAATGAAGTGGCCATATATTATACCCATTTTGTATTCAATAGGGTTGTATTTATATAGTATTACAGGGATGTTTTAAGTACAGGAAAGTGATATTCAATTTTATTTGACGTAGAGATGTATTTGCTGCTTGACGATTCGGTCAATCTGATAATATAATCGACCTCGCTCAATGAAAGCTCAAACAATTAATCAATATCTAGGGTATGTCTTCCCGGTTCGTCCGTCTACATAGTACCTATCTGGCCATTGTTGAGCCTCGATCACTCTGCCATAAGGCAGTTGAGTGAGTAGACAATTGGCAATATCACGCACCATATATTTATCGTTTCCGTGTAACTTGTGTACTACGTATGGGCCTTTGACCGGAGGGGAACATTTTGTATTTCGGCGGTATCGATATTTCTTATGACATCGTAGTCGCAAATATTGTATGCAGTGGATTCAGTTATATTTCGAGACGATCGATCATTGTCATATTTTTGTCTGGTTTTAATTCGGTTAAATGCCCCCATTCGTATGCGGTTTAAGACCCTCCTCATCTGGGCATAACTTGTTTTGGAAGTTCTAAGTGAACTCATTCACTATATTACCGCTTTGGTCAACTTCAAACAGCAATAGACTTGGAGTATTTCGGTAGGTGCTGTGAATGCTTTTAGAACTCTATTCACCCTTTCAACTAGCCCGTTGACTTGTGGTGACGCAACGGCAACCTAAACATGACCTATGCTTTCCTTTGATAAAAAGGCAGAGAATTAATGAGAGTTCACCTCTCTCCAGTTTGTCAAATGCTTGCGATACCTCTCGGCCGGCTGTACTAGTTAAATTATTTCTCTAATAATCTCTCGGGTACTAGTGAGTGGCAAAAATAATAAATTTTGAAAGGCATCACCAATAGGCTTTGGACCTTAACGACCGCGGTGGCCAAAATATAAAGGCGTTATTGGAATTGGATATAGAATCCTTTCTCTGGATTGAGGCGTGCTGGCATTTAAAATCCCTGTTTTTTAATTTTTAGTAAACCTTTCCATTTAAATTCGCATACTCGGTAACTAGTAATAGGGGCTTAATTCATTGAAAGTTTTATCCATTTTTTCATGTATCAGCTGTATTATGTTATATTCCATTTTGTGTGATATGTAGATAGCGTATTGCCATTAGATTTTGTTTTTTTTTTTAATTTCTTCTTAAGCTTCATTGGATTTCTCGTCTACTAATTAAGTTCCTCGGATTTATTTTTGACCATTTTTTATTTGCTTTTATTCCATTTATTATTCTACAGGGTTGCATTCCTAGAGATGTTTTAAGTACAGAGATGTTATATTTAACAGGGTTGAATTTGTATCTAAAAAAAAAATTGAGATAGGTGAATTTTTATATGTAAAACTAAAAAAAGCCTCTTTCAAAATAATACCTCAGTTTATAGTCTAGTTTTTAAAATGGGGGTGAGCAAAACTATTGAAAAATTGCGGCTAGAATCTGTATTTTCTGGAGAAAAAACCAAACACTATTTCACTTTGTGCATATATATTTTTAACGACACCTATTCCAACACTACTTCAGAAAAATTCATATGTATTTGAGAAAAGGGTAAACGTAATTCAGAAAAACACAAACGAATTTTAGAAAAACGCAATTGTATTTCAGAAAAATATAAATGTGTTTAAGAAAAATGTTTTTAACGTAAAGATACGCAAAACTTATGTATTTGATGATAGAACATAACCGTTACTAAATCCATATAAAAATTAAACCTCTTTTCTTACTCTATTCTCCCCTTCGACCAACACATTAACGCGCTGTTCTATCATCATAAAACGGACATATGCAATGGTTTATTAAGCCAAATATATCGTAAAAATATTTTTCTGAAATACAAGTGTATTTTTCTGAAATTCATTTGACCTTTTCTGAAATACAATTGTGTTTTTTTAAATTCATTTCTGTTTTTCTGAAAAACATTTGTGTTTTTCTAAAATTAATTTGGCCTTTTCTGAAATACTGGGTGTAGAAAAAGGGAATAAAATATTTGAAAATAAAAATAAATGAATACATAATTCCTTGCGCCAGTACGGAACGGACTGTTAACGTATGTGTTACAAATTTGTATTAGAAATTTGTATAGCCAATGAGAGCAATGAGATTATTTTCAAAAAAGTTAATTAAATGAAAAAAATTTATTAACTAATAAGGTAATAATTATTCAATCAAAAAATGTTTTTAATAAAACGAACGAAAAAAAACATTAAAATGCTTCTTCGTCACACAAAGATCTATGCTAATTTTTTTCTAAAAAATTGTGACTTTAAAGCGCCACCTAGTGTGTACTTTTTTTGACTGTCAATAAAATCAAACAACTTCGGCGGCGCCACCTAGCGGCTAGATTTTTACATAGCGTTACAGTTTCAACCAAGCTAAACGTAGTTTTGAGGTCTCTATCTTAACGAGAAGTTAGCGCAAAATAGGTCACAAGATTTGCTCCACACATACAGCAACGAAAGCGAGTTAAGTAAAACAGATGCAAAGTCTGACTCGAAACATTTTTTTAATAAAAAATAGGTTTCTTTAGAAATTAAAACACATAAATTTCATTGTGTGAGTAGTTAAGTTATTATAGTGAATTCTCGCACAAACATCTACGAAACGCACACAACTAAGAACCGCAGAGGTATTCTGTATATTGTAATTAAGTATTCAACAAATCTATGCCGCAGATGAAGATGTTCTCCTGTTCTGCTACTGTCCGCCTCCTTTCGTAGGTGTTGCCGGTAGTTACTCCGCAAATATTTCGGGTTTACACCGTTTTGTCGCTTTTTAATTAAAAACTTTATTATTATTATTGTCGCTCGCGTTACGCACACATTCACACAACCGCAGCTGCCGAAAAACTTTTATAATTAAAGTAAATGTAAATGCGGCGCGTATTAAGCGAACAACAAAAAACAAACACAAACAAATACAAATACAATCCGAATGTCTACAAATACAATCGTGCAACAACAAAAATCAAATACCAAACTCACAACAAAAATCGACGAAACAAAAGTTGTCGCTCCTCAAACTATTCGCTTACAGATATTTTGTAAATTATGTATGTATAGTTGTAATAGCAATTGTATGAGCGGCTATACATACGTGTGAGCGAATGTGTGTGTGTGTGTGTGTGTAAAGGCAGTAGGATTTCCGCCTACTGAGAAGTTGTAGCTATTTTTGTTGCATTCGAGAAATTTTGAATGCCGTTTCGAAAGGCGTTTACTTTTGTTTTTGTTTTGTTACTTTTTTGTTAATTCTCTGTTTAACAGATGATATTTTGAAGCTGGTAATGTTAGCAAATTTTCTGGCATTCTGACGAAATGACGGGAGCTAGTGAAGTGGCAGCGAAGTAAAATTAAATGAAATTGGTGTGACAACGAAATTATAAATTTCTGTGTTTTTTTTAGTAATAACGTAGTACAATTAAATGGTTAAAACTTCAAAGAAAATATTTAAAATAAATAACTTATGATTCAAGCAACTGATTGCTCTTTCTGAAACTGGAAATGAGGTATGTATTTCGAAATGGACTAAGCTAAACAAATGTAAAATTTTATCTTAACTCGCCACATGACCCACGTGCTTCCTCCTTATCTCCTTATCCTTATAAGAAGCCCACGGCTTTTAGACAAATTAGTGGTATATTAACTCTAAGTCATTAGAGCGTCGCACCAAACGACTTTCAGTTCGAATAGTTCTTATTGGAATGCCGAAGAGTTTATGCTAAAGGTGGCAATTTGGCGGAAACAAACTCATGCGCCACACAAGGAAACACTTGAGACACTTGGCGAGTGAGCTAAAAAATTTGGTTACCTTCGAGGAACCTGAATGATGCCATTGTTCATGCCGGTCATCCAACTGCTTTGTTTTTATCGAAACGCATATTTTCGAGAGACAATCTCCATCTAAGCTTAACTTGTATACAGATAATCGGAGATTTGCCATTAAAGACCGAGGGGCACCGCTATTACTCGGTCCAGACAGGGTTTGTACCCGGAACCCGCCGTATGAATCGCGTACGCTACACATACTCAGCAACAGCGGCCGCCCATTAATCCATTAGCGCCCACATAAAACTGTTCTTTTAACCATGAAGTAAACCTCTAAAGAAACCAATTTTGTAAGTCGTTAGAGGACTAAAATGTTTAAAAAATTGTTCCTCTGAGAACTTTACTTCTTAGTTAAATCCATGTGCAATTAAAATTGAATTGTACATAAAATAAAATAAATGATAGAAGCTCTCTAACTTGTATTGTTAATGTTAATAATAATAGAGGAAAGCATAAAAAAAGTTTAATATTTAAAGGCAACATATTTTGTGTTACATTCGTTCTATATAGATTTTGTCTAAGAGGACTCCTAAAAAAAATTTTCCGGAAAGTTTTCTAGAGCATTTTAATCTTCTAAGGAGTTTGAATAATTTTTTTTAGGGATTTCTTGAAGTAAGTGTCAAAACGACACTTTCAGGGGTGCTAAAATGTTCCAAGGCAATATTTACCGTTACGACATTTTTTCCAAATTTTCAAAAACAACTTACACCTGGGCATTAAGACTTTAGTGGACCATAAAAAAGACAACTTTTGCACTTCCATCGGCCAAGTATCCGGAATAAAATTTAACATATCATAATCATGACCCAGAACACTTACAAAATCTCATCATATCAACACTTTCATAGAATTCTACCAAAATCTTAACATCTTATAAATTAAAAAGCATCGTGAAAACTTAGGAATTATTTTTAAAATTTTTGATTGGTTTGGAAAAGACGGCAAAGCGTCGATTGTATGGACTAAGTATTCAAATTTATTAAATTTGGTATTACCCACAAAAGCGTAATAGTAGCACATAAGTCAAGGCCAGTAAGAATTAATTGCCGAAGGGTCCATTAAAACTGCGGTGACCATACGCCTTTTTAAATAACAGTAATGCATTTTTCCCTATGTCATTTCGTACCCTTTCGAAACATAAAACGTGTTTTGTTTTATAGTATGTTCTAATTGACGTTTTCAACCAATTAAATGACATTTAAATCACATGAAAATTCTGGTTGGAAAGTTTGAAAACTTCAACTATTTAACACGTTCAGCAAATCTCTGTATGCATTCTACTGCATACCTTTTCACGCTCCGTCTCCAACAAATCAACTGATACAGGACGAGCTTATTAAGATATTGAAATTTCCTCCTGGTGCGAACTTAATTTGTTCATTTCAAATGGATCTCTCTGCAAACTTGAAGTCGAAAAGTGCAAGTTGACCGCCCTAAACTAGCTTTCCATATATTTAGTTGGATGATGGATATTTGAAGGTAGCATTAAACTGTTTTTCAAATTAGTCGCTGAACTCTTCTTGGTGGTTTGTAATCCTAACAAAAGTTCTTATCGAACGATTCGCCTGTGAAGTGAAAAATCTAGCGACCATTTCAATCGGCTGGACGAAAATTTTAAGTTAAATGGGAATTGATAGTTGCGCACATCGAATCATGACGTCGAGTTGTTTTCGCATTATTTCTAATTCAAGGTATTTAGCTTAGGCAGGACGGAGGTTCGACAGTAGATAAATAGAGAATAAGATAGCTGGTAGAGTGAGTATGGTAGTATGAGGGCTAGCTGGTTTATTTACTGACCGAAAGCGTGGGAGTAATGATGTTTGAGTAGTTATCGTGGGAGTAATCTAGAAATGTTATGCGATCGACTGCACTACTATTTTTCCTATTGCTACTACTATTCATTACTTCTATTTTTAGTAATTTCTACTACTACTGTTAACAATGCTAATTACTACTACAATTTTAAGTACTTAATACTTTAACTACTAGTAATTTTACTAATGCTGCTACTAATTACTACTACTATTTTATTCATGCTACTTCTAACCACTACTTCAATTTTACTTATTTCTGCTACCATTTTTAATAGATCAACTACTAATTACTACTACTATTTTTTCTAATTTCTACTACTATTTTCACTAATGCTAACACCAAATACTATTTGTACAAAATTTCTAATGCTATTTTTCCTATTGCAGCTACTATTTACTACTACTATTTACTACTACTATTGTTATCAATGCTAAATACTACTACTATTTTTTTTTACTACTTTTACTACTATTTTTACTATTTTCTGCTACTATTTTTCCTATTGCTACTGCTATTATAACTAATGTTGCTACAAATTACTACTCTTATTTTTACTAATGTTACATCTGATTACTTCTACAATTCTTATTCATGCTACTTCTAGCTTCTACTACAATTTTACTTATTTCTACTACCATTTTTATTAAATCAACCACTAATTACTACTTCTATTTTTTCTAATTCCTACTATTATTTTTGCTAATGCTACTACTAATTACTATTTTTACTAATTTCTACAACTATTGTTACCAATGTTAATTTCTACAGCTACTTTTATTTATTTCTACTACCATTTTTATCAAATCAACCCTCAATTACTACAACTACTTTTCTAATTTGTACTACTATTTTTAACGATTGCTACTATTATTTTTACTTATTTCGACTACAATTTTCACTAATAATATTACTAATTACTACTACTATTTTTTCTAATGCTATGTCTTATTACCTCTAGCGGCTACCACCACATCTACTCCCATATTTAGTTCTCTATATATCTCGTTATAAAGTCGGGAAATAAGGGTGATTTCTGACTATTTGACTGAGTGTTTTGATATGTGAACTCCAGATGAAAAGTCACTAGTTAGCTACTAATAATTTAAAGCTAAATTCTTTTGTTTTCCTAAATATTTTTCGGTTTTTTTAAATTTATATTTTTTATTCCTAACACGTTATCAACCCGTAATATTTTACGAAATCACACCCATTTTCGCACATTACTTAGCCAAAGAGTACCTACCTTAAAAAAAATATTATTCTACTTCACACTTTTTCACTCTCATGCAATCGACTGCTTTAACTCTCGCAATTTTGCATTTTACGGCGTTACAATGCCGCCTTGTGTTGCACGCTAATGAGAGTTTAATAACTTCGCCACTTGATACTTTCTGAGCTGTTTGACTTTTCTTACAGATTTTTGTCACATTTTCTATGCAGTGGCAGGATGACGCTTTTGAATCTACTGCCACTTCGATGAAAGCTGTCGATTATGTGAAAAGTTGCTGCAAATTGTTGTGAGGTTTCTTTTGTTACAACTTGGATTTTTATTTTGAAATAAGAACAAGAACAAGAAAGAGGAAAGAAATTGCTTTTAAAGCTACTTTGTAGAGTATTTTAGTATCGCAAATGATACGAGATTTTTCTATGCACAAGTGTTAGTTTACTAATCTCATTAGCAAGCTTATTTTCAAATTATGATTACGTAAAGCTAAAGCTGAAGAAGGGTAAATTCTAAACAACACTAAAAAACTAAACTACTAGGTTTAAGCAAAGTTTACAGCACTTAGGATTTGCAGTAACGAAAGTACGTTCCGTAAAAATACTCCAAATACTTCAGCTGGGTACGAAAGTGTCAATGCAGGGGATGAGTATTGCAACTCTGAATTAGACCTCACTTTAATAAATTTGCGGAATTTAGTGTGAAAAAATTTAAAAACTCATCTACATGAGTTCGGCAAGGACAAAGTGAAATTTCTTAGGGAGCTTCGCTGATATTATATTCCATAACTAAAATATAATATTCTATAACCCAGATTAACAGATAGATAATTTTTTAAAGAGAGGTGGGGCTTGCTAATCCTTTGGAGTAGTTTTAATTATTAAGCTAAAGGTGAGTGCCAAACAAGGCCGCAAAAAAAATTTACTATATTCAGTTAATAAAAAAATGGAATAATATAATGTTGATGTCAAATTGAATAGATTTAAGAAAGCTGTATTTGGTATATATTTTGAAGAGGGTGGCCGCCACTTTAAAAATCTGAATTTAATTTATTTCATAAGTAAACTGAAATGCTATTATAATGGACAAAAACTAGGAGGTATAGGAAAGCTTAATTTCTGAAGTTTTTTTCAAAAGTAATTGACACCTAAATGAAAAATTAAACTCATTTAAATTATTGATGTTAACGAAATATAAAAATATGAGTTTCAAAAGAAAAATTTTTCTTTCGAAAATTTTTTTGTAGATGGTTTTCAACTATTTAATGGAATACAACAATGCTGCTGTGAAATTAATTAAAAAAACGAATATGGTTAGTCCAATTTAGTTAGTGAGTTAACTAAAAAAATTCTGAGAAGGTTTGCTCCTTTTTCAAAGTTAAATCGAATTTATTTGATACTCTTTACAAATTACACAATATCGGTGCTAAACTTAAATCTCTAAAGAATGATAATATTAAGTAATTTAGTAAATAAAAAATGTGGTTCTGTTTCTTCAAAAAGACTTAGGCTGAAAGCTTTTTGAAAATATGCGTTTAGACATTTTCGGTTAATTTCAAAACTAGGGCGCATACCGCAATTTTAGAGAAATTTTCTGCAAATCTATGCATCAGTAACTTTCAAGCTTCAAGCGTTCTTCGAAAACATTGAAGTGATTTTCTCATTTCGTTTTAAACTTAGTACGAGTATGCCCTCTTTTCTTTCAAGTTTTAATTTCAGCTCAAAACGGAATCAATCGTCATTTTTAATTGATTTCCAAAAAATGGTCTGTTGCAAATTTTTACGTTAACCACAAGGTATAGGAAGAAATCAGAATATTTAAATAACAAATTTTATACTTTCATCAAACTAAAACGACTCCATGTGTAAGTTTATATAGCAAAAGACCGTGTAAAAAAAGTAATTGACTAACTTGAAAATAATTTACAATATATTGTACATTGGCATGCAAATGTAGTGTACATTATATTGAACAAAAATAATTTGGTTAATATATTGCACAAATTGTTTGAACAGTTGTGAAATTCGAATAGGGAAATATATATGCAAGTGCATGCATATGTAACATACGAGCACCACGGTGAACATAGTACATATAAAAGGTTGGGCAGATTGTAACACCGCTAATCCACTCTTGAAAATTTTGACAGAATGTCTACGTCACAACAGATTTTGTTAACAAAAACCGTGTAGTTATGTATGGCTACTCGTAATCGTGTGTTTTCTTTCCGACGTGTTTAACAATTTTAGTGTGCATTCTTTCTAACATGCATAACAACGTATTTCCTATCATTTCTCTCCACCGGTCACATCCAAGTTACTCTCCGAATTTCAGTTCAATCAGCGCAATCTTGTATTCTATCATTCTTGATATACTACGATTTCGCTGATGTGGTTTTTGGACAACGAAAACGGAAGCGCAGTAGATGAAGCTCCAATAGAAATATCTAGCCGTACATAAGTCAATATTATGTAAAAATCAGATATTAGATTTCACCGACGTAAATGTCAACCTGTTCCTTTCCCCTTTGAAAATAGTAAATTCAACAATGAAATTGCTAACCAAAATTCCTTCTTTTATTTTAATCAATTTATGACAGATGACATTTTGGAAAAGGTCATATTTTATGCTAACTTGTATCTGACATAAACAACATCACAAACTTTGGTCAGGCCACAAACTAATAAATTAAAATATTGATCAAACAAATTATTATCGGAAGTATGCAGTTACGCCTGACCTCATTGTAGCGATAAGTCTATAAAATGACATCCACTAATTAATGCGATGAAAAATTGGCATTTTCAAGAACCAACAGAGCATCTATGAACAAATTATACCCTTCACAGGTAAATTGTAATGCAAAATTTAGTACAGAGGAAAGCCCAGTCCTCGATGTATAAAAACGTAGGTTATTTGTGGGAAATTTGGAAATCCATATGTTTTCAAGTTTTACCAAAGAAATCCAACTTAGCTTGGTCAAAAAAACATAGTTTTTGGGTTTTCAATATTAATTGTTGTACACTTATGTAAAAAAATTAACCAACCGGGATGCAACTTATATTTTGACATATGTATATATAAAATATATGTATGAATTATTTAAATTATTTGTAATTAAGTTAAAATTTGAATTTATTTTTTTTTATTTCATTTTGCTAACCATTACAAATTATGTTGCTTATTATAATTTCAAAAGAATTTAAAAACCACAGCAAGCTGAATGATAATCCGAAACGCTTTGTGCATATTGGTCAATATATTAGGCACGTTTCTTTGTAACCGACTTGAAAAAGAACACTATGTAGGATAACGAATTGCATTTAAAGCAACAACACTAACTAGTTGAGCCAACTCGGTAAAATAATATCCGACATGAGATATAGTGTTTAGAAGTGAAAAAACTGCGCTATTGCGAATGAGCCCAAAGAAAATATATGGATAATTTCAGTTTAAGAGTTAATTCGTTTTTATTTGCATAGCAGTTTTAAATATATAACTACGTCAACCTAAAAATGTGTTTGCACTCCTATTCTCCGCTCTTAAATAGCACTAACCAAATCACATCTTTCATTAAAAGGCTAACAGTGTTGCTTTTGCAACAACGGAAAATTTTATCCGATTTGGAGTGTTATTTTGCAAGTCGGGTACAAAGAAACGGGCCTATTGTATAATTTTCAGCAATTTGGCAAGGCTTCTTTCAAAATTTTTTTCCAAATTTTTTTGTTTTCAAATTGCTATGTATCAAAAGAAACAAATTTTATTTTACAAAAAATGTTTCCACCGCGAAAAAGAGAAATTGACAGGAAAGTATTACGTAGCTGTAGGTTTCAATATTTCGAAAAACTTTAAAAATACTTTTCAGTTCCTAAAGTCTAGATGTCACTCCTTCTAGGCTTTTAAGCTTTTTTCAAAATATATTTTTTCTATTGAAAATACCATCCGTGAAGCATGATAAAGTGTATTAGACCGATTTTCAGTCCAATATATTTGATAGATAAGTCAGATAACACTGCCTTGAATATATTTAGTGCATTTTTCCTATTTTTTTCTTAAAAGCTTTCAAATTTAAAGTAAGATATTTTTAAAACTAACATTTAACATCAAATAAGAAAGGAAAAATTAAAATGTGTCTTATACATTCAATAATATCTACACAGTTTTCCAATAGGGACGCTACAAAAGTTTTTTTTAAATAAAACAAAAGCGTTTTGGGATATGAATTAAATTCTTTATTCCTGTGAAAGTACATTCGATGCCATTATGTATGGAACTCGATTTCTTTTACATGGGCACCACGGGCACGCTTGCAGAAGTCCAGACGCTGAACCCAATTTTCGACGGTTTTCAAGCATAAATCGGCCGATAGTGCTGCAATTTCACTTTCGATATTCGTACGAAGCTCTTCAATCGTCGTTGGCTTGTTGGCATAGACCATAGACTTGACGTAGCCCCACAGGAAATAGTCTAACGGCGTCAAATCGCACGACCGAGGCGACCAATTGACTGGGCCATTTCGTGAGATACTCGTAACACGTTCACCAAACTTGGTTTTCAATAAATCGTTTGTGACATTCGCTGTGTGGCTTGTGGCGCTTTCTGTTGAAACCACATGTTGTCCAAGTCCATATCATCCAATTCGGGCAAACAAATTCGGTTATCATTGAGCGGTAGCGATTCCCATTCACAGTAGCGTGCCGGTCTTGATCATCACGGAAGAAGTACGGCCTAATGACGCCGCCGGCCCATAAACCGCACCAAACCGTAATTTTTTCGGGATGCAATGTTGACTCAGGGAGTACGTGTGGATTGCTGCCTGTCCAATAACACATCTTTTGCTTATTGACGAAGCCATTCAGCCAGAAATGACGACGATCATAAATTGGACGCAGCGCTCCGAATTTCGGTAGTAGATTTTAATAATTTCGACTCGTTGTTGGATCGTATATCTTTCCATGATGAAATGGCAAACCTTACTGAAGAGAAATGTCAAAAGAGCGGGGAAAAATATGGCGTCGTTAGCTGTCACTATCGGTCAACTTTTATAGCGTCCCTATTGAAAATCCAGTTATTTTCTTAGGCGAAAGCCTGCATTGCTGGAATTTCTTTTAAAAAATGTAGTGAAGTAGTACGTGCATTATTTCTGTTCTCTTACTAATACTAGTACATATTTTTTGGGAGAAAATATGCAAGTAAAATAAATGGGTAAAGTGTTTGAATTTATAAAAAAAGTAAAGGCCGGTATGTGCGGGATTTTATATTGCAGTAGCGGAATAGTGTTCCTGAGATTTCTAATAGCCAAAGTCCATAGGAAAATTGTAGCTTTTAAGTTGGTTTTAAGAACGCACATTCTTTAACGAGTAGGTTTTGAAACTACCCGAAGTAACTACTAATTTTAAACCCCAAAATGTTAAGTAAATAATAGCTGTGTCTAAAAATATCCCATACTTTGAGCTAAATGTTACATAGTACATTAAGAATATTTCGGTTTCAAATTTATGGAATAATTCGGCTTAAATGATGTATTTTTACAGTCTCTCAATCGAAAACTTTGCCCGACTCAAACACAAAACCAATGAACTATTGATATTTTGAGGCTAAACATCTTTTACATACATATGTACACAAAAATTGTAGTTATTTGAATTTTTCAACTTCGTCAAAACTTTTCAAGCTTCCCCTCTTTCTCCTCCCCAATACTTACATTGCACATCGAGCAGCAGTGATGCATTTTGGCGTATCTTCAATGTCGGATGTTCCATGACGCACAATATGCGAGCATTGTGATGGGCCCGATAGACGGCCGGCAAGCGGGCCTCACTTTTTGCGCCGCTATTGATTTTGTATGAGTTTTTATCCTGTAAAGAAAAAAGGTTGGAAAAGTTGAAAAACGAAAACGAAAACATGTGAGAAGTGCAAAGATAAACAAAATGCCGTATAATAAAGAGTCGATCACACATACATATAAATAGAGCTTGCAAGGGCTTAAGAATGTGTGTGTGTTTGTGTGTGGATAAAAAAATGTGTGATGTTCGGCAGAAATTTTTCAAAAACATTTCGTATGCTGTGAAAAATTTACATGAAACATGCTGCACATCTACACATCCATTGCCTTCGCCTACATTTTGCGACTAACACATTCGTAGGTGTTAAAAAATTGACATACACTCACTGCCATATTGAGGCACACACACACACACAGAGTAGCACCAGTGCTATGCCTCACCACGTACCTGCCACACACCAGCACGCATGCAAACTCTAACACCATGTGCATTGCGAACGAAATGCCACTGTTGCATTTTTAAGGCAAATTCCTGTATAGCCGCATAAAAATGCAACACAAAAATGCAGCGAAAAAAGTAAAAAGGAACCAAAAAGCAAAAAATCAAAAACCAAAAAACGATGGTACACAATCCAGTGAGAGTGAGTTAAAAGGGAAATGGACTGAGTAAAAGGGCATGGGACCAAACGAAAATAAATGACAGCGTTGAAATACTTTTGGCAACAATGCTGCATTTTTTATGTTGCGGGTGGGATGTGTGAGCCCTTTGAGAGCCATTGGTTGGTATGAAAATTTTACAAAGCTATGCGAAAGGCGCGAAAGTGTGTCGCTTAATGTCAGAAAAGTTTTATTTTGTGCTGGTGAGGTGAAGAGGCACGTGGGGCCAGAAGAATGTAGTGAACAGGAATTTGTAGAATGAAAAGCGATTTGAGTAATAGCCTTGAATAAAGCAAAGCAACGTTACGAAAAGTTGGATAATTGGCAATCACAGTTTGTATTATTTTTTATAGTAACTTAAATATTCAGTATTTAAGAAGGATAGTAATGGTATTAAACACAGCGCTTGATTAGCTAATGAAGAAAACACAAGTCACAAACTTTTCACAGGAAAAAACGGGTTGGAAAATATGTTTGCTGAATAACACTGAAATTTGCTGAATTGTGCTGAATTAAGCTGAATAGTGAAATAAAATGGTGTATTACAAAATTATACGTTCTACGAATTATTCGTGTCACGCTCATGGACTTAAGCATTAAGCTTGGGAACTGAATTAAAAACAAACAAAAAAATAGCTGAATCTTATACTTTTGGAAATTCATTATTGTTTCAAATAATTGAAAATATCGCAAGTTCGGTATGTGACTTTCAAATTAAATTTCAATTAGGACGTTTTTAAAAAACGTGTCTATGTCTTTAATTAGAAAAAAACATTCATTGATGTTCAGCGTTTTATAGTAAACAAAATTTGATTTAGCAAACCTATATTGATTTTTGTGACACAGAAAGCAGCTAAATATTTTGCGGAATACCAAAAAAAGGTACCACCTTTCATAGCTTTTTCTAAGAAGGTTTATTCAGCGCTGATGTTTGTCGATAGGCAGTGAAATTAGATGTCTAGAAAAAACTGTGCTGAACTTTTTATTCACATTAATCTGGGAGCTGTATGGAGTTTAATTTTCGTCAGTTAAAATCAAAAAGAATCTTCATTGTTAAAAAATAAAAAAAATTTAAATATATATATATATAATACCATCCAAATCAGTTTAAGATAGTTTGGGCTCATACGAACTCCATAAAAGTTAAATAGGTATTGCTGAATTGCACTGCGTATCGTTTATGGGTAAAGAGAAAGAGCATACATGGTTAATTTCGATTACTGAACAATTTTTATAAGTTGTGATTTTGACCCTCAGTTGGATAATTCACTTTTTTAACATTGTATCATATTTCGAAAATTATAAACTGTTCTTTTGATAATTATAAGAGTTTTTAAGTGATAGTTGGACATTTTAAGATGTATGCTGAGTCTTTATTGATGGAAGTGCTTACAAACCTAAATCACTTTTATGAATAATTAATTGAAGCTATGGTATAAATTTAGACTCATTTGAACATGCAGTGAATTCTAAAAGTCTTACTTATATTTTTTAGAATTATTAATTCAAATCATTAACATTGCGTACAATAAAAGTGATTACATAAACCTTGCAAAAGTCTATTTCTAATTGAAAATTTAACAAGCGAATTACTAAATCTTATGCATTCACTGAACCCGAAATATTCAATCAACCATAGCAACGAAAACTTTAGAAAGCACCCTGAAATAGACAATTAGTTGTGTACGACATTAAATGCTACTGTTTTGCAATTTAATTTAATTCGCAAATGTGTGCAAAAGTAATACTTATTGTTTTTGTTTTCGTTGGTTGCTATTAAATCTAGACTCGTCTGGTCGAGTGAAGTGAAGTAAAGACTTTTACCACAATGAAATTTCATTAGGTAAATTAACCAAAATACAACCGCAACCGAGGAAATTTAAGAAAAACAGACGCACAGTTCATTGGAGTGAAAGTAATGGGAGATGAGTGAGAAAGATATTGCCTTTTTAAAGAAACCGTTGGTGAAGGGAGTAGTGTGGCACCGATGCATTGTCACACAAGCTGTGGTTGTCTGCATTGGAAAGCAGTATGTGGTTGCGCAACAAAAGCAACCACGTGGTTTTGGAGCTTATACGAGTGGCGTAACAATCAGGGTGTATCGGAAGTGAGTAATTGAATGAGTGAGCGTAAGAGTGACCGGAAGAGTGGCATTGGAGGGAAACAAAAAGTGAGTAGATAACTGGCATCGATTTAGGGCTGAGAAAAGACTGGTTGATTAATTGATTAAAAAAAAGAAGCATGCGAGAGCTGTAAAGTTATAGATTACTTTGGTGAATGATGTTAGTGGCATTAAGTTTTGAATTGATTCTTTTGAGGCGGGAGTGGATTTTAGAAAATTGCTATACTAGTATTTGATACGTGAATTAAAAAAGCAAAGAGTTCGATGTGAACGCAAATAGCCGAAAATTGAGGATTGCAAGTTTTTCGTAATGTGGTTCAGTATTACTAAAAAATTAACATTTTTCCTTAGCTATTAGAATTCGACCCGCATTGTAGTGCCATTTTACAAAACTCTCGAGTGATTGATTACTAAATGAACATTTATTTAAGCTTTTTCCACCATCATTCATAGTGCAAATTAATAGAGCTGTTCTACTGTTTTAAGAACACTATGTACTATTTTATTTTCTATGTATCTAAATGTATGTTTATTATTATTACACCTTTAAGAAATGGTACATGTGTTAACGAGTTATCCAATTTGGATAGTCACATTAACACTCTCGCGTAAGGACCCCCTCTATCACATATTTTCTGGAGAAAACATAATTTTCGGAGGAGCGTCAGATATTCTCGTAAATCCGTCGCGAAATATTTCAAAAGGTCTTAGAACTATGCAGCGTGCTTCTAATTCTATTTGTTCGCGCCTATCACCGAATTCATTTTAGTCCGAATATTCATGAAATCACCAAATCCATCATGTTTTGCTACGGTTGATTGTCTTATTTTCTTTTAGAATTATTTCAAAGCAATAACAAATTTAAAATGAAATAATTTTCTTAAGAGATAAAATCAGCCTTCATAATCGTCTAACGAGACGACAAGAGACACTCCCCAAGTGAGCGTTGTTTTTATCTGTTCCCTATCTTTTAGCATTCTGCTCATAAAATTGAGAAACGCGTTCTGTAAAGTTCGCGAAAACATCTTCACATTCTGGGTGAAATATACAAAATTACAGAATCACATAAGCAAATGGTCTAGGGGGAATGGACTTAGCGACAACTTTTGTACGACCGAAATTGTAATTTTCACTAGGAAGAATACTTCAAAAAGCACAACGTACCATTATATTGCGTTGATCAACGTCCGAGTTCGCTAGCACAATAAAACCTCGGCCGTACTCTGTGCCCGGCATCCGGTTACTTTGTAACTCTATATTACAGCTTGACAAGCCAAGCTCTTCCAGCATTTAGGTATTAAACCATAGGGCCATAAACAATGAACAGGCCAAGAGTCCCCCACGAGGTAAAACGTACTCAGCCAAACCAGAGATCATACGGCAAAAGAAGGCAACAGGAGCAATCCAGCAACGAGGTTGGACACTCTCGCGACGCCGTTAGATCTTACCCCGAGACTCACCGCCTCTGCAGCGCCAGACCGATCCATGGCAAGATCTCGCGGCCGAAACTACCTCTAACACTCCCACACCATCCCGGAGCCTCTTTCGTTCAAACGGGTTTCAACTATCTTTCACGCATCTACTCAATATGCCCTTTATGCATCGTCTTCTAATAAGTTTTGTCTAAATCTTCATCTAACTCCTCTTGACTTCCTTCTTTCAGACATCTCTATGTTTTTCTCTTTTTGACATCTCTTCAAAAAAATAAGCCTGCATCAAATGCTACCATCTTAATCCTTCACTCCCTTTTCTACCTCCTCGACCACAGAGCTCAACCAGAGATGAACACGGTATCAGAGAAAGGGAAAATCCTACAGTGGGGGAGTTCAAGGAGCTCTGAACCCACAGGGCACCAATCAGCCGTACACGGCACTTACATGAAACTCACCAAACTACGGTCTCGTGTTCTTGCCAATCCCACCATTATTTCACCTTATGTCCTCCTGCACAACTATTTTAACGTCTTTCTGGGCGGTGGGTGTGAAAACCTTTCGACGGGGCCTCGTTAGCGACAACAGGGATCTCCAAGCCCAGTACGCCCATGAAGGTCGCTATCGATTACAGGGGAATCCTTAGCATTCCCGAAAAATTGTGTCGAAGAAACTGGCTAAAAACCGGAGTGAATTACCCTTGGTAAAAGCGCCCCTTGTATTAATGTAAGCATAGGTATTAATCGGGTTTCTCATGAAATTAAAAATGTAAACATCAGTTAGGCTGACGGTCCATCAGTTCAGAGGGCGGCGTCATGACAAGGCAACACCTGATAAGATTACAGGTTACAAGCATGGGTTTCCCTCCCAATGATTCTAAGTGCAGCTGCAGGAATGAAGAAGAGGTGGAGAGTGCATAAAGCTACCTCTGTCACTGTCGTGGTATTACAAAAACGAAACGCGAAGGCTTTAGAAAAATTAATTAGGTCTTGACATGCCGAATTTAAGACTCCAGTTTTGAAAAACTTTAAGTCCATCATTTTATTTCACAAATGTCACACTTGGAACTTGAGCAAAGTTCACATTTAAAATTGGAAAGAAATTATCTTACAGCGTGAACTAGATGCGTACCTTGTATTCGTTAATACTTTTTTTATTCCGCCTGATTGTCATATCCATATACGTACACATACCTCGAGCCATAACCGCGATAAAATGTGAGCGACATACTTTTCAAACTTTTTTAGATACTCTGGAGTATTTCTGCATCAAAAATGAAGTGCCTTTAGGCGGTTATGGCTCGCATTTTCTTGTAAATTTTTTCTTTCGAAAATTCAATAAGACAGTGGGGTTCAAGTACTCGATTCCCAAAAATATCGGTTTGAATCCATCGAGTAAAAAATATTGGTATCGAATTGCAGAAATAGCGGTGTGCTATCGTATCGTATGGAAATTCGTGTCTCTTTATTTATTTTATTTTTTTATTTAATTTGCGCTATAACCGCGTAAGCGATTTTGGCTGAACTTTTCTCACAAATTATGGTGTGCGTCTTGATGTTGTAACACAAATTGGGGGACCAACAGTTTTACGCCGACTCCGAACGGCGAAATGATTTTTGTGAGAAGTTTTTTGTCATGGCAGAAATTCACTCGGAGGTGTGCTGTTGCCTGCCGAGGGGTGGCCGCTTAGAAACAACTTTTCTATAATTTTTTATATTACTTGCCCCAGCCAGTATTTGAACCAGGGACTTAACGAATGAAGCACGCACACGCTACACACTCGGCTAAGGCGGCCGCCTTCTCGCCTGTCTCTTTCTGTATCTGCTTTATTAAAACGACGTAATGGTTCACTTGTAGAGGAAGGCACCAGAGTAGTGTATAAAAGTCCCGCCATTCTGTATCATCCAAAGGAGCCAAACGGTCCTAGTGTGCCACTGCGCCATAACTGACCTTTTAAATTGAATTTTAGCAGAACTTTCAAAAAAGGGCCAACATTACGTATATTGAAACGATTTTCCGGTTTCGAGGTTGGGCCATCTTTAGTGTTATTTTTCAACTCAGATAAGGGATGACGCAAAATCGTTCCAATATACATATACTTTTCACCATGTCGGAAAAACAGAAAATCACAAAGAAACGGTATTTTTGTGAAGACGCTAATGGGCTACTATGTTTCACAAATAACGCCTTATACAATATAAAAAAAAATATTTTGCCAATTTAAGCCTGGTTCTCTTTGCCATCGTTCGGAGAATTCTGAGGATAGTAATTTAAAAACTAAATTTACCTATAAAAGTTTTGAGCTGAGAGTTCAAACATCTTGACAGATTCTAGTTTGCTACTTTACTTCAATTCTAAATTAGGAACATTCTGCAGCCGGAAAATTAATCAATAAATATTGTACAGTATTATTTGAAGAATACCAAAATCTCAGGCACTCGTTGACTATCAGCTTTATTTGTTTCTCAACGAACGCCAAATAGAACAACGTGCACCAAATACACCAACATTCCCCTGGTCGTTGAACTCTTAATTACCACTTAAATTCAAATGCTAATACTCATTTTCATAGCTCCAATTCTAGTGTCCATTGCGTTGTTGTCGAGCCAACTTCTCAGATTGTCGATGCCACAGATTAAGTGATGCGAAGGAAATTTTCATACCCATCTACAGCCAAATACAAATACACCAACTACCCAATTCAACAGCAAGCGTGTACGTTAATTGGAATATAATGAAGTGTTGCGTTGCCGAAACTAATAAATTAATGGTAGCAGGAACTTAATGAAAATATGCAATATATATATATATATTTATATATGTAATATTTACTAATTCATATTGAAAGCAATAACTTGTACAGAAAAATGCGATTGGCTTTGGCTTTTACTTCCAAAAATTATGCTACTAATATTGTATGCAACTTTCGTATAAACAATTAAAACTTTACTAATAAATTTTAATGAAATGTATAACTCAAATGCTATGCTTTGTAAAGAGGTCATTGGTGTGTGAGCGCTTACAGTTTTGCAAATTATATGGTAGCAAGTTCAAATTGGCGGTTAACTTTACAACACAACTGAAAAGTATAAAGCATTTACACTGTGCACTATTTTTCTTCAGCGTATCCTTTTCTACATAAGCAAATTCTTCATTTGTTTTTACTAAATAAAAAATTATAGCTTTCATAACCTACATGCTTTCAGTAATATCCGTTTGTGCCGAGCAATATGTACACTCTATGCAAATTTAGTCACTTTGCGTAGTCATTTATGCATTCAGTCCAGTTACAGAGACTAAAATGTTTCCATACAGACCCTGTCGGAAATGGAATTAGCGATTAGAAAATCAATTTAAAAAGCACTTTTATACCAACTACAGGTGGTAAAAGTTCATCCTTTTTTCTTGTAAGCAACTAGCCTTATTAATATGGCAATATCCCAGTAGCAAGAGTCTGCATTTGATTTCAATTACTTTTAAAAATATTTCACAGAAAGAATATCAAAATTAGTTTAATTACAGCTGTAAAAAAATGCTTTTATTTCTAACTACTTATAATTCAATTTTTTTTCAAACCGTTTTAAAACTAATCTAATACCAAGTACCGTTTCCAATTATATAAAAATGTGTAGAGTCTAATTTTTCGTAACGTTTTTTATAGTGACCTTTTTTATGTAACATTTTTAGTTTAATTAAAAATACAATTTAATTTCAATTCAATATACAAATTAAAAATAATTACACCTATATCTCGAGCATCAAGTCTTAAAAGTATTGTCAGCGTCGATTTCTTGCTGCTGCTTTACAAGCAAAAAATTTCAAAAAATTCGGGCCTAGAGGAGGTTTGTATGCACCTTCTAAGCTCAAGCACACATTTAAAATTTTTTTTTTATAGGGTTTTAAGAGGACGGCAGCTTTGTGGGTTCTTTTTTTTCATGAGGCAGCACTTCATTAAAACTTTGTTAAGTGCGATCATTACGTATCTTGTTCGAAAGACAATCAATCCGGTTTTAATAACATAAAACTTGTAGGGATGGGTTAAAATATAGCTGGACAATATGACATTTTTTTTTAAGCTTTTGAGATTTTCTTAAATTAAAATAATTAAAATATGACACTTAAACAAAAATTATAAAAAAAGCCCTTCTAAACATGCATTTGTTTCAAAGCAGGGGGACTTCCAATAACTTTTTAAATTGATACACTTTTGAGCCTGCCTAGATTTTTTCGACATGGTATAAACTAGAATGACCACACACATGCATATCTTCGTGTATCCTTATGTAAGTATGTGTACGTGTAGTCAATTAAAAAAATGTGGATATGTCCGAAAAACTTAAACAAGTCACACGGTGCGCAGTATATTTCTGTGTTCATATGGGAAAGTGGCTTATGTCGACTATGATAGTTTGGAGATATACGCAAGTTTGTTGAATTTTTTTGTTAGCTTGTTTCAGTAAAAAAAAAAATTATTATTAACGGTGAAATCTGCTTCATAGGAAGCTTTGGTGACTAATGTGTTTTTTTTTTTCAAAACTGAACTTAGCGTTTTTTTTGCGCGAAATAAGTGCCACTATATTTTGGGTCAGCATTACGAAAATGTTCACAAGCAATTTGAGAAAATGTTGTATTTTTCATATGAGAAAATAAGAAGAAAAACTTCACCTTGTCAATTTCACTTGCATCACCAATTTAATACATCGAACGCAATAAAATTAGACGAATAACTTGCATTAAGTGTCAGTAAAATGAGACTTGCGAACAAAATTATTTTGAGATATAACAAACTGCACAGTTGAAATCAGCTCCACGACCCCAACCCTCGCGTTTGGGAGCGGGTAAAGAATTTCGCCCTTTCCTCGAGCCAAAGTGCAACATTTTAAGCAAAGAACAAATAACCCCAAAAAAATGCAGAGAAAAAAATACAAACATTTTACAGCTCTGCCACGGGGCAGAATAAATGCATTATTAACATTGTTTCGTGAAAAGAAAACGCTATAAGTAAATTTAAGTGGTTCAGTTTAATTCTTATAAGATAAAAATATATAGTGTAATATTTTTTTAAAAATACTTATGCAAAAATTTAAGCTCTCTTATGTTCACTGCCAAATATAACTTTTCAATACGGACTTTACATATTTATGCGACTTGGTGTTAAGAACGCAATCACTAAAATATTTCAAATTCTCGGAACATAAATACTAATTTTTTTTCAAATGCACTAAACAAATCATCATAGTTTTCGTTTCTTGTACGGTCTCAACTCATTTTCAAAGCTTTAGCAGCGTAAGTGGCAAATGGTGTCATATGGTAACAGCGGCTTACAATAATGATTTTTAATACCAAACGATATTCAAACTATATTTGATGAATTCTCAACAAAATATTTCAGTAAGTTATAAAGATCTTTAATAGCGTGAAAATAAAGCGGGTATTTCTCGATATAAAAATTTGTGCACTTGAAATAAAAAGCACTTGTATGCAATGCTGGTGATGCAAAGAAATGTATGTATCAAATCATCGTCAACTTTATGCAGCTGAGGTTTTTCTATATATCGGTAAAATTAAGATAAAAGCAAACAGAATTGCCTATCTGGCAAAAATCAATAGCAAAACCAGTAAGGAGGATCTCAAGATCGGGGTAGCCCATCTAAATAGGGTTAGATGTCCGGCATGTGGAGATTCTCCGCACGATACCAATCACCTATTCACATGCCCTCTCGAACCCACTCATCTAACCCCCCTCTCCCTCTGGTCCAACCCTGTCGAAACAGCACGCTTCCTGGGCCTCTCCCTAAATGAGTTCGACGGCAACGACCATGGGTGAATCCGCTCTTTATGGGGCGTGATAACCGCTACAACAACAACAACAACATCTCAAGATCGGGTGAAATCGTACTTTAAATACCGGGCGCATTTTTTTAAATTCAAACAAACAGTATGCAGTGAAACCAGTTAATATGTTTAATTTTCCTCAGTTTGAAAATTTAAATCACTTTTATTTATTTATTCATATGTATGTCTATGATTTTTCATATGTCTATGATTTTTCGGCCTGTTTTTTATTAAACGATAATATTAATTTGTGAGCTCAAGGCCAGTGTATAAGGAAAAGTAGATTGGAAAAAAGACAACAACAGTCAGGAGTGGTAGAAATTATAGCTATTTCGGAGATCACCACATCTCCTCATCAGATTTCTTTCATGACTCCAATGGCACTCGAACCAACCACCTACGGCTTGCTGGGCAAGTGCGTAGCCAATGGACCACAGCCGGCATGTAAGCTGCTGTTGCTTTTTACCACTTTTCCTAATGTCCTACCAACACAATTCAAGTACGATAAGAAGATAAAATAAATTCATAGGATTTTACCATATCAAGCCTTTTTTGCAAAATTTTGACTGTTCCGCATTTCTTTTCATTGAATTGTAATTGGATTTTTCGTACCAAATTTAAAAGTAGTTACTTTCTGATTTTCGTTAATAGCCATAGTAGAAGAAATGGAAGGGCTTCTGCCCGATTTCTATAATTTTCGAAATTGTGCTTATTGGGTTGAAATGCAAATTGGGTACCTAATTTGGTAGATTTTAAAAAGTAATTTCGGAGATCTACCGATTTGCTTATAGTAGGGCAGTGACACGCCCATTTTCAAATTCCTGTGAATCAACTTTTTGCACAGTTTTGCCTTATGTTTACTGAAATATCGATTTTAGCAAAATTCCGTTTTTGTGGGCGTGGCTATTATCCAATTGCGCCTAATTTCAAAACAAAACTTCCGCGGGTGGAGGGCAATTTGCCCACCAAGTCTCGTTAAGATATCTCAACATTTACTTGATTTATCCGAAGCACAGACAGACGGACAGACATACAGACGTGAGTTAATCGATTTCTGTTTTCATTCTGAAAATTGTTGTATATACCTCTATCTATCTGAGTTGCTTTATGTTGTGACAAACAAGCGTTATTTGAGCAAAGCTAAAATACTCTGGACCCTAGTATGCTCGGGCTAAAACAAATACAGATTATTAAATTTTTGTATATGTTTAAGAGTTATGACAAAATTTATGAATTATAATTTAACATCGAAAAGGTATTAATAAAAATCAAATTTGAACTATTAAAATTAGCATAAGTAGAGTTAGTTAATTGAAATATATAAAGTCGGTAAAAGGGTTAAATTTTCTAAGATACTATTAATCAAAAAAGTGAAGTCCTACGTAAAAAATTAGGATACTCGATTCATATTTTTGAATTTGGCTTGCCGTGGTTTTGTTCCGATATCACTGCTCGAGCTTTTTCGCTAGAAACGAGAATTTTTTGTACTTTGATACGTATGTACAAGTACTTGATGGATATCGAATGCATTGTACTTACTCGTAGAAAAATGAACAAAGTTCGGATAAAAAATATGGACGAAATATCTCAGTTTTTAACAGCTCCTCTTTCTCATCGTAAAAGCTTCCCCATTTTAGAATGGTATGCATTAAAAGTCCATTACGATAATTTCTCTATTCAACATGAGCCTTTACTAGACAGAGAAAAATAAATATATACACAATAAAAATATGCATAGGCATGTTTCGATGATTATTCATTTTGTAATGCTTATTTTTAAAAAAGAAGAAATATGGAAATAAATAAGAAATTAAAGCTGAGAGTATTGTACTTTCAAGTACATAGTAGAATCGAGTATCACCCTTCAATACCTGCAATAGCATCGAGTTTTTTCTAAAATACCTTTAAATGAGTACCAGCATCGAGCATACAGTGGTATCGAAACATCACTAGCCGTTGTGACCGTGGCAGTAGATCGATCCCTACCATATTTAAGATTTGTGTGTTCCATTATAAATCTGACATTCATCATTCCCGTCTATGAGTAAACTTTTATAAATTATAACTAATAAAATATCATTTACTATTTTTATCCACTGCTTACATGGAACCGTTACACTGTTTATCAACTGTCTATCAACATGAGCTGAACTGAGCGAAGTTTGTGACTTTTAAGCTTCCGCAATAAGTGCATTAAAACTATGTAGCAAAAAGTTATATACGAAAGTTTATAATACTCAAGGGCCAGTGCGAAATTTTGGTATACAACATTTAATTATTATGAGGTTGCATTTATATTTTATAATAAATAGAATACAACTTGGTAGATTGTAACGTTAGTGAGATTTCGTTAATTTTGTACAGCTTATTCCGTGATGTAATTATAAAAATAATAATAATTATGAAAGCAATGTTTCAAATATTCAAAAAAAAAAAGAAAAGAATGAATAAAATAATGCATTACTTCTACTCAATTTGATGCTTTTGTAGTTAGGCGAATATTTCTGGTTTTATGTACAGCAATAATATTTCTGTGCCAAGCCAACTTAACGACTCAGCATTTTATTTAAGTTAGTAGAGTGGAAAATTTGTATGCCGCGGAAACTTCGTTTAACTCTATTTAATATAAATATAATTCAGTGTTAAAATTCAGTTTCCGCAACTGTTATACTAATTAGTATAATAACTTTGAAAATATCGTCATAGTTTATTTATAGTAAACATTTTATTTTTTTGTTATATTTATGAAATTATTGCTTGATAAACCTGAATTCAGCGGTACCCAAAAATTCCTTAATTAATACATATAAACATCGTGAAACAGTTTAAACACCAGTTAGCCTTATTCAGCTGTCGAAAAAGCTATTCAGCATTAAAATCTAATATGTAAAGCAAGGCACAAGAAGTAAAAAATTTTCTATATTCGGACGAAACCGAACTTTATATACCCGTCACACACACAAAATGAATACAAAATGTTCAAATGTTCAAATTATTTATTCTGATGAGCAAAAAGAGTTTTATCAAAGCCAACGTGTTTACCAAATTTTGTGTCGAATCAAAATCGGTCAGTACCATGTCACCTTTTTTAAAATATTATTTTTCTTCTTAATAGATGACCTATGCTCATGTCATAGTTTAGTTATTAGACAAATCTAAGAAAATAACATTTTACAAAAAACCAGAACAACATTCGTTTTAAAGGGATATTTAGGAAATCCCGATTTCGACACACTTTTGCGAAACAAATAGGCAGTTTCTTTAAAATTTCCATTTATTTAATGATTTTTCAAAGTGATAGAAGTTATAGCTGCTATTTTGGAGATCACCGCATGAGTGGTTGCGTGCTCGTCTAGCAACTCCGTGTACCATGGTTCAAACCCTGGTAAAGTTTAGAAAGAAAGGGGGCAAAAACGGACAAAGCTCACACATATGATGTTGAAGAGCAAACCCTCGCCTTTCACCTAACATAATAGTCTGGAACAATACGTACAACTTTTAGTCTACAGAACGCAGGCTAATACCAAATTTTACTTCAAAAGTGATACAGATATTACACAATAAACCAATGTTTTGTTAATAAATCTTTCTTAATGTTCTCCATTGTAAATTTATTAATATTTTTTTTACTAACTATTATCATACAGTTTGTTTCTTCACAAAAAATTTGTTTCTTCAAAGGAAAATTTTTGACAGCTCATAAATAGAACAGCGTTGCCATCTTAAGTTTATTTTTTGCATACTTTAGATCATTGAAATGTCTCCTTTAGTACGGTGTATTTCTGTTTTATTTAAGTAGTTAACATATTGTTTGAATTTATGTCAAAAATATTAATTCCAGACCATGGCAAAAAAAAATTGTAACGAGTGTTCCAGTTTTATAGGTTTCCGTACTTGGCTAGCTTTAGCTGCGTTCTTTAAAAAAATAGCAAAATGTATTGCACAATTTTTTTATTTAATTTTAATAATTTTTTGGGAAAATATATTTAATTTAATAGCAAAAGCTATTAAACTTTCTAGAAAAAAAACCAAAAAAAAAAAAACAAATTAATAAAATTCTCTCTGAATTTCTAGCTTTTTACTCCGAATTTTAGAGTATGCAGTTTTGTAGCCTATTAAAGTTTACTGTAACATAGTTCAAGTTTTGAATGGTTAAACATTCATGTTGATATGTCTTCTTTTTTTTTGTTGAAGATTTGCTTTGCTGACAAAAAAGTAAATTTTGTTACCGTCGGCTAGAGAAATGATCAACAAGAGTTGAAAGTTGCACTTTATTACAGTAGAATTGAATGGGCTACAGTAATTAAAATTTTTACTCAGCTTTATAAAAGGATTTTGCAAATAAAAACAGGTACATGAAAAACTTTTACGGATACTGATCTCCAAACGCAAAATGAGAATACAAATTTAAGATTTAAGATAACAAAACACCTACTTGCTTTTGGCAAAATTCTCAAGTCTTTCTATCAACATTTTAAACGTAATAAATTTGGTTGAAATTAGATTATTCAGCTACTCAAATATATGCTTTTAAAATTTTCAATTTAATTCGATGAGTAGTTTTATTTGTATATTTATAGAGAACTCAATGCAGCGCAAATCTTTCGTTTTTATTTATGCAGCTGGTTTTTCATTGAAAATACTATTACATATTTTTAGAAGTTGACTGCTTCATATGATCTGGCCTTAGCTTGATATATGTTTGAATGCATGTATTTAACGCATTTTTATTAGCACTCAGTACATCTAAAATTAGTATTGGAAAATATTAAACAAATAGGATGTTCTTAATTTTAAAAAGTTCGGGTTTGTGTTTAAATTTCCTACTGGCTTTATTAATTGCGTAGCTATAAAATTATTTACATTTACACTATATAAGTATGTAAGTGCATTTGTCTGTATGTTTCTTTTCCGGTCGTTATTTATTCTATTCCATTTAAAACTAAATATAACCATGGCTAGTCAAGCATCGAATCCGCATAACGGATGAAACTTTTTTTTTGTTGAAAATTTGTTACATTTACATGGCAATTTAAAGTTTATACCATATATTAACTCGAAATTGCTGCAAAATGGAAATTCTTGTTTACTAGCAGTAACATGGAGTAATAAGTAGCCGGACATGCGCATCCATGTAGCAGAAACACACACACACACACACACGCATAGTTTATGCTCATATATATTAGTTTATATATAACGGACATCCTTCATTTTTATTAGCATAAAATGTGCCCATACATCAGCTACAATAACGATAACAAGCAAATGATTCACATCTTCCGCCGAGTAACCGATGTTGGACAAATGCATATATTAATAAATTTAAAACTGAATAGAGGCTCCTAGATACATTCACATACACACAAATAGCTATGCACATATGTACATATGTATATACGTATAAAAATATTGTTTTGAAATATTTAGAAGTTTCTACAGAGACTCTTCATTTCAGCTTTTTGAACTCTTTTAATGGGTGCTCCATAACCAATTTTCATATTCGCTTCCAACTTATAAATAACTAGCAGTGTCTGTAATGGTTGTTAGTTCTATTCTGCTGGAATATTGCTATTTATTTATTAAAAATTAATATGTCCTATTACTTCAATTAGATTACATGGTTTTGGGCAATTTAGAGGCGCGCTGAAAAGCAACAATTAAGATTGCACTCTTTGAAGTAAAATATTTTTTGGATTCTGTAGTGGATTCCTGATTAAACTTATTTCAAATTACTTCGAAAAAAATTGTACTTCTTTCACCACAAAATATTATTTCAGGTATACATTTTCTTACCGTGGAAACATAGCGTAAATAAGCCATTATGGTTTTTGAATTCAGCGCCTTGAAACTGAATTCAGCGCATATTCTTTGTGATGACTACTTTTAATGCGTGTATGACAAGCATAATTTTTAAGAAAAACTATGTAGATTATTCCTTTTCACACAACCCGTACAGATACTGCCTTAAATTATGGAAATAAATAAAGATATAGCAAATTCATTTTTGTTTAGTTTGAAAGTAGGAAAAAATGTACAATTCCTCAACGCCGAAACTAATTCAGCACACATTTTTTGTTTGAGATGAAAATTGTGTTTCTTTAAAGGCAACACTTGGAAACATATTTTTTCTTAAATTAAACAATGATATTTTTAAAAATAATTTAAAGTGGTTTTGTGAAAATTTTTAGTTTAGGACCTCACCTATTATCTAGCGGAAAATTAGCTTCAAATCAAGAGCAAATTCTACAATTCAGCAGCTTAGAACCTTATTCAGCGCACTCTGTTTCTTCTTGTTTATGAGAATTAGTAGCATTTAAAAATATTTAAACGAAATGCAGTCAATAAAATTTGCTATTAGCTAAATATGCTTCGAACATTTCTATAGTGCAGGCCGGAGGAAACGCTGCGACACAAATTTTAAAATTCAGCATCTGAAAATTTTATTCAGCACACCTTTTTGACTCTTATTCATAGTCATTCACAGCTTTTCATAAGCATTCAATAAGGCCGTAAAATATAAACCGTTTGCACGCAGATTTTTGCCTCCTTTTCATAAAAGCTGATAATTACATATTTTTTAAGTGATTTGCAAAACAACTGAGCATTGGTGCTTTAAAAAAAAATACAGTCAATAAAATCTGCAATTTCATTAGCTATGTCTCTAGATGTTCCAAGTAAAAATTTTCTAAAAAAATATTGATATTTATTTAATTCAGCGTCTTGCTTGGTCGTTACTTTTATAAAATTACACAAAATATTTGCATTTATAGTGCCTCTTGTTTCTATTCAGCACACATATTGCCATCTAAATTGTGATTTTAGTTTTTATTTTCAAGGTGTTCAATAGGCATCTTGAATTCCGCAATCAAAATCTTTATTTCTTACTACTAAGCCAATTTTCGTTTTCAGCCCATATAAATTGCAATGCAGCAACGATATATGAATTAAGAATATTCTTTTGAATGTTTTTGTTCGTTTCAGCTGTCTTAAATTGGCTAAATTTTTTCTGAAGAAATAAATAGTTTTCTTATTTACTGAATGAAGCAAATCAGTAATTCGGTTACAATGATCTTCAAATATGTTTATTGGCTTTTGTTTTAAAGCACCCACAATTTCTATACATTATTGGAACGATTTCAGCTCTATTCAGCCACTTGCAATTCAATTCAGCAGCCACAAAAATGCAAGTTGTTGTCAAGAACCCCATCTCATGCCTTACTCTGCACTCATTTATCTCTTTCAAATTTTTCTTTTACTACATTCCACTTACCTTATCATTCTTCACCTCTTCCAACTCCAACACCTCAGCGGACACTTTCTGCGCATGCCGGTCGACACCCGGACTGAGTAAGACCTCCCAAGTGAGTGTCGGTTTCGGATTGCCACCCTCACTGACGCACGCCAAGTTCAATTCAGAATTCTCTTTGACAGGCACAAAAATATTGCCCGCATCTAGGCGCCGTGAATCGATCAGCAAATATGGTGGCTTGGGGCGATCTGTAGGTAATTAAAATGACACAAAATTAATTGGAGTTTAAATTTCAAGGCGTCCCACAAGCAAAAAACAAAAAGATGAGAAAATAAACTTTTTGAACTGTATTTTATTGGCAATGCGTGAGTATGAGAGAAAAAAGTGATGCAAAAGTAGAGAAGTAGTTGAGAAACTTTGATGGATGTCAGAAAGTATGCCAAACAAGAATTGCGCTGACCCGGCTGTAGCAAAGCTTTTGGGTAAAATTTTTGGTCATTTAAAAAGTTTTATGGCTCATTTTTGTTTTGTGTTTTTTTTTTGCTGCTTAGCAATTTTTCAAACTCTTAGGGCTGGCATTCAGTGACGATTTGTTGTAAGCTGAGGCAGTTGGTTTTATTGACTATGTTTTTTTTTTTTGTTTATTTCTTTTCTGCTCTTCTTTGCCCAACTGTAACGAAGAGTAAAGGCAAAAAGTAGGCGCTTAATGCGGCTACTAAATCCAGTAGCGCGTTCACTGCGCGCACCACCTCCTCTAACGAGCGGGACCCTGCGAAGGTTTTCTCACCATCCTGTGCGTTTCTAGTTGGATAAAGTTTTCGGTTTTTTTTCTCTTTGAGTTCTTTTAGCCTCGTTTCGCAGCGTGTATTTTAACAAGAAAACTTTTCGCAACATGCCAACACAGCGCGATTGTAGTCACAACAACTTGTATAAGTTTATTGGCTTGCGTGTGTGTGTGTGTGTATTTATGTGACGGCATGTCCCGTTACGCTGTTTGTGTCATTAACAACATCAGAAATCCTTGTCAGTATTATATTGTGGCACAAACGTTGACCGGACACAAGTCAGCACCAAGTGTTGCCAAAGTGCGCTGTAGTCAACTTTTAATTTTAGGTAATTTCATTCAGCGCAAGCATTCAGCGCGGCGTATTGAGGATAATTGTATACACAGTGAAAAAGAAAAGCATGATGCTGTAAAATTAGGGTATATCATAAGTTATTAAAAATTTTGCTGGCATAGCTCAGTGCTGAATTTGGAAACTCTTCAATAGATTAAGTTATAATCCAGCTGAATTTGAAAACTCCGAAATAAGCTAAGATGGAGTTGAGCTGAATTTAAAAACTCATATAAAAGTTTTCTGTTTCATCAGTAGCTTCAATTTCGTGTTAACGTAATTCAGCGCAATTCAATTGATCCGAAAAGTGCAATCTTTGGGTTCTGCTCCTAAAAGGTTATGAGTTAATGTTATTCAGCTAATTCGAAATTGGGGAAAAAGTACCCAAAATTGTTCAAAGTGTTTTTTTCTACCATCCGTAGTGTAATTCTATAATACTTATCTATATAAACACAATTCAGCTCAATTCAGCAGAACTTGATTTGCTGAATTTAAAAACTCTAGAAAAACTAAGAATGTTTTAAATATTTTTTCTGTTTCATCAATAACTCTAATTTCGTGTTAAAGTAATTCAGCTCAATTCAATTGATCCGCAAAGTGCAAACTTTGGGTTCTACTCTTAAAAGTTTTTGAGCGAATATTTTTCAGCTAATTCGAAATTGGGGAAAAAGTACCCAAAAATTGTTCAAAGTGTTTTTCTCTACCATCAGTAGTATAATTCTATATTATTTAGCTATATTCACCGATTCACGTTTATTTTTCGAAATTAAAATCGAAAGCGCTAAACACAATTCAGCTCAATTCAGCAAAACTTTATTTGCTATTGAGAGATATAAGCTAAACTAATTAATTTAATGTATGCCGTTCTTGCTTAATTCAGCTGGTCATTTTCATGCAAATTCCTTTCGACGCAGTCCCGGCTTGTTTATGTAGCTTAGAAACAAATTATACCATTCAGCTCAACTCAGCAGTAATTTTTCTTTTAGAGGGTCTGAACTCAACTTAAGTACAATATTTCAAACGTTCTGGTAATCGGTTTATACAGCTTTTCGAGGAAAAAATATTTAAATTTCGCATTACTCTCAATTCAGTTAGAAAATATTTTACTTAGTAGATCCGAAATAATTGGGTTTGCAATTCGGCGTAATTTAAATAAATATGCTCCAAACTGTTATTGAAAAAAGTACTTATTGAAACCCGTAAATATCATTTACCTCGAAGGTTCGACGATCAACTAAACTTCTTTTGAAATAGACTTCTTATAAGAGCTAATTAAAGGATTATTGACAATTAAAAAAAAAAAATAATTTCATACGTTGATCAAAATTATTACGACTCAATTTTAGCACAGCTAATCATTCCAAACTATCAGTCAAATAAATTCAATTGAGCTAGCTCAAACTATATATTTTTAAGGAACATGTTTACAAAATTTTTAAAATTGAAATTAGGTGTAAAAAAAAAATTTCAAACTCTAATTGAGCGCAATTCCACACTCAAAATAATCAATATCATATTATAGAAGTAAGTGCCCCGCTCTGCCCAATTCTAAAGAAGTAAAGCACTTAATTAAATAATGTATTAAGCTTTTAATTAAAGATTCGTCGTATGCAAAAATTTTGTCTGTGCAAACTGCACACTCACACGATTTCCACGCGAAATCCCTGCCAAATGTTGAAACATTTATGCAGATCTTAAAATTGCTATGTAAAATCCTCGCTGATGGCTACTTAGCGGCTGTTATGCCGGTATTAAGAGAACAGAAACTTGTTCCCCACCAAATTTTCTTACCTTCCCTTTCCCTTTCACACTCGCTTCATTCCCCTACCACTACCTACTCATTTACCATAAGCTTCCCACTCGAATTGTCGCATCAGTTTTTGGCCACTTCGCCGCACCTGCTCTCCCCACTCATTCCGCAATGCTCATCTCTCATACCACAAATGTCCTGTTTTGATACTCACCTAATACCACCAATTTTACGGGCCTTGCATTTTCAGTATATCTACGTGAATTCTCCGCTTCACATTGCCATTTACCATCGTCCTCGAGCATTACGTTTGTGATGGTGAGCGCGCCATTTGGCTCTTTAATAAAACGATAGTCGGTAGCGCGTGAGGTGCGATCCATGGCATGTACCACCTGCGGATTAGAGAGAAAACAAAGCATAATAAGAAGTAGAAGTAGTAGAAGTAGTAGAAGCATATTAAATGGCTTAGATAAACAGTGTACGCTATACTCGTTTAACTGGTATAAGTAAGTACCGGAATTAGCAAGTGCGTGAAAATTTTGCGTACCACACAACTTAATTCATATTTTGCACTCAGTTAGTAGGCGAGTGTTTAAACTTGGATAGGCGGCTAAGACCATTAAGTTTAAGTCGTTTATGAGCTGTGTTATTAATAACTGTTTTCGAGGAAGCTTAAATATTTGCTTTTTGTTTGTAGTGTGTATTAGTCTTTTCATTTTTTTTTTTTGGTCAACTAAATATTTTGTTGTTGTTGTTGCACTCATTTTAGTACATTGTTATCTGTAGCGTAGCAGTTATGACACTAAATGTTGTTCACGAAAGTCTTTAGTTTATTGCGTGCAATTGCACACTTTGCATAACTAAATAGCTAGATAATGCTCGCCCTTGCTTGTTGGTATGCACTCTGACGTGCCGAAAATTGTGCAATGCATAATAATTTTCATTTGTACATACAATCTTATTTTTCAGCATATTAAGGGCCGCTATTTCAAAGCGTTAAGCTTTTGCGCGCGAGGTCTACACCCACTCAATGTCATTTAGCAGCAATTTGGGTACCTACGATGTTGAAGTTTTTCGATATTGTAGAAAACTTTTCCAGCGCTCAATGAGCTGAAAAGTCGCTTTTGTAAATGAGCACCAGAGATTAAAGGGGACACAAGTTTAGATTTTGTACATGGCAATGATTTAGGTGTTTAAAAAAAATGAAAACAAAAGTAAACAATTCCACTTTAACTTTAAAAACACGCAGTATAAATTACAATGCCGGCATTCAGCGCTATTCAGCGGGATTTTCATTGTAAATAATTAGGCCTTTTAATAAAATTCCAAGTAATGAAGTATTAATTTATACTCAGCCTTATTCGACAACATTTTTAAGCACTTCTGAGCTGGATAAGTCCACTTAACAGAATTTTATCTGTTGGAGTTTTAACCCTGTTTTATTATCAATAATTTTAAAGTCATGCTCAAAAAAAATATTTAAGCCCACTTATAATTTTTTTGTTACGAATTTTTTTACCCTTTTTATTTTGTATTGTAACTGGAGAAATATCTCAATCTTGCTTATATGTAATGATAATGATAATGATAATGATAATGATAATGATAATGATAATGATAATGATAATGACAATGATAATGATAATGGTAATGATAATGATAATGATAATAATAATGATAATGATAATGATAATGATAATGATAATGATAATGATAATGATACTGATTATGATAATGATAATGATAATGATAATGATAATGATATTGATAATGATAATGATAATGATAATGATAATGATAATGATAATAATAATGATAATGATAAAGATAATGATAATGATAATGATAATGATAATGATAATGATAATGATAATGATAATGATAATGATAATGATAATGATAATGATAATGATAATGATAACGATAATGATAATGATAATGATAATGATAATGATAATGATAATGATAATGATAATGATAATGATAATGATAATGATAATGATAATGATAATGATAATGATAATGATAATGATAATGATAATGATAATGATAATGATAATGATAATGATAATGATAATGATAATAATAATGATAATGAAACATAATAACTATTGATCGCTAAAAAAGTAGTAAAATTAAAAATTGATTGTCTTCAATTCGGGTATTTGGCGTTTAATTTTTTATCTTTGTAAATTTCGTCTAATTTTATGTAACTATGGAAAAATCTCTCAATGAACCAAATACATATTTTAGTTCAAGAATGTTACTATATCCGCTTTACCATAATTCAGCAGTATTTGAGTGGATTTAAGGAATGCATAAATCAACTTTTTCGGCTCATAAATGCATTTTATGTTTTTCTAGCTAAATTCAGCGCATTTTAAATGTTAAACGTATCAGGGGTTTCTAAGAAACGAAGGAGTTACTACAAACATTTTTTACTATATTTCAATTATTGCAACTAATTACAGTTTTATGTTATCTTAAAAATAAATATCATAGCTAACTAATTTGGCACGATTTCTCGCATTGTATTCATAAAATTAATGGTGGTATTTTCCTAATTTTAAAATTATTTGTTGTGATTTTGCTTCACAAAAAATTTAAAGAAACTAAATAAAGAAAGGCCAATTACTACTTTTGTCATTATTTTTATAGTAAAACATTTTCCCAAAGTCTGTACGGTTTTTGCAAAACAAATTTTTTAAAAGAAGATTTACATTTTTCACTTTATTTCTTCGCAAAAGATTTTTAATTCAGCTCAGCTGAGGATTTTTTAAACCTAGTTAAAAGATCCATTTTTGCAACTAAATCTAATTTCACTAACATTTAAAAATAAGTGCCACACAGCATGTAGTTTAGAAAAATTCAGCACGTTGCATTCATGAAGATGTTGCTTATAGTTTTATTGTTATTTATTATGAATTTGCTTTACGAGAAATTAAGAGGAAATTCAAATCAAATATACAAAATCAAGCCGCAATATTTTTCATTATTATTATAGTACAAAATTTTCGCAAAATCTGTGCGCTGTTTTATTTGAATGCATAGATTCAGGCGTTTTCGCCTTAGGGGATGTATTTTAATAAGCCGCGTTAACATAAATCGAATTAATACAAAACAAACTGAATTCGGTTTATTTTTTCAATTTAAATTAAAATACTTGTACAAACAGTCATTTGATAAATTTTTTGGGAGAATTTTAATTTAAATCAAGTGCTGAAAACTCAAAAAAGTACATAGAGTGTAATCGGAATGCTGTGGATCATGAATACGTGTAATTATATGAATGTGTACGTGACTCTAAAAAGCAGCTGGACAAAAAGCTTTGCATTTGTTTAGGTTTGGTTCAGCGTACGCTTTTTTTTATATTTTCCACTTAGCTTTGGTTCCACAACTTTTCATAGAGTTTGTGGTTTGCGTTTTGATGTTGTAACAAAAATTGAGGGGCCTACAGTTTTTCGCCGACTCCGAATGGCAAATGATTTTTTTTTGAGACATGCCAGAAATGTCCCCGAGGTTTGCCACTGCTTGCCAAGGGGTGGCCGCTATGAAAAAAATGTTTTAGAAAGTTTTAAAAATAATATGCTTGGCCGTTCTTTCTCTTAAACCCTACATATGTATATATGTATATATATATGTTTTACGACCTTGTGGACAGATTTCTATCCATACTGATATGTCATATATGTATGTACTCTGTGCATGAATTATTTCGTAACAAAGTCACTGAGCTTCGGAATGCGTGCAAAATCTGTTTTACATTTTAAGTCCGTCCTGAAGGAGATAGTGGGTTCAGGGACTACTCTATTTAAATAGTTCACATTGGACGTGTTGGATTAAATAATATTTTTCTCCACAATAATTTTTATTAGCTTAAAGCCATTTTGAATAGGAAAAATTATAGAAAAACAACGATTTCGGAGATCACTGCATCTCCTCATCAGACTTCTTCCGGGGATCAAAATCGTTATCATTGTGGTTTTTCCTATTATTTTTCCTAATAAAAATGGTCTTGAGCTAATGAAAATTATAAAAATTGGAGGTTCAAAATATTCTACAGAAGCATTCGCAGACAAATTGTACTATGGTTTTTATGTATACCTAATCACCAAAGGGTAGATATTCGTGAATTATTCGGTTTAAAATTTTAACCCACTAACGGTATCAAATTTATGTTATGCGCACTTAAAAAAGGGGCCAAAACGAACAGACGCGAATTTAACGTGTTTCTGCTTATTCTAAATACACTCTGCTAAGACATCTGTTACATTTTCAAATCCCATTTGTGTCAATCACATCAATAGTAGTATTACAGTTTTTCTTTGTTTTGTTTTTTTGTGTCATTGTTGTGAACAAGAAACCAATAATCGCTTAGTTTAAAGAAATTCACGAGGATGGATGCCAAACTGGAACTAGTGAAAACCAGATACCGTAACGGATATAACTTTTATTAAAAAATTACTTTTTAATCGTTTTTTGCCCAGTTTTATTTTTCAGAAAAAAATTGTTGTTTCTTGAAATTTGTTTTGTACAGGGGCTTTTACAAAAATTAAGTATTATTTTCTGAGTAACAAATAAAACTCAAATATAACGACTAAACTTAAGTTTTTTCAATAAAACTAATAAAAAAAAAATCACCAATGTCACTGTTGGCCACGTTTTAAGAAGTAATCCTTATGCAAGTAGTGTTTCTCTCGATTGATTTTTTCTCGGATGACTTTTTTAATTGAAATTTGGACAACTTAATGTTGTTTGCGGTTCCTGATGAAAGAAAAAATTCATCAGATGCTTGCAAAGCCAGGTAAAATTGTTAAGTCCTTGAAACCTTGAATTTAAAGTTAACAAAAATTTTGTGCAACATACTATTGAGCGATTCAAAAAAACTGGGGGGTTTTAGTTTCGAAAAATTCCAGCCAAAAACTTATATGTAGTTAGAACTCCAAAAATGGTGATAAAAGTGCGCGAGCGATTTCTTCGAAATTATTCTATTGCGGCAAGAAATCTCGCTAGAGAAATGGGTGTGTATTACATAACTATACAAAACGTTATTGAAAAGAAATTTTAAGACGAGTGTTTCAAAAAAAAAGCGCATTAATAGCCTTACAGAGGGCCAAAAAAAGTGCGAAAATGTGAAAAATAATATGTGATCAGCGACTACTTCGGCACGCAAGCTGTAAAATGTTTTTTTTTGTGATTACAGGATATTCACAAAATGATTGCGTTTGTTCAGCGAGTATGACTGATATTTATCCTCACTCATAAAAAAGGTTTTTGAGATATACCAAAATGTATCATCCGTGGTGGAATGGTGAGCGGTTTCAGAAAATCGCCAGCTTTCTCTCCTTTTTATTAAAAATATACATTGTTTATTGAAAAGGCCAGGCGTTCAAAAATTAACACAAATTATTACTTGGAGGTGTTTTAAAAGAAACATAGGCTATCATGGGCCATGGATTTATTTGGCAAAGTGCACTTTTGTTTTCTAAGAAATTCTGCTCCAGCTCACAAGGCTGGAATTACTCAAAGCTAGACAGAAACGATCCTACGTATTGTATTTCATACATAATGAAGAAAATGAAGCACATATGTAAAACCCTTGCAGACTGAGGAATTCAAATGACACTAAACACTGACGAAAGATATGGCATAAAATACCGGGCAAAGTCTTACGTGTCGCTTGTGTTGCTTTTCGAAATGTTTTGAGCTTACCAAAAAGAAAAACAAAAACAGTGATTAAGAAGAAAAACTAGTCAAACCAGTCATGGAATAAGAATTATACAATATATTTTCTATCAAAATCCTAAACTGTCTTCTTTTCTTCCCTAAAAAAAAAATTGTGTAACAGTTATTCGTCGCCACGCTGTAAATATATCCAAACGCAGTTTATTTATGAATTTTGTAGGGAATTGTGCGCTGTAAAAAAAAGTAAAAGGATAGCTTTTGTTATAGCCTGACTCAGTATTGTGCTCGCACGCTTCATAGATGGACACCAGCAAACGAGAAACTACGACATGTGACGTAAACGCAAGCCAAGCGGCTAAAAATGTGAATTGTCCTTTTGGTACTGATACTGTAATAGCCAATCACGAGAAATTTTGGTTTCGTCGATTCCGTTTCGGTAATTTTGATATCCAAGGTGCACCATGGTCTGAAAGGCCAATTGTTGAAAATATCAATAAAATAATGGAAATGGTCAAAGCTGAATACCAAAAGCAGTTCGATGTATGGACGCCACACGAGTTAAAGCAGGAAAATCCCCTGGACCGAATTTTTATCAGCGAATCACTACTGAACCGCAATAAAAACGATTCTTTTCTGAAGTGGATGGTTTCTGGTAATGAAAAATGGGTCACTTATGACAACGTCGAGCGAAATCGGTCGTGGTGGAATCACCGTGAGCCGAGGTAAACGGCGGCCCAGCCAGGATTGAAGGTCAGGAACGTTTTGCTTTGTGTTTGGTGGGATTTGCAGGGAATTATCTTATGTGAGTTGCTCTGCTGTGGCTCTAACTCTTAACTCGAACCTGAACTATTAACAATTGGACCGTTTAAAGAAAGCAATCGCCCAGAATGTGGCCAGCTGTGGCCAATAGGACAACACCAGGCCACACACATCGATAGTGGTTCGCCAGAATCAGCGGGAACTTGATTGGGAGGTTATTTTGCATCCACCTTATAGTTCGGGTCCGGAACCAAGTGATTACTACCTGTTTCTGTCTATGTTGAATGATTTTGCTGGTGAAAAATTCTGCTCAAGAAAAGCTTGTGAAAATCGACTGCCCCAGTTTTTTGTCAATAGAGATGACGCTTTCTACGAGAGTGACATTGTGAAACTAATCTCAAAATGGTAACAAATTATCGACGGTGCATAATTGACCTAAATCGGATAAGTTTAACTGTGCTAAATAAATGTTTCAATTGAATGCAAAAATAATGGATTTCCTTTTAACCGACGCTATATTTAAGTCACTTAGAGGAGGAGGAAACGGTCTTACTCCTTTTGTGTGTAAATCTTCTGCAATGTGTAAAATCAGGCTGGGGTATCCGAGATCACAGTTTCTGGATGATTATGATGATGGCTGATGAGATTCATCAGCGAAAAGAAATTGATCGGCAAAGGGTAATCAATAGATTCAGATGGTGTCAATTGGTCTTCTATCGATGGCGACAGCCACTACTGTCAAAAATCTACCGATCCAAGTCTCTCAACACATCACTTAAATCCGACTTCGAAAATCAGAAACACAGTTGACTAGTGTCCCCTGTATAAATTTGAACATATAATGGCTATACGCCTGTACATGTGAATTTCCATGTGTCCGCTGTTTATGAGGCAACCAACAAAATGGCCTACAGGTACCCCCAAAAAATTGATTTTATTTTCAAAACTGGCTGCACTAACCTAAAGCTGTATATTTTCGTATACATGTGCGTATTGATATTTTCGCACACATACGAATGAAAATATGTACCTTGCCTTGGTAACGTGCAACATGATGGCGTGGCGGCATATTGCATTCATAGCTACCACACTACTTACTTATTAATGCAAATGCCCATCAATGCGTTCATTTGGAAATTTATGAGCTCTAAACATTGCGGCTGCGGCTTTGGCAATGGCAAATGTCGCTGACTCTAATGGACCAGTCCAAACAGTCCAAACGACGCATAGCGCAACACACATATCGCACATTTCCACATGTGCAAATAACTTGCTGCATGAGACACAACGCAGAAAAAAAAACGACCGAGCGAGCATTACGTACCGGGTGGTTTAACCCCAGCGTTTGGCACAGTTGCTTAGCATACTTCGAGGCTGGCTAACTGGCCTGGTGCTTGGACGAGGGAGTGTTTGCCTAGCGCTTACAGCTAAACAATAACAACAAATATTTAGGACGTACGTGATATTATGCTTGCCACACACTGCGCAATGCCGCTTAGGTTTATGTGTTATTAAATTTGTTGACATTTCGTTGGTTGGTTGTTGATGCAACAGGGTTAAATGTGACAGGGCGGAAAGAGTTCAATGCCTCAGGTGATGTGCGTGCCATGGATGATGGATAAATGGGTATGACTGGGCTGGCTGAGTGAAAAATATCTACATTTGTCCTCACATTTATATATATAGAGTATATGTATGTGACTCGTGGATGTAAGTTGCATGCAACATTATTGGTGGTTAGCGGCTAACAACAGTCTACATTTGCCTCGCTACCTCAATCGCACGCTCGTCATTCACCTGCCACAAGGCTAAAGCTTTAAATGAGCGTAGTAAATCGCTGTTTGCAATAATAACAAACTGCATCGCTACTGTGCCGTTAGCTGAGTATACCAAAAGTGTGTGTGTGTGCGTGTGCTTTCGTTTTTAACGCTCCACCTCGATCTCCACCTGCGCGTGGCGTCATTTGTGCCCAGTGATGTGTGCAATAATGTTGCGGTTGATTGATTGCGTTTCATTTGGTGACAGGCTATATTCGAACTTCGCGCTAGCCAATTCTCGTATTGGATTTGGTTGTGGTTTTGCAATTTTACCCAACAACAAAATAGAAATAACATTTTGCATAAAAATATGCATATTTATGAAATTGTAAGCGAACTACTCATTGTACTCACAAAATTGGTTTATTGCCAGCGAGGCATGCTTAATAATAAGCTCATCAATGTAATGAGATAGCCATGGATTATGTGGGTACATCAACAGCATGTGTTTTGGGCGTAAGTATCGTGATGGGTCGGCTAAATAACTATAAGATTAATTAAAGCGTAAAGCAATACTTGATATGTACATTCATACTTGTTGTATGATAAAATACTCATGAAAGTTGACGTTTCATTCAGCGCATTTTCAATTAATTCAGCACAAGATAAATCACTAAGTGCATTATTTTAAAATAACGAAAATTATATTTGTTATCATGGAGCGCGGTTTTAAGTAATTTAAGAGTAGGCCATGTACTAACTCAGAGATTTAAAATGATTTTGAAATTACAAAAGCTTCGTTTGTCATTATTCAGCGCGCGTTTGAATAATTCAGCGCATGATGCATGTTTCAAAATGTTAGCCACGATTTTTGTAAATTGGTAAAATTTAGGTCAAAATTATTATACTCTGGGTCACAATTTATTGTGTAACAAATATTATAATCCACATTTGAAATGTGAGTTTTAATTCAGTGTATATTGCATTGATTCAGCACAATGCCACAACATAATTGAAAGAGCTAAAATTAGTCAAATTTCAAATATTTAGATTTGTTATTGTTTTGCATTCATTAAGCCAAAAATGCCATGCTCACTTGAAAATCTGATATGATTTTTAATTAACAAAAATTTTAGTGAGCGCTTTCAGCGCATGTTTGACAAACTCAGCGCTTGTTGCGTGTTGAAAAAGTGTTATAATTTAAGTTAGCTAAATTTACAATTTTATGTGTTTCTAGAAAAACAATACACCGATGAATGCTGAGCGCTAATTCCATGCACGTCGATTCAATTCAGCACACACTAACATTATAATTATTAAAGGCCAATTTAGAAAAATATAAAGCTAGATTTTTTGCTCATTTTATATATAAATTCAGCGCATATTTGAAGTTCATAAACCAGCAGAGAAGTAATTCTTTTCGTAATTGACATATTTTTTATTTTATTTTTTTAAACGATAATATTAATTTGTGAGCTCAAGGCCAGTGTATAAGGAAAAGTATATTGGAAAAAGACAACAACAATCAGGAGTGGTAGAAATTATAGCTATTTCGGAGATCACCACATCTCCTCATCAGATTTCTTTCATGACTCCACCGGCATTCGAATTCACAACCTACAACTTGCTGGGCAAGTGCGTAGCCAATGGACCACAGCCGGCATGTAAGCTGCTGTTGCTCTTTACCACTTTCCCTTATTGTTCTACCCACACAATTCAAGTACGACGGTCAGTCGCTATTAAGTGAATGTGTGGTTCGTAGGTTGTGAATTCGAATGCTGGTGAAGTCATGGCAGAAATCTGATGAGATGTGGTGATCTCCGAAATAGCTATAATTTCTACCACTCCTGACTGTTGTTGTCTTTTTTCCAATATACTTTTCCTTATACACTGGCCTTGAGCTCACAAATTAATATTATTGTTTAATAAAAACAGGCCGAAAAATCATATACATATGAATATTTATTTTTTATGTCAATGAAGGATTTGAGAACAACAAAACATATACATAATTGTTATACAGCGCAAGTGATATCAATTCAGCAAACATTTTACTTTTTGCTTAATGTATGGGCTTATATTTCTAGTTTCAGTTTGAAGTTTTTTATGCATTTATAACATTACACATTTCCAGCAAGCTCATATTAGATTCAACAAAGGGTTATAGTTCAAATAACACGAAATGAATTCCTGCTATTCAGCGCAGGCTTAGTGAATGTGATCTTTTGCTTTTTTGGCGGAGTGAAGTATTTATGTTTAGTGGAAAGATGAAGACAAAAAAGTTACTGTTATTTGAATTCAGCGGGGTATTTTCGAAGTAAATAATAATTTGCTGTATGCTGTATGTTATTTCTCCGGCGGAGCCTTATGTATTCAGAAAAAGAAGAATTTTTAGCACACATATTTTTATTCAGCAGTGTAGGAAGTTACTCCAATTAATCAGCCGCTGCAAAAGAAGATCAGCGCATATTACTAGTAACAGTTTTGTAAAACATTATTTTTTATGTAGTCTCGTTAGAATTTACAAAGTATAGCTAGTAGTTATTTTCAACAAATGAACACAAACATAATGTGAAATGTATTGAATAAATTCAACTTATAAATGCAGTTCAGCGCAGTTGTTTATAAAGAAAAGTAGCAGTTTTTAATTTTTTAGCGTCAATTCAACAATTCAGCAGTTCGAGTCGCACATTCAGCGCTTACGAATTCATTCAGCACTGATTTTTTTAGTGACAAATTACCATCATCAGGTGCAATACTACATATTGTGATCTAGCGATATGAAAACGCAATTCAGCGCAAGTAGTATACATCCAATTCTACGCAATAGAAGAATCTACGTATTGCCTGCCGAAATGTTCAAAATTAATTAAAGCTGCAACGAATTAAAAATAGCAACAGCATTCGGGGAAATTAATTTTAATTCCATTCTATGTATGTATGTATTTTCTCCACCGCCATTACGATCACAATCACAAGTGATTCTCCTGCTTGGTGTGCCTATTGAAATTCCACTTTATTCATCGTTCGTCGTTATCTGCTGCAAGAAGTCAATTTCTTTCGCAAGTTATTTCAACTACCGTTGGATGCACCGCTGGCAGCAGATCAAATTTCACCACCCCGAAACACGAAATTTAGAAGTTTTGCTCAATTTCACATTTGCCGCTCAGTGCAATGTGGCATGTGGCAAGCTGCTTGTTGCGAGAAAAAAAAATGAAAAGAAAGCCAGTCTACGTGCCTGCATTCGTTGTGATGCCTGGTGGCATGTGTTACAAGCTGCAGTTGGCAGTGGCGTTCAAACTGCAGAGTAGATATCGAACGGACAAGAAAAAATGGAGCAAAAAAAATGAAAATAACTAGTTACAACAAGCGCATTTAGTACAACAAAGCAAAATTCACGCTTGCGTAGCGCTTAAGTTGAGCGTAAGTTTTTGCGCGAAAATTCGGTTTGTGTGCCTGCAGTTGCTGCTGCTTCTTCTATGCCTTTCTTCCTTCAAACTTCGACAAGCATCGCTTTTGCCTCTGCTTCTACCTCAGCCGCTGCCGCTCCTTCCAGACGTTTTTCTTCAACAGCTCGATAGCTGTACTTTGTTTTTGAGCTTGTTGTTATTTTTCTTACTTTGTTGAGTTTTTGTTTCACTTTTTTCCACTGTTTCCTTGTTTGCTGCTTTTGCTCGGTTGTTATGCTTTTTCTAGATGACTGCTTGTTATCTGCCAGCGCATACACAATTTTGTGGCAAATGTTGCAAGTGCATGCATCCAAAAATCTAAGTGTAAGTGTGTTGGTGTGTTCGTTTGATTTTATCTGCTGGTAGTTTTGCTACATGTTGCAATCGCTAAGGAATTGATGAGGCGAAAACTATTGACATTAGATAGCGAAAATGGTAAGGAGATAGGAGAAGAATAAAGAAGAGGAATAAGTTCGAAGCCAATGGTGGCATATCAATGAGCAAGGAGTTGCACTCAAGCCTTACAGTTGAAGAAAATTTAGCTTGTGTGGCACTTGAGGGAAGTGTATAATATATTCGCTGCATCTAAAGTTGTGAAGCGATATACTCGTATAGCGGAGGATTAGTTGAAATGAAGCAAAAATCCACTAAAGTAAGACATCGTGCTTGAAAATTCCTTTCAAATAATTTTGAAAAGACTTTTCACTAAGCACGAAGAAATAAAAAGCATGTCGATGTTTAATATCAATCAATCGATATTTTTCAAGTGTATACTAGAGTTGTACATCCTAATTGAGACTTAAATAAAATATGGCAAGTTCATTTAAATAGCGCTAAGTTCGATTCAAAGCGTTTTGTTCGAGTTTACCCAAACAACTACCAGTCTTTAGATAAAGTGAAAGATAATTTAAATACAAATAATGGACCTTTGTGCAAAAATATGTTGGTCGTCAAAACAGAAAGTGATATTGTGTTTGGTAAGCGTATATTAATTGCATTGCATTAAATAAGATAATGCAGAGTACTGGTTATGGATTCATCTCCGTCTACGCACACTCTAAATTTCTTTCAAGCTTCGACTTTGCTCCTGAAAACAAAACAGAACGTTGCCTGGCGAGTCTAGCTCCGAACGGATCCATTTTCACTCACATCCCATCAAAGAGACAACCGATTAGTTAGTCAGCTTTTAGACAGTGACGTAGACGTGTGGACTAGGTGCGCTGTTCATCGGCTTTGCGCGGAATGCCAAATACCATCTTGCCGGTGATGAACTGTAGGCGGCCAGCGGAGCTTCTTGCGATGACTCTCGATCCTCAGAGAGGGCCGATTATTTCCGGTCATTGTCCGATAAGAATTCATGCGGTTTGGCTTAATGAGATGACGAGGTGAAATCATCTTTTCATAAGCTCCTCAAATCCCCTACTTCCGCGATGCCAAGGTTCAACCAGATAGCACTGGAATTCAAATATTTTCTTCAAATATTGTTTGCTAAGCTATCAGTAGAGCCATTCCGAACTGCAAAATAATGCTCGGAAGGAAGACAAAAACTCTGAAAAATATGCGAGTTGAACCAGCTGAGTATAATGATAACCAATCCACTGAAGCGCAGTATTGTGACATAAAACAACTACCCTCTTGTGAATGAGCCGTAAGCTAGAGATCCTCTCCAGTGTTTTCAGGCGTTGTGTCATACACCGCTTATGCCTCAAAATTTTTAATTTTCTCTAGTGTAGACCACTCTAAAAACGTTGATGATTAAAACATAAAAAGGAGCCTCATTTTAAAGTACGACATAATAACTTTTTATGATTTTTACCAATTGAACAACAGTTTTATCTTCGTTTATTTATCTTCATATATGGTACATTTCATTCAACGTCCGTTTTATTAGTTTCAACAAATTTAATTTGCAGATGACTGAGGCTCTTTTTTTATCTCTCTCACTTTTAGTTACATTTCATACTTAATTTAATTCCTTTCCCTTTGTTTTTGTAAAAAAAAAACACAAGTTTTTCAACCTCTTTTTACCGAATACTGCTCCAAAGGTGCGTCAATAATTGCAAACAATATTTGAATTGAGCAATAAAAATGTGATTGGTGAAAAGAGTGGAAAACAGATAAAGAATCAAACAAAGGGAAGTGCATAAAACCAGTAGCGTGAAATCATTTAAACAACAATGCTGTCATATAACCGTTAAAACTATCTACAATTATTACACAAACCTTTGCAACACCAGCGCCGTAATTTTTTAAACACTCTCTACCGGCACACATAGCTGTTTGTATGTATGTATGTATGTATGTATGTATGAGTGGCAGTTAGTGTAGAGTATAAAGTTTTTACAACTCCAAATACAAAAAGTAGCAAACAACAAATAAAATTGCACTAGAAAAAAATGCAAAGCTCTGCGGTGCCAACTGACCATTCGCCAAATGGCACAAAGGTAAATGGCATTGAAGCTGAAGCGAAAGCTGGGCAACAACGAGAAAAAAGCGAGTTATGTGGAGAGATCTGCAATGATAGAATGCGTAGACTCCTTCTGCCCGGGTTTTATTTTGATAATTTGCCGTACATGGCGCCGCTTTTTTCATAACTGCATTCTATGCCATTTTACTTTTGTAGCGCCGCTTGGTTTTTTTTTTTTGCCACCGCTCGAACTTTTTAAAACTATCACAAAAAAATAATAAAAATTATGCATTTCATTCAGCACTGTGCTTGTTGGCCAGCGTACGGTAATTGCATTTACGCTTGGTTACAGCGCCAGAAAGTATGCAATGCAGTTTCTACCTGTTTTCACGAGCTTTTTGTTTTTATAGCCCAACTTTGAATGCATTTTGTTTTCACTATGCTGGCCAATTGTAACAATTACAACTCAATCATAATTTTTGTTGAGTTGTTGAAAAGTAACGGATATTTATTTGGCAACGCTTTTGTCTGCAGTTTTTTTTCACTATGACGTTTTTTTCGTTATAGTGAGTTTCATTTTAGTGGCTGTGAATTGACAATACGACTTTTGGTATGTTTTTCTGCTATGGAGACTATATATAAATGCCATTAAGTATGTAATAAAACGTTCATTTGACGAATATGGTTGATACGAGTAGTAAAAATGGAATAGATTGGACAATTGAAGAACAATGAAATACGAGTTGAACTAAACAAATTAAACACTTCTATACGTGCTACCGAAATGAAAACGTATTTTTAGCAACTGAAAATAAAAGTGCTGAATATGAGTTATTAGCGCTGAATAGCATTTAATAAAGCTGAATATAAAAACTTAATATTAATTTAGGTAGATTTTGTGAAGAGGACTTGTTCAAAATTTGCCGCAAGATCGCTGAATTTAAAAAAAAAGTGCTGGAAGTAATAAAACAAGCCTAAGTTAAAATAAATGTAGGCAAATTAACCAAAGCGACTTATAAAACGTTGAACGAGCATGCGCTGAATTTATTACAAGAGCGCTGAATTTATTTATTTAGCTCAGTTCAGCTAGATTATTGTTCCACTTTTTTAATTTTAAGCAAACTCACATAAGCAAATCACATAATAACTGTTCGATAGTAAGCGCTGAATGGATCATTAGAAGTAGGAAGTAAGTACATATATTTCAAATAAATCAAGCTTTCATCAGGCTGAATCCAATTAAGTGAAAGGAATATAAAACAACGTATGTGCATATTTCCAGGTATTATCGTGCTGAATACAATTTTAAGCCGCAGAATTTGAAATTTTGTGAATGAGGAAGTGAAACTGCATTATTTTTTTTAAAGAAAATATAGAATTTTCGAATGCTTTATTTCAAGTATTATTAATAGCGCTGCTGAATAGCTATTAAGACAGCTGAATTAAATGAAGATAAGTTAGTTAAAAATAGTTTGAGACGCAACTAATTTTTTTGGCAAAAATATATATTGCGCTGAATGGCAGTTACTTAAGCTGAATTTATGATACAATTTATGATAAACAAATAATTTTGTGCTGGATGACAGTAAATGGAGCTGAATTAAAGTTTCACTCTCTTTGAGGACTGTTCTTAAAAGTGAGCCATTTACATTGTCGAAATAAGCCCACTGAATAAGCAATCGCTCCGCTGAATTATATTATAACTCAGTGAAGTTGAAAATGTATTTTCGTCGTCCGTTAATATTTGCTCTTATAAGTGTACATTCTTTTTATGGTCTACTGTCTAGGAGTTTTTGTATTTCATTTGTCCTTTTTTTATATTCCATATTTATCATATTGCTCTACTCACCTGCCCATTTTTGTACCACGTGCTCGACGCTATATCCAAATCAACCTCGCACATCAATCGTATCTCTGAATGCTGCTCCGCATACACGACCGACATCTCCTCATCCTCGTAGGGGTTTGGTAGCACTGGACGCAGTGGCAATATGTGCGGTTCCATTGGCTCATCATGCGAATAGTCTTCGCTCTTATCTTCGGCAGTTCCAATGGCGGCTAACTCGCGTTCACGATCGGTGCCACTATCAAACTCTTCCACATCATCGATTATTATAATCGGTTCCTTCGGTTTACGAAGCACCTCGGCGGGTAAACTTAAGCTAACAGCGGAGCGTGCGCGCTTAGACTTGAGCGGCACATATTGAATTTGTTTAGGTAGATCTACGTTTTTCTGCTGCGATTTAGTAGAGTTATGTGACGTTTCAAGAGCAGGAGAAGAAAAACTGATATCCTCAAGCGAGGACTTAGAGAGCGCAGACGAGGACGAAGCATCTACTTCTGATGTAGAAACAGAAATTGTTGTTGAAGCGGCAGACGAAGAAGATGCTGCTTGGGACGAAGAGATTGCCTGCGCTTCTGTTTCAGTGTGCGTTGTGGTACTGGTGGCAACAGCGTTCGCGCTTTCGCTGCTATTTTCGCTAACTGCGTGACGTACTACGCGCACGCCCTCATCATCGTCATCATCATCATTCAGTACTTCGTCACTCAAGCTATCCTGATTTTCGTCATCGATAATATTCAGCGCAGGCAATAAAATTATTGCATCGGTGGAGCGTCTTAAGCGGCGCTTTATAGCCTCGTCTGTCTCGCGTATCCAGCGACGGTTTTGAGCGCTTTCATGTGCTCTCCAAAACTCTACGCCCGCTGCCGTGTGGTGACGCTTCACCTCTTTATGATGACTCCGATGCGCTACGTGCACTTTTTGGCGCTCTCTCAATTTGGGTTTTAAGCGTTCTGCCCACTTTGGTTTCACTGCGCCTGCCGTTGTCAGCGTCGCTGTTAATTTCTTATGTTTCTTATTAAACTCTTTTCGCTTCTCTTCCTCTGAATTGGCTGGACTCTTTGCATGCGCTTGCGCCGTAAGCGTTTCGCTTTGTCGTGACGCCGGCGCTTCGAATGCGTTGGCGCGCATGTGCGACGAAGGCAATTGGGATGGTTGATGTTGTTGTTTTTGGTTATAGTTATTATAATTTGATTTTGTTGCTTCATTGCTGGTGGTCGTAACCCTATCAGCAGCATTTGTCGTAAGCGACTGTTGAGCGCTGTCCGCTGTAGACGCATATGAGAAGGAAAGAGTGAAGGAGTGTTTGGAGAGTGTGTCGCCGACGGCCGAGTTTGTACTGGCGGCGACGGTTCCACAGCTATATTTGGCACATTTATGTTGTGTTTGTTGTTGCTGCTCGGCGATAGTCAGCTGCTGCTTCGAGTGCAGCTTATTGTCATCTGCGCGTGCATTGCCTTCGCTGTTTGTTATGCGCTGCGCTGTTGATATGCTCCACCCTGTGGATGCCGCCGAGGCGGACGCTGCGGCAGTTTGACTGCTTCTGCTTGCGTCTGCGTCGCGGTTGTGTTGCTGTTGTTGGAGGTGGAAAATCTGCGGTTTGATAATGTTTTGCTGATTTGTGATGACAATGCCTAAAATGATATGGGGAAAATTCGATGAGTTTTTAAGTCAAAATAAAACAAATAACTATTAAGATTTAAGACAATTTTTGATGCATTTCGTAATATTGTTTTTAGAATATTATATTATTTCTGGGAAATGTTTACCGCAAATAAATTCTTGTTGATTTAAGAAAACTTTTTTTGCGAACGGTGCTCAAACTTTTATTCCATACAAATGTAAATGTTGTTCATAAGTTAAACGGAAGAAAAAGGCACAACACCGTTAGAAAGAAAGTTATCAAAACTTAACAAGAATCTTAACTTGAAACTTACACTTTGCTATGCTACAAATGAATGGGCTACAAAAATTCTTACTTCAAAAATATCTAAAAGTTCAGAACCTAATTTATTGTTAGAAATTCTCAATGTATTAAAACGATGTTGACATTAAGCAGTCTCATTTCCATGATTAAGTGTTCTGAAGCCTACTTCCTTTGAATCCCTTGGCGTTGACTTAATTATCCCATCTTTTTTTGCTGTTTGAAGCAGGTGGTAACCCTCTCGAAGTGTTTTTTCAAAACAAAGCTTCAAACTCTTTCGTTTGAGACCCATATTACCATTAATATTTTAAACAGGTGGCAACCCTTTTCAGAAGTATTTTTGAAATTAAGTTTTCTTAACACGTTTCGCTTAACACGCTATTATAAAATGTCATTTATTTAACTTAATTTGCATTTTAACTGGTGGCAACTTTCTTTTAAAGCATTTGGGAAGTTAAGCTTTATTATACCTCTTTCATTTGACACCCATATTACCATATTTGATTTTGTTCATTGAATTTAAATTTTCAAGCAGGGGGCCACTCCTTTTAAAAAATTTTATGGTAGCCCACATAACGGTTTATGAATGAGCCAAATCATTTTCAGAGCTATCGTGTCCTTATATAGCAATATATGATTTAACTTTTTTATTTAATTCACTATAACTTTTTTAACATGTGGCAACTCTGCATAAAATATAGCCTATGGTTTACTGGAAATAAATTAAGTACAGATGTTTGGTGTCAAGAATTGGTTAAACAATGCAAAGGAAAGATACCATTGGCGAAGTTTTTTAGATTTGATTCAAATCGGCTTGTTTTTAGATACATATTTGAAATAAAAATCCCCAAATAAATTATGAAAGAAATTTTAAATATCATTGTCTGCCTCGAATTTGTATTGCATTTAATTAATTGAAAATTCTTCCGCTACTCAAAATAAATATGAAATTTAAAGATACATACTTTGATTTATTTAGATTTCTGTAAATACAACATTTAAATCAGTAGTAGAGTAATAAATAATCGTAAGTAGAAAAAAAATGCAGAAAATCTCTAAGGAGTGCCTCACTCGCTGCATAAGCTACAGAAATTCAAATTAGTCAGATCAATTGTTATACAAATGATTCATTGTTGTTGTAATCTCGTTATGTGTTCATCGACTTAAAAGTGTCTGCATACATTTTTCATATATTATTAATCTTATCAAATCTGCCGCACTTACTATTGTTGGTTATCCTGTGGTGCAACCGAGCGTCAATTTTATATCTCCAATGAATATTAATTACCATTTGAAAGCTTGTCAAACACTTATGTAAATACTATCAGTTGCAAATTTAATGCAGTCACACACACACACAGTCATATTCAGAGTCACAGATTCATACTCAGTTTGGAAACAACTGTAGTTTGGTTTGAGATTCTTCTACTTTTGTGCTACTAAATTATCTGAGGGATTTTATAGTGAAAGCGCAATTCGTTTCCCAGCGCTCTGGCAGCAGAGCAAGTTTAACTAAATGTTTCAAATGTATGAGCTAAATGCGTTTGTTGTTGTTACCAGCAGTTGTTATTAGTATTAAATTTCGTTGCTGCTGTGTCTTTTTGATGTTTCCACAGCTTGTTGTGTTATTAGCTATGGGATTTCATTGCAGCCTCAATGCATTTCACACCATTATTTACTCGACTAATGTTGCACATGATCTGGCGCCTTACGGTATGCAACAAAATTCCATGTTTATGGATTTCATGTTGTTCTGTATGAAGTAAATTTAGCGCGCTTAGTTCGTATGTGTTAGGAAGTGTTAAAGTGCCACTTAGGGATTTGTTAGCAAACTCAGTGGATCGAGGCAAAAAAAAAATTGAAGCAAATCTCTAACTGACAAGTAAGTAGCAAAAACTTGAATTACACGCTGCTGAAATAAGTTACGTTCAATCAAATAATCGAAAGTCAACAGAGTTTAATTTAAGTAATTCTTTACCTCGACAGAAGCCTTATAAAGCAAGTGTTAATGTCACATCCTAGTAAAAAATATAACGTTGAAAACTATGCCACAGGGTAGCTTAATATGCGCTAAATGCCTCACGCCAAGGAGTGCCTCGTAAATATGCACTTGTCGGATATATTCCGTTTTTAAATTTAAAATATAAGTATCGCCAAGTATTTAAATCGACGGTTTAAAGAAAGATTTCCGTCTTGAGACAGTTAACATATTCAACAGTTCGTGGGCCACGTGTCCCATCGTTGAGAGAAAAATACCGCAGTCAGAGTTAAAATAAAACGCCTCTTACACTCTAATACAATTTAGTTCAATGACTTAAATTTTTATATATGTATTTAGAATTATCACCGCCTACCAGAAAATAATATTATACATCGCCTGAGTAAATTATCCCTTACTTAGTGAGAGAGGTTTCTGCGATTTTCTTATGTTCCATTTATGGCACACATTTAGGCATTTCCACAGCGTATTCGCCACAGTTTCGGAATTAATTGAGACACAATCAGCATAAACGCCCCCGAATACCCTGGTTTGAGAATCCATCAGTGTAGAACTATATAGAGTAACTAGGCCCAGGAACTCCATCGTCCATGACTGCTCGTAGGTGAAAGTCAGCAGACAGTTTTTTTTTGCTTTCGGCAGTTGATGGATTCCAATGATAGTAGTTTGACTACTTCGACTTCCTTCGTATATTTTGTGATGTTGCAATCTTACCAATTTACTGCTTGCCCACTGTGTTTATGTGTAGTTATTTCCAGTCGCATCCATTGGCCCAGTGTATGCCGTTTTTTTTGTAGCATGAGATTCATTTGATGGCCCACCTTACTATTCTACAGAGCAGTAGGTATATTTCAAGATACTTCGCCAACACAATAAGCTTGAATATCGTGTTTTCTAATATCAGAGTTTATTTTTAGTGATGCGTCCTTGTATTTGCTTGTGAAGAGTGAACGTACCATTTGCAAGGGATTGATTCTTAATATATGTTTTTTGGCTGATATTACGAGTTAAATTTTATTGCATTATGTCATATTCTGCCTGTGGATATTTCCCGCTTATGAACAGAAAAATATCAGTAGTGTATGCTTTAACCTGAGACTTCCTTTTTCGAAGCTGCTCAACAGTACGGTGGTCGCCACGACACATCTACAAATCGACAATTCTGCAAGTTCAGCATTTGGTCTACGATCATCGTGGGACCAAATCTCTCAGTGACCCGTTTGTTGCAGTCTGAGTTAATGGATTTAGCGGAGCTATCGCTGAATCTCTTGTAGTTCAAATAATATTCAGTCCCACCAGGTGGAATAGACCGAGTCGGATTAAGGGATTCAAATCTCCAACAAAATCTTAAAACAGTAGTACTTTCTTGAAAATAATTTACTTTCTTCAAATGCGCTTTTCATTCTTCAAACTAGGAACATATTATACAATCTCTAAAATTCAAATAGCTTTTGATTAGACTTTGTGATACCGCGTGCGGATCAGCAATTACCAATTCTCCCAAAAGCCATTTTGAACTTTGCAAAAGTTTTATTAGATCCCTGATTTCCACATTTCTAAGGTCTTCCAAGCTACTACCTAACATGAAGAATTTTCGTCTGGATAGAGCGGGGTATTGGAATAGCAAAGTGCTAAGAATTTTTCACTACAGAGATGGACTTTGTAAAACCGATATCGATATATCGATCGGAGCAAGTGCGCGAAGGCGAAATCTCTTCATCCTTAAGAAAGTACGGATGGTTGTACACAGTGTTTATAAAGTGGCAGTTTTGGTGCAATTTATATAGAACGCAGTATATATTTAGTTTTCTTTCAAGTTAAACGCCCATGTTTTGAAAATGAAAAAAAGGTATTTCAAAATCGAATCGCTTTCAAATTCTTCGAATTTCGAAAAATATCTAAAAAACTTATATTTTGTTAACTTTAAGTTAACAGAAATAAACTCAGTTGGAGTAGTAAGCCTTACAATTTGGGTTACAACCTACCGACTTCTTTTCTGTGATTGAAAAAATTCAAAGGCGAAATGAAACAAAAAATTAATGAGTAAATTAAAAAAATTAAGAATCCGATTAATAAAAACAAAACAATGCCATTCCGATTCTGTATAAAAACTTCCACAGAACTTTTTACGTTTGCACTTCTCATATCATGATTTCCAATTTCCAGCTATCTTTTCCTTTGTCCTTCTTTCACACTTGAATTTCGGATTTAAGAAAGTAGGTATCACGAATATCGAAAAAGGGTAATTGGTTGACATATTTTGAGAAGAGTTTTTTCTAAATATTTGAAAGTGAATTGAAAAAGTCTTTAAATTTAAATCTTTATTTGGGCTGAAACCTCTTTATGCGAACTAAGTGAAACAAATTCTGTTCGAGTTCTTTGTTTGAAGGTTAACAGCGCAATTCTAGAAAATGACTTTTAGGTCTCAAAAGCTCCAAAAGATAAAAATATTGTGTAATACAAGAGCTTTTCATTTTATCTTATTATCTTTCATCAGTTTATGAAAATAAGATTTTCGTTTTTTGTCTAACAACAATTTTTACCATGAATGTTCAAATGAGAGTTTTTTTGTAAAAGTTTTGTTCCGGAATTCAAAAAGTCGTTCAAACTGTCTTTACAATTGTCTTTCGAAAGGCTTTCTTTTTATCAAAATAGATCTGCAAGCTTAGATATTTGGAGGAAAATAGTTTTTTATCTAATTTCATATATTTGTGGAAATAATAAAAGCAAAAATTCTATGTGCGTATTGTGTCATAAGTGTCATAACGTCATAAAATTTAAAAAATACAAAATGGCTTTGTTTTAATTATTTGCTTCAATGCAATCAAAAAACATAACTTTTGAAATCTACAATTTTATGACTTTAAGATATATGCCACATTATGACAGCTTGAGAATCACCCAAATATGTAAATATCTTATGAGTATATATTAATTATTATGGACACCGACTGCATTCAACTTCGAAATTCCTACGGATAATTTCACAGAAATTTTCAGTTGCACTGCCTTTTTCACCGGAGAAATAAAGTTCTAATTTTTAATTTCCATTTTTCAAATAACATAATTTTTCACCGCCAACTTCAACTAGTTCTCAATTTTCTACTGGGTCTTTAGCGCAGTAACTCTATGCAACCGACATCGCTGAGTTATTTTGCGTATAATTTTCATATGGTTTACGATTTGCAGGCAGACAATGCCATTTGAGTGCGAGTATTTGATATACGAGCTGTCTATTGCACACCCACAAACACACAAAGTTACGCATACCAGCGAATTTAAAATATACGTAATACTAGAAATATTAAGCTTTCCCTGTAGGAATTACTTAAAACCAATTGAAAAGGACTTTTTTACCAAGTATAAGTGGTTAAAATTCTCTGTCTGTCTATGAATTTGATTGCAATTACTTTTAGATTTGTTTGAAAGAAATGACTAATTAGTTTAAATTAACAACTTAAAGACCTTCAATAGTTTACTTATTTTATTGAGCTCAAGGCCGAATCGACAAGGCATAGTCCAAAGTTTCTGAAGATGACTTCAGATTGAAGTCAAAATATCAACATTGATAGTAAATAGGATAAAATAAAATTTAAATCCGGCCTTGAGCTCAATAATCTAATGCATACGTAAACGAACGGAAGAAAATTGAAATTAGTTCTTTCTTACTTGTAATAAAATGTGTTTATACCCCATTAATTGAAATTCATTTTCTTTCAAACTATTTTAAAATCAGGCTAATTACCAACCACTATCAAAATTGCAGTGCAGTCTACTTTATAGTATCTATACGATTTTTATTTTTCTTTTAAACAAAAACACATTTTAATTTCAATTTTAGTGAATTATTTAGCACCTCTCTGCAAGGGTTAAAATCATATTTGATGAGTAGGCGTCGGGTAGTGGCGATTTGTGGTGTTTTTTCTAACCACTTCCTTGCTTTTTTGGGTGTTCCCCAAGGAAGAATTTTAAGTCCCATAATTTTTGTACTTTTTATCAATGACGTTGGTAAATGCTTCACTTTTTCAAACTTTTTGCTGTATGCCGACGATATGAAAGTTTTTCAATCTATTTAGGACATAGGGGATGAGGATCCAGTATGATTTGGACATTCTCAATCAATGGTGAGTAAAGTCACGGCTCTCCGTGAATGTTACAAAATAATTATGTATTAAAGAAGGTAACAGAGTTTAAGAACCTTGGAATTATAATCGACACAAAATTTTCTTTCAATAGCCATACAAATTCTGTTCTTACTAAATCGTATTCAGTTTTGGGCTGTATCTGTCGCAATGAATTAAAATTTTCTAATCCATATATCAAACCCCCATATACGGTTTTTGTACGTTCTCACTTGGAGCATGCAGTTATGATCTGAAGGCCATATGGCCAACTATCGATAAACAAAATTGAACGTGTTCAAAAAATATTTCTTAAAAATGCATTGCGTTCAATACGGTTTGAGACTCCGCGTTAGCTAATAAATCTGGACTCCTTGGTAAAGAAACGGACAGTACTTTCGCATTCATTCACTTTCAATGTCATTAATGACATCATTGATTGTCCATTTTTATTGAACCGGATAAGGTTTAATGTGCCGCAAAGAAGACTTCGCAATTATTATACTTTTTTTATGGGCGAAAACTTTATAGTCTTAGTCTTTGCAAGTAATGCGCCTATTACTCGTGCACTTCTAATGCTATTAGATAATTCGAATCTGCTTGATTTTTTGCTTTATCTAGGTTAAATTTTAGAAATATTCTAAATTTAATTGCTTAATATGAATTTTAGGTTAATTATATGTTTGCCTTGTCGGTAAGCTACTTTGCGCTGTAGATGAATAAATAAATAAATAAATAAATAAATTCAGTATATAAATTAAAGGCAATTACACCAATATTTCCAACTTCAATCTCGAAAAAATTTTGAGTGTCGATTTGTTGTTGTTGTTGTTGTGACAGCATAAAAGATTCCCCATAAAATTTTCGGGAATGTTGCTGAAGTGGCAGTCCTTGGCCGGATATAAATCCGGATCGTTCCGGTATCGTAGAAACGACAGTCGGGGGAACGATCGATTTCTTTTTCAATTACACTGCTTTACAACAAAAATTTTTTTTTAAAAATTCAGGTATAGGGGAGGTAAGTATATATGTAACTTCACATACAGATTTTTGTAATTAATTTTAAGGGTAGGTTTTTGAAATGACGGCTGTTTTGGGTGTGTGCGTTTTTTTTTTGGGATATCATTTTATTATAGAACACGCTGAGTTATAGCTGTTCAGAATGAAACTTCATTTAAATATTGGCCACAAACTTTTTTTTCAGAATTTGTGCGATTTTTTAAATATTTTAAATTTTTGTGTTGATAAAATAGCTAAAATAAAAAACTTGAAACAATTCCAAAAAACAGCTTAATTTAGGCCAGCTATAACTCTGTACATTTCTAACCGAGCACAAACTAGCTATATAGTATTTATTATCTGCAAAATAATATTAAATAGAACAAATTACATTTTTATAAAAATATACAGTGAATCAATTAAGTCTAGGTACAGTAACAATTTATAACAAAAATCGTTCAAACAATTAATTTCAACAAAAGTTTTAAATGAACCGTTATGTATGCATATTCTAAGAACAGCATTGTACTCATCGTTACTGAGTGATTGTTGTGCCGCTATCTCTCTTGTGGCGCCACTTAGACTTTGTGAATTAAAAAAGCAGCCAAAAAGTACTCAAAATAGTTTTGGTACACTTCATTCAGAGTGTGTTGTTGTTGTGGTTTTTGTTGCGCTCGATAAATTTTTTTCAATAATTTGTTTAACCCAGGCAGAGAACTACACATAATCAAGTGTAAAAATGTAAAAATGTAAACGTTTAGTGTAATTATTTGCTGAAATCAAAAAAATAGCCGCGGTTTACAAATTTCGCTCGAAATAAGAAAGTTAACATTAATATTATATTTAGAAAATAAAACCCTACCTCAAATTGGCGCCATAGTGGTAAAATGACACTCAAGTGTTTATAACATTTTAAAATCGTATACAAATAAGAGATATAAATTAAATATAATATAAAGTTTTGATCCCCTACGAAGAACGCAATGTCATCGCTGCCGTTAAGCGAAATCCTCGTATACCAGCAGTAAAGATTACGAATAATATAAATTTCGAACTTCGAAAAAAAAATTTAAGTCCTCAAACTGCGAGAAATGTGCTGCACAAAGTTGGTTTTTACGGACGAACTGCGCGACGTAAACCATTCACAGCAAATAAGAAAAAACGGTTCTAATATATCGGGCCTTGCAATAGGAACGCTACAAAAGGTTCTTTTTAAATAAAACAAAAACGGTTTGGGCTATGAATTAAATTCTTTATTCCTTTGAAAGTACATTCGATGCCATTACGTATGGAACTCGATTTCTTTTGCATGGGCATCACGGGCACGCTTGCAGAAGTCCAAACGCTAAACCCAATTTTCGACGGTTTTCAAGCATAAATCGACCGATACCGCTGCTATTTCACCTTCGATATTCGTACGAAGTTCATCAATCGTCGCTGGCTTGTTGACATAGATCATAGACTTGACGTAGCCCCACAGGAAATAGTCTAACGGCGTCGAATCGCACGACTGAGGCGGCCAATTGACTGGGCCACTTCGTGAGATGAAACGTTCACCAAACTTGGTTTTCAATAAATCGTTTGTGACATTCGCGGTGTGGCTTGTGTGGCTCGGACGTAGCGCTCTTAAAGTTTAAGCCATTGACTCCGAATTTCGGTAATAAATTTTAATAATTTCGACCCGTTGTTGGATCGTATATCTTTCCATAATGAAATGGCAAACCTTACTGAAGAGAAATGTCAAAAGAGCGGGAAAAATGTGGCGTCGTTTGCTGTCACTATCGGTATACTTTTGTAGCGTCGCTATTGAAGAACACCACCACAATCACCCGACATTAATCCCATATAGCACATATGGGAGTTGTTAGAGAAAAGGATTCGAAAACTCAATATTTCATCCAAGGATACGTAAAAAGCCGCTATAGAGATTGAATGGGCTAAAATTACAAAGTCTGGCACTGCATCGCCGCTGGCAAGCAATAATTAAAGCTAAAGGAGGGCCCACAAAGTATAAAAATTATCAATTGTTTTTTGTATAAATCATTTTTTGATTCCCTTTCGTTTTTGTACCAAAACTTTTTCTGATGTGAAATCAATGGAATTTATGTTATTGTTGTAATATTTATGGAAAAAACATACTGATTTTTAAATAAATGCCTTAAAATATGTTCGTTACTTGAATTACCAAAGAAAAAAATAAAATTCTTTTTACTAATTTTAATGAAGAAATTATAGGTTTATTAGAGATAATGCCTTTGTACATAAACTAAGTTGATTCACTGCAGATAAAATTTATTGAAAATATATTTTATCATAGAAAAATTATAACAATGCACCTAGCATTTGGTGCAAGTTAGATAAACATAATTAATTGAACATAAATTTTTTCCAAAGCAGTTGACTTGTAATTGCTTTTTAAATTGGTAACTTTTTTTAGACTGTCTAATTTTTTCCAACAGGGCTGTACAGTACTATGACTCGCATTCTCCGCCATTGCAACAAATGTGCACTCGATAGTCAGAATACCTACCATTTTCTAACAATCTGCATGTATGTAGATGTGTGCGTGTGTATCGGTGTATTTGTTTTGCAATATCTGTACTGATTGTTGATAAGTGTTTATACACTGTTGCCACTGTTGCCATATCATTGCAATGGAAATGTGAAAATGAGCACGTGTGTGCACACGCGTGGCCCTCAATGTAGCTTATAATATGTACAATGCAATGCTTTTATGTGTGTGTGTGTGGTTGTGTGTGTGCATGCGTGTGTTTGAGTAAATAGTAAAAAGCACTCATATGACACTAAGCGCATACCTATGGGCATAATTTTATCTATTTATGTATATCACACAAAAGGATTTATGTCCAATTTAGTTGCATAAATATTAATTGTACTTCGATGCAATGCACGTAACATGCATCTTTATACATATGTAGATATGAAAGCATATAAGTAGTGGTGCACACAAACGGAGCGGGCGGTGCTTTTGAACCTCAAATTCGCTCTAAAAAAATTAAAACTATACTACTTTCATATAATCATTTTATTTTTGCTTTTATTAAAATTCTTGTTCAACAGTTTCTCTTCTAATACTTTTGAACGTTGAGCTCATCTTGTGTAAAGAAGATATTTTTTAGTATTTGAATTCACTTTTAATGTTATATAAATAAAGCACCAGTTATAGCGCTACTTAAAAAAGTATTTTTAGTTATTAGATTCATACATTTGCGGCATTTTGCGCCAAAGGGGCCCCATTTAGCTTTTATATCTCCGTTTTTTCCCATAATTTTTTATGTTACATCATTTGAATTTTGAATTGCATTTTTTTACATTTTCTGCTTGGTTATTTTCGTGGTATCGATTCTTGAATTCCCATAATTTCGCGAAAAGTCGACTTAGTTAGACATTTAGACCATCTTTCTTTTTGAAATTCTTATTTTTCAAAAAACTTTCGGAACATAAAATTTAAAAATTTTTACCCATAGACATTTCTATAACATAAAAAAAAGTTTAGAACAAAATGATGGTTTCCAAAAAAAAAAATTTTGTTTTTTAAAAGCGTCATACTTCCCGCAACTTTTGAGTCTAGCCCTATAATGGTTTTTCATGTAATTTTTAAAGTTCTATGTTTTTAATTTTTAGTAATTTCCACAGTGTTCTTTGGATTACTTTCAACGCCAGTATTTTGTTATATTCTAAATTAATTATTTGAAACGTAGCATATTTTTTACATTTTTTTGTACATAAATTTGATTATCAGTATTATTACACTCACATCTTCCGATTCTATAAAGTAGTAAGCTTGATAATTTATAGTAACTTAAACAAAAAATTAAATTTGAAATTCACTACAAAATTTAATTAATCTTACCAGGCGGTATAATTGAAATTAAATAATTAATTTTGGTAGAAAAGAATTCAGTATTTCTTGGGCCCAACGCCTTCTGCACGATGCGCAGAGGAAACCATCTTTACAAAATTATATAAATTTAGTTGAGTTTTTCTCTGCTTTATATCTCCAGAAATTTGGCATGGTCATTGGCGTATCCTAAGCACTAAAGGGGTGTTTCGAGTTTGGGGTTCAACTCGCCACCATATTCTTAAAACTGTAATACCATCTTGAAATTAATTTACCTTTTTTAAATTAAATTAGCGTAAACTCCCGACCCCCTAAATAGTTTTCTATCTGCGCCAGTGCATGTAAGTATATATATTACATATATTTTTTTAATCATCGTGTCGAAATAAATATATAAATGAATAAACAACATCTAAAGCCCAGTGTGTGTGTGTGAATGTAGGGGATTACAAAAAAAGCTTTGCTTGCTGAAATAAATTTTTCATAAATTCTTACAAATCCGTTGACTGCTGCATCTACCAAAAACATTCCGAGAGGAGTCTGACAGTCTTATAGCCTTTACTCTGCTTAGACTTTAATTTTAAGGGGCGACTATGCCAAAGTTCCTGGAACCCCAATTTCGAATTTCCGGCTCACCTCAATTTCATTCCATTCCATATAATGCGCTCATTCCCATATCCTTCGATTCGACCCCCCCAAAAGAAAACAAAGAGCTTTCACGACAATTGCCAGAATTGAGAGTCGTCTAAAATATTTCTGAATTTCGCAAGAGTGTGGGGCTTGAAAGACAGTTGCTAGGGTTACCATGTTAGTATCTTAATTAAGGAAAAATAATGGAGAAAAACATATAGTTACTTCTAAATATATTACTAATGCGTTATGCTATTTCAAGATGGTAATCTGATACAGTTATATTTTTTTTTTTTAATTTGTTGCATATTGCAACGATTTACCGTTATCTCTTCTTTGTATACAGTCAAACAGGTATCGGCGTTGTGTCATCTAAAGTGCCTTTTCTTTACTTAATGTTTAACATCTTTAAGGAATAAAAATGCTGTACTTTGTATTTCTCAATTTAAATTAAGTAAAAATAGTATTAAGACTCTCGGTAAACTACATTCAAAATTTGTATATTTTTATACAATGACAACTTATTCGAAAGCCACTGTCACTAGAATTTTATATTAAAACATTTCGAAATGTGGTAAATTATTTGCATTATTGAAGTAAGTAGCAACTATATTGACCCATGCTTGCTTTTAAATTCCTCAACTCTCTCAGTTATTCTATGTATGTATTTGACTATTTATTTAAATTTATTTATTTATTTAAAAATATAGATGCTTTAAAATAGCCTAACAAGATTTTGATTGATATCTGGATGTAAAAATATACTTAAATTTCTTATTAAATTAATTTTAAATTCAACATAACTTACATTTATACCCCACAAAAAATCAAAAAACAATTCAAAGATAGAATGTCCCACCTCATATAGCTGAAATAGGCACTTTTAGTGGCTAAAAATTAACCAATGCAGAGAGATTCAGAACTTTGTTACTCTAACTTATAAAGTCTTTTACCATGCCAAGGATTATAATAATATAATCAAAAACTTTTTAAGTGCATATTGTTCATCACAAATCGTCGCTTGTGAACTAACCCTACCCACTGTAGATTCTCCAAAATATTTTCACCATGTCAGAGCAGCTGGCACAAAAAATATTAATAAACTCTATATTTATTATAAATTTAGATTAATAGGCATAGCATGCGGTCGCAAGCCTCAACCACTAATGGCGCTTCCCAAGTGTGTTGTTAGTTGGAAATGGCAAACAATTTCGTTTGGTCCTTCAACTACTTGCCATGTTTTTGCGCTCTAAAAGGCTTTTAATCGATTTTAAATGGTTGCAGAATTATTGTGTTAATTTGCATTATTTGCCTCACAAGAATTCGCATACACACCCACGTCTGTTGAAACGATACACGCGCATACACTTACATATATGCAAACAAACACACACACGCACATGCACACACACTAATGGAAACTGGCGGTTGCATAATTGAGTGTTAATCATGCCGAGTGGAATAATTTATGCCACAAATGCTGTGCTTGCTTAGCTACCTGCCTCTTAGTGGCAATATTTGACTAAGCTTTCTGTGACTCCCATATATATCTCTCCCTCTCTCTCTCTCTCTCTCTGTGACCCTCTACACATGTCTTATTCACTTGCACTCTGGCATTCAACTTACTAAAACAACACTTGCTTGCTCTACTTCCACTCTCTTTAAATTTAAGCCTGCAAATTTCTATTCATTAACACTCATTTCCCCCCTCCGTTTGCCATATGCCAAACACTGTTCCTTTTCCAATGCACATTTGCACATTTGCACATTATCCTATTCACTTACCTACTTCATTCCTGTTTCCTTCCCTATTTGCCTTTTGGCTAAATTCATTTGTGCTTTAAGTCTAAATTGCGTTTGGGAATTTCAAGGTTCTACACAACACAAGCTAGTAAAATTATCCATAAGGGACTATTTTGTATAGCAATGCATTTGCTGTTTTCACTTCAGCTTCTGAACTTTGACGCCTAAAAGCAGGCTACGTACAAATATATAGTAAACACAAACACATACATGCATACAAGCCGTGCAGGTGTTTTTAGGATTTGAATGACGTTGGTAATTAATTTATTGCACAAAGGTACTCATTTGGTAGTTAAACAATGAATTCCAGTTTTGTTGTTTGATATTTGAATGTTGCAATAATGATTGAAATTTAACTTAATGATTTTGTTTAAGGGATTTGAGTGCATTCAAAGTAAGACTATTATGTTTATGGTGACGTCAAACTGTTAACTTTAGATGAAGAAATCCTACTGAATAAAACAACTAGTGAATGCTTTCCAGATAGCTTGGTTTGAAATTCGTAGACTTAGTATGTAGTATTCTCGAGCTTGGGGAAGCAAAAATATTTTAGATTTTAAAATCAAGCTATCTAGGAAATTGCGAAAGCGTTTGTATTCTTATATGCACGCTGTCCCGATGCAACAGTGGTAAGGCGAAAAGAGTTGAGTTGGTTGATGACGGCAATGTCCTGGACTTTCAGCCAAAAACTGAACTTTTAAATGACGACGAAATATCAAACTCTATGCCACAAGTCAAGTCACGTCCATTTCTAAGCGACAAGCTACTTCTTTTGTAAATGTAAGAGAGGATTTATGTGGAGTAAAAAAGTGCACTCAAAAATATCCAGAACTACAGCTCCCAGTATAGTCAGATTACATGGCCATCTACATACCTCTAACTTTTGAAAAATATTTGAAGTTTTGGTTCAAACTATTTGGATTGTCTGGCTCAATACACTAACCAAAAGCTTAGTAGCTACCGATCACAGCTCAAACAAAGTACAAAAGTTGAGTGACAGATTTTAAGGTGTTCATTGGTCTAATGTGCTACACTTCAGTTTTCAAAACCATGGCGCAGACATTCGAATAATATTCGTTACGGATGGTACTGGCCATGTAATATTCAATTAGCATTTTTCTTGTCTGATAAATTTCCTCAGTTTTGAAGATTGAACTACCAGAGAGGAGCATCTGAAGAAAGATCTACTTGCTCAATATCAAATATTTTCAAAAAATTTATCACAAACAGTCAACCTCAATATATTCCCGGATCATACCTCTGGATCAATGAAATTGTGCTGGCGTTTAAAAGTCGAAGAAAGTTTATCTCAGAAACCAGCCAAATATGGTATTGAGACTTGCACATATTACAATGCCTATATTTATTTATATTGGCAAAAGTTCTGGTGAAATAAATTTGACTGAACAAGAAAGAAAAATGGCAATATCAACACTGCTTCTTACTGTGCACAAATAAAGATGTGAAGCGTGGTCCCACGAAAGTGTATGCTATGTAGAGAAAAAACTTAGAGTTTTGCTGATTTGTTCTCTCACCACAATCAAGAAGTAAAAAGAAAATACTTTTACGGGAGCTCGACAAGTTTAATAAGGCCAATTCGAGTCCCTCCAAGGCCCATGCGCTCTCAAAAACCCAATTCGTTATTTGGTCAACTACGGCATCATGATTTATTATTGACTATCCAACCATATCGAAAAAAGTTCAGTAAAAATGTCACCACCGTGCCTTCTCTACGAGTATACTCCGCAGAATAAAATAAAATTAAGCCAATGGGGTCTTGGTTTTTCTGAAAGTGAACCGCGTAGCCAGTTGACTGGTGGAAATGGTTTAAAGTAACGGATTGCCAAAATCTAAAAATGCCTGCGACATCCTGAGATTTTACATTTGGATTACACACATAAAAAATGATAGTATGCAGTGCAAATTTTGTTAGCTTTTAGAGTGAAATTGTTATCGGTTTCTTACAATTCACTCATATAGCTAGGCTGCTTACTCTCGTTCTTATTAGTGGGGCAGTGCTGAGTTAAAAAAACAATCAGTACTGAAGACTTTCAATTTTGTCGTTTAGACAGAATTTTATTATTTTAATTTTTTTTTTGATTTTATGAACAGTTTCTTGTGGATTTTGCTAATTTTTTTTTATACACACGCTAAATAAAGACAACAATTCATTTCCAAAACCAAACTTTAGAGTAACATCGGAAAAGTGAAATGAAAATTGTAGGTTTTGTACCGTTTTTTGCGGGCGATCCTCTGAAGATCTAAAATGAACAGGTGCATGATTAAATGTTGTTTAATTTTTTACTTATATTTTTGTTTTTTTCTGTAAAAGAACGTCGTTTTTACGCTCTTCAAAGTTTTCACAAAAAATGCGTGGCTTTTGCAAAACTCATGAATTTCTTGGTCGTTTCTTTCTCGCATTTGCAAAATTAGCCTAAATGGTGTTTCTCTCTTTTGTGAAACTATAATCGGTAACCATTTTATCGTTCATCTGACTGTCACTAATACTAAATATGAATAAGTCGGCTGTGTCTTTCTCGCACATGAACAACAATAGCTAGCGAAGCGTGTCGCGAGTGCCTCTTTTTAGCAAGCACTATGACAGTTGTTTGAGCGGTAATTTGACAATCAGCACTGATATAATGAATGAGAATGTATTGTTAATTCTTTTTAGAACGATCTTGTAGAGAATGCAATGGGGAGGTATGAGAACCATACAAATAATTTTTTCGGATATACGGAAGTTGGTAGCAGATGGCGCGTAAAATAGTAAAATAGCTGACGTGATTTCACTCGGAAGTATTTTTAAGTATTTATATTATTTTGAGTCTTCAGAGGGTGTTCTAAATTTTGCCTTGCCTCAAATCGACGCAGAGAGATCCAAAACAAGTTGCTTTGGAAGCACATTAACTCACACGAGGTATTAGATAGTCTTGGCCAAATATTATTATTATTCTGTAGCTCTATAGAATGTGTACTACCTGGTTTCAAATGTATGCCCCATTTTCTTTGGTCCTATCTTACCAACTCTTTCTAATTGTGCAGAGTTTAATAATAGTATAGGAAGATAAGGAACAGTAAACGGGGTCCTTAGACGATAAAGGGTGGTTAAATTTTAAGGGTCGATGTTGAATGTGAACCACACCTAAACGTCAAGTTTTGTTCTGCATTTCATTTGTCATTTCTTAATTTCAGACTAACTCAATTTGAACATGGAAAGATACACAATCGAGTAACGTGTTAACGTTATTCAGGTTTATTATGAAAATGGGCGTTCAAATCAAAATGCATATCGTGCGTTTTCGAAGAAAATCATCTTCAGTGATGAGGCACATTTTCACCTCAGTGGATTCTTCAATAAGCAGAATTGCCGCATTTGGGCGAATGATAATCCAAGAGTGATTGTCGAAAAACCAATGCACCCACAAAGAGTGACTGTTTGGTGCGGTTTATGGGCTGGCGGCATCATCTGGCCGTATTTTTTTCCAAAATGAGGCCGGTCAGGCAGTTACTGTTACAGGATAGTGCCACTTGCCACACAGCCAACGAAACAATGGCTCTCTTGCGCTACAAATTCTATGGCCGTGTTATCTCACGTGGTGGAGATGTCAATTGGCCACCAAGATCATGTGATTTGACACCGTTGGACTACTTTCTTTGGGGTTATTTGAAAGAAAAGGTGTACGTCGATAAGCCGGCAACAATTCAAGACCTAAAGGATGAGATAATTCGGCACATTAACGGCATAGCACCTCAATTATGCATCAGCGTCATCGAAAATTTTGACCATCGGATGGAGGTGTGCCGACGAGGTCGCGGCGGACATTTTGTCGATATTTTATTCCATACATAATTGAACCACACCATATTATCATAATAAAGAGAAATTACAATAATTTCCAAAATAATTTGTGTTTTATTCAAAATCAACATCGGCCCTTAAATTTTAACCCCCCTTTAGATCATCACTTGCTATCGGCAGATTAAAGAAAAAGGTAAAAGTTAAGGTAAGGATTTAGGCCATGCGTTTTGGAATACAGCAAGGTAGTGCATTTATAAATTGATACACTTCGGGATTTTTTGAATGAAAAGAAAAGGGGCTACCTAGTTGATCAACAAGAAAATCAAAATTAGGATGTTGTCCCTTTTTACAGGTCTATATTATGATATTTGGTATTGTATTTTAGCCGTTTCAAAAGGGAAAAGAAATCAAGTGTTTTTTTTTTATTGTTTATACCCATAAAGTCCGTAATTTGTTAATTTGCTCCTCTATGCAAAGCGGCCGTTAAACACGCTGTTTGAAGAAAATACGTTGAGTACCAAAATGAAGAAAGCAATTTTGGTTTTTTTTAGCGATTGACCGTTTTGATTTTTTGATTTTTGAAATAAGAAATTCAGAATGTAACATACAAGTATTTTTTTTGGGTAAATAGCCAGATGAAACATTGGTAATCTATCTAAACTATGCATGTTAGCTGGTTGTTCTTGAAAAAAAGCAGACTTTGTCGTTGGCTGAAAACGAAGCCCGCCGCCAAATTTGAGTGGAAATTTGGTTGAAAAAAAAGAAAATGCCGAATCGAGAATGCGTTAAACGAAATTCAAAACTGACGATGGTCTAATTCCGACTACCGGGCGATTCTAATATTTTTTAATTTGCTTCATATTCTCCAATTAATAAAAATCTTCTCATAACCTCAAATGCGTTCTTAGTCGCAACTAAGAACACAGTCAGAGGCTCTACCAAGCAAAAGTTCAGTAAAATAACTTTCGGAAGAAGTAATGTATAGAATTGCTTCATAAGAATAAATATATTATAATCATCAACTTTAGCGGGACTTTTACGTTAAAAATAATAGTATAAAAAAGAAACTTAAATTGAAAAATCCTGTAGAGAGAGTCTAAGTTGTCATGGCGTGTTAAAATACCAGCATAATAGAAATGTATCTCTTTACAACCACCTTGGAAATTTTTATTTTTTTTTCATGTTTTTTTTTCTTCTACACTCCCTAAAGCCCTCTCTGCAATTCAATGTGCAACGACATTTCACTTTTCCCACTTTTGCTCACTTACACGCGACTTAGTTAGTGCCTTCAAGTTGTATTGTGCGCTGTCAACATGGCAACAAGTCTTATGAGTAGCTGCCACAACAGGCTTTACCCAGGCATCCAAGCCGTTTACTTATGTACTTATGTGAAGGAAAGTAGCGTTAAGTGGCACCCGAGCAGCTAACAGCGGGAAATGAGATTTGTATGTTGTTGCTGCTGCAAAAGAAGAAAGTCACTTTAGCGCAAAAAATGTAATCTTAATATGTGTGTAGTGCTTATTAGGCTTCCAGTTTTAGAGACACTAATTGTTTAGTGCAGAAGAAAGTTATATTAATGAGGCGGCGAAAAATTAATCACCCTATCGGAAGATGTCATATGTTTTGCATTTGCCAATGTACGTGAATCATATTTGACATTTGTGAACTGGAGATCTGCAGTATACAAAACGACAGACAGAGTATAAACAAAACGTTATACTCCACAAGAGCGTGGAATAACTGTGTTGCTTTTGTGACCAATAGTCAGTCGGCCGGTGGTCTTCGCGTAGTGTGAATATCGACATCGACTTCCGAATCGATTATCGATGTCACTGAGAACGAAGAAACGTCAACCAGACGACGGATCACGCAATTGGGTTTTATCCAATGCATGTGAGTTACTTTCAAGCCGTTCTCAATCTCAATAACAAAAACGACGCTTTTGTAAAGGAAGTGAAACCTGTTTGCTTAATCTTCCGTTTTGGAGATTTGGTATGGGTGATCTTTCTACCCGATTTAAACAGCAAGCGCAGTTCTTAAGATTATTCGGCAGGAAAGCAAACATTTATTACCAGAAATCTTGCAGAAGGACATAAGAAATGAGAACACAGACATTTTTGAACGTCCAAATAAAGATCTCCATCACTGAAACCCATTTTTTATATAGTAAAAAGGATATTTAAAAATAAAAATTAATTAATTTTGCGCCAACTTTCTCTCTCCGTGATGAGCCAAATCATGGAAGGAACGTTGGCAAAATTAAGTAGGTGAGCGCAAGCTTGCTACCATGAATTAAATGCAGATAAAACGGAGCTACTATTCTTCATGAGGAAATATAAACCACTTACGGTTAGACCTCCAAAACTAGACGGCCGACAATTAGGTGTGAAAAGCGGGGCGGCTATAATTTAAATTGGAAAATGTGTATTGAGGAGCGAATACGGGAAGCCTGGAAAGAAATTGAGTCTCAGGCGGAAGATGGTATTCTGAAGATATACGATCGAACAACGAATCGAAATTATTAAAATTTACTACCGAAATTCGGAGTCAATGGTCTCAACTTTAAGAGCGCTACGTCCAATTAATGGTCGTCGTCATTTCTGGCTGAATGGCTTCGTCATTAAGCAAAATATGCGTTATTGGACAGGCAGCAATCCACACGTACTCCACGAGTCAACATTGCATCCCGAAAAAATTACGGTTTGGTGCTTCTTCCGTGATGATCAAGACCGGCACGTTACTGTGAATGGGCATCGCTGCCGCTCAATGATAACCGAATATTTTTGGCCCGAATTGGATGATATGGACTTGGACAATATGTGGTTCCAACAGGACGGCGCCACAACCCACACAGCGAATGTCACAATCGATCGAGAAAACCGATGAGATAGAACGGTACGGCTCAGCAGAAGAAGAGTAACAGCCAGTATCGAGGTGTGTAGAACCCTAGCCGAAGCAAATGTTAATATACGTAACTTCTACCTGAACAAGGTGCAACAAAAGTGGAAAGCTACCACTGTTTGCTGAATATCAAGAACTACCTGGCCATATTGTAATTGTAGGTCTTGGGACATTGCTCATAAATTTATTTGATTAAAGGCGGGCCACTGGACTTTGAGAAAGGATAGGCAGTTGGAAAGATTAGGCATTTCGTATTACTACAGAAGCTACAAATACCATTTCCTGTGCAAATGCCCGACTCTAGCCCGCATTCGTCGGAAATCGTTAGGAAGTCTTTTTCTGGTAAATCTAGGCCGGATATCTAGGAACACAGTAAACTTCATTGACAATTCTGGCTGATTGTAATCCACACCCTTCACGTCAGTATGTTTGCTATTTGCGCAACACGGGTCGCACCTATGCTACCTGTCTACCTATCTGTATCTGCAAACAGCAGTTACTTAGTTAAAATTCCTATATTCGTAAGTTTTGCTTTAAGCCATTAACAAAGGGTCTCAGTCACAAGGAGTGAGCTATACCTCAGACTCAACATTTTTACTGAAGATGTGAGTTTACGTCCATCTATTTACTCTGAAAATTGGGTCTGATACTAAGCTCAGTTTTTATGCATGAAACCGAATGTTTATATTTTTTAGCTAATAGCGAATATTGCATTCATTATGTTTTCCTCTGTCACATAGAAAACTCGCTTTTAAATTGTTGATTAACAATTGCAGAAAATGCCATCAGTAAAAGAATCTAAGGGAAAAGTGAATGCGAGGTAGCAAAAATATAAGGTCAATAGTAAAGTTTCGGTCAAAACAGAATGTACAAAATAATATTATATACACCTTAAATGAATACAATATAATATATTAGTTCTTAGTTTACCCCAATCAAATGCGATGGGCACGTATGAGTATTTTTCGAATATCAGCGACTATTATACCTTTTTTAGCGCATGACCTATGATATGTGTACACATTTTTCTCAAAATGCATTGAACTGTGAAGACAATGGAAGAAAAGTAGAACACGTAAAAAATCCAAAGCAAATCAATGCAAGATTGATGGACCGCTTGTCATACGAGTGTAATTAGATTACTTGGCCGGGTTGCTCTGCTGGGAGTTGTGCCAAGTGGAAGTAAGCTCAAAATCCGCTTAGTATTCTACGCGAATGAAAATTGCTTCATGTGAGCGAGCATGGGTAAAATCATGTGAGTGACGCCAATGATAAGATGTTGTATTTGCAAAGCACTACAACCACCACAGCGTTCATCATACGACCTGTCATCCAAAAAAAAAAACTGATAGCAAAATTTCTGATGCGTTAGAAATGTGATTGAGTATAAAAATGAAGTGAAATTTTTATACACAGTTTTTAATTTTACAAAAGCAAAAACAAACTGTATACTGCTACTAAAACCAATTGCTTCATTTTTATAATTTTTAATGCAATTTAAAGTTATTGGCAGTGGGAAAAATTAGGAGACATACTAACAGTACATTTCAAGAATTATAGCAAAAGAGCATTGAAAAACTTTGTTTGCATTCTTAATCCATTTATTTTGTGAAACAAGTAGGCGGTTTAAGATTAAAATTTGATTTAAAATTTTACATTACATTATATTTGTGCAAATTTTAATAACCGATAAAAGAAAACATATTCCCAATTTTTTTTTTTTAATGTTGAAATATTCTTTTTTCAATTTTTTCTTCATATTATTGTGAAAATTATGCAAAAAAAAACTTAATTTTTGTATTTGAGATTCTTTGTACGATCACAGGTAATAAAATATACTGATCTCCCTGATGGAGGACAATGGGCACACAAATAGTTAAAATTTAAATTTTTTACAGACCGAATGATTAATGGCAAAAAGTGTATTTGAGGCAAGAAATGAATTGCATAGCGTAGCCGTAGTCACAGAAAATGACTGCGATCTAGACTTTTCTTTTGTGGACCTACCTCCCGATCCAAGCGCCCTTACGGATGAAGAAGAAGATGATGATGACGACATCCTGAGCAATGGGATACCGAAAGATATACGCGACTTAGCTTTAGATAGATTATTCAAGATGTAACCTGTTGCAGAAATTTTTATGAGAAAGTTTAAGCAGGGGGTGTACAGTGCGATAAGACTGAAGCTAGTGGCAAATATTGTGAGCCGTTGGGAACAAGAGTAGCATAGATTTTACTCACTAAACCCGATACTGATCCCACGGACCATAATGCCTTTTTTCTTACGAGAAACGGGATACCGTGAAACAAGAGCCGTACGTAAAGGAAGCACAAAAAATTTTCTCTGATTTCAATAAAGAAGATGAGAAAAAAAATCGCGCGGAGTTTTTTCCCATGTATTTCAAAGTTACAATAAAGGCATGGGTGGAGTCCGTAGAGCAGTCAGCAATATCTGGGGTATAAATATTTTGAGTTAGAGTATCAAGTTAGATCAACTACAATTCCGACGAAACATAAGTAGCTCGTGATTACCTAAGACAGAATGCCTGCTGTAGGCTTGATTTTAATTGTGATAATTTTTCACAAAAGTCATCAAAACAACTTCGATGCACAGTTTGTCATAATAAAGCACGATGGAAATCCAAAAAATATGCAAAAATTGCATGTTGAATAAGCCCAGTGTTGCCATTTAAGGGCGGTGCTTTTTTGAATACATATAAACTTAATCGAGGTTTGTTCGCATGCTTAAAACTTGCAAGCAACTGGGCGCAATTTGGCACTTCCTGCTGCGGATTTGTTGGTAAGTGCTCCGCGAAGGTTTAGTGGGAAAAAGTTCGCAACAGGTAGCGCTCTAGGCATAAATCTCGTTTTTCAGTTCAATTCAATGACGACCGGACAGATTTGGAAAAGATTTGCACAATATGTAACCAGTTTTTAAAATAGAGTTGCCACCTTTTAAAAAAATATTTCAACATGGGCATCAAACGAAAGCTTCATTTTCAAAATATTTTGAAGGTAGGTTGCCACCTGTTTAAATGTAAATTAAGTGAAACCAATAAGTTAAATGAAATTTCTTTCTATAGAGTTGCCAGCTGTTTAAAAGTTGAAACTTTCCATATTTATTAGTTTTTGCGCCGGGAATGTTTTAGGAAGGACTTTGTTTGCTTGTAAGGGAGACGCCAACTTTTTTGAAAATTCGAAAGCTAATTTTTATTGGGTTGTCACTTGCCTGAATGGTCGAATTTAATAAAATTTAATTTTAATGAAATAGTAAAAATAAGTTAAGCCGTCGATTTCGCTAGGAGAAAGTTGATGAGTACATTTTGAAGAAGATTGCCATCTTTTTGAAAAATTAAAATTATTAAAATTCTACACAAGTTTTACGTGAGAAAAACCGAAATGCGTTTTCTGGCAGGGCAACGTCTACGGCGTTGTTTATGATCATGTATTATAAATAAATAAGTGAAATGAAATCAATTTTAAGGTTTGGGCAACAGGTGGCGCTGTAGTCACGATATATAAATATTTTATTTTAAAATTAAATCGATTGGTGGCGCCATAAATATATAAAGCCATTATCCCATTATCTCAGTTTGCAGGCTGGAGCGAATCGCGCCGGGTAAGTTAGTTTGGATATAAAGTCAGAATTTAGACTAACTTTGCATTTATACCAATACGAACGTCTTTTTTTAAGTGCATTTTGGCTAAACAAACTCCAATTAATTTGCCTTGGCACCTGTGAGTGGGTAAAAAATTAAATACTTATTAAACAAATATTAAAGTTTTTATATTTATTAAAAATTCTCTAGGCAACACTTTGCTTTCTATGACTTTATTACAACCTCTACACTCTAACCCAAATACGATCCAAATTAATTACGCCTGATTAGACTTTCATTATACATTATTTGCTTTTGATATTTTCAAAACCTTTCCACTCTTATGCTCCCGCAGATAATACCGTCCATATCGTCACTTCCACACAGGAGCACCCACAAATACTTTTCTATACATTACACAAGGCGATTATTTACGCTTGACTCCGCATTGTCTGCTGACGTGTTCACCACATTTTGATTTTTTATTTTTTTTATTTTTTTCATTCCCTTAGTGTCTTTGTTGTTGTTTGTTGCCTCTCAACTTGCTGGAAAATTATCAGTACCGGTGGGGTGTAAAAGCGGTTGAAATGTTTGAAAAAAAAAAAGGTTAGCAACAGTGTTGACAATTCTGACAATGATTTGAGTGTTAAAATGATTTATTGGTTTATACTATGAACTTTAGTAGTGAGATAAGAAAAGAAAAAGCGATGGAATTATAAGTAGGTAGATAGTTAGTTGCTTGATCCAATAAAATTGAAGCTTTACTTTAATTTACATTTCTCTACTTTGTTAGTGTTTGACAAAAAAAAAATTAGTTTCCTACAAAGCATTACAGTATGAGTTTAATGCCTTTAAATTAACCAACGTTTTTAGTTTTAAAAGCTTCGCTGTTTTGTAATAGCGTCGCCCTCGGTAGTGAATGACAAACCTTCTTTTTAAATGGCTGTGATCTAAGAGCTTCTCACAAAAATTATTTGATTTTCGGACTTACCTTAAAACTGAAGGTTATTCAGTTTGTGGTCAACGATTAGATGCATACCACAAACGGTGAGACATTATTGTTCATTGCGTTTTGAGTTCGTATTTATTTTTAATATTATTTAGCACCGGTTCGTCTAGTTTGCATTTATCGTAAAGGAGTAGATCCTACCCTCAACTTTTCAAGAGAGGGAATAGATCTACTGTGCTCTTAGAAGAGAGATCTTAATACCTAATATAGGGAGTCGCGCCTACCCTATGTTTTCCAAAAGCTCCTGGCTGTGCTATTAAAGACTTAAAAGAAATGAAAATTTAAGAGCAAAAAAAAAATAATACCCTTTACATATGTATATTAGATTTACTACTTAATAGGGTTATAAGTATGGAGCACCTCCAGGGAAACTTTCATTGTTTTCCATAAAACAAAATGAAATCATTTGCTTAATCCACTTATTATTCACAAAAAATACAAATTTAATTTAAATAAAATTAGGTTATGATTCCTTTTCTAATACCACAAAAATCGAATATGAATTTCGGCGTTATCGCATTAAAGAATTCCGTTTTCAAAAAAAATAAAAAATAAAAAAATAGTTAAAGAATAAAGCTCAACGAAAAAAAAGGAAACTTCGCATTTGTAAATCGCAAAAATTGCCTTTGTGTTGAACAATAAAATTTTAATTGTATTTGGCACACAAGAGTAGTTATATATCTAAGCGGTCGCCATGGAAAAGTGAAAGCATTAACTTTGATGTACATACATACATACATACATACCAATATGATTATTCCTATGAACTTTCCACTTGCTCTCCTTTTTGGCCATTAATGGTTAAAATGCTTTTATATTTAATTTGTCCGCGGAGACACATTTATCACTTAACGCTAACAACGCATTAGTAGTGGCACAATTGCATTCCATTGCTGTGGTATATTTAGATGTACATACAGACATATACAAGTATATAAATATATGTAAAGTATACACTTATGTAACATTATATTGAAGCGAATGCATACATGCAATTTTCTATGTTTCTGGAGTGCATTCGACTGACTCCTTCGCAATAATCCGCTTGACCTAAATTCTTTGAATTTTTTGTTTGTTTATTAATGGAACGAAATTAAATTTAATGTGATGAAATTGACCTAAAAAAGGAGTGGAGTGTTTCGAATAGTGGAGTTATTTGCGTGAAGTGAGAAGAAAAGGAATACAAATTAATAAAAAAAAAAATTAAAAACATATTATGAAATAAAACAGTTTATTCGACACACCCTTTTTCTTCCCCTTAATTGGCGCCGTAACCGCCTAGGCGATTTTGGCCAACTCGAACATATCACGAAAGTCATTACCTTGCCTTACTAACTGCCTCAAGAGAAGCGCTATTCGCTGACAGAAAGACGCAAGGGTCCAAACATCTTTCGGAGAATTTTCTTCTCGAATATTTTAAGATCCATCTCATCCGATGTTGATAACGCCTATGCATCTACGCCGTATGCACGGATATGATTTATAGAGCGTGGTCGTGCTCATTTCCGAAAGTAGCACTTGTTGGCAAAAGAGATTCTCCTTGGATTTCCGCTTCTTCTTGGTTGTCGAAAGCTGGCGTCTGTCCTCTTCTCACGGTCTTTCCAAGCATGGTACATATATCGGGAATATATTTTCGTTGCTGGACTTGTCAGATCTAAAGCTACATATTGACAAGAACCAATCAGTTCCTTCATTTGACTTCAGTCTTTTGCACCATACGCTCGATAGAACCTTTTATGAAATGCTAAGCAGGCTGCTCAGGTGGTACTAGACAAACAGGAACATCCTTCTTGTAGAGTGGGCTCATCACACTTAAATTCCACTCCACGGGCATGCCCTCGTCCGACCATATTCTGGGAATGAGCTTATCAGCTCTTCGCCACCATTCTTGAACAGTAGAGCTGGTAGTACATCTGCGGCATCGAATTTGTTGTGCCGTAGCTGCAGTATTGCTATCCGAACTTGAATGTCGGATGGACGTCGGGTGGCGGGATGTCAATAGGCGGGATGTCATCAGCAACTTGGTGTTCGGTATCTTCGTCTTCTCTAGCAACGCTTTTGCTATCATCATTTATCATCAGCCATCGACAACATTCCCATATAGCTTGCGCGGAGCGGCGTAGAATTTCAGTGACGAATTTGGTAGATATATGTTGGGTTTGCAGCTTTCCATAACTTGCATCAATATGATTAATTTGGTTTCATATTTTTCGATCTGGAGACAGCCACATATCTTGATGCCAGAACCAGGTGCCACAAACTACCATGGTTTGGAACACGACTAAATTTTCCTTCCACCCCAGCATTGAAAAGGAAAATCGTGATTTTGATAGCATGGTGAGAAAAGTGCTCGGAGTAAATACCTTTGACAACACCGTCCTACTCTTCTGCAAGATGCGCGTCCAGCTGGCTGAATGCCAGTACTTGATGACGATGTGTCTCTCATTATCAAAAAAGAGGGGATCTTATCCGATACTTGTTGGCATATTTTGTAAGGACACTTAATCCTAGTTAAACGCCCGTTGGCAGCCAGCCCTTAAATACGGGTTTTGGAAATATCTCGACTCCAGCGCCACCTGTCGGTATATTTTTCAAATAAAGTTTTTATGTTTATGAGGTTAATAGGTGTTTAGAATTTCAATGACGGTTTTTGAAATATCTTGATTTCAGCGCCATCTATCGGGCTAAGGCACAATGCCAACCAAGGCAAACGCATCCCATGAATTTGAGCTCAACCGGTTCAGTAGTCATTGAGACTATCAACAACATATAAGAAGAAGAAGATATATTCCGAAACTTACATATATTCTGATTTCATTCCAATTATAAATATATATTAAATAAATAAGTAGTAAAGAGAAACCTACCAAAAATGGACTCGCTAGGTGATGGTGGATTCGAGATCTAAATAAAAACCTAATAGGGTTAGAGGCAATCAAATTTGCGTGTCACACAAAAATGGGGCTGTGGTGCTTCGAGTGCTAAGCTTGGTCTTAATAAGAACATAATTTTAAATTGACAAGTTTACAAAGAAACAGGCCTATTATCGTACATATTAGTTGTCTTTTATACTTCATTTAAAATCACATCGTTCTTATTGGAAACTCCCATAGATATGGAGAAACCTACTATATACAATAAATGATTTAAATTTGTTTTTAGAAAAAAAATTTCCGAAAAACTTTGGAGTCTATTTTTTCTTTTTCTCTATATTAAGCTTTTGTTTTGTTGCTCGCAACGGTATTTCATTCTTATTTTCCCTTTCAATTAGCTTGCAATTTCGTTTCGAAATTGACTTACGGCTACTCAGCTGAAAGTCATTAGGATTTATCTATCTAACGATAGGTTAAAATATGCACACATAAATAAGTACATATAACATTTTATGGAGGAACAAAAATTCCCTGTATTTAATATATGCCCTAAGCCAAAGCTTACCAGTGCTAATTTTTATAATTTTTATTTTCGTAATTTTATCAATGAGTCTGTGTATTTCTATTTTTAAAGCGATTATGAGCACGTACCACAATTCAAAAGCTAATAAACAATAAAAATAAATTGGAGCAGCTAATGCGATTGAGTTGCTAAGGCAAAGATAGATACAACCAAAATGGTTGGTGGTAAGTAATCTTGGAAAAGGAAATGAGTAAATAAAGTATACACAGTGGTATTATTAGCTGTACATTTATGTATTTACCGTATGCTGCACACACACACGTACTACTTGAATTTAGTAATCACTATAAAGCGTCAAAGAAGCCGCATAGCAATTACTTTTTGCTCATTTAACTGAACTCATTTTTGGAACTCGTTATTTTCAGATGCACAATAAAACACGCACACAAAGCAGGAGATAGCAGCATAAAGACTAACGCCATAAGGGGCTGCCCACAAGGTGGACCATTGTCCCTACTATCGTGAAGCAGGTTATGTGAGGTTAGGTTAGAGCTGCTGCAACCGTGCAAGTTCACGGATGCACACGTAGGTGGCCGAAGCCCGTTGTGATACCGCTGGCGAAAGCAACGCGGTTTCTTCCTTTCTTTTCTCGTAAGCCTTCCCTTGGAATGTAACCATCGAGTGCGCCTTACGTAGCACAAAAAATCGAGAAAGCTTGCCGAGCTCATCTCGGCCAAACAATTTAGAAATTACCTATTGAAGAATTGGTTTCGAGTCTTGACTAGAGCGGGACTGTTGTAGAGATGGTACTCGACGCTCTCAACTTCCTCTTCGTCCCTGCAACTTCAACAGAAATTAATGGTTAGGCATCCCAATATCTTCCCGTGGCTGTCCATAAGGCAGCGTTCGGTTATTACACCAACCAGAAGTCTGAGAGAAGCTCGGCCTAGGCGAATGAGCGCTTTGGATCGCTTTGCGTCAACCTTTGGCCAAACTGGTCTGGTAATCTGACAGGCGGGTTCCATTATAGACCTGCTACTCAAGCTTCCAGGACCTTTGCCTGCTCGTTCCACAGCTGGATGGCGTTCAGCCTGGCGGTACTACCACTTAGATTCACCGGTGGAAGAGTTAAAATTACTTCCAGAGATTAAGTAGGTGTAGACGGTAGCGCTCTTGTGATCAGCATGAAAGCTGTGCGCTGTACTCGGTGCACCTGGGCTTTAGACTCGGTTTTGCTTAGCGCTTGCCACCAGACGCCAGCGGTCTTTGATGTTCCACTTCCATTCAAGCTTTCTGTCTAGAATATCTCCAAGGTACTTGACCTCGGTTGAGAAAGTGAGTTCAACCCTGTTTAATGAGGGTGGTTTGAAAGGAGGAAATTTATATTTCTTCGTGAAGCGTACCATCTCGGTCTTCGGTGGTTGTGAATGAGCAACATCAGACGGCAAAAAATACTGACCTAACCTACCAGGGTTATGCCGATGATATCGCATCAATAAGCAGAGCCACGTTCGTAGTTACTCTACTTGAAAGGATTCCATTAGGCTTAAATATGGCCAATACAAAGTGTGCTAAGGCGGAACTGAATATCAAAACCCACCATTGTACCTTTTTAAAGGAAATATAAACTTGAAGGTCTTAGGCCTAGTAGAATGGTAAGAACTATCGTTTGATACCAAAAAAGATGTTAAATTTCTATACTTGACACTAGACCAGAAACCACTCTGTAAACCACACTTATAGGAAGTGGGTGAAAAAACTGTAAGAGAATTTATGTCTTGTAGATCCAGGTGAGGTGCTCCCCAAAACAACTGAAATTAACCTATGTATACAACTATCGTATGGCCAATAATCACTTACGGGTCCACCATCTGGGTAGATAGAACCACTAAACAGGGAAACATTATAGCGCTCAACAAGCTGCGGAACTGGGGTGCGTCTGCATAACAGGAGCTATAAGAAATTGTCCCACGGAAGACATGAAGTTTCTTCACATTCACATCCAAATGCAATCGAAGAAGGCTATACGGAGGATGACTAGTAACAGAAACGGGGCCGAATGGTATATCAATAGCGGGACGATAGAGACACTTGCGAAACAATACCCCGAAATTGCAAACAGAGCTCAGTAACAAAATGCATTTGGGAAGTATATCTGAAAAATATTAAATAAACCAAAGTATGATAACCCGTCACATGGATGGTTCATTCAATAAAGAAGGTGCCAGGGTAGGACTATATGGTCCGAGGGTAAGATACTGGGAAAGAGAGGGTCTATCTTTATACCACCCACAACTACCCGTACCGGGATATTGCTATAATGTCCTGCAGCCATGCAGATATTAAGGTCTCCAAATCTCGTCAGGTAACTTTTTGCTCTGGCCAATCATGTGCAGGTTCTCTGGACTATGGGTCATACTAGTTTTGAAGGAAATGAAATTGCGGAAAAGAGAGCTTGAAATCTCTTCATATATCCAAAGTTCTTCTGCGGTATACGAAACGGGATAATATCCATGTGGGGACATTTGTGAATCTAGTTGTGGTGTCCCCACATCCACTTTGGCCAAAAAGAAGAGAAAGCCCAGGCATAGGAATTATTGCGAGAATCCTACAGGGCACTGCAGTCTGAATCATCACCTGACTAAACTGCGATGAATGCTGTAGATTCTGCAGAGTTGAAAGAGAAAGTGCAAGACACATTCTGGAACAGTAGCCCAAACTAATGTATAAACTCAAAAGGAATCTTGGTAAATACCTAATAACAGATGTCAGTATGCATTCTAGGGATGTTGAGTCAATATTCAATTTTCTCTCGGATGATGGAGTAAAGGAGATTCTTTAATGCACCACAAAGGGCACAATCATGTTTTATTTTTATATTTTGTGCAATTTCTGACCGACAATTATTTGGATAGTCTTAATTGAAGAAGTCAAAGAATGGCAACCGTCTTCAACCTACACTTTACTAGTTTATATAACTTTATTAAATTCGACGTTTCAAGCAGTTCACAAACCTTCGCTTCATCGAATCGTGCAGTTTGTCACTCATATTTTAATACTTTATATCCTTGTCTCTAGTTTAAGAAAATATGGCGTTTAAAAAGTTGGAAACCTTTTCCAAATTATACCTACAAACTTTCTCTAAGCGAAACAAAATATCCTCCCTGAGACGAAACTTTTAACACGCATACTTTAATACTTTATACAACTCCTGTATAATTAAATTAAATTTGTCTTTTCAAGCACGTGGTAACCTTCTTCAATATACAGCCTAGCTTTTCAGTAAATCGAAGCGTCAGATATTCATATTTTAATAAATATATGTATAAACCCTCTCCTCGCAAAGACGATACGCTTGACACCCATATTTTGATATTTTATATAAGCCTCATAAAAGTTTCGCATGAACCCATGAAAAAATCATTGACAAAAATTCGTTCTTCTTATCCTTATTCCGTATGCAATAAAAATCTGCCCTTTTTTTTATTTATTTAGAAGATTTTTCATTTAAAATATTACCTAGTTATTAATTTACGATAATTATTTTTTGAATGAAAATAATCGTTATAGATTTTAAATTTTCCGATAAAGTTTAACTGATATTTTGTGATATTGTTATTCGATCAAGTTTGATCGTTAATTTTAAAATTTTTATTTTTTCGATCAAAAATATTAATCGTTATTTTTTGAATTTAAATTCTTCCGATCATATTTGTTCCATATTTTGTTGTCATTCATCTGACAGTTATATGTTTTATGATTGAAGAGAAATATTACAAAATTAATTGAGTATAATCGAAAAATTGTAAATCAAAGAATAACTTTTATAAAGGGTGGTTAAATTTTAAGGGCCGTTGTTGATTTTGAATAAAACACAAATTATTTTGGAAATTATTGTAATTTCGTATTATTATGATAATATGGTGTGGTTCAATTATATATGGAACAAAATATCGACCAAATGTCCACCGCGACCTCGGCGGCACACCTCCATCCGATGGTCCAAATTTTCGCTGTCGCTGATGCATAATTGAGGTTCTATGCCGTTAATGTGCCGAATTATCTCATCCTTTAGCTCTTGAATTATTGCTGGCTTATCGACGTACACCTTTTTGTTCAAATAACCCCAAAGAAAGTAGTCCAACGGTGTCAAATCACATGATCTTGGTGGCCAATTGACATCGCCACCACGTGAGATAACACGGCCATTGAATTTGTCGCGCAAAAGAGCCATTGTTTCGTTGGCTGTGTGGCAAGTGCCACCATCCTGCTGGAACCACATATCGTCCACATCCATATGTTCCAATTTGGGCCATAAAAAGTTCGTTATCATCTCACGATAGCGAACACCATTCACAGTAACTGCCTGAGCAGCCTCGTTTTGGAAAAAATACGGCCCGATGATGCCGTCAGCCCATAAACCGCACCAAACAGTCACTCTTTGCGGGTGCATTGGGTTTTCGACAATCACTCTTGGATTATCATTCGCCCAAATGCGGCCTTTCTGCTTACTGACGAATCCTCTGGGGTGAAAATGTGCCTCATCACTGAAGATGATCTTCTTCGAAAAAGCATGATATGCATTTTGATTTGAACGCCCATTTTCATAATAAGCCTGAATAACTTTAACACGTCGCTCGATTGCGTATCTTTCTATATTAAAATTGAGTTAGTCTGAAATTGAGAAATGTCAAATAAAATGCAAAAAAAAACTTGACGGTTAGGTGTGGTTCACATTCAACATCGGCCCTTAAAATTTAACCACCCTTTATTTACACGAAAAATAAGAACTAAAATTTTCGCTCAAATATGATTAAAATTAAAAAATAGCGATTAACTCATTCCTTTTTTAATACAAAATACAACCGTTACGACCAGAAGAAAGTAAATTTACACGCTCTTCAATTTCGCTAAATATATCTAGTTTTATAAAAAGTCGATGAATTCGTCGTTTTCAAATAACTTCAAGGTGGTGATTTGCTTTTATATATTTAATACAATGGTCAGTTTATTTTATTTGCAACGCACGGCAGCATAACTCTTTTCAACTTCAGCTTGTATTCAGTCCACCGCCTTTTAGTTATATTCGGTTCTCCGTGATAAATTGCCAAGTAAGCAGCAGTTCTTTTACATCCGGCTCAACTCGTTCCATTTGAACACCATACTCGTTCTAGGCTAGCGATATTTGAAGCGCACGAGAGTAATCGATTTTCATTTATTTTACTTCAATTCATATCAATATAGTTTGGTCACGTTTTGCATTCGATGCTGATTGCAATCTCATGTCGATTCAGCAAATTTTTTGTTTGTTTATTATTTGCTTGTTTTTCATGTGAAAGTGAGATAATAAAGAAGCGGATTAAAAATTCTTCATTTTTTTTGTTCAAAGTTTTGCGTTTCTTTTCTGTTGTGAGCGGATTTCTAATAATTTCTTTTTCTATGATATGGTTAAATATTAAAGCAGAAATATAAAAAAATCCTCTAACTGTGAGACAAAAGTAGTTATGCAATTCTTGTTCAATCCATTTTTAACGAAGCATCGTAACATTTGTTGACTTCAAGGATGTTATCGTAACTGCCGTGAGATAAAATGGTGAAGAGTTTAGAGGAGTTTAATTAGCTATGTAAGGAATAGAAGACCCTGGAATATGCTACGAGATGTCTGTTCGGCATAGCCTCATGCGGAGCATCACTGAGGCCGTTGTTAAACATTCAGTCACATATTTCGATATGGTGACTGGATAGATCTGGATAATATTTGGCACATACCACACATAATCCATTATATGGGTTATCATTGAATTCATTTTTCAAAGGAGTTACCACCACCTATCTAAAAAGTTAAATTTAATTAAAACAATGAATGACAATAAATATTACAATATGGGTATCAAATGAAAGAGATTTCATAAAGCCTCATTTCCCAGAGGTTTTAGAAGAAGGTTGCGAGCTGTTTTTTAAAAGGTTAACTAAAATTAAAACTCAAATCAAATATTTACATATGGGTCTCAAAAGGAGGAGGTTTTAGAAAACTTTGTATTGAAAATACCTTTGGAGTGAGTTGCCACCTACCTAAAAGAGTAAATTAAATAAAATGTTTCAGCTAAAGAAGTATCGCGCCATGGGATTCAAAGGAAGTGTGCATAAAACCACTTAGTGAAAATGTGTTTACAGAATGATGGCACGCGTTTAAAGATATTACTTTAATTCAATTTCTAAGTTTACTGAAATATATCAGTTTTGTTGCAAAGCGAATGCATTAATTCGCCATCATTTATGGAGAGCGTTGCCAGCTGTTAAAAAACGTTTATTTACTTTAACTGATAAGGTAACTGCATTTCTAGTACATTGGGGTTAATAAATGACACTTAAACATTCCGGCAGTAGGAAGATGACTCACAGTGACCGCAATGCCGATGACATCCTCAAGAAACTATGGCGAAATCACTACTCCCGCGTGAGCACCTAACCACACAGTGGCCTTAAGCGTAGTGTCTCTCCGTGCACCACACGCAGATTAATGATCGAAGTAGTCCGGTGGCAGCCAAGCCTTGTTCTCCCGGCGACACAGTTATTTCACGCCGTTGTATATCGAAATTTAGAATAGTTGGTTTTGGAGTACTAGAAAATATTCCCTTCATGCCCTGCCATCCTAATTTAATCAGCATAAGGTTATACGCTGGGCAGATAAAAAACCTGCGAGTAGATATCCGATTAATTAGATAATTAATAACTGAACAAGATATTTGTGAAAGAGGTAAGAGGGTGGAATTTACAACTAGCTAGCGTTAGCTCATTCCCTAGTATTACGAAATAAATAGCACATAGAGCTAAAAAGTTCACCTATAATTAAAGAGATCGACGTCGTCAAGCAGAGCGAGAGAAGGTCAGATTGAAAAAAAAAATTTTGCGAGAAACTCTTCTTAATTTTACTTTAAATTTGTTGCATCAACCATGTTTAATGATAAGTTTTAATTGGTGATTACTGCAGGGTGTATTCACTTTGTAAATAATCTACTTTATGATGTTTTTAGTTTAATATTATGAAGATTGTTCTTTGGGTTTTTGTATATGCAAAAGTAAAAATTTTTAATTTATATACTGATTTATTGTTAGAGAATTTAAGAATAAGGTTATAATTGTTTCTAAAAATAAATATCTGTGCTCGAAAGTGATGCTCACTTTTCTTAAGTATTAAAGTTGCCAGCTATGCATTAAAGACCTTAAATTTATAAGGACCATAAAAAGGGAGAAAACAGACGCTTCAGAAGGTTAAGAATTAAAAAAAGATAAATTAAAAATAAGAGTTATAGTTTAAGATTTATAAGAATATGAACGATAAAAATTATAAGGAAATATGTAAAACCTTCTATAAAAATATTTAAGTACTTAAACTTATTATAATTATAAGTATAACTTGTATAATTAAATAATAATGGTTAAAAAATAGTGTGATATTTATTTTCAGAAAGTAATCTACTTAAATTAATTTAGATGGCAATGATTTCAAATTGATAAGATCATCCATCGGCTTATTAAAATTTAGAGGAGGGTTTAATGAAAATCCTAGCCCTTCTTCATTATATTGAAGATGTTTTTTTTTATCACAGGCTTAAAGGTTGTCTTCTAGATTTTATTAAAAAAAGTCTTCATTTTAATTCTATTGGACATTTTCTTACATATATTCAGAGGGGTTCTTTCACCTTATTTTCATAGGATATGCAATAGTATTGTTTAGCAATGTTTGTTTTTTATGGCAGAAAATGGCTAACGCCGCAAAAAAAAAATATCAAAAATAAACGAAACATTTCAATTAACTGAAACTTGCACATTGTTATTTTAAAATTTATTGGGCAAAAAAGCGGCATATTTAAAATTTTTATACAAACTCCAGTTAAAAAGTTTGAAAATTTGATGAAATTTTGTTGAATTTTGCTATTTTGGCTACAAAGTTTGTAATGTGGATTTGTACGGTATTGGTAATATAATGAGCTATACTTTTATAAAAAATTAATAAGCATTAAATAAACAAAAGAAAAATAGTCAAAACTTGGGAAAATGTCGTGTGCTTAGTTTATTGTCCAGGACTGAATTCAAGATTTTATGGTAAAGGGGTGCATCTTGATTCTATACGTCACCTTCTTAATTATATTGACAAGTTTTCATCTTAGTTTTACAGAATATCTTCCTGATTTCATTGAAAGCATATAGGAAAAAAAGTCATAGAGAAACCCGTTAAATTTTTTTCTGATTTATATTGCATTTTATGTGGTATTTTCGATCAGTGATGTGTTAAATACGACAGCCAAGAGATGCAATAGGAAATCGACGAATTGGTGAAGTAGTAAATTAAGTGGAAAATACTTAGTAGATGTTGGAAATTTTAAACCAGAGCTCTATCGGCAAGGCAATTATTAGAAATAAAAATCTAGCATTACTGATAGAGCAAGTTGGACTTGATTTGCAAAATTAAATGCACGCTGGTGAAAGGGAAAGTGAAATAATGTGAAAATTTGGCGTATTATGGAAATCACAAAAGGGAAGAATTTTTCAAAGCTGCCATAAAACGTTCACGGACTTCCAGATTACCTACGTCGCTATTAAACAGGAAACGCTTTCCGCGTAGCTGTGAAATAGCAATAAATGAATTCTCCAATTTAACTGGCTTTTAAAGATCTATAATGTCTACATCGTATTAAATTCAATAAATTCTCTTTTTCTGTGAATTCATAAAATACCACCATTCTTTCCATTCGCCGCTACCTTAATTGCCTGATTTGTTCAGCCGCAAAAAAAAAGAAGAAAAATGTCTGTCGCCTGAGTTCATTCACTTTTGCCACCAGTTGGCGCTGACAAACGAACCAAAAATATTGTTATTTCCCAGAACTCTGCATCCTCACAAACACATACCAAGTAGTTATGGAATAGTAGCCGTCAACATAGCGCCTTGTCTGGCACACAAAAATAAATTCTAACTGAAAATTTTCTACACACACTCCAGCCACCTAGGATTGCTCATGTATTATGGTATTTCTAGCGATTTTTTGGCAAACTTCCACATTGTCATTTCCGTGTTGCGTAGCCAAAAAATGCAAAAAGCAATACGAATAATAATAATAATAGCAATAATAACACGAAACGAAAGAAAAATAAATAAAATGCGCTTTCAACCGCAAAGTCAACAAACTCACAGACTGTTGCAACTGCATGACTTTTGCCGCCCGAAAACCAACTGGGCGCATAGCCGACTAGCTGACTAGAATGTTATCGTTGAGTGTTGTTGGTATGGCGGCGCTTGCAATGGCGTGGCTAGCTGGCTTCCGCCGGCAGGATGACATAGCTTGGATGCTACTATATTACAGATTTATTCTGGGTGTGAGGGCAGGAGACATACAGCGACAGGGAGTCAGTCAGTCCGGGAAACAGTGAATGTCAGTTGGGCTACTGGTAGGCAGTCAGTCAGTCAGTCAGGCAGTCAATCTGTCAGTCCGTCAGTCAGTTATTTGACTAGTCGCACTTGAACTGCAATTGTGCCAATGACGCCGGCTGTTATCTCTGCAGCGGCATTCTTGTCTATCTGACTTTCCAAATTTTAGACGATTTGTTTGCGTTTGCTGCACTGCTCTTCTACTTTGGTTAGCTCTCTTTCTTTCTTAGCCACTGCATCTCTGCATGTATATCCGCATAGTTTGCTCTAATAGTCATCATAATGTGTCTGTCGTTTGTTTAGTCCTCTCTTGTCGATCTGCGTCTCCATACTTTTGTGTGTTACTGTAGTTGCTCGTTCTATTATGTCTGCCTGCCTGTTTGGCTCTTTTGGCAGTAGTTGGACGGCATCTCTGTGTATTTGTCTGTCCGTTTTCTTCCGCCTTTTTCGCCACACAGCTTTCTCTGCTCCCATTCTACTTTGCCATTTCCGCAGTTCCCGCCTCTTTTCTTTTTTATCGGTTTGTATCAGTAACTTTCTTAACTTATGCTTTTGTGCGCCTGTAAGTATGCATTCATTTCGGTTTGCCTGCAATTGCAACCAACTTCCTTGACTTTCTTCACTTCCGCTGCCATTTCGACTTTTCTTTCTGCTTGCACCGCCCTTCGATTAGCTCTACATATGCCACGAATTTGGTATTTTCTTGGTGTTCTTTTCTTATTTACGTTCTGCGGTTGTATTGATTTTTTCTACTTGACTGCTTAAATTTCGTCTTTATGTAGCACCGAATTTCAATAAATTTTATTTGGCAAACTTATTCGTACAAGTATAGTGCAGAAAGAATATATTTTCTTTATTGATTTACTTGTAATGAATAGGTACTGGAAATATCTGTTTTTGGAACCGCGCCAGAAGAAATACTTCGCATTGGTCTTTAAGGTACAATTGTAAACGTTTGTATATCTATCGCAAAGAGTTCATTATTTAAATTATTTTTACACAAGATACTTTTCTACTTATATCAAGTGGACTTCAAAGAAACCAAAGACAAAGATCAAGAGCCAGAGCGCTGATAATTTATGTAAGATTAATATGTGGCAAAAGAGTTCGATTGAGAACGACAAACCGCTTTACAACTCGAAGTGAGAGGCATCAAACAGCTTATATTTTAAAAAATTTCAGTGATTTGATAGATCAGGAATACTGAGGTCGTAGACGACATACCACTTTGGAGTTTTGGGATCAACTAAGTAGATTTTCGGTCACAACCTGGCAGATAATAGGCAGTAACCTATATATAAATATGCCATGGATTAGATGAGCTCGAGCAAGTGTTACGAAAATACCTAATCAGTTACGGAGTAATTTTGTGGAAAAAAATACCCAACTTTTGCTTGTTTTAACTTTTTAAATAAAACAATTAATTGTATACTGATCATTAGAGTGGAAAAAATATGCGAAGTGAGCCAAAATTTTTTCCAAGGTCAAGCTTTTTGTGAAATCGATTTTTTCCGGCTCACATTATATCACTGAAATGTGTATGTGGAGATTTTTCGAAATTCGAAATATTTCGGGAGTTAAGGCTAAAGAGTGAACACACCAAAATTGCACCACATTTGAAAACTTATAACTTACCCAAAAACAATACAATATTTTGAAATTCCAATACTAAGAGTTCTTAGTTTAGTTGAATTTGTTTTATAGTTAAGTTAAAAATGGCCACCGAGTTAGCAGCAAACCAAAATGTTTTGCACGAGTTTATAAAAAATTTCGAAATTGGATTTTATTTATTATATCACGATTATTAGTATAGATTCTGCTCATATTTTTTAACATTTAAAAATAGTGATGTTCTCTTCTGATTTTAATTTTTTATTTTTTTTTTTTAATATTTTTTGTTTGTACAATTTTTTTTAATTTTTAAAATATAATTAACATTTCAATCGCTTTGCGTTTGATTTTTTTTCGTAATATTTTTTTACATTCTATTAGAAATCATGTACATATCTACGATATAAAAAATTGTCGCAATATAATGTACCGAAATTTATTCACGTTTTGCTTTTGTCGCGCAAGGCATTGTCGTAGTCGAAAGTTGAGAAATGCTATAATTAATTGTTGGTATAATTTTTGATAAGTATATGCAAACTCTAGAGCTGCTACGTACATATTTATTTTAAATACATTTTTACCAGTTTTGCGATCGAGTAAATACTTACACGATGTACTCGAAACCCACCGAATACTTGTGGATGCTTACCGAAATACAAAAAATACTCGGTGCTTGATAGAAGTTTTAATTCTGTAGTTTTTAGTGACTTTCTCTGCATTGGGACATTCTTTCCTCCATTAGCTTCCTACTCACCATTACCGCTTGAATATTCTGGATATACTTTTGGAATGCCCTTGTAAAGGGTGCTTTGTTTAGACGTTTGGTTTTCTATGAAGCAATACCTCTTTTGCAGTTGGTCTTTTTGACAGCTGTTACTTGATTCATACTCAGTTCGGTTTGCCATTTCATAATGAACAAAATTACGCTGGAATAACGATTGCAGATTGTGAAAATCTATTACCAAAATAATGGTTCGATTCGCGCGACACATCGCCCAGCAGAGTCGGTATTTCGAGCAACCATGCACCCCGTTTACTCTAGTGAACAATGAGCATCGTCAGAGACGCCGTACAGTGCGCTGTGGAGCAGACTACCGAAGAAGACCCGGATGAGGCAATTCGTCATCGCGCGCAACAATTGGAGCTCCCCTTTCCACTTTACGGAAGATTTTGCGGAAAGGTATTGGTTTGCGGGCTTACGAAATCCAACTCGTGTAAGAATTGAAGCCGAGCGATTATAAAGCGCGTCACACGTTCTTCGGTGAATGGGCCCAAAACGAAATCGCCACTGGTCCCGATTTTCACAAGAAAACTTTGTTTAGCGATGAAGCTCAGTTTTAGTTGAATGGGTATGTTAATAAACAATATTGTTGCATTTGGAGTTTTGATAATCCACAAGCCATTGTTGAAACACCGTTATATCCTCAAAAAGTCACAGCTTGGTGTGCTCTATGGGCAGTTGGAATGATTGGCCCATATTTCTCTAAAAATCAAGCAGTAATGTTACAGCCAATGGAGAACGCTATAGAGATTCGATTCATAACTTTTTCGTCCCTGAATTGGAGGACGTTGGTGTGGACGCCCTTTAGTTCCAAAAAGACGGCGGTAAAGGAAACTCTTGGTAAGCAGAATATCTCGCGTCGTGGGCCTGTGGCGTCCCCAACAAGATCGTGCGATTTAACACCGCTGGATTATTTTGTGTGGATGTATGTGAAGCTGCTTATCTACGCAGATAAACCCGAGACGGTCGACGCTGTGGAAGAGAATATTCGGCGCGTTATTGTTGCAAAAAGTGATAGAAAATTGGGCCTCTTGGCTGGAACTTATTCGAGACAGCCGCGACGGTCACTTCCTTATCTTTACATGGATGCTAAATTAACTATGTAAATGCGTTTTATTTCTTCATGAAAACCACTTGTTTAGAAAAAAAACACCCTTTATTTACGAGAGCGACAGAGCTCTAGGGTAGTGTCATTTTTTACAGTCCTTTATGCAATGCGTATTGCAATATTGGCCCGATCTACTTCAGTGCATGCCACGCCCTTCCTCACAGCAAGCCGGAAAGCCATACTACTGCAAACTGCAATTACATCGCTTTCTAGTTTTTCATCTACTCGTTACTCGCCCTGCTCTAGTGCAACAACTATAGTTGTGCTTCAATTGCTCTTGCTCTCAACTCCTTGCTAGCAACTTGCCAATGTGTTGACTTATGGCTTGCCGCTGCTGGTTGCTTGCTGCTTGCTACTTGCTGACTGCCAGTGGGCATGGCTAGCGTAATGTGTCAGTAGTGAATATTGCGAACTCGTGACCAAATGTGACTTTAGAAAGGCAATAAATTGAAGGTTTTCTATTTGGAAATTCAATTCTCTCACACCCTTTTCTACGCTAGCAGCTTGGCAACTTGAAATCTGGCAAAGTGTGTGCGATTCAGGCGTATAGCCATTGGCTGCAATAACGAGAAGTTACTCGGGTCACTTTCTTGTGCCAATATTTCTCCTAATAATTCTACGCATTTCTTGCAAATTATCTGGAAGCGCAATATATTTTTTTTTTGTTACTATTTCTATATTATACATTCTTCTACAATATTCAATTTATGCTTCTTAATATTTTTTTTCATACCTCCTTCGCATTCTTTTTTTTGTGCCCGCAAAACATTATTTTTCCTAAACCGTGCTGTGTTGTAAATTTATTTATTTTTTTCCATTTGCGACATTCTCTTTCGCCTTTATTTATCGCTTGCGTTACGCAAAATATTCTGCAATATTTCACTTGAGTCACACCACGCTTTTGTAGCATATAAATTAAATGAGGTCGGAATTAAAATGAACGGAAAAAGCGTGAAAAGCAATGTGAATTCGACCAGCTGTATGAATGTGAATTCAAAATTCAATTAAATGGTAACAGTATGTAGTTTTCCTAGAGCAGATTAATTAGTAAATTAAAAAGGGGTTGGATGTAAAATTTAGCGTCCCCCCAAATTCATATTTTGAGTTTGTTTTACGTGACGAACATTTTGAAATACCGGAAATGGTTAGCTGCTTAAGTTCGTCAGATGGCTCAAACAGATGAAGAAATTGACACAAAAACTTAATCTTACTAATATTATAAATGTGAAATTTTGTGTTATTATTTGTTCAGGACATAACGTCTCGAAAGAATTGTGCGACGTTTAACCAATACCCTCTTTCAACACATAGCCTATATTTTGTGGAGAGTTGTCACCTGCCAAAAAAGTTATAGTCAACTGTAGTAAACGACTGAATAGATCTGTATAAAATTTTGCACAGCTATAGTCCGTTATACAGGTTTTCATTTAATCGATATTTTAAAAAGAGTTGCCACCTAATGGCAAAAGTTAAATTCAATTAAAAGAAGGAATGTTTTCAAAGAAGGTCCAACTACAAATAAAGTTAAAGTAAAAAACAAATGAAATTTGACAATATGAGTGCCAAACTAAAAGGTTTAAGAAAGCTTGGTTTTAAAATATTTTAAAGAGAGTTGCCACTAGTGTAAAAAAAAATTGTTACAAGGAATTAGGAAACTTCATATTGGAAATGACTTATGAGTGCGTTGCCATTTTTTAAGATAGTAAAATAAAGAGAAAAATCATCTTAATCATTTAGTCGATATTTTGTAAAGAGTTGCCACCTAATGGAAAAGGTTAAATTTGTTTAGAACAAGGAATGAAATTAAATATTGCGATAGATAGGTTTTAAATGAAAGACGCTTATTAAACCTTTGTTATCCAGATGTTTTGAAAGAAGGTTGCCACCTGTCTAAATACAAATAGAGTTAAAGTAAAAAATTAATGAAATTCTGCAATGAGAGCCAAAGTAAAAGTCGTAGGAAAGCTTAATTTGAACATATTTTAAAGAGGGTTGCCACCAATGTAAAAAAAAGGAAATATAAATAGGTTCCAAGAAAATTTATATTGAAAATAGTTTAGGAGTGCGTTGCCTTTTACTTAAGACTTTAAACTACACTAAGTAAGGCGGCATAGAGTTCAATGGAGATAACCATAAAAAACTGAATCGTGAGAATGTGTCTAAAGAGTGTTGCCACCTGTTTCAAATTTTTAAATTGATTGAATTTTTAAACTTATTATTAGTGTATTCGTTTTGTTGTGAAACAAATTCGTTTATTCGCAAACATTTATGAAGAGTGTTGCCACCTGCTAAAGAACGTTGAATTAATTTAATTGGTAAGGTAAATGAATTTCGCGTATACTGGGTCCTAAAAAAAGTGGTTAAAAAATGTTCAGGCCAGGAATGTATTTGGAGAGGGTTGCCACCGGTTTAAATTATTTAAATTCAATAGCAAATACCTGTAGCATTCCGTACTTACTTATAACAAATTGAGCTTCAGTTTTTTATGGGTGGAAGGCGATAAATTACCCAATCGCTTCATTCAATTGCCTTGGACAAAACCCGAATGGCATAGTGCTGAGATGCCAATGGCAAATAAGTTTCAGCAACAACCCTCCATCGGCAATTATGTAGTAGAGTTAGATTTTTGAGTTAGATAATAAAAAAGTAAAAACTAAAAATTAATTTGAAGTTATTGTTTTTGGTGAAATTATCTATTTACTTTTCTGATTTACTTGGATTCATATAGAAATTTATTGCGCCACATTTTGGGACACACAATAGGCGAATTTCTTTGCTTACGTATTGTCGAAGTAGGACCGACTTGTAAAGCTACGGCGGTGGTATGATGATATTTTTACTAATATTGCAAGGTTTTTCATGCTTATTTTTTCGTTTATTTTATATAACAAAAACCGTGCAAGCTTATGTTTCAAACTACATAATTTATAAAAGCTCAACAAATTTCTTTAAAAATTTTTGAATGGTTTAGAAATGTGTCTAGGCATATTTTGGGGATGCAGCTGGATAGACAGTTTAATTTTATTTACTTAAGTTTGAAGTGACTAGAAACTACCGTTGATTTTTATATTTTTTTTTTGTAAATTTTGGGCTTGGGACGATTTTTCTTAGAAAACCTGCACAAGTACATATTTTATATGTTCAAAAATGTAGAATAATGTCGTTTTATGAACAAATTTCGTAAGCCAGAAAGTACAAAAAAGTATTATAAATAATAAGCGACTGTTTATGGCCACTTCAAACTTACTTTTTTTTATACTAAAATAAAAGAAGTTATGAAGCTGCATACTGAAAAAATGTCTAAAATCGTTTACAAATTTGATGAAAATTTGATAAGGTGTTATACATTTTGTGCCAAGTTTGTAACACTAGTTTACAAAGCCTTTGTTATACATAATATGCTCGAAATTTTTTAACTTGAAAAACTTTACCTCTAAGACTAAATAAGCTAGAAAATGTCGAGTTTTAGGACCAACAACTAAAATCTTTCTTTGGGTTATATTCAAACATTTGAAAATTTCTATGAATGCTGCTATCCTTTTAAGGGAGAGTAGAAATTTGAATAACAACGAGTATAAATCAATTTTCCTAACTCACCATTCAGTTTGGCTTTGTTTCATACCCCTCACCTTTGTATTGTCCTATTCCCTAAATGCCATTTAGCTAATAGCTCCAACTCCTGAGTTTCATTTTAATTGAGCGCGGGTTCATATTGTAATTTGAGTGCATTAATTTAATTATGTTTTTGTTGACAATTTATGATAATTGTAAGCGCATGAGATGCAATAGAAATTGGCAAATTTTCAACATGCAACATGCAACATGCCACATGCAGGGGCTAATACGTATGTGTGTATGTGTGGCTGTTTATGCAACGAATGGTGTGAGCTAATTGATATTGATAGGCACGTATGCATTAGGTGAGCTAGCTACACACACACACACACACACACTTACAAGCTTTTCAAACATCAACATGCTGTTACAAAAATTCGTAGTGGTTGAATAGTTCGGAGATTCATCAAATGTGATTAACTTAACAACAGCTGCTATTAATGCAAAATTTTAATGGCATTCTAAAATAAAACACTTTTATTTACGCGCATGCACAGTTTGTTGTGTGTGGAGTTGATAAAAATTATTTATGTTCTAAATGCACGGCAACAAATCGAAGTTATGTGTTTTGTAAACCACCATGGCGGATGAGTAACATTCAGTTTGTCAGTAATTATGAACGTGCGTACTATATGAAAGCACATAATATATGAACTCAATGCGGCCATTATTATTAAATATAGAGATGCAGAGTAATAATTACTTGATGATAGGTTTTTAAAGAAGTCATTAAGATTTGCTTGTTTCAAAGTTATCAAAGTCTTCGATACTTTCGTTTTTGAGATCGAAATTATAAAAGTCTTTATTAATAATTTTTTTTTTTTGGTGAAATAAATTCACACATAACTTAAATTGTAAAAGTTTTCCATAATATTATAAGCAAAATGATGTGTTTAAAGTACAGAGAATTTTTTTTTTGTTAATTAAAAGATCATTTTCGTAATATTTATGAGGGAGAAGTTTTGTATTAGGTTTTTTTTTTTACTACACGTAATTTTACATATTAAACATGTTGATTTATACTATTTGCTGATTTAAAATAGAGCAGCAAAATTGAAAAATTGTGTATTAAAAACTCGATGTGCATAAAAAAGAAAATAAAGAAAAATTAGAAATTCGGAAAGAATGTTTAATTTATTCAAAAATTAGAGAAGAACAAAAATAGTGTTCTTTAAAGCGCAACTCTCAAGTCCAACACATAGATGTATTTAGTTCACTCATATTTATTATAGAGAGATTTTTAGCAATACTTTACCTAATAGAAGTCTTCCAGTATTCAAACAAATCTATCACACTCAAATTTACTATGAAAATACTGAAATAATTTCAGTTTCAACTAATAGTTAACGATAGCATACTATGATAACCAGAGGCCGTAAACATTAAGAGTTTTATCAAAAAAAAAATTGATATTTAACTATTATTTTAAGATTTTAGTTTTATTTTTATATTCAGAAAAAATAATCGTATGTCGAGTTATACTTTTTTGATGAGAATAAATAAAATAAAAGAGGGGTTTTGAGCGCTATTTTGTCGCTCTTAAATAATTATTTTTGTTTTAATTTAATTAATTTAATTTAACTAGTAAATTGTTTTTTTTTTTTTAGTTTTATGTGTTCCTTCAAAAATAACCGTTACTTCATGAGTTATATTTTTTGAAACTCATTTTTTTAACATTGTTTTTATATCCCAGCAATGAAAATTAACTTTTTAATTTTATTTATGCTTGCAGACGAAAACAAAAAAATCGCCGCACCACTATTCTAATAAGTCTTTCATGGTAATTTTTTTTTTTGCTATGCCATCGTCAACACGTGAACTCAAAAACTAAAAATATGAATAAAAAATACCATTTATAAAAAAAAATTACAGTGACACCACGTGAAACTCGCAGAGTGATTTTTTATTAATACTCGCAGTGCTTTTCATGAACATTTTTTCCATTAATTTTTTTTATAGAAACATAGTTTATTATGTAAAATAAACCAAAGTTTCCAACTTCATAAAAAATCATAAAAAAGAAGCAGGCTGTGTCAGAGACACGGCCATTAAGTTTAACGTAGAATACGCCATCCGATAAGACAGAAAACATATGTAACAATAAATGATAAATAATACAAGCAAATTAATTTCTTTATTTGATAGTTACTTTGGATGATATACATAAGCTTATGATAGGAAAAATAGGATAAAAATGTTTTTAAATTATCAATTAAATTTCTCGCAAAAACGAAGTCAATGGCTGTTATCAATAGTAAAGATAAATGATAAATAACATACGCGAATCAATTCTATTATTTTTTTTGCAGTGCTTGGCAGCATTTTCTCTTCTTTTACTCTACTTTAACTTGCCCGCCTAAAATTATGCAATACAAATCGCCCAACAGCAAACACTCAACCAAACACCACACACATATTTGTGTGCATGTGTTTATACAATTTTCATTGAGAAATTTAAATATTAGGAAGATATCAACCAACATGAAATGTATGTCAAACGAAAGCTAACATCTTCATTTGACTACAAATAAAAAAAAAAAAAAAATAATCGAGCCGTTTTCTTATAATTAAAGAAATAGAGATTACAACAATAAAAACCTGACATTGGTGCCCATACCGTAAGGTAAGACGTATTCTACGCCAAAATTCACTTACCTTAAAAATAATATCATCGAATTTCAAAAATAATTTTTAGAAAATTTCCAGTATGCAGGATTTTAGTCAATTAAATTTTAGTATAATAAATTGCAAGAAGCATGGAACGAAAAATTACAGTTGATTTTTGGTAAGTTTTTTTTTTTTTTTTTAAACGACTGTAATTTATTGAGCTTGAGGGAATAATAGAAAAAACCAACGATTTTTCAGTGATAATTTTTCAGCCAAGGATAATGAGAAAGCAAACGATTTTCACACGGCTAGCGTGGCTGAGTGGTTGCATGCTCGCCTAGCAATCCCGTGTACCATGGTTCAAAGCCAGGTAAAGAAAGAATTCTGATGAGGGGATGTGGTGATCTCCGAAATAGCAGCTATCACTTCTACTACTTTGAAAAATAGTTGTTCACTCATAATATTCCCTAATAAAACCTGGCCTCACGCTAAATAAATTACAGTCGTTTCTAACATATAAGGCCTTAAAAATAATAATTTTTTTTGATGAGAGTTGTTTTCCATTTAAAAATAAATTTTGTAACTTCAAATATAAACAAACACTCAGGCGTGCTGGACTATAAGTTTGTTTGACGTGTACTTTCAGAAAAACGTCATGATTTCTATGTTGCCACAAAAAGGTCTAAACTGGTTGTACTGTGGAATTATTGATTCACCTTTACGCCGTTATCTTATAATAAGCAAGTCTTTATTATTTTCTATTCCAAAACAGTCTTACCTGGCGCGGTCAATCCACAAACAAGTTATTTAATTTTTGTGAAGATACTGAATATGATAGAAAATCGGAATATAATAGGAAAATTGCGAACCCAGTTTTTTGGGATTGCTGTCGAGTTTTTAAACAAAACAAACAACTATCCAAACTCGTAGGCTATGATGGGATAAAGGTAACATCAGGTAAAAAAAAAATAAAGCAAATATACAATTAGGCTCCAAGCTAAAGCATGCAATTTTAAAATTTACCAAACTTGGAGTTAGTCTCGGATTAATAAAGTTTATTAATTTTCGACAAAAAATATTGCTTATATCATAAAACTGTGGCCACAAATCATAATCGCCTAAGTTGAGATAATCATTAAACGTCTTCTAACGAATTTAATTTTTTACCGATTGTTGTTGAAATATTATTATCATTTCATTGGTACCCCTTTGCCATTTGAACTAAATAGGTCAGTGCATAAAAATTTTAGAAAAATATCATCCAAGCGATAGAAAATGGCTATTGTTGTGTTGATGTGTTGCTTTTAAGATCAAACTGCAATTATTTGATTAAAAATTTGTAATAAAATATTTCTAAATTGCTGTTCTTTTTTTTGTAAATCTTATAAGTTCTTAACGCTGCTTAGTATTTGAAAATTATCTTCCTCTTCATCATTCAATAAGTATATTTTCAGTTGAAATATAAATTGGAATTGTATTGTAAATAAAATCAAAATAGCGCCACCAAGTGAACTTATAAGAAATTTGTGTTCTTTAAAAATTATACAGGTTGCGCTAGCAGTTCCTCCAGTATGAGATCGTTCAATAATTTTTGAAACAAACAACAGTTTACAAAGGCTGCTGTTTTTTGGGACTAGTTTAAAGTTTCCAAAACGTGTCTAAGAAAGTAAATCGCTTGCGAAATGGCGTAGTTATTCAAAGTTTACATACCGGAGGAACAGATGGTGCACTCTGTATATATTTTTTTTTGGCATACAAGACTTTATCGTTCAAACCTTCTCATTTCTCAAGAAATGACATAAACTACAAAGTTTGTATCAATAAAACAATATAAAGGCCTTTTGGAATAAAAATGTTTTGAAAAATTCCATGTTTTGATAATTATTATTGATTTTTGATGTATATGTATATAAAAGAAATAAAAAATTAAAATTAATCCGAACATTTGTAATATTTTATAAGTGCAAAAATTGCATCGAATTTTATTTTTCAAGTGTTTCCCTTTGGAAAAAAGTAAAATAAGCCTTACAGATTTATATAATACCGATATGATTTGCAGTAATAATACCGAAAGAAATTATTCATTTAAAAATGAACATTTTTCGCAATGAGCAGCTGCTGTCAAGAAATTGCTAAATTTTTGAATATTTTTTTAATCCCATATTTTCTGTTGATCACAATAAACATATCTGTCTGCTCCACCAGCGAGTGTATCTCAGAATAATAAAAATAATAGCTTGGTCCTTAGGTAGTTAGTTTGGTGTGGCAGCCGCCTACAGCGGCTCACTTAGGCCAATATTAAGAGGCCCATTGTGTTACCACAAGGAAAAATTTGTACCATCCAAAAGGAAAAAATTACCCCTCACCAAACCATTTTGCCTCGCTGATGAACTTCAACAGACAATTTACCTCGGTGCTTGAAACCTCACTAAGGTCATCAAAAAACGGTGATCCCAGATATCGCATTCTGCTTCTACACAGTGCAGGACACTTACACAGTAAATGCAAGATCGTTTCCTCCTCCTCGTCGTTCTTGCAGCTCCTACAGCATCTTCGGAAGGGTACTCCCAACCTTTCAGCATGTTTCCCTATCAGACAGTGCCCTGTTAAAGCCCCGATGACGTTGGAAATGTTTTCCCTACTTAGAGAGAGAACGCTGCGCGACCGTTTCCGGTCCCATTTAGGCCACATCTGCCTTGAGGTTCGACAGGTCGTGTTTTGCCTCCATCTATTGTCAGCTTTCTTATATGTAAAATCTCTGAGTAGCAGTTTGCAAGTGGCAAACGGCATACCAATGCGTTCTTGATCTTGAAGAATCTGCTTGGTCGTACCTTGTCTTGCAAGTTCGTCTGCCATGCAGTTTCCCTCTATGTCCCGGTGACCAGGGACCCAAATGAGGTACAGTCTGTTCTGCTTGGCCATCTCCTGCAGAGATAGGCGGCAGTCCAGCGCGATGTTAGAGTTAAAAGTGAAAGAGCTCAGAGCTCTGATTGTAGCCTGGCTGTCACTAAAAATGAAGATGTCTCTTCCTATAATCCCGGTCCCAATCTTCTCTACTGCCTCCCTGATAGCTGAGACCTCAGCCTGAAAGACGCTGCAGTGATCTGGTAACCTAAAGGAAATTTGCAGGAGAGGGTTTCGTGAGAAAACGCCTCCTCTTACCTTATTATCGAGTTTTGAGCCATCTGTATAGATGACAATGCTATCAGGTGGAATATGAAACTCAAGTTTCCACTCCTCCCTGCTTGGAATACGTGTAATAAAATTACTTTCAGAAACCGATGTCAAGGCGCACCGATCCGTGCTGCTCGGAATAGAGCAGAACTTATTTAAAATACAAGAGTGCCCTTGGCTTTCAGGGTGCCACTGGGATGTCTCTCTTAGTCGCAAAGCAGTCATCGCTGCCATTTGTTGTCCAACCAAATCCAATGGAATAAGGTCTAAAATGACGTTCAAGGCCTCATTTGGAGTAGTTCTGAGCGCCCCACTTATGCAGATCATACTAGATCTTTGCACCTTGGTGAGTAGTCTAAGGTTAACCTCTTTTTCTAATGCAGGCCACCACACGATCACCCCATATAGGAGGATTGGTCTGACGACCGCTGTGAAAATCCATCGACAGGTGCGGGGATTAAGACCCCATTTCTTGCCTATGGCTCTCTTACATGTGTAGAGGGCTACGGAAGCCTTCTCATGACGTTGAACTAGATTCTCCTTCCAGCTCAACTTCCTGTCTAAAATAACGCCTAGAAATTTGGCACTTGTAGAGAGACTTAACCGGGTACCGTTTAGTACCGGTGGAGTCACCGAAATCACTTTATACCTTCTCGTGAAAAGTACAAGTTTCACCTTACTTGAGCTGACCCTGAGCCCGCAGTGGGTGGACCACTTGGATACCTCCCGAAGTGCTCGTTACATCAGCTCGCATAATGTCTGCGGAAACTTTCCCCTGATTGCAATCGCGACGTCATCAGCGTACGCGACGACTTTTGCGCCACCCCATGCCGTATCTCGTAGTAGCGTATATACGGTGAGGTTCCATAGGAGTGGGGATAGGACGCCTCCTTGTGGCGTCCCCCTCGATACGTGCCGTGACAATTCGCTCGCACCCAGCTTAGCCCTTACTACTCTGCAACAGAGTAGCTGGCCGATAAAGTCAACCAGTGAGTGTTCAACCCCTAGATCCCTAACGGCGCCAGTTATAGCTTCTGGAAATACGTTATTAAACGCGCCTTCAATGTCCAGGAAGGCTACAAGACAGAACTCCTTGACGCTGAGAGACTTCTCAATATAGCCGACCAAGCTATGGAGTGCAGTCTCAGTAGATTCGCCTTTGCGGTAGGCATGTTGGTCATTAGACAGTAGTCGACTGTCGATGGTATCGGACAGGTAGCTACTAATAATCCTTTCAAGTGCCTTAAGAGCAAAGGATGATAGACTGATAGGCCTAAGATCCTTTGGATTAGTGTGTGAGGCCTTACCTTACATCATGCTTGGCCAAACTTCTCCTGCAATTTGCGGTGTGCTTGATTAACACAAATTGAGGGGACCTACAGTTGAACGACGACTCCGAACGGCGAATGTTTTTTTGTGAGAGTTCTTTTTTCCATAGCAGAAAAACAGTCGGAGGTTTGCCGTTGCCTCCTAAGAAGCAATCGCTATTACAATAGAACAAATTTTTCTATGATTTTTTAATTTCTTGTTCTGACCAGAACTCGAACCCAGTGCATAGCAAACAAAGTTTGGTTCGGCCCTAAAAGTCGGTCTTTCTCTAGTTGTCTTTGATGCATGTTCACTCAATTCGTCGCAACAATTTAATACTAACATTAAAATCATAATTTCTATCTCTGCAGTTTTTTTTTCAAAAAACTCAAACACTCCTTTGCATGATACAAATTTTAATAGGGCATAAACGTTGAGAACCAGTTTTAGAAATTTTGACGTTTGCGAACATTTAAAAAAAAATATCTCGTCGCCATTTCATTTGTTTGTTCAAGCCAGAAGAATATCCCAGTAAGCATATTTGGAGCACTCACAATTTATTATACCGCCAAGGGTACTACAATGTAAGAAATATGAATATCAAACAACATTTTTTTAAAGATCTTATCATGCGATATAAAATGTGACTCGAAAATTTGTTGAAAATTTATTTATTTATTTTCCAAAATAGCTTTAACTTTTACCATTGCTGTTTGTTCTATTATTCTTCCTATTAAAAGCTGGCCTTGAGCTCATAAAATTATTGTTGGAAAATTATATTTAATTATTTTAATTGATATTGTATTACTTCTTTATAGCTGTAAGAGCTGATTTTTTTTTAATTTTTGGCCAAACGATTTCAAACTCCACAGGAGCTTCCCCAGTTATCAACTGATTGTCATTTTGTTACTTTATAACCTGTGGAGATTGCGTTAAAACCGACATGCATAGTTTATAAATTTTAGAATATTCTGAGGTTAGAGTGGCCTTCCATTTTCTTTTTACAGACGGACATCCGCACAGAAGCTCAACTATCTGTTGCTCCATCTTGATCCCGGCCGTTCCTGCAACCATCAGCATGGGCAATACAGAGTTTTCCATGGAATGTGTTAATATAAATTAAATATTAACAATTCGTTGACCTTCAAGCCGATATGTCTTCTCCGACCTTGTAACTTGGTAGACTTCTACCCATATTTATATGTTTTGTGCGATCAAGTTTAAAAGCCGTGAATTGAAAGGAGTTATTTTTGAAGTTAATATGAGCCACATATTATTAGCTGGGATATTTCGGTCGAAATAACAAAATTTGGATACATGTGCCAGTGAGCAAATAAATATAGAGAATTGTGTTTAATAAACTTCAGCTTCCATGTGAAGGCGAAGATTTTTTGCACAAATTTCAAATTATTTTACCTTAAAGCGCTGCACTGTTGCAAAGAACAAATTTGTGCATACATTTGGCAAAATGTTGTGGCAAATAATGAGCTGAAGACACATAGGGGCACTTTGACGACTTCCCTTACATAACATCGCCAGCCTTGATCCTTTTTTGCCTCATACATATAAAGTAAGTGGAAGCTTAAAGAACTTTAAAGCTGCTTGCAAAGCATGCGGTATTTGAGAAACCACTAAAGCAGCAAAGCATTTTCATATTTTGCACTTTTGAATACATTTTTCAATTAAAGAATTTTTATTTGTTTATTTTGAGTTTTTTTTGTTGACATTTTCATTTCGCGAGAGTGTTCTTAAAATGCAAGCAAAAGTCAAAAGCTTCCAATGGTGAAAGAATTGAGCGTACGGTTGTAACTTATAATATCTTTAACATGCATTTTTGTTTGTTTAATTCTTCAGGTATTTTAAAGTGAAGAGTATTTAACTTTAATTTTAATTTCTGCTCAAAGTTTTAGTGAATTTTTCATTAAAAATATACGAGTATCATATTTTAAACCCATATTTGTGTTAGAAATAACTTTTCTTCTTAAGAATTTGAGTATTTCAATTAGTTGTTATTTTAAATGTGGTAGAATTATTGGCAGACTAGGCAGTATTTATACATTTAAGATATCTCCATTTTATTTTTTCCAATTATTAAACTTTTCCCCACCAGTTGCAACTAAAATTAATTGGCATTAAAAAAAAAAAACTCTACCAAACCCTCACACGTGACATCATTTTAATATGTAATGCATTTAGCACCCGATATGTGCATAGCTCCTTTTCTACGTACATATGCAAATAATTTATTTTGTAAAGGATATTTACCATCATGTGCATGTGTGCTTGCACTTTGTGTGTGTGTGCACGTCGACACGCACAATTAAACATTTGGCTGTCAAATTATCAACGACTTGTCACTTTCGAGTCTCAGTTGGCGCTGGCATAGCTTTGCATTACTGTCATTACGTTAAATACACAAGCAAATGTCAACTGTTGTTGTTGTTGGCATTGTTGTTGTCGTAACCGTTGATGTGTCACTAACAACAGCTGTCAACAATTTACGCACTAAAATGACAATGCGCCTAAATGTATGCAATGCATGCTAATTAAGGCACTTAATGGCAATGCAGCGAATAAAATTGATTTGTTAAATTAGTGAAAGAATAGAAAAGGACAAAATATTGAAAATACCATTATCTGCTATCCACACATGTAGAAAGTTAAACGGCTGAATTTGAATGCGAAAACAATAAAAAGATATACTATGTTAAGAGTAGCTAATGCTGGAATGAAAGCCCAGTTGGCAATAGACGATGGAATTCAGAATGTTGTTGAGGCTATTTTTGGGCAGAGAATTGTACTCAAATAGTTCCAAAAGTGCCCTTAGATTTCCCTAATGCAACAAAGAATCTCCATACAGGGTACTCAACTGCCTCTTAGTAATCTTCATCCCTGCAATTTGTTTGGTAATCAGTGTAAGCCGCACTCAGTTTTTTGGCGCTGGTTCTGAGAGGCCCTGCCAGAACTACGACGAGTCTAGCAATGCTTGGGCTGACCTTCCCCAGCAGAATGGCTGTTCTCTTTACATCGTATTCGGGTTATGTTAACTTTTCAATTATACGTTCTGTCCCTGAACACCATCGTAGAACGAGCTACCAAAAAATGGAGGAGATAGATGCTTCTGCTTATTAATCCTGTTGGGACAGAAAACGACACCTGATTTGAGGCCACTGAAACTTCACTGGTTAGCTGATTGGCAGCTTCGTTTCCAGCGTTATTGTGAGGATTAGCGACAAAAATTAAATCAACTGACACCAGGTCCTGTCGCCGTTCTTAGTAGCTTAGTAGCTTACTGCATTGTTAAAGAAGACAGAGCGAAAGTGGGAGCCCGACTGCTTGAGGATATGTTGGCACACTTTTCTTAAAAATCGCAGATCAATCAAGCCAAGTTTTGGCGATGGCAAAGTTATCTGCCTGGGAAACATTGGCACATTTATAAAGCTTTTATAATTTTTCTCCCAAGACAAGCCTGCAAAGAACTCTCCCTCGACATGTTGCTTGATTTTGAGCAAATACTTGTAGCACATTTTTTATCCCAGTGAGATCTCGACGAGGCTGGAATCTCAAAGGTTCTATGGAAATCAAATTCAGACTGCATATAATCAGTGTTTTGCCATATCAAGGCGGGTAAGAGCAAATAAAGTTTACTATGTTCCATTGTCTCTTCCTTACACAGGCGCAGTTTTCGGAGGCCGATAGCTGGTTCTGATAAATTTGCATTATATGAAGATATATGGAGATATATAATATTCCCGCTCTTCACTAAAAAGCCCGCTACCTCATGTGATCAACCTAGCTTTCCTTTGTCCCCTCGTCACTCAAGGCAGTTCATTACGGAGACTTAATTTCTTCGATAAGGGCCTAAGTAATGGGAAGTAACTTCAGACGCGAAATCTGGTGAAGCAGTGGTGGCTCATACCTTCAGCCAATCCAAATCGTGGAAGCAGCAAATCGGAGAAGCAATTGGCTGAAACTGAGATCGAGCCCGAACGGTGAAGTTGCGAGTTGGAAATAAGTGCTTCCCGACCTGAGAGGAAAAATTTCCATAACTTGGGAATCACTGTGAATGAAATGGTCCGGTCTGATAGAAGACAGATCACTCCGGTTTCAGCGCTTAACGTTTTCAACCTTTGTTTGCTTAATATGTATGAGAGTCAGTATATACATTTTTTTGGACTAGAACAAATAAATAAACAAATTAAAGATTTTAACAATCATCGAAGTGTGCATCTACGGAACTATTCTTCGGAGTATACTCCAAAGCTTCTAAAAAAAAACAACCACTCTCTTCGATTATAATTTTTCAACTCAACTTAGGATCTTATGTGTTTTTTAGATAATTCGATCCAGTAGACAATGGCAATGCTTGACCATTAAGCTCTGGTAGCTCAAAACTGGGAATCTGGGCATCGGCTAAAAATAACGTAAGGACTACTTTATCTGGATTAATCCCAAATAACAGTACTCGGCCCTTTAGCCCAGCTCGCTTAGAGCTCACTCCATGTTGTCACTCATTACTAGCGAGAATAACCCAGTTACAAGAACCACCACTTCACAAGCATACCATCATATTGCCTTAACATCCGCTCGGGTAAGCAGCCCTCGGTTGATGGTTGCAAGCCATTAAAATTGGCAATATAAGTGTCACCCTTTTGAGGTTTCCCTATCCTGCCCCGTAGCATTCGAATTATCTAATATATTTCAAGACTCCTAGCTTACCTAAAGGTTCAAGAATAACTTTTGTACGTGCATTGTTGAAGGAGCGACCTATGTCGCGAAAAACTGCCAAGGTGTATTGCCTGAATTCCAGTGATATTTCAACTGTTCTGACAACCTCATAAAACGCCAAATCTAGGGACTTACCTTTCGAGCAGGCATGCTGTGGCGCAAAAGTTTTCAGATTAAGGAAGGTCCAACTGATCGCTTTCCCATCCCACTGATTTCTATGATCTCGCCTTCCCGGCTAGGTTATATAACTTTAGAAGATTGATAAAGGCCATGGAACAATTTCATTATTCACCATCCGTAGCAAACCCGTAGTAATACCATCCGGACTAGGGCTTTTATAAGTCGCAACTGATTTAATCGCCCATGAAATTTTACGTTTCATGAGTACGGGCTTTGCGATAAGTCAGACGCGCCAAACCTTTTCGCAATCGAGCTAGTGCCTTTCTCAGAATTAGCCGGAAAGTTATTATCGATAAGTAACTTGAATGAATCTTTCACGGACCGAGTGAGTCACAGTCGCCTTTACCTAATGTAGATATTTACATATATCTACGCCTATATGTATGTAGGTATTTGTGTATATAAGATTCCACTATACATGTTGTGCGTTAGAAAATATCCTCACTTTAATATGCATCTTTTGCTAGGATTTGTTGCTTTTAACTGTTTCAGCTTCATTGCTTACAAATTAAATGAGTTTATAAATTTTAAATTTTTTCGTATGCCTATATTTGTAAATTGCGTATGTTTGGCTGTTTGTTTCGTTGTAATTTTAATAAGCTGCAATTTAAATTATTAATCATTTATTTAGTTGCTCTTGTTAATTTTATTAGCCACTAAGTTAATTAATTTTGCTTATGAGCGCGTGAAAATCAATGTAATAATTGTCCCTTTTAGTTACCTAAATTTTTAATATTCGAAACAATAGCTATTAAAAAATGTTTAATAGTTCAAACTATTTTAAATTTCTGAAGTCCTATTGGACTTTACGGACCATCCTCGAAGAGTAGAGACTTATGAAAATTGGCACACTTAGCCCGCAGTAACTGAAGCCTTTGGTCCGATATAAGTCTAGGTTATTTCGGGTTTTTTCAGAGCTTCACTAAGTTTGGTAATGCTGGTACCACGGTTAGAAATACAATCTGATTGCACTACCTAAGCCAGCTGTTATCTCTGTTGTATCTCATTAGTCATATTAAGTTGGAAAGGCCATCCTACTAAAGCTAGTTAGAATTGGCGATCCTGAAGGTTGCTGTCTACTTCTGCATAGAGTGTGGCATCTACAGAGAGGGTGAAGAACCATTTACTTCGTACCCGCGATAGTTGGTTCTACGATACCGGAACGACTCGTATTTATATCCGGTCAAGGACTGTCACTTTAGCAGGATTCCCTAAAAATTTTATGGGGAGTGTTTAATGCTATCACAACAACAACAAGAACAGCCGTTTCCTTCTTTTCGTAGCTCTACTAGCCTCTAAACATCTTCTGCAAAGGAATGCCAATCTTTTCTATTAGGCAGTGCCCAATCATTTCCGGTTGCTCTTCCGCCTTGTTTACCTAGAATGTCTGAAAAACTGTGCTCTGCTTCCATTTTACATCAGCTTGCTGTATCATATATAGATTCTCTAATAGGCAAGATGGAAGTAGCGTGTAGCATTTAAATAAATTCTTTACTAATAAGAACCTGCTTGATTGTGTCTCGCCTTGCAAGTTGAGTCGCAATGCGGTTTGCTTCTGTGTCCCTGTAACTATGGACCAAATGGAGGTGCATTTTTTTTTTTTTTGTTAGGCAGTCTCCGGCAGAGATCGACGAAAGTCCAGTACAACTTTTAAACTACGCGTGCATATGTGGCTATTGGGGATCCAATGCGAAGCCAAATGGATATACTTTTATAACCTCTCCTTCTCAAAACAACCTCACCCACTACCCGCAAATGCTTGGTGATCCCTGTTATCGCAAACGTGGATCTGTCGACAAAGAAATATAAGAAGGAAAATCGAAAGCAGAAGAAAAATAAGGATAATAGAAAAAAGAAGAAGAAGGAAAAGAAGAAGAAGGGGACTACAAGAACACAAGAAGAACGAGAAGGAGAATAGAAAAAAGAAGAGATAGAGATAGTAGAAAAATAACGAGAAAAGAAGAAAGAGAAGGAGTGAAAGAAGAAGAAGATGAAGGCGAATTAGAAGGAAAAGTAGAAGAAGGCTAAAGAGAGTAGAAAACAAGAGATAGGAGAAGGAGAAGGAGAAGAAGAAGAAGCCGAAGAATGAGGAGAAGGGAAAGGAGAATAATAAAGAGAAGAAAAAGGAAAAGAAGAAGAATAAAGCGAACATGAAGAAGAAGAAAAATAGAAAGCTTGACTTTGTACCAGGAACAAGGTGGAGTTGCATGCCATCCGGGTGCTGGACCTACAGTACGGTAGACGTTTTCGATGGGCCTCTAACCCTACCCACGTGGTTAATGTGTCCATTTCACATTGGCCATTAGGTATCGAGAATCATTGACGCTAAGCAACGCAACGACTTTGAAATCACTGCAGCTAAAGTTTCGAACTTAAGCAATACAAGCAGAAAATTTAACAATCTTCTCAAATCGTAAATATGTATATGCATATATAAATCCTATATTGGTTTCTACTAAGCTACGTATGTATACAAAATAAACACTCCCTTGCAACTTCGAGGCGACTTAACCGATGCACAAAAAGCAATAAAACTCAGTTGTTTGCCGAAAGCATAATGAAAGTGTAAATTACAGTACACATACAAATGCTCGTACATTGGAACAGTACAACCTACAAAAACTACTATACCACAACACAATCATCGACTGCACAACAATATTGCTACCCTCCGTCTCACACATCGCATGCTAACCGAATGATTTGGCAATTTTGCAATCTCATTGCCAAAAGCTAAAGCCACAGGAGAAGAAGAAGAATAAGAAGCAACAAAATCGAAGCAAGCAAAACAGCCAACTGCAATTTGTTGTTTTGCAAAAGAAATTTACACATTCATGCTGGTATGCGCCTGCAAATAGGCAAGCGATTTGTAGAAAACATTTGTTGGCACTTAGAAAGAACGTTTTTGGGTTCAATTTGCTTGCATCTTATCATTCTGCTGGGGCATGGTAGGCGTTTAACCAATGCAAGCAAATGAAAGTTCTACAGACGATGAAAAAATATGCGAGAACAAATTGTTGTGCAAATGAAAACATAGATACCTATACTCCTAAAAACATACTGCGTATGTGACTACTAAGTTGAAAAAAGAAAATTTTCCATTTGAGGAAGAAACAATCGCATTGCTCAGAAAACTTTCAAAGTGAAATATGTAGTTTCTTTAGTTATTCAAATCTGTTTCTGATCTGGAGTTACGACAAGTCTTTACAATCCAGGGAAATGCGGTGTGTCAGCGTCAAACTATGGAATGCAGCAAGGTATCGTTCATGAAAAAAAACATTAATACTAATTAACACAACGTTTATCCTCCTCCCGCCCTAACAAACGACAGGTTTTAAAACGATGTTCTGCGATAAGTTCACTTTTGCAAACTGAATGGTGATTGACTTCCTCTATTTGGCCAGCCAATAGCTTGGACTTTCGAAATAAATATCAGATTTTGGAAAATATTTGCATTAGATGCAAGTATTTATGATAACATTTAGTTTATTTTTTTTGAAAAGGCGGAATATAAGAATGTGGCCGTGTATTGAGGTCCACGCAAGTGAGGAAAGTCTCTGATCGCTCTTCACCTGGGATTGTTCAAAATTATTCTTCTTCATGCGGTTTAAACAGCTCACAACTTCGGGTTACTTTCACCCAAGTACCCTCTGGCTAGCTCCAGAGCATGCGTTTGAGGGTGAGCTAAAAAGAGGAGGCGAACCTGTTGGGGTCACAACGACGTTTTCGATTTAAGGGCTCCCCTGGGTTTTGCAGCGGTCTGTTGATCGGTAGATGCGGCTGCCAGCGGACATGTGACCTGGAGCAAGCGGTCCGCTATATAAATGTTTTCTAAATTAAAAAATGCCCCAGAATCTGGTTGTGCGCTGAGCTTGGTGTCCGCCACGTAAAAACAGCTTCCAATGGAAAATTTCAGCAAAAAGCCTCGGATAAGACCCCCGTATTCTGATGACGACCACGACAAATGTTTAAGAGGCAAGTGCCTAGAATGCTCGAACCCTTAATTGGAAAGGTGCTTCTGCCCGGCTGGGGGATGTCCGCGTAAAGGCAAAGGCTAACATACTGCCATCTAAGAGATGCGATGAACGGGGGGAGGCATGAACAGGATCAGACCTGCGACGTCTACTACAGCTGCTATGTAAATGAGCGCACGACGTTCGATGTTGGATTTGTGGTGGGAGAGAGATTTGGTAGCCAAGTACTGTCGTTCACGCCTCGATTCGTCTCGAGGGCGCTGTCAGCATCGGATGAGACAGTCCTTACGATGGCCGTGTTCGAGAGAAAGATTCTACGAAAGATTTTTGGGCCTTGGACGATGGAACAATGAGGTGTATGAGCTTTACCCGCAACATAGAAATAGTCCAGCGAATTAAAATACAGCGGCTACGTTGGCTGGGACATGCCGTGCGAATGGAGGAAAATGCTCCAGCCCTGAAAGTATTCAACGCGGTACCAGTTGGTGGTAGTTGAGGAAGAGGAAGGCCTCCTCTGCGTTGGAAAGACCAAGTTAAAAAAGACTTGACTTCACTTGGTATTTCCAATTGGCGTCTGCTAGCACAAAGAAGGAGTGACTGGCGCAATTTGATAAACTCGGCCAAAATCTCGTAAGAGGCTATAGCGCCAATTAAGCAAACAAGTAAGCAAGCAGAATATAAGTATTGTATATTTTTTTTCGGAAGAAATGTGATTTGGTTAATCTTGTCCGTTAAAAGCAATATATGAATTAAAATCACTGGAGGCTTTACAAAGCGTAGGCCTCAAATGATAGCGGAATGAGCTGCTTGCTATCCTCGCTGTCGTCTGATTCGATATAACAAAATATATACTTTCAAGAAACAAAATACTTCGTGGCAATTTTAGATTCACCCGAGGTATTAAACTTCGTTTGCAGTAAATTTTTTTTTGAATATTTTCATTGTAATCTGGTGACACACCTACCCAGTTATTGGAAATGTTTGGCATTTATCTAAACGTAGTTTAACTTGATATTATATGATATAATCTTATCAAATTTAAAATAATTTATTCTATGATAGTCTAGTGTTATATAGTCTTAATGAATTTGAATTAAAAAGCTCAAATGCACAAGGTGCTGGTCTAAATTAGTATGGAGATAATTCAATGCAATTCAATGATCTTAACCCTCATTAGGCTGATAACTGTCTGGCGTATAATCTAGTTAAATAATTGTGTCAAAATTCAACCTAATATAATTCAGTCTATTCTAATATCATCTGATAGAATAGGCTCCAAGCTAATATGACCGCATCGAATCTAATATCATCTCATCTAATCCAACACAATCCATTATATTCTAATGTAATCTAATCTAGTCTTATGTAATCTGAGCTAATCCAATATAATCATATCTAGTCTAATCTAATATAATCTAATACCGTCTAACAAAAACTAATTTAACACTTAATAATCCAAATTTATCTAATAAGACCCAAATTAATCGAATACAATCTAGAATAATCTCAAATATTTAATCAAATTTGATGTAATCTAATCCATTTTAATTAAATTAATTAAAATTAACACAACCTAATAAAATATCCAGATTAATCCATAATTTAATCTGATTCAACTTAATTTAAATTAATCTAATCTAATCTGGTCTATTAGAATCGAATCAAAAATATGTCCAATCTATTCTGCTTAAAGTGTGCTAATTTTAAGTAATCTAATCTAAGCTAATCTCTCCTAAATTAATAGAATTGAATCCAATCTGATCAAGTCTATTGTAATCGAATATAACCTGAACTCAACTTACCTAATTTAACCCAACCAAAACAATCTGATCCATATAGATCCAACAAATTCTAATATAAGAGAAAATAATTTGATTAAACCTTATCTCATCTAATTGCATTTAATCTAATCTAGTCAAAGCTGTTTTAGTATAATCTAAGCTTATTTAAACTAATCCAATATATCCCAATCGCTTTTAAGTTAATTAATATAATTTAAACTATTAATTATAATCTAATCTAATCTATTTAAAGCAAACCTAAAATGAAGCAACATAATCTCATTTAATCTAAACTAAAATAAGATAATCCCAATCAAATTAGTATAATCTAATATAATGTATATAACTTAATCTACATCAACTAAGTCTAGATTAATCTAATAACATATAATCTCATCTAGTCAAACATAATCAAATCTCAATTAGTCTAGTCTAGTGTAATTTAATACACATTATTTTAAAACTAATCTAATCTAACCTTTAATCTAATATAATCTAGAATAATCTTCTTAAAATAATCTCCACTATGCAATTGCAGATAGTCTAAGAGGAAATTTAATCTAACTTGCGAAATAGTTTTGAGCTGCTGTCAACAATTTTCATATTCTCAAATTGCAGTACACATCAGAGATCAGCTTAATCTAGTCCAATGACTCGCTGACCTAAATTAAAAAAAAAAAAAATCAATTCTGCTACTAGCAAAGAATGGATTAATCACGTCGACCCTGTGTGTGTGTGTATGTGTGTTCCCAACAGATATCAATTTAAGTGCATGAAATTGTGCTCGGAATGTGCAAATTGCCAAATAGGCATTGGTTTAAATCTCCAGTGCCCCGAGAAAAATTCAAAACAACAGCAAACAAAAATTGCCAAGTGAGAGGAAGAGATAAACGAAAACATGAAAATTAAATGCTGAAACTGATCATTGCAATTGTAGTTGCACATTTTTTCACACTCCAAAACACTTTTTGTTGCAAGAGTTTTGTTTTTCATGTTAAATATTTTCGCTGCGTTTGTTTGCTTGCTGCTACTTCTTCTTCTTCTTCTTAGGTGACTTTATTCGAAGCCATTTTGCTTGTACGACTATTTTTTGTGTTTTTTTTTTTGTTTTTTTCGGGCTTTTGTTTGCGTTCGCATTCACATGCAATTTGCAATCAGAATTTGATTGGAAATGTTGTTGCATGTGGCATGTGGCACGTATATATATATTTACATACATACATATATATGTGTTTTGTGGGGCATTGCCATTGTGTGGCCAACATTGCGTACAGGCGACGACGACTCACACAACCACGATGAGAATGGCAATATGGAAAATTGGCAATGCGAAATGGGAGTGTAATCACAAAAAAAAAAAAATGTGTAGGTTTGGAGAAAACTAGAAAGAGGAAAGGGGTGCGAGAAAAAAAATGAATTGACTGCAGATTGCATGAATTGATTGAGAAATGCGAGGTGAAGAAAAAACTGAGGCGAGCCGGGGCAATGAAAATGAATGGGTAATAAAGTGGAAGAAACAGTCGATAGTGGACACATGGGTGGGCAAATGGAGGATGGATTGGGGAATGAATGAATGGTGAATTGATCAAGCAAATGAACGAATGAATGAATGAAAGAATAGATGAATAGCTACATAAATGTGAGAATGTATTGAACGGCGGGCAATTGCAATCAGTGCAGCGCGTTGCTGAGCTGAACTGAGCGGAAATGTGTGCAGAAAATGGCAAAGAGAACAATTGGGTATCTAAATTGCAGTTCCAGCTGTATTTCACTTTTTCATGCACCCACACACACACATACACGTGCCCATCATGCACAGCAGTGAGTAGATACACTAAATGTTGCCACTGTCCACACTTGCCTCTATTACCCGTGTAGTTGGCCAGGCTCTCGCAGTTTACGTGACGGCTGCACAGCAATCGGGATATCCCGTCCAGACAGGAATACACGGTTTTCACAAATACACATACATGCATACATACGATAATATGTCCACCAATAATATGTACACATCCGCAGCAACCGAATAAGCTCGCTTGTATTGCCATTCGACTGTCCACTCACTTCATTTGCAATTTGTTGCATTGTTCGCGTTCTACAGTTGCAATCGAATCAGAGGTCACATTGCACTCACATCCGTTGGTTGACTCGCCCGTTGCCGGTTGTTTGGTGTATATCATTTGATGTGGCCAAATGTCCTTCCTATTCACAATAGGTAACCTGTGCTGCGCTCGGTAACTTTCCTTATTGGTTGGATATATTTAAAGTACAGCAAGGATTCAGTAAGGTTGTGTGCCGCTATAGTTGAACTGCAGCATAGATTACCGGAAATGTATATATATTGTGATTTTATTTTTTAATGCTTCATAAACCAATATGTCGTTGAAATACTCCAGTATATATTATGTAATATCTTTGCGTGTATGCAGATTCAACATTTGACTCAAAAACACCATTTCTCATATACAGAGTTATTTGCAAGTTACAGAAAACAAGAAGAAACCCCAACAGCTTTAAAATAACATTTATTTTGATGTTTTCGTATGAAAAAATCATAGGCAAGAATTCGCTAAAAAAAACTCGAATATATCAATCTAATCCTTTAGGCATATGCTATACAATTCTGACCATATTTTTATTAAGAATATTATTGTTTTAAATCATTGCATAAACGTTATTTGATGTTGTTTTTTATTTTTCGATTAAAAATAATTGTTATTCTTGGATTTACAATTTCTCGATCATAATGTGTATATTAACAAATTTGTGGAGGGTGATAATAAAATGTCTTATGAAAAAATAAAACAAATATCGTAAAAAACACGTGTGTGCCTAAGTGCGCGAGCCGGAAATAAAATTTCTTTATAGTAGTAGAAATTAATAAAAGTGTTTGAAATTTGTAGTATTATTGTAAAAATAGTGGCAGAAATTAGTAGTGCCATTAAAAAAAAATAATGGTAGAAATAACTAAAAATAGTGGTAAAAATTCGTAAAATTATTGGTAGTTATTTGTGATAGGATTAGTAAAAATAGTGGTAGAAACGGGTAAAAATAATTGTAGAAATTCGTAAAATTAGTGATAGTTATTTTGGTAAAATTAGTAAAAATGGTGGTAGAAATTAGTAGTGCCGTTAATAAAAACAGTGGAAGAAATTACTAAAAATAGAGGTGCGATTAGTAAAAATAGTGTTAGAAATTAGTACAAATAGTGGTAGAACATAGTTAAAGTTGTGGTAGGAATTAGTAGAAATAGTGGTAGAAATTACTAAAAAATAGTGGTAGTATTAGTAAAAATAGTGGTAGAAACGGATAAAAAATAGTGCTAGAAATGAGTACAAATAGTAGTAGGAATTAGTAGAAATAGTGGTAGAAATTACTGAAAAATAGTGGTAGAAATTACTGAAATGTAGTGGTGGAAACTCGTAAAAATAGTGGTCGAAATAAGTAGAAATAATGGTAGAAATTACTAAAAATAGTGGTAGTTATTAGAGGTAGGATTAGTAAAAATAGTGGTAGAAATGAGTAAAAATAGTAGTAGGAATTAGTAGAAAAAGTGGTAGAAATTACTAAAAATAGTGGTAAAAATTATTAAAATTGTGGTAGGATTAGTAAAAATATTGGTAGAAATTAATAGTAGTATTAGTAAATATAGTGGTAGAAATTAGTAAAGCGATTTTGATGCGACTTTTGTTAAAAAATCACTGCCGCCAAAAATAAGGAATTAAATTATATTTCGTTTTTAAATTATAACTGTTAATTTTCCCGGTTTAAAAAATTCAATCGTGGTAATAATTTTAAATACTTTTTCCAGTTGCAAAAAAAAACCAATTGAATTTCTGCAAAAACGATTATAGAAACTTGTACTGTAAATTGTGGGTTTCGAAATCAGTACGAAACATATTTGACGAGTTTTATTCAAAATTTTTTCGAGATTGTCGATTATTATTATTATATATAGATATACTCGCGCTACGACCTATAGAGATTTATTTTTGCACCAGAACCATGTTCTTCTAATATCAACAATATCATACCATAAATATGGATCTAAAGAATATACATACACTGTCGTAATATCGTTAAATTTCGAGCCAAGTTGTAACAAAGAAAACAGCTTAATTTTTAAATGTAAATATTTTTATATACGTTTCGTTAGTAACTCCAGCAGTTTGGTTACGGAGATGGGGACCCCAAAACCTTCTTAAGGGATAACTGTCAAAATAGGAGCGACAGTGAAGTTGTTATGCAACTTGATTGCTTTCCTACATTTATTTAAAGGACTTGTCATAAAGCTAGTAGAAGTTCACTGCGAGCATGTAACGACTTATTTTTTTTTTAGCATAAGGCATTAACTACCAAACCGAATTAAGGAACATTTAGAGGTAAAAGGTATAGAGAGAGAGCATGTCGAATGATTTTTGTTCAAGTCAGGCTGATATTTCAACTGGTCACTTAGTTGTATCCTGCTATTCTAGGGTAATATCTCTACAATCGATAACTTCTTCGATTAGACGTTAGTGCAAAGTGGAATGCTTGATGAGGTGCTAGTATAATTTCACCCGTTACTCACATGGTGCACATCATAACCGTACATAATATTTTTTTTTTCATTTTAAAAAGTGACATGTGATATTCGGATTAGTGACATTGTTTACGTTTAGCCATCCCTGGTCCACCTGGAGCGATACAAATGAGCTTTTATGGCGAGGAGCTATTTATTACTATACAGGGATTTATATATTCATATATCTTTGCTGGTATCCTCATTGTCTATGCGCTACCTGACTTGCCCGAGAGGTAGTTCTTGGCCATGTATTCTACCATGATGCAAACATCGGCTGTTCTTCCCCGGTTTAGTTCGTTTATTGTCCATATTGCGCTTGCTTGGGAAAAATAACTTTCGGAAACCTTTTTTTATTTTTTAACTGGAGCACTGCACCTTTTCCGATAGTATTTCAGAAAATTTCAAATGCATTTCAGAAAAGCCTAAGCGTATTTCAAAAAAATGTCTTTAGCAAATTTTCGGCAAATAAGCTTTTGCCTATTTTCCTTTGTGTTAAGATAGGACGGACATATATTTTTGTTTATAATTTTAACCTCTGTGTTTTGCACATATATCGTTCTTTGGCAGTCAACACATGATAGCCTACACTTATTATATCATCAAAAAAGGACATATGTATGTAAAAGTTTACTTATCAAAATTATTCTAAAAACATTTTTCTGAAATACAGCTGTGTTTTTCTAAAAACTATTTGTACTTTTTTGAAATAAATTTGGCATTTGTTGGAAATGGTCTAGTTATGTCAGTTTTCTTCATAATGCCGCTTAGTATCTTTTTTATAAAACCATTTATAAACAAATTATAGCCAGTTCACTCAAAAGAAAGGTAGAGATTGTGTCTTTAAAACAAACTACGTTAAAATGACCGAAAAACAGTTTCATTACATGCAAAGGCTCAGAAGAGAAGAAGTATGAAAAATTAATGATTGCGCACAAAACATATTCTCTTAAACCAGAAACAGCTCAGAGCTCTTCGTCAATCTTGAACTAAAGTTATGATGTCATCCTTTCTCCCATCACATGAATTTTATCGTTTAGTTCGAGTATATACTTTATTTTCTGCGTAATCCTGACTAAGTCACAAAAATCTTAAATGTCAGGATTCTTGCTAAGCGTTTGCTTCGTGGAATCGCTACTCGGCCGTTTTTTTTTTTTAATATTGACAAACAAAATAACACACAATTATTTTCAGTGGTAGAAAAGGAAGCATATCATAAAAAATGCACTCACAAAGAACTCAATTTATTAGCGACTCCTCAGCTTGTCTACTCATCAACCGCTCACAAGCTCAGCTAAGTCAAATATTTGTTGCTTGTTAAGTAAATTGTGAAAATTTAAGTATAAGTAAACTCACAAACGCATGTACTTGTACAAATTTATGAAAATCTAAATGTTTTGTATGACATTAATTTGTCCCTCGTTAAACGACTGCAAAACGTGTTTAGTTTAACAGCAATGGCAAAAAAAAAACAAAAAGACTTTCGAAGCGCACGCAAAAAAAAAGAGGAGCAGCATGACAAAGGACTGCTGCAACACCAATACTAACACACACACACAAACCCACATACACGCACATGTAAACTAGTGCCACGAATTTATGACGCTTGTATAGGGGAAAGAAAAGCTCGGCACGTCTGCTTTGAATCACAGTTCAAGTATTTGCCAGGCAGTCATGCAAACAATTTGTTGGTCACTGTGCGGGCCACAAGAGGCACATGCGCTGTTTATGTGTACATATTTTTGTAAATTTTCACAATTTCTATATATAGCGTTTACACCCACGTACACAATTGTTATAAAAAAAATTGCATATTAGAAGTGATGGCTCTTTTAGTTTTGCCGCCGCCGCCACAGAACGGAAGGTCACTCATACGCCGTGACTTTCGGCTGTCACTACGCTAAATGGTGTTGCGAGTGTCTGGCCGTAACATAGACACACCCATGCATTTGTATCCTATTTATTTTGCTTTTATACTCGTTGCATCCGGTTGAAATTTTGCGCTTTGTAGCAACATCAACATGCTAGGTTGTGTTAGGGAAAGACAGTAATTGAAAGCGTGTTGCTAAAAAAATTAGGGAGCTGTGTTAAATGGCAGCAAAATAGTTTTAGTTTTGGTATCAAACGACTAATTTTTGTTAAAGGGTGAAGTACATTTAGAGGCCGAAAAAAGATATTTTTTATAGGAAATGAAGACAGTCTTTTTTTTTAAATAAGTATAACATTTATTTAGACTGATACCTGAGGTAGAAAAAAAAATCTTTTTAACAAAAATGAAAATTGAAAATTAACACATTTTTCAAGTATCTTGTAAGGCCGGGGGCTTACCTTACATTGTAATAGACAATCTCAATATGGGTAGAAATCTACAAACAAGTTTGAAAAACACATATAGATTTTAAAGTCCACGAACGGTTTAGTTGATATTTAGGATTATCGCTTTGGCTTATTTTGAAGTGAATCTGCTGCAATGCACTCAACATGGTCCACGGAAGTCTGCGGTAGGATAGAGCTCTCATATCCGCATCTAACATGACCCCAATCACCAAAAGAGAGTTACGAATCAACTATTCTTTCATAAATCAGTTAGGAATCTTTGACGTTAGGTTAAATCAAAAACTAATGTGTATATTTATGTTACTTTATTAAACGCATTATCCCGAACCACTTCGAATCAGCTTTGTACGAATATTTATATCCAGAAATATGATAACAGAAACAAATTGCTTAAATTTTTTTTTCAGAATTTTGGCATTGAGATTTACACAAAATCAGATTTCATTAGTCGCAGAGCTAGCAAAATTAGTACTTGTAACTAGTGAACGACCAAACTTCCGCTTAGGCTTCGGCACCTTTCGGTCCTAAAGTTCGTACAAAAAAAATTGAAGTTTGGCCGAACATTTGCCATTTTTTTAACTTAAAAAATGTATAAAAATTTACTTTTAATTCTTCTGTGCCTGTACTCCATGAACTTACAGGGCTTCTCCCAAACTTAAAAGAAACTACAGGCAAAATGTTCCCGTTCATCAAACTACTGTAAATGAGAGCGATTTTTGGAGATTTGAGAAAACTTTTGGGTAAAATCATGAAAAATGTCAAACGATCAGCTGTTGCACAATTGTGAATAAAAATTGTACGTTGTCAAGTTTATAGAGAAAAATATGAATGAAATGATCAGAGCTAATATGTTTTCTCTTTGGAAAAGTCAAATGAGCCTTAATTTGCATGGTAGCGATATGATTTGCACTAATAATACTGAAAGAAATTATTTATTGGATAACGAATTGAATACTTTTCGACTGCCAAGGAATTGTGACATTTTTCAATACCTTTTGAAGACTATATTCTCCGTTGAATAAAAATAACTTCGAAACTTCTGCCAGTTCCTCTATCGAGTGAGCAATTATTCAGTGTTGCAGGTCTGCTTTATACTCATGCACAGAATTAGTTGCAAGATCGAAATGTCAAGACTAATTTTTTAAATTGCAATATAAAATTCTCAAACTAGCCTTTTGCCTTTTGAATTCGCGTAAAATAGGTTTATCTGAAAACGAAATAGTTGATATATTGGATAAGCGGGATGCTCAATAATTTGATTTGTGCGAAGAAAATGATAATGCTTATAATCTTTTTCTACAAGGAATAGATATCGATCCTGATGATCAAATTCCTGTAGAGTCGTTTATAAGGCGCAAATTTAAGCCAGCAAACATTATTGAACTGAGCTTTTCCCAATTTCGGAAAAAGGTGTTTGAAGCGATAGAATTGGACTTTGGAATTAAAAATTCAAAAAGTGCCCATTTCATTGTTACAGAGAAGTACAGCATCAAGCGGAGGAAACTTAAATATGAACTAGATCCATTTTAGTACGCGTCAAGTTCCGTTCCGATTTTGAATTGAAAAAATATTTCCATTTATTCCATATTTTTCTTACTCTCATGAAGGTTGGACTAATTCTTTATGTCCTATTCGTAAATATTATAAAATCTTAAAAAACAAAAAAGAATGAATTCTAATTTAAACTAAATTAATTTGAGAAATAAAAAGAAACACAACAATAAAAATAAGAAATTTTAGTTCTTTTATGGAAATTACTTAATATATTGTCAAAATTTTCAAAAGGTTTGCAACCTCTCCAAAAGTATTGTTTCAATTGTTTTTGGATTTTTATGTACCTATAATTAAATCGAAATCTCTGAGTTGAAATAAAAAAAGGCTTAAAAATATAAGCTTTTTTTTATTGTTGATGAACTGAAATGGATGTGATTTAATAACAATAATAAAAATCCAGAATATTTAACAGTTCAGGGATTACTCTATTGTACACCTTGAAAATATTCGGTTCTGCTGCGACCGAAATTGGTTGAAGTTCAGTTCGGTTCGGTTCAGTTCGGCTGTAAAAATCCGTGTGCGGTTGTTCTCTATCTGTAACAGATATTTGAACTTGAAGATACATCATACCCCGAATGAAAGGAATACAGAAGGTGGCACAGATTGTGTTGTACCGCTAATCCTCTCTTGAAAATTTTGACTGAATTTCTACGTAACAACAGATTTGGTTTACAAAAACCGTAAATGGATGTGGACTCTTAATCGTGTGTATTCCTTCCAACAATACTAGTGTTTTCCCTTTCTAACATGTAGGCCAACTTGCTTCCTCTCAGTACTCTCCACCAGTAAGTCTAGTGTGACGTCACAGCCAAGTTACCCTCCCAATTTCAGATCAATCAGCACAACCTTGCTTCATATTCAATAATTATTTAGAGAAGACATTTACAATAAACGTCTTAAAATAAAAGACGTTGAAGGGTTAAAAAATATTTATCTTGCTGATAATTATTATGGAGGTACTTTTGTAATGTAAGCCTTTGAAAAATAGTTACAGGTTACTCACAAAATTTGTATCTTGCTATAAGTAATAATTTCAAATTAACATTTACCCATCTCTCTACTGATAGTTAGGTCTTTCATTTAAAGCAAAAATGCCGCAACAATAAAGTTAAGCAAATCTTCACTCAGCACTCCGATTACAATTCTCTCAGCGCATCTGATTTTAATTCATACAATTCAAGCGTAACTGCTACCAGACATTTCGTGCACGCATAAACTCGCTGTGGCTTCTGATGGCTGATGGCCCGATAGCAGCGAGAGGTGAGGGGGCGTTGTCAATAGGCACGTCTACATATAACACCTGCCGCTATCCTTGGCTGCATTTTGCTTTTATAGGTAGACATGTAACTGCGTCTTAGTTGTTGTAATTGTACAAGCATGATTGTTGGTGTTGCCACTGTTGTGGTGCTATCAAATGTTGCACGTGTCCACGTTTGCGCTATGCACGAACGCCGCATAATTAACCCAAAATGCCATGCACGCGAGTCCACAAATGCAAACACACTCACCGTGTTACTCGGCGCGCTATTGCGACTCTGGCATTCGACAAACTAGCTTTACATACTCAGCGTGCGTGTGGCGTTTGTTGCAAGCATTGTTGTAACAACATTAGTTATGCGCTGCAAGCAACTTTATTGTGCTCGTGTTACATTCTCGCATGCAAGTGCAACATTTGATTTATTGTGCAAGCACTGCGCGATAGTTTTGTCATAAAAGCTGCGATTTAGCTAATTTCATGGGTGATTTGTGGAATGCTAGCGATGGAGCGCCTTAAGGTATGCAAACATTTTCATCGTTAATGCGCTTACAACTTTGAGGTTTATGATTTAAATTCAAACATATAAATTATAGTTTTATAATACAAATACAATTTTTAGCATCTGCCTAACTAACACTAACTATCTTCGAAAAATCTTGTCGAATTTCCTAATTTGAGAAATCTACACTGCTGTGAAGAAATTTGTGCGAAGAAATTACACCAAAACATAAATCACGGTTTTCAAAGTGTTAACTGATAATTTCTGAATAGAGTTAAATACTTTAATATTTCAAAACCAAAAACTTTAAGGTGTTATATAAACTTGGGTATCTAGAAAAGTAGGGTATATTTGCATTTTTTATTTTATAATTACTATATTTCCCGGCGATACCATTTTGCATATCCCAACAATTTTCTTTAGTATATAACTAGACGCTCTTCGTGAGCGAAGAATTTTGCAAAATTCTGTTTTGTTACAAAATGGTGATAATATATCTGAAATTGTTAATTTTGAATCACTTAGTGAGTTGGTGTTTTTGGTCTACAATATAGAAACTTACTCAAAATAAAAATACCTTAGTTCACGAAGAATTCTTTGGGTGAAAGTTTCAAACCGATCAGTCTAGTGTCACTGTTAAGCTGCTTTTTAAAAAAATTCGATTTTGAGATAATTGCGTTTAAAGTTTCAACAGTCACTCAAGTCGCAGGACATCTTTGGCTATTCAATGCTCTAATTTCAGTTCTAAAAGCCAGATTCTTTTAAAATTTTGAAAAAACATTCTTGATCGAAGATATTAGAAAACGCAAAAAACGATCCAACCAAGTGAGCATAACCTTTTAAACTGTTAAAACTTGTCGATGCTTTTAATATTTTTGTCTAATTTTGTACGCTATGCTTAATGCCCAGACTTTGAATAAAAAATCTCAAAAGTTTTGAATATTTCAGAATTATTCTGCAGAGCTTTGGATAAAAAGGCCAAATATTATTGGCTCATCTAAGAAGGAAAATAATGAAGTACATATGAGTGAAATATCTAATTTTATAAATGGTTTTATTCATTTTAAAGAAGCCATTACGTAATTCGTCAGAGTAATCAAATTTTAGAAAAACCTTAAATGAAGAAAGGAAAATTTGTCATAGATTCTCATGTTTTTTCAGTGTTGGTTATCTAGGATTTGAAGTCTTGATAATGTTTTGAGTACATAAATTTTCAAAACCTCATTTGATTGCATTGGAATATGTAAGAAGCTTCAAGCTTTTAGGCCTCATTCACAAGCGGAGTAGTGTGAAAGCTATCTTGGCCTCTGAAGCAGCACTCCGCGCACTATCTTGCTGCCTTCCTTCTGTATGACTGCCTCCCGTGCCTGACCTAGTAAATTTATTTAGTACGGACTAGTCACTGGAGTCCCTTTAGACAAGGAATCGACTCTGTTATATAAAGAGAAAGATTTGGTTATTTATTCCGCGTATCTGTGCAACCACTGTACCGATTCTGAAAAATGTATTCGCTTATAAAGGTATTTTGAAAAACTTCAATACCAATTACTTTGCGAATTACCCCTAGTTTAATATCCTAAATTTGACTGAAGTACGCGAAAACTTATTCCAAGCTTTCAAGCTAAATATGAAGTTCATACAAAATAAACTTAAAAAACTTTCCATGTATGTAGATTTTGGCAAAGAGTTGTTCCTTTTTTAACATTCACGTTTGCGAAAAATAGAAAAAATACAGCGGCAAAATGTCACCGCAAGGAAAATTAATAAATTGACCCAGGAAAGACAGCATCTGGCGAGTCAGTTTAGTTTTTTGTGTACTTGTTGCTGTTTTCTCTTCATGTTTCTCTAGGTTCAGTTTCTCAATTTAGTGTCATATATTTCGCCTTGAATGAGGGGAGGATTGAATATTCACACTAACTCGGTTGAGCCACTTTTGTCTACCCGTTGCAACTTCCTTTGCTCACATATGTATCTATTTGAAGTAACAATGGTATATTCCGGGCGAGGGAATTTGAAGAAAGAGAAACTGTTTACTACAAAGAAGATTGAGCGTTGATCGTTTAAGCATTCGCAGTACTCAAGCGGCTATAGTTTTTTCACACGAGGATGATTAACTGGTTTATCTTCCTTATTCAACCAACCGAGCCCATTTTGCACCATCATGTATGAAGTAGAGATGCCCAATATCGATTAATATAATTTTTCAAATAACGCCTTAACGTAATCATTATAATTAAACGAAACGCGACAATCTGACCGACACTGACAATAAAACATAAATTTTCCATAACGGCTTTAATATCCAGATTTATCAGAAAGCTATCTGGTAGCTTACCACCCCTTAAACATATTTGAAAAAAGCGAGATAAGCTTCTCTATTTGAAGACACAATAAGAGCATTTAACACTTACTTCATAAATGCTTAGCCTTACTAAGCAAAATAATTTAGTTTTTTTTTCGAATTTTTGTTTCTTTCATCCCAAAGGAGAACAAATATCTAAATTTTTGACATTTTATATGTACATATATTAAAGATAAAATACCTTTGCCAATGTTTGGCCAAGCTTCTCCTAGAATTTGTGATGAGCGTCTTGATGCTGTAATACAAATTGAGGAACTCAAAGTGAGAAGTTTTTTCTTGGTTCGTTTGATTCAAGCGCGCGCACACTACACGCTCGGCTACGGCTACAAAGCTAAATAAAAAATTTTTTTCTAGAAATGGTTATTAGGGAGTTAAAAATATTAATGAGAAAATTTTGGAACGTCAATTTTATTCTTGACTATTTTGGCTTTGGTATTTGCTCCCTCATGTTGAAAAGGTGGATGGTGGCTTATTTTTTGTGCTAACCTCAAATTCGAATTTCTTTAATATTTTATAAATTTTCAAGATAAACCCATAGCTCAATATGCAACAATTAAAACAAAAACTGAAGCTAGAACTCCACATTAGTGTTTTCATGCGTTGTGGACGTTTCGAAGTTATTCAGATTTTACATGCGTTCAAATTTGGCAATCCCAAACGATAATTTTCAGGCACGAAAGAAAGATATAGATAAATACTGCAAACTTTCAATGCATTCATCGAACAGTCCCAAAAACACAAAAGTGTGGGGAAGACTTTTCAGTAAAGTAATTTATCGATAAAAAATAAATAATGTGAATCCGATAAGAATAAATTTTCTTATTTCAAAAATTTGTAATTAGTTTATTTTATTGCAAACCTACTTCAAGATCACATTAACTTATCAGCAAAAGTTTTCGTTCATTTTATTTCTAAATTGTATAGAAAAATTGTATATAACGTTGGAAGGGTTATCGAATGTTACATTGCCGTATTTTCGCGCACCAGAACTAAGTTCGAACTATATTCGAAACAGCGAGTCTAAAACGCTTGGGTAAGGTAAAAATTTTTTTATTTATGGGCATGATTTGATACTATTGCATTAATGTAACTTTTGAGGATTAAGCAGCGCAAATACTGGTACAGAGCTCTAGCTTAAGTAATGTCGATTCTTGAATTATTTGGATCGACACACGGATCGAATGGGAACTAAAAAAATCAACAAAATATCGAGTCCGCAAAGGCTGGATTAATCGAATTTGAAACGACACCTCTGGTATAAAAGTGAAGATTCCTGAGGAATAGCCGACATTTGAAAAGGGAAATATTTAGGCAGTATTTCCTTTATAACGAGGAGAGTTTGACACTATCGGTGATTAGCGAAACAAAAAAAAAGGGTCTTCGCTAATTTGTGACACGAAACCCCTTAATTACTATAAGATTTAGACTTGTAAATTTTTACCTATGTGACTTTCGGCATTCTGGGAATAAATAAATAAACTAAAGATCGAAGTCAAATTGGAGTGCATGTATACAAAACAAAGGCAAAAATTCGTGTATTTGAAAAAAATTCTATAATTGTTGTATATTTTTCCGCTTCATTATAACAAATTTTCTTAAAATAGATGAATTGAGGCATACAAGGATATATGTATATATATATATATATCAATTACTAATTTAAATTCATGCCACTAGACCTGGGGGAAGTTTAAACTAATTGCAATCAATACTAACTACTCAGCTCTTTACTTGCCTTTTCCGTAAGCAAAATATTTACATTAGATAATCCACAAAAAAAAACTTTACTGCAAAAAAATCTCTTGTTCAACATCACTAAAACTTTACAGTCATAAAATTTGCATCGCTAATAAACTACATTTGTCATACTTGTCAAACGATAAGGAGCCATTATTTTTATTACATTTTTGTTTTTTGTCCAATGCAAAACTGCTGCTAACAGTTAAAATGTAAAGCAAGCAATTGCCCCACACTTACATTCGCACACAAAAACCTAACACATAAACAAACATACTACAAGCACAAGTTTACATACCTACATATTTATTTGGGTAACTAGTAAATTTCAATTTATTGAGAGCGCTACCGTAGGACGAAGTCCACAATCCATTGAAAACTTTGTGCTTGATGGCCATAGTTTGTGTTGTGTTGTTTTTGTTATGTTATTGCTCCTCACTATACAAATTATTTATTGTTAAAAAAGTACGCTTTCGATTGTATTGCTGTTGTTGTTGTTGTTGTCGTTGTTGTACATAGCAAAGCGTGAAGTGTAATTTTAAGCTCTGGTTGTAGAAGAGTAATGGTACCGTAATAATAGCAGTAGTTATATTTAGTGATACTATATACTTTTATATTTTTTTTTTGCTGCCTGCCATTTCGCTATGCTTTCATAGAACTTTTGATGCGCGTTTAATATTGTTATTATTGTTTTTGTACTCGTTTGTTTTTTACCCTTTAAAAATGCAGTTATGGTCATAAAAATGTTGTATACTATTTGAGTTATGGTAGTTGATGAGCGGCTGCGGATGGAAAGATAAGAATTTTAGGGAGAGGAGGAGGGGGAGAGGGGGAGAGAGAAGGAGAGAGAGTTGCGATTGTGGATGGCTATTTGCATTTAAGAGCAAAAAGGGAGGGAAAATAAATCCAAGCCAGGATTGGTGCGTAACTTTAGGAGGATTACAGTAGGAGGCAAAATCACCCCAATTCGATAATAAGGAATCATGACTCTTCCATTGAAACTTCTACTTTTTTAACTTGCCCAATTCCTTATATTTTATATCACAAATTTAAATAGGAATGCAGTTTTTATATAAATTCATTAAATGCATTACTATTATAATTTAGTGTTTGCCTATGCCTCTAGTTTAATAGTAAAATTACACTTTGTCACAGAAAACAGTCATAGGGAAACTTAAACCCGGGTACACTTTCGTAATTTATTCATCACTCCCAATTTATGAGCAAATTACGATGAAACTAAGTAATGTGGCTTTGTAAAATCTGTCTGTAATTTCAGATGAAATAAAGTACTTTATCATAAATCAAGAGCCAAACGAAGAACGAATCAAAGTCTGGGCGAAGTTTAATCGAAAATAATTGCAAAATACGATCTCCCATAACCAAACTAAAGAATGCATTTTGAAATATCTGTGTTCCACTCAAAATTACCCTTGCCTCTAGAAGCTTTCTTTCATCATCATAAATTTGAAAAAAAAAGATAAATAAAAGACAATAAAATTGAAATATACTTATTAAAAATCATATTTTTCCCTTTGATCAAAGAACTAAGCAACCCAGCTGCTACCGAGCTGTCAATATAAATTAGGAACGGCAAGTGTGAACGCGCTTAGTTTAGTTGAAGTAATTTAAACAAAAATACGTAATTTATGTTGTAGTGCGCCCAGACCTTTACATTTATCAACGAAACCGGTGTTAATAGCTTCAAGTAGCCATAGTTATTGAGATAATAATTTTGAGCGAGACTATTTGTTCAAGTTATCGATGCCTATTTTAAGTTCTTTTTTATGAAACTCTTTAAATAATAATTATTAGTAAATAAACTTGTTTAGGTCTTAAAAGGCGGAACTATTTCGAAACCACTTCGTGGTTATTTCGGCGTTATTTCGCGACTAGTTTGCTATCACTTCTAGACTAGTTCAGGACTCAAAGAACTTGGCTTTTCTTTATTGCTTTTGGCGTAAAAGCGTGACTGGTCTTAATTCAAATTCCGAAATATTAGTAAATAAATTAAAATTAAAAAAAAAATAATAATAAATTGAAAAAAGTTGTTTAATTGTTTGCACCAATAATTTGATAATGACAAAAAAAGTATAAATTGCATAGTAAGCTCCCATATAAGGTTGACGGCAGAGTACACGCTATAAGCGGAGCGAAGATTGAAGCGATAATATTTCTTGCTATAATCAAAGCTATCACATGGCAGAGTGTATGCTAGTAAAAAAAAAAAACAAGAAGAATATCAAAAATTCAAGCAAATTCATGCTATAAAGCAGTTCACAACATACTTTGTAGCTTCACGCTTCATTTATAGCATGAATACGCTTTGCTCTTCGCTTACACTCTGACATGCATCAAGCAAACACATAAGAAAATACATGATGCTATTTATAGCACGATATAGCTTTACTGCTTTGCTCCGCTTATAGCGTGTACTCTGTCGTCAACCTAAGTCATCCTGAACTAGTACCAAAATTATTTCGAACTAGTCCCGAACTAGTCAGGCAAAGGTCATTAAAAGTCTTTGAAGACTTGAAAAAATTTATCTCACTGGCAATTATTATGAGTAGAATTTTATAATATAAGTCTCAAGATAAACGTCTTTGAGGAAATATTTATCTCGCTGACAATTATTATGAGAATAAGGAAATTATGATTTTAAAAATTATTTTACAATTAAATTTGGCTCAAAAAAATGGTAAGCACTTTCTTAGGAAAAGAAAATTGGTATTCAATGTTTTTAATGAAACTTTGGAACTGCGAATATTGTACAAGCCGTAGCAATTAAAAGAGAAACATTTAACAAATTTAAATATAACAAACAATAAATCTTTGAATAATAGTTTAAGAATAATTGATGGCTCAGGTTGCTCACAAAATGCATATTTTAAATATTAATTAATAACTACTCTTTTCTTTTAAAGTAGCAGTGTCTTTGGGTACATGATTAACACGATTTTTATTTGCCTTAAGCTTCGAATTCTTTCGCAACCGAATACTTAAACTATCAGCGTCGATATTTTAGCCCTTCACGGGCTGGATGTAGCTTTTTTTTATTTTATTTAAGCAGGAAAATTTTATGCAGAAACCGAACTGTTTTTATTAAATTTCATACAAATGAAATAAATGCCATCGAAATGCAATTAAAAAAATTACATACTCGTATCTACTGAATTTTGAATTTTCCGCCGATGTTCGTTAATATAACAACTCGCTTATGGAAAATCCTTTTCCAACCCTTTGTAGTTTCGTTTTTAATTTTTTAAACTTACTCCGCAACACTGCCGAAGTCGAATGGATTTCTAGCGCTATGACCTTTACCAAAACAACACAAATAAATATTATTCATTCTCAAATGTAAAATGCAGTTTGAAATAAGTGATATGAAGGATTGAGGAAAGACGCAAAATGTTGGTCAAGATTTCGTAATTGAAAAAAATCTGGTTCAAATGAAATTTATGTGATATATAAATACACGAATTAATTTTACGTATGAATAAAATACCTCGTACCCTAAAAATAAATTATTTTTGACGCATGGTTTTCAAAGTGTTCAAGGTATTACTGATAAGTCTCATATGCCAATTCGGTGAGTGTTTTTCATTCAGTTTCATAACTAAAAAGGCAAAATATTTCCAATTTTTGAAGTACCTTAGAATTTTCGCATTTTAAATTAATTTCATTATGTGAAATGTGGACTTGATTTCTGTCCGAGTTCTATGATATTTTAGAAACCAAACACATTATTTTATTCAAACGTTTGGTAAACTATCATGAAATAGTTTCTGTTTATTCTAAGTTAGCCCCACAATCCGATTTTCCATAGTTTTTAAATTTACAAACTTATTTCTCAAAGAGATCATTAGTGAGAAATTTTAGAGAATTTGGTTTTTAGTATTTAGTATGAAAAGTGGGTATAGTGTATTCCAAATCTTGTTGTTTTTTACAGCAAACTTAGTAGGTTCGTGTGAGAAGTGTGTAGAAAATTTATTGTAGATGGATGGAATAGTTTAGGCGATATATTTACTTGCCATAATGTGTGCAAAAAATAGGTAAAATGTTTTCGACTTATATCTAAAAAGACTTCCAAAGTCATTTCTCTTCAATGACCGAAATTTCAAATGACTTTGATTAATTGTTATACAAATGTATTTAAATCGGAAGAAAGAACTCAATTTTGTATCACCGATCTTTTATCGAGTTTTGGATATCGTTTACTTCTAACTGAATACTGAAGATTCTATGGAATTTTTTCCATTCAAAGTGTTTTAAAGATATCTTGAACGTCAAGGTTAGGTTAGGTTCCTGTGGTAGTTCCCGTAGTGTTTTATGAACGGTATCGTAAATCGGAATCAAGAAAGGTTAACCGGAGAAACGTTGCGTACCTAGAATGAAATCACGCAAATTACTAATCTCCACGCCAGAAAGCTCCTCTGGAGTCCTAAAGAAGTACGAGCCTAGGTACTGGAACTTCAGTCTCGCAAAGGGAGGACAGCTGCGGCAGAAAGGGTCAAAGACTATCTCCAGCCTAACCGCATGAATGCCCAACGGACAATGCCCAGTTAAAACTCCTACGAGGGTCGAGAGTTGCCGCTTGGTAAGCGACCTCAGCTCCTTTGAGCGCCCAGGATCCACTCTCGGCCAGAAGGACCTTGCAATTCTGCATGTCGTGGCAATTTCCCAGCGCTCGCAGAGACGACAGAGAGTCCATCTGTCCAGAAGAAGTCCGTAGGCAGCCAAAGGAGCCCCACCCTCTCCCTGCAAGGAGAAATGACTTCCAGGTCCCTGCAAGGAGAAATGACCTCCAGGGTACCCTGCCGAGCGAGCTCATCAGCCATGCAGTTCCCTGCAATGGTACTATGGCGCGGTACCCAAATTAGTTTAACGTCGAGATACTCTGAGGCGGCTGGTAGAGAAGTCAGGCACTCCCTGCCAAGTTTTGATATCACCATTAGCGATTCGAATACCTTAATAACGGCCTGACTATCCAAATAAATGTTAGCCCGTCTAGAGGGCATTACATTGGTTAGTAGCTAATTGGCTGCCTCCTTGATTGCGGCAATTTTGAACGTCAAAGTAGGAGCAGAAACCGAAAGGATTCAGAAGGTCCACGATAATCCTTTTCTGAATCATTTAGTATTATAGCTGGCTCTAATTTTTCACTTAGATATTGTCTATTAAATAAAATTTTCATGTTTTCGTGTACTCGATGTCGACAGTTTTTTTTTAAATGTCCGAGATTGCTACTTTGGCCTTTTGCGGAAGTGTTGTGGTTATATATTTAATATTTTATAATTGCATAATGCTTTAAAAATTGAGTTACATTTTATAATAGATAGATAAATTTCAAACTTTATATTTGGTTTAAGAAAATTCTAAACAATTTTCTTGGCAAATACCATTTTTTTGAATATTCAAAGTTCCATGAAATTAAAAATATTTGGCAAGCCATAGCACAATTTAATCTAATTAAAAAAACAACATTTCACAAATTTAAATGTAACAGCCATTTAACATTACATTTTAATAGGAAGATCAAATTTTAAATTTTTCCAATATCTTTATCTCAATAGCATTCTCCCCACTTCAAGTCTAAAATTTATTCAAAATTTGACGCAACACAAATCATGAGCAAAAATATGTTAGTAATTTTTACTTGCATATTTTTGCCATTCACTTTTTCGCTTATTTCCAAATTGAATACCATAAATTCCAAAGCTGATTGACCCGTACCAAAAACTCTTTTTTTTTTTTATAGGCACCTGTGGCTCGTTAGCATTCCATTCCTTGCCAATTCTATTGATATATTCGCTGCACTTGGGCTTTTTCTTTGTATTTACATTAAGTTATGCGTAAATTCATAGGAATTGAAATATTTAAGTAATTTTAATGCCTCGAAATTATGGCGAACGATTGATAGAATGTCGACAAAGTGAACACGAGGAATGGTAAGAGCAATAGTTAGATTATCATTAAGATGTTGTGTACCGCTCTACTTTGTATTTATAGCTATTTGTTTTTAGAAAATATAGCACTAATTTGTTTACCTCAAACCACGCAATGGGAGTTGCCGCCCAATTTCTTTCCTGTGATTTTGTGGTCGTTTAATTTTGTATAATAATCTGTCTAAAGATGTTGCACTCAAAGCGCTTTAATTTCTCAAAAATGTTTCACAAAGTTAATTTAATTTCAATTTGTGTGTGGCTTAAAAGATTTGTCTGCAAATATTTTTTAGACTTCCTAAACCTTATTTGATATTATACGACTTTTGTTTAAACAAAAAACATTCATCCAGCCCACTGACCAACGAAAAAATATTGTCAAAATCAGAAACAAAAGATTCAAAAATGTACCTATTTAAAAATATCTTTAAACTGGACGAAAGAATTGGCTCATATCCTTTAGCTTGCTTTCGTCTACTTGATGCTGATGACGTCGCTGGCATCAATGGGAGCTGTAGAATGCCGCCGCGTGAGTTTGGATGTAAGTTATTGATTACCAAGATTTGTTGAGTTCCCGAACAATAGTTGGTGAGTGATAGGTTGGACCCACTTGCCAAATTACAAGAGAACCCTCGTCGTCAATAATTGACCAACGAACGAAACCTCCGCTCAGCCTAAGGAGCCATTTTTTGATAGATGCACATACAGTCAGAATAACCGATGCGACACTAGCTAGAAGAAGAGCGGAAACCCTTAGTAGCAATTTATTTATTGAACTAGACGAACTCGAACCAATAGAGGCTCGCGACTTGACAAAGTCCCTTCGGAGTACGTTACAGTTTTTAAGAGAATAGGGGTAATTTATTAGACCCCGTACGCCTTCACACGGAGTCAAGGTAATTCCTAATAGAGTTTGTCGTCTAACCTAATAGAGATTAGTAGCTTCTTGTGGCTTGCTACCGAAACTAAATTTAGTATAATGATACCCGAGCCATTTTTTAGATAAGAGCCTGCATATTCTGCTTCCTAAATACCTTGGCATTTCGTAGTTATGAGCTTTTGCTTAGATTCAAATACCCCAACAAGAATATTTGGTATTTTGAAATGCCTGAAAAAGTGTCACAATAGAAAGGGTAACTTTTCACTCTAATTCCCCAAAATAAGCTTGTCATGTATTTTTGTGGATGCTCACATTTCAACTGGTTTATTTTAAATTAGAGTTATAAGACTGCCGGCACCGCGAATTTTGGGATAAGTTAGAAAAAACCCCCAGCGTCAGTCAAATAAAAAAACCAATCTCCACGGAATTCTTCTCTCTCTCACTCACGCAGGTCGGAAGCCACAGTCGCTTTTCGTAGAAGGTTCTGTGAGTTCGGTAATTATTAGCCTAGGACTGATGTAAAGATGTGCTCATTTTCTAATTGAGTTTAGTGTAATGACGCGTTGTAAAACTGAAAATTAGCTAATCTGCTAATAATACTAAGTCTGGTTGTAACTCAAAAGCCGGAATTATAAATCTAACAGAGCCCACTGAATCCACAGTATATCTAAATTTTTTTGTTGTTGCAAATATTGCAAAATTGCATTTTATCAGAAGCCAAATATTAAAAAAACAGTTTCAAAATTACTAAATCTAAATAGCTATGTATTTATGAAACTGTATATAACATTTTTTAAATATTGTAAATTTTCGCGGAAATATTTTCTTCAGAGCGTTATAATCGTATGATACAATTCGTGGTAAATAAATATAAGGTGAAGTTGAGCAAGCAGCTGATTGAATTCGCTTGGTGCACGTTAAGTCCAAGTGATGTGTTTGTTATAAACCCTACTGTCATTTTTTAGTGTAAATTTTTGTTTTTGTACTTATAACACCACCTGATATGAATTCCCCTTGGTACAGTTACCCAACGACGTAACATCGGCGAATATGTCAGCTGACAGTTCATGACGAATTCATATAAGGTGATAGCATCTCATAAGCTAAAGGCTTGTTCTCCTTTCCAAATTCGTCTGAGTTGTTTTATTTACGCAAACAAAATATATGAGCACTACTGGGCGACTTTCGATTTTAGTCTCACTCGCAAAGTTACACAAACAAAACACACGAAGAATTCACCTTAGTTGTCTGGCTATCTACTTCTATGGATGCACCTGGGGGAAACTCACCCACCAAGGCGAATTCATTAAAGTTAGCGTTACTTGAACAACTAATTTAAAAGCAGTTATTTTATTTTGATAATTGGTACGCATAAAAACAAAAACAAACATCATTAAAAATTCATGTGAATTTGGTTTAAATTTGTTCTAGTAACACCACCTTAAATGAATTCACTTTGTCACCGATGCTGAATTTTAGCGTGGGGTAAAATTTTCACAGTGTAATCCATGCCGCTTTGGTTTCTGTGGTATAATCTTATTGAATTATTGAAAAATTAATTAAGAAACCTTTAAGTTGCTCTAAAAATACTTGAAAATGATTGATGAAGATGGTAAGCAATTGAAATTTTCATTCGTTCGTTTAAATTGTTTTTGTTTTAGTTTGTCTTGTAAACATCATGAAAACTATTACATTTTTAAAGTTGTGTAAAAATGTATTAAATATTTGCGCAAAAGCAGTCATGTATACAATTAAATGGTAACGCTAAGGTCCAAGGACATAAGAGCTTGGATTTTGTTTGTACTTCAAACCGTCAACCTAATTGGATAACTGGACTTGAGAGAAAACCGTGATAAATTAAGTGGTGTTCCTTTGTCAAATTTCTTCGGAAATAAATATGTAATTACAATAATTTGACACTACCGTAGCAGTCTCGATAGCTAAGCCGATGATGATTGAGTTATCGATATAATAAAAATAACTTTTTATTGAATATTTTGACAGAACTACACATCCCAACAGAATTTGTGACATCACACACAAGTTACTCACCTGAATTTCACACCAACCAGCGCAATCTTGTATTCTATCATTCTTGGACAGTCATTAACATACCAAAATCGAAATATTTATATGTATAATGATATAACAATCAAATCGATAACGATAATGTGGTAACAGTGGTTATTTCGATAACAATGATATCTGGAGTACCGATAATGGTTTATATATCTGCTAATAACGGTATCTATAAATCATTGAAAACAATAAGTATATCGATAACAATAAGAATATTACCGAAATTAGTTAGTATCCTATAGTGAAAGTTACAAACAAGAAATCGATCACGATAGCGATATCGATAACGCTAATGATTTCGATATCCTATAAAGAATACCAGTAATAATCTCTGGTCCATAAATACTGACCCGAAATAAAAGTATTATCCAAGATTTTTTTTTAAAACGCTTGTGAGTAAGTATTTATATTTAAATTATTTCTATAGGAAGAATATTTGTTTCAAACCCTCCATCCTTGACAAGTCTCCCCTCAATCAATTATTTTCCATTTCCCACTTTTAATTATACTCTCACAAAATTAGCGGCTATATTTCATTTTAAGTTCCATTTCACTTTAATGAGTGCGCGCAAAAGAAGCAAAAAACAATAATTAGCCAAACTACTTTGTAGATTGGTTAGATGACGCTTTGGGTTTGCCCAAACCCAGCCGACCGACCACCACTGTCGCTATGGGCAGAGCCCACGCTATGCATTGAAAACAGCCAGCGAGACATTCAACAGCAAATCAACTTAATTAGTTTCGAATTGCGCGTAAAAGGCGGGAGAGGAAAGTTGACGAAAGTGGCGCCAATTCTCTGACGGCGCTAAGTTCATATACTTTCATAGCTAAATTGGTACAATCATATCGGTAGGCGCTGAGAATGAATGAACGAACGAATGCGACGAGTAACTGCGTAAGCTTCTCTATATAAAGAGCATTTGGCCTCCAAAGGATGACTGTTCAATGTTGTTGCTACATTTTTTTCTTTCCTATTACTGATTTGACTATAAGCACTGAAAGCAGCATTGCTACTATTTTATGCCCTGACTTTTCACTATTACGCGCAATTTTTCGCTACTCTCCATTGACATAGTAGCGGCGGTGCGTTGACGTTGTCCTTGTCGTGCTTTTTTTTTCTTTGTTTTTTTTTTTTTTTTTGAATTCGAGTATGAAAATTTGAAAGGCAAAGCTCAGCGAAATGAAAAGCCACTGTGAAGATTCATTTTTTGTCCTTTTACTACGTTGCCGCATTTGTGGAATTCCCAATTGAGGTTAATGGGAATGAGTTCGCATAAGCGTTGGCCGTGAGTGGGTGGTATGAGGGAGGATGATGGCTTGATTGCGTGGGATGAAAATACATTTTTCGCATATTCTCTTTTCTAGGTTGGTTATGAGTTTCATTGTTCGGGGCTGCATTCACACTCGGCTCACTCCCAAGCTATTGCCTCAAACCCAATTTGTCACTGCATTTTGTTTGGCTTCATTCCACCGGGAATACGTTTATTCAAATTTTTGTTTGCTTACTTGTTTTTTTTTTTTCATTATTTTCACTCGCTTTTCTTCATTTACTATTTTGTTGAATCACTGGTTGATTTTCGGAGCTTTATGGTGCGTTGAAGTTTCTTAAATTTTGAATGAAGCGCATGGTAATAGTTGAAAGGAAAAGTTAAAGTTTGCGGCTACTGGTAGCGATAGAGAGAGAGATGCGTAGGAAAACAGGGAGAGGTAGTGAAAGTTATGTTAACTTTTTTTTTAAGTATTCATTTTCATTTTTGCCTAATGACATTTGAGTTAGTTTGTCGTAGAAATTTTGTGATGTTCTAATGGAATTTCATAGTTTTTCCCTTTAAGTTATGTGAAATGGTAATGTGGTTTTGTCATTTACAAAAGGATTCGCTCTGCTAATTAATTGAAATTGTGTTAGAACGAAACTATAGAAAGCTAAATGAGAATCAGTTTTTACTATGGCGTGAATGGACGGATATTCTATAGCATTCTTGTTTTGTTAAAAACTATGAGAATGGAAAAGGAGGGAAACTATGCTACCGGGTTTTGATAATTACATATTGCCAAATTTCTTCACGAAATACAATATTAATACAGAACGTACCAAACAGCCGAGATGTAAATAACAATAAAAACAAGGTGCTGGGATTCTGCTGTAGCCATCCGTTCCTTTCCCTTCCCATAACTTTTTTCGCTAAACAGTTTCGGCGCTGTACGCAATCGTATGAAATCCATTACACTATACAAACAAGGGGCAACTACGTCCAAAAATCTTTTTTTCGGCACGTCTTGCGTAGCATCCAATGCCAATTGGTCCTAACGCGTAATGTGAAGTGCAAACAGGCCGAATCCCCTATCACACAACAACATCCGCGAATAAGTCTCGTGACAGAAGTTCTCAACGGATGCTTTACGCGGGCGCCTTTGTCCCCAATGCCGTCAACGAGCATTACTTACGTTCGAGAATCGGTTGCCACTTAAAGACAGGGACCTTGGCCGCCGTGTACACTGTTCAAGGAAAGAAGGGTTGCGAGGCTTCTCAGAAAGTTCGGCGACGGCCCTAGACCAGGCAAATTCAGAAAGTCAGCAGAGCAGGCGAATAGCTTCTTAGTCGTTAATCGTAGCCAGCATTACATGAGAGAGAGGTACGACGAACCCAACGCTCAAGCTCCAATGAGAAAAGATTTAGAGGCAACGACTTGAGGACAACAGCTTCAATGAATCGAAGAGGCCTAGGCCTTCTAGCATTTCGGGCCCACCTAACGAGCTCAAAAGCCTTTAATGAAGTCACCATTATTTCGTACTGTGGTCCCATATTAGTGGGGAAATGCAGGTATTATACGGAAAAATCTTGGTCCCATACCAGCAGAGCGTGACGTCGGTCTCTACCAAGGTAACATCATGCTGTAATCCTGTGTCGACGAAAGATCACTTACTCTTGACAACGAAATTGTTTCAGGGATGGCAGAACTACTTCTATTCTTCCAAAGATATAATGGCAGTAAAGCAGGGAACCCGGGCGTCCGAGCTAGTGAATATGTGGACGACAATTTGCTGTCCCAAGACGGCAATTTGGAGAAGCAGGGTGTCGTCTCAAATGAGCCTGCCCTTGGAGCAGACCTCCGACGACCCTAATCCAATTTCGCAGCGGTTATTTGATGCCGAATTCGAGGGAGATCATGAAGGTGTTGCAGGTTAACCTTCATCGTTCGTATTTGGCCAGCAGCATTGGGTAGTGAAGGATAAAGTTTGTTGAATTCGTACTACTGTATACGACGTAGTGGTAGCCAGTTCGTGATTATTTAGAATATGGTTAGATTGTAATAAATATAAGTATATTACTATAGGATTGCCTACTTAATAAATTTTATATGAATGTGTGCTTTCGAAAAGTAGATTTGAAAACTTTAAATTACTTACATAAACAAAGTCAGTTTCAAAATGCGCTAACTTACCTGAAAATAGAAAAAGATGTAAATAAGTTACTATAGGAAAAAGTATTTGTATAATATTTACATATTGTTTTCAAATAATATAAATTAAAATCAATTTTTCCAGGAGTATCCTTGCCATACTTTCCGAAACATTTTAGATGCTCCAGTAAATTATCTTTTATGATGATTGTAATACGTTTCATCGTATTACAAAATACTGTTGTTTCACGCTCAGTGTTTCTGGCCTAATTATTTCTGGCCACCCTAATGCCCGCATTAAAATATTTCGCACCACCCTAATGTTGTGAGTAGTTTATATAAGTACGCACGCTAGCACATAGTACCGTATAAATATGCCCCCGCCGAACTATGAACGGATTTGAGGGGAAACTCATCGAAAGTTCACAGATCGGCGGTTCAAAACAATTTTGGTTTATCGCGCGCCTTTACCTCAATTTAAAAGTCCAGGACGACCGATCGCTTGTTTACCAGCAGCAGCTTCCACGCCACATCAAAGGTAATTTACACACACAAACCGTATTGTAAGTATCAGTAAAACTTTCCACAAATAAACCATTTGAATTTTTCCGAAATTCATTTCTAAAATCATTTCGTATATTCTTTTCATTTATTTTAAATAAACTTGTGAGTCGCGCCCCTGTGTATTCACTAAATCAATTAAGGGCTAACGACATGTCTCTTATGGGCGTGTCTAAGCTCTTTCAAAGAATTAATCTCATCTCTTGATTTTGCTGTTTTTGATTCTATAAGTTTGGCTATCGTTCATTATAAAGAAAATTGTCGCTCAATGGTTGAGGGATAGGTTCTATTAAATGATTTGCAAGTACGACGTCTCTTGGGTTCACGGTATGATCATTGAGCTGCAGTTTATAATTTATTTTTTTTACGAAATTACGTGAAACTCTACACCCTTTAAATTTTTACTTGATTTAGATGTAAATGACGAAGCTCATGCGTGTCAAAACTTCTTCTGGATATAACTATATACTTGGGTTTGTTGACATTTATTTTAAGTTTATTTAAACAAAGCCAAGTGTATATATTTCATTTAAGTCATCCTATAGTCTAGAAATCATATCAACAATACTGTCACCACTTATCATGACCAACTACTATAATTCTTCTTTCCAACATCGACGATATAATAAATGTTGTTTTGTTGTGTGGACAGCAACTTTTTATTCCGAATTACCTGAGTGATAATTTTCGATATATAAATAAAACCTACTCATACATATTCAGGGAAAATAATAGTTTCAGACTACCAGCATGTGGACTGAAGTGGACAAAAAAGAATATGTTTTACTTTAATGAACTATCGCCTCCGATAAAAAAAAAATTGCGACAATTTTGCCAGATTCAAGACTTTTTAAATTGATTACTGCAGGGTGTAGGTGCGGAGCCTCAACTTTTCTGCCATGCACCAGAAAACGAGTCGGAACCACCACCTTCCACCAAACGCCAAAGAACAAACAGCAAAAAGAGATTACTTTGCTAACACTCAGCGGCTCGAAAGCTTAATCCCGTCGTCCTGAGGGTGTAGACGTTGAGACTCGGCCTTTCCATCATACGCCAGGATATGAATCGGAACCTCGTATGTTTCGACCATTCCCTCAACCAAACACCAGAGCAAATGCAATCGTGTGCAAAACAAATTTAATAGGTCGTGCTTTACTCTCCAACAAGCAGCGATGCAGAAGCTCGTACTTTCCCACCACCTAAAACGCTGCTTGGAAACTAGGCCTTGCCATCTGTCTAGACAATCGGGATCGGAACCGCGTTATTCTTTCATCATGTGCAGCGAAACAAAAAATGGCCGAGCGAATTGAATTGATTTACAGCGCACATTTCCATAAAGTTTATGTTTTCAACCTTATTAATTTAAGTTGCGTGTTCCTATTCACTTTGCATATAGCTTTGTCTTTGCCTACCTTTGCTAAAATTCAAAGACAAACTCTAAAAGCGAACTACAGTTTTTCTTCAAAGGCATTTCATAATACACAATTTCTATGTAGTTTCAAACCAAAATCCTCTTTTTACGCAGGTTTAATACAATTACGCCAAAATAACTACCATAACTCATTCTGAGGTACTAATACTATGACAAAACTCTTAACTGTTCGAACCTATAATAACTCTCAGCACACTAAATTCTGTATAATTATATTAATTTTAGTTTTCCTCATACAAACTTCAAGTTATTTTCAGTTAATTAAACAAAGTGTTTTGCTCCTGCCAATTTCAATCTATGTAAATCAATAATCCATGAAATAATTATACTTAGTAAGAATATATTATTTGGCCGATACATATGCGTCGTTTAGATAAATAGTTCCCACCACTAAGCTCCGCTACAATACAAAAAAAGCGACAGTAATAGCCATTAAACTTAATTGCGTTCAATAATAGACAAAGCCAACTTACAATACGTCATACAACTATAATAAATTATTTCCACTCAACGTGTTGAGATGCCAACAATGTTAATGATAAAGTCAAGCAGTAAATAATTACCCGCATTCAAGCGGTAGATGGGTATTGGTGGTCAAAAAAAATTAAGTTCTTATATTTATTTATTTGTTTATTTATTTATTAATCTACAGTACTTAGTAACTTACAGACTAGAAAGAAATATAATAATCAAAACCAATTGGTAATTAATATAAAATCCATATTAAGCAATTAAATTTCAAAATTTTTATAAAGTTTAATCTAGATAAAGCGAAAAATCAAGCAGATTCGAACTAGATAACGCATTAAATTCCCGAAGTGCACGAGCAATAGGTGCATTACTTGCAAATATAGTCTTCAAGTTTTCCCCCATAAAAAGGAGACAAATTGCGAAGACTCCTTTGCGGCACATTAAAGCTTATCCGATTCAACAAAAATAGGCAATCAATAAACCCATTAATAGCATTAAATGTGAACGAAAGTGAAAGGACTGTCCTTCTCTTTTCCACGGAGTCCAGACTAATTAGCATACGGCGAGAATTGTAGGATGGTACAGGATCCGCAAACTGATTTGAACGCAATGCAGGCTTAAAAAATATTTTTTGAACACGTTCAATTCTACTGATCGAGAGTTGGTCATATGGTCTCCAGATGATAACTGCATACTCCAAATGAGAACGGACTAAAGACATACATATATAGCAGTTTGCAGGTATATGGATCAGAAAATTCAGGTGCATTGCGACGAATAAAGCCCAAAACTGAATACGATTTTGCAAGAAAAAAATTAATATGACTAATGAAAGAACATTTAATTCACAATAGAGTTAGCTTTTTAACTCTCCTAAACTACAATTTAGCGAGTCCCGCAACTTGCGTATTTTTCCGAGTTATTCTTGTTGCTTTACAAGCCATTCGTTATCCTAGCAAGGGTTCTTTTGCGAGTATGTAACAAAGAAACGGGCCTGGTATTAATGTATCATATGAGTTGATGAAAAGCAGGTTTACACTCTGAGCATTACTGAGCTAGCAAATTAATGCCGCATTAGCATTAGAACCCACACCCATGAAGAGATAAAGCCATAGACACAGGCGCGTATAACTGCACGTATATTATTTATTAGCCTACTATACGAATGGACTCCTATCGACACCTAGACAGCGTTTACCCCATATTTGGTTTGCTGTTTGACTGATAAATTAGTCCGCCGCCAACCTTGCAAATAGTGATGGGCCTAGTCGAGTCGACTCTAGTACTGACTCAAGTACTTTAGAGGTACTCCCATACTCGAGTTAGCAAAATTTATTATTCGACTACTTTTAGTACCCAAATACCGAATCGAGTATTTGTGATCATAGACCGTAGATTACAAAGATGTTGCATTTAGTTTCGTTTCCTGTTCTAAGAATTTTCGTTCAATTTCACTACATCAGAAACCTATTGGATCAAATAAGATTCTAATAACAATTAGCAAATCTCAAAATAGTTTTGGTATGGTAAAATTGGACTCGATTTTCTGCTAGTGGAACCGTGAGAGTGATGCAATTTCTTTGTAATCTACATTCTTTGTTTGCGATACACAAATCGCAGTTTTGCGGTTTCAATTTATTATGCGCAAAATAGAGAAAACTTATACATCCAATCTCTACAAGCGTATAGCATGTGTACATCGCCAACAATAGCTAAAGGCAATCGGTAGAAGAAAAAATTACGATATTTTAAGCAGTTCAAAATAAAGAAAATATTTCCTTGTTGCGGTGCTTTTTTATAAGTGTAAATTCATTCCGATAAATAACTTTATTTATCTATTGAATCTTCTCTTTAAGAGGCTAACATTAAGTTTTAAAATCTCAATTTAGCTCTAAAAAAAATCCACCTTCTTATTGGAGGAGTATCTCTGGCATATGAGCAGCGCCGGTTTTGCCCTTAATTGCCGCCCTGGGGAAATGCCAGAACCCAGCCGTTTCCAATCTCAAAAAACTGTCTACCTTTTTAGGATAATTTACGCACATTTATACTTTCTATTTTGCACAAGGAATTCGCAAGGAAGTAAGAAAAAAGCAAAAAAAAAAAAACCAAAAAGAAGTTAATTTAAATTTTGCTTGAAAAATGCCGCCCGGAGTAGCTGCCCTTGTTGTCCTTTAGACAAATCCATCCCTGTATGCGGGACCTTTTATTAATTACCTGACTGGAAAGTCATTTCGCCTGAGTCGTGGATTTTCTTATTCCGAATGTACCGCTCCTGTGACTGAAGGGTTTTGAATGAACTCATTGAATGATGTCCACATTATTGACATTCCCCCAGGACTGTGATCCGTACGTCCACCCTTTTTGTTTACACATAACTTTTTAACAGCCGAAGAGCGGGAAACCCTTTATAAATTACTGTAGAAACTTTGTTTTCCATCTTCCAAATCTTTGCTCAATACTTTTCTGTCAAAAACCACTACAATGCTGTATTAATTTCAATTTAAACGACACAATTGATTTGTACAAATATTTGAGTTTGAGTAAAAATCCGCATTCAAATTTATAACGTATTCGAATACCGAACTGTGAACACGAATATCCAATTCTAGTCAGTGACTCTTTTTCCAACTCGATTCCTTTCTTATTGAGTACTAAAGTACTCGAGTACTAAAAATAGCCGATTCGACACATCACTACTTTGAAGGGGACATATTGAAAGACTGTCAATTACTAGAGAGCAGCTGACAAATGATGCGTACATATATCCTAACTAAGCACTCACTCGCACATATATATTTATTTATACATACATATATCAAAGTAAACATATGCGTATACAGGTGTACATACAAAATTTCCAAATATGGATGTGTGGAAAGGTGCTCTTATCTAATGCGAACTCAAGTCAAGCGTAGGTCAAATTGTGTACAGCTGACCGTCATCGCCCATCCAAGGCCGCTTAATAATAAATGGTAAATAGAGACGTTAAGCAAAGGTAGTCTAGTTGGCGAGTGATAATGAAAATTAGATTGTCAGTGGAGGAGGCAGAGAAGGATGATGGAGAAAGTGTTTGTTAATTTGTGTGCGTCAGACGTACGGACTTCAACACTTATATGTATATGTAAGTATATATCGCACATTTGCACAACTAAATAACATCGTTATGATAGAAGAAATGGCTACTGCTGATCCAACTGCTGTCACCATAGCCTCGATCCCCAGAAGGCGGGCATTTGCCTACAAATATTTGCTTTGAAAGCTTGGCAAACGTGGGGAGTTGGGTAAACAAATTATTAGTTGACTTTTATTGAGAAAAGTTATATTCAAAGTAGGTATGTTATTAGAAGCACGTGCTCATTAATTCCTCATTTCTTATATGCAATATTTATAGTTTCAATATGCACGGCATGAAGATGTAATTATGACCAGTGACATCGAAAATATTGTATATATATTCCCCAATTTTATTAAGTTTCACTTTTTTTAATAAACGCTTTAGTGTTTAGGCAATTGGTTTTCTTTTGGGGCAGCAGGCACTAAAAGGAGCGGTCAGTTTAAGATATTATACGGAAGCAAAGAAATTTGCCGGCGATGACAATAATATATTTCATGATCGAAAAAATTATCACAACATAACAATCAGACCTGACAGAACAAATAAAAGGAGAACGATTGATTTTTATCGAAAAATAAAAAATTACAAAGTGACAATCAAACTTAATCGAAAAAATGAAAACCAGAGCATAATGATTATTTTGGATCAAAAAAAATAAAAGGCATAAAATAAAAAATATTTTTGTTCGAAAAAAGAAAAATCACAAATAACGATTAAACTAGAACGAAAAAATGATAGTCCAAGAATACCGCTAATTATTTTATCGATCAAAAATATTTTTTATTTTATGGCTTTTATTTTTTTGATCAAAAATAATCATTATGCTCGGCTTTTAATTGCGATGCAATTTAAGAAACGATTATTTTCGGTCGAAAAAAATAAAATCATAACATATCGTTTATTTTTTATCGTGATTTTTGTATAAAAATTATAACCGTTACGGTGAATGAAAAAAGTCAACAATAATCAAATTGGTATAAATTTGAGATGTTATTTTAAAAATCACCACATCGTCTCATAAAGTTTCTTTATAAAATCCAAATAGGTTTGAACTCAGTGGTGCGATTCACTAAATTTTGTTAACGATATCCGCATAGTTAAATCATCTTAACGAAAATTTTAACGATGCTGCTATTCAGCAGCCATTTCTTAACGATTTTCGCATTCCCAAAATCAGCTGTTGTCGTTAGCTAGTCGATTACCGAAAATTAAACGACAAAACATTTGCTGTTGTTAATTCTTTCGAAAAAAAGAAAGATTCGTGATTTCAACTTAAATATTTAAAATTCGGTGACTTGTTTTCTTGAAATAAAACAGGAGCATTAAATAATATCGTTTGAATATTTGGCATATGATTTATAACGAGGTGACGAAGATGCAAGCACTCCAACAGTGGATCACCGTTTACCCCGGGATGTGGACAATCTCTTTCACCCGTAAGTGAGCAATGTGGAATATCAATGTGCCAGGCATCCGTAAGCCGGTATTCATCGGGTAACGAATGCAATCAATGATTCATTGCTTCCCCAGAAAGTGAAATTTCCTATGCCCCAACTTGAACGCCAAGCTTCTAAAGAAATGTTTGCTTCGCACAATGCGAGTTTTGAAAACGAAAACCATAGCATATTTCCGGATATTCCTTGGAGTCGAGTTGATGACTATTCTACCAAATCACTCAAAGGAGTGTCCGAAATTCTGCTACAATGGAACATTGCAATATATAATAAGAATTATAAACGTTTGTAGTTTGAAATAAACTAGTATATTTTTTCACTTTAATGAAATATAATAAAATTTATAAAATTTGTATTTGGCAGCGCGAATTCGCACTACAGTCGTTGATCCAAGCCATCATATACATAAGCAGAATATTTCACAAATACTCTGTATTTTTGAAAAATTGAATTGAAAGATAAAAATATATAGAAGATGCTCCTCGAAAATTTTTCTTCTAATTTAATTTTTGTATTATATTACTCGTAACAATTTGTTGAAAATCGAATCCCTACCTTTATATAACTGCGGCTAACGGACCTTTTTTTACAGTTTCGTATTGATATACAATAATTTAGCTTGAAAATAAAAACAATCGATTCTAATAAACTTCAATAAAATTATATTTATTTTTCTGGTCTATTTTATTGTTGATTTTTTATTTCCGAACCGTACCGAATTTTATTTGATTTTGCCTTGAGCGAAGCAATAAAATTATGCATATACAAATACTGTATATATGTACATAGATATATACTTATATATATACCAACAAAAACTTCTCATTGAAATTAGAAGAGCACTAAAAAATGGAAAAAAATGGAAAAAAAGATAATAAACAAGGGAAGAATAATAAAGCAAACTTTCAAAAGTAGTGTTGTATAAGAAACTAGTTAACAAAAAATTGCTGAAAAGCAAAACCAATGTAAAAATAACAACAATCGATGTAAGTAAATTTAAAAATTGTATAACAGCATGGACAACGACACTATAAAAGCTACACAATACGAATGACCTCACAGGAGTAGTAAAAATAATTGAAAAGTTAAAAATCAGTCAGCACAAACATTTTGTATGGAAAAACTTAGATTGCAAATAAAAAAGGAGTGAATTGCGGGAAAAATAAAATTGTATGATTTGTAAAAGCAACATTTTAAATATAACTTTCAAATGACTTGTCAGGAAATCGAAAAATAAGCGCATAATGAAAGAAATGAAGTAAAATAAAGAATAAGAAATTATTTTGGACCAAAATACGAGTAAAGCAAATCAAAAAGAAAATGAAAGACGAGGTGATAGAAAAAGGATTGCATTTCAAAATCATTTATTTAATGGCAAATGAATAAGTGGCACTTGAAATATAAGCAAATGGAGTAGAAAGAATTGAGACACATAATAAAGAGAGTAATAAATGTACATAATTTGAAGATATTATAGAATGTAGAGTACAGAATGCTAAGTGCTAAATAATTTTTGAGGCATATAGAGAGAGTATAGAACGTTGAACATATAGTACATTGTAGTTAATCGAATATCGAATCGAGAATATACTAGTTGATACCCGCGACTTCGCCTGCGAGTCAGCTTGGATGAATATAACAACAATATTTCGTAGTCCCAACAAAAATTAAGTTAACTCTAAAGTTAGTAACAGATTTTTGACGAAATTGTCAATTGGATGTCTGCCAAAAATAGCCGTAACTAATTCAAGAGTAAACTTTATCTCGGCTAAGACTAAAAGTGTTGTTTTTGTTTTGTTTGTTTTTTAACTGCAAAAGGCTTATTAGATTTGAACTAATCCGAATCATATACATACATATATTTTCTGGAAATCTCGACTACAGACCCATCTATGGGTTGTTTATAGATAGATAGTTCAATATTATTTCATTAAAGCGGATTTTCTGAATAACTAGATTCAACCTGTATCCGGCGGATCCATTTTTCGTAAAAGTATTCCTTAAGGCACCAGCACCATAATTTTCTAATATCATCACAATTGAATCACCACTATATCTTTCGAATTTAATAAAAATATACTTATATAAACGCAGAGTTTCTCTACACATGCGCCACCTAACGGATTACAGTATAGCCAATGTGCGTGTCAAATATTTAAAGTATCAACCTATCATATATAAATATACTAGAAAAACCCTGCATACATTGTCCTGTCCATATTTATTTATTATTTTCACTTTGTATATGCAAAAAAAAACACATTTCACGCATAACAGGTGGCAACCTTCCCATGGTATAAGTATTCACCAAAATGGTAAGAGTAACAGTTTGGCACTCATATTTTAGTCAAGAATTTTTTTGAAGGTGGCAACCGTCTTCTATGCATAAATTTTTTTCTGGCGAAGGAAATGATTTGACATCCATAGTATTCTATTTCATATAACTTGTGCATAATTTATTACATTCGACTTTTCAAGCAGGTGGCAACCCTGTAAATGATATAATCCTTCCCCTAGGCGAATCGAACATTTTGGGGCCCATATTTTCATATTTCATATAACTTGTGTATAATATAATTTAGTTTGACTTTTCAATCGGATGGTAAACCTCTCCAAAATATAGACAGCTATAAACCTTTTCCTAAGCGAATAGTATGGCTTTATTCTCGTATTTTACTTTTTTATTTGCGTATAACTTAACAAAATTTGCAACAGGTGGCATCCCTTTCCAAAATCTATGTATGAAATTTTCCTAGCCGAGTCAACCGCTTGACATCCATATTTAATTATTTCATATAGCTTGTGCATATTTTAATTAAATTTGGCTTTTAAAATAGGTGGCAACCCTCTCCGAGACAAAAAATATAATATACTTCACGCTTAGCAAATATACATACGTGCAAAGTTTCATAAAAATCGGTCGATCTATTCGGAGGAGTGCGACTGCTAACAACAAAACAAAATGTGGACAATGTAGATTATCGAATAAAGTGAAGAATATAGATGGAGAATAAAGAATATAAATATATATTTAATATCTAGAAGAAAGATTATTGAAAGAAAAGTATTGAATATATGGTGTTATACATTAACATACAATTAACGATATATAATATAAAATACGGAATACAGAATATAGAAACTAAGACGTACATTATATGTATAACATAGAATATGAAACATAGAATCTAAAATCTAGAGTATGGAGTGTAGAGTATATAATGTGAAATATGAAATATAGAATTAAGAATATATAATAAATATTATAAAATATAATATAGGATATGCAATATAGAATATAAGATACAGAATATATAATATAGAATATATAAATGTAGAGCATAAAACATAGAATATAGAATATAAAATAATGGATGCATAATAAAGAATAAGGAATACATATGTGAAAATAATATTAAATGTAGAATTTATAAAATATAATATGGAATATAGAATGTGGAATAGAGAATAGGGAATATACATATAATGTAGTATATTGAATATATTAGGATTTAAAGATATCCATTAGTTTTGAATTTAATTAAATGATTCATTTAAGATTATTAGAATAATCCGATTAAGGCAAAATCATTGGCCATAGAGAGGAAGAGGTAGTAATCACGAAATATAAGGTGCATGCATAGGTACCAAATTCCCGGAGCTTCTGGCGAGTCATTATCGATGTATGTATCGATGTATGGCTAGGAGTTCCTCTCCTATTGGCCAAAGCAGGCCGCCTCTGCTTTTTTCAGACCGCCCAATTTTTGACAACAAAGGGGTCTGAATGAAGAGTTTGGTCGGAAGAGAGCTGCTCATCATAGATGATTCCCTGCCAAAACCATCAAAGACATAACAAAACCGTCAATCCTGGTTCAGCCTCCATTTGCGTCGGCTAACCGCGAAACGATCTACTTTTTATCAACGGCGATTCGCAGATGAAAATTCGGTTCCCTACCTTGCGTTTTCGCCTTTTTCGGAGAAAAACTGTAAAATGTGCCGAATTTTCTTTTTCCTTGTGCCCATTTTTGATGCGTGTTCAAACCTTACTGAGCCAAGCCACCACAAAACTATCTGATATATTTTTTTAATGCAAAACCTTATCTTTCGTATCTCCATCGCACTTTTACAGATAAATAAATTCATCTATTGGAAAAATAAGGGATTTCTCTTTACTAGGCCGAATAAAACACAAAATATAGAAAAAAATATATATGGCTGATTCAGAAGGTGTCATAATGTGTCATAAATCATAAAGTCATACAATTTTAGTTTTCAAAAGTTATGCTTTTGTAATGCATTGAAACAAATAATTAAAACCAAGCAATTTTGCACTTTTTAAATTTTATGACTTATGACACATTAGGACACATTATGTGAATAACCCAATAGATACACAAAATATAGTACTTTGAATACAGAATATAGAGAATGTAGAGTTCATATCAAAATAGATAGAGTATAAAATATAGAATAAAGAATATATAATGTAGAATTAAAAAGTCAAATACGAGATATATAATATGAACATCGGGTAATCTGGGATTGATAATAGAGTCATAGAGCGAGAACACAGATTAGGGGTTTTATCCTAAACCAATTCTATTCTAGATGAAGAGAGCAAACTGTGAACGAAAAAGAGTTAGTAATATATTTTTCGACAAACTAGAAAAAAATCGAATAATTTAATAGTAGGAAATATATATACAACTGGTGTGTACTAGAGTTCGGAAAACGTGTATTTGTTTGGAGTAGCTATGTATTTATATGTCAAAAAGTTTAAATACTCGTAGAGGGAATTGTTTATGGTCGATTTTATGTAAATCTTTTGACAGATTTTCAACAGCAGAGGGGAAGGCGGCAGAAATTTACATTGACCCCTTTTATTTAATTTTTAACGACTATTACAAGAATATAGAATATAGGTGTTATCCTAAAGCAATTCTGAACGAAAGAGAGTTAGTATTATATTTTTCGAAAAACTAAAATAATATGGAATAATTTAATAGAATTAAGAAACATTTGAAACAAGTTAATTTGATTCGAGTGGGCATATTTAAAAAATAATTTTATGGTCAGTAATCGAACAGAATTTTTTTTCTTAGTTGTCACTACAGAAATAAATTAAAACGATAGAATTATTTAGCGTGGGTAAATTAATGATTTTTTTTTTTTTAACCAAAATTATTCGAGAAAACTTTAATTTGCCGCCTCACTAAAATATAATATGTATGCTAAAAGTAACATATGTTTTTCAAATAATGGAATATGTAGACCACGTAAAGTATTTTTAAACATTTTGATTGAAGTATTTTTTGGGTAAATTTTGCATATTAGCAGAATTTAATTTGCTTGACCTTGATATTTTAATGCGAGTATTAAACGGGAGACATTAGGAATTCATGTTTTTTATATATTTTTGACACAAGTTGTTCTAGTGTGTCATAAGTCAAAAATTTAAAAAAATACCAAATTCCTTAGTTTTAATTACTTGTTTCAATGCTATCCAAAAACATATCTAACTTTTGAAAACTAAAATTTTATGACTTTATGATTTATGACACATGATCACATCTTGTGAATTACCCAATATATCTTCTTTTTTTTTAAGTGAAACTTCTTTGCCCTCGTTGGGCTGTAATTCCAATATCGAATGAAGGTAAAAAGCGACAGGAAAAAGGAGGGAATGGCGCGCGTGGTGGGGCAGTCGGACGGAAGGAGACATGGGAGAGAAACGAAAAGGCGACAGATTCGGAGTAGGAAAAAACGAGAGAGGGGTAGCATGCGTGGAGCGGCGGACAGAGTGTGGCAATGATTGTTCTCTACATTACACCGAACCAGAGAATTAACGATATAAAAAAATTCATACATAGAGCATTATTGGCATATTCTCCCTCTGGTGCAGCAGAATTAGGAGAAAATTTGCACACTATGCCAGTGATTTTAAGTGCTGATTTTAATGTCAATTTTGCCTTGGAAGAAGCTCAACCACTTGTACAATTTTTAGAAGTAAATTTAATTTAAAAATGAATAATAATCCCAAAGATTCAACAACCGGAACAGGCACGGCAATGGATGCAATTTTCTCAAGATATTTAAATAATTTACAATCACGAGTTTTCGTTTCATATTTTTTATACCACAAAGCAATTGTATCTTTTTTTGAACATGAAAGTATGGAAGTGAATGAATAGATTTTTTATAAATGGAGGCGAAAACATCAACTATCTTTTTTCATTAACCTAACACCCATACAAATTCCAGAATAATGAATAGCGGCTTCTGTTATCGGGGAAATATTTCTATCTTATAAAACTTGCTGGCTAGGGTGAGTATTTTCATTTCAAGTGCCCATCGAGATCCATGAAGTTTCACTTCTATCGCCTAGCTTTCTAGGCTGACAATTTTTTTGCGAGCTAGGGATAATTAACTATTGGCCGCGTTCTAGCGCAGATATTTTAAGTAAATATTTACTTGTTTTATTTTAACACGCACATTAATCAAAGCTACTATTTATGCAGCTTTAAATTTATATTACCCACAAGCAATTATACAAATATTGTATTTACGAATTTATGCTTGGAAACACCGAAACATTTCAGCTTATCCACACAAATTTATTTATGTACATACATATATAGAAAATAATCTAAATTCCATTATTTGGTTTTAGTGCATTGCTAATACATCAATAATTTAGAATTTTGAGCGTTTCTATTTGCATGCTTATCACAGAGATTTGCACACACACACATACACACTGACAAATATTGGTTGGTTGGTTGGTTGCGTTAGACAACATTTATCATTTGCCTGTCACATAAATCTAAAATTTTGCGCATTGTATTTGTGTGATTGGTGGCGTGGTGGCGGTGGTTGGTCAGTGGCGAATTATGGATAATAAATAGATAGATGGATGCGTAGTTTTTAAAAACAAGGAAAAGCAAATAAAATACGTAACTAAAATGTGTAATATAAGAAATTCAGAAAAATAAACCACTTTCATTATTTGTGTGTATTGATTGACGCTCGTCGTTTGAAAGAAAAGCAAAATAATTTCTCTGCTAAGATCAAAAAATTTCTTATGAACATTTGAAGTAAAAGTAAAAACTGTTGGTTTTATTGACAAATATTTACAAAATTTACAAATTCATTGCCGTTATTTCGCTTCTTTTTTGCTCTTTTAAGTTTTATGTTGCTTTTGGCGTGTCCTTTATTTTCACATTTCCCCCGTCTGCATGATTTTCCATTTTACTTTACACATTTCGATTTTTTTCTATATCACAACTTATTTATTGCCGTCGTTAGGGCGCCGCATTGTTACGAATTTCATTACTTATACTTAACACACTTTCTCTGCGTTACTTAGTTGAGTAAGTTCATGACATTTTTTTTCGCCAATTTTTTGTTCCAACGTCCATTTGTGTCAGCTCGAATTTGCTTTCATTTAATTTACTTCTTTCTTTTTTTTGGGGTTTCTTTTGGTTTGTTCGTGATATTTCTTGCTTAAAAGGCATTTAATTATGAAAGTAATATAAATCAATGACAAAGTGGACAAAAGTGGAACGCACAGTTCAAAATACTTATTATTCAAGTTTTGAATATGAAGAGTGCAAAATAAAGTGCCAAAAACTCCCTTGAACGTGAAAGTGGGTTAAATATAAGAAGTAATAGTTGCAAATTAAATTAACTGTTTATTTTAAGTATTTAGCTGTAAAGAGATAGAAGAAGAGAAAGAGTTGCAAATTTAAACCTTTAAAAAATGCTACAACTTCGCACGATTGAAAAAAGGAAGCTGCGATATTTAGATTCAAAATTTCTACTCTTATCCAGCAGGCAATGACTATTTACTCGCACAGTTGAGCTATTCAAAAATCGCGCAACTTCTAAGTTTGAACTAAATATCTAAACGGATTTTGTGAACGCATGTATTTAAAATAATCTTCATTTCAATTTCATTCCTGACTTGAGTCTATGATTACAAAAACCTTAGAAACTCGTTATACAGAATTTCCTTAAGTACTAAATGCTTACTGACTAAATAAACTTACTTTGTTATGTATAGAAAAAACCAATCTGAGATTCTTGGTATGTCAAAATGAAGATCTACTCTTTCATAGATTTTATTCAGCACACTAATCGTTCAAGTGTAAAATGGAATAGGATTCACAGAATGAAACGGTTGAAGAGCAAAGCGAATATGTCTACTTTGAAAAGAAGCAAATTCCTACTGGAGCAGATCAAAAAATTTAACAGAGCCTCTCTAGCAGAGAGCTCCTTGAATCTCTCACTTTGCGCTTTAGAAATGCTAAATTTGAGCAAGCCTTAGGAATAATATGTGTGCGTCCACGTGAAAAGGGCCCACTTCAGCGGTATTGGAGTTATGCATATAGGCGTCTTCCTGGTTCATTTCCGAACATTCTGAGACAAATTAGACCCTCCTAACTGGAGAATTGAGGCAAATATAGAGCTTTGAAGGTGAATATCCGAAAAATGACTAATTGAGAAAAATCAATTTGAAGTTGAAAGTTGTCCCTTGTGGGCCCTTTTCTTTTTTTTCAAAAAATAAAATTATTTACTTCTATTATACCTAGGAAGCTAAATTTGGTGTCATTCGACGTAAATGTATATAGTTTCATAATAAAACATAATAAAAAATTACGAAATTCGATCCATGTATCGAAAAATCTATGTATTTCGGAAATTAGATGCGACAAAGTGGGCCCTTTTCACGTGGACGCACACATATCATTCACATAATTGACGGAAGAAATAAAACTGCTAAATCCAAAAATGCTTTGACTGTAAAAAAATTATAATAAGATACCGAATAATTGGTGTTAAGTGCTAATTTATTTCTGACACTTTTGAAGTTTTTTGAAGTGAAATAACATATCCTTTATTCAACAATTAACAATTTCTCTTTCATAATATTTTAAAAAAGTTTTTAAAAAGTATTTAAATTAGATATTGGTCTATAATTTCTAGCATCATTTTTGTTACGATGACGAAGAGAGACGAGCAATATTTCTTATGGAAAAAATAAAACAATTTATCCAGGTCACTCTTTGCAGAAGCTTCGAAGGCAGAGGTGCCATTAATCAAGGAATTGCCTTTAGCTCATGTTCAAACCGAGATATATAGTTATTATACAGTAATTTATCAATACATTCATGAGATCGAGAATATTAACAAGCTTATTAGAAAAAAAAATTAATCTGGGTTAAATTAATACTGAACAGATAGACCAAGAAACTTGTTTAAAGTGAATGCTTTACATTGGAAGGAATTAATTTTTCTTGAAAACTTTAATTTCATACAGAAGCAATTCATATACCTAATTTTATGTATAAAATACATTGGGTCCTGTCATTTATCTCTTAAGGCATATACAGCTCTGGTAAAGGATGCTAGTGTTTTATTTCGACCCATGGTTGTCATTTCGCAGCGTATTAATTTTTTGATCGAAAATTTTTCTTTATAGAATAAGTCAAGACTTTTGCGAAGCATGCAGTTTAAAAATCTTGATTCTCTGTTTTTATCCTATCAGATTTGAATGAGATTGGGCTTCATAATCTCATGAATTGATCATTCAATATAAGTAGTGATCGTTTCATATGAAAATTAAACTAGGCTCGTGAAAAAAAACTGCCGCGAGCAAAAGCTAGAGGTGAGAAATTATTCGGTAACCATTTCACTTTCGAAACTGTTGGACAAACCACAGTTTAATTTATGTTTAATATCTCCATCAAAATACCATTATGTTAGACTAAGAGAGTGAGGGCCTGAAAGTAAAGTGAAATGTATAACAAAACTGGATTCGGTACAGTAAAACTAATAGACACTCTACCTTAATACGTTTACAAAAATTCGTTAAGGAAGTTGTAGAGTATTTCATTTTATTTCGAACAATGCAATATGGGCCAAACTTTTCTCCAATGAGAGCTCAGATTTTATATCATATTAAACATATTCAGGATGATTAACTAATTATCATTATTATTACATATCCTTAACTTCAGTCTCCGTGATTGGTTTTGGTTCAAAAAGCTTTCAGTGAAAGAGTTTTGTGAAATATTTTTCGATAAATTAAAATTGTTTGCCAAAGGAACTCGCTTTACTTTTGCATTTTGTTCATATTTATGGTTGGTTTGGGTTTATAAAAGCGGCCGTAGAAAGAGAAGTAGGAAAATGGAAAATTATAATATTATTTTTGGACAAATATACATAAGAAATTTGTGGAATTTTATTCATTCCGAGGTCAGTATTCTCTTAGCGAATATTATGAAAAAGCTGCAATTTTCAAGTGATAGCTACTGTCGCTTGTTGCTTTTTCATAATATAACATAATAAAAAACTGGCCTAGAGCTCAAAAAAAATCCCCAAATTGCAAAATGAAAATAATAAACTTTGCTACACGGAGAGTTTTACGAAACACCGTACGGTATACTTTGGAAAACCTCAACAAAATGTTTGCTTTGATTGTTAAATATTTTATCATTGCTATTCACAAAACCGAAATGCTTAATCCCGAGGGCAGAATATTTACAAATAATTTTTCAGTCTACCACCATTTTTTATTTGCTTTGCATTTCCATAGAATTTACTTACTACTTCTTTTCTTATTTACTTACACTTAACCTTGACTTCGTTGTCATTTATGTTGCGACCTAAAAAAAACGAAAAAAAAAATTCGTTGGAATATTAAATTGCGATTTTGAAGTAAAGACTTTGGCATTGCCGTCCCATCGGGCTACACAAATAAAAAACAAAAAAAAAAAAGAAAGGTAAACAGAAACTGAAAATTAAATGTGCGCTCAAGCAACCGCAGAAATTTTATAAATAAATAAAATTTAAAATAAATGGAAATAAATAAATAAGGACGTGGCGGCTAAAAGGAGGTTACAAGACCGCCATTAAGGTGTAGGCGCACAAATACATACAAACATTTGCATAAATACCCGCGGACGAATCGATCGCTGCTAGCAAAATGTATTCGTTTTATTTGTTCTGCTTTGCAATCCGTGTACTTAATATTTGATAAGTTATGTGGGTACTCTCCCTATTTTCAGTGTGTTTTTTTTTTATAGCAGCATACACTTAGGCGCGAGTGAATGCACATTTTTCTTCCTTGAATTTCTATAACTAAAAACATTTCGCAAACAAATAGCTGTGTAGTTTTTGGTCGCTGAGAGACCAATGAGCGTTGAATGTTGCATAATGGATGGCGATTTAAACCAAAATCAAGTTTCGTTGATAAATTGTTTGTCAACTTAGCCTACTTTGAGGCGCTGAATGCCGTATTAAAGATGGTGTGCTTTACTTGTGTGTTCTAAGGGTTTTTTAATGGAATAATTTTACAACTTTGGCAGTTTTTTTTAATGAAAAATAACAATAAATCGAATTTATATCTCATTTGGTTAAAATAATACATTAAGCTAAAAAAAGCATACATATTTACATTCGAACAGTTCGACTTTCAGGCAAACAACTTACGTCTTAAATCGTACAAAAACTTATTTATATCTAAGTTGCTGACCGATGAAATATGCAACGAAAATTGGGTAAGAAAAATTCCACAATAAAAACGTAAGATACTTAAAAAAATTAAAACAAAAAATAATAATAATTTTCCTTGCATATGAAGGACAACTGGCGACTCTCCTTTTCTTTGACTTGCATAACAAATAGCGAAAGCGCAGCTTTTGAAAGCTTTTAGTATTATTACTTTTATGAAAGTATGACAATCAGTATTTAGAAAATTGATATAATGTATATCAAGTATCCAAATTTATATTTATATATTTTCCCCCTTAAAAATTATAGGCTTTATACAAGCAACATAGAAAAAACTCCAAGGACATTTTTTCATATTATTACATATTAAAAAATAATGCGAATGCATTTAAGATTTAACTAGATATTTTTGACTAGAATTAAACTAATATTTTCTAGTAGTAAAGAAATGCCTGAAATAAAATGGAACAAAGTTTCTAAAATGAAAAATTTTAATTTGCCAAATGTTTGAAGGTGTTTCATAAAAATGATCATAATTTTAACAATATATTGATAGTTTGAAAGGTATCTTGTTAACGACATTTTTTCATTTTTTTTTTCATTTTTTAAAGAAATATGTAAGTTTAATTATATCACAAACTTTCTGTTTAAAATTTCATAAAGTTTTTCAGATTTTATTTTTATAAAAGTAAATGCTGTCGCAACTGCAAAAAAAAGCATATCAACCTTTTGCAAATATAAGGGAAAAGTAAACGGCCAAGTGTATTTTTTAATAAAAAAAATCGGTCAGAAGTTTCGTCAAATCAAACTGGCATATAAACAGGTTTTAAGGATGAGTAAAATGCCGCCAGTGCAAGCCCCTCTTCCAAAGCAGCCAAAGGAGTTTTTGCATTTGGATTCCATCCGTAGTTTTCATTTGAATCTAGTTGCTTAATTTTTTTGAAGTAAAACTTATTTTTATTTAGTGGCATGAGAGTGGTTTTAACATCGTGTAGCGCAAGTCGTGCCGATATCGCATAACGAAAATCGTGTCGACACGTTCACCGCTGCAAGCACTTACTACTACCACATTTTCGAACTACTTTGTAAATTATTTTTTATCCATGAACTTCTTTATCGAACGGATATGTGAATACCAAAACTAGTCAACTACTTTCGTACTCCCCGCGTAGGTTTTCATCGAGTACCAGAATAGGCATAAAGTACATTGTCTAAAAATATGCCGCAAGTTCTTAGTCTCAAACTCTGGAGATATCCAAAAAGAAATTAAAAATATGTTTAGCAATTTATAAAAAATTGCTCAGCATAGTTTTGGGCGCAGTAATTATTACACTAGAGATGAGATGGTTGGTGTTTTTTTTTTAAATTTGATTACAAAAATTACCTTTATATTGTTGTGTTAGAAAAATAAGAAGATGAAAAGGCAAACCCACTTAACGTGGGTTACTTGCTTTAAGTGGTTAGCTTGTTTGCACTGAGTCTACCGTGGCAGAAAACGTGGGTTCGAATCCCATGTAAATCTAGTAACAAGAAGTCTGGTGAGGAGATGTTGTTATCTCGGAAGTAGCGGCTATAAATTCTAACGCTGTATTTGTTGCGTTTTCAATAATTTTCTTCATACAAGGTTTGAAACGAAAAAACTTTTGATAAATAATCAATTTCCTTTAATCGTTATGTTTATAAACGACATATGTTATCGCCTTGTGTAATTCGTTCCTTCCCTGTAAACATTTCCCACAATTCATTACACAAATTTGAATTTCCATATATGAAATCAACTGCTCCTCTTTCACTATCGCAAAACATCAAAGAAACTTTTCCTTTAATTTGTCACACATTCTACTAATACTTCCGCAATTTTTCAATAATTCAACAGCAATTTTTCACTTGCCTGCAGGTATTGTCAACGTTTTCTTGCTCCAACTGTCAGCACTTTGATTTTATATTATGAAATGTTGACAAATGTTGAATTATTTATGTATGCGTTGATGTTGAATGTATTGGTGCGTATGCAGACGGAGGAGGGAGGATGTATGTACATATAGGAAACATATGTACAAAGATTCATACATATTTCTGTCGCAAACTTCCTTATCTTTTCTAGTGACAAGTGACATTTGAATTATATCACAAACCGACAGCTTCAGCGACAACCGCAAATCATTGCAGTGCGGTGAAATGAGTAAAGATACATTTTCTATTTATGTAGGTGAGAGATGGAGAAAAATGTGAATGTGAAAATTTGTTTTCTTGTGAAAAATTTGATACACAGAGCAAGCGGATGTATGTATGTAGGCACATATAGAGTTAGATGGACTTATTCACCTATGCACAAATTTTGAAATATTAAACTTCGTAGGTTTGATTTGAAATTTCAATGTCTTAATTAGAATATACAATTTGGCCAAAGTAAATTACTTTTAGAGACAAATTGTTTTTATTGCGTCAAATCAAGAGTTTTTGAAGAAAATATATGGTGGGGACGGAACCTTATTTCTCCTCCACAAGCCTTCCAGAATCTGAGAAAGTTGTTGAAGGACAGAGAATGAACGTCTTTCATTACCAGAAAATCTGACCCAGACTTGCTCAGACATCTCAGCATAGCAAAAGTCGAATAGATATAAACGGAATATTCTATACTCCAGGCAGGATATGCCCATCGGGTCATCGATGATGTTTACGGTGACCATGCGCTGTCCTCAATCAATTTAATCAGGGCCCACAACTCCTTGCAGGTTTGTCTGGGAAAAAATTTTGTAATTCCCTGCTTTTTTGCCAACCAAATAATTTTGCTACAACCTTGTCCGCTATTTTCAGTAAGCACTTGGTTGTTTTGCACCCTTCGGTTCTCTAGCATCTCATTCATGACATCCCTGATGTAGATGACAGTTCCTATTATACTTGGCTCTAAGCACTTCTAAAAAAGCTAGGCGACCAAAGAGAGCGCGAGTGTACAAGAATGCAGAAATATTTCCTTATAATATTGTATAATATAATATTCTTAAGTTTATTTCCAATTTCTTCTCAAATTTATTAAAAACGGAAAGGACTAAAGACAAGGAAGTAGCTTTTTGTTTATTCAATTTTATGGAATTTTGCCAAAAATTTGCCAACTTGTAAGAAGAAATCTGCATGTTCTTGTGTTAAAATCCATATAAAGAAATCATCAAGGGTATCCTCCCATTTTCACTGGAATCTCTTTGAATTTATTAATAAGAAAAACTTTTTATTTTAGAAAGAGATCTTCTACAAATATATATTTATACAATTTTTAACAAACAATTATTGCATCAACCAATTTTTACGAGAAATTTAAATTGGCGACAGTGAATGTAGGGTTCATTTACTTTATGAATAATCTACTTTATATTGTTTTAAGTTTAATATTATGAATAGCGTTCTTTAGATTTTTGCATTTTCAAAACAAAAATGTTTGATTTACTTATCAATAGTTCTTAAAGTTTTGAATTAATAAAGTTATAATTGTCGTCGTCTTTCTTGTGTATTCGTATTAAAAACGCCATTTGAGCAATAAAAACCTTTAAGTTATTTAAAACCGAAAAATGTTTGGCAATAGACGCTTTAGAATTATAATAATATCAAACCTATTTAAATTACAAGTAAAACTTGTATAATTAAATAAAGGGCCATTCAACCAAACAAAGTGATATTTATTTACAGAAATTATTCTATTTCAAAAAATTTTGTTGCCAATAATGTAAAATTTGTGAGACCATCGGCGTATTGAAATTAAGAGGAGACTCTAGTGGGACCCAAGCAAATTACTCTACGATATTTTACCAATAAGAATCCCTTCTTATTATGACTGGATATGCATTTTAGATAAAATCAGGAAGATAATCTGTAAAATTAAAATGAAACCATGTCAATGTAAATAAGGTGACCCGGAAAATTGAGATAAAACCCTTTCCAGTAGATAGCCTGCAAAACTATGATAAAACCTCTACAATATAATTGTTATGATTTATTGAGCACTTTAGGTGGTGTTTCCACTCTGTGTACATACCAAAATTATTTTAAGTTATATTCTATCGCTTGATTTTGTCGAGATATTGGTCTACTCAGTTTTGGATTTATATTTAGTTAAAAGGGCAGACTAACACCATCTAATTTTGTCGTGGTATTAGTGCGGCGTACTCACTTATGATTGCCATTTTGTCGCAATTGTGATAAATTTGGATCAGAAAGAGTAATTTGGATAGAGAATATTTTCCTTTTTTACTGGTATGCTGGTATGTTGAGCCCAAACTGCGAATAGAGTTAAACTCTTTTTTGATGAAAAAATGCATCTGCATGCTCTAAGAGTATTTCTGATTCGAAAAGAAACTTAAACCAAATTTCAATATCCTTTTATTAAAAAAGTGACTTTCTGCAATCGTATGGCTAAATTTCTTAGATACAATAACTTTCCAGTACGAAATTATTCAACAAAAAAAATTTTCCCTCACAAATTTAACTACGGAGCACCAAACAAAAGAAAGGTGGACATTTTCAGCTATTTCTGACTAGGCCACATAATAAAAATTTCGTTTAGCGATAGTTGTAGTACGCTCAATTTAAGGCGCTGAAACCGGATAAATTTTCCTATTCATTTTAATACTTTTGTATCCTTTTTATTCAATTTGTATTAAAATCAACTAATCCGAGCAATGTCGATCGCTTCTACGCTTCTACGTTCTATCAGTTGTGGAAGATGGAATGGATGGAAGATGGCTTTGTTTTTGATGGAAGAAGAGAGGCGAGAAACAGAAATTCGACCAGAAGCTACGGCGACTTAGTCAAAATTTGTAGACTGGAAGAAATTCCTTTTATAGCCGGCAACCTGCTGATCGGTGTCTAGAGCATTCTAAAATTATGGAGAAAAGGGTCTACCAATCTGCTGAATGAGTACCAAGAAAATAACCGTAGAAGGTCATGATAGGATGGTTCAATTCATTGATCAGGATTTTCATATTCCGTTTACCAATCTACATCACAATTTGTGTAGGCCAAAGAAAAACAAAACTGACGTTCTGACAGTTAGCGGGGTATACGAGAACAGAGACTTGGAGCTGATAAGGTAAATGTAGAATATGTATAAATGAATATCTACCTGATGATTTTAATTTAAATATACTTTGTCCAATTTACTAGAAGTGAGATTTTGCAATATACGTCAATTATCGAGATATGGGGCCTTCTAATATTTCATATAAACTCGAATGGAGCGTATTATGTCACAGATTAAGGTATACCGTTAATATTTTTATCAGTGTGCCTTTTGAACTGGTAAATCAAATACTGATCTGCTACTATGCTTAATCTGCGGAAATTCCATTAAAATAGAATTGGCATCTTCTCCTCGAAACGTACCTCCGACCAAATCAGAAAAACACGACAGTATCTGAATAAATATCAAAGTTGATATATGCACGAAATAAATACATCCAAATGCATGAGGTTGGAAAATAGCAACAGATCGATCAAAATTAGAAAAATGCCCTCTGAATCATTTGATGCTCATCGAGGTTTCACATAAGGCGATTACTTGACGTACGACTTAATTTACTTGACATTGGAAAGGATAATTGCAGCTCAAGAATAAAATTGACTAAGAACCATTCCTTATGATGGTTTGACGATTTCTAAATTGAATAAAGAAGCGAAGCGAATGGGTATGATGGTGACCGGGAACAAAACGCAGAATGTCCAATCATCAGGTAAACAGAAAGAGCATTATCATCTGAAGACCACTCAAATCACTGTGAATAGTCATAATCTTGAAATGGTAGAGGACGTTGCGTACTGAGGAGCCCAGTAGTGCTTTGAGCTGAATAGGCAAATGGGCAACAAACCACTTTCTCCACCAACGGTAAAATGCACTTTATACGTTTTCTCGACACGCCAAAAAAATCTTTATTTAGCTCTGCTCCAATTTCCGAGGAACAAAAATCTTTTCAGTACTGGCCCAAACAATACCGTTTTCGGGAGTACCGTACTTCTTCTTGGGTCCTGCACTTCGTTATTCGCCGTTTTGTTAATATACTTAGCTTCTGTTATTATTTTTTAACGCTGTTTAGTACAGCTTTTCTTTCTTTTATTCAAAAAACTTTAAAAAGTTTATTCATTTGCATTAAAAGAAATCACTTAAAAGTTAGAATATGTTGCCTCAGCCTTCTCTAGGGTATTTGTAAGGGTTATGTAGAGGAGAACCCGGGGTCACCCGAATTAGGAGGTAGCCGTTTGGCTCCTTAAAGAGAAGGACTTACACTTCCGACCATGGACTCCAGTCTGGCTGCCTTCGATCTTGGGGAACCTCGTGTGCCGGAGGTGATGGTGGAAATGATCCGCTATTGTTGCCACAACCTTTCAATGCATAAGTGGATAGTAAGCTGAAATGAAAAGTTCAAGGGACCTCCTCGGCAGGAAGTGTTGGTACTGAACGCGGAGTCTTTTGGTCCTCTCGCTAAGATTAAAAGAGTCATAACCCATGGCTTCCAGAAGGTAGTTCATAAGGTCTACTACGCCGATGCCTGGGGAGATGGCCCGGGTTATGCGGGAAGAGGTGAGGGAAAAAATAAGGAGCCTTTCAAGAACATAGACGTAGACTCCGTACCATCAGGTGGGGCTCATTACGCTCTCTCGTGAGAGGGACCCGTCTTCAGTTTTGGACCGCCCTTTTAAAAGGATAGAAAAGCAAGGATTTCTGAGGATGATTTTCCGACAAATCAATCGTGAGCATTCGAAGATGGCATCCGCCAATTTTTTGGCTTAACCTTGAGCAAAGTGATTCTGATGTGGTCCTAATCCAGGAGCCATGGCTGAACGGTTCTCGTGTTTCTGGTATTGAGATGAGGAAATATAAGCTGGCTGTGTAGTATGTGCCAGGTAAACAGAGATCCTGCATGCTGACTAACAACGACCGGAAAACTTTCTTTCTGACTAATTTCAGTGATCATGACATAGTCACGGTAAGCTTGAATGGAGTTGGAAAACTCTGGCTCATTTTGGGGTACATGACTCATAAGGTGGAAGCAGCCTCGTCGCTTTTGCCAAGGGCGGGAGAACCGGCGTAATTATCGAGACTGATGCTAACTGCCATCATAGCATCTGGGGGAGCACAGAACTCAGTAATAATGTGTTTGGGTTAATGATTAGCGGCTTCTCTTTCGAGAGCTTCGGAATATTTCTCCAAGAAATTAATCTCGGTACCTTGGATGCGTCTTGGTGTCGGTCAGAAGAAATCATCTCAGCACTTTTTAAGACTAAGAGTTAGGTATCTAAGCTCGCACCTTATCCCCTTTCCGGTGAACATATCGGCAGGGGAGATTAGCTAGCTCCATAGCTTCATTGTAAGTGCGTAGCGTCTTGCAAATTAAGATAAATAGTTGCCGTTATATTTACGTTTGTAGCGTGGTGTCACAATGGATTTCAGAGGGTATATGTGAGGTCCTATAAAAAGCCACTTTAACTTCTTTATTTCTTTTAACAGACTTAAGAATTTTTCCTCGTCCGGCTTCATTCCTCCAAAAAAAATAAAGTAAACCGCATTTCACAATCTACTTAATTATTCCCATGCATACTTCTCACGTACTTGCCCTTTTTAGAAAAGTTCTAAACTCAATTCTGCATATGCAGTTAATTGGGTGTGCAACTGCGCATGCTTGACTTGACACTTGCAATTAAATGGCAACCAACTTTTAGAGCGGTGCTATAATGCAAAGCCTCAACATACCTCAAACATGCGTGTGCAGGTGTTTTGTTTGAATTACCGCTATTTGTTGGCTGTAGCAGCTGCTACGCGGCAAAAATTATTCCGATTGCTTCTGTGGAATTGCTAACAAATCTGATGCCATCAAAAAAGTTGCGCCTCTTATCGTTCACATAGAAACACACAAATAGTGTAGTTAAACATCTCATCTCTTGCGATGCGTCAAAAAGCACACATAACATGCATTGCCTAAGCTGAGCACCCTACTTGTCCTACTCCTTTCAATTTGCTATTATGTAGAAGTTCGACGTGCTCTTTCTCTTCCATATGATGCCATATGTTGCGCACATCTATTTATATCCGCCATTGTAGCTAACGCCTGCCTGCTATCGTTAATGTTGCTAATCAGAAAGAGTAATGGCGGCCGGAAGTTATGCAATGGCAGCTGGGTGGTAATAGCGGCAAATGCAACATGTAGAGTAGAGGTGGGAAAAAGTAGTGGGAAACGGCAGTTTGCATTTATCGCTGTAGCAGCATTAGAATTGCGTTGCTGCTCCTCACAGCAACAGATGTTGATTTCGCTGCTACGCGCAACAGCATTTATTTCCGCCACTACTACAAATAGCAGCTAAAGAGCAGTCATAAAAGTTTTGCATAGCAAATGTTAGTTGCACGCAACTTTCAACTTTCCAGCCACGAGCAAATATATAAATTTGTATGTATTTTAGTTTTAACTGCAATTTTCGTAATATGCGCAGAATTGCATACCTTAAGGCGCAAGCGATAATAACGCAAGGATGGTAGGAACATTATACTTCAAAAGCAGTTTTTTCGATACCCACACACATTTATTTTGTTTACAAAAAAAACCTTTAAATATGGAACTAGTTGAATAATCGATTAATCGGTTAATTATTAATTGATAGCAATCGGTTATTAGTTGCGATTATTTAATCGTCAGAATTTAAACGACAAACCGGCCGTTTCGATTAAAATCAAAAAAATGGAATATCATTTAATAAGTAATAAAAAACTGACTGTTTTATTTGCTCCTTATTAAATTACTAGAACTTACGCTACGAATTCAGTGCCTTAAGTTTTTAAACCAACTTAAACCTGAAATTTTAAATATTTTTTAAATATATTATATATTACATTTTTATAATTTTTTTAAATTTTTAGTGCGATATTTATTTCAAAAAGCAAATTAATAACTTACAACAGAGACATAACTATTATAAATGAATTGAGTAAAAGTTAATCAATAATTATTATAGTCGGATACAAATTTTTTGAGTAATCTATAACCATTATACAAAAACATATATTATAAAAATCTTCTCATAGTTTTTGTCAGCGAGATTTTTAAGTCTTCAAAGTCTGCTATTATAAGATTTGTATTATAAAATTCTTCCCATATAAGTTTTGAGTACAAATTTTGAAGTCTTGAAGAACGTGACTTTTTAGAACCACTTTTGAGTTAGTTTAGGACTGATTCGGGACTACTTCGAAATGAGATCACTTCTGGATCTGTTCGGTACCATTTTGGATCCCAAAATAGTTCAGTCTATCCAGACACAAAAAAGTTCTCTTACTCATAATTATTATGCAATGACTTTTATAATGGAAGTCTTAAACTAAAAGTCGTTGAAAGACAAAAACAGACAACTTTAAGTTAATGAGTTATTGTTGATTTAAAAAATTGTTCTCACTCAAAAGTATAATGAAAAGCCATTTATAATATAAGTTTTAAAATAATAAATATCGATAACTTAAAAAAATCATCGACTCAGTATTAGCATCAAAAGACTTGTATAATTCTGGTCAAAATTAGCATGACTTTTTTAAAACTCAGCGGTAATTTATTATTATTCTGAATCTTTGATTTGCAATACATACACAAGTCTTAGAAAACTCTTACTAAGATTTTATAAGATTTAAAACTTTTGAAAATTGTAGTTGCATGTTTATTATTTTGTTATAAAAATGCTCAGAACAGTTTAAGGTATACAGTTTTATAGCGTATTACATTCTAGTATAATAAAGTGTAGGTTTCAAGTTGCTAAAAGTTTCCATTGAGCAGAAAGCAAGTAAGCGATTGTAGGCAGTTGTTTGATTAATCCTGCCATCACTTAATATGCGACACTTATTTAGATTCTAACTAATTAGCAGTTAATATTTACAGTTAGCACGGTTGTAATTTTATTATTGAGATAAAGAGCTAGACATTGAATATTTTATAGAATTAAAAAAAATTTCTATTTCCAGTTTATTTTCGTCTTAAGAGAAGTTCAACCTGGGAATGCAAAAATATTTAGAGATTTCACTACCCTGAGTTGAAACCATCCCGCCTGCAAATAAAGACTGGCTGACAAAACTCATGAGGCGCTAGGTAGAAGAGTCAATGGACTTGATTGCTGATACCAGATCTAAATAGAATGCAGACTGACCCGAGTTTCAAAGACCTTCATTTTTATCAAAAGCCAGTTCTGTTAGAATGAAATGAGTGATCTTCCTTTCGTGATATTCTCCGGGCTTGAGTCTTGTTTTTGCTTCTTGTGTTCTACTGCGAATTTTGATAAAACTACGCAGCATTAGAACTTATATCACAACGGAAGACTTAGACTGAAATTTTTAAATAAAATATCAATGTCGCCACCTAGTTGAAACTTAAAAATTACTTAGAAGCATAAAAGGACAAAAATTTTAATATTTTCTCTCGAGTGAGGCATTCCGCACGCAATCGGAGACCACTTGGCACCAGCCATATTTTTCATAAATTTCTATAATAAAATGCCAATTAGCAGATGTTTATCTGATATTTTTCTCAAGTTTGTTTTGTCTAGCCTTTTGAGAGTTATCGATTTTTGAAAAAACTCGTTTCTTTTAAAAGCCCATAATAATGTGAAAAATTTTCCAGTTTTGAATTTTTTTTTCAAAAACCTTGTTTTTTAAAACTCTTTTAGGAATATAAAATTAATAAAAAATTTACAACCATACTTACATAAAATTAAAAATTTTATAATACAAAATGTTGACTTTCAAAAACGTGTACTGATCGACGTTTTTGAAAATTTTTTCAAAAAACCATTCTTTTCGCAATGTTTGAGCCTAGACCGAGAGTAGGATTTCACTTTCGATTTTTTTTATATTCTTGGTTCTAGTTTTTGATTAATTTCATTGTATTGAAATGTTCTGTTTTTTGCTTGAATTTAAAATTTTTTAATTCGTCATTTTTTAATTGGATTCAACATTACAAAAATTACAAAAAAAAAAATTACGTTTTTCTTTTGCCTGAGAAAGTGTCTTCGAATGATTTTCGATTCTGCAGGAATTCGCTACTAAAAACCACCGACTCCAAGCTCCAATTTCTCAGCACACATAAGAATGAAACCTATCAACATAGATAATTCACTATCCTGCGCTAGAATTCTAGCGCACTGTCAGCGCTGAGTAATAACCAGTTTACGTTGTCTTACGCTTACTTCAAATGCACACCAATACTACTTTATAATACCACCAACTTATATTCTCTTGCACCTGAAGTCGCTCATATGTTATGTAGTTATGTGTGGCGCCCAATGTAATCATTTGGCCAATTTTTCTTCACACACGCACACATACATACAAATATGGCGCAGTACTTTATATACCGACATTTCGAAGCAGATGCTCCAGTAAACGCTGATAAGAAAAATGTAAGAACTAGCATTCTCATAATAACCGACTATTTGCTGCAGAAGCAAGGAAAGAAAAGAAAATGGAAGCATAGAAAAACAAACGAGTGCATTGAAAAGTCACTATGGCACACATTTCCCACTCCTCACTCCTCACTCCTCGTTTGAGGTATTACATACACGCACACACACACACATAGTAGTTCGCTCTACGGTTGGTTTTGGATATGCCACTAATGGAGTGTTTTGGTATGGCAAGCAGCACATTGCCCCCCCCCCCCCCAACATTTACCTTGAGCTCAGCGGTCTACGTTTTCTTTTTTCGGCCATTCATTTTGCTTGCTTGCGCGCAATAAATGTGCCACAATTACTCAAAATAAAGTAGCAAAAGTTACATTTGGCGCTTGTTGCGTAATTTGAGGTAGCTACAAAAGCGAAATTTGTTTGCATATTTTCATAAAAATTCCCTCAACAACGTACATATGAGTGAGTGCGAGTGTCTGGCATTAGTCCTAGCTGCAAGTTATGGAATTCGTCTGTTATGCTATACATGTCGTAACTCAGTTTCGCTTTCGTTCTCCAATTTTCTCTTCCTTGCCACCCAGTAGTTATTATGACATATTTCGGTTACTTAGCGCTACTTTTTGGTGTTGACTTTTTATTTACGAACGTAAAATGATAACAAACCTACTTAAATGAAATAATATGGAATACTACATTACTGCATTAAGAAAGCGTAGTCTGCTTTTGGGCGTTGACTAAAACATTTTTAAAGTAAGAACAAGTAAAGAAGTTTAGACGAAACTGAAATCTATGAACCGGGCGCATATTTTCCCTAAACACAAATTGGTCAATATTCTGATGGATGGAAAGCAAGGAAATAAAGAAAATGGAAAATCAGGCAAGGTATGCATACAATAGTAATACTATGGCATCTACATCATATGGCTCAAGGTTTGGTCGAACTTTTGGTAATCCGCGTTTTAATACTGTAATACAAATTGAGGGTCGTACAGTTGTGCAACTACTCCGAACGGCAAATGATTCTTTGAGAAGTTTTTTTCAAGGCAACAATGCACGCGGATTTTTTATGTAATGTTTTGTGTTAATTACCCCAGCCAAGATTTGAACCAGGGGCGCACCGACTGCAGCGCGCATACGCTACATATTCGGCTACGTCGGTCGCCGTATATACCAAGACTTATATCGTTGAATGAAGAATAGGTAGTGTCACGCTAATCTTCCAACTTTTTGAGGAATATTATACGTCTTCTCTTATTCCCTACACAAAAATGTAAATAATTGCTTTATTCAGTACATTTTTAGTTATTTCAAAAATTGCCTTAATCGAAAAGAATTGTTTTTTTCGATTTCTATAACTTAAAAAATTATGATTAATAAGGCAACCTATATACTAAATTTGGTACAGATTGATAAATCAGTTTCGGGTATGCATTCACTTGCTTTATAGTAAGCGATTCCATACCAATTATCAGAAATTTTAAATTTTATGAGTACTTTTCGTTAAGTGGACCTGTTCACATATCTTTTCTAGTTACAGAATTTCCGTATTTTTTTAATTTATGCTTCACAACCTTGCCGGAAATATTTGCATTCCCAATAAAATGCTCTTCACTCATATGCGTCATTACTTTCTGCCAACTTTTGCTCTTATAGATTCAAGTACCCCCGTTCGCTAATTCCCCATGCTTATCAGTACAAAGCATTAACGGTCTGAGAGTTGTGTTGGGTCAGCTTGCACATTTAAGTATCTGGAGTCGCCAAGGCCTTGTTTGATCATCACGATTATTATCTATCTGGGTTTTCGAAACTGCTTTTACAAATACAGTATTCACAATAAGTTCTTAAGAAAAGAAATGCGCTGGCATAACTTTTTCCTTATTGTTCGCTGCTCAAATGACACAAGATTCGCCGGAAATTTTGTATGCATACCATGTGAAACATCTGAAGGATGCGACCGTAGCCCTTAGCATTCCGTCGATTTATCTTAAAAAAATTATCATCAGATCTAAGTAGACGCAGTACTTAGGAACACAACTCGCATTATGTATGGTGTTCAAATTTTTCACGTCAGCCTAGAAACAACAGTTTAAAACAACTCTCGCTCTAGCCGGGAGTAAGTCTTCGATTGAAAAGTACCGGGGAATTGCAAAGCTTCCCGCAGTTCTGAAATCATTGGCAGCAATTGTTACTAACCAGTGGAAATATTCGATGAATGCAAATATTTCAAACACTCAGCACGAATTTTGTAAAAGAAAATTTACTATTACTAATTTATTACAATTCATAACTCGTGTTTCAAATGCATTTGGATAAAATATTCACCTCAACAAAACCCTTGACAAAGTATGTCTCACGCTACTCCTTCAAAAACTCGATCAGCTTGGCTTTCTGCTTACTATGCTTTCTAACTACAAGACACAGCTCAAATTGTGATATATAACCTTCCAATGTTATTGATGTGTTTTTATATCATACGCTTCGTTTGAACACAGATCTTTATTACAATCAGATATAAACAGCTTAGTTAGATGATGTGACGTTAATTATATGCCAATCAATTTTAAAAAATGTCTATAAATAAGCTTCTCATGAAAAAAATATTCAGCCGGTACAGCTGAATGTTTTGATTGATTGAATCAAGGGACAAAAATTTCCTCCGGACAAGAAACTAATATTTATGATTTAATTTATATGCACTAAAATAAAATTATTTGAAAAAAATTGACATATTGTTTGCCTGTTTGTAACAAAAATGCATTAATTGACAAATGTTGAAATAAGAATCACCGTCAAAGCGGTAGAAATTCTAACTAGTATATTGGAGGTCCTCAAGTCTCCTCATCGAATTTCTGTCGGGAATCTGTACGAACTTGAACCAATGATCTCATACTGCTGGCACTTTTCCAAATTCATTCAAACACAAATTAAGTACGGCCGTAAAGAGTGTGTGGCTGTTGTTGATTATGACAAATATATTTTATTATAGTTAGAATTTTCCACATATCTTAATTTTTTTAAATAATTTCATTTATATCAACAATAATTTTTGAGGTCAAGGTCATTTTTATTTAAAAAGTATTGGACAAAGTAATGGTATCCCGGGCAGAATCTAGTTCGAGATCGGAAGAGGTGATATGGTTCTCATCTCCGAAAAAGCTGTCATCATTTCTAGCACTTTAGCTGTTGTTGGGGTTTTCCGTTTTAATAAAAAAAAATGTATTTAATTTTTTTCATTTCAATAATTGTTTTATAATTTTCAGCACTTCTGCACAATATAGCGTGCACATCCGTTTCTTTAAATGTAAGTTATATTTTTGTTTCAACCATATCAAAGGTAATTTTTACGTATATATCGACTCGTAATCCAACTAGTCACGCATTCATTTAATATAAATTCCGTGTGTTCTGCGCCATCTAGCGATTAAACTCCAAGCCTCTTGCTGCATGAATAATAAGCGTCAAAAAATGTTTACCACACAGACAAGAACGAAAGCGAATTAAGCAAAACATCTTAAAATCATAGAGCAATACCTAAATTTTGATGAATATTTCTGTACGATGATAACAATTCCTGTTTCAGTAGGGAATAAACTTCCACTTCTATGTAAATCTTTATCACTATGTTCGTAATTTTTGTTCAATTCTATTTTACTGCGTAATTTCACATTCCGTTGTTAAATTTCCCCTATTTTCCACATTCCTACTTTCACTTTTCGCATTCGCCTCCTTTAATTTTGCTTTGTGTTAATTAAAATTAAATCTTTCCTTATTTATTCACCGCTAAACATTTATTAGCATAAGCCTCTAGCTATACATTTATGTACTTGGCTGAGTGCCAGGCCGTGTGGTAAAAATGGAAACCACCACACTCGTCTTAAATAGTTGCGTATACGCCGCAGCTTGCAGTCACAGGCTGCTTGTGGTTGGATTTTAAATAAATTCTTTTGAGTATTTATTTTAGGCGAAAGTACCTACGCATGTTTGCGGGAGTGCTCAAATATAATTAAGATTTCTTAATTTGTAAAATAGATATTTAAACTACATTTGAGTTTTAAGAGATTTGAAAATATAATGAGGATATAGAAAACAAAAAAAAAATTTTTTAACAATTTTGGTTAGCCAAACACAAACTGGCATTATTTTCGGATACCTTTTTTTAGTTGCCAACATAAAAATAGTGTTGTTTTAAATTTGAATTGCATGTTGAATTTGACAAGTACGCTTTATCTTTTTCAATCCCTCCAACCTTATTCTTATACTTATCGTAACAAAACTTCTAAAGCTTTATCTCATCTTTGAACAATTCCACTGTATCCACTCATTCTCACTAATTGCATTCAGCAAATGCGTAGCTAATTATTTTCTGTTATAGTCTATGCCCTTCAGCTGATTATTCTCCTAATAATACCATTGCTGCCATTTTGCTCTCCCCGGCCGCACAGCTGTGCTCCACTGATTCCCCCTAAACTGACGAGCTTTCAAACTCAACTAATCAAATCGATTGCCATATCTTCTTAGCACATTAATTAACTGGGTTAGTAAAACAATTTTGTATTGAATATAAGTGCAGGAGCGAGGTTAGAAAAACAGAGGGAGACAAAGCGATAAGGAAGATGGTAGTGAATTAATTTTTTATATTTGTACAAAGTCAATACACATGCGCTGCGAATTAGGAAAGAGGAGCAGGGCTGTAACATTAAGATAAAAAAGATAAAACCTCTACAGAGAAAATCGGATAAGCCGACAGGTGGAGGAAGTGAAGTTTAAGCTATCGATACTTTTATGTTGTATTGCAGATAATAGCAACACGTGCAGGATTAAGTCAATAATTTGCAGAAGATATGTACATATGTGGGTGGTTGTTACTAGCATTAGGGTGTGCCTTATAGGAGCAAAAAAAAAAATATTTTATCATACCAAATTAAATTTTTAGTTACACAAAAGATATGCGTGTCCAATCGCTGAATCCATCGTAGCCCAATTTTCGAAGATTTTACTAAAATGTCATCGCTGAGTCTGAATACTTAGCTACGAAAGAATACATTCAAAGTATATGCTACGCTCATTCTACGATGGAAATGTGGACTACGATGAATTTAGTGATGTCACCGAACGAAAAGTTCTTTTGCCTATTTAATTTCAAGCATTGGGAATTCTGAATTACTGTAGTGTTTGTAGTAATTACTATAGTTTTAGTAAGCGTCACCGTCATATCATGGTAAAAGTTTGGTGTTTTTCCTAAAACGATTGTTTAACCCAACTTTGAAACAAATATATGTCACCTTGTGAATCGATGGAATTTAATTACTTACGAAAAGCCGTAGCTTAAAAAATAATGAATGGATTAAACTATATTTGTAAAGTTCATACCTTAGGTCGATGGCAGCAACATAGGTTATATTCTAGGTGGCGAATGGCGAGATATCCAGAAAAACTGTATCCATAATATAAATCAATCAAGCAATCAATAACTAGCGCTATAACCGTCTAGGCGAATTTGTTCGATTCTAATAAAACACGTCAGACGTCCCGGCGGCAAGAAATATTTTTACGAAAAATGGATAAACGCTAGGTGGCGCTAGAGTCGTGGAATTCATAATAATCCGTATCTACACTTCGATTGTGATGATATTAAAAATGTTGATGCGATAAAAAATACTTTTACGAAAAATGGATAAACGCTAGGTGGCGCTAGAGCAGTGTTATTCAAAAAATCTACTTTTATGACCTGACATTGAGGAAATTGAAATCTTATGACGGGTGCGAAGAGAATACTTTATTGAGTTATTCAGAAAATCCGTAATTATGGCCCGATATTGATGATATTTTATAAAGGTGGGGTTCGAAAGAACTTTAAAACCCGATTTATAATAAATTTAAAAACTGCACATGTGTATTGTATACGTGCACTATATGTGCAACAAAAAAAATAGAAATATAAAAAAATATGTATGAAGAATCCATTAGATCAGAGCCGCTCAAAATAATGCGCAATTTTTCATGCCTATACTCGGAGTATAGGCAAGCTAATGCAGTCGAAACATGTACGCTATGACGCTAATTCTGCCAGCGTCAAAAAAAAAGATCGTCAAAACCGACCAAGCTTAGATTTCTGACTTCGGCACATGCGAAGCAATGCTTTTACTTTCAATTGCTATTCAGCAGTTGAGCAAAGAAGAACGTGCGCACATACATAGCAATATTTTTTTTATGATACACACTTGCAAAAAAAACATTCAAAATGTTCAATAAAGAATGGCTGTACAATTTCTTTTTCCTTGAAAATAGAGATGGCGAAGCGCAATGCGTTATTTGCTATAAAATAATGCAAACAACACTGAAATTTAATTTAGAAAGACATTATATGAATTGTCACACTCGATTTCACCTTATTTCAGGTGACGAACGGACACGTATGAATTAAAAGCCCTGTTTTACTTAAAATTTTATTTTGATGATGTTTCCGTTGTTGATAATGTTGCTGTTGTTGATAATGTTGCTGTTGTTGATGATGATCATTATAATAAAACGGTTCAATTAAAAAAAGCTTCTTACATTGTAGCTATGTATTTAGCAAAAAAAGGGCGTCCATTTGATGATGGGGTCTTCTTTAAAGATATGGGCATTGAATTTTTTAGCTGTTTTGGCGAAACTGGGAAGGAGGTCTGTAAAATTTTAGAGGCCACTCCATTATCTCGCCCAACCATAACTCGGCGAACTGAAAAAATATGTAAGTTCGTACATATTTGCCTGTACCCGAGAAAGACTCCAAAATTGCATTTATTTTTCTATTTCTTTAGATGAAACAACGGACATTAAAAACATAAGTCAACTAATTATTTGCGTCAAATCGGTAAACGAAAATTTAGAAAAATTTGAAGAAGTGCTTTCTCTTGTTCCCTTTCATGGTAATGTAACTGGAAAACTTATTTTCGATGCTGTTACAGAACATGTTCTTTCTATTGTTCATTCAAAGAAGCTGAGTTCAGTCTGCACTGATGGTGCGGGAGTTATGGTTGGGCAAAATATTGGTCTAGTAGGATTTCTTCGAAAAAATAATATTAATGTTGCCACATTTCACTGCATTATACATCAGCAGGCTCTGTTTGCAAAACAATTAAATATGGTAAATGCAATGGAGACGGCTGTCAATATTATAAATAAAATTAGAGGGGGACACCAAGCCCTTCGTCATAGAAAATTTAAAAAATTGTTGGAAGAATTGTCTGCAGGTTATGGCGATTTGCTAATGTACACAGAGGTTCGATGGCTAAGTCGTGGCAAATGCATAGAAAGACTCCTAAATTTAAAGGATGAAGTCAAGATTTTTCTTCAGGACGGCAATAACCCTGATTTATTATAATTGGGGAATAAAATGGGGGATAAAGATTTTTTATCAGATTTAGCCTTTCTTTGCGATGTAACGACAATTGTTAATGAGTTAAATCTCCATTTGCAAGGCAAAAAAAAGAATATTTTTGACTTAATTGCATATGTTCGCCAATTTGAAAGGAAAATTAAAATAATAATAGAGCAAGTAAAAAATGAAAATATGCTAAGCTTACCAAGAACCTGTGAGATAATAATGGATTATCAAAATCAAAAGAAACTACCTGAATATGTAGTAGTCTTAGAATCGATTTTAACAAATTTTAATACAAGGTTTCAAGATTTCAATAAAATTCAGCAACTCATTTCTCTCCATAATGATCCTATAAATTGCATTATCGAAGAACAAGATGATAATTTTCATGAAGAAATACTTAGAATGCGAAATGATTCTAACTTACCTCTAGGCGCGGGTAAGGAATTTTGGAGGAAAATTAATTCACAGTCGTATCCAAAAATTAAAAATGAAGTATACAAGTTATACTCAATGTTTGGGTCGACTTATAATTGCGAAGCTGCGTTTTCTTCGCTTAAATTTCTTCACTCGAAATACAGGAATTCAGTTTCGAATAAGCATATAGAGGACTTAATGAGAATCAAAACTTACGATCTTGAAGTCGATATGGAAAAAATCATGGAAAGTTAAAAAAAATTAACAAACGTATTTGCTGTTTTTGTAGTTATTATTGTTATTATTGTTGTTCTTAATTGCTTTTTTAATCAAACACCATAATTTTTTATTTTTTTCTAAATTTTTAATAACAAAATAAACAAATAGCACGATTTCACTCAGTGTACTAAGCAAGCGCGCGCACACAATCATACGCTAGCAGATATCAAGTGTGTGATTGTATGCGTTGGTAAATAAATTGCGCATTATTTTGAGCGGCTCTGCATTAGATTACTCTGCAGTCGAGATTTCCAGAAAAAAAAACAACATTTGCAAAATTGAGAAATTATCTAAAATTGTTTTAAATGTTTCCTAATGACGTGTAAAGACATTATCTGTTTACTTACAATTTTTCTGTAAGTTTAGCCAAAAGTGGTAGAGATCGGAAATTTGTTTAACAAAATTTGGTACTCATTCTGTCGTTTTTTTCCTTTTTTTTTGCCTTCACAAATAATAAGACTAGCACTAAAATTTACAATTTCATATAACTTCCTGAATATTAAACAATTCCACTGCTAGCGTTAACTGTTGTTTTTTATTTCCCACTAAGTAAATACCTTTTTCAGTACTTCACAATCCAATTTTCGCCATTTTATAGAGTACGATTTATACACACCCGAATTGGCACAACAGTTGTATCTGTTTTATAATAAGTTTGCCATATACTCGTACAAAAGTAACAATCACTGCTTAGCGAATGAAAATGTAGACGTTTGTGTGGTGCTCATCTTTAAACTACCAATACAACTATTTATTTGCTTTAATCATCTCAATCCTGTTCAAAGTATATTTCTACCTGACAAAAACTCATTTACACTAATGCAATCCTATTAAGTTCTATATCGCATTCCTTTCACTTTTCGTTGCCATTAACATTATAGGCATAATCAACTCGACTATGTTTAATTTTTTGTATATCCGATTAGCCGCAGGACCAGTTATCAAAATTTGCAATACGCAACTCATTGTATATTATTTGAAGTATTTGTATGAATATATTTATATATATATATACGTATTTGTGAGTATGGATTTCCTTTGTAGTGAACATACCTATGTATATGCCCCCGAGCGGATATATCATAAATGAAAGAGAAAATGAAAGCGAAAATCTTCATAAAGCGATAACATTAGATTTAAACAAAACTGAGTGAAGCGTTAAACTATTTTAATGCTTATAAATAACAGGCGTATTCATAGTGAAGAAACGCGAAATGTCTGATAGAAGCAAAAATGGTTAAAGAAACACATAGGAAGTTTGCGTTAGAGAATCTCATATTTTATTGTTCAGTTTGGTTAGCGATAAATAATCCAGTCTTTAATCAAGTAAGCAAACTCCCAGCACGGATTTTGTAAGGGCAAATCAACTATTACCAATTTACTGTAATTCACAACTCATGTTTCAAATGGTTTTAGAGAAAATATTCCAACAGATGTTATATACACCGACTTCAGTAAAGCTTTTGACAAAGTTTGTCACCCCTTACTCATCCACAAACTTGATCTGCTGGGCTTTCCACCCTCTCTCCTCCGCTGGATTTCTTCTTATCTACATGATAGATCTCAAATCGTTATATTCAAAAATGCTTTTTCCAATGTCATTAATGTTACTTCGGGAGCTCCCCAAGGCAGCCATCTAGGCCCGATTCTGTTTTTGTTGTTCATAAATGATATTACTACTGCAATAAGATATTCGAATATACTAATGTATGCCGATGATGTAGAACTTTTTAAATCATATGCTTCGATTGAAGAAAGAAATTTATTACAAATAGATATTAACAGCTTAGTTGATTGGTGCAACATAAATTATATGCCACTTAACCTTAAAAAATGTAAATTTATGAGTTTTCACGAAGAACTATTCAGCCAGCTTCTTACACAATAAATAACTATACTCTGGATCAAGTGTTTGACTTTGTTGACTTGGGAGTTAGAATGGATTCCAAACTTAATTTCAATAGTCATGTTAATGCTATAGTAAATAAGGCTAGAGGGATATTTGCCTTAATAAAACGATGGTTCAACGATTCAAGGACCCATATGTAACAAAGGCTATTTTTACAACTTTAGTAAGACCTATGCTAGAATACGGTTCGATAGTTTGGAACCCACGTTATCAAGTTCACATTGATCGGCTGGAATCAATTCAAAAACAGTTCTTACTTTTTGCCCTAAGAGACTTTAGATGGGATTCTCGGCTTAATCTTCCTCATTATACTGATCGTTTCAAGCTAATAAATCTTCCTACTCTTTTCAGCCGTAGAGAAATGCTAGGCATAATATTTATTACTAAACTACTCACAGGGTCTATCGCAAGCACATTTCTTATTGCCGAAGTTAAACTTAATGTTCCTTCTCGGATGTCAAGACACTTTAAACCTCTTTATTTAAAACAGTGTAAAACCAATTATGAATTAAATGAACCTTTCCGATGTTTACGTCAAGATTTTAACTGTCTTTCCAGCACTTTTGATATTTCGGACTCACTTTCCCCCATAAAAAGAGCTGTACTGTCCTTTCTCAATAAATGATTAACGGAGGTATAATATATATTTGATTCAGCTGATGAAGTTTTTTTCTGTAGCTGAGCAGTTTTGGATTTCGACGCTTAACAAGTTTTCGATGCCGGATATTGTCGACTTTGCAACGCCATATTCTTACACCAAAGTGGCAGCGACATCATCGCACTGCTTTTTTAAAAGCTCTTTTTTGCATACATTTTCGCTTAAATAATAAAGAAAAGAAAGATAAACTAAAAACGATTAAATATCCGCCCACAGCTAGCTCAACCCTAAGAATTAGATATATGTCAAACACGCACGTTACCTTTTTCTAATTCACGGATTACCAGTTTTTTTATCTTGACTTTGCCACTAGAGTTTGAATTTGGAAAAATTTCCTATTATGGCCGCTATTCTGTAACTCAGTCGCATCTCAAGTCACTAAATATGATTGAAAGTATTTTTTGTGACTTGAGACATTATCGGCATTCTGTAAGCACCAAAGACTGTGGTAAAATACGGTAGAGACAGTTACGTAGGCTCAACTAGAGCTGCACAATTAACCTCAATGAAAATATTTTCTTTGTTAGTACGCAATATAATTTTTCAATTTCTTTCAACAGCCGTTATTGCTCAAATTTCTCAAAATTCTTACTACAACATTTTATGTGAACCGATTATTTAGCATATGTGTAAAATTTAGATCTATCAACAATCGATAAATCTCACCTCGTCACATTTCATCTCATCTATATTCACATTTGACACAAATGGCAGCACAAGTAAATGTAAACAAATAGTTTTTTTTTGTTATGCGTATTGAAAATTAATTGCAATTTCTTATATACATATTTAAGAAAAATATAGCAGATCAAGTGCTACTTCATTTTCGTATTCGTTCAATAATTTCCTCAATTTCTTTGCTTTGTGACCTGACAAATCAGCGACTTTATTTTAAGAGCATTGAAAAGTCTCAATAAGTGACCAGAGAATGCTTACAGAATACAGGCATAAGATATATTCACTTAATGAAGGTGGTTGATTCCAAATTAATTTTGTTTTAAAATGGACAAGTTGACCTAATTAATTCAGCTTTACAAACAACAAAAGTGATTTTTTACGGCATTTATCTTGCGAAGCGGATGAATACCCTTAATATCAGATATACAACTCAAAGGTAAGAAAATTCCTGATAAAATGTAAATACATTACTTTTTAATAGCCCTAGTGGTTTGTAAAGATTAATTATTCATACCAGGTCATTTGTATATGCACAAAAACTAAAATAAAGTGAAATAAATAAAGAAATAATATAAAAATGCAGTTAAGAAAAGTAAAATAAAAAAATAAAAAGTACAAATAAATTAAACGAAGCAGAGTAAAGTAAAATCATAGGTAATAAAATACAATAAAATCTGATAAAATCAAAATTAATTCCAAATATAATAAAACAGAAAAATATAAATATAAAGTTAGACTAAAATATAGAATTTTATAAAAAATCAAATAGTATTAGCAAAATTAAATAGAATATAAAATTAATTTGAATGTAATGCAATAAATAGTCCGAGCTTCCTATTTGCTTTTTAAATTCAGTTTTTATTTTCAAAACCTCAGTTTTTTTCCTACCTTGCATAAAGCCACCTTGCATATTAAACTAGTAGCTAATGAAATAAGTTTTGCGCCTTCGGCTATGTAAAAACTGAAAGAAAAACATTAACTACTACACTGAGTGTGAATGTTGAAAATGAAGTTCAAGAAAAGTACTCGCCCAACTGTCGAAAGTGAGGAAAACCCGAAAAGGTGCATAACAATGTGTTTTACTTGAAAACAACAACACATAACAAACAGGTGTTGAATAACAAAACAGTGAAAGTAAAAAATAAACAACTTTGTGCGTATGCTAAGGACGCATGCTGGCCAAGGACGAAAAGTTTTATGGGTTGGAGAGGGGGTGGAGATATTGTGATTAAAAATTGGCAAGCTGATGAAAAGCGAAGTAGGAGCTGGATACTACGGAAACGACTGTCACTATAACAACCATCAATGTAACAGTACCGTGCCGAAAAAAGCGGTAATAATACCAACCAAAAAAAAAAAAAAACAACAACGCACTTCTCCTCACTCTTTGTGGCTTCTGCCACACTGAACAGTAAAGCCAATGAGGGCATTAATACATAAAAAAAATGAAAACAACACCATAAACATTAATAAAACGAACTGACCCTAGAAATTTGTTGGACGTGTTGCCGAGTGGGGAGAAAGGCAGAAAGCATGGGGAATAAGGAGCTCAAGGTAGCTCACCGATAAACTTGTACTACGAATGTATGTAGAGGACAATGCAAAGTAAAAGCAGGAAGATGAAAGGAAAAGCTTTGGTGATAAAAAGTTAAATCAGCACACCAATGAAGCGAAGGTAAGCCCATCCGAATAGCTGAGGAAAAGAAAGAAGAGAAACATACATACATATTTTGTAAAGTAAGTCAGACGCCACAGGTGTTGACAGTGCAGAGAGCGTAAAATGCAGAGCACAAAAATTAAGTTGTTAGCTAGTTGGCTTGGTGACAATCACCGGATCAGAATCAGGGAATACAATAAATGAAAAAAAATATCTTTACAAATATACGCATTTTCAAGAGGGGTTGGTGCAAAGGCATTGAAAGTATGAAGAAGAAGCAGAAAGCAGCATAAACCGCAATTTTGAGGGTGCGGCTGAGTTGTGAGGTAAACCGCTTAGGTATTTTCTACCTAATTTGAGTTCTCTTCTGCCATTTACATTCTTTAAAGCCCATTGAGACTGTTGTCTGCATTTAGTAATTGAAACATTACAGAGCGAGTGTGGCAGATGGTTTTCTGTTGCGTCGTGGCAAATTGGTAAAATTTTGGTATGTCCGCAAGACTGGGTTCTTCAACCAACGGTATCACTTTAAAATTATAAACAGGCTGAAAGTTTTCTTCAAAAATCGTCAACGATTGCTCTGTGGCAATTCACATTTTCACCGAGGTTTGTAGTAAATCAATCATAGTAAGCTAAAGTACTTTAGTAAAAATATCTCAAGATGAGCAAATATTAACCTAATTGAGTAGATAATCCACTTTAAATGCCACTTTTTAGTTCATTCTGGCCGGTAGAATTTCGGAAATCCATCCGAATCTCCCGGTTGCAGCAGCTGCCCCTTCAAACGAGCGTCCCTACCTTCGCCACTCCGATCCCCATAGTTCCCGTATCCGAGATTTAAACATGGAGATCCGGAGTTTGGTTAATAAGCGGGGCAAACAGGAGGAGCATCAGAGATTCTGTATCCTGGCAATGGGTGTGTGTGGTCTTCGTCTAACCCCGTGAAGCGCGATGACCGAGTTGAGATTTCATTCGGTGAACGCGTTTGATCGGACGCGAAGAGATGCCTGAACTTATAAGGCCGGCCAATAATTGTGCGTCGTACGCTGTACAAAGCCAAACATAGAGTGACCAGCAGGCTGCGTAAACCACCAAAAAAAAGCGTGGTTCTTAATTTCGCCAGCGGAGAAGTTAGGGAGGGCATAGGGAAGGTGAAAGCCACCAAGGCTGTTGGTCCTGATGGGCTTAGCATGGATGTGCTCGAAAGTAAAGAGTTATCTCTGTTCTCACTCCTACTAAATCCTCGGCGACCATATTCATAACATGGACAAAGCAGGTTAGGCAGGAACATGTTGATAGCATACAATCTCAACGGTTAACCACCCGTGACTCTTGGGAGTTACGCTCGAGAGCCTGCTCCCCTTCTCAGCGCACACAACCGCAATCGTTGATAGAGTACCGAGCCGCAACAAGGCAATCAATTCGAACGTTTGCAGCACTTGAGAAAAGACAAAGAAACGTTGTTGGCATTACACAAGGCGATTGCTGCATGAATTTGGAAGCCGCGGACCAGTAGGACACTCCGAACTATATGAAATATATGAAAATATGGCCTTATCTCCTACTAAACTCTCGGCAGTACTTGGGGCAAATAAAGAATCGTATCTGGCGACATATGTATAAGGCGATCGGTCGGCCGGTTCTAAACTATGCCGCTCTAATTTGGTTACCTGAAGCAAGAAGAATCCAGTGGATGAGATTACAGACCACTTAGAAAGCAGCAATCAGGACTCTAAGTGATGTCGCCTCGGGTACACCTTCACCAGAAGTATTTCAAGCTTCCAATGAACGAGCATAACACATTGCTCAGCAAGCAGCGTCTCATTGGATGCCACAGTACCCAAACGGGGCAAATGGTTGAGCCGCCTTCCAGACACGTGAGAGGTCATCTCCGCGAACCCATGATCGAGATCGAGTCGTACACCAGTCAACCACTGGATCCTATGGCGATAGCATTTACGGAGAGTTAATCTCTTGAACTCTCGACCAGTGAATGTTGCTATTGTAGTCAAACCACCTCCGAATGCAGGCGAACTGCCCGACTCCTACATATCCAAGCTCGACCCCGAGATGAGTTTGAAAGAAACGACCATGGATAAGCTGATCGAGCAGGGTGTAGCTAGCCAGTGCAACAATAATAGACGCGTAAAAGATGTCGCATAAAATCAGAGGTATGTTAGTAAAGCAAAATCAATTCGTTAAACGGCGAAATGTCGCTTTTTCCGCAATTTAAAATAGTAAATTTATTTTAAAAGCTGCGAAAAACTTTTGCTATCATCTTGTTGCCAATATGTTGTGAGCTCTTTTGTTTGCTCCTGAATTGGACGAATATATCACGCAAGCGATTTAATATTGATTTTGATAGTTCATTTCACGTAAAATGGGAATAGTCTTTTAGTCTTTGGCTTTTGTATTATGGCTGTGTGAAGTAGCATCCCCCCTTTCCATGCTTATTGAACTCCGAGAATTAAGGAGACACCAACGCAGTACCAGAAGAAAGAAAGTAAAAAGGTAGATATGAATTGGCACTTCCATTTACCTTTTACCGTTGAGCCGGTCCTCAAATTTTCCTATATAGTATTTTATAATTGGAACAAACGTCAATAAGTTAGTCAGTTTTCCTTTCGCTGTAAAATTAACATGCATGTGCGTTAAAATATTTAACATCAAAGCCAACTGATGAAATATGACAACGACTAATTTTGAATATAAAATTTAGAAGTTGTATATTTTAAGGCTTAACTTTTATTTATTAGCACATTTTTGGAACAGCTACATTGAGACTACTTTTACTGGAATCTTTAAATAAATTATAAATTTGTTTTTTCCAATAAGCCTGTATTGGGAACCCATCCCGTTCACTTCAATCCCTTACAGTACTATCTAATCTCGAACTTCTATTAAACAACGGCAAGCAGCTCAAATCGGCTTTAGCATACTTTTCGGCGCTTTACTTACACTTTAACTAAGTGCACGCATTGGACAATGGGGAATGGTTGCAAACAAATAAAATCCAGAAAAAACTTTGCCAAAAAAAAAAACGGAAATAAAGAATAGTTAGCGACAACAGAAATAAAAATAAGAAAATATAAAAACAAAAAAACATATAGCAAAATTGTTAGTATTAGCTTCACCCAACGCGCTTAGCGAGATAACAGTAAGCCCAAAACGAATGCGAATCCGAATAAAAAGCATATACTTAATACCCATAGACTTTTGTGTTTGTAAATCTAATAAAGCCCGCGCAGTTTTGCAGCCATATTTTCGGTATTTCCGACACGTAGTCTCACGCCCACTCAACTGAAGCTTTATGCGCTCATTCAATTGTGGACTAACAAATAAAATAAAAGGAGCAGAGATGAGCGGAATAAATGTAGGATGAAGAATATATGTACAAAGCATTTAGTGTGCCTGTGTGTGTGTTGACGATGTACGTGGTCACCTAAACATACAAGAAAGTCTACACACACACTTACGTTTCATATGTCCGTGTGTGTGTGTGTGTGTGTGTGTGTTGTGGTTGAGTAGTCTTATCATTTCGTCGTCGGGTCGTTTAGATATGATATTTCACTAAAATGGCAACCACGTGCAGAATGCCAAAAATGTGGCCATACGTATCTTAACCATCAACTGTGCTCTGTGTCGAAAATGACACATATAGAGTATACTGTTATTAAATTTTTCGTTTTCATTGTGTGCTTTCACTTTAACTAAGATATTCGATATGTGTCGAATTAGGTGCTTGAGGGTAGACAACGTAAGTTATTTAAGGAGCCTATGGAGGGTTAATTTGAATTTAAAGTCAAAAAATGCCTGCCACCTGAATCTGAAGATGATTTCAATGCAGAAGAATCCTTAAAGCTAAAAAGGCAGCTTCAAAGAATTACCAAACAATTTCCTGTAGTCGCTATAAAGATGAAGTCGACTTTAAAGATAGTAGCGACTTTTTTGCATCATTTACAATGGAATATCTGCCAAAAATAGCGCCAACTAACGTAAGAGTCAACTTTATCTGAGTTTCTGGAAATCTCAAATACAAAATGAACAAAAAGGAGTTTTATATATTTTTTTTTTTCAAATAAAGTACACGCCTACCGTACACTTATTTATGTTTTCATTGTTTTCAACTATATTGTCATTTTTAATCGCACCATCAGCACATTTTTCGAGTACCATTACGGATTTGCTATTCCAGCGCCAGCTAGTGGATCCCTTTTTACTACAAGTACTTTTGGTCGCACCCACATTATGTTTCTAATTTGATCAAAATTGGTTAATAGATTAGGAAACAGAGATTTGCGTATAACTCGCATCTAGCGCCACCTAGTTTATCTATTTATTTATAAAAGTACTTCTTTTGCACCAGTTTCACACTCCGCTAACATCATCAATGTCAGACCATAAATATGGGCATTTTGAATAAATCTATTTTAGCGCCACCTAGCGGTTCCAATTTTCATAAAGGTTTTTAACGAAGCCCTCTCATTACACATCTCTAATTTTATCAAAATCGGATTATAAATAAACATTTTCTGAATGACTCCTTTCTAGTCCCATCTTTATTTTCCATAAAATTAGTTTTTATTGCACCAGCACCGTATCTTTCTAATATCATCGATATCGGACCATAAATACTTGTTTTCAAGATATTTCGACTCCTGCGTCACCTAACGGATTTAAATATAGCCTATGTTGTTCATCGGTTTATAAGCCAAGTTTTAGCAAACTAAACGGCTACATTTTTATATATATAGATAAATAATTTTTTGAATAATCCGACTCTAGCGCCACCTAGCGGATCCATTTTTCGCGAATGTGCATTTCATCGCACCAAACTATTTGCCTGAAAATCTCGACTTTTGCGCCGCCTAGCGGATTAAAGTATACACTATATCCGTACCAAGTGCCTAGGGAATATTCTTTCCAAATTTAGTTTAAATAAGATTTAATTTCTCTCTGTCTTTTGTATATCCTTTAACTTAAGAAAGGAATTGATTGTTCATCTCTATTACAAAGCAGTAACTTTTTTAAGCTAGCAAGAACTCAATGTAATTCCCATATTTTTTATCCCATTGTGCTTAACACGAATTATGCGCTTAATACTCCTATTGCTCATATGCTTCGTGAATTTAGTGAAAGAAAAAGAAAATAATTGTATTTTTTTTTTTTGATCTTCTGTTTTTCTTCATTTTTGAACTTTGATGTTTAGTAATTCGATTCATATCAGTTAAGCTTATAATAATCTTAATATCTGTAACAACTTAAATGTTTTTAGACGATTTGGAACAGGTTTCACGGATACTGAACTAACATTATATTCATGTTGAGAATTGAATGAAGGGCTTTTGGCATACTCAAAAATTATTTCTCGATAATTTCGTAAATATATCAGAATAGTCGATATTTTATCGAGCAGCTCCTGTAATTTACCGTCATTTGCTAAGAGATACCTACCAAAAAATAACTGGAACTAACTTAAGCGATAGCGACGGCAGGCAGTTACGAGAAGGTGAGGGAGAAAAGAGCACATCCATGACGTTAAATATTTTTCATTACAAAAACACATCAATTTATTCTCTCTTTTCTTTTGGTTCGTAATACTAAATTTCTTTCTCACCGAAGTTCGCTTGTAGTAGAAAGAAAAGCAATATGGTGTCCGGAAATTTGAATTCATGATATGACGTATACAAAAACGTAGAAAGTTTCGTAGAAGTTTCTATTCAGAATTGGTCCTGCAATCTTTTGTTTTCTTTGCGATGGAATTATTAATTTATTAAAAAAAATAGTTACAACAAAAAACAAAGTTCAAATAAGGAAAACATCATCATTTGTCCAATGACCAGAATTAGTCGAAAAAGGTGAATCACACTAATTTACAAAATAGTTTAACTTCAAAAACTGTCATATTTAAGTTTTTCTTACAGTTGTGAACCAGAAAAAATTAATTCCATAAAAAAAAGCTCTATTTACACTCCTAAATTCTTTGAGATTTTTAATTGTCTAATCACGGCTAGGAAAATTAGAAATTAGAAAAAAATGTAATAGAACAAGCAGCCAATTGAACCCTACTCAATATAGCTAGAGAAGGTCACGGAAAAGAGAAGATTATATCCCACGGCTCCCACTGGCTCAGCCCCCCAGTGAGCATATTATCACGGTTACCAAATTCGAAATAATATTTATGATAGAAGTAGGAAATAAAACAACGAGTCTTTATTAGAAATACATCTCCAGTTGAGCAATGTTTGTGCCAATGAGAATGATTTCAATTATCCTTCAAGCGGAGGTATAAGCATTCTCCTTTATGTACGGAGGCCAACTTAAAAGGAAATGACCAAAACAAAAATATAGTCATTTTAAACAACAGCCAAGCTGCACTCAAGGGTCTATCATCATATGAGGTAAAACCCTCACTGGTGCTTGAGTGTACAGAGCCACAAACGTATCAAAGGAAATGAGGAAGATGATAGATTAGCTAGGGGCGTAATCACAAGGACGCCTATAAAACCCGAGCCCTTCATGTTGCCCTACTCTATTAGAGAAGAGCCTGGGAAAGGAGAAAACACACTGGAATGGCTACACCAGGTAGAGTATCTTTTGGAGGGATACGACAAAAACGCATCAAACAGCTTATGAAACTCCCAATGAACAAGCTGAGAATTATAGCTGGTTTTCTCATAGATCACTGCAGATTGCGCAGCAAGCTCGGAATTTTGTCGACTGAATTGTGCCAATACTGCAACTTGGCTGCCCCCGCTGGAGACCTCGATGTACCCGTTATTTGAGAAGACGAAGAGATATTTAGGCTCATACAAACCTGGGATGGAACTCGTACGCTCGCTACCACCAGCCACCATCTTAAACTTTCTACGTGCGCTGTGATTGGACGAGATACTGTAAGGAGTAGAGGGCACAGTGGACATTTAGTTCGCAGTGCTAACCTCTATAATTTATATCTGTTTATTTATCTAAGATTATCAATTTTCTAGTCACGGCTATTTAACTTGAAAAAATATGCCGCTCCAAAACTTCCTTCAAACTTCCTTTAGTGTTTCTTCTTTTCCGAAAGTACTTGCCATTTCCGCTTTAACTTCCTTCTACCTTCCTCTTATCTTTTATGCTTTATATTCTCTTATCCATACTACGTGTGTAGTTTCTAATGTTTTTCATTTCTAATGTGCCTTCTCTCCTCTACTGCTCCTTTCTTTGGCGGTTTTTGGCGCTGAGCCTCGAATGAGCGGATTAGTAGCGCGCCAAGCATCCGCAAAGCAAAAGAAACACAACAATTCGCCTTTTTCCTTTTCCATGTAACAGCTAATTTTTAGCGGTCGCTAACTTTGAATTTATATTCGGTTGGCTGCGCTGTAGCGCCTATTTCCAAGTCACAAATAGATTTTTTACGCAAAATTTCTTTGCTTATTGCTTGGTTTTTTTTTTGAAGCCTTAGCCTTTATACTGCACAGAAGTGTAGAAAAGTGAAAACAACTAGCACACTTGTGTTGCAACCAATTTCTTCAGATGCTTGCATTTCATTGCTCGCATTCCCTAGGATTGCTCTATATCACAAAAAACAGTACTCTTGTTTTCTTTTGAAATCAAATATATAAAGAGAACGCTTCAAAACTTCCTATATATGAACAACTTTCACTTTCCGACTAAACATTTTCTCAATGCATTTTTTTGTACTACCCTAATGAATTCCTCTCTACTAAACTTGAAAGCGCGCCAGCTGCTGTCTTTGCGTGGCGTGATAAACGCGTTTTTTCTAACTTCTTTTTTTTTAGCTTTTCTTCCATTTCTCCGCAGCAGGCTCCAATACACCAGCCCATATTTGCTCCCGTCTGTCTTTGCTAATTTATTACCATATTCTCTCTCCAAGTGGCTATCATTTTAGTGTCGCTTCAGCGTCTCACTTTATACACTTTCTTTTTTATTAGCAATTTTAGAACGCGATAATTTATAATTTACGCTTAAAAATGTGTCAGCAAAAGCATTGTATTTAAAGGAGCACCAAAAGCTGCATACGAAACATTTTTATGGGGTGGTATGCGTTTAAAATTGGTTTGACATTCATAACTAGCTATGTATATATTTACATAAGTTGTAAAAATTTCCATAAATTGCTAAATTACTGAAAATTTAATTGACTATTTTCGCACTCAAGAATTATGTTAAGAAAAAAATTAAGCGTAGCCAATTTATGGTATTCATATTTTGGTTAGACCCTTGAGCTTCCGTGAAATTTGGTTAAAAAAAAATGTACATAGCCAATTTACGATTTTAATAATCCAGTTACACGCAAGACTATCGGAAGCTGAGGACACCCAAGTGCAACAATAGTCCTTTACAAAAGTTACTGTAAAGCTTTTTTTGGTATTTTCGATACTACTCACATAAATAAAGTTTGAAAATCTTTTTGCCGCCTTTTGACTTTCGAATTCTTATTTTGAAACCTTATTATTAATTATTCATATTCTATGCAATTTCATTGAAAACAAATTTTACTCACATTGTATTAGTAGAATATACAGTAATATCCAGAGGCGTCGATCGAATGTTGGTCTCATGACTTCATCACTTCCGGACTGCTTTTGTAGTTGTAGCAAATTTGTTTGCGTTTACTTTAAATTTGAGATTTGCTAAATTATTGCACTTAAAATTTGTTTCACGATTTAATTCTATTTTTCATTTAATTGCATCGGCAATTTGGCACATTTTTTGTACATTTCTTTTTTTATTTAAAAGTTGTTATATGCAAGAAGTAGAGAAACAGCGTAGAGTAGAATGTGTTGCACGCGCAGAGTCTGTAATGTAATGAAAAAAGTAATATGGGTATATTAAACAATTTACTTTCATTTATGTTTTGTTAAATTTTTGATGATAAAATATGTGAATGGAAATGCATCTATATTCTCTAGCTAGAACTGCCAACTAAAACCTTTAAGCTACTTCAAAAAATGTAGAGCAATCGCCAATTATATCTTTATCTTACATTTATAAAAATAGTATCTTTACATAATAAACTTATTATTTTTGGCAAACTTAGGCATTTTTGGCTTTTTGTGATTCATAGACTTTTTATAGATTTTTTTCTGTACTTTTAGAAGTGTATAGCTTCTTTTAATTTTGATAATTTCATTTGATTACAGCAAGTAATAGTACATTAATTAATTTAAACTTAAATGCTTTAAACTTTTTTTCAAAAATAATTTAGCTTTCGTTTGATCCAAATACTTTCTATTGATCCAACAGCAATTGACCTACACTGATAAAAAAAAAATTTCTATGTCAATGCATTCCTAAGAGCCTGCTTAAATACACAAATTTACATATATAAAGTACATTCTACATATATTTCAAATGCATGTTCGTTTACAAGTGCAATATATTTTTCCAGTCACCAAATCACTCCAAATTGAAGTATACTCCTCCTCCCAGTGTCTATCCTTCAACTCTCGTGATCTAATTTCATTAAAAACCTCACTCTAATTAATTATTCGCTTAGACTCAGCCCAACAACGGCAGCGACATCAAAGAATACACACGAGCGAGAAAATCCAGAAAATCTTCTAAATCAAAAATGACGCAGAAATTTATGGTATACAGTGGTATGCAGAGGAGAAGGACTTATTTTGTATTTTATGTTTGTATGTGGTATATATTGAATAGAGAGCAATATTATTTATGCGCTGATATTTGTGCGCTGAAATTTATATGTATTTGAAGTTAAGTATGCGCTTAGCTGTAAGCATTTACTGCAGTCATCAAAGCACGATTGCATTTGAGTGCAGTGGATAAGTAAGTGTGGGAGGTGTACATATTACACATACTACCCAAAGCCGGCACATACATATGTATTATGCTATTGCATTGGAATCGTCTGTAGGGGTATTAGGCTGTGTCCATACTTTTCTTTGTATTTGCAATCGAATTCAGTTGTGACAAGAATTAACTAAGATAATAAAAAGTCGAATTTTTCACAAATGTAGTTGGGGTGTTTCATAACGTTGTAATATTTTCCCTGTTCGCTAAAAACTTCCTTTTCTTTATGCAACAGCGAAGCCTCAAGAAAAGAATGTGAAACTCGGCCTTACATGCTTTAAATTCACCAATTGATCCTATTCAAACTCGATACAAAAAAAAAAAACATCGTCGACCTTGCCTAATGTCTGCATACATTAACTCTAATACTTGCTTTCCTATATCGTACTCAAATCATTTATGCACCCATTTGTATATGTGAGCACTTTGGTAAGCCATAAATCTACGCCGCATACATATCTACATCGCTTGTGATCAATTACGCAATACTCATACAACTAGAAATCAGTTTAAAAAGAGAGATTAATGAAAAGTGGGAACATATTATTGAAAAAATTACTATATTACACAGTGCTACAAAAAAGAATGAAGTTGAAATACCAAGGAAGGGATGTTATTTTGCTTGTAGGTCTTATCGAGTAGAACGAGAATCCAATTTTGGAATTTGTCAAACACCCCCAAAATCTCGACTTAACCTTAAGAAACCGATTTTTCGTGCTTTTGCGCACTTCTTAGCCCATATCTTAGCTAATTAACAACCGATTTTCTAAGAACGGTTTAAGAAAGAAGAAACTCAGACCATTTGAAAGATATATAGACGTCTTAATAAAGCTGAAGAAATTTACTTGTTTTTGCACAACAAACTTAAATTTTGCTACCCTTTTTCTTCTTTTTTTGACTTTGGCGATATTTTCACACACTGTTTTATAAAAACACAAAATGAGTTTTGATTAGATTCAAAGAGTACGTTTAATACCGAGTTCAACGAATGTTTTTTTAAAAAAATCGGCCAAAAAGTGACTGAGTTATTTTTCTTTTTATAAGAACGAAATTTTTGCAAAAATTTTCTTCTGTTGTTCCCAAGGAAATTATCACTTAATTTTTTAGTTTTTACTCAATTTTAAAGTCTTTATAAATTTCCGTTATACTAAAGTGCACGTGTTGTTTATCTTTTTGTGTTTGTTGTTAAATTGGATAAAAATCGTGGTAAAGTAAAACTAAAATGTGCGACAAGCGTAATAAGTTTTGCTACATTTGTGGCTTATTTACGGATACAAGTCATCGGCGTGATTTTAAAAATAATATTGGTGTTGTAAAAATATATAACAAGATTTTCGAAAGGTTTTATAGGGCGAGTCGCTGGTAAGAGCCAGAATTTATTTGTGAATATTGCTGCACAAAATTAAAAAAATTTAAAGTTCAACAATCAATTACTTTGCCCTTTTCAGGCATATCGTAAACAAGACGATTGCTATTTTTGCAAAACAGAAGTTTCAGGTCACAATTTTAAATCATGAAAAAACATAAAGTATGCGAATGTCGTTACGGCTACAAAACCAAAATACTTAAATGCCGAAGTGCCTACAAAAAGTGAGTCCATTGATGCTGGTGAACATATCTAGTAGAGGAAGAATTCCTTCCTTGTAAATCAAAATCACTAAAGCAGTGGAATTTAGTGGAAAAATATTTTCAAATAACATCGGGTAGAAAAAGCGACTGCACTTTGATACTTTGAGAAAGTTTCAAAACTGATGGCAATGACTGTGATCTAGTACATTGTGTAAATGTAGCCAAATTATTTTCGGCTTTAAATTATAATTATTATGCAGATGAATGGCGACTTTTCATTGATGGATCGCGTAAGAGTATGTACCCTAAAAAAAAAGTACATTCGTGTTCCCTTAATGAAATCTGTAATGTCACCCTTAGGTTTAAAAGCTGTGTTATTACACAATGAAAATCTCTTACCATCAGTTCCAATCGCGTATGGGGTTAACAAGAAAGAAACGTATGAAATGATGGAAAAAATTTTACGGTTGATCGACTATGCCACGCATAACTGAAAAGTTATCGCTGACTTAAAAGTGTTGACAATTTTATTTGGCATGCAAGGTGGCTACACAAAATATCCTTGCTACCTTTGTGAATGGGATAGTCGGGCATCCAATCGCTATGATCGCAAAGCATGGCCATCTCGAGAGTCAAATCAGATAGGCAGGAAAAACGTTTTAAGTCTCTCATTGGTAAAATCTGAGGATGTTATCTTACCACCACTACACTTAAGGCTGGGATACATGAAACAATTTGTAAAGAAATTGGATGTTAATAGCGAAGCTTTTCTTCATCTTAAAACTGTCTTCCCAAAATTAAGTGAAGCTAAAATAAATGCCGGTAATTATTAATTTGTTTTCATACCTACTTGTTTTTTATTTTTTTTTTTATAATATGTGTATATAGGTATTTTCACTGGACCTCAAATTCCCAAAATTATGAGGGACGTTACCTTTATGAACAAGTTAAGCTGTGTTGAGAAACGCGCATGGAAGAGTTTTGTAGCGCTATGTGATAATTTCCTTGGGAACACCAGAAGCGACGAGTGCATATGGTGAAATGGGTTGCAACATGTCGATAAAAATTCATTTCTTGCATTCGCATTTGGACTTCTTCCCACATAATCTGGGCCAGTTCAGTGATGAACAAGGCGAGAAATGGCTACGATCGAAAAACGTTTCGAAGGAAAAATCAAAATTAATATGATGGCAGAATATTGCTGGTCAGTACAACGCGAAACTGACGATGCTGACCTAAGGAAAAAACGGTCAAAGAAGGACTTTTGATCTATATATTTTCATTTAATAATATTTATTAGTAAATTAAGTTCGTTGTAAATTTTTGCAAAAATTTCGTTCTTATAAAAAGTAAAGTAACTCAGTCACTTTTTGGCCGATTTTTTTTAAAAAACATTCGTTGAACTCGGTGTTAAACGTACTCTTTGAATCTAATCAAAACTCATTTTGCGTTTTTAAAAAATAGTGTGAGAAAATATCGCCAAAGTCAAAAAAAGAAGAAAAAGGGTAGCAAAATTTAAGTTTGTTGTGCAAAAACAAGTAAATTTCTTCAGCTTTATTAAGACTTCTATATATCTTTCAAAAGGTCTGAGTTTCTTCTTTCTTAAACAGTTCTTAGAAAATCGGTTGTTAATTAGCTAAGATATGGGCTAAGAAGTGCGCAAAAGCACGAAAAATCGGTTTTTAAGGTTAAGTCGAGACTTTGGGGGTGTTTGACAAATTCCAAAATTGGATTCTCGTTCTACTTGATAAGACCTACAAGAAAAATAACATCACTTCCCAGGTATTTTTGAGTGTCACACTGTGTTATCTTAACCAATTCACACAAGCTAAGCGGTCTTTTCTCACCACAAATTCCAACTATCGGCAGTCTTTTAAAGAGTAGCTTATTTTTAGAGACTTTAATTTTTTTTCTTAAAGAGGCGATACAATTTTTTAAAATATATATAAGAAAACACGCGTGTACCTAAGAGCGTGATTCAGATACAAAGGGATAATGAGTTAAATAAGGTAGCAGTAGTGGCATTAGTCGTTAGTACCAGTAGTAGTGGTAGTAATAAATGTGGTAGTAGTAGTAATAGTGATTAGTGGTACTTAAAAATACTTCTTAATAATAGTAGTAACAGCATTTGCAAAAAGATTAGTACAAATTATTAAAATAGTAGCAGTAATTAGTAATAGTATTAGCAAAAAAAATAGTAGAAAGTAGTAAAAATAATAGTAAAACTTCAAAGTAGCATCAGTTAAAATAATAGTCGAAAATAGTAAAAACAGTGGTAAAAATTGTAGTAGTAATTAGTAGCAGCATTATTAAAAACCGTAATAGAAATTAATAAAACGAGTCGTAGTAATCAGCAGCAGAATTAGTAAAAATTGTGTTAGTAGTTGGTAGTAGAAATTAGTAAACATTTTAGTAAGTTGTATTTATCGTAGCATTAGTAAAAAATAGTAGTAGTAATTTTTTGAATTGTTAATAGAAAATAGTAGTAGTAATAAGTGTTCGCATAAGTAAAAATAGTTGTAGTAATTAGTAGCAGTAGTTAGTAGAAGTAGTAATTAGTAGTAGTGGTAGTTAGTAGTAGTAGTAGAAGTTTGGTGGAGGAGTAGTAGTACTAGTAATTAGTAGTTGTTAGTAGTATTAGTAATATTTGATAGGTAGTATTTCATAGGGAAACCACGGTTTAATTTCGACTCATGAGAAAAATACGGTCGTAGGTTTGTCATTGCCTTCCGAGGGTCGCTTGTTATTATTTGTTAAAAATGTATGATACTAAAGGCAACTATTTTCAATTTATTTATATACCGATGATATAAACAATCCTCATCAAAAAATATGGGAGTAGTGCAATCAACAAAATTTTGGTGGAGGTCACTAGGCTTGGGCAAAAAATATCGTAAAAATACGTCGATATTTGTAATCTCGAAATATCGATATTTACTTCCGAGTATCAAATTGATATAAAATTCGAAATTATTTTATGGTCCTTATGAGCTCACACGAATCTTGATATCTTTCGAAGTATTTTGACTGAAGCCTAACAATCCAACAAATTTTATAATTCAGGTGGGAGTAGCCGCAACTTTCTTGGTGCGGCACCCTAATGGGAACGTAGGAAAAAAATAGCGACACGCCATTTTGGACAGTTTTGGCTTTTCTTCTTTTTTTGATCTATTTTTGTTTCAAAACCCATTTTCCGATTGCTTGTATAAAAAGTTAGATCTGTTGCAAAAACCAAAAAACCATCTGTAGTGGGGAAAAGCTATGCAATTTTAAATATAAATCCAAAAATTTAAAACATTATCATACGTGGCTCAAAAGCTCCACGCCCTTAAATAAATGGCTCGAGAGAGGAAATAGCCATTCTAGGAATTATAATGCTTAAAGAAAAATTTTTCAAAATTGAAAATATTAATATTTTCATATTGGCCATGACATTGCGCATGCAGAGTGTTAAAGCCTTGATAAAGGGAATATTATCTTCTTTTTAGTTTTATCTCCGCTCAAAAGGTATTTTTCAAGCCCTTATTCAGTACTTTTTATCTATTCATCTATTTCCCAATAAACAAAAAAAATAAAAAAAAAACCTTGGCTTAAAAATAGAAAGTAGGACATAAACAAAAAACTATATAATTTGGTTTAGTTCAAACAAACAATTGCTGTCAGCCTGAAAGTATGCATATCGAAAAGATAACAGTTTTAATATCTTTGTAATATCTTATTGACTTAGTAAATGGTTGCATCCCATTGCGGAGGTCCTTTATATACAACAGATGTACACAGGTTGCACTCAGAATGTATAGTTTTGGTGTCACTGTAGACCTCTCGCCAATTATCCAGCCCGCTACCTTAAGTACTCGTATAGCAAATATCTTCAATTTTACATTGTACCTAAGGCAGAAATGCATCCAAAATTGCAATACAAGCGCCAACCAGTTCCAGGTCCATTTACCGTCTTGGAGCCGTCAGCGTAAACATGTTTCACTGAGCCTCGCAAGAGAGTACAAAAATCTCGCCATTGTTCTCTTGGTAAAAACTCTTACGGTATACCTTCCACTAAAAAATACTTTCGGTATCAGTTTGTCATTTGGGGACAAAACCAAAGAATTTCTGTTTATCGAGTTTTAATTGTCGCGCCTCTTCAATTGATTTTAAACTTTTGAGTTTTGGGAAGTCTGGTATTTTCTTTGCAAGGTGCAGCCAAAACTCTTGTCAATCTGCCTTTTGAGAATTTCGACTTTGGGTACTTGATTAGTGTCAGAGCCCTGCGGAAACTCAAAGAATTGTTGAACTGAAATAATTTCACCTTCCAAGACCCTCCATCCTTTGGTGTAATCCTCCGTAGTAAGAAATATATATATATATTGCCTACACTCTGTATTGTAGTCCCCAAATACCGGGCATACTATGTTGGGAATGTCGAGGTTAATTCTGGATAGGTAGGATTTGAGTCTACGACAATAGTTGGGCCAGAGTAACGCAGGTGTAGCTCCTCGTCTGCAATGGCTGGGGGGTTGGCCCCTACAGAAACATTCACTAGACAAGAATCGGTAAATGCTGTTTACGGACTGTCTGTAGTCTGTTGCTTTCAGCGGTTTTGTCGTGTACATTCGGATCTCGTCTGTGAGTTTATAAAGATTCCTTCTGACGTGCCCGGTAGGTGGGTTTATAAAAATTTCCAAAAATGTCCGCCTATTTTCTGATTCTACTGGTACGTCAGGATATATGGAACGAATACCTTTTCCTGAGGTTATGATCTAACCGTCGTGACGAACTGTTGCTTCGAGGATTCCGTTCTGAAAGGATAGCAATGTTTGTCGTCTATGATTCGTGGTATTTTGCAGTAGTTTTTACAAACGAAAAAAGAAAGCATCATAGGCTACGACTGCGAGCGGGAGCGAGAGAACTGATTTGAATGGTTGGTGTGAGAGGTTTTTTTTTGATATTTACGCGTCTTAAAGCAAAAACAAAATACATGTGATTTTTGTATTTATTGTCTACTGGCTACGGGCTTGCTGCGCGTTTTTGTTTTATTACAAAAAAATGTCAGCAGTTCCATGTTTATTGTGGAATTGTGAATTATTTCAGATTTTCCTGCAGACCATCTTTACGTAGCATGACGTTAATCAAGTACTCCGCTCGCTAGGCTACCACTATCGCTGCTTCAAATGTGCCAACGCAAATTTATTGTGTCAACTAGCAACACATGTGACATAAACTATTGCAAATATAACAAAAGCAGTAACGACAACAGCAAACATACATAAATAAATAATAGACTGGCTGGCATGAGAAGCGGCACAGCAATAGCAGACAAACCAAAAAAGTAGACAACAAATTGGTAGCAATATCGTTTTGCAATAAAGCACAGTAAGGATTACTGGCTCTGGAGTGACCACAACAACAACAACAACTACAGTAACAACAAAGCAGACTTCATCGTAAGTGCCAAGTCAAAGTAGGAGAGGATTTGATATAGATGCCACAAGCTGGTTTAGAATTTATATAGTTATATTTATTTCTGAGTGCAGGTTAGAATTCACGTCCGCCTATTTGTAGCCTTTATAGAATATGCACATAATTACTTTCGGACCAAGCTATGTACCCGTTTGCCAACTCTCAGTATTTGAATGCAACTTGCCACATCACAATTTATATACACGCTTTGGCACAGCCATCTAATATAAATAAGTACATGCATATTTACCTTATGCCATAGATATTTCTCTTATTGACACCAGCGTCTGAAGATTTAGTCATACTGTGACACAAAATGAAATATTAGAGCACCTTGCAACGCCATGTGGCATAATAAAGTACACGCAAACTCACACGCTGTTCGCTTGTTATTTACTTAGTTGCATGTAGCGGCATATGGAGCATGTAACCTAATGTGAATCACCAGCAGTTGGCTCAGTTTGAGGTAGTTATTCTTCACATGCGGTATATACCACAATCAGCCATGCCACCCCTGTATGCGTAGTGCAACATAAATAATACTCGCCCATACAGGCAGTGCGATTAATGAGTATTATGGAACGTGTTATGAAATGTTATTTTCAAAACACATACTTACAACAACAACATCATTCCAAAGTGTGCATCCAACGTAAATTCTATGTATCATACGATTCCACCTTCTTAGTGTCTTACACACTTACAAAATTATTGCTATTATTCAACTTGCAACATCAAAGTATTGAGCGATTGTATTCGTGTTGCATGTAAGTGCATGATTGTTGTGTATTGTAACTGCCCAGCTTGCCGCACATTTCGCTTTAGAGTAACGATGATAAAAACATTGCCTATAAACAGGCGGTTTGGCGAAATAATGCAAGCACCGACTGGTTGAGCCTACTTTTGTTGCATACTACAAGGTCCTTTATAATATATGCTACAGTGTTCAAAATTAACATTGTTTGGCGTTTGGCGATTTTCTAGGGGCATTTGATATAAAAACCCGGTCAAATCTACGTTTTAAAGTGAAACATTTACGGGACTGGACTTTGGCGATAGATGCGTTAAATGTTTAACGTGCAGGGGGAGTATGTCTTTTTTACATATATTTTGGAAAGATTTTCCCTCATCTCCTATCAAGATTGGTTCCGAACAGAAAGTTTTCAGCCTAGAAAGCTAGGCGATAGAAGTGAAACTTCGTGGATCTCGATGGGCACTTGAAATGAAAATACTCACCCTAGCCAGCAAGTTTTATGAGATAGAAATATTTCCCCGATAACAGAAGCCGCTATTCATTATTCTGGAATTTTTATGGGTGTTAGGTTAATGAAAAAAGATAGTTGATGTTATCGCCTCCATTTAAAAAAATATATTCATTCACTTCCATACTTTCATGTTCAAGAAAAGATACAATTGGCTTGTAGTATGAAAAATATGAAATGAAAACTCGTGATTGTAAATTATTTAAATATCTTGAGAAAACTGCATCCATTGTCGTGCCTAATCTGTTTGTTGAGCCTTTGGGATTGTTATTCATTTTCAAATTAAATTTACTTTCTAAAAATTGTACAAGTGGTTGAGCTTCCTCCAAGGCAAAATTGACATTAAAATCACCCCTTAAAATCATTGGCATAGTAAGCAAATCTTCTCCTAATTCTGCTGCACCAGAGGGAGAATATGCCAATAATGCTCTATGCACGAATTTTTTAATATCGTTAATTCTCTGGAGTGATGTAGAGAACAGTCATTGCCACACTCTGAGCATTTGATTTCGGCATGATGTACAGTTCTGATTAATATTTACATACACTATTTAATAGTACTTCTCACTTCTCTATATAACTTTGAACACTTAGAAACACTATATAACTTCGATAAACAACAAATGCTGCACGACTGACGACACGTGCTTGGGATACTTGACAACATAGCTAATCCCCATCTTAATTGCCATAAGAACTCACCATACTCGGGACAATAGTACGAACACTAGATGGATCATCGATATTTCGTGCGTTCACGTACCTACATTGTGGAGTTACCTACCGTGCTCTCCCACCCAATATACATCAACTCTTCACCCTGTCGGTAAAATACAAAATCAAAAAGAAATATGTACATATTTTTCCTATTTCCTAGAGAACAACCTAACTTCGGCGTCGGCTTCGGCCAAGTTTGGCCAATAAATTTCCGTTCGGTTTCAGTCCGAATGAAAACTTTGGCCGCACATTTGTTTTTTTTTTTTAATATAAAAATTGAATAAAATTTAACTTCTATTACGTTACTCTTAGGCATAAAGCCACACCAGCCTTTCGCATTTACGCGATAACAATGTGTTTTGAAATAATAATACTCAAAGAAATTATTCATTCCAAATTGGACAATGTTCTCAATGAACATCTGTTGCTATGAAATTGCAAAATTTTTGAATACTAAAATCTAGAATCTTTAAAAATTCATTGATTTTTATTTATTATAGACTTTGAAGATGTTCGATACGGCCCTAAAAACTGGAGTTCGGTTGTTCTCTACTATTTCCTTTTCAAGCTGAAAGAGCTAGATGGACTTCAAAAAAATTTCATATATAAATGCTTAGATATGTATATGAATTTATTTTTAGAGAATGTTGTCACATGTTTAAAAGATTAAATTAAATTAATATAAAGAACAATAATACCGAAGATATTTCTGTGAGTGCTGTCACCTCTTTAATAAATTAACTAAAATAGTTAAGTGCTGATGTGAAACGAATGAAGTTTAAGTGAGCTCTATTGTGAATATATTTTTGTTAAATATAAAATAGCTAACAAATTAAATGAACTATTACAATACTGGGTGCATACGAAACTGAATTTGGAGAAGGTTCTAAAGAGCTCATAATATTAGCGAATTAAATAGTTAATTCAATTTATTTACACAGTTAATTGATGCAAAAGTAATTAGGTTTAGAAAAACAATTTCGAAGTCACCATTTTCGCTTCCTATCAACTTACCGTTTCACACCACACGTGTACATTTCTAATTGAAAATAAGAGTAACTGCCCAAAATATATACATACATACAACACAAACAAGGTCAACTTTGAAAATATTAAAATTCTATTTGATTTTGCTTTAATCGCGAATTACGATAAATATCCCGATTAATATGTTTCATTTTACACACCTCTTTTAAAATCTTCAGGTTTCTTTGTCAATTTAATTTAAAAAACCCGTTTGATAGTATCAGTGGGTGATTTCGAATACTCTAGTTTCAAATAATAATGTGTAAAACTGTAGGTCCTGCAATTTTTATTACAACAAGAAAATGGTACACCGCAAACTACAAGTGAAGCTTGACCAAGCTTCTAGCTATGATATATGTAAATGACAAATTATTATTATTATAATAAAAATCATTCTCTCTCCTATTTTGAGCAAAGTCAGCGAGCTATTACTGGTATCTGGAGGCCTCGCTGGACTTGCGCAACCGTTAGTTTCTTCCAGTCACGGCTACTTAACCACAAATCTCAGCTTGGAGTTTCTATAGAGTACTGTTCATTTGGAAAATTAAATATCATACTTATAGCATTTGTCTAATTCCAACTGTTGCAAATGTTTAAACAATGATTTAGCGAAAAATCCAAGGAATTTTCGCTTAGCTGTTCAGGTTTGGCAAGAAAGATAGCTAAACAGTTCGGTCGGCATTTTTTTCCAGAAATTAGTTGAAATTTAACGGCAGTGATAAGAGAAAATGTCCACGTCGCGGTTTTCTGCTTTAATCAAAAATATTATCTCCCGACTTTTAAGTCTTTAGTATCTTTTAAAAAATAGGCGCCTCTCTATTGTATGTAAGAAACTAGGCTTCGTAGTTCATAATCATGTTACATGCGTCTTAAAATTTAAAAACTAACTACTTACATCCCTTCTTCTCATAGCCTTTATTATACCTTTATCTTATTTCCCACGTTATCCTTAATAGCAACGCTGTGTGTCATTTTTTTCTTTTGATTTTTTATACCATAACACACTTTACATTTTTTTATCCCTTGTGTTCTCCTATTGACCTGATCAATTTTTCATTTGATTAATTAAATGTTAGAGTGATTGACATAGTACAGGCATACGAACCTATCTATTCATTAGTGAGTAAAAGGTATACAGATATACAGACATACAAACGAGTATAATGACAAATCACCTGCTCTTAATCAACTTAATCAATACAAATATCAACAAGACACTCTGACATGCGTCAATATTTGTTGGTGATGATGATGATTATAGCTGATACCTATCCTTTTATAGAAAAAAAAATGCCATGAAAGCTTCATTAATTAAGGCGCGCGCAAATATTTTAGTTTTCATATTAAAAAAACAGACTTCCAATTATTCCAAACAGATGGACTTACAACTACAAATACAGTGCATTTGCATTTGCATTTAAGTGTCAACGTTTCAAAACATTCGTTAATTGCAGTCGCTAATGACAACTCAATAGCCTCGTATTTGTCCTTCAGTTGTCATTTTGTACAACATTCATTTGTTTTTGTTTGTATGATTTTTCCATTTACTTGATTGCAATCAGTTCAATTATTTTATTTTCAAAACATTTACAAAATATTACATCCTATAAATGCCTTTTAAATTGCCATAATATTCAGAGAGTAACATAAAATACATATAAATTAACGCAGCTAAAATTTTGAAAATCAATAATATTTTTTATTATATTTTATTTGGCTTTAGTAGCGGTAAACTCGAAAATAGCTCTACCGATTTTTACGATTTTGATCACTGGAGGGTTATATTCGCCCATAAATATTTATTTTTTTCAGAACAAGTTGTCTATATCTGCCAAAACACTATACAAATCTCAGTTTCTATTTCATGATTTACAATTTTTCCAAAACAATTGTGAGACCCTTATCAAGTTTTCATCAAATGTTTTACATTCTCTGGCATGCCGATTATGCAAATCTAATCGTTTTCATTTTTTGGTTAAACGGCAATGCTATTTGTAGATATTTATCAAGTTAAGTTTGCTTAGTTTTCGGCAATGAATTCTATATTTTTAACTTAAGCCATTTTCCATATTTTTTCCATCGGAAAATTGTCTTTTCGAATTTTTGTTTGATATTTACCTATTTTTTTATTAAGGTTATGATTTCGCGACGAGCTTTATCGGAAGAGGAGATATTACAAGCTCTCTATAGTCATTCCAATGTAGAAGATTTCGTTGCAAATGAGGATCCTGGATCCATAGTGCTGCCTTCGGAAACAAAAGTAGTATCTAGAAGCGTTGAAGCCTTAACCCGACAATTAGATAGAGCTAAATGACATTTTTCAAAACATCTTTCAGAATTTATTCAAGCTAAGAATTCTAGTCATTGTAAGGTAGAAGAACAATCGAAAAAAAAATATTTTTGTATGATACAGTTTGTGTTGCATTGTTCAGTAAAATTACTAAAGCTAATAGAACAATGAGGCCAGAAACATATGACTTCATTTTCTCTATTACACACCCAAAGTACCACTGCCCAATAAAATGGACGCTGAGTAACGGTAAAACTAATAATTTTATAGAAAAAAAATTTAGCATTTTTGAAATCAACGACCTAAAATTAGCCTATATATAAATCTTCGGATTTTTTTTTGCGCGAAAGTTGATTTTTCGTCCTAAAAAAATTAAAAGGTCTGCATAAAATTAAAAAAAAAAAAATTATTAACGGAATCGCAATTAAACGATTTGTGAAAAAAATTGGCGCATCAATGGGTATATTTACAAAAAATTAACAATGGGTAGGTTTTCTCTAATGACACCAAGTGTTGACTGAGTTACTGAAATTCTTCGTAAATTAATTTTCCCATAAAGTTCAGAAACCCGCTTCAGAAATCCTCACTATAAAGCTCAACTTTTAAGCTTAGATTCTTTTAAGAACTATGGTAATTTTTTTGTGAAACTTTTGGCGTTTAAACATAATACGTTTTATAATTTCGGTGAAAAAATATATTTGTTTGATTTTGTTAATACATCGCAATTTTATAAATAAAAAAAAAGTAGCAAATAATTTGACCCACAATCGTAAACATAGTCCTGATATTATGTTTTTAAAATTTTGTAAAAAAAAAAATTAATGCTTAATAAACATTTTAAAATTTTAAAGTTTGCAATATGAAATAATAATACATTCTGAGTTTTTTTTTAAGAAATAAAAAATTATGTAGGTATCGAGTTATACTTTTTTGATCAGAATTAAAACTGGGTTTCTGAGCGTTATTTATGCACTCTAAAATAAATATTATTTTGGGAATGGTTATTTTTTGTTTCAAAATAATAATTTTTAATGAGTTTTGTTTTTTTTTTTTGCCCAAAACTATCACATTTTTGTAGTTTTATTTTTTTATCAAAAATACTTATTCTTTTTTAAGGTAATAATTTGTTATAATATTTATTTTTTATAATTGAAAAAACTGACAGCATGCTGAGAGGTTTTTATCTTTTATTAGAAAAAGATAATTCCTAATTTTTTTTTGCTGTGCTTTCCTGTTTTTGAAGAAAAAAAATTAATTTCAATAAATTATGATAATTTTTTATCGAAAAATAATGACTTACACAAATTATTACTTTTAATTAAAAGATAGCAATTCACCAAAAAATCACTATTTCAGAACGAAAAATACACGAAAAGGAGTTTTCTTTTTATCAGGTACATATTTATTTATATGATTAATATTTTTTTTTCAGTGCTATTAGTCAAAATAGATTTGCTAATTATCATGATTACAGATATCGGCAAAAAAAAGTGAAAATAATGGTAAAAAGTTACATGTACATACATATCCTCAAAACTGTCCCCTGGAATTCGGGTGTTTTTAATTTTTTTCATTGAAAACTTAAAACTCAACATTATTTTCAGCCCCTGCTTATGAACCAACTAGAAGACCCCGGCAGGCGTTGTCCTGCCTCTATTCGATTATAAATTGACCCTTTTGAAAATCTTGGTATGCACGTTGTCCTCGTCGAGGCATACAGTTTGACACTCAAATTTTAATCCATTTTAATTAAATTTGATTTTTGAAAAGGTGGTAACCCTCAACATTCTCATAGCGAAACGAACTATTACTATTTCATATAGCTTGTGTATAATTTAATTAAATTCAACTTTTCAGCCAGATGCCAACTATCCTTAAAATATAGATATGCCTTCTTCTCAGCGAATCGAACAGTGTGACTCCCATATTTTCATATTTCACGCAGGTTAGGTTCAAACGACTGCAACCATGCACGATTACGGATGCACGCGTTGTGATGAGGCTGAAAGGAGTCTTAGAAGGTGAACTACACGGCCCTTTATATAGTGCAAAAAATCGGGAATGCTCGCCGAGTTCAGGGGGGGCCAAATAATCGATAAAGTACCAATTTAAGAATTGGTTTGGGTATCGGTCACAGGAGGGGGGCGTTGCAGTGCTAAAGATAGCGTTTGATACTATCCACTTCCTCTTAGTCCCTGCAGCTTCGACAGAAATCGCTGGTTTGGCATTCCAATATCTTTCCGTATATGCCCATGAGGCACTGCCCGATTATTATCCCGACCATTAGTCTGAGAGAAGGGCAATGAAACCGATAAGAGCTTTGGATCGCTTTTCGTTAAACTTTTCTGGTAATCTCTCGGATTATTAGGTTTCATGGCCCATCTAGTATTCACCTCGTCGATGAGTTTTGGCTTCAAACTGTGTTCGCAGGTAGTTGGACGCATGTCGGCGGCGATGGCAGAATTTACAACAGATAATTCCTGCAGTTGCCGGGAATGCCACTATGCCAAGAAAGTCATGCAACTATCACGGAACATTAGACGCGACCAGATTGAGAGAGCTTTTGGTTTCTATAGCAACACTGGGCGTTGTTTCGTGAGAATTTAGAGATTTAATAGCACCTTGGCTGTTAAAGTATACAGTGAGGCGCGGACATTGTCAGATAGAGAGCAGCAGCCATTATAGCATTATCTCATTAAATCTTATCGTTATATATATACTATACATATATGTACGAGTATATGACACAGATATTTTTATTCGTTCTTAAATTCATGGAAACCCCTTAGTTTTGAAATAACTTATTATTTTTATCATACACACAATCAAATATTTTTATTCTATTATTTCATTAAAAATGACTACGATAGTAATTTTGACATTGTAGGAAAGATAAATTTTGGTTTGCTCGTTCCATAAAATAAACAACGCGTAAAACAACATGCATTTGCCAATTAGAACAAAATCAGACATTCTTGAAAAAATAATTAATTAGAAAAACTAAAAAAAAATCTTCGATTTCCATTCCATCATAAAAACATGCCTATGACACGCTCCGCAACGTGTAGAATGAGCATACAAAATTTCACGACTTTTCAGTAAGTAGTTGAAGCGTTATGATCGCACGGCAGGCCTAATTTTCGTTTTTATATATATATTTATATAGAAGCAGACGATAAGTGACACTCTCCCGGCTAAATAAAAATAATAGGGACCGTAACAGTTACAATTTTTATTATACAATTCGCTCTCTAACGATTATTTTGCAACATTAATTTAATAACTGATTAAATAACTGATTTTTATTTGATAAGTCAAAAATATCATTTGGTTTTGAAATTTATTTTATAAATAAAAAATACCTTTTAAAATAAAAACCACTTGTGAGTCCTAACATCAAAAAATAATTCTTATTTTAGGTTAATGAAATAAAAATCATAAATAACCATATAAAATAAAATAAAAATCAGAAATCTGAAGTAACAGTTTTTTTTTTTAATTTTTATTTTGTCATTCAAAAAAAAAGTAATTTGTGATTTTTAAAACAAAAATCAAAAAATAACTTTTATTTTGAATTGATGTAAGAATCACAATTTTTTTTTTTAATTTTGCATAAAAATTGCTAAAGTTTTTTTTTTTTTAATTTTGATTCCCAAGATATCGATTGGTATATGTTTGCAGGACATTTTTTTCATAGTTGATTTTTCAACGACAGTTTGCCGAAGTAACTGTTATATTTCGTGGCGGCTAAAAAGAATTTTCTCAATTTCCCTGATGAAAATATTTAATTAGCATTAGATATTCTAGGTTGGCTTTTTTTTAGTAACGGAACAGAATTTTCTAGGTTAGCGTTTTTTAGCAACGCAACGAAAGTCGTATTCTGAGATGGCTGGCTCTTTAACCTAATGTTTCGATACATCAATAGCTCTGCTTCATCAGTTACGCTTTTTTCACATTTCTAGTATCATTTGGTGAACAAAACAAATTTTTTTCTAACTAGAAACAATAACACGACAAAGGATAGTCTACTCCAACTTATCTAAAGGCATTTATCGCTCGAAATTGACCGAAAGCTTAGCAGAGCAGTAGCAACATTTATCCAAGAACTTAATATGCATTTAAGCAACACGAACACACACACTCACATACACATTCAATATAAATGCACCTGCATTGTGTGCATTGCTCCACTTTTGACTTTATCACTCAAGGTAAATCTAAATAGAAAATGATAATAAGAACCTAAGTAGGTGGGTTGTTGTTTTGTGTATGTTTGTGAAATGGAATACTTTCCACTCCAAATACGAAAGTGCATAAATTGTCTGAAGTACATATCTGTGTCATTTGAAATATATATATATACGTACCTATATATATTTGCGTTAGTCTGTGTGTAACATTAAACTGTGCATTTTGTAGAGCCAAGGTGGATATGTAACCGAATATATTGCAAGCGTTGTTATGTTATGTTATCTGTTGCAAGTTAAATAAAAAGAAAAATACGTAAGCGGATATGCATGCATGTACATGTGTGTGTGTGTGTATAGGTATTAGAGATTATTAAACTTCTTGCATGCATGCATACATTCTGTCTATGGCTGCGTGCGCATTTAGCTAAACAAACACACAAAAGCCACAAAGTGATGTTGCTCCTCTGCTCTGCTCTGCTCAGCTCGAGTCGAGTTGTTTGCTACTACAAGCACTTGGCAAAATTCCATTTAGGTTACCTTTATTGGCAAACACACACACACACACACACACATGCCCTCACACAGCAGTAGCTGCTAATGCCAAAGTAGTGGTAGAAAATCAAACAAACCGGTGAGTTGAAGCCAAGTTAAGTCAGCGGCGCCAAGTTGACTTAGGGCAAGCCAAGAAACAAACAAACAAAAATGTGCTGTGACGCGTGCAGGAGGGGAGCCGGAGGTTAATCAGAGGGTGAGAGACTCCATGCGGGTGTGAGTGTGTGTGTGTGTGTGTGTATAGTCATGACCACAAACAAATATGTACATGCACAAGATATAAAACAGACATACATACATATATCCATTTCCTAGAATGAGCTGTTGAGTTGTGCGCATTTGTTTGCGGCGAGCTCCAGTGTAGCCTACATTTTATTCATGCCACACACACACACACCCACAGAAAGACACACATATAGACAACCGCAAATACAACATAACACTCTATTTGTTGGTAGCATGTATTGAGGATTACATGCGCATTTGTATTATATGTAAATGGAGTGATTCCTTTAGTAGAACTTTTTTAAAAATTAAAAAAAATATATTACAATTGGTTTTTAAGGGGTGGCAACCCTCATTAAACATGTTTTCATATAAACAATTTCATTTCACAGTAAAACTGTTATATTACAGCAAGCTTACAAATAGCATTTAATTCATGTTTGCAATACTAGTGGTAACACTCCTTGAATATATTTTCATAATTAGGTTTATTTTAAGCATACGTGCTTTGAATCTCATTGCGTGATACTTCCGTTAACTTAATAATTTAATTTAATTTACTCTTTTAAGCAGGTGGCACGACTTTCGAAAAGTGTTTTCAAAATAAAACTATCTTAAATCTTTTTTGCTTGAGACCCATATTTCAATATTTGATTTAACTTATTATAATTTTAAGTAATTTTTTGAACAGGTGGCAACCCTCTCCAAAAATATTTCTGAAATTACGAATTTTTAAAAATTTTTAGTTTGGCACTCATATCGAAAAATGTTGTTTATTCTTTGATTTAAGTTAATTTGCAAATAAACAGGTGGCAACATTCTTTAAAAGTATTTGGAAAATGAAGCTTTATTGAGCCTTACATATAACATTAAATAATTAATATACATAATATTATTAATATTGTATTAAATTATTATAATTTTGATTAATTCTTTAAACACGTGGCAACCCTCTCTAAAGTTATTTTTGAAATTAAGTTTTCTTAAAACTTTTATTTTTGCACTCATATGGTAAAATGTCATTTATTTTCTTTAATTAGTTTAATTTTCATTAAACCAGGTGGCACCCTTCTTTCCCAAAATTTGCGAAGTTAAGCTTTATTAAGCCTCTTTCGTTTGATAGCAATATTTTGTTTCATTTATAGCAGTTTGCAATATTTTGTTTCAACATTTGGCAACACTCCTTGAATATATTTTTATTATTAAGTTTTTTAAGCCTACATGCTTTGAATCTCATTGCTTGATACTTCCGATAACTTAACAATTTAATTTAATTTACTCTTTTAAGCAGGTGGCAACCCTCTCAAAAAGTATTTTCAAAATAAAGATCTCTTAATTCCTTTTTGCTTGAGATCCATATTTCAATATAACTTATTATAATTTTAAGTAATTTTTTGAACAGGTGGCAACCCTCTCCAAAAATATTTCTGAAATTACGAATTTTTAAAAAATTTTAGTTTGGCACTCATATCAAAAATGTTGTTTATTTTTTGATTTAAGTTAATTGCATATAAACAGGTGGCAACATTCTTTAAAAGTATTTGGGAAATGAAGCTTTATTGAGCCTTACATATAATATTAAATAATTAATAAACATATTATTATTATTGATGTAACTTATTATAATTTGGATTTATTCTTTAAAGATGGGGCAACCCTCTCAAAAGTTATTTTTGAAATTAAATTTTCTTAAAACTTTTATTTCGACACTCATATGGTGAAATGTCACTTATTTTTTTTTTAATTAGTTTAATTTGCATTTAATCAGGTGGCAGCCTTTTTTCCCAACATTTAGAAAATTACGCTTTTTTGATACTGACGCCGCAATATTTTATTGCGTTCATTGCTCAAATTGAATGTAACCTTTTAAAGAGGTGGCAACTATATAAAAAAAAGATCGATTTCGTGATAATCAATATAACAGACTATATATGTGCCAAATCTTTCCCAGATCTATCCCGTAGTTATATAGCAATATGTGATTTTATTTACATATTTAGTTGGCTGTAGCTATTGCAAAATCGACGGTGATTTTACAAAATAGGCCTCCGTCAGAACCTTCTACAGGAATGAACGAATAACTATGCAATTTTTCACATCTTTCCTCGCTGTGTTTCGGACATTCTGCGCGGGTATATCGATATAGCGTTCCTTTTTTTATATATATGAGATAAATTGTTAAATTCGATATATCGGGTGTTTTTTTTACAGGTTTGTTTTTCGAATAGAGATAAAACTGGCATTTTGTGGTCAAATCTGGCAACTCTAATGTCATTTATGTTCAGTTTGGTTTGCCATTTCATCATGAACAGGTTGACAAAAGAACAACGCTTGCAAATCGTGCAAATTTATTTCGAAAATAATGGTTCAGTTCGCGAAGTTTACCGCGAGCTCCGTCAATTTTATGGTCGACATAATCGTCCATCAGAGCAATTAATTCGGTTAACCATGGATCGTTTTCGCACTACGTTTACTCTATGTGATAATACGCATCCGCAGAGACGTCGAACAGTGCGCACAATTGCCGCTGTAGAGCAAAGTGTTGAAGAGGACCCGAATGAATCGATTCGCCACCGTGCACAGCAATTGGAGCTTTGTCCATCAACTTTATGGAAGATTTTGCGCAAAGATCTTGGCTTGCGACCTTACAAGATCCAGCTTGTGCAAGAATTAAAGCCGCGAGACCATGCAATGCGTCGTGATTTTGGTGTATGGGCCGAAAATGAGATTGATCTCGATGCTGATTTTCATCGCAAAATTTTGTTCAGTGATGAGGCTCATTTTTGGTTGAATGGCTACGTCAACAAGCAAAATTGCCGCATTTGGAGTGAAGAGAATCCACATGAGACCCTTGAAACGCCATTACATCCACAAAAACTGACTGTTTGGTGTGCTCTATGGGCTGGTGGAGTCATTGGGCCATACTTCTTCCGCAATAATGCTGGAGAGGCAGTTACCGTTAATGGAGACCGTTATAGAGCCATGATAACCGACTATTTTGTTCCCGAATTGGATGGCATGAATGTGGATGAGTTGTGGTTCCAACAAGACGACGCTACATGCCACACAGCGCACGTCACAATCGATTTATTGAAGGAAACATTCGATGAGCGCATAATTTCGCGGAATGGACCTGTAAATTGGCCACCAAGATCGTGTGATTTGACACCATTGGATTATTTTCTTTGAGGATATGTGAAGTCGCTCGTCTACGCCAACAAACCAGAAACGTTAGGGGAATTGGAAGCCAACATTTGTGGCGTTATTGCCGACATACGGCCCCATATGCTCGAAAAAGTGGTTCAAAATTGGACCTGTAGAATTGGCTTTATTCGAGCCAGTCGCGGCGGCCACATGCCCGAAATCATATTTAAACATTAATGGCATAAAATTATCCTTCCAATAAAGCCAAATTGATGGACCTTAAAACGATTTTCTTGTGTTTTATTTCAATTCGAAGTTCTATACCCCTAAAAAAAACACCCGATATAACGAAAGTCTACCTATTTATGGATCTTTAAGACATATTCGCGCTTAAAGTAATATTTAAACCCAGCAAATCGCAGTGGAACTCTAGTATTGATTTTGATTGGCCCAGAGACCTTTTTCTTTATTTTTCAATAAATAAAATTTAAAAAAGTATCCAAAATTTAATCTTTTTCCGCATTGTTTCAAAAATCATATTTTGTTGGTAATTCCGTGCGAAAATTTTGTTCGATTCCTAGTTCCGTGCAAGAGTGATCTATTCCCGTTGTAAATAATAAAAATCACGTTTTTATTATAGTAAGCATTTTACACAAAACAAAACATGGTAATTGAATTTTATAAATTTATGTTATTTGCACAAATTTATTTAGTACATTAAAAACAAAATTTATAGTAAAAACACCAAAAAGGCAATTTGCCTCTAAAGTTAACGAAGATTAGTGTGTTAGAGTGAAGTCTACGTTTAATAAATAAATAAATAATTCAAAATACATACTTATATTACATATGTAGTTTAGCGATCAGAAACAGTCATATATTAGCTAAAATTGTGGCACGGAAATGGACAATGCGAATATATGTGAAATTTATTATTTATTGGATTTTTAAAGTTTTATAAATTTTATTTCGTCTCCTAAAAACAACCAAACAGAAAGTTTCAAATATTTCTAATAACGCAGTTAGCACGTCAATAGTTATATGTAAAAAATATAGCACCTTTTTCGGTGCTATTTTACTTGTACGGTTTTGAATGAATTTTCTGAAGGGTTTTTTTCTAGACGTGTAGTTTTCAATTCAAATACTTGATTTATATTCAGTTTTGTTTGCCATTTCATAGTGAACAGACTAACTCCGGAACACCGTTTTCAAACTGGTGCAAATTTATTACCAAAATGATGGCTCGCTGCGCGCGACACATCGCCCAGCAGAGTCGGTAATTCGAGCAACCATGCACCCCGTTTACTCTAGTGAATAATGCGCACCGAAGACGCTATTGCTGCTGTGGAACAGAGAACCGGAAAAGATCCGAATGAGTCCAGCCGCCATCGCGCACAACAATTGGAGCTGTGCCCATCCACTTTATGGAAAATTTTGCGGAAGGATCTTGATTTGCGGACTTACAAAATCCAACTCGTGCAAGAATTAAAGCCGAACCACCATCAGTCAAGCACGTCGCACGTTCGGTGAATGGGCCCAAAACGAGATGCCATCTCGATCCCGATTTTCACATGAAAATTTTGTTCAGCGATGAAGCTCAGTTTTGGTTGAGTGGGTATGTTAATTTGTTATTTATTGTCGCATTTGGAGGCGTTCATGATCCCCAATTAACATTTTTACTGTAATTTGCAGGAAAAGTACTGGATCGGAGTTATATTACCGGCGAATTTCTTCGAACGGAGCGATATCATTTTCCAACATTCGCTGTATAATTTCGCTTGCTTTAATACAATTGAAGCGGCAGTGAATGAAATATTAAAAAAAATATACTGATTGTCCCGAATATAGCCGGAACGCAAGTTAGAGTGATCGTACGACCAAAAAGGCATCCATATAATAGAAAGGCAACATAATATCAAACATGAAACGGGAAAATGCAAATTTTTTTTATTTTAAACCAGACTTTGCATATAATAGAATGATTACTTTTAAATAGCAATGAAATCATGTTAGTCCTAATAAGAAAATTTTTCTGCAATCGAAAACGTTTACTGGGTAAATATAAATCGTATAAAGTAGAAGCGGAAAGAAGAACTACTTTGCTGGCGCGGCAGGAAAAGCAGAAAATTGGCTAAGGCTTAACCCAGTTCGCGCACGCAAAGAAATCTATGTACATATACTATATATACGAGTATATAAATGCTTTTGCATATCCAATATAAGAGCTAAAATGGAAAGTACGAAAGGAAAAAGGAAGCGCTGAAACAGCAGAAAAGAAATGTCAAGCAGATTGGCTATACATAATGGAATTATATAAAGCTCACTTTTAGCTGATGTTGGCATCGAACGTGAGGGTAGGTGGTAGTGGAAAGTGGTGGCGAATGATAAGAATTGAATTTATAAAGCGAAAGATAATAATTTTCAATGAATGAAGACATGTAAGAAAGTTAAGTAGTTTATCCAAACCAAATATGGACTTTGAATGTAAAATATTTCTTAAAGATGCTTAAAGCTATACACCAATTTCTTTGGGGTTCAATGTAACTTCTAAACATTGAATTTGTAAAATTTAAATACAAAGGCTTAAATTCTGTACTGTTATTATACTGCTCTTTAGGGAGAATATATGTATGTTCGTAAATATTTTGTGGAGCGTTTGCTTTTAAGTAAGTAATATAGTTTTAAGAAATATTCCGATCATGGCACCATCTGTTTAATTTTTTCTAGATTTACTTCTGTTTCTACGGATGATATGAACATTTTAGCTTCTTAGGATATGCGTGATGAAAGTTTTTTACATTGAAGGAGAATCAGAAATGAAAACTGAAAAAAACTTACTCATTAGCATAATGCTTTGATATGAATATTTTGAAAATTTAATATGTAACAAGTTCAAACCCGCTTACCTCGCGGCGTCTATTGATTATGATTCGCGAGTACTTTTTTACCAACTGAATATGAATCATTTTGATTTATAAATACAGTATTTTCCAACAACTCGACCACTGCGCCACTTATGAGATTTATCTAAGCCTACAACAATGTGGAGCTCACGCAGAATATATAGCCGAAATTTACAACAAATTTGGTACCGCGGTTTTCAAACTTTGCGGACAGAAAAAACATCTTCAAACTATATTACAGCAAACATTAATATTTTTCAGATTATTAGAGGATTTTATAGGCGTTTGCAAAGTTTTGTAATGTTTTCTGAAAACTCAATATTTAATTCCTGCAAATTAATAGGACAATTCACGATAAAAAGCAAATGCATTTGTTAGCCTACAACTTTTTTTGCAAATACGTTTAAATATGTAAATGCAAGACTAATTGCACTGGACTGTGAAATTAATGAAATCATTTAAGAAATATTAAAAAAAAAAAATCCGTGAACAATAAAATTTTATTTAATGGGTTACCTATTGTGGCTGCTTATTTTTAATACGAGTACATTTGTATCAGTTTTACTACAACCAAAAATAATTTTTAAGAAAATTCTATAACAAAAAGAAGTTACCAAAAATTATAATTTTTATTTTATTTCGAGTTTTTGCATTATGCTGCGTTATCAATAATCGTTATACAAACTTGAACTTGGTTTTCATGTGAAATCAATAGGAAAAATAACGTAAATTAAAATGGCATAAGTTATACACAACTTCCATTTCGGAGATCATAACTCCTTATCAGAATTTTCATTTTCCAAACTCAGTATTAAATTCACGTCCGTCACACACATCTACAAGTTTCGAAGATTCGTGGAAGGCTAATTACGTGAGGAACACTGAACCTTACACTGAACCTTACGATATTATAAAAGTTTTATGCGTCAGAAAAAAATGTTTGAGTTGTTAAGGACGGGACCTTTTAGGGCAAATTCGGGATTAGTATAGAACGAATTCGGGGCTAGGTTCCAGACCGTGATCCTTTCTGGATCAGTTCGGTACTATTTTGGGTCCCGATATAAAAAATTAAAAAATACTTGCCTTACCCATAACCATTATACAGAGACTTTTATAATATAAGTCTCAAAATAAAAGTCTTTGAAAGATGCAAAACAATTTATCTTGCTGATAATTATTAACAGTTAACGTTACTTTCAAAAATTGTTCTCACTCAAAATTAGAATGAAAAGCTATTTGTAATATAAACTTCAAAACAATGAATATCGATAACTTAAAAAGTGTGTCTGACTCATAATTATTATCAAAAGACTTGTATACTTGCTATTAAAATTAAGATGACTTTTTTAAAAGTTAACGCTCAAAAAATTTATTACTCTAGATATCTGCGCTTTTTTATACAGATCAGTAACTCGCAAAAAATTGTGCATAATTTCTAACAATGCAGCCAAAATTATTTAAATGTTCGCTAGAGGGTTTATCAGTTATGCCTCGGAAAATTTTGATATGTGTCTTTTTTGGCATACTATATTTATGACATTCTGCAGAAAACACAATACCGATTTTTATTCACCAACTGGAATTTCCTAGGGAATGTTTTCTAACTACGGCAATTTAACCCACCACGCAACCTCCTTATTCTTAAAATTAAGTTAAAATAACCCTATTCATGTTGGTTTCAATGTGTTCCAGGTAAATTTTTACAATAAATCCGAATAACCATTTTCGAAAAAACTACATACATATAGCGAATTTAAAATTTTAGTTGATTATAAAAAATGTTTGAGTGCAAAAGGCTTTTGGTTTTTACTACGTAAATTGGTAAATTGGAATTATTCCTTGTTCGACGGTTACCCCGAAAATGGTGACACTTAACACTAAAGTCTTAATATTTTAAAAATGAATCCGAAGCAAGCGTTTAAGGTCTACTTTCTTTACACTATAAATTCGCTTATTTATTTAGGAGAACAATTTACAAATTTATGTGCACCGGATTTTTACCGCATTCTTTTGATTAAGTAATATCAAATCAAGGGAATGACTAAAGTAGATTGGTTTCATGCTGAATTTAATCTGGAATTTGTTCATTTTCCATTTAAATGATTTCAGAATAATTTGGCATTTCTGGCCAATGAGTAACAAAAACGGTTTTCCTATTTGTGCCACCTTTAAGCTTTCATTCTAATTTCGATACAGAAATTTTTGCGAAAATGGAATAAAAGATATGTATGTACAAAATTTCACTACCGCAACACTTTCGAAATTCGTAATAACTTGGAAGCAAACGACAATTGAAGAAACCTCCGACTTATCTTCAATTTATTATTTTCTGCTATAGATCTGCGATGCGATGTCATTTATGCGTTTTCCCCCCTAAACTTTTCTTAAGATATCCTCTATGTACAAAAAGACAACTTGGCTCAAGAGCCAATGAACGGCTTTCAACCAAATGTGGACGGTATATTCCTTAGACCTGTGACACGGACCTCGGCTATATTTTAATTCAATAGATGATGGATGAGTCGAGATATTCAGAAAATCCGTATTTACAGTCCGACATTGATGATATTAGAAAATTATGTTGCACGTGCAATAAAAACAAAAAATTTATGAAAAATAAATGCGCTAGGGGGCGCCAGTGGCGAGTTATTTTGAAAATCTATATTTATGACCCGATTTTGATGGCGTTACAAACTTGTAACGAGAGTGTGACGAGAAAAGCTTTTACGAAAACTGGATCCCCTAGATGGTGATTGAATCGAAGCATTCAGAAAACCCGTATTTATGGTCCGATATCATCTCATTTAGTCCGTTTAAAATTAAATTGAAGACGAACTGAATTTTACAGCTACTTTGCCGTTTAAGACGGCTGTATGTAACATGCGGGAACATCTCTTATGATGTTCCTAAAAGTATGTATTACTTTTGCAAAATAACAGCGCCCTCTCTTATGGATTGGCGTTTTTGATATCCACGTCCAATACAATCGTTACTTCTATAAAACCTTGACTAATGATATTTATTTGAAGTATATTCGAATTTAATTTTATAAAAATCACGAATACACAGTTACTTTATAGACGCTAATTAAATGCGAAAATTGCTAGTTTTACGCAAAAATCAATTAAATAGCCACAAATGTTAGTGCGAGTGGAATTAATTACACTATGGCATCATCAATGGCCTAAATAAGCGTGTGTGTGCGTGTGTGTGTTCAGGCATTTGTGGTGATAGCAAATAAACGAGAAGCCACGCCTAAATGTATACAGCGCAAAAAAGCTACCAAAGCGTGATTGCACAAATGATTAGCGCTACTATTGGTATGTATTAAAATATCTATTATATATTCTACACAATAAATTGGGAATTCGTACAAATATAATATTCAATTTATTGTTTTATTGCATTTTATTTTAGTTCGCATATATACGGATTTATTTTGCATACTTTTTGGTGCTGCAATTTAATTCATTTCATTTGTGAAAAATGTCATTGACGGCCGATAATGGTTGAGCAGCGATGCGGTCAAGCGAACTGCGGTTAACCAAAAAATGTGCCATTTGCGATGACACGCCCACTGGTTAAAGCGGGCGTTACGGGCCTGGCTCCGTGCAGCGGCCAACCATGTGGTTAAACACATACATATATATTGTGTATATACATAAGTATTTGTATGTGCCTTTGGAAATAATTAATAGTTGCGCGGTCGCGGCTGATTGTACGCTGTGCGGTCTAGAGCACAACAAAAAAGGCAACAAATAAATAATGTGAGGTGGTACGATAAAAGCCCAGCACAGAAATTGCCAACTACGCCTTTTTCATTGCTAATGCTAATTTGTTAAACAAAAGACTCCTTTGCATACTTTCGTGGGTAATTATCGAGCTTTGTTCTTTTTCCGCGAACAACTAAAAATTTTGTTCACAATTAATTAGAAATACATATGTGAATATTATTTGTGGTACTCAGGCAGACAAAAAGCGAACAAGCGCTAATAAGTTTTATATATCTATATGTAAAAATGTAGGCCACGCGGCATACTTTAAGGCGCCTACGCTGTTATCTAGTTGACATTTTTCAAAAAAAATAATCCACAAACTAGTTTATTTCGATTTATTAACGAAATCGTAACGAGAAGTCTAAAAGGTTTCTAAAATTGTTGTTGATGATATCAGTACTTTTTTACCTTCTGCAAAACAGATTAATTGCAGACAAGTTCGAAAAGAAAAGTGCCTAAAAGGAGACAATGTAAACTATGATATTTCTTACTGCATGCGAGATTTTATCATCATCTGGTTAGGGAAGACTTCGCTTAATGTGAGATTCGCACTCGTTTTGTTTCTCAAGCTTGGAAAAACATCAGATACTAGTATCTGAAGGCTTCAGCGCACTGAGGTGATAGCGTACACGGCGAGAGTTTAAAGGTCATCTCTGCTTAAGTTAAGAAGCTTCATTGATGCCACTTTTGATGGGAGGACTTAACGTTTTTCCTCCGCAATTTTTAATGGTATTCTTTTAGTGTCCACAAATGGGTGCCTGCCGTAAAATACTGTCATGTGTGTTGGTTCATTACCATCAAGCTTTTCGTAGGTCTTAAGGCTAGACACCTCACCCACAAGTTTTGAGTTAATTATGCGAGGATTCAGAGCTTACACGGCTACTGGACTGTCCGACATAATACAAATGAATTCCAAAGTTTCCCGCATTTATGACACTTTCGCCCATAAATCTCTATTGCATGAAACTATTTAGGAAAAATGGAGGGACTCCTTCCATGTAAATCATTCTCAAATTTTAATTTATCCGCATGGTGTGGAGGACTTGAGTACCATCCTCGGAAGAAGATTTGAGCAGATTTGATAATTTCCGAAATAGCTATAATTTCTACCATTGGCGTTTTTTCTATAATTTATTGCTGATGCAAATAAATAGGCCGAAAAATAATATATGTACGGTGTATGGATCCCTGTTCTCCAGAGGAAATGAATTTTGGAACTATTGCATCACCTACCATCCGCGAATTTGATTAGGATCTTCTTATGACCCGTCTTGTATCCGATTTTGAAATCATAAGTGCCTATTTATTGGATAAGGTGACCTCTTTCTCCATCACAATAGGAAAGCGAGCTTTTCCCACCAACGCATTGATCGTATCTGTAGGACAGGTCTTTCTTGCTCCTGTTATACTGATTCTCACTATAGGGTGTAATTTACTAAATCTGCGTATTAGCTTTAGACTAGCATGGTAGAGTTGCATTGGTATTGTATGAAATATCTTATCTTTTACCAAATAGTATAAACTCTTGTCGCTTTCATAATGCCTGCTTCCATATCTGCATTTCAGGTAAGTGTTATATCAAGTATAACCCCTGATCTGATTTCTTTAATTCGCAGATGATATTAGGGTGTTCCCTTGAGAAGGTGGTTTAGAACTCGTTCTGATGTTGGGAGATTATTTGTTATCCCGCATGGAAGGCTTCGATGGGCTCTCTATGCAGCCAACAGAAGCTTAGTCAGTAGACGGCGTTTAAAACCAAGAATTATACCCTGCGCCTATACAGACCCAACCCTTATTCTCTTCTAGAGGGTTGGGTGAATGGTCATCCCTTACTAAGAATTAAGTTTTTAACGGGTGCAATGAGATCTTTATCGACAAGTCAGTTGCTAACAGCTCCATTGGATTGCGAGCCTGGAGTTAAGAAAGGAATACGACTTTCTCCTCAATGAACAACCATCTGCGGTTGAAGTGCTGTTCACGTATCGAAAACGTGCGGTAACCACAAACCACGTACGAAATTTCCTAGCCGACTGGGCTGGACTCAAGAAAGGGGCTAGTTATTGAATGGCTTAACTATCTTTACAGACCGATCCAAGTTTGAATCCGAGTGTCTCGAAGGAATTTGGACTGAGCAATATAGCCTAAAATTATCTTTCGCCTACCGGATAATGCAAGTTTTTTTAGGGCAAAATGTTTGCAATAAAGAAGGCAATAAGATACATACATAAAGCGGAATTTTACCTGCCTTTTGGCGGAAGAGCCAGGCGGCTTTCAGGTGTTCTCTTCTACCACGGTTAGGTTTCAACTAGTGGATGAGTGTAGAAAAGATTTAAACTGAAATCACCATAATATAGGTCCCGGTGCATAGAAACATTAACGGAAATGAAACGCTGGATGAACTAACAAGGTGCGGATCTACAGTGAATGTGTCCCCCGCCGTGAGCATTGGCATCTCTCTTAGGGAAAAGCCAATTTTCCAAAAGGTACCGTTCGGAAGATAAACAGAGATAGAATCGTGTGTGATCGTACCAAATTACACGACAGTTTTGGATGTCCTATAATCCATTTAAAATCCGCTCTTATTTAGGATTGATCAAAGAAAATACATACAAACACTTGTGTAGATCACTGGACTTTAGGAGTGCATATCAAAAATGCCTGCTCTCCCTTCAATTTGTTCTGTATCAACGCGCGCCCAGCTCTCGCAAGGATGAGGCTAAAGACACTCGGCAAACTATACCTTCAGAAAATTTCAAAGTGCAACAAACCCTCTCTGTATGGCCTGCTGAAATTCATCTAAGCTTCCAGATAGCTGTAGATGGCACGAGTTGTTGAATCAATTGACAAACTTACTAAATGCATGTCTTCAAAGTGGCAATAACAAAAATTTAACTCTAACTCTTGTACACAAAAAGAAATATATATTGAAAGCCAACCTAACTCCCATAGATTCACAAAAGAAAATCACGATATCTAAGTGCCTGCAATAATTTGAATTTTTTTTTAATTTTCAAACTTTTACACAAATTCATTTAACGTTTGTTTTCCCCAAAAAGCATGCGCTCTTTTGCTTTGCAAAACATATCAGTTTCGTCAATTAAAATGTAAAAGTTTTAATAAAGCAAATATTTGACTGAAATTGCACAAATAAAATGTTTTATTAAAATGTAAATGCTCCAATATTTCTGTGGAAAATGTCTCATAATTGACATTCAAACTTGAAATACTTAATTTGAGGCAAGCAATATTATTTGTGAAGATAACCTATCTTACCTGCTAAATAATAACAATATTTAAATGAAAACTGCTATAAATTAAATTTCAATCTTTTGTAATAAAATATCTGTGCCTTTGACACAGGAATAGAGAGCATAGCTGAACATTTTAAATGGTGCTTCTGACGTTAAAACGGCAATTTTCCTTGCTAAATGGGCCAGTTTTTTTTTGCGTTAACTTTTAATATATTAAAACAACGAACAGAAAAGTCTTTACGCTTTTGAGTGTGCACTTTTTCTACGTACATCCAAATATTGTTTCACTAAGAAAGTTTGCGAAATTTTTAGAGAAAAACTAAACATGCTTTGTAATTTACTTACTAAGATTAATTATATAGAATTTTTCCATTTAATACAAAAATCTTTGAAAAAACAAGCCTCAGTGCTTACAAAAATTAAATAGTCATTCGAAAAAAAAAATTCAATTACTCGTTGTTATTTTCAAACCATATAATAAAATATTTTTGAAAACTTTTTTTTGTTTTTTCCATACGCTTTGTTTTAACAATGCACATCAAAATTTATTAAATATCTATTACCCATTATTTCAATCACACTGCTTCGATTTTCTATCAGAATTGCTATTTCGCCTCAAAATATGCTTTTCACCAAAACCCTCGAGCTATATAAATAATTTTTGGTATTTAATGTTTATCCAAGTAACAACAACGAATAAAATTTCCTTTTCCTATCAATCACTTTTTTTAATTATTCAAAATTGTACGCTATTTTCCGATTGGTTTTTCAGTAAAATTTGGTTATTATTTTTATTTCCAAACAAAAATAAAAGTACCCATAATATTTGCTTTTAATACATCGCCACATAGCGGACTGCATATTTCTAGCATTTATTTTTAACTAATCGCGTATTTCGAAAAGAAATAAATACAACACTATATGTATTTTATATAAACAAATAAAAACAACAGGGATATATTGAAAGCACGCATTTAGAATTACTGGAATTTCCCATATAAATAAATTCTGGCTTCAGACCACCACTTCTAAATATGAAAAATATTCAAATATGGCAAAAGAGTGCCAATTCTTTCCTGAAACGCTTGATTATAAGCGTTAAAGCCGATTTAAAAAAAAAAAAAACAAAAAAAAAACAACGTCAAACAAAAAACTATGTATGTAGAACATTCCTATTGTCATTATATTTTTATTAGCTATAACTCATAGCGAATTTTTAGATGTGAAAAACGACTAGTAGGCGATTGTGTTGCCCAAAAAACATATGTATAGATTTGTGTTCCCTTTTTTATAAAAAGCTAATTTGTAAATACATAAGAAAATATTAATTACACCGTACATGTTCGCACCCTGTATTTGTGAAATTATACTTTGGAAAATATGTGCCAAAGGTAATGAAATGAACCAATTGTGGTATTTGCAATGAACTAGCACTGAGGATATAAATTTAAATTTTCAAATGAAAACTTAATCAACGGAATCTCGAAAAAAGTGTTGATATTTAAAAAAAGGTATATTATGGGCCAACAAAACTTCCAATGTCGAGTCTCTACGCGGGGCAAAAGTCAAACTATGCAGGAAAAATTGCCGGAAGGAAAATGGTTACTAAATATTTTCTAATACAGTAATCATTGCTTTGCATCGAAATTTCTAAATATAGTTGGCCTCCTTGAAAATATTTTTTTAAGCAATCGGCTAACCCCTTCAAAAATGGCATTCAAACAAAGCTTCTCTTAACCTTCCTCATTTGACACCAAAGTGGTAAGATTTTTTTAATGTCAAGTCAATTAAGCATAATATTTTAAACAGGTGGCAACGCTCTTAAGAACTATTTTAAAATCACATAAATCTCTGACGTATCTTTCGTTTGACAAACATATTGACAATTTTTAAGTTAACTTACCAATTGAATTGAGTTATCATTTATAAACTGCTGGCAACCCTATCAAAAAAAAAAAACATTTCGAACAAAGCTACCTTCAACCATCTTTTGAATATTGAATTAATATTAATAACAAAAAATAAATAATTGTATATTTAAAAATCTCGTGGCTCATACATATATTTCGAAGAAGGGTGCCACCTTTTCGAAAAGTAAATATTTTTTAAATGTAGACAAGTATGTAAAATATTAAAATAAGAATTTCAAACGATTCGGTTCGCTAAGAGGAAGGTTTATAGCTAGCTATATATTGACGAAGGTTGCCACCTGTTTGAAATCTCGAATATAATTTAATCATCCATAAGCTGCGTGACCCATGAAAGTAGGGATACCAACTATTCGATTTGCTGAAAAGAAAACTAATATAGCATAAAGGGTTGCCACCTGCTTGAAATGTTGAATTTAATTTACTTACACTGAAGTTATATGAAATAGTAAAATATGTGTGTTAAATAGTAAAATACAACCGCCTAATCATTTATTCAGAGCAATATTTTGAAGAGAGTTGCCACCTTTTTTAAAAATAAAATTTAATTGAACTGTTAGTAATATAAAATTGTAAAATATGAGTGCCAAACTGTTCGTTTCGGCGAGGACAAGGTGCATACCTGTATCATTGAAATGGTTGCCACCTGTTACACACATAATATATGTAACGGAAACAGAAATGCGTTTTCTGGACACATATGCATTATATACATAAATAAATTAGCAGGTTTTTTTTTTAGTAATAATAAAATAATTGGCGCTTATATTATGTATCTGAAACTTTGGCCGAACTTCTCCCACAATTTGGGGTGTGCGTTTTCACATTGTACCACAAATTTAAAACCCTAAAATCTTATTGCTAACTCTAAATGACAAATGGTTTTGGTGAAAAGTTTTTCATGGCAGAAATACTCTGGGAGCTTTTCTATTGTTCCTTTACATATTTCTGCAGTTGTACCATATATTATATTTCCTTATATAATAACTAAATTAGCGATTTTTTTTTAAATTTCATAAATTATCGTTGTATTTAAGACAATTGTGCGTGGTTTTGTCTGATTTTTATAGTTTTCGAAATTTTGCTGATCGAGCTAGCGTCTGATGTGTGCAGAAAAATTTGTAGAGGTTGGTATGGTAGTTTGGACGGAAGGTATATCTAATTGATCTAAATTGCGCGGTATCTGAACGATTTTCCAATTTTTTCAAAACCCCTTTGTATTATTGTATACATCGTATTCTATGGTTACTGAAATTTCGCATTAATTATTCATCTGATTTCGTCCACTTTCAGTACCATCAGTCGGGCGGACATGTTATGTCCATTAATTGATCTCTGTTTTCATTATATTATTTATTATTATTTGTTAAAAAATGCGTATCTTTATTACGATTAACCCCTCTATGCTGATAATCAGACAAAACTCACAAACCTGACATTTGTGAGGTTTATTGCGCTTCACAGTATGCGGCAAAAAACGGTTTCAGCGCCTTAATAATAGAAACAGTCGTTGTAGTTGTAATGTCCTACTTACATAGTTTTAGGCGCAGAACAAGCTGACAACTATCTGGTTGGTAGGTATTGTCGAGTTATTAGCATTGGCCGGTAAACTTGAATCTGCTTGAAAGCTTAGGTTCCTAAATATTTAGAATGGTTTTTAAATAATTCTGGCTTTGACAATATATCAGTAACTTTTTGATATTCAAATTAAGAAATCTAAGCATTTTCAACTATTTTGCTTGTAATAAAACGATTTATTCATAAAAAGACGTTATCTTCATTTTATTCTCCCCACGACTATGAAAACGCGCAGTAAATTTTTAAGCAATAAAATGAGAATAATAAGCTTAGTTAAATACAAGAAATTAGTCGATGAAAATGATTTGGTTTTTAGTTAACAATTCCCCAAATGATTTGATTTTTAATATCAGCAGAAATATACTACATAATACACTAAAGCTTTATTTGAATTGGCAAAAATATTACTAACTAGATATTAAGAACATCCCAGTCGGAAAAAAGGACAGTCTAAAAACTAGCCAATTTAAAAAGTAGTTTCAATATATTGCCCCGAAGCAAATGCAATATGCGAAAGTTCAGTACTTCAATTATTCAATGATGAACTGCCATAAAATTCAACGCAAAAAAAATGATATTTTTAAAAAATTCTAGCTTGTAATAAATTAGTCACTTTGTTCTTACTAGGGTTGTAAAAAAAAAGAAAAACTACCCGCAAATACAATAACTTATAAAAAATCCTGATTTTAACACTTATAATAAAACTAATTTTAAAATCGAAATTTGAAAAAATCGTAAAAATTCCAGTTAGACTTTAACCAGCTATAATTCAGCGTTTCTCAGACCAATAAGAAACTGCTTGCAATGATGGCACTTAAGAGTTTAAAAAAAAAAAAAAAAAAATATGAATGTAGTGATACCCAAAAAACCACAATATTGACATTTTCGCAAAAAACCTGACTATTAAAAAAAAAAATTTAAAAATGTGGTTTAAGCTCATTTTTAAATTTCTTGGTATTTTTTTTGGCTGTAAAGCAGTGTAATTGTAAAAAAAAACTAAATGTAATTAATTTCCTAATCCCAATACATAGGGACTCTCAAATATACCGATTTTATTACAGCTAGGCAAAAATTCATTTTATTGTAATCTCAGGCAAAATATAGTGAAAATTAGTTAAAATCAAAGGCAGAGTCGGATTATTTACTTGCTGCTAAGATACCGCCATGTTAATAAAGTTAGTTGCTTAAAAGAAAAATTTGAGAATTTTGACAAAGTAGTTTAATTTTAAACCAAGCGTGCGTGGTTCAGCTTAAAAACAAAAATCAGCAACAAAACGTCGATGCCGGTAATAAAATAAAATTTTAATCAAAAGCAAATGAGTTCAAATTATTTATAATAAAAATTTATTTTCCTCATTTAATATTTTGATTAAATATACCCAATGTTATGTCTACTAAAGGCTACTGTCTGGTTACCAGTTAAAGCCACTTGAAAATCCACGCAGCAGTTTCGAATAATAGTAGGTTCAAACTGGCGAACATACAAAAATTCCCTCCGTCGGTTTTGGGCATTTGTATAAATATATTTTTCATATACGGACACGATTTTTCTACAATTGTATTCTTAGTATAGATAACATGACAATTCACCTGAATTTTTGGCAAATTTATTAAAGGCACACTGTGACTGGGCTTCCTTCAAAGCCAGCAGCTTGAAGTAGGGAGGATAAACCCGTATTATTATTTCAGATATTAGCGTATTGACCAAAACACATTAGCAATTTAATTGCACATTATTGGAAGTGCTACGTTGATTGCTATATTCAACAATACCAATTTATAAGTTTCAGTAGGCGAAAACGATAATATTACGCGCGACATATGTGCTTTATTGGACTTTATACGATTAAAAGCTTTTATCGATGACTTGCTATGAAAGTAATGACGACAGATTGTTTTTGCTCCGCAAAAAAACACATATAAATAAATAATAATGAGAAACAATTTAATATCTAGGCAACATGTGTGCTCAATGCTAGGACAAAAGTTTTTTGATTAATGACTTTTATTGTATTGCTAATGTTTTTGTACACATATGTGTTGTTGGTTCTATTCCTTTTTCTATTTTCACGCAGACAACGTTTTTGAAGTCAAAGGAAAAGCTAAAATCATGGAGCTTGGAGTGTAATAAAAGAAGGGATTTTCCGGTATGTAAAGATATCATATATCTTGAAACCACAAACGAAAATGGGAACTGCATACTGCCGCTCAATAAGAGCTCTAACAGCGCATAAAAAAAAAAAAACTTTTACATATCTTCAGGCGCTAGGTAAAAGTTGTATACTCTAGGAAAATACAAAAATTCCTAAACTATCACTTATTTTGCAGAAGTGTACTTCGCTCGCTATCCGTTTTAAGTGCTTTCGCGCATAAATGCAAAATTCGTTCCCCATTTTCTGTGCAATTTTGCTATTTATCATGCTTGGCCCCACTACATATACTTTTCACAAAATTTGACCCAAATTTCGAAAACAGTAACAATGTGACAAATGCGAAAAACCGCAACTATTCGCATTTCACAGTTCAGTTGCAGCGAAAGTTCTGCGCGAGCGACAGTTGGTTTGCACTGGTGGCTGGCTGGCTGGCTGGGTGGATGGCTGCCACTGGCAGGCAGGCCAGCTAGTGTCACGTGAATACATACCCCTTTATGCAATATGCGGGTATTGTAAAACAAAAACAAAAAAAAAAAATATATAGAAATGAAAATGTAGTAAAAAAAAACCATAAAACAATAACGTCTGTGCAACAACGCCAGTGTAACCGAATTTGTGTGTGAGGTGTCAGTGGCAGACATGGAGGAAGCCGGCAACCGCACGAATGCAAACACGTACGCATTTTCACACATCCCTGTCAGAAATAGCGTTACTTTAACCCTTTCACGCGTGAGGAACAAATTTGTCCCCTCAAAATTTTCGCGACTTTCAGTTATGCTGGTAAAGGAAAATACTTTTTGAATTTACATTTTTAAATACAATAGTATTTTTACAAGTTGGCCAGCAAGACTGAAAAACGGGATATCTTTCAAAAAATTTACATCGCTAAAGTAAAATATATTTTAGCAAGTCGCCATTATTAAAATGTTTATTATTTATTTATAGCTGTTATAGAGTTTTTTAAAACTAAGGTAACAGTAGAGAGATAGCTATGCCATCTAAGGTCTTAAGCTATGCTGTTAAAAACGAATAGTTATGATATGAGCTTATATTAAATGTGTAAGTAGGAATATGTATGTTGTAGATATACGTATATTATTGAAATATATTTTATTGTTGTATAGAGACTTTTTAACGCCACTTTTTCTACAAACTTATATACACTGGTAAGTAAAATTTTCATTTTATTGCATACTTTCGATTTTCTTAATAAGAGTAATGCATATTGTGTAAAATATGAAAAAGGATGCGGGTGCCCCTGTTTGCGTAAAAGGAAGCTTTCATTACTATTTTTCATTATTATATTGATATATTTTACTGAAAGTTTTTGCAACGCGAAGATGAAATTTTGAAGATCTCCGTGATAAAAGGGGCCAAACTATTTTAGGGCAAAGTATTGATGAGGTTATGTTGATTGTTGAAATTGAACTAAGCTCACAGCCTATATCAGAGAACTAGATTAAAAACTTCGCATTGGTACACCGTCTTTCAACTGGCAAAGCAGCTCATATCCACCGCCCAATTTTTGTGATATTTAAGGATATAACTTCCGATGGCAACCACACTACTGATACAGAACTTACTTCTGCAAAGATTTTCAATGCAGTTGCAGACTTCTATAAATTTTTAGTTGAAATTATTGTGAATCCATATGTTAAGCTGAATAAAAATAGATCTTCTGATCCATGACCAATGAGGAAGCCAAAGGTTTCCTCGCTATTAGTCTACAGATCCTAGCATGGGAGTTCCCTACAATCGCTTTGAAACCGCTTTGAAGAAATTCATAGCAACTTTCATTTTTGTGTTAAATCTAGTGAACAGGCCATTCAAAGTACGCCCTGTTATAGATAAATTCAACCAAACTTTTAAAAACACAAGGACCTACACTAAGTCTCAGGCCATAGACGAACGTCTGATAAAGTTGAAGGATCAAATTATATTGAGGCAATGTATCAAAAATAAGCCAATAAAATGCGGGTTCAAAATGCGGTGTAGAGCAGTTTCTTTAACTGCCTACTCATTTCAATTAGGCTTATATACGGGGAAGAAAAAAAAGTGCCACTGAAACTGGATTAGGTGAATCGAATGTGCTGCAATTGCGCGAAGGATTGCTGGTCATGTGATGTGAAATATATTTTGATATTTTTTCCAATTTCTTTAATCTGAAGTTTTTGTAAAATACAATACAAATAAGGTAGGGGTCGATATGATGGACCCAAAAAACAGTATTTTACGAAATAGCTCGAAAGGCAAAAATAAAGTAGTATCCAAGGCCTTTTTTTGATCGAATAGAAATCGCAAAGAATATTTCCTATATAATTTAGAGTAAGCTGCGCGAAGAACAACCCTATTTTGAAGTCTAGAATTTCGCCAGGTCGTAACTCTTTCTCTTATTGGCACCTTTTCGTTTCTCCCAGCTATCAGCTGGTATGACGAAAAAACGAATCTCAGTCACACAAAATCGTGGAATGCTTCCCAATGTCATGGTAAAAATGAGTAATAGAAAATAAGTCGTTTTTTGCATTTTAACTAAATTAAATCTAATCACACGACTTCGAGCATTTTCTTGTTCTGCTCTGCTTTATAGAAAACAAGTTTCCAAAAATTCAGGTATAACGGAGGGTTTCTTTTTCGGAAGGCAATCAAAATGGGCTTTAAACGACATAAACTTGTAGTGATTGGTTAAAATTATTATGAGTTATAACTGGTCAAAAGTTTTGTTTTTTAATTTTAGTTTTAAATTTTTTTTCAGAATTTTTGCTATTTTTTTTTTAATTTATAATTTTATGTTAAAAAATAATTCAAATAAAAAACTTAAAAAAAATTTTCAAACATTTAAAGAAATATTTTTAAAATATAAGTTCATAAAAAGTTTCATTTCAACCAGCTATAATCTTCATGTTTTCAACCAAGTATATGTATATGTATATATACAGGTGGCAACCCTCTCACAAATAAAGATATGAACCTTGTTCTCGCCTAGGCGAACAGCTTGACACAAATGTTTTAATATTTTTTTTCCCCCGAATATAACTTAATTAAATTTGTCTTTTCAAAAAGGTGGCAACCATCCTCAAAATATACCTGTAAGCTTAATCCTGGCGAAATGAATGGTTTCGCACCCCTATTTTACTAGTTCATTTGGGTTGTGTATAATTTAATTAAATTTGACTTTTCAAGAAGATGGCAACCCCCTATGTGATATAAGCCTTCTCCTAAGCGAATCGAACCGTCTGGTATTCATATTTTAAAATTTTATGAACGTGTCTATAATTTTATAAAATCTGACGTTTGAAATAGGTGGCAACCCTGCCAAAAAAAAAGCTAGCTATAAAGCTTCTCCTTAGTGAAACGAACTATGTGCCCCTAAAGATCATAAGACCTTTGTGTAATTTAATTAGATTTGACTATTCAAAAGGGTGGCAACCCTCTACAAAAATATATGCATCAACCTGCTTCGCATTGAGACAAACCGTCTGACACCCATATTTTAATACTTCATATAACTTGTATATAATTTAATTAATTTCGAGTTTTCCAAGAGGCGGCAACCCTCATAATAATTGGCATGGACCTTCTCTCCGGGATGAACCACTTGACTAATTTGACTTTCAAATAGGTGGCAACGCTCCCCATAGAAAATAATATAATAATACACATAGCCACATCCATACATACTTGGTGCAAGTTAGTTTAACATACATTTAATTTAAAGCAATTGACTTCCCACTGCTTTTTAAATTTGTACTAACTGTAGACTGTCTTCCTTTTTTCCTACATGGATTTGTTTGGGCGTGTGGGTGTAAAAATATCATTTTGAATTTGAATTGCGCTGCTGCATGCAACAATGCCAAGTAGTGCATTTGAGCGCCAAATGGAATAGAATATATGCATGAAGTTATGCAACGCTAGTCTCATGCATTCATCACCTTTCAATTCCTTTCATACTAGATGTTGTTGTTGCGAGAGTTAAACACCAAATCGTCCAAAATTGCAATATCTGCTCACTGCTTTAATTGCGGAATTTAGGTGAATTTTTTAAAAATATAAGTAGTTTTATTATCAGGGGCGAGTTCCATAAAAAACTAATTGTGAAAATAAAAAATATTGAATAAAAAAAAAAATATATAAAAAACTTGGCAGTGCCTTATTCGCCTACATCTGCTACCCAATCCTCGGCTCCTTGCTTGCCATAAATCAGCAACTGCTCAATGATTTTTTTTTTATAAATTTTCCAACTCGCTGCACCTACGGTGGCAGTGTGCGCGTTAGAAGTGCAAATTTTTCCATTACAATTTTCCGCTATTCCTTTTTTGCATAAAATATTATAGGCCACATATGAAAAATATTGCATGACAAATTTATTGCTTCGCTTAAATTTTTTTCTCACCAGCTTCTACGCTTTGCTTTATTAGATACCCTATCTATCACTTTTGCTGCTTCATTTTCGCTTCAAGCGTCTCTCACTTGTACCCTTTCTTCCCCCTCTCTTCACACAAATTCCAGCACTATTTCTCATCCTTCCCTTCTCTGTCGAAAGTAAAATATGACATCTCTTAAATTATGAAAATAAAACTCAAACGAATGTGGAAAAATTGTTATGATTGAAAGCAGCGCTCCTTTCATACCCCAGCAGCAAGGCGCTCAGTGCAGTTATTCTCTTTTATCATACGCCCTCCATTCGAGTGACGCTGAAAAGTATGCAACGCATATATCAATAGCTAGCGGCAAATATGTGCATTAATTCAATCGAGCAGAAAGAAAGCTAGCTGTGCTCAATTGTGATAAAATTCATCAAATACTCAATACATACATCGTTTTACTATTTATTGTCGAATTGGAGTAAAATTGAGAGAAACGTTGAAAATATTCAGGATGCTGATTAATGTCAGGTAAGTAAAAAGTATATTGTGTAACGGTAAGATAAAGATTGAAGTGCATACAATATTTTGGCGGTTGGAATATTTAAATGTTTATTGAATTTTAAGAAACTGCAGACCTTTAACAAATTTAATGTTACTTTCTGTATCCGTTTGACTATATTGGATGGCCCAAAATAACTAGTAACTTTTTTCCAATATCGTCTTCTAACAGTTCATTTATAACGTTTTGTAAATTTAACAAATTACGATTTCTAGAATCATTTAGAAATCTTAGAAACATTGCCATATTATTCACTGGCGGCAATATCACCGGATTTATTCAGACTCTTTTCTGTTTTTTTTAAGCTACAGATATAATTGAATAAGCCACATATTCTGTGAAACCTTAGGGAGAAGATTCGTTCAGAAAAACATAACTTATATATTGAGAAACGAATTTTCGTCCTCTTTTAGTGAAAGTTTGTTTGGCGGCAAACCGGTAAACCGATTTCGGTGAGATGGCATTTTTTGTGTCATGTTTGGTTCTTATGTTCTTCGAAAGCTGAGCATATGTAACACTTAAGATTACAGTTGTATTCTAAGTATATAGAAAGCTCTTTTTAAAACTTACCCCTAATAGATATGAGCTAAAACTATCTGTTAAAAGCGTTTTAAGCCACATGTATTTTCCTTGCTTGAAAATATTAAAAAATAATTCTGAAAACAAACTGTAGATTTCCTGGTTTCACCTCAAAAGCCCAAGTTATATATCAGTAAACTTTTTCATGCTTTTATTAAGAAGTGAAAGAAAAACAATGCTTTTTTTAATAAGCAATTACGACGCAAAATTTGTGCTTTGTTCTCATAAGATACGAGGATAATGTTCCTTCATTTGTTTCAAGCGGAAGCTTTCCGATTTTGCTTGAGGAATAGAACAAATTTAGATTATTCGTTAAACTATACTTTAAGTTGCCTTTTGCGCTGTTCACAGAAGACACTTTTGGCTCTTGTGCTTTAAGAAATCTAACAGCACGGAATATTTCATAGTTTTGTTTTTATACTTCCTCTATAACACACCTGCCTAAAAGGTATCCCGTAAGTATGTCAGATTTGACGAAGAAAAGCATTGTATACAGGGATCAATAAAAACATAATAGAGGACAATATCTTATAATTTTTTTACAATGAAAATGAAATTAACAGAATTATACTATAATTCAAACAAAATGTCATCAATTAATTGAAGTCTCGGGATGGGAAGTCAGATGTTGTCAATCGTTTGAGCCTTCTCTTACTTCGTCTAGGGATATTTGTTGTACTCATTGTTTGTGTCGCTATCAGATCTATTTGTGATGTACCAAGGAGCACCTGCTTTTTTACCTATAACTTTTTATTGAGTTCACTGAACTTTTGCAACGTTTGTTTTGAATGAGGTTCCCCATATCTGGATACCATAGATCAAGTCAGGAGCTACGATAGGCTTGTATATTAATATTTTGTTGCTTAAAGATAAGTTCGATTGTTTTTCTAAAAGAAATTGTAGTTGTCATATCTGCGTTTATTATTTATTTCCCACTAGCGCTCATTCATACTGCGCAATTTCAGAGTCAGCATATTGAAATGGGTCAAAGAAGTTTCGATCACTCATGTAGCTATTTAGCAAATCGTAATTGTCCATTGGTAGTAATGTCATACGCTATCAAATGCCTTTGAGATATCTAAATACAAATCCGCGTCAAATTTTTCGACATATCTTACTTACTATCCTATGAATCCTATGAACCCTATGAACTTTATATTTATATATTTGTAGAGCGCTTTCGTCTGAATCGAAATTGATGTATAAGAATGACATTTTATGGAATCAAGTTGAGGACAAGTCGATTGATTAGAAAATCTTCTTGAACTGCTGACAGCATCGACGGCAAACTTATGGGTCGGCACCAGGTTGTATCTGAGTGGCTTTTTCTGAGTTTTGGCAACTTTCCAAATAACATGGAAATTTTTCAGCCGTGTTATTACAATACATTAAACACCCGTTTGACGTATCAGTATATAGGCTATGTCAGGTAACTCCCTTAAGACTTTTCCAGAAATCAAGTACAAACCAGTTGATTTTAAAAATTTTAGAGAAGTTAGAATTTTTTGTCGAATTTCACTTGCAGTCATTTTAGGGATAATGAAGTTTTGTATTTCCAGTAACTATGGTAATATTATTTGCTGCTGGTCAAGTGGATTTGTAAATAAATATTTTCAAAATGTCGCCCGAGGGCGTTGGTGTTTTCTGCATTATGTCTGGCTCAGCGTCAATCTGTATTGCGAATGGGAGGTTGAGCAGTGGTGAGTGGTAGCGCACCAAAGGGAGTATTGGGTTGATGTGCTGGAACTTAAGTTGCCCAAGTATCTGTTAACTTATCATCATTGTCCTTCTCAAGCAACGATTTTATTTTTTTTCGTTATTTCATTCTTATATTAGAATTATTCCTTAAAAAATTCGTTTGCAACTGGATCTACCCTCTACTTGTTTTTTTTTAGCAAACATTAAGTGGATGCATGAACAAAAATGTAAATGTAACTTAAATCTCAGGGTAAAAAATGCAACCCGAAATACAACAACGCTGTCAAAGTTCAATGACTCTGTCAAGGGAGCAACAAAAATTTGTAGGTACTTAATACGGTAATTAATTTAGTATCAAGCGAAAGTCATTCTAAAATTGGGTAAATAACTACTCGCACTGGTTGCGTGACACGAAAGCTGCATAATAAGCGTGTGACCTTATAAATAAGCTTCCCTAAACATGAAGGAGGGCAAGTGTGTGTTTCCTTTTTTCAGCGTCTGATTGATTTCCACCTGGTGTTAGTTGGAGTGAGCGTTTGACGTTTTTGCTAATCAGCGCGCTATGCTACTTAAATCATTACTCTTCAATGTTGTTACCTTACATAGTTTACTGCTGTTATTGTAGCGAATTTCACTTTATATACCACAATGTTGAACGTTGTCCTTATTGTTGTTGTAGTCGCCATTGTTTGCCGTTTTATTTACACCATTAAAATGTCACTTCATTAACACGTCGAGCTTGGTGAAACAAATATTTAATGTAATAAGCGTTGTCAAACATGCAACAATAATAAAACAAACGAAATACAACAAATTGCAGCGCATGCGCCTGAAAGCAGACTACCTTTTTTGCTACAAATTACAGGTAAATTAAGGTTTTTTCCGTGTGTTTTATTCGTAGAAGTTACCCAAGCGGAAAAAGTCATTTTCAGCATAATTGCTGACACTTTGGGTCATTATTTTAAATGTTGTTGCTGTGCTTTTGCTCCTTTTAAGTTTTCACCAGGTATATGTGTATTACAAATGGGTATGTATATTTATATACTACGTAATGGGCGGGGGGGGGCTAAAAAGCGCTGCATATTTGCTAAATTATGAATAATTCGTCAGTAGCAGGTGACAAGGTGAATTTGCTGAAAGCAAAGGATGTGGTAACATATAACAAGCGTTGGCAATAGAAAACAGGCACACTGGAAGGGTGTAAACTCTCAGAATTAGAACTTTGTTGTTGCCAGAAAGCAACAATTAAGTTGTTATAAATCAACATTATATGCATCTATGTGTTCACACATACATACATACATACTCATCTACATACACATATATATATAAAATAACTCAATGACAAAGGCAACTATGCTTGTACATTTCGTGCCTCGCCGCCACTTGTCGGCATTTAGCAAACCGGAAGCCAGCTGTTAGCTGCTAATTTGCAGGTGTCGTGGCGTGTTTGTATCTAACATAGCGGTAAAATATGTACAATATGAATACATATGTATGGGTGGCGTGAAAAACGGTTGATTGCGAATATGTTTGTCGGCGGTCGTAAAAAAAATGAAACCTATAAATAACACTAGTTTACACGAAAAAAAACTTCTATTAACAATTTATTTTTTATACTTATTTTGGATCGCTGAACACGAAAATAAATTGCATTAATTTTTCAAAGCAGCCTTTTCGAGATAAAGGCAAAAACCCCTGTTTTTGAGGTCTTTTTGCAGTTAGTGCCAACCCAACATTTATTGTTACCGTCTTAAAGGTAAATTCAACCTCTGTACGTTGTTATATCTTTGGTGTAAATAGGCATAGTACTTTTCGAGCTATTGGCGTCTAAATGCAAAAAATCAGCACATTTGTGACCTCTTTCGAAAATTGTTCCTTTTCATTCACTCTTTTTACTGAATAAATTTTGTAAGAAAAAAAATAATTATAAATGTCTGATTGATAAAAATTTGAAGCATAAAAAATTGCAGTTGAAAATCTGCCAACACTTTTGATTTCACGGTGCAACAGCCAGAATGTTCAATTGATTTATTATCACATTTTCTATGAACATAGGTCGACCGATTCTAAAAATGTCACACAAATTTATTCATCACGTCAAGATTTTGATATAACCGGGTGTTGAAGTTTTTGCATAGGTATCTTACAAAATACTTGCCTTTTACCCATGGTTTTCAGTACCGTTTTACGAATCGTAATTCTAAAAACCGATCTGAGTTTAGCACAAAACTATAAGAATTTTGATATCCAAAATATTTAAATTTTTATCGATTTCAAACTATTAAAGATAGTTTTATGCCAAAAGTAGCTAAAGAATCGAACAATTTTTTTATATTATCGAATTATTTTTAGCCATAACTTCCGAACCAAATGAAAAATGTTCGCTAAAGCTCAAAAATGTACTAATTTTTTGCTTTTGGACGTCTGTAACTCAAAAAATACTATTCCGATTTAAACAAACGTTATATCAGCGTAAAGAGGTTGAACGATTGGGTTGGCGAAAAACTACAAAAGAACCTCAAAAGCAGGGGGTTTGTCTATATCTCGAAAACGCCTTTCTGAAATAATGAATGAGTTAGATTTTCGTGTTTGGTGACCCAAAATTGGTCTAAAAGATACTTTTTCGTAAACTAGTAAATAGGCACTTAAAATATCTTTTGAACTATCCCAGGAGATATATTATTTGGTGATTATTCGATTTTAATATATGCCGGGAAGTTTTGTACTTAAAAATTGACGCCGATTGGATGGCAAGTAGTGGCAAGTCCTGTCCTGCTTAGTACTTGAATATATTCAGGGCGTTTTTGTTCATTCGCACTACTTGACCTAACTGACTTTTTTTCGCTTCCTCATCCAGTTGAGAAATGTCGGGGTTGTTGAAGAAAACGATGTCGATATCATCGGCATACGCCAGTAGACGCGCGCTCTTATAAAAAGATGGTGCCTGGCAAGTTTGATTTTGCAGATCGAATTATCTTCTCCATCTTATGCAAAGTTAAAGAAGTCGCACGATAGGGAGTCACCCCCTTTGAAGTCATTGTATATTGGCCGCGTGCTTTAGTTTTTTCTAGAATACCTTCGACATCGCTTTGCATACTTTATTTAGCCGACTGATCTCGTGCTATTGGGAGGCATGCATTCGTGCAACCATATTCTGCAAATGGACTGGGACATCCAGTTAATGATATACTCCCCAACGTACTTGAATAGGTCCTTAAGCCTCCGTACCTTCTGATAGCATTTTCGGCAATTTTTCCTATCGGCTAGTACATATCTCAAGCTCCTTGCACTCATACTGACGAAGGTAGGACTATCTCTTCTTCTTTCGCAGGCTACTCTTCGCTTCCATCTCCAACTCCCGATATCTCTCCCGTACAGCATTGCGCCACTCCTTTCCGATGGCATGGACGGCATTCTTAATTCTACCTCGCTCCTTACGTAGCTCGCTGAAATTAATGACTGATTTTCTAAAGGTTCATTCGATATTTTTGATTACACAAATTTACACAGAAAATCTGCTGGGTGGCTAAAAGGTGTCCTCATGGTAAACATTTTGGGAGGTTTTCATCTGCTTCAAATTTTCGCTTGTTTTCTGCTTTTTGTTCTCGCCAGGGGGAGAGAGAGTTTTGTCCACTGGGCATTATGAAAGCTTACGATTTCATTTGCAAGGTAGGTGAGGGCCGTTCGTTTTATTCTCGTATGTCAAAATGGGAGAATTGGGATGAACTTGTTTTTGAAAAAAAATAAAGTATATATTTAAGGGCGTACACAGCCATAGCTATACAAAAAGAAGTGGCAGAGCTGCCAACTTCATTATGATTTTTTAGAGAGAGTACAGAACGAAGCGCCTTGAATGGCTAAATTTTCGCTGAAAATATGATTTTCAGCATTAGCCATCTTGCTAAAAAATAGGCCTAAAAATAAGCAACGTAGTTATTTATATTTATATTACATAGTTATTTATATATTTCTATTTCTTTTCATTATTTATATCTCTGGTCACAGTTTTGTAAGAGGAAAATGCAATTTTCGGTATACGTTCAGTGTACAGCAGCTGTCATTTGTTCATGTTTGAGAGAAAATAGGAAAAGTTCGACTAAGAAGTGCCGAAATATTATCACATAGCTTCGAAGGAGATAACGTGCCGCAATTATTTATTTATTCGTGAGTAGGTGGAAAAATTTGTTTCGAAAAATAAATAAGCCTGTACCGTAGTATTTTTGTGATAATTATTTTATACCGTTCACTAAATGTTTCACTATTGTGGGCGATAACTGACGAACGGCTTTTTATTTTCCCAAATTCTGGAAATTGGACCTACCTAGAAAAGTAGCAGAACCACTTTTTTCAAATATGATCAAATTTTTGTATTCTTTTCTCAGCACTTTCTCTGGATTGTTGTTCTTTTCTCAAAATGTTGCACTCTGCACCGACAAACATGCAACATTTTCTACCTGCTACCAAACGTGACGGTGAGCGTCGTGCAGTAGATTTTTTCGAAGGTCTCAATTTTGGCATTAATTGCAAGTTATTTGTCTTATTTTATTGCGTCGATGAATTAAATTGATGATGAAAGTGAAACTGATATGGTGAAATTTTTTTGTTGTTGGAAAAATTTCCGAAATGTTGCCCTAGAATGAGGTGGCATTTATTTCGAGAAAAGAAAACTAAAAGAACAAGAAGAACTAGGGGGAGAGGGATCCTAGATGAGTTGATTTTTGAGGGCATGATAATAGGTGGTTGTTATCGTCTTGAGAACTTCAACATGCCAGATATGTGTTTGGTATGTCGGGGGTTTTTTTTTTGTTAGCTAGGAGTTAAGTCTACTACAATAGTTGGGATAGAGGAGTGCGGCACTCGGGAGGCAGCTAGGACTCTTCGTCTGCTATTGGTGGTGGTTGGACTTGTGTTGTGTTACATGTGGCCGGATCTCGTCTCGTCAAGCAGATGCCTATTTGGGTGGCACTCAGCACGGAACTGCTTGCTGAGGTTGTGCTCCTTAGCCTTGGAATATGCTACGTTTATTTGGAGACCATTCCATTGTATAAATAAATTAGATAAATTAGGTTGAGTCGTGTCTAAAACGTTTTTTTTTTAATTTCCCTTTGTGCTCTTTAAATTTTTCATCGTAAAGCAGTCGATTACTTTTAATTATGTAATCTGTAATCCTTAGAAACGAGAGAACTTTGGTAACGAGACGTCCTTGGAAACGAACCGTTCGCTATTCTCCTTCAATTTTGCTTCTAGTTTTATTAAATCTTCGGTGGATCCCGCGTTTAATTACTGGCCGGGCAGGCATCATAAAAAATTGTAGAAAGGTTTTTTCTAATAGCGGTCGCCCCTCACGAGACAATGACAAACCCCCGAGTGTATTTCTGTCATGAAAAAAAAACGGAAAAAAATCTTATCGGATATAGCGCAAAATAAGTAAGTAAATTGATTGTCCTTTTCTCCTTTAGGGCGCATAAATTTCAACATTTCCCAGCGAAATTTGCTCCTGCAAAGGCGTTTCTATTGTGCCCTTTCGGTAGGTGCCTTAAATGAATTTAACCAAATCTCGAATTTCATCTCACTTGATTTCTTTTGTTCTATAAATTTATTTTTTAAATTTCTTGTATTATTTCTTTGAATTGGGCGATTTGTTGTATTTAGTTTAAACATTAGACTCAGTGACTTATTTTTTGTATGTAACTAGTCGGGAAGAAACCACTGTTTCATAAGCGGATAAATAAATAAATATGTGTGTGTGTGCGTTTCTACAACGTAGCAAGCGGATATTTAAACTTGTGCAACATGTAGTCATATGCGCGATATGGCACTAATTATGCAATTAACGAGCCGTGTATGTGCCACTTAATTAAATAATTTCATGCGCAGTCACAAGCGTAGCATAAAGTGGTGAAACATATGTAGCTAACCTACACATACATACACACACAAACACACACACATGCCCACTTACACGGCTTGCATTTCCAACACAAAAGTAAAGCATGCAAATGTGTGCGTGGCAGTTGACATGTGGCAGCCTGACTATTGCCAGACAGACTGAAATATGATATGTGCGCCGCAGTCACAGTGGCAAGGTGAGTGCTAAGCTCAACAACCTACATACTACATACACATAACCATAAATTTGTGCATGTGAATGTGTTGCTGTTTGTGTGCAAATTTGTTGGTGTGTGTGTGTGAAAACGAGCATATGTTTGTTGTTGAGTACTTGAGGTTAGCTAGTGACTGACCCTGCACAGCAAGTATAAAAAAAAATTAATTATGACATTTAAAATTCAACATGCGGTACATAGTTTTACAACAACAATGGCAACAACAAACAACAAGCAATCGCTAGTATGTGAGTGTACTAGAAAAAAGGAACGGTAAATGGTTGTTCCGGCCACGGCCACAGTGTAAATCAAAACTACTCACCAACCAGTTGTGTATTATGCCAATTAAAAATCATCACCCTTATCACTCGAATAAAGCTTAGCAGGATTAAAGTTAATTTTGGTTTTTTTTAGAGGAAGTCGCAATTTTCTACGAGTATTGCATCTGAAGTGGGCTGTATTTGAAAACCAAACTTCTTTTTAACGATAAATACCTACCATGGGCATTCAGCATACAAGGCTTGGTTCTAGCACTTATTTTATTTTATATATACAGAGAAGTGATATTGCCAATTTAAATTTTAGTAAAATTAATTAAGATCAAGTTTGAGGAGGCCAAAAAATCGCATTGACACGGAGAACTTGGAAAAAGGCCCCTTCAATCTGTGGTAAAAGTTGTATTGCTTAAAGGTGTAACTCTTTTATCTTAAAATGAGCCACACTCTTTTAATTTATCCACTAATAGTTTTTTTTTACCTATTTTGTTTATATAAAGGGTGGTTAAATTTTAATGGCCGATGTTGATTTTGAATAAAATTATTTTGGAAATTATTATAATTTCTTTTTATTATGATAAAATGGTGTGGTTCAATTATGTATGGAACAAAATATCGCCCAAATGTCCGCCGCGATCTCGGCGCCGTTAATGTGCCGAATTATCTCATCCTTTAGCTCTTGAATTGTTGCTGGCTTATCGACGTACACCTTTTCTTTCAAATAACCCCAAAGAAAATAGTCCAACGGTGTCAAATCACATGATCTTGGTGGCCAATTGACATCGCCACCACGTGAGATAATACGGCCATAGAAATTGTCGCGCAAGAGAGCCATTGTTTCGTTGGCTGTGTGGCAAGTGGCACCATCCTGTTGGAACCACATATCGTCCACATCCATATGTTCCAATTCGGGGCATAAAAAGTTCATTATCATCTCACGATAGCGAACACCATTCACAGTAACTGCCTGAGCGGGCTCATTTTGGAAAAAATACGGCCCGATGATGCCGCCAGCCAATAAACCTCACCAAACTGTCACTCTTTGTGGGTGCATTGGTTTTTCGACATCACTCTTGGATTATCATTCGCCCAAATGCGGCAATTCTGCTTATTGATGAATCCACTGGGGTGAAAATGTGCCTCATCACTGAAGATGATTTTCTTCGAAAATTGATCATCCACTGTTGCCATTTCTTGCCAACATTCTGACAATTGCTCGATTATGTATCTTTCCATGTTCAAATTGAGTTAGTCTGAAATTGGGAAATGTCAAATGAAAAGCAGAAAAAAACTTGACGTTTAGGTGTGGTTCACATTCAACATCGGCCCTTAAAATTCAAGGACCTTTTATTTGAATGACGTATTTGAAATTATAGAATCGCCATCTCCTCTGATACTAATTTTACATTCAAAACGATGGAACACCAAACTTCTTTGCGCTCGTTGGGCTGTAATTCCAATATCGAATTAAACGAAAAAGCGACAAGAAAAGGGAGGGGTTGGCGCGCGTGGTGGGGCAGTCGGACTGAAGGAGAATTAAGTTCTACTTTATACTAATTTTTACCACTATTTTTACTAATTTCTACCACTATTTTTACTAATTTCTACCACTAGTTTGACTAATTTCTACCACTTTTTTACGAATTTCTACCACTATTTTTACTAATTTCAACCACTAGTTTTACTTATTTCTACCACTATTTTTACTAATTTCTACTACTATTTCTGACCAGTATCTACCACTGTTTTTACTAGTTTCTACCACTAATTTTATAAATTTCTACCACTAGTTTCACTTATTTCTACCACTACTTTTACTAACGCTACTACTCATTTCTACCACTATTTTTACTAAGTTCTACCACTATTTTTACTAATGCTACTACTTATTTCTACCACTATTTTTATTAAATTCTACCACTATTTTTACTAATGCTACTACTTATTTTTACCACTATTTTTAGTATAGCTGCTACTAATTTCTACCACTATTTTGTTACATTTTCAATATATTCTACCACTATTTTCACTAGTACTACTACTAATTTCTACCACTATTTTTCTTTATTTCTTCCACTATATTCAGTAAAGCTGCCACTCTTCTACTATCTTTACTTACTTCTACCACTATTTTTAGTACAGCTGCTACTAATTTCTACAACTATTTTGTTACATTTTTACTAAATTTTACCACTATTTTCACTAATGCTACTACTAAATTCTACCACTATTTCTCCTTTTTTAATTACACAGAAGTTTTACTTCTAGTTTGTGCACTTAGGTGCACGCGTGTTTTTTTTAAATTTGCATTTTAAGTATAGCAAAAAAATTTTGTGTGTAGTTTTGCACTAGTCGTTGCCAATGGGTTTATGATAATAAAACTCCTATACATGCTTCTTGTATAAATTTTCAAATGCATATTGTTAGTAGCTGTTTTACTGCATACTGTGGGTTTAACAATGTAAACTGAACGTGTTCTATAAAACTCATTAATTAATTAATGTATTTTCAATAATTTTGATTACTGTCAGCTGAAAGTGTTAACTCTAGTCCGGTGGAGTCTCTTGACAAATTTTCAATTTTAACAGAGTTATCAACTGCAGGGGGAAAAGGGTACGAACAATATTATTTCGGAGGCAGATACTGATACTGTCACTGTTCCCGCAACTATAACTATCACGATTACTATTACTGCTCCTGCTACTCTTACTGTTATTGCTATTACTCTAACTGGCATAGTTTCTGTTACTGTCACTGCTACTATTACTGTTACTGTTACTAAAGGAAGCAGGTCTTGATCGCTGTGTCCGATCATGATTCGTATGATTTCTAAGGAGTAGGCTAATTCACGCTGAATGAACGGCACCCAGCAGGGAGGTTTGCTATCATCGATTTATTGCTCATGGTTGTGAATAAATTACTAGTACAGATATATTCTCAGAGAATCACGATTAGGGCTTATGCCAATGATCTAGCTCTACTCGTATCAGGTCAGCTTACTTCGGTTATTACCAAAGTCAATGAACGGGCGCTAGGGATGTTAGATTCCTGGGTCATAAGTGAACTCTGTAAAAACTGACCTGATACTTTTCACAAAGAAACCCCATCTACCTGATTTCACTAAAAGCAAAAGTTTCAAGGGTCAAAACTGGTCTGTCAAAGAAAGTTAAATATCATGGTGTTATTCTGCATACCAAACATAATTTGAGGCTGAAAATCGTAGAGCGTGCAAGGAAGGGTTCGGTGACTCTCTATACAACCAAAAGAATGTTAGGTAATAGATGGAGTGAGGTTTAGCGCAAAAAGGATACACTGGCTACACACAGCCATAGTCCGCGCCATACTTTCTTGTGGGTGTGTGCTGGTCTGGTGCCTATCCCTTACTAAGGATTGCGTGTTTAAGAAACTATGTATAATTCAAATGGATGTCCAATGGATGTTTTGAACGTGTGCCTTGATTTATTACCGATAGATATCACTACCGAAAGCTGGGGTTTTGGTTAGGAGTGAGCAAAGAAAATACGGCAGTCTGCACCGAGCACTAGTCTAAGAAGTGCATGCCGAAACAATAGGTGTACACCGCAACAGGTTATATTGCAGCTGCGAGAACCCGGGTTTATGAGAGACAGTCGAACACCTACTGTGCGAGTGCCTAGCTCTCATTAGGATGAGACTAAAAAACTCGGCAAACCATTCCGGCAGAACATTTCAGAGTTCAGCCGCCTCTGTCTCTTAATCCAACTAACTATTAGCGTTACTGTTGATATTTTTGTCATACATGATACTCTTTCCAGTTATTCGAAAAAACATTCAGACATTAATTAAAAATAGAAAAAGTCATTACAATTAGAGCCTGGAACGCACCAGTTGAAATCATTCTGCACACAACAATGCTGGTGCGCTGTATAATCAGAGTTACCCTAGCAACAAATTTAAAGCAAAACTTTCGTAGCTCTCCAGAGTTATTAAATTTAAATTTTAATTAAATTGGAAAAGTTTATCTCCCATGATCTAACGCTATTTTACTTCAAGCTCTTGGCCACCTTCACAACCGCTCTTTCTCTCCCCCGCGCCGGCAACAAGTGTTATATACACACATCTATATGTATATGCATGTATTTGTTTGCTTTGCTTTATTGTGACAGTTCTTATTTGTCTGTCAAAATTGAGTTGACGCCTGAAGGTATGCAGCAGATAAAGAAAAGAAAACATGAGACGAATATAATTTATTCGCATGCAGATGAATAAACTGAAATGCAAATACAAGCAAACAGTTGTACATATGTATGTATATTTGCAATACATCGAAAAGCTGAGTGTGAATTCGTACGAAATCAAGGAGTTTGTTGACACTTTCGCCGCGCTGAAATGTATGCAATGTTATATTGCGTTTTGCAATAGCGTGCAATTTTATTTTTTTCTTCGCTGTTTTCCATTTTGCCGTTTTACTCTGCAATTATTGTGGCTTTGCTAACAAGTGCAATCGAAACGAAACGGTGTTACTCTGTTTGCACGAGAGTACATGCCATATAAGTTTACATGCGTGTATTAAGGTGGTCCTTAATTTTTTTTTATTTCCGATATTCCAAAATCCGAGCCCATTTTTGTGTGAGGTTAGGGTAAACAAAAATTTGACAAAAAGCTGAACTCGATCGGTTGATGTTTGTGGGAACGAAATTCTGTCAAAGTGGAAAGATACCAGCTCATAGCTACTCAGAAGCTTTCTAGAATAAACTTAACCTCCATCGCCAACCCTACATGGGGCCGCCTTACGAAAATAACTGCACTTTCTCAAAATTTTACAGAAATGCAGAACAATGCAATGAGATGTCGCTGTTTCACCGTTTCAAGCAAAAATAGGAAAAAATTAATCAAAACGAATTCGAAACTGGAGTGAGCGATGTTTTATTTTTTGCATGCCCCAATTAAAGAGAAGACAACGCCGCAACGACTATAAGGAGCTATTGGAACTGATCATTTAATTCTTTGGCGGTGATTTAGGCGATGGATGTCCAAGACAACTTATTGTTTTTTTTATTGTTCGTTTATTCGCTCAAATCTGGTATGTCTCTATTGAAAATCTCAAAGCGCCGAATCAGGCTTTAAAATTTTTTAAAACACTTCACTCATACGCAGATATGGATATCAAATTGTTGAAAATAATAGTAGCAAAGTTTATCTGGCGAAGGAGGATGTAGCTCCCTTCCTTCTTTGATGCAGGGTTCACGTGATATAAAACGAAAAATGTTTGCTGTTAATTGCGCAGATTATGAAGAAGAGGTCTTTAAAAGGAAAGAAAATTAAAGTAAGTTCATCTAGCAAGTGAAGAAGAACTTTAATACAGAACGTTAGAAGCAGAAGATGCCGACCTTTGCTGCGGTGACTCTGAACATGTTGGAGGTGCTAATCAAATAAAAATTAGCCCTTAGCTTCGCTTTCGCGATTTTTAAAACAAAAAAACTTTGTTCAAAGCTTCAACTTGCCGCATTAAAACGTAGACATACATTTGGCCGTTGACACATTGACTAACATAATACATGAAGCTGGATTTTTCTTTACTCCTCCTTCAAAATATAACACTTCTAGTAGGTTATTTAAATAAACGGAACTTAGAAAGCTTATGAAAAATAAGAGAAAGCTAAGGAAAAAATGGCAAACGAGCCAGAGGCCAGTAGATAAAATACAGTTTAACCAGTTAAGGAATAAACTCAAAAACCGATTGGCGGAAATAAGAAACGATTAACCGCAGATTTCCTGCAATATCTGTATATTTTTCATACAATTATGAACGCAGCGTTTAGGGAGCTACGCGATATCTTAAACGTCCAATTAGAAGAAATAACGCTGAAAAAGACAACAATGGAGTCTGGTGTAGGTTCAATGCAGAAAAAGTTTAGGTATTTGCACAGCACCTTCATGCAGTATTTCAGTCTAATCCAGACGGTGGCAGTGACAGAACACAAGAAGATGACATTTGTAATTTTCTAGATGCGCCATACCAAATGAGTCTTCCAATCAGCCGTATCTGCATAAGTGAAGTAGAAGCAGACGTTCATAAGACGAACCGTAAAAAGCCCCACGGATTTGACAAAATAGTCGAAAATACTTTAAAAAACCTGCCCCTTAAGTGCATACAACTATTGACGCTAATTACAACGCAATGCTGACGCTTGACGACTATCCTATACAGTGGAAATATGCTGAGGTTATTATGATACCGAAGCCAAATAAGCCTGAACATACTTTGTGAATATGCCTCTTGCTGTATGCAGAAAGAGCTCTGGGAAATAGGGAAATAGCTAAACAGATGGACAATTAGGGTTAACTCTCAAAAATTAACGCATGCAACTTTCAGTCTTAGATGAGGAGAGTGACCTCAAGTTAATCGCCAAATTATGAGAGTTAAGTATCTTGGTGTACATCTTGATAGAAAGGTGACATGAAAAGCTTAAGCAACGCAACTAAACGAAAAAACAAAGAAACTGTATTGGCTTTTTAGAAAAGACTCGCAACTGAGCTTGGAAAATGAAGTGATCAATCTGAAACACTAAGGCTCTTACTTAGCAGGTGCTCTTTGGTAGGTGAGAATTGATGAATTTCAAATCAAGCAAAAAATATATCAATAGGATTAACAGCCGCTCTAATAGTTTAGCTATAAATCTCATAGATAATAGTCAAACTACCTGAAGATTAAAACGGTGTCACATATTGGACTTATCAGATAAAGAGTTTTAAAAACCCTAAAACAAAATGGTATATAATGGTTAACATCACTGGAGGCTAACCATTCCTGTCACGTACATAGGTTAAGTTTGTAATAAATATTGATAAAATTAGCTAATTGCCGTCAAGATAGACAGCAAATAAAAGTAAACACACAAAAAAAATGCTCCTATATATTGAGGGTCCACCTTAGTGTATATATATGTATGTGTGTGTGCACCGATATTCGCGTTAACCTACTTCTCAATCAGTGCTCTTCTCAACTTATCGCAAACTGAATTCTATTTCACCGACACCAAAATGTATGCAATGTAGGTAGGTTTTGAAGAGTAAATAGTTGCTTTACTTTTCAAAAAGATACACGACACGAGAACTTACGCGGAGAAGTGATTTAAAGTGCGGGAAAAATTCTCAGCATAAACTGCGATTGAAAAACTTTAGTTTGAATTTGTGTTGAGTTGATCAAAATTCACATACAAACGGGTAGACACAGCACTCCCACTTACCACAGACATTTGGCAGCCATCACTGGATCCCTGTATGCTTTTCGGTTACGAGACTTAGCGAGGCTTTTCCATACACACTGAAAGCCAAAAAAAAAAAAAACAAACGCCTTTTGCCCACAAGTGTGATTGATAACATTTGACGTGCTCACAAAAAAATGTTATGCGTTCCATTTTATTGAGTCGTAGCCCACTTTTTTATAGCATATTTTTTGGCGTTTTCACGTATTGCTTGCATTTTATGAAATTTATTACATTTGACATGTTTTACTTTGAGTAACTGTTTTTCACGCTTTTTTAATAGCCATTTACCTGTTTTATTTTTATTTTTTGTTGTTCATAGACATTTGTAAGTAACTATTTTACAGCTACCTATTTATTCACTTTCATTTATATTTATATTTTCAGTAACAATTTTTACAACATCCAGCACTTCGTTCACAAAGCGCTATATTGATTGAGTTGTAAATGCAGCGCAGTGAAGTGAGCCACACCGAAATTAAAATCTATTCGCTGCATCGGCAATGTGCGCTTTTAGGCGCTGGCGCGCGGTTTTTTTTTTGTGTTTTGCATTTTTCCAAAAACTATTGCAGTAACAATGCCTTTTAAATAATTAAAGACAATTAAAGGCGCAATTAACTTGGAAAACATATACTATATTCACTTTACACAAACTTTTATGGATTTTAAAATTGTCAATACACTAACTAATTGTGCGGCATACATTTAGGTGCGCTCACAAATTAATTGGCAATCACTCATTTGCTAACGATGCTAATTAAAATACCTGCATTGCTGAAATAATTCACTGACTGTCAAGAACTGACAAGAATCAGGAGGTGAGTGAAAAGCGAGCGCAACGAAATTACCGCGTGGAATGTTTAAGTGCTTTGTAGTTCGCTGTAGCAAAAATAAGGGGGAAAAAACAAAAAGCCTGTAATGTAGGTAGGTCAAAGCACAAAAGACATCAATCCACAACCTGACCAGTTTGAATATTTATACCTACATATATTGTACTATTATGTCTGGCCTCGGCTTGTCTTGCTTTCGAAATGAGCCAGGCAGCGATAATGAGGGTAATTGCATATGCGTGGCATTGAGTTCCCTGAAAGTAGCGGGACGGATGGTTCGGCTTTTAATTAATGAGAATAATTAAAAATAGTGTAAGATGGTGATAAAATTAATACGAAGTGAAAGTAAATTAATCAGAGACTTTAAGGTAAATGAGCGAAACTGGCACATTGTATGCATGCGAGTGTAAAGTAAACTACTGAGATTCGAGGAAATGAAAGTGATGAATTTTTTGCTTTAATGCTCAAGAATAAGTTTGGGTTTGGCACAGAAAATTTTAATTATGATTTTTCAGCAACAATATTCTCTAAAATATGTCGAGTAAAATATAACAAGCTTGGTAGAAAATATTTTATTAACTGTTGTTCAAACTTCTAGTGTTGGCAGATTTCACCAAGCATATTTTGGTTTCCGTGTTGCATTTTTTATATTCTGTTTTATCTATAAGGTACATTCCTTTTTGGAAATAAAAAGTCAGCTTGACCAATAGCTAAATTTCTTGGGAAACGATTATATGTAAAAATATTTTTTCGATATCCATTAAACACCTGAAAAATGTTACATAACAAGAAAAACTAAGGTGTGATCAGAGTCAGTTAAAAATAAAAATAATGAGATACTTGTCTAATTTTCAATTAGAAACGCCAGAAAAACTTTTGTGCCGAGTCTACAATGAGATAGAGAGTTAAATGTGGGAGTAGTAGTCGTTAGTGGAAAGTAGGAGTAACAGCTATAGTAGGGGTTGTAGTAGAAATGAGTAAAAATGGTACAAATATTCGTAGTAGCATTAGCAAAAATATTAGTAAAAATTTGTAAAAATAGTAGTAGTAGTAGTAGTTAGAAGTAGTAGGAGTAATTAGAAATTAGTAAAAATGGTAGAAATATTCGTAGTACCATTAGTAAAAATAGTAGTAGAAATTAGTAAAATTAGTAGGTATTAGTAATAGTTAAAAGTGGTCAGTAGTAATTGGTAGTAGGAGTAGTAGTACTAGAAATTAGTAAAACTGTTAAAAATATTAACAGTAGCATTAGTAAAAATAGTAGTAGAAATTAGTAAAAATAGTAGTAGTAGTAGTTAGTAGTAGTAGTAATAATTACTAGTAGCATTAGTAGTAATAGTAGTAGCACTAGTAATTAGTAGTCATAGTGGTTGCTAGTAGTATCGAACTACTGAAAGGTCCAGAACTTTTCCTCTTATGGCCCTGAACTAGCAACCTTCGTTACGCGCTATCGACACGGCGTGTGTTACGCGACATCAACACGACTTGCATAACGCGATTTCAACGCTACTAATTCCGCTAAAAAAGCTTTACGCCAATAATATGGTAATTAAATAAATACCTTTGGTAACTGTTTTACTTCTCATATCATTTAATTTGTTGCTTATTTTTGATTTAGTTGACTACTTTTGATTCTGTTATTTTCGTTAGTTTGAATTAATATTTAATATTTGACTATATCTCACTTAATAGTATATTTTATGGGCCACAAATAACTGTTATCACGAATTTATAAATTAAAAACTTTGACCGTATTTGGAAATTCTCCGGCAAAGTTTTTTCATAACAAATATTAGATAAGAAAAATATTTGGATTCGTCGAAAAAAGTGAGATCCTAATGTGTATTTTTTCTATTGCCTGATAACTGTTATATAGCATAAAGATCTGTTCTGCTGCCAATAAGGTTGAATTTCAAACTTTTATTTTTTAATTTTATTTTAATTAGTTGATAAAAGTTATCGTTGTGAAATAGACAAAATAAGTTTCACAAAAAAGCTTGACCTTCGAAAGAATGGCGGTTCACTTCACAGATTTTTACTCAATATACTCAAGGAAGCGAAAACGAAATGGCTTATTGCTATTTAAAAATTAAATACGAATCAATTAATAAAATAACTTAAATTTGACAATACTGGTGCGAAACGAAAGAGGTTTAGGAAAACGTGCCGTTTTGCCCAAAATTTAGTACCGAAATTTTCTGTCATCCTCTATTTTTTGATTGTGATGGTTTTCGTTATTTGAAAGAATTTTTTTTAGAGTCGCAGCGAACCCATTTCCATACACCAGCGCCAAGGTAGAATTTTTCGCCGCTTCCCTTAAATCACTTTACTTTGAAAATTAATTCATTGAGAATTTTTATACGAATAATTTTTGATGTGAAGCGAAATATACAGCGAGTTTTCGGAGAAGAACATGAGTTCTATCCAAGTAATAACCTCTCAATAACTATCTAATAAATATATGACCTTGACCGCATATAAATTATGGTTAATACAATTAAATAGGCCGAAAAATTAATATATTTGTAATTTTAAAGATTTTTAAAATGTAAGTCTCAAAATAATAGTTATCGATGTGTTAAAAAATTTATCTCACGCATAATTTCCAGCAAAATGCTTTTGCAATTTCAGACACAAATAATAGTTACCGATGTTTAAACAATTTTTGTATCATCTTATAATAATTATCAAAAGACTTTTATAATTGTTACAAAAATGTCAAAAAGTTTCTTAAAACTCAAGCATTAAATAATTATTTTTCTGAATCTCTGCTAGGAGTTTCATTATTCGTTCTTAACACCAATACACAAAACAAACTATGTAACAACCTAACTAACCTTTTTGCAATTAAATTTTTTCATAGCGTACCGTCTGTGTATGCACGTACATACATAGATACATACCCCTATATAAATATATATATATATATATATCACCTAAAGCTCTTTGGTATTACCCATGGCTTATCAGATTATATTTACTCCCTCTCATAATCGCAATAGATACGAAAGGTTTTAGCACATACAATGGACTCACAAAGAGTCAGAATTGTCTTCTCATTTATTTGCTTTCAGTTATTTCGCATTATTTATTTTTATACATACAAAGATTGGGAAAACTGCACTTTTGGCTGTGTATGCGTTGGTTTGCCGCAAAGCGTTTGAATACACTTAATCCAATTTTAAGTAGTATCTGGTACTTTATATGTATGTACTTAGTCAATTGTTGTAGCAAAATTTTAGAAGCGATTTGCGCGATGTTTTAAGATACTGAAATAGTTAGCTTCTGGTCGCCGAAATAGTTGGATGCTATTTTCCGATCAGGCAACACCCAGAATTTATAACTAATATCAAAATTGGGTAATCCATCAAGAAGAGCTTTTAAATTATGACATTTAAGAAATTGCACTAGAGCTTCAATTAATTATTTATTTATTTAAACCTATACTGATTGTTAAGTTCTTATGGGCTTAGTGGAAAATTTAATCAAAGATAAAGAGGAGGAGGAAATAAATCACAACCCCACCATTTATCTCCAAAAAAAAAAAATTAAAACAAAAAAACAAGAGCTTAAAAATGAAATGTTGGAACACGAAAAATCCATCTCTATAAATTTGGCATAAAGGAATTTGAATACTCCCATCAAAACAAGTTCTGAACATCGAAGATTCCTAATCTGAAGATTACAGAAAATGGCAAAGTTAATACCTTTATAAGCAAATCGTCATTGAAAGACAACTATAAGATTATTCTCCAGTTTTTAAGCTAATCATTGACATTGCGATTCAGGGGATGGGATAAGATCCAAGAAGCGTATATTAAGTTTGAATCGCACAAACGTCGTATACAAAAGTTTCAGATTGTAGTGGTCCGTAAAATCTGAACTATTACGCAGAAGCAATCATGGCGTAAGATTTGTTAGTAATGAAATTAATATGACTGCCAAAAGTAAGCTTCGAAACAAATATGGCCCCTAAGTCTTTTATTTCGCTTACCCGTGACAGGGGCGACTTTAAAAATATGATAAGAGGAAAGACTTAGAAAAGGTAATTTTAAAATGTTTTTGTAGACTCAGCAATAAGCGATCATTTGCACACCAGTTACTAGCATTATCAAATGCCAATATTCTTCACCGCATTCTCATCTCAAGTTACTAAGTTTGAGACTTTCATTTAGACACATTTTTTGTGACTTGGGACGATTTCGGTATTCAGTAAGCAACAGTTGCACCAAAGGCTATGGTGAAAAGCAGTAGAGGCAATCAGCTGATGGTATATTCAACTAGAGATGTAGAATCAGCCTCAATGAAAATTTAGTCATCGATAGCATACAATATCCTTTTTGAATTCTTTGTCAACAGCACTATTGCTCTTTAAAAATTAAAGCGATGTGGTTGTCGTAAAATAAGCGTAGAAATTAAGCGTTCACAATGCATATTACTTAATTCATTTTATGTAAACTGATTATTTAAAATATGTGTAAAAATTAGAAGTGTCAACAATCGATAAATGCTACTACTCATCCATGTACACATTCGATCAATATGGCAGTACAAGATACATCAGTAGATAAAAAGTAGAGTTGTGTTATTATGCGCATTGAAAATGGACTGTTATTTTTTTTTAAAGATTTAATCAAAATAATGCGAATGACCGAGAGACATATCGAGTGCTACTTCGTTTTCGTATTTTTCAACACTTTTCTCAATTTCTGCGTTTTGTGACCTGCTGAGGACCAGCTGACAAATTAGTGACTTTATTTATAGGCTAGAGCTTTTGAGGTTTGAAAGGTCATCCGCAAATCTTGTTGACGAGAAGCAAAAGCAACGGCCCAGAATGCTACCTTGTGGAACCCCAGAGCAAGCTAGGAACGGAGAAGTTCGATGCGCTGCAACTAGGACCAAAAACTCAGACTGGAAATGTTTTAAAATCTCAAAATCTTTTTCAAAATTCAAATTTTTGGCTGGCCATGCAAATTTTTTGACAAAATGTTTTCAGAGTAGATAAGTGAAAAAAGATTAAAATGCATGTCTGATCGAAATATCTTGTTAAAATACATATCGCAAAGTTTCATGAGGACTAATTTTAAAGAACATTTTAACCCAGTACCTCCCTCAGGAAAGGGTCATTTCGACGAAAAAGGTAATTAGGAGGAAAAAGGTTTAAAAATCAAAATTTTGGAAAGCGAGAGGGAACTATATTTGGCTAAGTACTATCTATTTATCCCCAAACACGAACTTTGGTAAACTACAAAAAAAAACGCGGGTCATAAAGTGTTTTATTAGTAATTGCATTTGTTGTCAATCGCCTTGATTATAGCTTTACAAGGAATGAAGAAAAAGTTAATAAAACAATACCAAAGATAATGAGGATAATACCAAGTATCAAAGAAATTGATTGTCCGCTAAATAAAATAGCACATAATGACCGCCACCACCACTTAATCTCTTCTCTGCGCTGCTAATTACCGCATGTATAAAGATGTACATATGTATACATAAAGTACATACATATATGTACAGTGACGAGCAAAACCGCTCGTATCATGAAGTTTTTACAATATTGGCAAAGTTTTTCGTCATAAATTTTTTTTGTTAATTTTATATACAAATATAGTTCATTTCTCAACAGGTGGCGCTGTAGACACACATTTCGTTTTTCAATTCAATTCAATACAGTGGCATTAAGACACATATTGCTAAATGACGACTGGACAGATTTGAATAAGATTTGCCACATATTTATATAATCAATTCGTTGTATAATTCCCATATAACCAACTTTTAAAGGGAGTTACCATATTTTTAAAAGCTTAAATTAAATTAAAGTTGTAAGCGAAATCAATTACTGCAATATAAATATCAATCGGAAGCTTAATGTTCAAAATATTTTGAAAATAAGTTTCCACCTGTTTAAAATGATTAAATTTAAATGAAATTGTACAATATGGGTGCCAAACTAAAATTCTCACGGAAGCTTAAATTCAAAAATATATTTGCAAATTTATTTCTATCCCGGGAAGGTTTTAGGCACTGTTTGCTTGGGATAGGGTTGCCAACTGTTTGAAAAGCCAACATTACTTGAAATATACACATGTTGCATGAAATATTAGAAGAATGTATTAGCTAATTTTTAACTGGGTTGCCATATGTTTGAAAGTCGAATTTAATTAAATTATGCACAGGTTATATGAAGGAGTAAACTATGGCTGTCAAATCAGTCGATTCGCTAGAAGAGATTTAAGGGCATATTTTGAAGAGGGTTGCCACATTTTTGAAAATGGAATTTAACCAAATTTCACATAACCTTATAAAATATTAGTATCATACTTATATTTCAAATGGAGTTGCCACGTGTGTGAGAAGTCAAATTTGGCAGAAGTTTTATGTGGAGGAAAATGAAACGCGTTTGCTGGATACATATGCAAAGGACAATAAAAAAAAATATATTTCTAAAAACCATATTTGCAGTTAAATGTGATGACGTAAATAAAAATTTTAGTTTTTTTTTTTTAATTTGGTGCTAAGGCCCAGATATTTTTAAATCCGTATATTTGGTCCGATTTAATTAAAATTTAGAACATGTATTAGTCACTTACATAAATATTATTAAATTGATGGAAAACTTAAGCGATAGATGCCGCTGTAGTCGCATTATTTTTAAAAGCCGTATTTTCAGTACTTTGTATTATAAGAACTTTGAAACATTAGCTTACATGGTTTTTGTTATAGCATGAACTAAAGTTTTATAAGAATTTAACAGAAAAAATTTCATTATGGAAACTTGCTAGTATTGTAAAAAAACCACCATTCGACCAGTTTTGCTCGCCAGTGTATACAAATGTAAGTATATGTAATACGAGTATTAACTACGAAACCATTTCGAAAAAGGGGTTAATATCAGATAATTATATCGACCAAAGCCAGCGTTTTACTCAATAGCATTCTTATTGTGTGTTAGCAGCGGTTGTGTGTATGTGTGCATTTGATATTGGCGGGTTCGTGAACTGGTACGTCTCAATTTACACACCACTTGCGAAAACTCAATAAAATGCTTAAAAAAATACAGTAACCTTTGTGTAGCGTATAGTTAACTAAAGTCTCGTCTGGCACTGTTATATTGCTGCTGTGTTATATATTTTCGGGCGCGTACACTGCCTTACCGCACTTGGCCCTGGCACGTACATATGTGAAATTAAATGCACTTGTAGCCGCTCAATAGCACACCAACTAAATAGTAGCATCAATTGTTGTGAAACACCTCAAGTTGTAATCGTCTTAAGGTCCATTTTGAAGTCGACTTTAAGGCGCTTATGGCTGGTTTATGTGCGCATGTGTAAATGTAGTGTGTGTTTGATCTTCGAAATAGCAAATTAAGCAGAGTAGCGCGTTTGCAATATAAGTGAGTATGAAATAAGGGAAATGCATGCATTTAATTTTATATGACTATATGTATATAGTACAAATGTTGGTACACACACGATTACAATTTGTATTTCAAGGCTTCTGTTTATCGGGTTAAGTTAGCAATAAGAATGGCATAGCAATGCAATTAGTGACCACAAATTTGGGTTTAAAAACAAAAAGCTGACAACAAGTTAATGGAAATGGTTTACTGGTAAATAAGGCGGCACATTTTTCTACGAACACTTTAAGTAATCGCCTGAATGTAAGCATATAATTTGACTATATTTTACCTTAGTATAGTTTTCACAATTGTAATTCTCTGCTAGCTATTAATGTTGCATTGAATTGAGGACCGTCTACAACCAGTTCATTTACCTGAAAATACAAAGAAAATAGATATTTTGAAATTAGTTCATGTCCGAGCTTATGAATGCTAATAAAGGCTTTTTTCATTAAATTTGCTGCAGTAAAAGTATGCTATGAATTCCTTAATGAAGGCTACCCCGGTAGTTTCTCGGAAGAAATTCGCTATTTCTTTTTTAATTAATATTCTTAAAAAGCATTATTTTATATCTTGGAAGCTGTCGACTTAAATCTACCAAATGAACGTAATTTCGAAAATTCTTGAAATCGGTCCAAAAATACGATATTTTAGAAAATACTTATAAAGGTAATTTTAATCCAACTTCATACACATACTTGTATTGGAGAATCGAATACCTCCATTAAATTTTTGTTGGTGAATGGGCGTGACACTGCCTGCCTTCATTCTGTAAGTAATATTTCCGAAACTAATTTCGAAAACTATATAAATCGCTCAAAAAACAACGACAATCTCGAATATAACTCTGGGATCACACAATTCGTATATATGTATGTATGCTAGATGTGTCCATATTTGCTAAAATTGGGATATCGATTTACAGGTGATTTGTTTTGCAATCAGATTGATTCGCTGCTAAATCCAAATGATCCAAATGATTTATCAGACATTTGCACACAGTAGTAAAGTTACAAATATTATCCACATTTACTCACACAATTTAAAATTTCGTCACAAATACTATTTCGTCTGACATTTTTTATGATTACATTTTTTATTGACCACGTCTTCATTCGAAACTTCAGGGATGCTTTTCCATTGATAATTATAATTAGCAATCTTACATATAAAAATTAATGTGTTTGCCTTTTATAGACGTCCAAAGTACGTAACCGCTCTTTATGAAAATTTTACAGTAGGTTCATATGGGCCCAGGGGTGAAGATAAGTTATATAAACTTTTGAAAAAGCTGGCTGGGGCTAACCTCGACGGAATTCATTTCGTCCTATCGCCGCAACTATAGCGCAGATTAATGATATTTGTATATATATGTGCTGTTTATCAAGCTGTAAATCATTTTGGAAATATGGTTGGTGTCACAGGCCCAGAGAAGAAGAAATTTGAATTCGACATATATCCACAGCAATCTGACGCAGATTAATTATATTCATAATTAGTTCCAGTTTATTAAGTAAATCCCCACGTAGACTGACAAAGTCCATTTTGATACCGCTGGTAGGAGCCATGAGTTTTTCTTCTTCCTTTTTCCTTAGAAGGTGAACCACCGAGTGCGCCTTACGCAGCACAGAAGATCCGGAATACTTGCCAAGCTCAGGTTGGCCAAACAGTCTAGAAAGTACCCATTTAGGAATTGGTTTCGAGTCTTCGCCAGGGCGGGACAGTGACAGAGATTAGCGTTCGATGCTCTTCATTTCCTCTTCGTCCCTGCAATTTAAGATAGCGTCCAGTTATTACCCCAACCATTAGTCTGAGAGATGGTCGGTCAAGGCGAATCAGCGGTTTGGGTTCATGGTGGAACTTCCATGGCCCACCAGATTTTCACCTCCTCGATGAGTTTTGTCTGTCTAGGGCAGAATTTATCATACGTTCCATTTCTTCCCTTTTCCCAGGGACCCATTTCGCAGTCCCGGAAGGCTTAGACGTTAGTAGATTGAGGGAACGTTGCATTTTTCAGACAATTTCTATCTGTAGGAGTGGACACTGTCAGACACCGATCAGCCTCCAGTATGGCTCTCTCTCTCTGCCTGAAAAACGCTGCAGTGGTCCGGTAAACGAAAGCTGAGACCCAGCGCTAAATAAAGCTCAAAGACAGTTAATAAAAGTTTGTGAATTAAATCTCAAAAATGAATTATTTTCATATGACGAATTGTATGAGTCATGCC